>OX403616.1:42687969-44080969 GCA_948107695.1 Meliscaeva auricollis
ACTGAAATGAAGTCTTATTTGATTAATCAAATTAAATATTAATATATAATTCAGATTGAGATAGTCTTAAGAACACAACAGTCGTTTTGGAAACATACATCATTTTCTGATGGCTTCATCATTTCCGGGAACGCTATTAAATGTATTTTTTAAAGCAAAATTAATTTTTTATCGATTAATACAACATTTTATCATTTTTGTATATAATCACAAAAAAACCCGAAAACATTATGTTAATATCCAAACAATTTTTTGTATTTATTTGTATTCATTTAAGAACTTTTTTCAATTGAATTCTAACAAGTGCTACTGATTTTGGCTTGGTTATTGGAATTTATATCTTTTTTTAAGTAAAACTATACTCAGATTTCAATATTTTGCTTTTAATTGGAAAATAAATAATTTTGAGCTCTGCCCGTTTATGAACTAATAAATGATAACTAAACACAACACGTGAGCGTAAAAGCTTAATTATTAAACAAATTGATTTTTTAATAATTTGGACAGTGAAATTGCCCGCGTCCATGATTTTGACTCGTTGAAGACCTTACGGGATGGAGAGTAGATGTTCATTCGTTCTACAATCTATAGCCCACTTTCTTATCGCTGGGTAGTTGTTCTACAGTTCATTTAGCCAAAGAGTGCCAGAAGACCTTTTACAAAAATTTATAAAAAAATACTTGATCAGGTACAGAGCTGAACATAATATCTATGTAGTTCTTTCCTATATAATTAAGACAACAAATTGACAGAAGCAAAATCCTGTGCCAAAGGGTTGCCAAGTCATTAAAGTTCAAATATATAAAAACAACTTAAAAAACGTATCTAATAAGATACAAGGTTGAAAAGCGATGGCGTTGTAGCCATAATTAAAGTTAATTAGAAACGAAATCGGCAGAAGCGTAAGTTGATTAAGTTCAATGTCTACGGGCAACTTTTTGGCTCAACCTAGACTTCTCTGATTTTTTTCATAAAACATATTTATACCAACTCTGCTTTTAAAAATTTTCAGATCTGTTTTCAAGTTTTTTTTTAAATTTTGATCAATTTTTCTGGTAACCCTTTTACATCCAAGCTTCTGCCGATTTGCTTACATTTTGATATTAAGAAAACCTGTTAGGGTATCAATTTTAAGCCTTGTCCGTTATCGTTTTCTTTTTTTATTTTTATTGTGTTTGGTGACACCTGGCAACCCTTTGTTCCCACAAAGGCTCACAAGTAGCACACAATTACTTATATAGAAGTATTAAAGAATTCGAATGGCGATAAAGATGGAATTAAGTATGAATTATGTAATCTAATACCGAAATTATACTATTTTGTGCTACTTGAGCTTTATCCAAAATTTTCAACCTTGTTTTTGTGCTTACAAATTTGCATGTTCAAACCCCGAATATCTAAACTCAGAGTTAACTCAGTACTCAAAAAAACTAGACCCAAATCACTTAACATTCAAACAGAAAAATAAAGAGAGAGAGCTATAATTGAGATGATAGCTATCCTATTTGGGATTTGGGCCCTGGTCCGTAGTGACATGAAGCATTTCCCACAACAAATAAGAATATTATAAATATATAATAGCCATCAGACGAATAGGGGGAATAACATGTAGCATACGAAAACATGCACGTGCCGTAACTATTCGGGACTGGTGGAAGTGTGATCATAGCCTCTCCGCGGCGGCCGCTAGAAACAAGCCTTTTAAAAAAAGGTTTGGCTAATATGATCAGGCTGCTTCCACAGGTTGGCGACAGGTTAATTCCCTGTCCCGTAAAACTAAAAGAATTACGAGACCGACAACAAGCCTCGGAAACGGACGGATTTTACGACGACAACCCATGCAACGAAAACGGCAAAACGATTTACGAATTTTCTTGTGGAACGTACGATCGCTCTATAGAGCTCGAGCTGCTCAGCAGCTAGCCGATGCCCTGTCAAAATATAAAGCTGACATAACAGCGCTTCAAGAAATAAGATGGACAGGGAATGGTGTTTTACAGAAGAAAGAATATGACTTATATTACAGCTGTCATACAAAACACCATGTGCTCGGGGTAGGCTTCCTAGTCAGCGAAAAAATGAAGTCTACCATCATCGGCTTTAACGCTATAAGCGAAAGGCTATGCACCCTTCGCGTGCGAGGCAAATTTACAAACATCAGCCTCATTAACGTTCACGGACCTACGGAGGAGTCCTCAGACGAAGAAAAAGAGACTTACTACGAACAAGTCGAGAGGGCCCTCAATGCCTGCCCAAGGTATGACGTCAAAATCATCCTTGGGGATTTGAACGCAAAAATAGGTCGGGAGCCGGTATTCAGGCATTACGCAGGCACCCATAGTTTGCATGAGAACACTAATGACAATGGACTTCGAGTCTTAGAATTGGCAGCATCGAAAAACATGGTCGTTGCGAGTACCAGGTTCCCGCGTAAAGATATCTACAAAGCCACCTGGGTATCACCTGATGGAGTCACTCGTAACCAAATAGACCACGTGTTGATAGATCGTCGCCACTACTCGAACTTGATGACGGTACGAACGTGCCGAGGTGCCAATATCGACTCCGATCACTATCTTGTTGGTATGGTTTTCCGAGGGCGGATTGCCTTGCGGAGACGCATTGCATCCGCCGATCAGGTTCGAATCAACACGGCTGCCCTACGCAACGAAAACACCAGTAACACCTTTGGTAATGCGTTAGGACTCGCCCTAGAATCACTTGATTTAGGGAGAGTAAGTCCTGGAGCCAGTATGCTGGGCGTAAATGAGAAGTGGACACGCCTTAAGAACACTGTCATTAGTACTGCCAACTCCATCTTAGGCAGCAGTCGTAGAAATCGGAACGACTGGTTTGATGATGAATGCAAGCTAGCGACTGAACGTAAGAATGTTGCGTACCGAGCAATGCAACAATCTCATAGAACGCGGGCACGCGAAGAGGAATATAAAGAGCTCAGAAGAATAGAAAAACGGCTTCACAGACAGAAAAAATCAGCCTGGGAGAAGAACCTAATCTGTGAAATAGAGAGCAGCCGAGAGCGAGGTCCGCACCAGGCGCGGAAGTTCTACCAATCCGTCCGAAACATGACGCAGTACACACCACGCTGCACATACTGCAAGGACGGAGAGGGAAATCTGATCACCGATCCACAAAGCATACTGGAGCGATGGGAAGTGTACTTTAATGAATTGCTAAATGGTCAGCTCACAGCAGAAGTGGAGGCTCCACTACTTCAAGATGAACACCCTATGCTACCGCCACCAAGCATAGAAGACGTTGAGAAGGCTATAGGACGGCTCAAGAAAAACAAAGCCCCGGGAGCCGATGGCATACCAGCCGAATTATTCCACCACGGCGGGCCAGCCTTACGTCAAGCAATTCATGATATCATAGTGCACGTATGGGAGCATGAAGAAATGCCAGAAGACTGGCGAAAAGGTATCATATGCCCCATACATAAGAAGGGAGATGTCACAACGTGCAGCAATTATAGAGGTATCACGTTGTTGAGTACCGCCTATAAGATACTCTCCTCTATCCTACAAGACCGGATAACCCCATACGCTAAAACCATCATCGGACACTATCAGTGTGGTTTCATTCCAGGCAAATCAACAACTGATCAGATTTTTACCCTTAGGCAGGCGATGGAAAAATGTCTAGAATTTAACATCCCAACATACCATCTGTTTATAGACTTTAAAGCCGCCTATGATAGCATAGCCAGGGTAGAACTTTACAAAGCCATGAGAGAATTCGGCATCCCAAATAAATTGACACGACTATGTAGGTTGACCATGACCAACGTAACAAGCCAAGTTAAAATAGCCGGATTGCTATCCAGACCAATTAACATCTTTAATGGACTCCGACAAGGGGATGGTTTGGCCTGCCTCCTCTTCAACCTGGCGTTGGAGAAAGCAATCCGTGACTCTGGCACGGCAACAAGAGGGACCATCGTCAACAGGTCCAGCCAGATACTGGCTTACGCAGACGACATCGACATCATCGGAAGAACCGAACAAGCTGTACACGATTCCTTCATCCAGATCGAGCAGGCGGCACAAAATCTGGGGCTGCACATTAGTGAAGGTAAAACAAAGTACATGGTGGCGTCGAATGCGAGAAGAACAGTTGGTCAAACAATCAAGGTAGCGGAGCACGAATTTGAAGTGGTGCAATCCTTTAAATACCTTGGGTCGACAGTAGCAGCCGATAACAACATAGAAGAAGAAATACGCGGGCGGCTTCTCAAATCCAACAGAGCCTACTACAGTCTGTCAAAGCTATTCAAATCCAGAAATCTAACCATAACTTCAAAACTGCTGCTGTACAGGACCATGGTCCTGCCAGTACTCATGTATGGATCCGAGACTTGGGTGCTTAGCAAAAGGCACTGTGACCTCTTAGCCGCGTTCGAGAGAAAAGTCTTACGGAGAATTGTTGGCCCCATATGTGAGGAAGGACGATTCCGGAGACGGTACAATCATGAGTTGTACGCAATCTACCTTGAAGCAGACATAGTGACAAAAATTAAGCTCGGTAGACTCCGGTGGGGAGGGCACCTAGCTCGTATGAGCGAAGAGGAACCTGCTCGGAAAGTCTTTTGCGGTACATTCTATGGTAGACGGCAGCGTGGTAGACCATGCTTGCGCTGGAGAGATGGCGTAGACCAGGACGCCCAAAGCCTTGGGGTGCGCAACTGGATGGCGTTGGCTCGAGACCGGGATAGGTGAAGAGACTTGTTGAAAGAGGCCAGGACCGGACCCCGGTTGTCGAGCCGATGATGATGATGATGAAATATATATATGCTCTAGTGTCTAGCCTAAAGAGAAGTTTTAAAAATTGTATATAAGGGGTGTTTTAATAGAACACATTCCATATATCTCATGTCTATAGTTCATCATTTAAATGTCTTGACAAAAAAGACCATGCAATAATTGGATTACTTATAATTGGTTGAAATTTTCTGATGACGTGATTTCAAATACTAACTTGAAGGAAAGGTGTGGGTACAAAGTAATATTTCTGCTAAATAAAGAAATAACGTAATCGAACCAAGCCCATGTTTGCGAAACAATTTTTGCAGTTTTTTTCTTTTTAAATTAGATATTACTTAAATTTAATTAGATAACTGATAATGATAAGATTCTATTTCAATTGCGGAATTTACTACTGATTACGTTTTTTTCGTTTAATAAATAAATAAACTTGGACTTAAGTATTGAAGTGGGATAACATTGTTTAAAATGCACTTGTGATCAATATTATAAAATCGCAATTTATTGTGTTTTTTTTGTCCTTCAAATAAAATAAAAAGAAGAAGTGTGGAGCCAATTACACGGAAAAAATAATTGGTAGCAGCTATACGTTATTCAATCCCAGTGGTTATTGTCAATTTAATATTGGTATTTGACGAATAAAAAATAAATTTTAGAAATAAAATTAAGTCTATCATAAATTAAGTCCACCGAGTGATTTGAACAAGTGTCGCTTGTGATACCGATCAAGTGCCTTAACCATTGTACTACTTTTCTGTTGGAAGCCGTGTTCTTTTTAATACTGAGTATCTACTCAGTTTTTCATTTTATTCGCAAAACAAAAACAAAACAAAACAAATGCTGATTAGTCTTAGGACAATTATTTTCACTCAAAGTAGAACATAACTTTAGAATTTTTATTTTCAACTGTTTTTATTTACTTCAAGTTGACGTTTTCAACTTTCGATTTTCAACTCTCGAGTTGATCAACTTTAGAATTCTCAACTCTCGGAAAAAGTCCATAGAAGTTGAAAGAGTTGACACAAAATTAACAAAAACACAAAAATATAAAACTTGAACCAACTTTTAAGTCAAACATCTTTCAATGTGATTAAAACATGTTTGATGTTAGTTTTCAAAACTTACAATTAAGTAAATTTGATTCCTTTAATTTTAAGTTGGGTTTTTTTCTCCTCAGTGTAA
The DNA here is from genome assembly GCA_948107695.1 of Meliscaeva auricollis. Lineage (NCBI taxonomy): Eukaryota > Metazoa > Arthropoda > Insecta > Diptera > Syrphidae > Meliscaeva > Meliscaeva auricollis. The sequence continues at coordinate 42,693,936 of OX403616.1, forward strand.
AAGCACCATGTGCAAACATTAAAGGTTTGAATGAAACAAGAACAACTGTATATCAAAATTCAGGTTTTTTATTGATTATAAAAATATTTAATTCAACAGTACCTACGTTTTTATTTAAATTAAAACATAGGGTTGCCACATTCAAATACTCTAGACGCATTATCGCTGAACGTGTATGCTGCACTCTATCCCAAACATATATCTAGGCATGTTTTGACATTCAAAATATATAGCAATAAAGTTTAAATAAAAATAAAAATAAGTACGTATACGCCACAGTGAACTTTTTTTAGCGTTTACTTTTTAAATTCAAATTCATTCTTTGAACTTAAAACATTCTTAAACATGAATTGTCAGATAAGCATATTGTGATTTTCGTTTCACAATTGAATTGATTGAAGATATCGATCTGCATTAAGCTTGCTATAAAGTTGGAGATTACTTATCCCTTGGTATGCCGATTATGCTTAAATAAACGGGCTCGAACTACAAAAACGAACATTGCATTGTTTAATGATCCAGCAGATCTTTTCATCGATGAAAGAAATGAAATTCGTTCAGGAGCGTACTGCCCTTATATATATGGGGTTAAGGGTTGTAAATGACGCTAATTACCGCATGTTTCAAAAAACATATGGAACAGAAAAAAGTTTCAATAATTTTTTTTGAAAAAAAATAAATTATTAGAATTACATATATGGACGTTGGGGAAAATTTGAAAAAAATTGTATATGAAAGCGGAAAAATAAATTACCCACCGCAGATTGGGGAAAAGGCAGTGGCTAAGCGAAAAAGTGGGATGAGTTTCGAAATCGTCTTTTTTACAATTTCGATTTTTTTTATTTTTTTGGATTTTTATATTTTTTTTTATTTTTAAAAATTTTGAGATTTTTAGATATATCCTTCCTGTTTTTGTGATGTTTTGGATAAAAATATATATTTGATTTTCAGAAACAAGACCATGTTTTTTTAATTCCTAATAATCAATTATAAGATTTTAAACAAATTCAGACTAGTGTTTAGCGCATCGAAAGTGTTGCCAAAAAAAAACATAACAATAATAGTGGTTTTGGGAAGTTAAAAATTTGATATCTCAAACACTTTGCATGTTAGAGCAATTTTGGTACTAGATTTAAATATTTCTATGGGCTGATATTATAGTCGTTTAGGGAAAAATCGAAAGCGTTTTTTGTTGTTTTTTTTCTTCCAATTTTTGACAATGTTTTCCATAATAACTGTGTTATTTTTTACACAATCTTAAAAATCGGATACATAACAAAAAGTCCATCTCAAAATTTTCCAACTATTTTCTCGTCAATTTTTTGATTGAAAATTATTATTTTGTTGCAAAAAAAATGTTATGAGTAATAGACATAGCAATGCACGTTAAAATCAAGTTTTATTAAAAAACTAATTTTTTTTTATAAAATATAAAACTAAAAAAATAAATTAAAAAAAAAGAAGAAATTGTTTGTAGTTAAAGTGCATCCTCTCTTAGTATAAACACAATGTCAAAAATGCAATTGTTAGGATCGGTTCTAAAACCATCACACATTCTATACGTTTCAGTTTTTAAGGTTATGAACAAATTTCTTTTTTGTTCTGATCGAAAATTATTTTCAATTACACAAATTTAACAGTGCGATGGAGTTGCATTCAACTTTAATTTTGACATGATGTGTTTATTAGACTTTTTTTTTAACAAATTCTAATTCTAATTGAACAGATGGAATATTGTTCTAGGCATTTATTTTAATATTTAGAAATCGATAAATGATTTTCAATTTTTTCCATACATTTTGTATATGAAACTCATGGCGTTTTTTTGTTTTGTCTAATACTCACCTCCAAGGCAACTTTAGCGAAAATCTTTATCTTCAAAAATGCATTTAAAAAAATGTAGGTATGCAAATTTGACGGTTTTCATTTAAAAAAAAATTATTAATTAAATTTTCAACATATTTTTACAATAATATCGTTAGTTATGTGTTCTTACTTTTTTTCAAAAAGTACAAAGCGTACAGTAAAAACGCAGTTTATTTGCAAAAAAATCAATCTATTATAAAAAAAATAAAACAGATAATGTTGTAATCTTAGCAATTGAAGTATAAATTTTAAATAAAAGCTAGCCAGATAAACACATAATTACTTAAAGTTGCAGCATTTTCAATTCCATTTACCACAAAAACTATTAGCTGTACAGCAAAAGTTTTTACTTGTTTGATTAATAAATTGATTTTCTACTCTATGCTTTATACTTTTCGAGAAAAATGGAAAAAACTAAAAACATATCTTGCAAATATATTGAAAATTATTTTTAATTATTATTTTTTTTTTTTTAATTAAAACCGTTAAATTTGTATCAGCCCTATTCTGAATGAAAACTCCCGGGGAAATGTTTTTGGGAGAAGAGCTCACAATCGAAAAATTGCAACCAATTTCGTTCTTTTTTCACTTTTACGTTATTCTGAACACAAGGGGAACAAATAACAAGCGAAAAAATAATGAAATTCCGGGAATATTTCGATTTGGAGCCCTTCTCCCGAAAACATTTCCCCGGGAATTTTTGTTTAGAATAGGGCTGTATATTTTTGTTTAGTGCGTTTTGGTAGATCAACATTTTTTCTTAAGTTTCTTCCCATATTCATTAAAATAGGTTGGAAGAAAGCTGAGCATTAGACAAAACAAAAAAATGGGACACGGACAGAATCCCGATATCTAAAATCCAGAAAGCCCAAAACCCAGAAAAACTTAAAATCCTGAAAACCCAAAATCCCGAAAACCCAATATACCGAAAACCCAAAAACCCAAAATCCAGATTTCGGGATTCTGAGTTTCCGGGATTATCGGTTTTTTGGATTTTGGGTTTTCGGGATTTTGGGTTTTCGGGATTTTGGGTTTTCGGGATTTCGGTTTTCGGGATTTTGACCGCAACCCCCCAAAAAAAAAAAACGCCATGAATTTTCCATACAAAATGTATGGAAACAATTGAAAATCATTTAGCAGGTTCTAAATATTAAAATAATAAGCTCAAAGGTGAGAAATATTTATTTCATGTCTAGAATAATATTTCGTCTGTTCAATTAGAATCCAGAAAATAAAAAAAAAAAAAGAAGTCTAGTGTTTATACTTTATGAGATAGTGTAGAGACAGTTTTAGCTATTTATTATTAGCCGTTCAAATACCAATTATCCTAAACTTTCCCACCATCTTCATCTTGCTAATTATTTTTCAACTTTTGCCATCTCAAAACTGAATTATCACTGGTCTATAGGTCCAAGTAAGTCTTTTATAGTTTTTTGGTACAAAAGACTTTCAACTGATTTTAAAGTACATATTTAAGTCAAAATAATTAAAAAATTAGTTGACGATTGGTTAACTTTATCGAGTTATTGGATGCAAAAAATTGATACGAATATGATTTTTCAGACATGATTTATTCGATCATTGGTTTCGTATAAATTACGTTGTAATTTTTCTTTGAATACTCACGGTGAGGGTGAGTAAAATGGGTCTAAAATCAGCTGAAGCAGAAGGTTTTATGTTGTTGTTTTGACCTCAAAAAATTGTTGAATTTAAATGCTTTGCAAATGCCTCCAATTCTAACAAGAAGCATTTTCAAAATTGAATTGTGTTTATGAACTAGAGAGGCAAACATATTAATACATTATTTTAATAATGGTTTTTGCTGACAGCATCTTCTGACTTACAAAAAATTTTAATGATCTTGATTATTACAAAAATAATTTCTTTTATTTTTTTTATTTGCTTATGTTGGTAAACAAAAACATCGTGAGCTTTTGAAATTTGTAAATATATGTTAATATGTAAATAAAAAAAAAACAAAACCATGATTCAGCGTTCTAAGGTGTTCAATATAAATAACCTTGCGTGCGTTCAAAATATAACAATAAGCATGCCACTTGTTTACACATTCGAAAATCTCTAATCGTGTCAAGTTCAAGAATTTTGTAGTCATCAAAGCTTTTAATTTTTTTTATTTTCTTATTTTTTGCCAATGCTGCTGAAATCAGCTGTATCAGCAAAGTTACTTATTGCTTACATGACAAGAAAAGAAAAAAAAAAGAAAAAAAAAAACGAATTAAACAAACAAAGAAGACAAAAATAAATGAAACTGAACGATTCGTCATTTAAATTGTAGCTTTTTTTTTCTAACGCCCCCGTAGTTTTTAATTTTATTTACTACGTAATATTTAAAAAAAAAATAACTTCATGATCTCTTCTTATTTTTAGAACTTGGACAATTGGAAATCATCAAGACGAAAACGCGTTGAACACATCATCGAACGAGTGGTTGAAGTGAAAAAGCTCGAACTAGAGGAGCATGATCGAACGAGACGAAAATCGAAAACATTTTCTGAGATGATGGAGGAACGGTAACAACGAATACATTTTTTTTTTTATTGTTTTTAATTTAAATATAAATATTAATAATATTATTATATTTGAACTATTTTCAGAGGTGAACGCGGTCGAACCCGACCCAAACTTCAATCTCTAGCATCATACAATGAGGATGAGGCAAATGATTTAAGCGACCTAGGCATTGGAACGAGCAGTGCCAGTGGAAAGAGTAGCATCTCTGAGGACTGTGAAGTGCATAGTATTGTAGTGAGTGTTTAAATAAATTAATGCAATGTAAAAGGCTTTTAACACGAATGTGGTCAGTGTTTTTGTGCTTTTATTTGTTGCCTTATGTCTTAGTTCATTCGTGATTTATTAAAATGGTAGTGTAACATTCAAATGTTCATACATTATTTAAAACGCTCAACCTTAACGGTACCTCAACTTGCTGCCAAAAAGTCTGTTTGAATACTGCCAAAAACAACAAATTTTGAGTCTGAGTACCCGACACAATTCGTTGCAATTTGTTGTTTTCGGCAGTACCCAAACAAATCTAATATTAAAATAATATTCCCATAACTGATTCCTGAAAATTGAGTAGTTAATGTTCCTATTTCCTGCCTGCAATAAAATATTTAATTTAGAATAGGTAATCTGGTTCAGTTTTTTTTTTTTTTTTCGAAGAAGTGAAAAGACTTAATTTTGAAATAAATACTACAGACTTTTCGTATATAGGTTTGATATTCTTCAGCTTGATTGGCAGCTGAAGGAATGTCTTCTAAGTATGTTCAACTTAAATTTGAATGACAAATTTTCTCAAGGTCTTATTATCCCACTAAAGTTGTTGTTTCTGAAATAATAAAAAAATAGATTAAGCTCAAATGGTACTCATGTGCTGTTTGACTAACTCAAAATTAGTCAATGAATGCAAAATAGAACTGGCAAGACTAGCGTAACAATAGCCCTAGTATTCTTTTTTCTTTTTGGTAATTATTATAGAAACTAATGAAACAATTAACTAAATAGTGAGTATGACCACCGTTTTTTGAAATTAATTTCAAAATTCGATCTGGAACCGACCATACAAAAATTTTATATAATTAAGCGATATTTCGGCATAAGCAGGCTTTTTGCCATGGATAAGTCCTCATTTATTTTTGCACCCTCTCGTTCATGATGGCGTGTTAGAAATTGTTCCTCATTGCGGAGATCGTTAAAATAAAAGCTATAGCTATCCTGCCCATCTGAATTAACCTTCTTTTCATCCGTAAATCCGCCAATCATTTTTAGTTTGGCTGGGCCTATAGTCCAAGCCATATCATTTTGTTGTTTCGCAAACTTAAGTCAAAGCTATGCATGGTATTCAGGTTTTTTTTGTCAGCTTTAACTGACATCTGTCAGATGGTTCCGGACTCTTCTGGATTTCCAATCGAGAACGACATTAGAATGTTTGTCAAAAATCTAACGCACTGTTATTAAAATACAAAATACTAACAGACATTTTCTAATAGCTGAAAGCTAATTACACTGATCAAGTGACCATACTTCGTATGCCTGTACAAAATTGTTTAATACATTAATTTTTAATTCTCTTTTCATTTTTTTCTCAGAGCGAACCTCCTGAAGTGGAGCATCTATCATCGTTTGATATTGAAAATAATTCTTGTCAGCCATGCCAAGATAACTTGGATCGAATATCATCATCACTTGGTGGCTATGAAACATCCTCTACAGCTCCTATAACATCACCCGATCCATATGAATATACATACGAAGGAGCAATTGAAGATTATAAAAGTCGTGTATCGAAAGCATCAGCAGCAAGCAGCTATAAAAAACCAGAGTTTGATAAGAAACCCTTTAATTTCAATGATGATCACAACAATGATGGTACAGAATCTTCATCAGTAGTTGTTACAGTGAATAAAGAAGATCTACCCAAAATTGACATATCCAAGAAGAGAGAACTTTTTGAAAATCAACAAGAAGCAGCTAAAGTGACCTCCATGCAAAACCACGAACAAATGGAAAAGAAATTTATTCCATCAGAATTAACAAATGTCCGATCGATCAAAGATCGTCTATGTAGTTTGGAAAAGAAACCAACTGATTCCAATACAACAGACGAAACATCAGCAACGACGATGACGACGACAACAGAAATTTTACCTGGTGAAGTTTACAGCATCAAAGAACGCATGCAATGTTTGAAACAACATAATTCCGTCAACAACCCAAAGCCAAATATTAATAAAGTCGTTGCTGAAGTGGTTTCTGTACCACCGCTCATAGATCGATTGTCAAGCTTGCAAAATGCTGTTACCAAAGAGGAAATTATCAAAAAACCTGTGGTCCTCGTAGATGAGTATCAATTGGAGATGCTCAAAAACGAAGACATGGCCCGAAGGCAGCTAGAAATAAGCAAAGATGACAGTAGTAGTAGTAGTAGTAGTATGATGATTGTTGAAAAGGCCCCATCCGATGATAGTGGTATAAATACAACCGATGAGAAAATCGATCATGAACCAGCAACAACCGAAGACGAAGATGACGATGACGATGATGATATTACTACTGTAGCGATGACAGCACCAATTCCAAGTAAATCTGAGGAAAAGGTACCATCATCTGCTACAAGCAATAATGAATTTCAAGGAGAATTTGATTCTAGTGTAAGTTCTTTACAGTTAAAAAATCTAAACACTCCAACCGTAGTTAGTTTGGTGGATAAGCCAGTTGTTGTTAATGATGATGATGATGTTATTGGTGTTGGTGGTGGTGGTGGCATTGGTAAAAATTTATTGAATAGCAGTGAAATTGTTGTCGTCAGCCCCAACAATAATGATGAAACTAGTGAAGTGAATCATGCACAAAATTTATTAAAAATGTTTAAATTAGCATTTAATGATGAAAATGATATTGATGTTATAAAAGAAAGTGTTAAATCTAATCAAGTAGAAGTGGAACTTGATACTTTGAGTTCTAATATCATGCCCAAACGATCGCCTGTAATAACTGAAGAAAAGATTAAGAAATCGATTGAAACAGCTGAAAAATCTTCGAAGCTTAAAGTTGAAGATATTTCTAAAAATTTCATCAAAGATGATAAAACTTTACAAACTGAAGATGCACTCAAAGCTAAAGAAGTTGAAGAAATAAACATGTTCAAGAAAATTCCTCATAATAATCGATTTGTTCCTCGATCACCGGAGTCTGACTTGAATGTAGTCTTAAATATCGACAATAGTAGTCAAAATAAATCTTCAACTTCCGCATCAGAGAACTCTGAAGATCCTACGTATGTGAGAACTTCTGTGTCTTCAAAAATTCAGCAATTGAATAAAATTTCATCAGATTCTCAGAAAAGTCTTCCGATTTCTGATAAGTCTCAAAAGTTTGAAAACAATCAAACATTGATTTCGAAAATCAAAACCGAAGAGAATTCGAAACCTTCTTCTTCACCAATTCCCATACCAAATCAAACAACAATAATTACTCCTTCTTCACATGATAGCTCGGAAAGTCCTCCAAAGTTTGTTTCAGTTTCTTCGCAAGTTCAGCAATTAAATAGTCTTTCAGCAGCAAATCAAGAAATTCTACAAACAGGGGAGAATTCGAGAAAGCTTAAAAACTCAAAAATTCAACTTCCATCCTCACCAATTTTAAATCGAACTCCTTCTCCGTCTGCTTGTAATTCTTCACAAAAGCAGCCAATTTATGAAAATATAAATATATCACATGCAGATTCCACAGCAAGTCTCATAAAAGTCACAAATTCCGAAAATAATGGTCGGGTAGAGATTTTCAATTCGAAAAGTATGCCCGTGAAACCTAAATCACCAGAAGTCCTACCGAGGATGTCTAAAAATGATAATTCGAATGTTCAATCTAAAGATTTTCAACAATTGGCTTTGAATGATTTCATAAAAGATCTTGAAACCACAATAGTTGATGAAAAAATTAATAAAAATGAAAAGATTAGTAAAGATGGTAGTCCTAAAACTGAAAATAAATCTGAAAAAATTAAACCTCTGGAAACTAAACCTATTCCTTTACCTCGAAATCTTGGAGTTAATAATACCTCTCAACCAATCAGTCCTCTTCCTTTGGACAGCTGTGTTGATATTCTTCAATCATTTTTAGCAGCTGAACGGCCCTTAAACCATCCTACAAATGAACCTTCTCATGTCAAATCTCCCAGTGAATTGAATTCTTATCCTTCGGACAATTTTATTCGACAGGAATCCGTAATTGAAGTACCATGTTCGAAATTAGACGTTAAAGATTTGCCTGATCCGAATTTTATTCGAACTCCATGCATCAATATTGATTGTGATGAAGATAAATTAATGAAAGAATCCATTAAACCTCCACAGACATTAGTGCGTGATAGTGTTTCGAGTGCAGGTGATAGTTCACCATCATCTGATATTACTGTTATTTTCAAATCAGCTCCCGAATCTCCAACACCGAATAAATCATCTCTAATGGAAATAGCCAATCGAATGGGTTCACCCATAGCAGCAAGACGTGATCCATTGGCACGACAAAAACCTGTGTGCGAAAAGCCTTGTCTTAAAATCGATATTAAAGATTTACCAGATCCGAACTTTATTCGAACTGAATGTATTGATGTTGATAGACAAGCCTGTTGTTCTAATTCTCCTCTAACTCCGTCCACTCCTGGATTAGCTCTTCAAAAGACAAATGCAGATATTTTGAAGAAAACCTGTGAAGACATATCAACATCTCCACCACTAAGTCCAATCCTTGGTGGTCGAACGGCTGAAAAGCCAAATTTTATGATAGCCCGTGTTGAGGTGGTCGAAACTAAAATAAAAGTTACAACTACCAATGACGAAGGAGTAGTAGTACCACCTTCTGTACCCACAACAGCACCTCCTCCAGTTCCACCAGGTTCGCCAAAACTTAAACCCAAAACAACACAAAATTCAAAACCGAAAAATATATTCGAATTTCTAAAAAAGAATTTCCAATCCAAACCAGAGACTGTTGTTGCCCAAGCCAATGATGAGTTCGAACCAATTTCTGTAGATAATTCAATGTTTTATGTCCCTTCGGATGTGATCAATGCTAGCAGTAGCAATAATAATAGTTGTAGTAGTCCCAGTAAAAATACTCGTACACCATCACCCATAACCTCAAAAAATGGTGTCAATATTGAAATTACAAAAAAAATCACAAGCGATGCCATTGTTGAACAAACTGATTCGGATTTGAATCTAACAGATGAAATCAATGACATACTTGATGAGGAAATTTCAAAGTTAGTTGTAGAAGATGCTAAACTTTAGATATTAGGAATAAAAGTTAGGAATCTTTTTACAAAAAAAAAAAATCGTCAACAACACTCAAAAAAGCATATCAAAAGTTTTAAATATATATTATTAGCTATTTATTCATATTCAGCTATCTATTATTATAATATTATAAAGTTTTTATTATTTTATTTTATGTGCTATCTAAAGTATAATTATTAATTATATATGTTTTATATTTAAATATTATTTATACATATAGCTGAAATATTTATTTTATTTTTAATTGTTGATGTAAATTATGAGACTTTTATTGTTTATGTTTTGTTTTTTTTTCGAAATTTTATTATTTCATTTTTATTTTTTATTTTGGATTTTTGCAATAAAATGAAATTTAAATTATTTTCCAAAAATGTCTTAGAGTTGATGTGTTATTTTTATCATTCATTATCATATTTTTTATATTCAATCATTATCATATTCAAATCACTATCATTTATATATAAGCTAAAAAATATTATATTTAGTTGTAAACCTGTAGAGAGTACTTGAGAAATGTACATACTTTGTTATTTGCAAAAATTGCTTATTTTTAAGTTTTAAAAAATGCATTGTAATTGAAAAATGTCAATCATCTGATTTCTTCAGGGAGTCCTAGAGTTGGGTGTGAATGTGCTTCGGAAGCTTAGGGTCTAAGTTTCCTGAGATTTGAATGATGTAAATGTTGGAAATAATTCAACTCCCATATAATTCTTTACTCTAGTAAAGGCACCCATTTTAAGACTCTAACCGATTGCTAAGAAGAAATAGAACTAAATTGGTTGAATGCCAGTCTAGGACTCCCTGACGTTGCATTTTCTTCAAGAATTTAATTAAAATTTTTTTTTTTGTTTTAGGTATTTTCACCTCAAAAACGACTTTCATGTTTTCACTCTTTTCCCAATATTCCAATATCCTTCAACTGAAAATATTAATCATAGAAAGTGTATTTCTCGTCAACTGAATTCGCACAAAAATGTTTGAATTTGAATTTAGTTGTTTAGTTGTTTCGAAACATTGATGGTTATTGTGCCATCTGTTAATGCTCACTGTTTCCTTAAGATGTTAAGAAAAGAATTCCAAAAGAATTTATCAAAAAAAAAACTGAGGTTTTCTTTCGCCCAACTGCAAAGTGCTTCATATGCATTGTAGGAATTATTTTTGAGTCAACTGAATAGATACAACACCATTTCCTTCGTGGTTTTTGAGTGTTTTGAAGTGCTTGACAGTTTAAATCAACAATTTTAGTGTTTTCAGTGAAATTCAATTCTTGATTTAAAATTATACGAGTAGATTTACATGCCTTAACAGTGTTGAAGAAGCTAAAATTGATTTGGTTAGATTGTTATCAGATTGTTATCTAACCGGACCTACAATATCTGATATAATTTACCGAAATTTTAATGTAGTTTATTCTTACTTAAAAAATAAAGATTCGTACGGAAAAAAACATGATGGGAGGTAAGAAAACCGGAGTAGTTGCAGCTGAGAGACGAGAAATTTTAAGGTGTTCACCAAATGTATCTGATTCTTTAGCAAAAATAAAAAAAAAAAACTCGGGGTAAACGCAAGTCACTCAACAGTTTTGAGAGTAATCAACAATTTAAGCCATCTTAGACGAATGAAACTTTAAAAAACCGATACTTGAAAAAGTTATGCGACTAGAGTTGTACAAAAGAATAGAGTCACGTGGTTTTTACAGATGAAGAAAAAGTTTTATTTCGATAGCCCTGATGGGTTCAACTTTAATTTTCACGATTTGAGAAAAAAAAGAAGTTTTTTCAGGCGGCATTATAGTTGTGAAGGACGTGTTATGATATGGAGAGCAGTTAGTTACATCGGAACAGTTGAGCTTGGGATCGAAACATCAAAAATTACAGCAGCTGGGTATAAAGGTATTTTGGAAACAAATTTTCGTAAATTTTCTAACATCTTTGGACCCATAAAGCAAAGTTTATGTGGTTGTCGTCAGTTTTTAGACAAATGTTAGCATATACAGATGGCACAGTAACTATCAGTGTTTGGAAAAAATGGAAAAAGTATATTGAAAAATGTTTGTGCATATTCAGTTGGCAAGGAGTGTATGTATAATCAATTTTTTTTATTTTTTTTTGTTTTTAATCTTTGAACTTTTCAATTTCATTATTTTCCTTTGACTCAAGCCTCGTGGTTAGGGAATTTATGTAGATCTTTTAGTGTACTTAAAGTAAACTTTCTATAATAGCCATAGTGCCAGCGATGAAAATCAACGTCATAAAGTATAAACAAACAAAAAAATACCCTATTGCTAGTTAGAAGAAATTTCCAAAGGGAGGGAGTGGGCTTAAGCAAAGGGATAAGTAACTTTTTATACTCCTATAGAGAAAATTCTCTCGGAGAAAAATAAAATGAACAGTGAAAAACTATCAAAAAGTAAGGAAATATTGCTTTTTAAAATTTTGTATGTAGATCAGAAGTTTTTTGTATGATCTTTTGAACACAACTATTTATCGATACAAATTAAATGAGTTGGAATTCATGTAGTCGTAGCACAAGTCTAGATTTTTCTGAAGGAGGCTTTTGGACGCAAATGAGCTATTCATAATCAAGATTGTATTTACTCAGGTGGTATTTATAAACGTTTTAGGTTTCTTCACTTAAGTTATATCGACTCTCAAGTGTGACCTTATGCATTTATCGATAACTTGTGTACATTTTGTTCTTATTCTTAAGCTCTCTTTTCATCACAGTTCCAACGACATTCAATTTGTCCTCTTTAAAAAAAATGCCTTTAGACAAGTGCGACGAACAAAAAGATTCCGACTAAAACAAATATTAAATTAAAAAAAAAAATCATGACAGTTGTTTCAAATCAGGGGCCTATTTCAGTGCTACTACATCACCTACAATGTAGAATTTTGACAGTTGTATTACATCATTTCTGTTTCACAGCTGCAATACATTTTCTTGTGTAGTACAACAGTGTAGATACGGAAAATCGAATGGAAGTATTGGAAAATTAATGATTCTGTTTCACAGCTCTTTGTGTTTGTGCTACATTGTTGGAGTACAACGGAGTTGTTCGAAGAGTTCTCTTTGTCTACTGTCTTTCACACATTGTTTTAATTGAAAACAACAACAATGCTGCTTATATTGTCGTATTTAGCAACTTCTAGCTACATACTACAACACTTCCAGTTGTACTTGTGAAACACAAAAGTGCAGTTGTATAATGAAGTTGATGTAACTGATGTAGTAACGCTGAAACAGGCCCCCGGGTCTACAAATTTCGCTATTAGCTGGATTAATAAATACCTAATATAGGGCAAATTTAAGATTCGCAAAAAAAATTGAAATCGAGGTACCAATCAAACATGACATTACGATGATAGAGAATGCGAAAAAAAGTGCGACCGGCAATTATGTCTGTCTGTCTGTCATTTCCATATCGCTGCGCTTTTCTTCAAACTTGGTAGGTAAAGGTTTTGAGTGGGTCTCTCGACGAGAAATTGAATTTATTTTTTAGGATCAAATTAACGGTACCTGCCATATATGAAGAAAATGGAAAAACTAATTTTTTTTTCAAAAACGACTCTAACGATTTTGATAAATTTGTTTTATTAAATTTTTGTGTGCAACAAGGAAATCAATTTTTTTTATTTCAAATGTACGGCCTACATTTGAAATAAAAAAAATTGATTTCTTCGTAAACTACTCAACGGATTTCAATGAAATTTTGTACACAAAAGGTTGTTGGAGTTTTGCACAAAATATATTTTATTACAAAATTTTCAAAATAAGTTTTTTTCAAGTTTCAATTCTTTTTTAAATCGATAATTAAATGTAGAAAATAACATTTTTGCTGAGATACCCTAATGCAAAAATCATTAATTTAAGATTATTATGGAAAAAAGCCCGGTCCACACTAAGTTGGTCAACACGTTCAGCATACGTGCCAAACTAAAAACTTTATTAAACACTAAGTAGCTACTCAGTGTTTCATTTTATTCGCAAAACAAAAACAAATTAGACTACGCCTTCACTTTAAATGAAATAGTTTGGATAAGCTAAACTATTCTGTATATTGATTTCGAATGTTTGTTGAACGGCCGGGTATTAGAACTAATTGCACTAAAAGCAAGAAAATTAATTACTGCGGTGCCATATCTAAAGGTTTCATAAAATGTAAGATGGTTCTACTTTTTTTTATGAAAACTGACAGCCTCAAAAATTCAAAACTTTTTTGTAAAGTTTTTTTTCTCAAATTCTTCTTATATGTAAACAATTAAAACGAAAATCACAGCATCTTAACATTTTTATGTATGTAAAATAGTTTTGCAATAAGCGCCATTATTGTAATTATGAAAAATATTCGATAGAAATCAAAGAAATCTACACATCTAGTAAAAAAATCATTCAACAAAATTTGATTTTCTCAAGTACCTTACAGGTTTGTTTTTAGACCAAATTTCATTACTATTCATACTATTCACAACTACTTAACACATTATCCATCATCAATATCAAACTTAACCTCTTTCTGCTTTTTTTTTTAATTCTCATCACACAGCAACAATTAATGTAATCATCTCAACGTAAAATAAAAAAAAAATAATAATTATTATTCCCCAAAGAGGATATATATTTCAATAATTTATGATCTGGATGTACCTACTCGTTCTATCTCGTATAATAATATTATATGTCTACTACTTTGCTGTTCTTTAAACGATGTGTTCATTAAAATAATTCTGAGATAATAAGAATATCAAAAAATAATAATAAAAAAAACAAAAAATTCAAATTACAATTTTAAATTAAAGAGTCTATAAATGTTTTAAATGCACTTTAAATTATTTACAAAATGAAAAAAAAAGAAAACGAAAAAAAAGGAAGCCGCTTAAAAATTACACAGGATATAATAATACAATACAAAAAATACTACGCTTTTGAAAAGTGGCAATAACTGTTGATATTTACACTATATAAAATGCAAACTTGAAACACTTTCAATTATTTATCAAGGTTCTTACGCATTAAATAAAATATTAATAATAAATACAAAAAAAAAAAGAACAAATTACATTAAGTTCAGTGGAAGGTAAGGAACAAGTGTTTTTGATGTGTAAGATTCCTTTTTTTAGATTTTTTCCCTTAAAAATATATTTATACTTAGTTTATTGTATTATAGTGTTTATTTTTTGTTTTTTTTTTTTTTGCTTTAACAAATCTTTTAAAGGCATGGTTTTTTTTTTTAAATAAAAAATTATATTGTAAAAACATATAGTTAACTTATTTATCATTATGTTTTATTATATTTAATTAATACCTATTAACTAAAAATTAGTTTTGAAGAAATTTTCTTTTTTTTAATACCAATATGTTATATTATATAAAAGAAAATATTTTATCATCCTAATAACTTATGCAGTGTAAATATAATATTTTCATACTAGTTATATACCTAATACTACCATGTGCAACGAAAATCGCCTTTAAATCAAACTATTTAATTTTGCTAAGGGATTTTGACAGGCTGAATCTGAAGTCAAAACTACTATAGTACGTCACGTTTTTGTAATATTATAATCGGGAATGAAATTTCCCGGGGAAAAGGGTTTCTAATCGAAATATTCCAGGAATTTTGTTTCGTTTTCGCTTGTAATTTGTTTCTCTGGTATTAAGAATAAGGGAAAAGTAAAAAGGGACTGACACTCCCCAAAAATTTTCGATTGAGAACCCTTTTTCGTTATTCTAGTTTTTTTTTTAGGGTCAAGCTCTATAGTATTGGGGTGGAAAAACAATTCGCAAATAATAAAAAAAAAAAAATCCTCTCATTTTGTCAGATTTTAATCTTTGCACCTGATACCCCCTACAGGGGCTTAAAGTTTCTCATGGGAAATACCTATACGATATTTTGTATGTTTTAGCTTTTTATTTTTTCCTACGCTAAGCATACTCGGAAAAATTGAATTTGTTTGGAAATTACTCTAAAATATGTCACATTTCTAGAGAAAAAACGTTTTTTTTTATATTAAGAGTTAATACCTCAATTTTATCAAAAATAGGACAAGTTTTTCAGATAATAATTGTTAAAAAAATCTAAACAAAAAATACAGTTTATAAATATTTGCTCACAAATTATTTACAAATTATAAAAAAACGATATTTAGGTTTTTTTTTTCCTGAAAAACTTGCCTTTCTTGATAAAATCTGACTTATGACCTTCAGATATTAAAAAAAAACGTTTTTTTCACCCGAATAATGAAATAATTAGTATGGGTAGCACTTATAGTAAGTACTTATAGGCCAAGTTTGAGAATCGTAAAAAATTGATCTGAAGATGACAAGCAAATATGACAAAACCAAGATAAAGAATGCCAAGAATATCTCTTTCTGTTTATCTCGTGCTACAGCCCAAGCCTAAACCACTGAAGGGATTTCCTAGCAAGGAAATTGAATTTTTTTAGGGCCAACATTAACGATGCCTGCAATATAAAGAATACATTAAAACTCATTGCTTTTCCGTACACCTAGTGTAAAGGATAAGTATAGCGAAGCGATTGGCCAAAACATATTTTTTTTTCTGAGTTAGTCTATTTCATCGTGAAACACAATGAAACGTAAAGTGTAGTTCGAACTTAAGCCCTTTTGAATAAAACCTTCTTGTACTTTTTATACAAAAGCCTTATAAAATTTTTGTATGGGGAGTACCACAAATTTGCATTCTTTTTTTAAATGTTCCAATGGTCTGATTTTCAAAATAAAGCGGATTACTTAATTCCTAAAAGTTTTGGTAAAAATCAATATTTTACACTTTTTTGTTAAAAAAAAAATACTTATAACGGTAGGTACGGAAAAGTTTGGGATTACCAATGTAATTTATATTTTCTTAATTAAAATTTGTATGTGCACTACAAAGATACCTTTTCTTTGTGCACTCTAACAGGCGAGGTCGTACTTTTAAAATAAAAAAAAAATATTTTTTTATCGTTAATGTTTTTAAAAATTTTGTAATAAAAAAAAAGATTTCTATATTTATTATAAAAAATCTAAATTTCTTTTTCAAAAAATCAATTTTTTGAAAACGGGTCTGAGATTTTTATAATTTTGGTTTTAGATGCCATTAATATTTTCTTAGATATGGCATACCAACTTTTTGATTAAAGAAGGTTTGAGTATTTACCTAATTAAACATTTTTACCTGCTCTATAGGGCAATTATTGGTTTCGTGTTAAAAAAAAATCGAGGTTTTAATCAAAACCAACATTACGATTATGGAGAAGTCCAAAAAACTGGTTTTCGTTATGCCGTCCGATTTTCAACTATCAATTCAAAGGCCCGCTCACGCTTTTTTACATTTTTAATATATTTTTAATATTTTTGTTAAAATAAACTATGCATTAAAAATATGTTAAACCGAAATGAGCCAAATCAAAAATTAGAAAAAAAGATTTGTAAAGAAAAATCAAAGTGTCAGATTGATCGTAAAGAAAAATCAAAGTGTCAGATTAATAGTTCTTTTCCGTCTCCCTTCAATTGATAATAAATTGATAAAAAATAAAAACCGATATCTCATTATTCAATTGAGTTTTGATAATTAAGAATGATCCTAACTGTTGTTTAATGAAATAAAATGCATAAATATTTTTTAAAAGTTGTCCCACTTTTAAATTTATTAAAAATAAAAGTAGAAAATTTCAATATTTATCAACTATCAATTATTGATAGTTGACAATCGCAACAGAGATGGTTGTTTTAGTTAATTTCAGTATTGAATTTCATGTTGTTTTTCCATTTTTTTATAAAATTATTTATTTTTAAAAACATAATAACATGAGGCTTTAACGTCAACAGCAACTTTAACCACAAGAAGTACTTGTGAGGTGCGACCCAGTAATTTTTTAAAAAAAAGCTACTCAAAAGAATATTTTTGAAACCAAATTTAGATTTGGAGCAATCTTGACTATTCTCTTTTATGTACTAAATGCCAGTTCTTGAAACTCTCGATTGCTTTGCAATGAAATACAAGCTAGGCATACAAATGCATATTACTCACTCGATTCAGTACACCATAAATCTTACATTAATATAATATGACTTTCGCAACCAAGCATTTATGAAAGCACCTCCCAGTAATAACACAACTCGACTGCCATTATAGCGGAAGTAAATTATTTTTTTTTTTAATTTAGTGTCTGTCCTATGTTATCTATCACTATAAATAGTTATGCGGCCTAATATGAATTTTCTGTCTTGTATAACAGTTTTTTTTTTCGTAAAAAAGGAATGAAATGTCTTGTTATTGACTTAAGAACTCAATTGAGTAAGGTTCTCTAGCAACTTATCAATGTCGATCAAAACATCATAACATCTAAAATTTTCTGTTTTATTAGAATCTTGAACAGAACAAATAAAATCCCCCGAAAAAATAAAGAACTTTGATATTGAAGCTGATAACAAATGAACATTGATAGCCAAGAAATTACTTCCAGTTCTTTAAATAAATTTTATAGTTTTCCAGTTAAACAATAAACCAAAAATTGTAGGAAGATTGTTTCATTTTTTAATAATATACGTGTATTATTATACATATATACCAAATCCAAACTTGCACTTGCTTTATTAAAACAAAATAAATATTGTTGCAAAGTCTCACATTTTCATCATAATAATAATAGCAATATTAATTAATCGCATTCAATAAATTGAAATTCATTGAAAAAGCATAATCAGATTCTCGATAAGGTATTGTTTTAGATAATAATGCTTTGGTTCGCTTCTAGAATTCTAACTAATAAATTAGATACTACCTACATCACAAATTTTACTAGGTATTCTCAATTTACTGGCGAGTGATTACTCAGCAAAAAAATATTATTTTATAGAACATTTATATTTTGATTGTAAACCTTATTATGTACATATTAACTATATTCATAGGAAAATTAGTACCTGGTTTCTGTATGAATGGTCATTTTTTTATCATTTTACAGACTCAAAAACTCACAAATCAGTTCAAAAACGTACAAGATCAACAGAACTATGTGTGTTGATTACTTCGCTGAATACAAATGTGTAGTAATAGCTTTTTGACGGATTTGGACTAGCTTTGCCGGACATTTTCTATATTTTGGCTATTAAAAATTATTAATTTTAGAGAATGCTTATGCTTGAACTTTCTTGCGAAAACTTATTATTGTAGAAAGTCGAATAGAGCTTGGCAAGTTCACTTACAGAAAATGTGTCTGCAATCTAATTTTCTGCTTTTCTTCTCTAACTTGAAATCGTATCTCTGCTGCTTAAAAATTCTTATTCTTTTGCATTATTTCCTTTTTAAGGCAACCCTGCAAAAGTGATGTTCTTACATAACTGCTAATCCTTAAAAAGTACACACACATTTCTGAACTTGTTTAAAGCTAGTATCGCACGATGTGTGTATACACAAAAATTTGTGTATTTTTGTAATTAAAATCCTAAATAGCAACTGAATCACAATTTCGGATGACAGAAATTGAAATCAAAATCGTTTTTGTATGTCATTTGCTACCATCTTATTTGTGTCTAAATTTTTTTTGTGCATTTTTAAATGAAAAATACTCAAATACACAAATTTTAGTGTTTAGACAAATCGTGTGATACTAGCTCAAGTATGTGTGTCAAAATGTCTTTAGCGATTTTGTTTTTCATTGCTAGCCATTGCAAGATTTTTAGTAGACTAGGAGTTCTAAAGACACAAAATTTAAATAAATTTCCTTACTTTAACTAATTTTTTAGTGATATTCATAGCAAAATTCATCTGAAACGAGATTTTGCAGGAAAACTTTGTTTGTCGGGGTACCAGCGGCATCGAAAAAAAAAAATCGAAAAGAGCGCCTCAAAAATCTATAAAAATGCACATTTTTAAAATTTCCCTACAGTTAGCAGGAAATGACCCTTTTCATAGTACCTTACCTTGATTTCGATAGGATAGTCTGTTTTGGCGCGTATCAAGAATATCAGTTCAGTGAATCTAGCGAAAATCCATCAAATTTCTAGAGTTAACTCGGAGTTAAAGGGAAATCTCAATTGACTAAAGAGCATGTTCTTCTGAGTTATTTGAAGCTTAACGCCTTAACGAGAATTTTCTGGATCTAGTCAAACAAGATTACATATATGTAAATCGCCATCGTAACAATATGGCTTGAGATTCCTGCTTTTTCTGTTTTTAATTCAAGTAAAACACTGATTTCAGTGCAAAATACGAGCAAACGGAATTCATTTGTTAATAATTACCACAGTTTGCATTATTTTTTTGGCCACCTGACGAACTCATATTTCTGCCCGAAGAAATTGTTCAGGTTCAAGAAACGTTAGGGGCTAAATAGTTTGTCAATTATCGGATCTAAGATTGGCCAGCTAACCAATTACAGAGCTTAAAATTGATTAACTATTTAGTCCCTAACGTTTCCTGAACCTGCCCATTCTTGTGACTAAATCGTCAGGGTCTGAAAATTTTGTACTCTCCGATGAGTGTTCTCTTTTGCAGAAGGACGAGCGAACAGAGCTCGCTTCAAGCTGAACGTATCCTGACCTCGTCATTCATTTACAAAAAATTAATAAAGTAAGACGCGGTTAGCATTTCGCTCGATCTGCTCGGTAATTTTTAATCGAGTTCATTAAGCGAGCTTCAAATGTGCTCAGAGCGCTCCGGGCTAAAAAAAAAGTACAGTTTTTTTTCGACAGCTCAGTGCCCTGCTCGGAAATAAAAAAGAAAAAAAAACGCCTTTATGACTAAATTCAGAAGTTTAAGGCCGACTGTGGAATAGTACTTATCTACTTATATCACCATGACAATTTCTTGTGACGAAACAACAGATCAGACTTTTTATCATAAATACACAGGTATATGTAAAACATTAGCAACACTGGAATTTTATCACTAACTTTTATAAAATTTTTGACAGGTTCAGGAGAAAATACAAACTGCATTATTGACTAAAGTGACAAATTAATTTCAAAAATACTAGAAAAAAATTCACATGTCATATATTTTTTGGACTGAAATATGGAATCCGTCAAATTTGTCCTGTCCAATGAAAAAAATTCAAATATTCACTACACATTTTAAAAATTCCAAAAACTAGACAATTTTATAAATATTTCCAAAATTCTACAAAATTGTCAAGTTATTTATTTGGAGAATAATTCTCAAATTGTCACCTGTCAAAATGTTAACATTTATAAAATAGGACCTGGGATACCTCCTATTAGTCAGCAATTTAACGGTGATGCAAGAGTCGTGACTCTTATTCTAACATCAATTCGCACTCATTGATTTGCAAAAAGAGGCACGACTTTTCCGTCACCGTGTGATAGCAGACTTACTGTGACACACGACACGTGACTCTTGTCGAAAACCAATGCGCCATAGAACACTAGGGTAACTTTTTTAATCAACTTTAAAAAAGTTGTACATTTTGCTCGTTTCATTCCATTTCATTCCGTCCGCCACAAGTTCAACTTCCCCAGTGTGCGATGGCCCAATGAGTGCGAAAAGTGTGCATAGTGTAAAAACGACTGTGCATTCCCTCTCAATAAGTTTCGAAAATAGTCACGACTGTAATAGCGTCACCGCGTAAAACCTGAATTACCAGATTATTGTATATCGTGAATTCAAACTTATTGGGCCATCGCACAACGGGGTAAATTTTTTAATCCACTAGAAAAAGGGTTGAGCATTTTGCTCGTTTCATTCCATTTAATTCCAAAATCCTCACTTCCCTCACCGACTAACTTCGTTTTCCCCCGGTTCAATTGCCCCAGTGTGCAATGACCCATTGACATCGGAATGAAATGGAATGAAACGAACAAAATGTTTAATCCTTTTTGGAGTGGATGTGCGATGGCCCATTGTCCATATAAAAATCCACTTAGAATCTTCCAACCACATTCTCACACCTACCCGAAACACCCTGTGAGCTCCATTATAAGGGATTACTGGTCAAATTAGCTATACAAAATTATTTATTTTACCTCTGCAGAAAGAAAGTTTGTTTTTCACATTTAGTTGATGCTTTGCACTCGCTTAGTGTGCAACATACCGTTGTTCTCTTGGTTTACAGTAAATAGTTTTGTTCTATACTGTTAAAAATCTTGTTGTTGTTGTTTTTTTTAATTGTGTGTTGTAAGTGACATTGTTTGTTTTTTTTGCTTTGTGACATGAGTTCTTGTTCTAGTTGCATGCGCATTTTTTATCTTACACTATTCATCAATTTACTATAGTTACTTTCATACTAATTGATTTTTGTGTTCACAATTTTTTTTTTATAGATAAACGAAGCACTTGAATTGGCCCTGCAAGCTATTGATTTAGAAGAGGACACAATTATCGACATGGAAAAGAACAGCATTAAATCAAGTCCCAATCATTTAGAAGCACAAATTGGAACAGAAACAACGCCTATTATTGCTCCTCCATCAGGCGTTGAACCTATCTACGAGAATATATCATCTGCGAGAGCAGCGGAACGAGATGATAGGATCATATATAATTTACCACCTCCACCTTCGTTGCCATTGTTGAGCTCATCAGATGTTGTTATAGTGGAGACTATTCAAAAAGTCTCCAATACTACAATTATTGAAAGAGACATCTTTAATAATTCAAGCATAAGTAGCTCTTCTCTTAAAATCGCCGAAGATGATGATGAAGAAGAAGAAGAAGAAGAACCTTATTATCAGGTGCCCAAGTCTAGTGAGCCTCTGTATCAAGTTCCAAAGCTACAAAAACCAATACCGCTGTACGAGAATATTGAAATGTTTTGTACGGCCCGAGGAGATGAATATTCTGCGGCTGGGATTCCATTGCATTTGCAACCTCCAAAAGAGAAGCCACCACCGCCACCAATTATGGATGCAGCGGATAGTGATGATGCGGATGATGACGAAACCGGAAGTGCTGGTGGAAGCAGTACGAATACTTACGAAACTATTCCGCATGGCGGCGTTACAGACAATGGGACTGCAGTACCGCCAATAATGCGAATGAACTCGACAAAGCGAATTAAAAATGAAATTCGGAATAAACGATCCAGCTTCCTTGGAATTGAAGGATCTGATGATAGTTTCCTAGAGCTAACTGTTGCACCACCACCGGATATGGTGCAATTATTACAAGAAGAGAGGCGTCTGGATAAGCAATTGTGCATAAAAGCTGGCCTCTATGACAATTCTGATGCTGGTAAGCTGACATATATATTTTGTATTGTTGGGGTTGGAATGGCTTAGAAGGGGGTGGCAAATGGAATGTCAAATAATCCATTTAGAGCAAGGGGGGGAGACCTTTAGCCCTGTGGAGTCATTTAATTTTTTTTTTTTTTTTCATTTTTATACTCATTTTGTCGTCACGACAAAAAACAAATCAATAATGTGCGGAATTGGTGTAGTAAATCTAATCGAAGGCAACCAGATGTAGTATGGGTTGCACTGATTTGACTTGGGTGACAAGTGAAAGGTGACTTAGAGAAACCATATGGTTGCACATTAAGACGACAAATGAAATCGTTTATTCAAAAAAGACAAAAACAATAAAAATAGAAAAACAAAAAATCATTTAAGTTCGGAATTATAAGTTCAGGCAAAACTAACCTTGGATAGCTCTCTAATGGTATTTGAAATAAAAAAAAAATAATAAATATTGATAAGGTAAATTTTATTATCAAAGTTATTTTGATGGCTTCGCAAAAATGATTTTAAAAAAGTTCGATAGTAGGTATTTATCGATTAAATTGCAATCTCTATTTTATTTTATCTAGGTTCTAGGGTATTTGCTTTTATTTTTTTGCAATTTATTTTGTTTTCTGTCTGCAATTAATTATAAAAAAAAGCTTAAGAATAATGATACGAATGAAAATAGTATTTTAATTAGACATACGTAGATTGTACTTCAAAATAGGGGTAAAAGGGGGCTAAAGCTGGTACTTAAAAAGTAGATATTTATTGTATTTATTTGAGTTAGAATATGAGCATTTGAAGGACCACATTATGTAGGCACTCTGAAATTGAGGACATAATCGAATATATTTAATCGCTTCCGTTTCACGGCAAATATGCACAATGTTATTGTTTTTTATGTCAACTCCCCTTGTGTTTTAAGAGTTTCACATAAAAGCTCCCTGGGTTTGTTTTTCAAGACAGACAACACCCGATAGAAGTTATGTTGAGATTTTTGCTGAGTTAAACCACCTAACTAATCTTGGTGACGAGCCGCCTCAAATTTCGGGTGTATAATCTAGCCGGAATCTACATTTCAAATTGCAATAATTAAATAAGGTATTTTTATTTACTCAATCGGTATAGGGGTTTATAAGGAGTGTAAGACTCGATTTTGTAAGACTCGCCCATAAAAATCCGTTTTTCTTGATTATCTCCCGCATTCTAAACTTTACAATGAAATTTTGTCTCCAAAAGTTGTTGTACATTTTTCTTCAACTTTTAACATAACAATATTTTCGATACGATCGATATTTTTCGAGTTATAGAAAATATAAAAATATTACCAGTGAAATTAAT
Organism: Meliscaeva auricollis; assembly: GCA_948107695.1. NCBI lineage: Eukaryota > Metazoa > Arthropoda > Insecta > Diptera > Syrphidae > Meliscaeva > Meliscaeva auricollis. Next base: position 42,718,151 of record OX403616.1, read on the forward strand.
TTTTCACATTTTTACTTTACGCTCACATTTGAATACGAAATTTATTTTTTCTCAATATAAGGTATAACTTTTTTTCCCACGAAAATAGCGGTAAACGAAAATCGAATCTTACACTCCCTCTACCGATTGAACAAATAAATATGCCCTACTTAATTATTGAAATTTCAGAGTTTTTATATGCACATTTTGTCTGGCCACCAATTCTACCTACCCGCCATCTTGTGCGGTTTCTCCAACACTTACGCATTTGTGCAAATTTCCACTCGTCTGTCCTGTGCCATGTGTGTATAAATTTACTCATATTTTTCTTCTTTTCTTTCTCTTAAAAAGCTAAACCAATCCAAGAGCGAAAAAAAGACAAAAAGTAAGAAACAAGTGACATCGAAGTCAAATACGACCTCCGAAAGCAGTCATAAAAGAAAACGAGTATCGTCTTTCAAAAACGATTAACGTAAATCGTAATCTTAATGTTACGAAAACGAGGGATTTTTAACGATTATCATAATTCGTAATACGGGCCCTGTTATTTCTTGAAAAAAAATCCGTTGGTCCAGTTATCTCACTGCATCAAATTTTTGTTGCTTGTTGTAAATATATATAAACAGTTTTGCTGTCTCACCGATTTGCGACTTCTTCATCCAATACGTTGATGTGGTTACCCTTATCAAACTTCATCTCCATCCGATACTTAGGCTCTAGTTCACCTCCGTAGACCTTGTTGTTGGCGCAGTGAGGGATCCTTTTGCCTGTTTGGGTATAAGACTTGGGCATTTGAGTGTCTTGAAATTTCCGAACTGCAGCCGCGCGCAATCTTACGAAAGCTACTGTCGGGCACCGGCAACCCCAGTGTTGAGGTATTCATCCGGCAGTAGCTGCCTTGGCAGTGAACGATAAGCCAATTTACATAACTTACGAAAGCTACTATCAGACAGTGTCTTTGGCCCATGCCTATATTCGCTCCTCTTCTCTTTCTGACTTCTAAAACGTCATCTGATCACAAAGTGGTCAGTTTAGTTGAAGGTTGTCTGCATTTCGCATTAAAGACCTTGGCATGCAAAAATCCGCTGGCCCAGTTAGTATCCCTCCCATCGTTTTAAAGATTTGTGCTTTCACGGTTGCAAAACCATTGTCCTGTTCCATCTGGTGTTTATGAGTATTTTTTCGTTGTATTAGAAATTATCTTTTCGACCGTTTAATACAATTTATATTGTATGGATTCAAGATTGAAACCCAAAAAATAAATTCTGAATGAATTTAATGAACCTTCTAATCTAAATTATTGTTTTGCTGACGATAGAGTAATCTCAGCGTTTCATATTCCTTTGTAGATTCACATCCATGTTATTCGGATGTGGAACTTTAAGGAAGGAATATGATAAGCTCATTAAATTCTGATCTCGAGAGCATTGCCTAGTAGGTCATGAGAAACCGCGTAGTATTTAATGCTTCTTAAACACAATGCTGCTTACTAGCGTTAAACCGGAACCTACCCCCACGCTATAATCCATCAGTTTTCTCTCCACTTAACTTCGGACGTATTGTCAAATACAGACACGAAATTCGAACGCGTTTCTCACGTCAGTTCTTCAATGTCATTTTAATACCCAGAACTTCAAACCAATGTGCATTTGTATCTCCTTTTGAATCCCTCCCTACTTTCCTCGCACTTTGTTTACATAATTAAAGTTAGTTTAATCGCGTCTGAGATCCCCCCAACAGAATGGCACCAACACCACGTTTCAGTTACATCCTTTAGGCATTTAAACATACATTAAATAAATAAAAATAAAGAATATAGTATTTTTTTAAGTTCACTTCAATAAACAAAATTATAATACCCTATTTCATATTTTTCAGGTGAAAGTCGTGACTCAGGTGTATCTGAGAATCACTCACGCCAAAGTAGTGAACCATTTACAAACTCATCAGACGAGCCCGACCATCACGAAGAACTTCTAGCCATTCATGCTCGAATGAACCACAATGCTGAACAACAAAGATTACTCATTACCCAAAATCAAATGATACCCGGCATGGAAGAAGCCAATGCCAAAATACAATGTATCGAAGATCAAATTCGTGAACAAGAAGAGGTCCTGCGCGTGGAGCGAGAACTTCTTCAAGTCGAACAAGACGAACTAAAGCGACAGCGTGATAATTTAATTCTACGAGAAAACATTGCTCGCCGTGAGCTACAACATGGCGCTAAAATATTAATGTCAAACAATCGTAGATCATTGCAAGATATCAATGCAACTGTAAACATAAGTCATAACAATAATAATAACAACAACAACAACAACAACAACAATAATATCTATGCCAACATCCAAAATCAACAAGTATATCAAATCGAAACAGACTATTGCAGGTCAATGTCAGATTTGCCCGATTTTCGAGGTACTGGATCGAAATTAATTCAGATGCCACCAATGAAACCGACTCGTTCGCAAATGATATCCGAACACGAACACGTCCAAATGAGAATGTCCCAGCCAAATGTTCATTTGCCGCCAGTTGTGTCACATGGCAATATGACAAGGAATGCCTTGCATGCTTTGAGTGCAACACCAAAACCAAAATACAATGACGCTTGGGTGCATACGAAAAAAGAATTTGCCGAAAATAAAACAGTCGAAAATGGTTGGGTGTCATATCAACAGAAAAGAAAGTCTGTTCCAGATACATTTAGCTACAACAATCACTGGCTTGTTCAAGAAGCCGAACAAAGGCGAATTGAACAGCAGCGTGGATTGAGAAACACCAATGGCTGGTCGAGGGGAATGGGCAGCAATAACAATATTGGTATGCCACCAAACACACAAACTGGTGGTGGTAAAGATAACAAACCTCTGCCAGATGCTGTTATCCAAACCCTCACACAAAGAGTCCAAAGCAAGGGAATCGGAGAACGAAAGAGGTAAGTGCATGATGTCCCTTATATTTTTTTGTGTGATTTCAGTAATTAATTTTGAAAATTAAATTTTGTTTAGGTTCGAGGATTCACATGCTAGTGTACCAAATCATCAAATTGGGTCACAAAGTATTTTACACAACTCATCGCCTACTCGGTTATTAGAGAAGAGTGTGACTCAGCACCAACAGCAACAGGAGAAAATACTTAGTGTGAGTGGCAAGAAGAAGTGCTCACATTGTGGTGATGAACTGGGTTAGTACATATAATCAAATCTTTTGTTTTTTTAAATTATATAATAAGAAAAAAAGCGTCATTTTGCACATGGAGGAAACTAATTAATAATTAATTCATAAAAACTGATAACAAATTCTTGATTTAAATTTATTCACAGAACCACAAATAATTACTTCATATTATTAATTAATTAGGACTGTTTTTTTTGGTTATGTTTTGGTCCACGATGAAAATTCTGTATAGAAAAATCGATCTGTTCAAATCTGTTCAATGGGCTGTCAAACTGAATTGCAGGTTCGATGAAGTGAACTGAACTATCATTTCATAACTCAATTTGAGGTTTACGTTAACTGCAGCTCCAGATATTAATGTCTTTTACGATTGAACGTATACACGCGTCTAGAAGCATTCAGAATCCTTCTGAAACTGTTTTATTGGCACAAAAATGATTCTCAGAATGATTTTGTGAACACAAATTTGTTTTACGTTTTCAAGTTAAAATCCACTGAAAAGCACTAATACATAATTACTCATTGGTACAGATATAAAGTCTTTAGAATTGAATCGAAGCGATTTAACCTGTTCCATTACATGTGTAATTTTTGTGAAAAATTGCACCAAGTTTCAAAGTTCAAATCCAAGCGGTCACTAGGGCGTATGGGCAACACTTTCGGCGATTGAAAAAATATTAATGGTTAATGACAAAATAATAACTAAAGTTGACCATTCATTACTGACCTTTTCAAATAATCATTAGAAACCGAATAATTTAATTTAAAATTATCATGCACTTTATTAATAAAAGCTTTTCACTAATAGTTTATTGCTCAAATTAGGTACCCTGCCAACCTATCAAAAGTGTTTTAGCCATTCCACGTACATTTGATTTAACTTCTGTTAAAAATAATTCTCTAGCATAAATGGCCTTAAGTGGCCATCCAACTCAAAAATGAGTTTAATTTTTTTTTTGATGACTCATTACGAACGAAGTTGAGGTAAATAAGATCATATATTATCCTGATAATCCATTTTACTTTACTGACCCAACCAAAACAAACCAATCATACTTGTCAGTTAAATAGTGTAGTAGAAAAAAACCTCCTCGTATAAATGCATCTGGGTCGCTAAAACTTTTTTGGTATCTGGTATCATCCACTCAGTGGTTTATCAATATTCTCCACTTGAAAAAGCTCTCTTATAGTCCAATCGAAATTGTCATTTTGATTCAGGAAAAATCGCAAGAAGTTGAATGTCGGTACAAACCTTTATTTAATCTGAAAAAATCAACATAAACAAGTCTTTATCAATTCGCCATCCCCAAAAAAGTTATTCCAAGTCAAATGAGAGTAAACCTTGCACCAGTTTTTTTCTCTGATTTTAATATTTTGTGTTTTTCGGCTAGTAAGCATGACTGGCACCTACCTTTTTTAACCTTTTCATAAGAAAATATTTTTTTCGAACAACAAGAATTTGGACATCCAAAAGCGTCAGGAAGCATTTGGACTGGAAGCCTTCTATAGGCACCAAAATGACACTTCAAACGGTTCTGAGAAGAGAAATAAGCTTCTCGATTTCATTTTTGTCGTTTTCGATTGGACGTCCAGAAGAATACAATAGACTTCTGAAACTTTTTTATTGATAAAAAAATGACAGTTCAGCCGATTATGACAAGAGAAATTCGCTTCTCGATTTCAAGTCAGGTGCAACAGCACGCAACTTAAAACAATCAAGTTTAGTCAGTACAATTGAGCAGTGACATCATCTCATTTAGTTCAATCGAATGTTATTAATGCAAAACAGTCGATTAAACCAAGTAATGTGCCAATGCCCGATTGATCGTCTCAACAAGATTTTCCTCAAGTTACCTGGGGCCGCAGCCCCAGAATACACTCAGAAGCACTAATACATACATTAACACTCAAATGTCAAACCAATTTTCGTGTTGCAAATTGAAAGTTATTTTTATTTAATTATTCACAACTACATACTACAAACTGAGTGGAAGCGGTTTGACCTGTTCCATTCAATTCCAGAATCAGTGAATCCCTGAGTGAAACAAATCGAATACACCCAAAAGCACGATTACATAGACACTCAAATTTCAAATCAAATTTCGTGGTGCAAATGGTAATTATTATTATTCACAAACACAGGTACAAAACTTTAGAATTGAGTGGACGTAATTTGACCTGTACCGATTTCAGCCTGAATGAATCTCCGAGTGCTGCCAATCAAACTAAACGAAATTAGTTTTTATGGTATCTTTTCACTTTATCCAAAAATTTATATTTTTTTTTAAATTTTTGATAAATGGTTGATTCAAGGTAACTGCATAAGCAGCGCATTTTTAATTGAATTATTATACAAACAAAATAGTTGGTGGGTTACATAAATCGATTATTTTAATCTGATTTGGGAAAGATTGATGGAATACGGTTTATCCTTTTCATTCTCGCGCAAAATGCATTTTCGAGTGTATATATGTATATATATGTACAGAATATCCAATGGCCGGGTTCATCGAACAAAATCTAAAATATGAGCACTAAAATTTGCGAACTTTTTTCCACTGAACGCTAAAAAATTCTGAAATTTCAGTTGACATAAATATAAAATAAACTTTTTGCATTTTATTTTCACAGCGTCATATGGAAGTAAACATACCAAATGCGACAAAGCGCAAAGCGTTGTTCATATAAAAGTTCATGTCTCACTATCGTGTCGCACTGTCGCTTTTTCGTTTGAGCAAGCCTTTATTCAATCACATAAAATTTTCTTAAACGCACACATTTGGGACAGAACACCAGTCAACTACTACATAAAATAACAAACAAAAATTGTTTGTAATTAGCGTGAAGTGTGCACATATTATCAAAAACTGGATTTCTGTTTATCATGGGTAGTTAGAGCTGTCAAATTTTGGTGGTACCCAATGTAAACTATCAGAAATCAATTTCAACTTGGTGGTGAAAAATTTCAATCACAACTAATATTACGATGACGGATTCCAAAACAGTGTTTTTCGTCATATTGTGTCCGGGTCAGCGGATTTTCTTGAAATTTGGTTTTGACTGATAAGATGTTCTCGGAAACAGCTCAATCGATTTTGATTGATGTTTTTAGTTTGATTTTCTATATAAAGATGAATTTTTAGATTTTTTTTTGGAGACCTTTAGAGCCATTGTTTTTAAAACTATTTTTTATTTCAAATCTTAAAAAAAAATAAAAAAAATTATTTTGTAGGTTGGCATACGATAAACATCTAACAACAATTTGTTTTAAATTATTGGCGCTTTAAAAAAAAAATTAAGTTTTAGAAAGTTTTGTTACTGTAACATAAAAAAAAATCGTTGAAATGAAATTTAAAAAAAAGAGTTGAAAAAGAAACAAAGAATTAAAAAAAAAAATGGTCTTCATGAAATGGTAGACCAAGTTTTTTTTTCTGTCGTAGAAGCTGTTTTTGAAAAAAAAAGTTTTTCTAAGACCGGTATATTAATTTTGGTAAAAAAAAATCCAAAAATCCTTCAGGAAAGTCCCCAAAACACCGAATATATGAAGTTTAAAGTAAATCGATCCATCCGGCAAGGCATTTTCACATCCTCTATCCATCGTACGTCATGTTTGATTGTTATCTCATTTTTTTTTGTATGAATGCATCGCAAGTAAACTTGTGCGTTTTACAGCCGACTAATTAATTCTATTGCATTTTTATCAAGTAAACTAGGCCTTATATACATTGACAAACTTTGTCTGAAATGTGCAAATATGACCTCACATATTAGAAAAAAAACATAAAAAAAGCATTTAAAACAAAATGTTAAATAAAATTTCTCTATGCATGCTGCTCAGAAAATGATGATGCTGTTTGTAAGAAAACTCATAGCACCATTAAATACATCGTTTGGGTTTAAATGTAACTTTTTATTTAAATCAATCACAATATTTACACTATTAATTTCTTTTATTAAAATATAATTTCAATTTTCTTTATTTTTATAGGACGAGGAGCTGCAATGATTATCGAATCTCTAGGACTATTCTACCACATAAATTGTTTTAAATGTTGTGTATGTCATCTACAGCTCAGCGATGGTCGTAATGGTACCGATGTTCGTGTTCGAAATCACAAGCTTCATTGCCAGAACTGCTATTCCAGTGATGATGGAATCAAGTTCAGTTGTGTATAAAATAATTAAAAACTCTCTTTCATTTTTTTCTTTAGTATAATAATCTTGCGTGTGTTAGTCTATTTATATAAAACAATTTAACAAAATACAATAATAAAATTGTTGTCATGGATTCTAATGGATTAGTTTTTTTAAGCAAAAAAAAAAAAAACAATAAATTGTAAATTGTATTTAACGAAAATATATTATTATTATTATTATACATAAATGTTACAATGAATTTAAGGAGATCGGTTAAACAGGATTTTTAAACAAAACAAACAAATAAAAATCATTACTGACCAAACTTCTCATTGAAAAAAATAAATATATATAATTCTATGTGGCAATATGTCTATCAGCTGTATATTGTGTCCAAATTTACTTAAAAAAAACCAAAAACAAATATAAAGTTTGGAATTGTATCTTTCTTCCATTTAAATAATTGTTATTATAGTTTTAGCTGTTATTTATATTATAAAATTACTATACACATAAATATTATACAAACATACAAAAAGAAACATATTTTTGAATTGATTTAATATATATATAAACAAAGAACAAAAAAAAAACAAAAAATATATAAATAAAACAAAACACATAAATTATTCAGATATTTTAAATTTTATTCATACAAACACATTCACATACATACATACATACATATATCAACATCTTGTTTATATAACAAACATTTTTAGTTTTCTTATTTTTTTTTAATTAACAAATAAAACTGTTATTGAATTGAAACTGTTGGTGTTTTTTTTTTTTGTTTTTAGAAAATCACTGAACTTTCATTGACAAGTTCCATTGCAAGTGCAGTGTCCCATTCACGAGTAAAGGGATAGTAGAATATATTCTCCCAGCGATTTCCACCTGGATAGTATCGTGCAATTTCTTCACTCGAAATACTGTACACATCGTTGCCAATAGAAAATATTTCGAAGAATTCCCTTAAAATATATAAAAAAAAAAAGTTAAATAAATTAAATATATTTTTTTAGAGATGTTTTAGGAATTATCTTTCATGTAATTAGCAGTTCGAGTTTCTGGCCCCTACTAAGGAATACAAACTGCTGAAAGCAGTCGTAAAAGAAAAAGATTATTGCTTTTCAAAAACGTTCATCGTAAATCGTAATCGCAAATTTAGAAAAACGTGGGATTTTAAACGGTTATCGAAATTCGTAAAATTAAAAACACAAAACGAATTTTTAAACGATTATCGTAATTCGTAAAATTGAATCTGAAAGCTTAGAGCGCTGAGCAGTCTTACAACCTAAATGTCGATTTCCGTTCGTTAAAGCTGTGAAGTGATAAATTTTAAAATTCAATGTTTGTATGTTTGCTACGTTAAAAAAAAAAATTGGAATAGGTTCTGCTGATGCCAAGTTATATGGAAATTTTCAATTAAGTTGTGCATTCAATTCAACATTTCAATGAACAAAATAGAAGATAGAATTTCTTCGATGGTGGTTGAAATAAAAAAAATATGGTGGAATACCATGGAATACAACAGAAAAAAGCGTTGATCATCGCCAAATACAGCGAGGAGTCATAAAAAAAGATCTAACTACCGCGAGAAAAAGCGTATAATACCGCGAAAAAAACACTGAATAATGGTAAAAAAATCGCGGAGTGACCAATCGTGGAATACCGGGGAAAATAGCATGATAAGTCATAAAAAAGGGTTAAGTACCAATTGAAAAAAGCATATAATGCTGCGTGGTAAGCAGCGAAAAAGCGGTAAAAAACGAGTTAAAATGTGCTCAAAACCACGAACTTACCGCCCACGAAAACTATCAAAATTTAACGTATTGACGATTGCTGTTTCTATATAATCCATACGAAAAGATAGAAAGACAAATAACAAATACGTTCGCTGTCCACGTATGCGATAATTCGACACCTGGTGAACGATATCGGAATATAACGAAAATTAGCATAGGAGGTAAAAGCGTAAAAAATCGAACAACACAGGAAAGAATGGTTGAAAAAGTCCCGGAATAAAGTGTACAAAATTGAGTATGCACTAAATACCGTGGAAAAAAGCGATGAATATTTGTGAAATATCGCGGAAAATAGCGGATAATAGAAGTCGAAAGAAAGCGGAAATCGTATGCTCGTAAATCCGTAAAAGAAATGGGAAAGAGTGTGGAATACCAAATTGCGGAAATTAAAATAGGAAGTCTTAAAAAAGTATTTGGTACCAAGATACAAATTATAAAATAGCGCAGAAAAAAGGGTAGAAAGCTTGGAAAGTCACGAAATAAATTGAAAAAAGTCACGGAAAACATGCGTGGAATAAAGCGTGGAATACCTACTGGTGAAATATCGTGGAATATCGCGAAAAATAGCATGAGAAGTTATGAAAAAAGCAATAAATATCGCAAAAGGGAGCGTAAAATGCATAAAATGAAAAAAAAGGAAAAGTCATCTTGAAAAGCGAAATTCAGTTGAAAAACATGTGAAATACCGTGGACTATCGCGGTAAAAAGCGCGAAACACTGGCAAAGATAGCGGAATACCGTGGAAAATAGCATGGAAAGTAAAAAAAAAAACGTACAGTGGGAGAATGTATAAAAAATACCGTAGTTTTTTTCTATTTTGGAAGAAAAGCTTGGAATGTCACGGAAAAGTATTCAAAATTCTGCGGCCTATCGCGGTAGGTAAATGCAAGGAATACTGTGGAAACATGAGCGAAACACTCGCATTTATTTGTGACGTCTCAAGTTTTTTCTGAGACCTTTAACATTTTTTCCTCAACTTTCCACACTTTTTTTGCGACTTTACACGTTTTTTTAGCTGTATTCCGTGCTGTTCCATTTATCTCACATATGCAACTACTTTTTATGGCATGCCTGCACCCTACACACGAAAAAACCTTCAAATTTATTTGTCTTTGTTGCAAATGGAAAAACTTAAAATATTTCATCTCCAAAAACACTTAAATACAATCAATAATGAAAATGAAAGTTTTAAAAATCTAGCGGTTCAGCAGCTATTAATTAAGTAGGTATACACAATAGAAATCATCGTGGAGGGCAGGACAACGTCTGCCGGGTCAGCTAGTAATATATGAAAAACACGAAGAAGAGACAAATTTCAGAAGAAATTCCCTGATATCATCTCAGAAAGCTTAAGCTGTCTAAATTGAGATATGAGAGAATGTTTCTATTAGCTCTGAGTCTTATGCGGGCCTTACACGACACAATATTATTGTGCAATAATATTGTCCAAAAATATTGTGCGAAAAAGGGTCGCCCTTATACGGCTCAATATTACTGCGCAATATTTCTATGTCTCTTTGCTTTTTCTGTATCTGCTCGTTGTGAAAACCAAAAATATTTAGTAAAATTTCATAAAATATTAAACTTTTTTAATATCACTCAAAATATTGTGCAATACAGCCCTTACAAGGTCAATATACATACTTGCACAATACTGAGTATTGCGCAATAATATTGTGTCGTGTAAGGCCGGCATTAAGATATTTTACTTAAGAAAATCAAAAACTTTTTCGCAGTTTTCTTAGCAATTTTTTGACTTGAGGCGAAAAAGTTTTTTTTGTGATTTTTTAACGGGAATATCTTAAAAGTAAAAGCTGATTGAAACATTCTGAATTTGAATTCAAGTTAAGCACATCGAAAACCTTTAGAAAAGTATAAGTAGTTTTGTTTCAACAACAAAAAACCCTATTGACCAGTAAAAAATGAGAAATATACATAGGTATGGAAATGATCTGAACTGAAAACAATAGATGAAAACTAGTTCTTTCATAATTCATAATATAATATTTGCTTTCTCACGTTATAAAATCGATTAGAAAACATTAAAAAAACACTTTTTTGTGATTTTGTAACGAGAATATCTACAAAACTGGAGCCAATTTGACAAATCTGACTTCAGATTGAAGCTCAGCACCGAAACCCATTAAAAACGTTTGTCAAAATTTTGACAGAAAAATCCTTGTTGAAAAATCCGGTGCGATATTTCAAAACACTTACAATCAATGTTTTTTTTTCAGGAATAATTCAATTATATTATTATAATATTAATATTGTTTAGTATTCCAAACTCAGGGCTTTAAATCGTTTTCGACGTTTTGCAATAAAATCAGGCGTCACTTTTAGTCTTGTAAGTTAAAAAAAGCATGTGTGATTTCGAGGCAAAAATCAGTTTCTTTTCAAAAAAAAATTAAACCACAATCCGAAGGCACTTAGGCTTAAAATAATGATATGAAACTTTACGTATAAGTTTACCTTTTAATCGCTGAGCCTTTTTAAAAATCCAAAAAAGTAACATTTGACCTTCCCTATAAGTAGATAGGTACTCTATGGCATAAATTCAGATCGCATTTATATTTCACTTCAAGATTTTAACTAACTTTTTTTTTTAAATGTACGATTTAAAAGTCAGAATTCTACAGAATTCGCGAATTTCGGGGAAAATTTTCTTACTATACGATCGGGATACTATGACGTTTAAAGTGTGTTTGCATCAACTAACCTTTCGGATGTGAATTCAATCATTTCCCATTCACGACTTCGCAAATCAAATCGTTCCATTGAGCTTCCAAGTCCCTCACAACAATAAATATAATTATCCGTCACAGCACTCGTACAATAACTATTTACAACATTAAGTCTTGGCATGCTCTCCCAAATACCAACTCTTGGATCGAACATTTCCACAGAACTCAAACTTTTTTGATCAGTTTCACCGCCCATCACATACAAGCTTCGTTCTGAAATAATCAAAATTATTTTATGTATGGTAAATCAAAAAAAAAAAAACAAAACATACCACAGACAACAGCACCCATTGAGCTCCTTGGCGATAACATCGGTTCAATAAGCATTGTTGTTCCCGTCTCCAAATCCATGCACTCTACCGATCTGTGAGTGATTTTCGAACCATTTCCACCCATTGCGTATAAAAAATTATCCAAAATCAAGGATCGATGGTGTGAGCGTTGTTCCCTCATTGGTGACATGCTAAACCATTTATTTTTATAAACATTATAGTAAAAGCATGTCCGTCGACTTCTCCCAACGCATCCACCTTGAACGTATAGAAAATGCTTTTGACTTGCGAAGCTTAGCGCAAACGCTTCTAAGGGAAACGGGCTAAGTGGTATCATATTGCCTGTTGTCATATCGTATTTGCCAAAATCTGGTTGACGACCCATTTTGTCAAGTACGAAAATACTCCATTGCATTTTGTCATAGCTCTGATAAACGTTATCCACCCAATCACGACAATCCTTATCATCACGAAGCATATTTATTGACTGGACAAGTTTGTTGCTCACACAAGCTGGATGTAGCTTATTAACTAGTTGATTGAGGTGTTGCTGGCGTTCGGCTGGGTTATGATCAATCCATTTGATAATACTTCGAAGTAGTGCTTCTTCATCGTAAATGTAAAGTTCTTCATTTTCCAGAATTTTATTGAACTGTAAAATTTTAATTTTAAATAAAATTGTTCATATAGGGATATAATGTATTTGAATTTAAAAAAAATGAATTCTACCAGGCAGGCTTGTGAAAGAATCTTTTGTAAATGCAGCCTTTCAAAATCAATTAATGACTACAATAAAAAGATTGCATTTATTGACTTAATTTTGAGACTTAGACTTCCAATTTTGCAGTCAACATTAATTTTTCGCCAAATAATTACATAATTTTTTTATCCATTCATTTAGCAGTCGTGAATTGAATGCATTCTTTTGGGAATGCGTGCAGTCTTTGCATTCCTTTGCAGTCCTTGCATTTTTTTTTGCAGTCCATGCATTCTTTTGAAATCTTTGCATTCTTTTGCATTCATTTGCAGTCTTTTGCGTTCTTATTCAGACTGTGCATTCTTTTGATGTCCTTGCATTATTTTCACATCTTTGCATTCTTTCAGGTAAAAACCTGGTTTTCACCCGAATGAATCTGACCTATATCCGTGCCGCTAGGCAGTAAGTACCAAGGCTTTTTATGAATTTGTACCCAATTTTGTAAAATTCTTAAGTTTGGTAAAGCTTCCGGTTTAACAAGAGAAAATGAATGCAAATACTTCAAAAGAATGCAAAGAATGTACAAGAATGCAAATGAATGCAAAGATTGTAAAAGACTGCTAATGTTATGCAAAGACTTCAAAAGAATGCAAAGACTGCAAAAGAATGCAAAAAAAGAATGTAAAAAATGCAAAGAATGCAACGACTGCAAAAGAATGCAAAGACTGCCAATGAATGCAAAAGACTGCAAAGGAATGCAAATACTACATGCACTCCCAAAATAATGCATTTAATTCATGACTGTTAAATGAATGGATTAAAAAATTATTGCAATCATTTTGATGAAAAAATTAATGGTGATTGCATAATTTGAGGTTTAAGTCTCAAAGTTAAGTCAATGAATTCAATCTTTTTATTGAAATCATTAAGGATTGCATTCAAAAAAGATTGCATTCTTTTACTTTTTTACTAGTGAAATTGGTCAATTTCATTGCCTGATTCAAAAAATAAATTCTGAATTTCGAAATCAACTCAATCTGGGAAATTTTGTAATGAAAAAATCCAAACAAAAATCCCGTTCCGCTTTTTCAAAGCGATTGATATATGTAATTTAACAAATATTTTATTTATGTAAATAAAATAAAATGTACCTGGTTTAGAAAAAAAACACGTTTCAGAACAACGTATAGTGCAGCACAATTTTTAAAATCTCCAGTTTTGAAAATGAGTTTAATTTTTGAAGAAATCTTGGGTTGTTTTCCATTTTCAAAATTTAATATTTTAGTATTTTTATCGTTTTTGAGTTTTATTTTATTTACTCGTTAGCAACATACGCACCGATTGTCGCCGATTTGCTTAAACTTTTAGGCTGGTATTCATAAGCGCTTATATGGGAGTTTTTGTAGTCAGCGCTCTCAACTTTATGAGTGGTTGAGACAACAAAATGAGCGCTCATATCATATAAGCACTTGATAAATATCGGCCTTAAACTATTGTTGTTATAGCCTAGTACGCTGCTGATGCGAAACGATTTTTTTGTTGGTCTCCACCAAGAAAAGCAAAAACAAATTTTTTCGTTTACGATTTCGTGGTGTGATTTTTGTAAAGGATTTTTTGTAGCAGCGCGTACTGGGCTTAATCTTGGCAAAGTCTTTTTTTTCAAACAGTTCACTTATGTTTAATAAAAATGCTCTATTTGTTGTTAAAAATATATTATGAAGGCCGGTTAGCTAAACTTTATCCGCATTGTGTGGTAAAACTCGCCGAAAGGATTAAATAAGAAAAGTTTACAACACTTTAATAAAGTGTTGTTTTCGTTTTATAAATAAATAAAATAAAATAATTGTTTCTTTTCTTTTGTTAAATGCATGGATTTTTGTGCAAACACAGGGTATTGCATAAGCCTACGACGAGACGAACTTGTCGTAGTCACAAATTTTTGTTTAATTCGGATTTACTGATAGAAAATTCTACGAACTTGGATTTTCTTAGCATCAATTTCTACTACGAATGGATTTTGTGATTAAAATTTCGGGATTCGTAGAGCTTTTTCGATTACAATGGAATCTGTGATAGGGCTGATTACATCCTAGAATGTTCAGCTGGTTTTTGACAATTTGCATTTTGTATAGAAAAGAAATTTGAAAATTTAACAAAAAACAACTTCACTTTAAATCACACAATGTCACTTACATGTCAAAATTAATTCTAAAATGGATTTAAGCAACCTCTTAACTGAGTTTTGTTTTTAAGAGTTGTATTAAGAGGTTGTTTTAAGTTAAAAAAAACCTTTAAGTTACTTTTATAAATATGGCTGCGAATGTACAACTTGTCGTTAAACGTGTAATTTTAAAACAGTATTAAACTTTTCTTGAAACTGGAATTATACATCTTTCGATTACTAATACCTATTTTTGCCCTTAATTATGAAAGTGATCTAAGTTACTGCAAACAAATAAAACACTCATTAAATTAATGATGAAACTAATTATAATTTAAAAGTTAAAATTAGAACAAATGTTGATGGGTATCCTCTATTTATTCAAAATAAAAAAATACCCTCAAATTGCTATGATTATTTAAATACAATTACTTTCATTGCAAAAGTGCAAAAAGTGAGTTAGTCAACTTTCATAATTAAGGGTATATGTATTTCCTTCCATACCTGAATTTTAGATGTTTACACATTTTAAACACCAGCTGAACATTAAAATTGCAACATTAACTTAGGATTCTTTATGATTACCAGTCATAAAGAATCCTAAGTATTTAATACTTTAATTTAACAATAGTTATTTGCAATGGATTCGTTAACTCATATAATTACCTCATCAAATGAAATGGTTAAAAATTCATCACTTCTAGTAACTTCCTGAAAATGATTAAGAAGATATTCGCTTGCAAATTCCTCAAGCCTTGGAAGTGAATGGTTTTCTGAAAAAAAATACAAAGAAATACATCAATATAATATAAAAATACTAAACTCTGCCATCACGACAAAAGATCGACTCACACCACATTTTCTTATAGATTCATGGTCATGCATAGATATTCTAAGGCTGCATTTACACTTTTGGTCTTATCGTCGGTGTATGATGTTTGTTCTTGTATTAAAACCTAACAACGAAATAGTATAACCCGCTTGTTGTTCACTTTTAAGAATCTCACACACCGCCGCCGCGATGGCGATTGCGAAGGAGAATTGCTTTTCATCTACATAATGTATTTTTCTATTAATTAACTTAAATTAAATAAAAGATATTTTTTTGTTTATGCCAACAAATGAAGTTTTTAAACTCGATTGATTAGAATTCACATACATATTAAAATAAAATGGAGTTTAAAAAACAAAAACTCTGCAATCATTTGTATTTAATTTTATACCTATTCGTTCTTGTCAAAATAATATAGAATTGGAAATTGGCACAAGAAATCATCTCTTCAATGTCAATTTTACCCGTGATCGAGCGATTAAATGCAGCATGGCAGCGATTGAGTTTTATCGATATCTCGATATCACATAAGACTTATTAAATTAAGTTTTACTTCATAATTTTTTTCATAAAAAACTAACAACATTTTTTCAAACTAACAAACAAACTAAACTAAAGAGAGCCCAACATAGTTTTTCGTTAGCTCCTGTCAAAAACACAAAAAATATAACAATAAAAAACAAATCATTTTTCAACCGTAAGGAAGTGGACAGTAATGACAGGTTATGATCATCTTCTTACTTTATCTGCTTTGTTATTTATTTCTAACACATGAACCTTTTTTCCATGTGATCTCTAATTGATAAAAGAAACATGAGTTGAGAGTTCAGATGTGTTCGAGATAAAAAAAAAATATATGTAGATTTTTTGACAGCCTCATATGGGCTAGAAAAGAAAAACCCCTTTTAATGAAACCACTTTCTCCCCTAAAGTTGCACTCGTTGCTAGCACCAATAGTTCTTGCCAATTTAGTTTGATTTTGTATGTAAAGTAGATTAAATAACATTATATTTCAAATAAGAATATGAGTCACTCGGGCGTATACGTAACTTAAAAAAAAGTGAATGTTTGTAATTTTTTTGGTAGGAAATAATTATAGCGCGATTATCAAATGCCTTTTTAACTTCAAAACAAATATATATACATATTATCGAACAAAAAGTGTTTTAGATGTTAACTACATAAATATACCTCCAAATTTTTTAACTCCTAGACAGTTGCTCGCATCGAGTGCTTTGACTATAAAATCACAACATCTCTCTTCAATCCAATCGATTTGAAGAAACGAGGCCGTTGCTAGCAGAGTCTGTACATTGCCATGGTTAACTACCAACTGTCCAGTGTAGATGTAGTCAAGGATTGCCTTTAAACAATCTGGTTCCATGTCATTCAGAACTATTTCCTTCTTGTCGCTTTCTGGAAAATATCCTACAGTTCAAAGAAAAATTGGTACTATAAATGTAATTCGTATTCGATAGCATGTTCCCTTCACACAAACCGCTAAACATTGCAAGGAAATACAAGCTGGCAGCTGAAATAACATTTTTATGAGCATTGAATTTCTGATCCCCGGCAACAAGAATAATGTCACATAACTGCAATAAGAAACCTTAAGACAAGTAAATAAATTATTATTGGATTTAATTGGAATAACTTTCATACCTGGCTGTCGTTTCGTAGTTCATTCAGTCGCAATAAGATACCATCACTATGTTGACAGTTGATAAAGTTGGTACCAACTTTTTCTACTTTTTCGACATTTTTTACCTTATTTTCCATGCTTCAATAAAATTAACTTACAATTTTGATGTCCTTAATTTATTAATCAATGTTAGTTTCTTCAATCAAAACATTGAATTATCGATTTCAATTCTATACATATGTCCGTCTACTTACATGCGCTCTACCAAGCTGTTGGTTTTTATTTTTTTCAAGTGCGCAGGTTGTGATTGAATGTTTTACATTTGAGTTATAATTCTTGTCCATAAAATTGAAATTGAATTTGAAATCAAAGTTAAAACATTTTTGTTACCAATTTTGTTCATATGATTCACCTTGAACTCAAACATTTCAAAACCTAAACAATTGGAATTCGAAACTATGAATTTAAAACGGCAGCGTAACGAAATCCCGCCGACCAAAATTGAGCTGGCGGGATTTTTAGTACCGATTTATCGATTTATTTTGCAAAATGTTGGGTTTTTCCATAATTTTTGAAAAAAAAGTGAAAATTGATAGAATCTCTCAAAAAAGCTTGTTTAGTTCTGAAAAGAACTTTTCACAAACGAGAGTTTGTTTCTATTTCTTCAATATTAAATTCTAAAAAAAATTTTCATATCTGCCTACACGCCACTGTGGGGCGATAATTTTAGATTTCGCACTTTCTTAAGTTCGAACGACGAGTTTAGTTTTCAAACAAACTTCGTTCTTGTTGATTCTCATGAATTAGTATGACCAAAATTAATTTAAATCCTATGCCAGAAATGACATATTATCTCTCAAACTATCCGTTTTATTATGGCTATAAAACGGATTATGATTCTCAAATTTATGTTGCAGACATAAGTGACCCCTTTTATATTAGGTTCACCAACCACTTATGTTAAGTTTTGTATACTATTTTTTGAAGTTAAGACACAAACTGCTTTAAATGAGAAATTACTCTATAATATAAAAGATTTTTTTCTAATTTTTCGGAAAAAAATTAAATTTTCATTAGACCCAAATATTCACCGCTATTATATAATCCAATGAATGCATTTCGGCGGGATTCGCACTTATTTCAGCCTTATTTTCTCCTGCAGAACTCACAGTTGAGTAAATGTATTTAATGGAAATGGTAAGGTAGTTCCTCGTATTGATAATATAGTTCACCCGGCAAGTTCATAATTGTGTTAAATGCGAACGCGAACCCTGCAAATCACGCGAATTCCATAATAGGCAAGATTATACATCAAGCAATATTTTAAGACCTCATACTTTTACATCTATGCAAAGAATTGTGAGTTATTAACATTTAAATGGTTCAATCTTTTTTTGTGCTTTTTTAGTTGATAGAAATTCTTGTTTAGGTATTTGAATATTCTTGTTTATTTTTGCAATTTATAAGTAAATACCATTTGAGTATAGTCATTTTTTTTTTAAGTAATAATCCAGCTTCACAGCTCCGCTGATGAGTATACTTGAGACAAATCGCGCGATCAACTATTCTGTTATTAGCTAGAATTAGAAAAGAGGTTTTAGACTTAACGTTTGGAACTCCGAATATACATATGTAGGTCGTTTGATAGAAAATTGGAGAGTAGGTATCTTATAAACCTTCTTTGTCTGACCATAGAATAATTATATTCTCATGCCTTCTCACAGATACTATCTCTGAAATGAACCCCAAGAAAATAGACTGGAATCTTTTCAAGAATGTCATACAAATCAATCTTGAACGAATCGGTCCGGCGAGAACGGCTAATAGTCACCTTGAACTGGATCACATGGTAAATAAGTTTAGTGGAGCAATCAATGAGGCCTTTGAACTCAGTTGCCCCATTAAACCAATACAAACGCAGAAAAAATCTTCTTGGTGGAACAAGAATCTATCAAAACAAACATCCAAGGTAAGAAAACTGTTTAATGAAGCAAAAAGAACTGGGCAGGGCGTTGGCAAGAGTATACTGCAGAGTTGACAAGCTACCACAAAGAAATCAGAAAAGCCAAAAGAAATAGCTTTATGAGCATCGCTGGCACTTCGATACAACATGCCATGCTACTCCGATACATTATTAGCATACTTCGGAGTAGCATCGCACTTGGGCATGTACCAAGTCTGTGGAGAAGAGCTAAAGTAATTTTTATTCCAAAAATCGGAAAGAATGACACAACCTATCCAAAGTCATTCAGGACAATTAGCTTAACATCTTTTCTACTGAAGACCCTGGAGAAAGTAATTGATAACTTCATTAGATCAGAAATATTAATAAACATGCCACTAAACCATCGATAGCACACTTTTCGAACTTACAAAAAATACTGGTACAAAGAGCTTTTGATGTAAAAGAAATAGAGGGTCTATTACGTATTACGAAACTAGCAGCAAGTCAACGATACTCAATTAAACGATAGTCACGACAAAAAGCGATTTGTAAAACGAGAAAGACGTTCTCAATAATTTGCCAAATAAAAAGAAAAAAAACAGTTGATTTTGGTCGCAACCATCGTCTGGCCTACTTGGGAAAATCAAAAACGAAAACGAAACCCTAACGATAGCTAAATGGCAGTCGTAAAGGAAAACCATAATCCTTTAGCTAAAACGATTCTCGTTATACTTAATCGCATTTGAACGATAACGAAGTAATTTCAACGATTAATGTTTTACAATATAGGGCCCCATCCTTTGAATAAGAAGTACAGGAATGGGTCTTCTAAAAAAGATAAGCGAAGCACTTTTCTAATAGTGTAAGGTGCACAAACACATATGCGATGACAAAAGGTCGGAGTGTAGTTGGATGAGAAATGGATTTACATTTATCTTATCAGATAAATAAATGAATGTAAATACATTTACAATCTTACACAAAACTATAACATTAAATAGAAAAGTAATAGAAACACAGCAGGAGTTTAAATATCTAGGAATCACACTAGATAACTTCTCTGGAACAAACCCTTACTGCGGAATAGGAGAAAATGTCACAAAAAAATAATAAAACAAGACAGGGAGACCAGCGGAACAAAGGACTTGGCAAAATTACCAAAACTTAGGCAGGCCAAAATGGTCTACTCACGGGCCATTCTGCAAATTAAGAAGGCATCTAATCATTCTAGGACTAGTAAGTAGTGCCACATGCATCAAAGATTCAAACACCTGGGATGCCACAAGGTCTTAGAAGGACAATTACGGTCTATGAAAATACTCCAAATACTAAATTTTCTGAAGGGAATTGCGTTAGAGGAGGAGCTGTAGTATGAGGAACCAACTGACCCAGCTAAAATGGGGAGCACAATAGAATGGGTCGCAGTGCAATATTATACCTCTAAAATCAATCAATCAAAATCAAATGCATACTTCTGGATCTTAGCCTATTAAGATAAAAACTTTTTCAAGCTATTTGCATTAACAAATTGCAAATAACCATCTTAAAAATTGAATTAGGTACCATGAAAAACGAACAGTAAATTTGAACAAAAAATATAAAAATTTTAACAAACATTTTTAATAGAATAAATATACACAATATATACATAACACATTACTTAAAATTATTCATCACTGTTGGTTTTAGTTACATTCAAAATGGGTTCATTAATGCATGAAATTCTTCTTCCTAATTTTCATCATAATCATCATCATTGTCATTATTATCACCATCATCATCATCATCATTATTATCATTTTCTAATATTCCTCCTTCGTGCAGTAAATCAGCGTTTAATACTTCCATCATATTATTAATATCATTTCGTGTCATAGACGGATATCGTAAATTCGTCGAAACATTAAGGTGATTATGGTGATAGTTTAACTGTCGATGTACTGACCATCTTCCGGTTTCTGGCACATACAGTCCTATATGGTCCTTAAATAGTCCGTAAAGTTTATTATCAACCGTGAACACTTGGTCAGGATATCTGTAAGAAATAATATTCGTAATAACTGGAAACTATTCCTCGTATTTTAAATAAATACCTATTGTACTGAGTACGAATCAATGTCCAACGATTCGTCCGAATGTCATAGCGTTGCAATGCGTCCGAATGAGTTGTGTAAATGTCATCATAGACCACAGCACAAGAAGATGCCCCTGCTCTGTATGATTTGGATTCTATTTCTTCCCACTTGCCAACACGAGGATCTAAACGCTGGATACATTTTAAATCGATAGCTCTGCTTTTGCCCCCAAGGGTGTATATCGAATTTTCTGAAACAACAAACTATCATAATTGTGTACATATGGTTTAAAATTATAATTTTATTTTACCATGAATTCCAAGTCCCATTTGTTCCTTGGCTCGGGGTATTTCATCGCACCAACCACGACGCCCAGTGTGCACATCTAAGTACTCTACATATGGCAATGCTCGCAGTCCATCTGAACCACCAATTGTGTAAATTATACCATCCAAAACACAACTTCGATGATATGCTCTTGCCTTAAGCAGTGGAACAAATGGATTCCAGCAATTTGATTTTTGTTGTAACGCAAATGTTTCGTCGGTGATATTTTTTTTATTTTTCCATCCACCCAGATGAAAGATGTTGTAACCAAAGCAAATGTAGCTTCCATCAGAAATCCTTTCTGGCAATGGTTGAAGCTCATATTGTTCGTTTTGGGTAAAAAACCTAACGGTTCTAGGTGCGAAGTCGCTGATTCTTCGTGTAAGTAATATCTGCACTTGTGATTCATTTAAATTGGCAGAAGTAGCGGGCGCAGCCCAATGGTCTAAATAGTGTATACCACGTGAAGAAATTCTGTTGGATAGTAATATATCATGGGATATAAGAAGAGGCTGGAGATATTTCAGAAGATCCTGTAGAAATTCAGTTCGAATGTCATAGGAATGATGGATCCAACGCATCACGAATAAATAAAGTATATCCTCAACACATCCACTAAGTTTTAATTTTTGAACGAAGAGTCTGAACTGCAAGTAAACAAAATTATTTAGTATGAAATATTGAACAAAAAAAATACTTTAGCAGGTTAGATTTCCTGAGTAATTATCTATTTTCAGTGGTCCTGTCTTTTTTTTTAATTTTATATATTTATGTATTGAATAATATCGTAATTTCATGTCAGAAACATGAATGTGCAAAAATGAAAATGTTGGGATATGTGTGATTCTCAGATAGTTGTGCTATTTCCAATCGTAAAACTGGTAAATACTATTTTTCGATTTACGCAATTTTCTTGGTGTTTACTTGTGTAAAAGTGCTCTTAAAACTCGCCTTTGAAGTAGATCAGCTACAAGTGTTAAATTGTGGATTTAAAGAAAAAATTAAGAAATATCATTGCCACGGTTGTGACCGAAGTGCCGAGGTTGTAACATTTTACCTTACGATACGAACAGATGATGCTTTTAAAGTATTTTAAGAGGTATCCTGCAACTAAAGACAAATTTACACTATAAGATTCATTTGTCTACCTATATAAATTAAAGTTCTACTGGGTCTAAATTCATTTCATTTCCAGAAAATTCGTATTGTTGCACCACAAGGTTTTTTTATACGCATACTTTGATAATCCTTTTAAAGTTTTTCAGTGTACTGAACTCGAATATCCGAAATCAAAATATTTCTATCAGCTCTCATTTTTTAAGATATTCATTCATATTAGAAAATCACAACAAAATGCTCTTCTCGTGATTTTGCAAAGAGGTAATCTCAAAAACTAGAGCCAATTTTAAAATATTGGTTTCGGATCTAAGCTCAGCAGATCAAAAAACTTGAGAAACGTTTATCAATATTTGAGCAACCACGGCTCATTGCAAAACAGAATCAGATTTTTCTGAATGTTTGAAAGGTTGTGTATGCAAAACCTGCTAGAAAATAATAAATAATAAAATAAAATACATTACATGGAAGTTAGCGAGTGTCACGGTTGTGACCTCAGTTTTTGAAACACCCCTGTTTTTCTGTACAAGTTGCTCTGTAAAACGCAGACAATTTTTTTACGAACCTGATTGAGTATGACAACGTATAGGTGATGGTAAATGTTTAAACTTTACACATATTATATTGCAGGATTTCGTTTACAGTGGTATCAACTATTATTTCCTTTAAAGGATTCCAGGACAGAATTCAATTAAAAATTGCAAGTTAAAAAACTGATTTTAAACTGTAGATGATCGTAGCCGTTATGATATTGTTATTGTTTGTTACAATTTTTGTCCTCTTCTATTACGGTTTTTAATCGTTTTATGTCTTTATTTTCGGGAAACACAGGGGTAGTACACGCTACGGCTGTGACATTTATATTAACAGACCTGGACTTAAGAAAAATAATTATTTGGTGGCAAAATCCATCTACTCTATCAGAAAAACATAATTACTTATTCATAATGTCATTTTTTGTCAAATAAAACCATATAATGTATTTAAATGAAATCGCCAGAAGACACAAAAGGCACAGGGCCAAAATTGCCGTTGTCCTTTTTTAAAATTTATACTTCCAATAAATTCTCATTTTTAGTACCTTTTTCCGACCAAACGGCAGACGATAGACCCCTCTTCTCTCATTAAAAAATCCTCAAGTTATTGTACTGGTGCCATATGACACAACAACGATAAAAATATTGGGAAATAAATACCGAAGGATTGTTTCATTCACAATTTATTGATATCGGGAACACACTTTCCCGGGAAATTAAGCATTTCATACAATTTTTTGTTATCTGGAAAATAATTGCAGGGAAGATTCACGATGGCTGAAAAAAAAATATTTCCGGGGAAACAAAATTCCCTCTGGAGATTCGCGATTGGGTCCCATATCAACCCACTTTAATATGCCATCGAATTTATTTTTTAATTAAATAAATAAGTACTCACCTCATCGAAATCGATTTCTAGATATTCATCATTTGAGTAAATATTGTGAAAGTTTGAAACCGCCACTTCTAGTGCTTTCAGGCGCAAGGTTCTAATGGAATGTTTGCCTGTAAATATCCGAAATTTCCAAATTATCGCACTTATAGAAAAACAATCAACCAAGTATCGGTCTTACCGGCAAATATAATATATTGAATGCAATTGCTCAAAACTATATTGTTTGCCAAAAAGGTACAGCAAACTTCTTCAGCGCTGATTATCTGCAGGAAGGATGCTGCCAAAAGAACACTTTCAACCGTGGTTGAGTCAAATTTTAACAACCCAGTGTAAAGATAGTCAACCAAGATTTGCAAACTGTCAGCTGGTACGTCTTTTACAACAAATTCTGTTTGGTCAGACTCTATAAATGAACCTGAAAGTAAAAAAGTAAAATTCAAATAATTTAGATTAATCACCGAAGGAGAATTGCAAAACATGTAAGTGGTTTGGTCCAAAACCTCCCGAAAACTAACTGATAGAGGCCGATTTCTTATAGGTGAAATTTGTATGACGTGATTACCCTTACTATCGCCAAAAGGATTAGCCTTACTATGCCGCCTTTTTTGTATGCTCTGATACTGATAGCGTCAGGTTTAAATTTTTAGAACATAAAATAAATTATCGCATTTCTGTCCTATTTCAATTTTATTTTCGTGGCAAATGGAGGATGAAATTTGTTCTCTCTGTTCTTTCTGACTCATAGGTAAAAATTTTAAGTAAATGTCTCAGTAGCATTTATTAATATCGTGGGCGTACTAAAATCGGTCCTATCATTTCAGATTGTTGCACAAAATCGCAAAAGTCTATTAGTTATTTGTGAACCATTTTTTATATTATTTGTACATATTTTGAAAGATACTACATTAATCGAAAATTTATGTAGGAAAACAAAACAGAACAATGAACTATGTATTTATTTCTTTTTGTTTAATTTGACGAAATTTTGGACAATTTTTAAAGAGATCTACATTTAAGGACCTATTGGGCCTGCAGAGCTCTGGTTACAATTAAATTTACATAATATTTGGTAACTTTTTTCTATTTAGAGACAAATAGTCTAAGTTTTGTGAAAGCACGTCACATGTTTCGATTAAAAAAAAACAAAGAAAATTTATCAGAGCATCAAAGCATTGATTTTAGCTAAATTAATTTTAATAAATTAAAAATAGAAAACACCAAAGCATGTCAGATCATAAAATGAAAAGCCATATTCACAATCAAAAACAAATTAATAAAAAAGTTTACCTAGATCAATTTTCCGAATTTATGTTAAAATCTGACTGTTAATATTTGAGTCCATTGACTAAAAAACAAACAAACATTGAATTTTTTTACATATTTTCCTATACCAAACGCTTATTTTTAATTTTTCAATTTTCCTGCAAAGCAACTTTGATTCAAAGTTGTTGTTTTTTTCATGTGCGGTAGTTTTTTCATAAATTTTAGCCGCAGTAATGTCAAAACTAGTATAAAAAAAATGTTGCTACCCCTGTATGGGTACGCGCCAAGACAACCAATTTCTACTATTTTTGAGTCCAAGTCCTTTCAAACCTGTCAAGAGAGAGCGTGCTGAGAGAAAAAATCATTTCCCTTCTTTTGAAAATTTCTGCCCAAAAAAATTCTTGCGGCTGAAATATGAATTCTGTCAAAATCGTTTGATAGGGGAAAAAAAAACAAATTAGACATGAAAATATTTTTGAAGGTCGGGAATTTTAAATCAATTAGCAAAAAATTTAAATACAATCAAAAAGTGGATTATTTTATAAATAAAAAAAAAAGTGTCCGATATTTGAGATCATCGTGTTCCCGAGTATTTGAGCAGTTTCAGCCGTAATTGAGAGAATTTCATCCCCACTCTATAATTTTTGACCAATTTCATATTTCCGCCCAAAAAGTTCCCAAACGGGCCTATTATGATTTAAAAGTCCATATAAAATAAATTGCACCACTGGATCGCACGTACTTTGTCTAATAGATAAACTTACTATACTTGCTAAGCCTTCTTAATTAAAAATTTGTAAATGCAGTTTTAGAAAAAAAAATTCAAAATGGTTTTCATGACAAAAAAATCATCATTTTCGTGACTTCAAACAAAATTATCCTAGAAAATACCGTTAACTTTAACAAGTTAACAAATCTGAGAAATAGTAGTGTTGTCTTGCTGCTCATCAAAAATTGTATTGTAATAACACCGAAAAGTACAAGAAATGATGATTTAAGAAAGTACTTTAAGTAAGGCTATTCAAGTGTTAATGACTGTATACAGTGGTTACTTTTAGTTGTGTTTGGTAATTTTAATATAGAGTTTTGGTCAACTTTTTCAAGTGGAAACCGTAATCAGACTACATTATTTTGTTATATATAAAAAGATGCTTTCAGACTCTTCAGTACATCTTGTTCATTCATGTTCTTTTTTTATGTTTTGATGATGTCATGATCGCCAGTGTATTTTTATCACTGAAACCATAAACTATTCAAGAAAAATTATTAAGCATTTATACGATCAATTGAGTCAGGTACCGCAGAAATTACTGAATATACCTACTTGTTGACAAGAAAACTCTATAATTTATTATAAAAATGTGTATTTACCTGAGAATAATATATTGAAGTATGGACTGCATGCGCAGAGTACGCTCTTATGGGCCAAAATAACTTCATCGCCGGCTTTCAACTTAATATCACAGAACTTCAAAAAAAAGAAAGAAAATAATCAACCATAAGTAAGAAAGGTATTTTATTTATAAAAAAGGATTTGCAATTATACATGTAATAAATACTCACCTTTCCTTGTTCCCGTAGTCGATGCAAACCATCCATTAAATCTATAGAAACGACTGTCTGGAAACAGATTAAATACATAATTTTAAAATATATGTAAAGTTTTTTTCTTTAGTTTGAATAAGCTGCATTATTTACCTTATTATTATTATTAAACAACAATGAATTGTTGTTTTTGTTTCTTAAATTTTGCATTTTAGAAAATGTTTATTAAAAGTTGAGAACAATAAAGAGGTGGCCACTTGTACTGAAGACAGTGATTAATAATTATGATGTTTTCATTTCACAAGTAATCGGAATAGCTAGAAGCTACCTATATATAGATAACCATAGGTTTTTTTTCTGATGAATTGAATCATGTGGGTCGGATTGAAAGTTAAAATGTTTAAACAAACAAAATTAAAAGGGAAAACAATGGTATTCTTATTTTTATTAGGATGAAGAAGTTAACGTTGAATGAAACGTTTATAATTAAATAATTAAATTTTATAATTTTACGTGTAAATAGAAAACAAACTACACGATTTTCAAGTTCAGTTGTTAAATACAAAAAAATAATGAAGAAGAACATATGGAAATTGCATGTTTATAAGGAAAAGCCATCAAGTTTGAATGGAGCTTTTGTATGTCAAAAAAAAGTATTCGCGAGGTTTTAAAATGTCAAAAAAAGTACTACGTGGGCTTGCCGTTGTGAACAAAAGGTAGGATAAAATTAATCATAACATCCAGTATTGCCATTTACATTCGATGATTTTTCCAATGAAATAATTTGTATGTAGATAGGGTGATTATAATTTTCTGTACACAGTGGCCGGCTGTGCAAAATAATTATATAATATTCATGAAACCTGGTAAACTTTTCCATCTGGTAAAATGGGAAAGTTTACCCCGCATGTATCATGAACGCCCCTATAATCAACTTGGGTAAATGTGTGTAAATAATGTATTTCCGCGCCACCCAGCAAAGCCGCAGTGGCCATTGGAAAGATGTTATATTTCACACATAATGTCATATATAGGGCTCTCAAATAAAAATAAAACCTTATTGATATCTCATATGCAACTTGTTTTATTCAATTTTAAAATCGATCCGCTCTTAATGGAAACATCTTTATTTTTTTTAAACTACTCGTTTTCGTAACCCACTAGTTCGCGCGAAAACCCATCAAAACCTGAAATGTGAAACAATTCAGTGCTCAATTTGGAATCTCGAGAAACTATCTGCGTCTTTCTTCTTCTTATATGGCCACAAAAGAATACAAGAAACAAAAACATTTTCAATTTTCTGCTAACTCGTACTTCTTTGACGTGTGAAGAAAAACGGCCTTCAAATAAAAAAAATATACACCCCTATTATGGAATCCGAAGAATGCTTTGCGAATAGAAACGAGTTTAGCCAAAATTCGATTTTAACAAAAAATCGGTAGTAATAAAACACACATCTCACTTCTAAACTTAAAATATGCTTAGAAGCAGCTCACCTGTAACTAAGTCAAATCTAAAATGATAGAATCACAATAGTGCTTTTCGCGTGGTTTCCAATTAGTCAGTATGCATTGGTGAAGAGATACAAATATTTGTGTCCAGTACTAAATACAACAACAACAAAAAACTTGTTTTGTTTTTGTTTTCAATGCAAAAAATGTTGACCTTTTCACAAACCCAGTGTTGCGAGCAAGAGGAGCGGAGGAGGTGTCGGTAAGAGGAATAGGTAGGAAAAAGGATAAGGTAGGAATTTGGGTAAGGAAGTGTTTGGAAAGGGTAGGTGGAATGTTAAGTTCCGGGGACGCGGCCTGCTTGCACATGCACGGCATTAGCTCGTCGGATGGGGGGGATCTTGCCCCCGAAACCTAACCTCGCCTGCAAACAAAAACACATATCAGGCCAAGAAAACTAGAACAAAAATAATATCGGACTAGAAGGACTTCGGACGGACTATTGTCACACCAAGGGCACTGCGATGTTGTTGCAGTGAGGCCATTACCCACCCTGCCATAGGAATCCGGCCATTTTGGATTCCCCCAAAGATGGTGGATGATCGGTTTCAGATCATACCATCTTCACCGAAACTTTTGGCTACCTTGGCCACCCCTGAAAACTCATTCTTCAAAATTATTTGTTTTTGATTTTCAAAAACAAGGAAACACTCATAACTTTCTTTTTTTTCGAACAAATGGGCGTTATGAAGTTTTATTTTTTTTTATCTTTTTTTTCTCCTTAAACTAAATTCATTAAATTACTAACTCAAGAACCAAAATACATAATTAGTTAAACTAGCTTGAGTCGATAAAAATTTAAATTATATATAAACCAAGAAAAAAACAAAATACAAAAAAAATAACGAGACGGCAACGCGATCAAGATAAGTTTCCTATCAGGGCTGTCAAAAAAAGGTATACGTACTCTTTCTAGTACTATTAAAAAAACATTGACTTCGGACCTAAAACATCCCTACCTCAAATGAGCTCTTTGGAGGTGGACTAAGGATCGTTCTGATGACGACTACGCACGATGACAAACCTAGGAAACTAAGTCTTTCTCACTTACAAAAACAGAATTAATTTATGATTACTAAATCAAGTAAAGAAAAGAAAAAATAAAAAAAAAGGAGTAAAACTTCAACGCCTCAACTACAAACATAACAGTTATTAAAAAATATAAATAATAACATTATATAAATACATTTAATATAAAAAAAAACCATAAACCACTTATGTACACCTGACGTTATTTCCCTCTTCCTCTTAATATGTTTGTTGTTGTTGCCCTCTCGCTACTTTCTAGGGCTGTGTTGTACGTCGCGTCGTCTGTGACAGGTTGCTTAGCTTGCGGGAGTCGGGGCTCTAATAGGTGGTAGTCCTGTAGGCGGTTGGCCGTGTTTCACTAGTGTGAAATGGAGGTACTCCTTTCCTAATTCGATTTATCCCCATTTCTTCATTCCGTATAACAGTCACAGCGAGTACCAAAATTAAAATACAACAACCACAACAACAAAAACATAGTTGAGGTGAAAGCTGGTGCCACAGCCACTCGTTATTAATTTTTGCTGGCGGTCCCACTTTTTAAGGCTGTGTGGGACCGCCAGATGCTTCGCTTCGGATGGTATAAATAAGCCAACCTAAATTGTTCAGATTTAAACACTTATCCTAGCACAAAAAAAATCATTCTCAAACTCACCACACTTCCTAGGCTTTTTTTCGTATAAAACCGCGAATAGTTTAATCCTTCTGGTATGTGGCTACGGGTTCTTTTTTTTCACTAACAACAAATAAAAACTATATTCAATTATTTACACCAAAAAAACTGCACAACAAAAAAAAATTCACCTCCAATATTTTGACCTTAGATTTTCAGATAGAAAAGTGTCGGCTTGTTTGTAATAACCCGACCGTTCACAAGTGGTTCTTATTTTCAAGTGAATATGCTCCATTGTGTGCCAGATTAGCTAATCACAAACACACATACCACTTGTTTCTACATTCCTCCTCCTATACGATTAACATCATCCGATCCAATATCCGCTATCTAGTTTATCTATTTCTATATAGGGTTGTATTGGTAGAATTCCCCTACCCATCTTTAAAAGAATTGCTAGCTCTCTGTTTTGTTTTTCTTTTCTGTTTGTTTTTGGGGTAGCATACTATTCCATGTAAGCTGGTTTTCTTACACTTCAGCTTTAGAAATTTCAACCACGACTCAACTGGACAAAAAAAATTCCATATAATAGGGATTTTTACCAAATTGTCAACCTAGCCATCACTTTGGACCAAGGACCGTTCTAACATGAAAAAAATTTAAACGCAATGGACCAAAGTGTCGATTTGACGTTTAGAATCTACGACGCGGAATGAGACAGAGATGTATTGCTTTTTTTTCTAAAAAACCCTATCTTGATCTCTGGCTGTTAGATGTCTTTTCGTCTAATATCTTTGTCTCCTTGGATGGTTTTCCAAAGATGACAACAAACACAATTATCAGGACAAGAACATTAAAACAAACAAATAATTCGACAGCAGCCCATTCTCTTACAAGTAGCTAATTCATTTCAATCAAACCTACATTATACACTCTCGGCAATACCATACTAAAAAAAACGATAGATTCAAACATAAGTTTTTTGGACCATGATTTCCAATCAGTGAAGGAGTCGGCCAGGCGTCCGTAACACCAGACTGACTTGGCTCAAAGTTCTCCATAAAAAGTTTTCCGAATTTCTCAACTTCAAAAATCACGGCAATTTTTTATATGTCAAAAGCTTTAAAAAGCTCTGTCAGTTCCCAATAGCAAATGAGTCACGAAGATTGCCATAAATTAGACTTTTGTTAAATTTGAACTATTCCTACGAAATGTTTAAAGCAGATTTTCTAAATCTAACAAAAAGTGACTTTCAAACCGACTTTACACATGTTTATTACTAAGGGCCATTGTCTTCTGTAAGAACTCACAGGGAGGAAGTGTGTTAATGGAAGTTATTATGACATAATGGTAAGGTAGTTCTTTGTATTGATGTTATAATTCACCCGGCGGGTTCATAATTGCTTTAAATGCAAACGCGTGCGAATCACGTTGACTCCCCGGGAGTAAGATATCGCGAATTCCATAATAGGCATGATAATTAATTTTGTATGAATTAAAATATCGTTGATGAGTTATTAAGTGCGTGTATTAATATTTACTATAGAAAAGCAATTAAATATAACGAAAATGTTCGGTGTGAACGATTTAAGAGTTTCGAAAATTTTTGCATAAAACTGCGTTTTGAGTTCGGTTTGAAAAGGTTATAACTTGATATCAAGCTATCAAAACATAAATTTGTTTGTATCAAATCGTTGAACGACAAAATCAAAACCATTACAACTATCGAGTGACAAATTAACTAACTTTAATATCGCTTACTTGACATCAAATAAGATAAATCCCATCAAAAACTTGTATGAAAACAACTACGAAATAGCAGCAAGTGTGACAGTGCGACACAACAACACAATGCAACAAAAAATTAAACAAATACAAATGAAATATGAATCACCCTACTTTAAGTAAATTATATTTCTGAACTGGAACTGGAAGAACTTTCTGACACATGTCTGGAATATAATTTTCATGTTCTACCATCTCTCTTCGATGTTATCTCTTAAAAAGTTATTCTCTTAAAAAGCATACAGCTGTCAAAATTTCTTTTAGTTACGAAATCGTGTGCAGAAAAATTCCAAACTCTAGCCATCCACATTCTGTTACTGCTAGATCGCAGCGCAAAGTTTTCTTATCTTCCTAACCGTTAGTAAATAAGAAAAACAATTTTGTTATTCCAAGTTGTCGTGGAGACTGAAATCTCCCACATCTTTGCCAAAAATTCCTTCAGACCGTGCATATTATAATCAATAAAATAATAATATGACATCATAAGAAGAAGTTACAGAATTCTGTTGAAAGAAACTTTTAGGCCACATCCAATAACAACCACTCGATATCTTCTTGCTTCAGATATTTGATTTTTCATCAACAATTTCAGTCTATTACATACATCAAAGGGATACGCTAGATATAGTTAAGTGACAATGTTATCCCTGTACTATATCACTGCAACCTTTGTCCAATCATGGCGCATCAAGAAAGCCTGCACAAAAATCGCTGAAAAGTTTTCTGAAAAGTCCAGTGTTGTATTTTATGTACTTCCCAACGATGGTTATGGTAAGTTCAACAAATTATAATTATCCTCGGTTAAATATTTTTTTCTTCTTTTTTTTTGGATTATGAAATCATTATTTCAGAAGCAAATCTAGTCACTTCGGAGCTATGTACCAATCGTTCAGAAGCAAAGGTCTGTGATCTACTTTGGATGTTTGCTGACCACAGGGGTTGTTGCTTAACACCATCACAAAACGTTCACATTGGTCCATGGGTAACTTTTCCTGAACCACCTACCCTAATTCCATTCAATTGTTCCTCCTCAGAGGAACTCTCTTTGGACAAGGGAAAAATCGTGCATTTACTCCTCGAGACTGATATTATTCCCACATTACCGGAAAACTGCTTGGAAAGTGTTATGGTAAGGAGTCATCGTTTTATTCTTTAATCGATTTTATATATTTTTTATTATAAAAATTATATTAAGGTCATTCATATGAGTAGATATCTATTCTATTATCGTCGAAGAACTTAAGTAGAACCCCCTTAGAACCATTAAGTTAGTTACTTCCTCTTGTATTGTTTTGCTATGCGATGACTGTTATGAAAGAATAATTATTGTTTTGACAACAACCATGGCGTGGTTGTTTAAATATTTTGCTAAGACATCTTTATTAGACAGCAGGTATAGCGCTAGGTGGTTGATAAATCCAAAAGATACACACACTCGCAGTGCATAGCACAAAGCTCTCTTTGTATGATGACCTACTTAAGAATTTATTACAAAAAAAAAAAAAAAAAAAACGAGCGGATTTGAACCATAGTGGTTTATTCCAAGACAATACAAACAAGGACACATAAAAGAAAAAGGCAGTTGGTCATAGCTTATAGTATTTCTCTATTAAGTTTTAAAATATGAAGCCAAATTATGCAATAATTGATAGGATAACATTCAATCACTCACAGCAATTTGTGTGCTATGAAGGGGGTAGATTTACATTGTATACTGAGTTTATAGGTTTCTTGCCTCTCGTGGGCTGTTACATGAGAAAGTTGAATGTACTTTAATGTAAAGTACACGAGTGCACGTGTTTTCCATGTTTTAACAACAACAAAAAAAAATCATAATATTCCGTTTTGTTGTGGTTATGAGCTTGCACTTTAAAACAAAAAAGTCGATATTAGGTTTTGTTCGGCGATGTCATGCACTTGTTAAGGTAAAATTTATTATTGCTTTGATGTTTCCAGTGTGAATCATTATGTAGTTTAAAAAAAAATAGTTATGAAATCTCCTTACAATCACAATAAGGACCATGAAGCTTGTGAATGACTACAGAAACGGTCAATGAATGAATCCCGAGTTTAACGCATTCAAAAGCACAATATCCTCAATTCTATTTAATCAAAGAGTTTGATTATTATCAATTATATGGTTCGGGTAGTGCTTTTATTGCTTGTAGAAAATTTTCGTTGATCGACGTTTAGCAACATTTTCGTTTTCGGGATACGTTATTCAAGTAATCACTTGACTTCCGTTTGCTTGAATGCAAATATCTTTAAAATATATTGAAAATTAATTGATGTAATTATTTTTTTTAAATAAAATCGTTAAATTTTCTTACTCATTAAAATCGGTTCAAACGGACCTAAGCATTTGACAAAACAAAAAAAAACTTGATTTTCCCATATAAAATGTAAGAAAAAATTTCAAAATCATTTAGGGAGTTGTTATTATTGAAATAAAAGACTCAAAGGAGGTTGGGCAAATACAGGATGTCCCACAATCACCATCGCAGAACGAAAACCATGGGTTCCTGAGGTCATTCTTAGTCGTAAAAGTTATGAGTTATTTTCTCGTTTTCGCTGCGTTTTCGAGTTATAACAGTTTTTATGATTTTGGATCTATTTTGCTTTTTCTGACCGTATCTTTGCAGAACGGCATCAAGAATTTATAAATGTTTTGGTTTGGTGTGTGAATAACGGGTTTCATCTAATTTTTTATCAAACACAACACTTGCAGTTGTACCTGTGAAACAGAATACTTTTTTCTGATTTAGTTGTAGATTGCAGTTGTATGATGTAGTTGATGTACTACAAGCGTCAAAACGCACTCTGTTTGACAAGGCCTTTAATGAACACTAATAGTAGATACGTTTTATTTTTGATATTTAACATGTAAAACAAAAACAAAATAATAGGAAATTTCAAAAATTGTTTTTGTTTTACGTGTATTAAAACAAGTTCCTGATCCCGATAGAAAATAATAAAACACACCTAGAGTTCGTCAGTTCATTGCAAACGGTTCATAAAAAACATTGAAAAGTGACGCTGGCTCCCGGGCTATAAATTACCCCGAGGCCACACATACAAGTTCTGGCTTGCAAGTTGTCATACGAATGTATGACAACAAACATTTTTACTTGCTCTATAGGCCAAGTATTGGTTTCGTGTCAAACAAAGTTTGAGGTTTTAATCAAAACCAACATTACGATGGTCTGTGCGTCCGTGCGTCCATCTGTACACAATTCCACTGCCCAAACGCGTGAACGTCTTCAAATTTGGTAGAAAAATTAGTTTTTTTTTTGTTTTTCAAAATCTCATCTAGAACGAGTACCTCCCATACAATATTTTTGAGTTTCTCAAAAACGGCTCTAACGATTTTGATTAAACTTTTTAATATGATTTCTTCTATAACGATAAATTTTTAGAATTTTTTTTGAAAAATCTATCGAGTCGTTTTTTTTTAAATGTTTTTTTATTTAAAATTTTTCCAGTCGTGCATTCTATTTATTACACATTCAAAGTTTTTCTACGTGGAAGCCAACTGGCATGCAGGTTTTTAAGAAACTTGACTGGCAAGTGGAGACGCAAGTAATTTGATAGCTTCAATAAGACTACTCAAATACAAAAACAACATCGTTCGCATATTTGAACTTGCAAGCATGTTGACTTGCAAGAGGCATGCTGCCTACGTCACACAATAAGAAATTTGACATGTACATGAAGGCTACTGGCAAACTGAGAGTTTAGTTATAAAATTACTCACTTGCATTACATACCCAAAAAAAAACAAATATTTAGAAGATTTTTAGGTACATACATATATCTTGAGTTCTTATTGCATCATATGTAACCAAAATCATAATCTCTTTAAAAAAAAAAAAAATTTTTAAAATGAATATATCTTGAATATCTTCTTTTTTTAGATTGAAAAATACGGTAAGCCAATTGCATGGAAAGTCGACTCTCATTTTGCGGTGCTACTCGAAAGTGACATTGATCATTTTACAAATCTACTAATATCAACATTTTTGCAAAACAATTTATGCATTAACGATTCGCTACCTTTAATTCGTATTGAATGTAAGGCGCAATCAAAAAAGTTCATAACCAAAATTATACTCTTATACCGGCTTTCCATATCTTTTCTTACTCATTCACAATTTAGCTGTTGGATATGAAGGTCAGCCCCAGCCATATGATGTGATGAAAAAACATCTTCGTAAGCAACTCACCTCACGTTGTGAATTTCAACTCGGCGAAGAAGAATGGCTCAAGCATTTAGATGGTTTACGTAGTTTAAGTGTGCTTGCCAATCAAGCCACCGAATTTGAGTACAATAAAAATCGAACAGAAGGCAAAACTGGAATAGTCAAACCAGATTTAATACCATCGGGTAAAAATTTATCTGATCTTTCATCTCAAACCACTGAAGAAACAGTAGATTCGAGAAAATCATCGCCTATTAAGGTTCTCAGTGAAAAACCCAAGATCGAAGCTAAGGTTAGTCCAATGAAACGTGTCCCCGAAGAGCCAGCAATTAAGTCAGTAAAAGAAGATTCCGTTATAAGATCTTCACCTAAATCACCTGTAAAACCTGTCGAGGTTAAAAAATCCAAGCCCACCGAAGAAATAATCGAGGCGAAAACGTCTCATTTAGAGTCAATAGTTACTGCTAAAATTGAACCCATTCCAAGATCATTATCAGAACCTCCTCCAGTTCCATCTGCTGTTCCACTAGAAAAAGTTATTATAAAAGATGAGAAAAAGGCTGAAACTTTGGCAAGTAAGACTCCGGAAGCCATATCGGCTGTAAAGAATAACACCAAACGGCCAAGCCTTCGAAGAAGCAAAGAAAGTCTAAAGGAGTGCAAACCTCTAAACATTCTAGTCTACTCTGATGTTGCAACGTCAAGAGATAATGTGGTTTCAACACTTAAAAATATTTTGGAGAGAGATATGTATGGAGTTAATTTTTTTGTCAATATTGTCTTGCTTATTTTTGTTCTTGTTCTCTCAGGTACACAGTCTATCCTCTGACATCTAAACAGGTTAAAGAAAAATCATGGTTCGACAATACATCTCTTTTGGTGATATGTGGATCTGTTACCTCTGATTTAGGAGAGATTCTTGTGGACTTCTTCCTACAAGGCGGAAAGCTCCTCTCATTGTGCTCTGATGTCTTGCACATTGTACTCCCAACATATCGTACTGCCGAGGTAAGTATAATAATATTTGTTCTTTCATGTTTTTATGAAAATTATTGTTTTCGGCTTTTCTAGGTTCGTGAACATGAACTTGTCCAGTTTTCTTATGATAAATGGCAAAAAGTTAAAATGATGCACTATATTTTCTGTTACCATCCATCGCCAGTAAAGAAGAATTTTTCCACCGATAGCGATGAATCGAGTTCGACTCTTGCAAAAAAACCGTAAGTCTTGCATGTTTTTTGTACGTTTCTGTATACTGTGTGGTTTTATTTTTCATTTTCTTTGAATTATACTCTAAAATGGTATTTTTTATTATGCCAAAACTCTATAAATAACTGTGTGTGCGTGTGTGTAAATTCTAAGTCTTTTGTATAAAATATTTTAGTTATTTTTATTTATTTTTTTTTTAATGAATTTTTCACAACGAGAATGAAACTATTGGCTTTGAATTTTAATAAATAAAGACACTTTCTCCGCAGCTATATATCTAAATTTTTTTTAGTAAAACTCGTTTGGCATTCATCTTTTTTAATAATCATTATTGAATCATTTATTCAATTTGGACTGTAAAAGTAATTTATTTATTTTTTTTTAAATTCTATCGCTCGCTCATTCATTTACACAAACCTTGCAAATTTAAGTTTATTTGGCAAAAAGGGGTGTTTTAACAAAAGGTTTCATTTAAATCAATAAAAAATAAAACAATTTTTTTAAAGGCATATTATTCCAGTCTAGAAAAATATTCCTTCTAGATTCTAACATTGAATGTGTATCAACTAGCATATTACCCCTATCATCTGAACAGGCTTCCGTTCTGGTCTTGTAGCCTTGGGTAGATCTTCTTACCCTTTGATAGAATTTTCAAACATTCCCCTTGCTGGTACAGATCCGAAAAATTTGACCGCCCGTTTTTGGTGCTCCCTCTCTTTTTCTTCTATTACAGCATTGCCTGAAAGGCCTCGTTCGTCAACGGGCATTCTTCGTTGAAACAGGAATTTCGTTGTGTTCGCCTAGGGAAACCCAGCAAAGCAGTAGCGCCACTTCTAATGACTTGTCCACTAGTCGTCTGTGCTGCTGCTGGTAGCTGGATGGTCGAGAGATTAAGAAAAACACGATCAACAAAAGTTTTGGCGCATCTGATTGTTATTGCGGCGTGATCAATCTAGTTGACGGTTTTTTGATCACAAGACTGCTAAGTTTTCTTGATATTTATGAAATTTTGCCACTCCGCAATTCCCGCTGAAATCCCAAAAAATAATCTTGACGTCGTACTTCGGGCACTTATCGTACGTGCGCTCGAGCCTCAAGAAGGTTTTAAAACTTGTCTTTGATTAAGTCATCCTTTTCTTCGTGGGAGGCGTGAACACAGATCAGCGTCACGTTCTAAAATTTTGTTTTGAAGCAAACCTCATTAAAGACCAAGACTAAGAATGCGTAGCCTTAGTCTTCCCCTTATCATCACACCGCGACTAAACAGCCGTTGATCTTGATACTTAAATCAAATCCATGGTAAAAGTCACACGATTTCATCCTCTTTATGCCCTCTTTGCTTCCAGTATAGCTTTATCAAAAACGTGTACAAAAATTTTTGAAGATCTGAATCGCGGTGGGTTTCTGTTTCAAAAATCTAAAACTTACCATTGTAATCCTTTCCGACGTCATATTTATTGCGGATTTAAGTTCTGGGAGGATTTCCATATATGCATTGTCGCTGTAGCCAGAAATACCTAGAAATATCAACTTTTCATAAGAAACAAAAATTCAGAACTTCTCTGGATAACGACGTCCAAATATTAGAACTACAGCGGCGATTTGTGTATATAGTTCCAAAAAATTTGCTTTAAATTTAAAATTTCAAAAATACAGATCATTTAAAAATGATACCTATTGTAAAGACACCCTTCATATTTAAATGTTTTAAGTAAAGAATGTTTTCTTTTGGTAAAAAACAATTTATTTCGCCTTCAGATCTGTCAAGAAACTGATTTTAACGAATGCTGCGAAAATAAGTATTTTGACAGATCTCGATGCGAAAACAGATTGTTTTTTTACGAAACGAAAACCCCATAAAAATCATTCATATATGTTTTAGATAGATAGGAACGGTCTTCTCTTAGTAGGAAAAGTTTTTGGTTTTGATTTTCAAGAGAGAAATATAAATAGCAAACAATCTTCTACAAACAGAGAAAACCCTTAACAGTACCATAATGATTAATTGCGTGAAGTTTGGAGTGAAGATGAAAATCGTGCATGTGCAAGCGTGCATGGAAGACGATCTGAAACTGAGTCTGTTTTAATCGTTCGAAGTAAAAATTATATTGAAACACGCAGAGAACGCAAAAAGCGCTCCCACAGACAGTTGATTTCAATTATCCAAAACCATGACTGTGATTTTATTTAAAATCACAAACATGGTTGCGGACGGTTTGAAAACTTTGTTCAAGCAAAAACCTTGATTCATTCATTCTTATATTTTTGTTTGATTTCATAATTCAAAATTTTGTTAGCTGCTTATTTATGATTTCATGAATGCATACAAATGAGAATAATAAAAGTCCGCTAACCATCACAATATCATAAATTAACCTAAAAAAACCAAACAAGGATTTTAGAACCCAATTCACCTTCATCGGATGAAAAAAAACTTGGTTAATCTAAACGTATGTATTCCTAAGCGTATCAACTTCCATATCATAACGCAAGCATATATACCATACTTAATGCAAAACCAAAGTATACACTGCAGTTCTAAACTCATAAAAAAAAGCTATAAACCGTTATCATAACCAATCAAACCAAAAAACACAAAAAAATACCATCATTTGCCTGCTTGCTCGAAAACTTTTTTTTTGTCTTTATATCGTCGTTTTTTTGCTCGTGTGTGAAAACTTCTTCGTATTTGTGGTCACATTCAATCCGGCTTAGAGCTCTAGTGTGTCCAAGGTCCATTGAAATGAAAGATCTACAAGGAGACATGCACAATTTGGACGTTAAGGTTCTGGGTTCCGAAGAGACGTGGAATACTCCGAGTTTGCTTTTGGCCACCAATTTGAAAAGTGGAGGAAAAGCTGTGTTCTCTCAGGTAATGTGTTTTATTTAAATATTGAATTGGGTTGTGTTTTAACAACAAAAAAATAAAAACTTCTGAAAATGCTATGAATTTTAATAAAAACTAATTAGAAGAAATAATAATCCATTTGTTACACAACTCATTCTTTTTGTAGCTTTTTTTGCATCTTAAATAATTTGTATTCCTGTGGAATTTATTCTAGGTGCACTTGGAAATAAATCCCTGTGAATACGAGTCTGATGAAAGTAAATACAAAATTTTGAAAGAGAATGAAAAAAATCGTTTGGAAATTTTTTCTGATCTTCTTGTGAAACACCTTGGATTTACAACAAAAAAAGACGCCGTTTTACAGAACGAACCAAAAATAACATACCAAAATGCGTATTTCTTGGGAAGACATGAGGTAAGCTATCATTCTGTATTCTGATAATCAAAAGGTTAATACATATAAGCATATCTAAGTTATACTTAAATGTTTCTAATAATACCCCAAGGACCTTATCCACAGAACAAACAAAAAAAAAACATTGTTTTAGTGACTGCACGGTAGCTACACGTACCCCACTCATTCTGTATTTATTTAAATAATCCCACTTTAAAGGTCGTAAATTGTGTTATAACATACATATGTATATAGTTGCCTAAACCATACAAACTGTTTAAGAAATGTGTGCCAAAGTTAATTATAAGTCACTATGGCGTGTATGTACCTATTTATGAAAAATCATGAGTCACTCTGGCGTATAATTATCAAAAATTTTGAGATAGTCACTACGGCGTATACTTACCAAAAAAGCTCTTTAATTGTGAGTGAACATTTTTTAATTCAAAAAGAAAAAAGAAAGTTTTAAATATAGATGAATCCATTTTAATTTATTTGCAGACACAGTTGCGCAGAGAAAGTCTACAAAAATAAAAATTAAAACGAGATTTTTATGATATCAGAGTTGCCAACATAGAAATTTAAGTAAACTCGTTTCATCTCCAGTAGTCCAGCGATAGGGTTAAAATTTAATTAATTCATCATTTTGTTTGATTGAGTCTCTCGATTTACAGCGATTTTCTTTAAGCTTGGTAGTAAAGTGTTTTGGGTGATTCCCTATAGAGGAAATATAACAAAATAATTAATTTATCAAAAACTGCCATGAAGATTGATTAAAATTTGATCGTACTTTTGAATGAAAACAAATATAGACTAAGAGCCCATAGCAATTTTTGGGTTTGAGTGATAGTGAGTGAGTGAAAAAATACTTTCATAAGACCGCAAAATAAGACGCACATTAAGAACATAAACATAAAGCACATTTTTATTTAAAGTTTTTTTATTAAAAATTAAATAATTATGGAAAAATGTTTTTTTTATTTATTTATCTGCTTGCTTACATTCTTTAGTGCATCTTTTTTGGTGTTCCTAGGAGAGTAATTTTAATATAGGGGTGGGAAACTCTATCATGGAGAAAGATTTATGAAACAAAAAATAAAATTTGTATATACAAAAAGTACGTTTTTCTGATACAGTTTATAAAAACTCGTACTCGTTGGATATCACTATACAATTTCCCTTTTTTATTCCTAAGCTTTCAACAGGTCAGGTTAAGAAATGGAACAGAGGAATATAAGAAAAAAAAAAACAGAACATGTAAAAACTCATAAGAATTATCATAAGAAGAAGAGAAGAATATTAAATTTTTGCATTTATAAGTAAGTCTTGAAAGTAAAATCCTCCATTTAAAGCGTCTTGGATCCTTGTTATTATAATAAAAATGTTCTGCTATATCGTTGGATAAAATATATACGCTTTTAGAATTATATCCAAATTCAAGTTTGCATTTTTTGCGTGCAACTTGCAGGTAGAATGCCACATGTTAAGTGTCTGATTAGCTTTAATTTACATTTAAAATATTAAATATTATGTTCATCCATTTTCCTTGAGCTATAGCTCAAGATCTTTATCTTGAAGTTCCACTCAATAGAATTCAAGTTATAAGCTTTTTAAACGAACCATTTCAATTCTTTTTTTGCAGAATTTTGGTTTAATTTATTTATTTTAGAACTCTACAAAAAAAGTTTAATTGATTCGATAAAACAGCTTAGATCTTGAATTCTATTGATTAATGGATCTTGAAGATTGAGATCTCAAATCTTAAGAAAAATAAAAATATTTAAAATTTAAATTAAAGCTAATATGAGGCCCAGCGCCAAAATAAACCTGCTGTTAAATTTAGTATCAGGATTCATGAACCTATAAAAATACATACTCAACAATTTTTTTCTGTGCGAATAACGGGTTTCCCGAAATTTTTTATCAAACACAATTTTTAATTCTGTTTTTAATTTATTAATTTAATGTTACAGTAAAAGTTATCCTGTGATAATAATAACAACAAAATGTAATTGATTAACCTCAAAAGTAAGTTCAAAGCTATACCGATTTTATATTATTTGACTGTTAGGATTTTTAACAAACCAAAATGTTTTTAAAACAATCCTATTTTTGTACTTTGTTTTTAAGGACCAAATAAAATTTGTATCCCCTGATGAGGCCGAGAAATAACCGGAGAAACGTTGGGAAAAAAATGAATTGGTTTTTTTAATTAATTGCATTATTTTCTGATCATTAAGCCCAATTACCCTAATATCAATTGAAAGAAATATATGATTAAATACCACAATATTACAATTTTAATGGTTTGTCAAGTTGGTTTCTCACTTTGATATCATTCCACGTGTAAATGAAATCGCACAAATGGTGCTGCGTTATAGAAATTTAAAAAAATTACTGAAGTTTACGTGTATTTTGTATGGAAAATCTTCACACGCTGAGGGCGGGTACTAAATATTAATTTTGAGGGCTCATATTTTAGGGGAATTTGTGGTTGGGTATTTCCCATGGAGTTTTTTTTTGGGAGTGCACAAAAAAATCAAAAGTCCCAAAAAAAATCACCCGAACACACACAAATGAAATTCATTGATAGTCCTCTAAATAAGGAGTATCTTTGTACTATGGTATACTCGTAT
Source organism: Meliscaeva auricollis (assembly GCA_948107695.1). Lineage (NCBI taxonomy): Eukaryota > Metazoa > Arthropoda > Insecta > Diptera > Syrphidae > Meliscaeva > Meliscaeva auricollis. The sequence goes on from OX403616.1 coordinate 42,761,529, forward strand.
CATAACAAAAATGTAACTTAAAGGTTACAGTTGGCGCCGTAACAAAACATACTCCATATTTAGTGGACTCTATCAATCTACATAGGTCTCGTTCGTGGAAAAATTTTGCCTATTTTCCCATAAAATAAATTCTATTTTTTTGTGCAATCTTCTTAAATTTGAATTCTTTTTTTTTCAGCTTAAATTTGAAGTCCTTGAAAAACTTAAGAGCTTATACAATGTTGATAATATGATTCAAACATCAAAGCTGTCAATGAAATTTTGTGGCAAAAATGAAACAGTTCCGGGCGCCAAAACAAATGTTCTTCCAATTTTGATTCATTCTTGTCCTGATGACTTCTCAACAATTGATTACTTTGATGTAAGTATTTTATATGAAATTATTATTTAATCTACCATCATTAAATGCCGTATAGATGTACATATGTATATGTGCCGTTAATTATGAAAATGGACTAAGTCAATTTTTGCATTTTTGCAATGAAAATGATTTTTTACTTGCTCTATAGGACAAGTATTGGTTTCGTGTCAAACAAAAAAATTTGAGGTTTTAATCAAAACCAACATTACTATGATAGAGAAGACTAAAAAAGTGGTTTTTGTCATGCCGTCCGTCGGTCTGTGCGTCTGTGCGTCCGATCGTCCATCTGTACACATTTCCACTGCCCAAACGCGTGGTACAGATTTTCTTCAAATTTGGTAGAGATGATTTTTAGAGAGAGTTTTTGAATATCTCATCTAGAACGAGTACCTCCCATACAACATTTTTGAGTTATTCGAGTTTTCTCGATTTTGATTAAACTTTTTGATATGATTTCTTCTATAAAGATAAATTTTTTTTTGAAAAATCTATCGAGCCGTTTTTTTTTTTAATATTAAAAAGAAAAAAAAAACCAAACGATTTAAAAAAAAATGGTATGCAATTTTTAGGATATTATTTATCAACATCTAAAAACCAAATTTTGGAAAAAAAATCATAGACCTAATATCGAAAAAATAATTTAAAAAAAAATTCAAAAAGTGTTCCCGTTTAAAAATAAATATTTATATCTTATATCTTTCAATACCTACACACATCAGATGCATGCTAAGTTAATATACATGACCAAGTTCGTGCGATCCAGTCGTGCATTTTATTTAAATAAGCATAGCAATTTGCGGGTATTTCTTCACCCATCAATATTTATTTTTTTAGCTATTTTTAACTTTTGAAAAAGCACAGCCGTTAACTAATTATAATTATTTTAATCATCAACTTATGGACTTTTTTTGTAGTGACTTAGACCACTTTCATAATAATTTAGGGCACATATGGCAATCCTCAATTACGATTCTGCGTAAAACAACAAACTTTCAGCCTTGTACCCTATCCCGGTTCATTCCTGCAAAAATTCAATTCCACGCACCTTCAGATCCCAGATAAAATTCTGCCAATCGGGATTACTCTCAGTTACACAAAAATTACTCTTGTACCAAGTGACGTTGGTGTTTAATCTCTGGCTCTTAGATTACTACCGATGGATACATAATTTATCAATACTGGTTTACATACATTTTAACATTTTGCTTATAATTAATTTATAGAATTTATCAACTAAAGACATTGGTCGTCTTGTTATTTATGCACCAATAATAAGCAGTTCAATGCATATTATTTCTGAATTAAATCTTTCTCATGGAATCGCCGTTTTGCCAAGGCAACAAACTGATGGTCTTGGTCGTAGTAATAATCAAGTAAGCTTTTCATATATTATTATTATTTGTTGTATAATTATATGTATATAATTTTAGTGGTTAAGTCCTTTGGGTTGTGCCATGTTTTCGCTACAACTTCACATACCTTTAAATTCTCCATTGGGAGCAAGGCTGCCTCTTGTTCAACATATAATCGGAGTCGCTATTGTCAATGCCATAAAACAGCTTGAAAAGTATGAGGTAAGTGTTAATTTAATTTTTTTTAATAGTGACATAAAATCGATTTATATATATATAAAGTCAAAGTGTATAGAAAAAACAAAAGAAATCCTATTAGGCGTTGTTTGATTTTTAGAATCCATTCAGAGTTGATTTAATACCAGTTTTTTAACTTGAGGTAAGATTCTGTATGGCGAAAACGAACAAACGTTTTCGTATGTGCGAACAGTTTGCTTCATATAACTGGAAAAACGAATGAATTTGCTTTGAAGTTATCGCATAATTTCTTTCGTTTTTGAAAAGCGATCGATCGTATTCGTTTCGTTTTTTTATAGAATCTGGCCCCTGTTTGTCACAGTCTTTAAAGATTAGCCAAAGTAATATTGTTTAGCAAAAACTATATTTCTGCTTTTTACAAAGTCGACGGAAAAGCGTTATCATGATAACATTGTTAAAAACACTAAGACATATAGTAAGTTTTTCTAAAAATGGAGTAAACAAAATTTTAACAGATACTTAGTCCTATTTGTCCATTTCGGAATTAAAGTTAGGTCAGATTTAACTCACCAAAACTCAACTTTTAAGAGTTTGTAAGATCCTTCCGCATGCACCTCCAAGTTAAAATCTGTTTCTCGGGTTCCCTATGAAAATTTAGACCCGAACAGAACCGGTGCTGAAATCAGTGAATTAACTCAAGCTAAGATAAGTTCAGATCTTTATCCCAGAATAAACCATTATGGTTGTTAAATGTCATATTTTATTTTAAACTGTTGAAAACTTCTCGGGAATATTATTTGCTTAAATAAAAAAATCCACTACTGAGCTCAATATCGTATGCTGCCCACTTTTTTGTCGCTACAAAAGTTCTATTTGAGCATTCATTCTGAAAAAGTAAAACGATCTACATATCTATTTTCCCACAGTACTTTTAAGCTTTTACCTTCATTTATTCATTGTTCGATAAGTTATTGAATTAAATACATTTTGGCGGCTTAAAACTGTGTTAGTCTTATACCTTTATGACATTTACAGAGCTCGAAAATAACCATTGACTTTTATTCTTCATTTGATTTCTCACTGAGAGAATCAATATTCTCCAATTACATTTAGGTCTTGAGTGGATGATTTATTTGTAATTTCAGATGTCAGTTTCAAGTCTTTTGCGATTTCATGTGCATTTGTGACTTAAGGTCTATAATTAAATGAAAATGTTTTTGTTTTCTTGAAAATCCTTATTAATTAATGGTATCTGCCATACAATCGTTTTGTTAATTTCTTGTTTTCTCCTAATCATTAGTCAGCTCAACTCTGATGTCAATTTCAAATGCTATTTTGATCTTAATTACTTTGATTTTATGTTTTTCATGACTTAAGAAAACATAAGCTAGTTTAATATCGCCGTAATAGCCTAGAGAAAGAAGTAATAGAATGATATACATACATACATATAAGGCGGAGGTTCAAGACGTTTAAAATGGGACCTTCTGCATGCAATACGCAATCAACGAACGTAAACAAATAAGAATGTTTTTTTTTACATTTTTTTGATTGAATTAAAAGACCTCTGAATTTCAGAAGATATTATAACCCTTAATTTGACGCCAATTTCATCCTTTAACTCGATTAATCCACTGGTTACCTTGGTCCTATTTCACAAATTTAGCTATACTTTATGTTCCCTGTTATAAAATAATATATTTCCCTGGAATATTTTCAGTAGGATTTACAGATAAATTTCATACCAATAGACCACAGTAAAGTCTCTCTTATTATAAGAAAAATTTCATCAAAATAATGTGGTTCATCGAAAAAAATGTGGTCTCAGCAAAATAGTTAATTAACGAATACTGAACCAATTTTAAATATTAAAAATTAAGTAACACTATTATCTATCAAACAAAAATGTCTACTATAACTTACATGGCTCAGAAAAAATGGTACATTCACCATATATAACCACTGAGTTCGATTTTATGAAAAAAAATTTCTATAATATTGATTTATAATAATTGTTGTCATATAGCATGAACAATTTCTTTGAACAGCGGACCAAAAGTGTAACAAATTTAATGATACTCAGCTGTCAAAACCACTGTTTTATGTAATGAACTTGATGTTAAAGCTGTGAAACAGGGCTCTAGTGTACAACTTTCCTGTTTTGTTGCTAATTTCGAACGAAATTTGGGTCGTCTAAGGAAACTGTCAAGCTGTCACCTATAATAGTTTGATAAATGTTATGGGTAATATTCATAATCTCTTTTAATATACTTCAAATTTCTATTACTTACTGTTATAAAATTTTTATTGCTAAACTTTGAAAAACTGTATCATGGAAAGTATTGAATCTAGAGAAATGTTAAAATAAAGAAAACATTTTTAGAACATTAGTTTATAGTCAAAAACTAGCCCTTCATGGCTTAAAATACCATTTTTACCAGTGTTGCGTTCAGCGCTCGAGGTCGAAAAATCGGATTTAAGTCGGCTTAACATAATAAACAACTAAGCAAAAAATCAGAACTAACGGATTTAACGCAAGTTCTGATGTATATAGTTACTGTACTATAAGTAAAATATTAAAGTTTTTTTGCCTTGATATTTTTTAAAAATTCTGATGTAATAGTACAAAATGATGGCTTGGACTCGAAAAACTTTAAAAAAGTTTTTAAGGCTTTCCCTGGCTGTGTTTTTGGAAAATCTTTTTGCAAAATGAAGAAAAGTTTGAGCTCATCAAATATGCTGTTCCATATCTCAAAACACTTTTTGTTCTCCAACCATAGAACCCCGCTAGTTTGACATATTTATTTACAGGTATGGCAAATTATAAGAAATAAATAATTGTGAACAGAGATGTCATCTTAACGAAATGTACGGCCAGGAAAAAGTTTCTTATGTTAAAAAGTGAAAAAAAATTTCAAAATTCCCTGACCGCTTTCCAAATTCCCTAACTTTCCCTGACCAAAATTGTGTTCCCTGACTTTCCAGTTAAGAGGATACCATGGAAAATACCAATTATTTAGTGCTCTCACTCACACCAAAACTGCTGTGGGCTCGATAGGTCTATTAGTCTTGGCTTTGATTTGAAAGCAAAAAATTATCCACATTATTTAACAAAAAAAAACTCGCCTTCATCTCTTCTAACCCTAAAATGGCCTATGAGCATTTTAGGGTAAAACGCCAATCGTGGCAGGATGCAAACGGGAAGAAATATGGTTTTCGTCATAGTCATCTTTCACTTTAAATTTGAATTTTTCTTTAGTTATTTGCTACCAATTATTGGTTTAACTGGTATCATTGATATCGAAGAATCTTAATAAGAATCATTTTCTTCACTTTTTGTCATCTTGCCACAAACTCTCAAGTTGACACAACTCTAGAGTTGAAATTTGTTTTTTTTTTCAATATTCTAGATTTTAACTCGAGAGTTGAAATTCAAAAGTTTACCAACTTGGTTTTTTACAAAAAATTCCCTCCATCGTCTGCATCTGAAAGTGAAGATAAAATAGAAAAAATTGTTGGCTATTTAAAGAAATGCGCCCACGATTCGGGACCGAAAAATGGGACGACCATGATTTTATATACCGATTTCGTTATTTCAAAAAGAGCGAAATTTTGCTCTTGGGTTGATAAAGGGTAGTTTGCCTTGCAAACAAGGTACCCAGTTGAATATCTTGAATATTCCTTAACTTACACAAGTAGCGGGAATTACGAATTATTGCTTGTGGTGACGTATTATGCATCCGGGTCATGCAGTTGGTCATTACTGATTTTATTGACGTAGGTATTTCAACATTGCATAATATTGTATTGCGGTTGTCAAATGCATGCCGTTTTTAAAAAGTTCTGCATCTTTTCCACCAAGCGATTGGATTCTTACATGCGTTCGTAAAAATTTGGTTATATCGTGAAATTCTCTTGCTGTTTGTAACCTGGCATGCGAATAAACTGGGGCGCAAGGCCAGCAATTGCATTTGACACCGGTTTCACGATGCGATGCACTGTTTAAATAATTAGGCTTATAAAATCAGCAATGACCAAATAAATTTACTCAAGTGTATAATACCTCAGAACAATCAATAACTTAATAATTGTTTGTTATTTGCGAATGTTATTCGCTTTGAGACGAAATCGGTAGATAAAATCCCATTTTTCGATCCCGACCCGTTTACACATTTTATATTTTCTTCTTCAAACCAAAACTGAGAATTATTTTTGACAGAAGGTACTCCCAATTTTGCTCTCTCAACTTCTACTATTTTCGGAAGTTGAGTAAAACAGAAGTTGATCAATTCAAGAGTTGAGAATCGACAGTCCAAACTGTCAATTTTGAGTGATGAAAAACAAAATCACAAGTCGAGAATAAAAATCCTCAACTTGAGTTCAACTTGTAGTGAAGAAAATGGCTCTTAGAGTTATTCGGTACCGGTTATTCTAATAACTGGTTATAAAAGTTACTAACGAAGAACTTGTTGCTGATAATCGATATTAAAATCCATTTCTAAATCGAACTACATAATGATCCCCCTGTCTGTCTAGACAAAATTGTGCTGGTGCAAGGATTCTGAATCGAAGCAGGTACTTGACCAAAGATGAATTGTTGTTCACTGGACTCATGGTGTTGGCCTGGGTTCAAATCGATCTTATCTTACCATATTTCAGTAGTTACCACTAGATATACCATCCCTAGTTTCCGTTCGCATTTAGCATTTATCAGAATATTGGAAACCATATTGAGATTCAGCAATTCCAAATCTAATACTACTTAGCTTCTGTTTATTGGCTTCGGCAATTTCTCTCCCTTTTTTTCAATAAAATGCTTCAACTCCATAAAACCATTGTTCTTAATTCTCAATTTATGAACCTTTTATACTTTCATGATGAAAGACATACACTTGACTTTCCAATAATGATAAAACTTTTTTTTAATTTTAATAGTATTTTTTGAAATTTTTTATTTATTTAATATATAATTTAATACACCCTTAATAGGGATAGTCGTAGTAGTTGTAGTAGTAAGTAAAAGTGTGACTTACACACTATTTCCATTACTTTTTTTGTATTTTATTTTATTATAACATGCCTTTTTATCTCACAGTTAATTTGTTTAATTTAGTTTTATATTTCATATAAAGTAACATATTAATAATAATTTCAAAAATTTAGACAAGTCATAGTTATTGTTATCGAAATAAAATGAAAGTTAGCCGTTCAATGTTTTGTTCTCATACAATTCTAATTCTGCGGTGCGGCATTTTTTTTTATTATTAAGGTTTGTTATTCTAGAAGGAAGTTTGCATCATCACGCAGTTGTGATTTTTTTCTTAGTTTATCTATATTTCTTTACATAATGTTGAGTTCTATATAATTTTTACTTGTTTTGAATAAAATCGAGTTTTAGTTTTTGAATTGTGTATTTGAAAGTTTAGACATTGCTGTTTTTTTTTTTTTGTTGATAAATATATTTATATATATAATATAAACATACATAGTTGTATATTTACAAAAATGAATAACTACAATACATACTTGTTTAATTTCTTAATGAAGTATCAATGAATACTGATGCTGCTGCTGTTGTCAATGTTGAATAGTCTTTTCACTCAAAATACTGATTCAGCTGATCTAGATAATTGTACGGGATGCGAGGGGCTTCGGGCCAACCGCTTCTTGGGCAGTCTCTCCAAAAGAGTTAATAATTTGGGAAAGTCTGGTCTGTCGTCTGCTTGGAAAGACCAACACAGCATCAATATGTCTTTGACATCTCGAGATGTTTGCAAATTGGCCAATGTCTGTTTCATTCCTCTTCCTACTTGCCATATTATCGACTGAGGTGGTTGCATTTTGAAAGGAAACTCTCCGCACAGCAGTTCATACCAAACAGTACCGAATGAATAGACGTCAGATGCTTTGGAAAATGGTAATATCTCATCGGTTGGCTTGTATGGTGTCAAAGCGCGCATTAGCTCTGGAGCCAGATAGCATAGCCAGCCGCTGGGCACACCTAGACCAATATCACAGTAGACAAGCTTTGTTGAGCTGAACAGGCCAAAGTCGGTTATGATGACTTTTCCATTCTCCAGGAATATGTTCTTTGTTCGCAGATCTTTGTGGAAAATTCCACGGGCATGCAGATAGCCCATGCCCTGTGAAATCTGTTGGGCGACTAGTGTGGTGCGATTTATGGTGAATTTATCACGTCTCAGATGAATGTAGGTGTAGAGGGTGTTTCCCTTGCACAGCGAGGTCACAATTGCCAGATATGGTGGATTCATGCAAGCACCCATGAATAGCACTAGATTTTCGTGTCGAGTCTTTTTAAAATTTGCCACTTCCAATTTGAAGGCTTCCAACATGTGTTCATCATCGAGGTAGTCTTCTTTGAGTAGTTTGACAGCTACATCACCATGCCAGAGAGCCCGGTGTACGGTGCCAAACCGGCCTTTTCCGATTTTCTCCAAAAGCCGCAAATCATCGTATGGAATATCCCACTCTTTGAGTGAGAGTGAGTTTTGCCGCGGCCAATTGCCCGAATCACCTTCTTCTGTAGAGTCCAGTCTTACTGGTGTTCTGTCTGAATCGGTGCTGGCACTAGTACTGCCTGATAGCGAAACAGTCTTATCGCTATCATTACTCTTATGTGTATCGGCCAATTCTGGATTGATTTGACTGAGAACTGAACCGCTACTGGATGCAGTGCGTCCGCTTGATGTCTCACTGTGTATTCTGCTTTCAGAGAAATGCCCACTTGTTATGAGAATCGAACTAATTGAACTAGCATTATTGCTATTCGCAATACTCGACTGGGAATTATGATGTGATGATTTATTATCCAAGTGCTCAGTGTTATTATTTGTAGTTGCAACACTAGGTTGTCCTCCGCCAGTAGATGATGGTAAATACAAAGTCTGATTTGTCTGGTGATTAGTGATGGTCACATCAGGAAAGTTAAATTGGCTAGTGTTCTTATGAAGCGATGAGGGAGTTGAAATAGGATTCGGTCCAGTGCTAGTGCTTCCACTAGCTGTAGAACTACCGCCGCCACTATTGGTTCCACTAATGTGCTGCTGCTGTAGGTTGAAAAGAGCCGGACTGGAAGGCGAGGAACTGTTGCAGCTTGAGCCAGGTGAACTACTGTCAGGATGATGATGGCCACTTGCACTGATTTGCACTTTTTGCCTTCGTCCTTGCAGATATCCACTAACAGTCGTACTGCGACCACTTAGATTTGGAGAAATATTTGATGGCGGAAGAAAACCCTCATTTGATTTAAGAGTTTTCTTAAATTCATCAACAAACTCGCGAGGTAAACCACAAGATGGTGGTACATTTGGTTCACAATCCTTGTGACAGCGATACTTGCATTCCTTACACTTCAAGCCAAAGAACATCTGTTTCTGGCAGAGGTCGCAGGTTGACATCATTTTGAAAACTTTCGTAAATCGATGAGCAATCATGTGTCCCATTCCCAGAGATACAATAGGAGTGCATGGTGATCGCGGAACAGTCAGGTTATTAGTGTTTTCCATAAATATATCCGAACTCATTGACGATGAATGTGACTCAGGACTGGGATCGGTGTGAAGTCGTGTTCTGGGAATTGCCTGAGGCACAGACGAAGAATTTGTTGAATTCGAACTGCCGGTGCCACTGTTTCCATTGGTACCACTGCCAGGTGTTATCACACCACCACCAGCGCCCTCTTGAAACTGCGATTCGTGTGATTTTGATTTGGCTATTGGTATAGCTAGTGGATCTTGACTCGATGACGAGCTAGTCGATGCAGTCATTGAATTTGTTGCCATTCCATTGTGTGATGGTGTCGAAGGGTGATGATAAGTCAGCAATGTCTGATGTTTCTTCTTTGGCGGTGGAGTTGATTTTCTATGTCCACTGCGTCCCGGTGTACCGCCGCCACCAGCGCCAGTACTTCCACTGGTATTTTGACTCGGCGAATTTGGTGGTGACGGTGATGGTGTGAGCGTTAAAACTGACCCATGTGCACTTGATGTCTCATCCGGAGTGTGTCGATTCATTGTCGAAGGCGGTGATTGCAGATCATAGTTATTATTCACAGGAGATTGTACAGCTTTCTGTTTGTTCATTGTTCGATAGGTTCTTGGCGAAGCCATAACTCCAATATTACCAGTACTACCACGATGATGATGATGGTGATGATGATGATGATGTCGATCCCAGGAATCCCAATATAAATTCTCTGGTTCTTTCAAATTATCACTTAATGCTGCACGACAACGTCGAAGGCATTCCATTGCATTAATCAGTCGGCGTATTTCTTCTTCTCGAAAATTCGGATTATACACAAGAATCGCACGCAATTCATCATCGGATCGTTGAAGAAGATCTTCCAGTGTGTTGATTCTCTGCACACAAACATTTAGCGACTCGCCACTCAATCCGACTACACGCAGCCATTGTTTCAGTTCCGAACCAGATGCGGCTAAACCACTTGCTGGTATACGTTCGGGTAGACGAGATTTTGTTATCAATAATTCGGAAAACATTCGCACTAATTTCGTTTCTAGGATGCGAATTTCTTGTTGTGTTAGGGTGGCACTTGTTGCACATTGTGTCCGAAGTCCTTCCAATCGGTCAGCAGATATGTCAATCATTCCTTGGATGACATCAAGGCCATTGTTAGCACTTGTTGTTGTTGTTGTTGTTGTTGTTGTTGTTGTTGTTGTTGTTGTTGTGTTGCTGTCCATTGTTTTGCGATTTTATATGTGAAGTCAGTTCACTAGAATTGAATAAGAAAAAAAAAGTCATTAGAAGACATGAAAGTTAAGAGTTATAAAGATTTAATCAAAAAATTAAAAAAATAACCAAAATTGTGATAAACAAGGAAATGGATAGTTCGTTCATTTGTTCATTACAAACATTTTGCGGTTTTGCATCATAGAACTTAGATAAACAATTATAATTAGCTGAATGAGCTTAAAAGATTTTGGAGAAAAGCATAATTATGAAACTCAAAATTGTTCCGAATGCCAATAACATAATTCCTATGATTCACAAGTATATTTTTATGTTGATAAGAAAGTTCGAACAATTTTAAATAAGTAATGAGTGGCTGCCACTCAGTAAGAAACATTTGCCTTAAAATTAAAATACCTACTTAAGTTCTTTTGGACGACTTTTTTACTGCAGTACTATACTCATCAGTGATACGTAGATCATTGTGATGTCTTTTGCAGTACTATATGTCTTGTTTTTTTCTTTGAAATAAAAACATTTAGAGAAGATGTTACAATTATTGAATAGAGCAAAACAATAGAAGTATTTGTTAGGATTGCATTCTTTCATAAATTCATTTTTAAGATGCAGAAAAGATTGCTAGAAGAAGTGGGTATATGAATACCCCACACATCAGATAAGCGCAAGTTAATTGATTCACTTGAAGAAAAAGTAAAAAACCTGCACTGAAACAGTAGAGCTACTATATATGTATATAAAAATCGTAGAAAACCGTGTCAATTGAATTTGGCAATGAAACACCGGTCGGCATTGATAATGCAGGTTATGAAGTACTCTAAGAGTCATCCTTTTTTATCACCTACACAGCTTTTATCAGCGAGGCAGAAAATACTCTGAAACAATGGGTTTTGGCTTTTTGGGTTGTAGTTGCACAGTCTTGAAAATCCTCAATATATTTTTCATATTTTTCTCAATAGAAGTTTTAATTAAAATCATCTCGTTTCAAAAATATCACAGCTATCAGTTGGTCTGTGTTTTATTTTATTTCAACATGTTTGTCATTATTAGTCTTTTCTAAAGGATTTTGGCACGCTTAGCCCAAATCTGAATTCAAAATTACCCTAGCACGTCACGATTTTGGTACATTTAGCTTGAAATATCTTTACTGGTAAATACTACTAATAATGGGATGTGTATAAAGTGCATTTCATCCGTATAAATCATTTAAAAATTCGCTTTAGGCGCCAAAATATTGCAAAGTGGAATTTATGATTTGTCCAAAATACTCTCTCTAGTCCAATTAAAGCGTTTTTAGAGGTAGAAAGTTGTAAAGTAATAATTATCAATGGCCAACTTTATGTTTTTTAGGATGCTGAGAACGAACCTGATGTTTTCCAACAAAATTTTTAGCGGGAAACATGAGAGATCATTGAAAAACTTACAAAAAAAATTTTTTTTATTGTTTTCGGCACAATCCAGAATTTAAAATTGTTCACTACAACCGTTTATGTAGAAAAAATTTAGACAAATCGGCAAACAGTCACATTTTAAAAGTCAATTAAAAATTGTACGCACGTGATAGAATTTTTCTTAAACCAGATTTAGATTCAGAAAAGTCCAATCTTACATAGTTTCAAAAAAAAAAACTTTAATTTTGCAGACCAGTGTAATCTGTTGTGAGTCTGGGTTACCACTGAGGTATCCTTGATGATGGAAAGAGCGCACAACATGCCTGCTCTGGCTCGGCCCAGCATAACAGATTGGGAGTGGTTCTTGCTTTCCTTTAATTATCATCAATGACATCTCGTCTCTTAACTTATGCCTTGACTGGCTTTGACTTGCCACAGTAAGGGCCGCCGCACTTTCTTCGGACGCTTCTTGGCATCCACACCAGATAGTTTTCCTTTCCAAGAGAACTTTTAATCCATATACCCAAGGATAATACATATATCATTACTGGTAAATCTTGGCCTCTTGATAACATTGGGATGAACCTTGAGGTTTTGATTGTGATTTGTGGGGTTCTTTGCAAAAATCGATTAAGAATAATACCTACCTACTAGTGGCAGTGACATGGTTAAAATTGCCGGTCAGTGTAGGTTACCTACTTTGCTTATGCCTTGTCTCTAAATATCACCAAATTAAAATACATACATAATTATGAATCACACTTTGCCGACAGTGATTCTACCAATATTTGTTTTATCAAATGAAAATATTTTTAATCAATAAATTGCATCATAGAAAGAAGGTTTCTTCTATCAATTCTTTTCTATTCACCTGGGATGCGAGACATACAAAGGAAAAAAATGTATATAAACAAAAAAAAAAACATAAAACTAAAAATGAAAGACCAACTAACCTCTTTGAATAAAAATGAAATATTTCTTATCCACAAAATGAAAAAAAAAATCACACTAGCTCTATGTAGCTAGCTCGACGACGACGACGATGACAACGACAGCGGAGAAAAACTTTAGATTTCCTTTTCATTTGTCTCCACAATTAAAATGAAAAAAAAGTGAATTAAAGATAAACCCAATTGTGAGAAAACAAAACCGATAATAAACACGCGTAAATGAATAATAAATGAGTAAAGAAATGAAAAAAAAAACTTTAACCAAATCGATTTTCCACCTGGAAAAAGGGGATCGCCATCAAGAGAATATGAAAATATTTTTTTTTTTTTATACAATTTTTTTATCAAATCTCGAATCTTTTAATGCGACGATAGTAGTTTCGATTAATTATTTTTTACGTAACGCGGCTTAAAGTTATTTATTTCTCTTTATCTTTTACTATTCTTTTTTTTTCAAGAAAAATAAAATGAAAATTGCATTTTAAACATTTTTATGAACAAATTAAATCTTCAGTTCCAATTAATTTGTCTGCGACACAAAAACACACAAGGACACTACATTCTGCTGGATTGGGTGATATTTTTTTTGTTCTGAGTCGAACTGAAGTATTTTTCTTTTTTTTTTTTATTAGAGAGACTACACTTTGCGGCGGAAAATGGAAAATATTGTATTGATTTACAAAAATTTTGTATTTTTTCCCAATATATATGTATATACAAATATGTACACACAGACCACCTACAGGACGAAAAATAACAAGCAAGAAAAAAATATATAATTTGATGAAGGAAATCAATTTTCCTTGGTTGCGCTGAAAACAACAACTCCCAGAACCAAAAGTTTCATGGGAAAATAAAAAAAAAAATCAGTAGTAGTAGTAGGGCTGTCAGTTTTTTGTTGTTGTATGTATGTACTTTATGATAGAAAATTCCAGTGGAATATATTCCATTGATATTGTTGTTGATCATTATGTCTGTCCTGCTTGCACTTATTTTAAGGCTGGGTTTGTGTTGATAGTACTGTTTTTGTCACACACATTAATTTGGGTTTTGTTTGAAATGTCATTCCAATATTCCAAATGCCAAACTATTTTATTGAAAGAGAATTTTTCTCTTTTGGTATTTTTTGTTGTGTCTCAAGATAGAAATATCTCAGGGAATTTAGGAATAGTAGGTATAATATGAATGCAGGGCTCGGATTTGAGAAATTGATATTATTTCTTCAGTAAACATAGAATTTTATCTTACAAATTTTAAGCAGAAACCAAAAAAAAAACCTGATAAACTTGTGACGTTAAGATATTTTTCTGCAAAGTGGAAAGTTATATCGTTACATGAATATCCTTAATATGATATTAGTGAGTTTGAATATTTTCGTTGTTAACATTTTATTATTGAAATTCTTATCAACTATTTATTTACTCAAAGTACCCACACAAAACGCGATAAAACGTTTTTCTTATGAAAGCCATTAGTCGTATTGTCGGAAGAATGGCTGAAAAAAGTAAAGGTAAGGCTTGCTCAAGCCAAAGTGTCGTTCTGTCGCGTGACAGTGCGACACGACAACGACAAAATTTATGTACCCAACGTACAAAAGCGACAAAGTGTTTTTCATATAAAAGCCGTTGTCACTTTGTTGTGCGACATTGCGATACTTTGGTTGGGGGAAGCCTTTAAGGCCTGCCTAAACCAAAGCATCGATCTACGAAAGCCCTTGTCGTATTGTCGTACGGCAGTGCAACCATCACTTTGGTTTGCCTTAAAGCTGTTGACATTAGATATATAGCATGAATTAAAAGTCTCTTTAAAACCAGATTCTTTAAAAGCGAAAGAAACTTTGCATACACCTTACCTCGCCTCTTTTCTAAATCCTTTAGTGACCCCAAGCCGTAGGTTGCAGAGAGGCAGCATGTCCCCCATACATACCTCGCTGTTTATACGCTGCCTGGACATTAGATGTATAGGATGAATTCAAAGTTTCTTTAAAACCAGATTCTTTAAAAGCGAAAGAAAATTTGCATACACCCAACCTCGCCCCTTTTCCAAATCCTTTAGTCACCCCAAGCAGTGGGTTGCAGAGAGGTAGCATGTCCCCCATACATACCTCGCTGTTTGTACGCTGCCTTTACCTGGATAAATGAAATGATTGAATGAAAATAGATAAGGAAAGATAGGAAATTTACTATGGAGAAGGTTAAAAAAATGTATTGATGAATGTTTTCGATTAGTATCGACGCATAAGGTCATCTTCTATAGCTGGCCCAAAGTCCCCCAAAATCCCTCCATTGTTTTTTTTTTTAACCGCATATAAAGATGATTCCAACCCATTCCGAGAAAAACGCAATTTAACATTAAAATTTTATGAAAGAATTTAATTGGTTTTCTGAAAGTTGTGATACCTTCAGAGAGTACTCAATAAATATTACGAGACCTCATCATTTGTTTAATATCAACAAAAAGTGAACATGCGCTGTTTTTCCCCCTGGACCCTTTAGTTAATATAATGCAAACTATACTTTTTTTTTAGATTTTATTTGTTATTTTGTATGCATTTTTTCAAATATTTTGTATTTTTAAACTTACAGTTCCTTGATATTGCTTTGAAATGGCCAAATGATATCTACATCAATGGAACAAATAAAATTGGTGGTCTTTTAGTGACAAGTACTCTGATTGGTAATCTAGGACTAGTCAACATTGGTGTTGGCCTCAACTTAGATAACAAAGTTCCCGGCGTGTGTATAAATGACCTAATACAAGAACACAACCGGATTAGCCATCAGAAAATTCCTTTGTTGGGCTATGAACGTTTGATGGCTCTAATTTTCAATGAAATCGAAAGACTTATAGATATGGCACAAAGTGGCAAAATAGATGAAATATACCCAATTTACTACAGCCTTTGGTTGCACGAGTAAGTATAAAACATTTCAATATTCATGCCTATTATGGAACTCGCAATATACTACTCCATTTAAAGCAATTATGGAATTTGACAAGAGTGGAAATGGTAAAGTAGTCCCTCGTAGCGATAATATAGTTCACCAGCAAGATCCATAATTGCTTGAAATGCGAATGCAAGTACGAGTACTGCAAATCAAGCTCACTCCCTGTGAGTAGAGTATTGCGAATTCCATAATAGGCTTGATTATCATCAAAAACCACATGAAGTTGTAATAATTTGTTTACCTCTTTACATCCTTATAGAGAACAGGAAATCGAAATTCAAGATCAAAATGGCCGAAAAGAACAAGCAACCATAATGGGTATCGATACATATGGCTTTTTAAAAATCAAAACTAAAAAAGATAACAAAGTGACATCAGTTCAACCAGATGGCAATAGCTTCGATATGCTAAAAGGATTGATCCTTCCGAAGTGGAACTAAACAAATTATATTTATTGTTATGATAACATTTATAATCCTTTTGCATCGAAGACGACGCTTTCTGATGTCAACAAATTTAAACACTAGTCATTAATGGAAAGAACTTCAATATAGAAGTTAATTCTGGGATTGTTAAATTAAAATCGCTCCGAGTCTGACTTCCATGATCGGATGCGGGAATCAAGTCTGTTACAAAAATACATATTGTCTGCGCATTCCAGTTATTTGCTTTTTTCTGCTCATTGTGTGTTCGAGTCAATTTATACTTCCGTTTAAGATAATAAATTATTCCTTATATATATATATGTACGTGTTAATTTTAACCAAACATTTTATAAAATACCTATAGATAATATTTAATTATACTTTATTGACTGTAATGTAATTGTAATGATAAAATGTTTAAACGGACATAAAAAGGATTGAGGCTGAGAGCACAAGTATGTTTGAGAAATATCTATCATTGGTTTAATAAATACGGATGGGAATAAAGAGGAGTGAAAATTATAGAATCGAATTTTTATTTTCTATTTGGCATTGTTTGTGACTTTCCCCATTAAATTTTTTTGTATTCAAATGATTTTGTTCCACCGAAAATAAAATTAAAAAGAAGAAAAACTTGTGAGCTTCATCCGAATTAGATTTTACGTTTATTGGTGGAATAGAGTGATGTAGATGTGGCTATGGCATTGAATAAGAAGAATAGGAAGGGGTGTAAGCTACACCTACAGTGTTGGTGGGTGAAGCACCAAAATTTTCTGAATTATGGATCTATCTATCAAAATGGTTCTATCAATCAAATAGTGCCCTATCTGACATTTTTCCGACCTAGTTTTTCGGGGGCGCATTAATTTTTGTTTGTGACGAAAATGTGCTGAATTTTTTGATCACTTGCTGCAGTCGATTTTAATGTTTTGTGTAAGATTGTAAGTTTATTTACAGTTTTATTCATTTATTTATCTGATAAGGTAAATGTACATCCATTTTGAAACAATCTTTTATTTTTATTGAATGCTAAATAACATTTCTCATGGCGGCCCACCTATTTCTCATCCAACTGCATTGTGACCCTTTTTCATTGCAACTATTTTTGAGAAGACATATTCCTGTACTTCTTATTCAAAGGGCTATAGCTGTAGTGTGTACTAGCCTTGACAATGATAAAATATATGAAGTTAGTATAATGGCTCTGATTAGTCACACCGCTGATTAGTCAACCCTACCCGGCTACTAAGAATGGTATTAATCAAGCGCTCATATCGGAGTTTTCGGAGGAGTATTATTCGTGACTTAAGGGCCCAACCCATTTCGTCAGTGAACCCGTTGACGAACCCGGATGTGACGAAAAGGTGTGACCCATAGAATACGTTGCTTGACTGATTGCTTTTGACAGCTTCAATTTTGTTGGGCTTATTCGATGTTTTGTTACTTAATTACCATTGTTTACATGCAAAGTCGAGTAATAATTAGGTAGTGTATTCCGAGTTTTCATTGACGTTGGAGTCTCAAAATAAAAAAAAAAAATTCGGGGATCCTGTTTTATTTGTGTTTGTTTGAAAACTACATTTAAATTATTGGTATATCTCATTAAAATAAATAAATTTTCTTCTTTTTTTCACAGAAAAGTCTTTATTTTTAGTTTTTGTGTCGGTAAATAATTTTTTTTAGCGTTTTCGTCGCGGTAGTGAATTTTAAGACTTGCAAAAGCCAAATGCGATATGACAACGCGACATGACAAAACAATATTATTTAAGGCTTGCCCAAACCAAAGTGCGACAGTGCGTCACGACATGTGCGACACGATTTTTATATGAAAAACGTTTTGCGCTTAGTCGCATTTGGTGTGGGTACTCACTTTGGTTTGGGCAAGCCTTTACTCAGCGTCAAATGAGAGACACCAAACGCAACAAAGCGACACAATTTTTTATAACTAGTGGTATTTTTCGTAAAGCTTTGTCGTCAAAAAGATAAATCTGAAGAACAAAAAAAGCACAGTTCTCAGTTCTCATATTCCCCGGAGTGCACTTAGATAACGAACATCGAACAGACCTTTTATTGGCATCTGAAATGACATCTCTTGTCGAAAGCATTTGCCGGATGAAAAAGTTGAAAGTTCGGCAACTTTTTCCGTCGTGTCCGTCCGATCCGTCGCTTATGGATTCTCATAAGAACGTGTGTATTTTATCGAGCTGTCAGTTTAAAACGTCGACTCAACGCACGCAACGGATTCTATGGGTTGGCCCCTTTATGAAAAATGAAACAATTTGAGTTCTAATTTTTCCTTAAACCGTGTTTTAAGAGTTTGAACTTTGTCAAGAAATTGACCGTAAGAGTCCGGTGGCAAATTGACGAAGCCACTGTTATTAGCTTGGTGACCATTTAAGAGGCGGATGGCAAAGTTAAACACGTGCAACTGTTATCGGGCGATTCACACCAAGCTTACAGCATCCGCCTGAATTCTCGTCTAGCAAACAGCTAGGTGTGATATACGCCTTACGTTACAATACCTAACGAACACATCCTACTGCTTTCAGTTTTCACTCCTGTCACATGTCATCCGTCAAATACTTGTCGACAGCTCTCACCTTTCATTTCATAAGGCAATTTTAATTTTTATAATAAATATAAATAATAATTATAAATCAATTATTTAAAAAATCAAATAAAATCAGAGACTGCATTTTTAATTAATAAAAAAAATGTTTAACCCAAAAGACTATGGTCTGGCGGATGATTTTCGTCTCACCAATTTCTCAACACTGCGCGGCTGAGGCTGCAAACTTCCTCAAGATGTTCTAATTAAATATCTTGAGGATTTACAAATCTTAAATACATCTAGTCCAAACAATATTCAAAATGATACTGAACAAAGTATTGGTAAGAATTTAAAATTGTTGTTAATTATTAATATATGTGTCTTAATGCTACGGTGAATTGTAGGTAGTGGTATGGATTGCGCTGTCATACCTCTTTCTCGTCACAAAAACTTATCCCTTGTCCAAACTGTTGACTTCTTCTATCCCCTGGTTGATAATCCTACAATAATGGGAAAAATCGCTCTGGCTAATGTTCTCAGTGATGTCTATGCTGTGGGTGTGACTTCAATTGACAAACTTAGCTTAATTCTCAGTTCTCCGACTGAATTCACATCTGAGCAGCGTGATGTCATTATTCCTTTGATAATTGAAGGCTTTAATGAATCTGCAAGAAAAGCTGGATGCCAAGTAGGTGTCCGTAACATTGCAGTCAACCCATGGTGTATACTTGGAGGCATAGCCAGTTCTGTCTGTAAGAATGATGAAATTATCATGTAAGTCCTGGAATGAACCTACAGCAAAAAACACATGGTAATCGTTTTCTTATCTTCGATTAGGCCATCAAATGCTAAGCCCGGTGATGCAATAGTTCTGACAAAACCACTGGGAACACAGCTAGCTACAAACGCACAAATTTGGTGGAGGGAGAAAGATGAAAAATACGAAAAGCTAGCGCGTTGCCTAACTGAAGTGGATATTTATGAAACTTTTCGAATAGCTATTGAGTCAATGACCCACCTTAATATGAATGGTATGTTATTTCACTTTTTAAATAAAAACAAACAAATAATTGTAAACGTTTTAAGGTGCCCTATTAATGCACAAATATTCGGCTCATGCTGCTACAGATGTGACGGGGTTTGGCCTTCTCGGACATGCCCTTAATCTAGCTGAATTCCAAAGAGAATGTGTTGAATTTGTCATCAACAAACTTCCAATCATGAAAAATGTTCTAAAGATTGGAGAACTTGTTGGACAGGACAAGAAATTAAAAAGTGGACGAGCAGTTGAGACTTCTGGCGGTTTGTTGATTTGTTTGCCGACAGACAATGCACAATCATTTTGTGAAGAGTATGCTGCTATGCATGGTAATAAGCAGGAAGCATGGATTGTGGGACATGTTAGGACTGCCAGCAAGAGAAGCGCATTTCTTGCTGACAATGTGGATTTTATTGAAGTTGAACTTTAACGAAGATGTATTTGAGATTTTTTTTATATTTTTTGTAATCATAGTTTCTGGTTAAATAAGAACTAAAATTTATCCAACGTATGACAAGTATGCCTTAAAGGTCGATAGATCAGGGTTTATTTTGATATTTTTATTTGGGGTTTTAGTTCTTGTTAAATTTTTTTAAATAAAAAAAATATATTTCTTATAATATGCTGTTTTTATATAAGTTTCACGCAAAATGTCTTCAGAAAGATAATTATGTATAGAAAAAAAAGAGAAATATTAAGGTATACCTGAAATAAATCTGATGAAGTCGTACAATTATAGTTTCATTCACCCCTATTACCGATGTCGTTTGTACTAAAACGACGGGAAAACTAAACGCTCTAGAAGCGACAATTGGTGTTTTAGTACAAATTTAACTTCTGCATTCTCATTGCTTTTCACTTGTCTTCCCATCTTGCTGTGAAATGTTTTACTAAACCGTCAATTGTGGCCTCTAGATCCAGTCGTTTTCTTGTCGTTTTAGTACAAACGACATCGGTAATAGGGGTGATTATTTGGTTAGCGATTTCTCATCAATTTGCAAAGTTCATGATAGGCTTCACTCTGGCGTATGTTTAACATTTATCACTATAGAAACAATTTAAAGGGTACAAATTTTGCTATCGCTAACCAAATAATTGATGCGTTGCGATGAAGACTTTTTCCTTAGAGATGAAGGCCCATTTTGTTAACTTTAATTTAATTTCTTTCTCAACACTCTTACTTTATGTCAGGGGTTTCTTAAACTTTGTATGAAGAAGAAAACCTCAATCTTCATCTCAACGCAAAACGCAAAAATTTGACCGCAAAACCACCGATAACGGTAACATATTTGTATGAATATGATATACAAAATTTATTGTAGTAGGGAGACTGCTTGTAACTTTCAAAAGAACATCAAAATTATTAAAATCCATTGCAGTTTAGATAATCGAAAAGGGAGCAATAGAATTTCTCTAAAGTGAAACAACAAATTTCATACAAAAATCACACAACGAACGTAAACGAGAAATCACCTTCTGCTTTCGTTCTGCATACTGCCGGGTACAATTGTGTGCGGAAAAATGGGAAACATACATATTTAATTGCTAACTTTAGGTCCGTTTGGGAACCTTTCGGACTGAAATATGAATTCCGTTTATTTTTTTTCCGAGTTAGGATAAAATTCTCTCAATTACCGTCGAATATTCGAGAACACGATGATCTCAAATATCTGATCCTTTTTGTTTTATTTATAAAATAATTCGCGACATTCAAAAATATTTTCATGTGTTTTTTTTTTATTTCTAATGTTTTTTTTTGTGTGTTTGCTTATCAAACTATTTTGACAGAATTCATGTTTCAGCCGCAAGAAATTCTTAGGGGAAATGATTTTCTCTCTTAGTACGCTCTCTATATCTTGATGGGTTTCACAGGACTTGGACTCAAAAATAGTAGAAAGTGATGATGAGATGAGCTGAACAAAATGGTGGGAGTGTGATTTTTCCAAAAATCTAAAACACACATACTAGACTCAACCACTAGCCAGAGGACAATTACGCCTATTATAATTTATTGTTATCTTGGCTTAAACGACTCGCTCTAGTTGTGACATTTCATCGCTACAATGCAGACATATCCTAAGTCACAAATACATAGTTTTGTAGGAGAGCAATTTGAAGTTTTTAAATTGGTACTACTCCAATGCAAATTATTATTTTGTACTTTTAACATACTGAAAAAACGATTGCAGTTTCGAAGACCGTCTGGACACTGAGACGCGCGGAATACAACTGTTATTATGCTAGGATGAAAATCCTGATTTTGAGAAATTATGATGGATTTATCCTCTTTCTTATCACCTGTAATAGGTAGGTACATATATCTCGGTGTAACTTTGGTAGTTTGTCTTTATTGTTTTTCAACTACCATATATTACCAGAACGATGGTGCAATTGAAGGGTTCACAGGAAAAACGGCATAAGTCCATTCAAACCAACAACAAACAACTTAGTATTTCTTTTAATTTTTAAAGAAAGAATCAAATTAGTTTTCTAAAAGTTGGGATACCCTCAGACATTACTCAATAAATACTACGAGTACGAGACCTCATCATTAGTTTATTTTTCTAATTAGTTTAGTTTTTCCCCTGGGCCCTTCAATTGCTTCTCCATCGTCTTTACTAACATTTAAATCTTAAGTAAAATGTAAAATACTTATCATAAAAAGAGCAAGGAGCGGTTCTTTGCATTCTTTTATGAATTTATTTTTTTATTTAACTTACATCAGCAGCAGCATTAGCTCTGTCCTTTTCGTGTACAAAAGTAGAGCTTTGAACACAATTTAAACAAATGGTAGGTGTAGTACAATAATATGTTTATTTCTTTGAAATTACAATAACCACACATTCTATTTGGCTGAACAACAGACAAACCGTTCACATACTTATATATTTTTATAAGGAACATTTTACATCTATCATTTTTTGAGTATAATTTTGTCCCTTAAAATACTTAACTTTTATTTAAAATTTTTGTTTAAAGCCTAATTTAAGGAGTTAGCATACAAAATCCATATAAAATTAGTTCATGAAAACATAAAATAAGAAAATATAAATGTTTTGGTAAATATATACGATATTTTGATTTTAAGGAATATCTCAATTCTCAAGTTAGAAATAACCAAATTTGTTTTGTGTTTTTAGTTTCTGAAATAAAAGCACAAGTCAAAAATTAAATTAACTTGTATTTTTCATTTTATTTCAGTTTTATTAACATATATACTCGTATTTTTTTTTTAAATATGGATTATTTTTAAAAAGATTCATCAAACTACCGGTAATCGACTGAATGTTCGTTGATTTTGAAATTTAGTTTTGTGTGGTTTTGGTTCAATTTTTGATTTTGTATATTAAATGTGTCTTTGTTTTTGTATTTAAATTAAGCTTTAATTTTAAATTTTATTTTCTACAATTAAAATATTATTTATTTTTTTTTGTATTTGTATTTTACAATAATGTTAACATTCGATTTGTTTCTTTTCTTATTTATATGAGTATAATCAAATTTTTAAATATAATTAACTTCTGTTATTTCGACTTTGTCAAATTTTTTCCTACATACATATTCCCAGTTCAGGTTTTCTAATAGTCTATAGGAGCAGACAGCAAATTTTGGGAGTGGAAGTATAACCAAAAACTAAGTATGCAGTTTTATAGGTATACCCGTCCTGATTTCAAATTCAAAAGTCTGGCAGGTTTATTTTTCAGCCTTCTGTGGTTTTCGGAGGGTTGAAAAACGTGATAATTCCAAGTCATTAAAGACACCCAAATCCACATCAATTGAAATTTTTAATATTGAAACTGATGTTCTGTCATTTTTCATAAGTCTGGAGACCTCAATCGTGAAGATCTGATGATTAGAACTCAAGAAATAAGCTTTTAAAGACACACATATCAGGTCTTTTTTTGGAGAGTTTTCAGATTAGAAAAACAAACAAAAAATAAAATAGAAATGTCTCCAAAAATGGTTTGCTTAAATACCGTTTTTCTTGAGTTCTATTAATCGGATCATCATTTTCAATTTTCAATTGAAGTGTATTTTTCTATTTCAGATGAATTGGAATAATTGCACAGAAGGCTGAAAAATAAACCTGCCAGACTTTTGAATATGAAATCAGGACGCGTATACCTATAAAACTGCATACACAGATTTTGGTTATACCTCCATTTCCAAAATTTGCTGTCGGCTCTTGGTCTATAAGATCTCAGAGATTTTTCTTGGCAGTAGTTGAAAAAAACGAATCAAAAAAAAAAAAAAACTGTGCAGAAAGAAATTCTGCACAGTTTTTTATAGACAATTTACTGAGGAAACCTGTTCAGGTTGCTTAGCGCTAAAATATCTCAGAAACGTGAACTGGCTCAATGAAATAATAATAATAAAATAATATTAATTATAACAAAAAACATCCTCCTACACAAGGGAGGTGAAGCGGTGGTAGAAAAAAATTCCGCATCGCAAAAAGTCAGTGTTGCTCGTTTGTAAACTGTCACCTTATGCTCGTTATCGAAGCTTCAGAATAAAAGTCTTGAGTGAAGTTAACTGCTTCGTAAAAATGCAAACTCTCGGAAAATTAAACGTTAAACGGGAAAGAGACACGTAACCTCAAGGAAGAATACCATATGTGATATTAGCTGAGTTTAATGAGAATAAAATGCACGACTGGATTGCACAAATTTGATCTTGTAGTTCAAAGTTATTATATCTATTTGTATATTGAACAAAAAAAAAAATATCGAAGAAAATCATTTTTTTTTTAATTTTTCCCATTTTTTTTTTTTTGAAAAACTAAATACACAATACTTTTTAAAAAGATGAGAAAAACCTGGTTACAAGTTTTAAACAAAATCAGTTGAGCCAGTAAACTAAAAATTATGAAAAATTTTCCGAAAAACGTGTTCATCATATTTCCGTTATTCGAATTTTTTGAGAAAAACTAAAAACGCTGTATTGTTACAATCACTTATTATATAACACACAGCTAGTTTAATCAAAATCATTAGAGTCGTTTTCGAGAAAAATCCAATAACTCGAAACTGTTGCATGGGAGGTATTGGTTCTAATCGAGATATTCAAAAACAAAAAAAATTAACCTTGGAAATTACAAAAATGTAATCTATACCAAATTTCATGCAAATCGGTCAACCCGTTTAGACTGTAGCCTCTGTACAGATGGACGCACAGACGAACAGACTAACAGACGAACATGCGAACAGACGCACAGACGAACGGACGGCCTGACGAAACCCAATTTCTTGAACTTCTCCATCATCGTAATGTTGGTTTTGATTAAAACCTCAAATTTTTTTGTTGATCCGAAACCATTACTTGCCCTATTGACCAAGTAAAAAAGGCAGAACAGAACAGGGCAGAATAGAACAGAAATGTCAGACAACTGAGAACAGGCGTCAGACGTCAAATGTCCAAACACAGTTGTCAAAAAAAACTTTTTTGCTTGCTTGAAAGTATCTAAGTACATATAAAATTGTTGAACTCAAGAGTCAGAGCAGAAAATTCTGTTTTAAACTGTTCCAGACATACTCATTAAACATGAAATAGATCTACTCGGAACAGAAATTTTAAGAAATTTAAACAATATGTACACATTTAAAGAATCTAATGCAGTCATTAGGGAAGAAAAAACATTTCTGTGAACATTTTTAGGGTGAGTCAAATGCCATTTCAATGCCACTACATAGAGGATTATAAAAAAAGCTTAAATTCAAAAATCCGTATCCTCCACCCCTCTCCCTGCGGCCGCTATCTTGAAAAGAAGGGTGACGTAAACGGTTGACTTTATAAAAAAAACACGTGTAATCAATTACTTTATAGGAAAAAAATACAAAGTTATTATTTTCGCGTTAATTGACGATAATAGCCAAAAATTAATGAAAAATTATTTTTTAGGGGAAAAGAGTAAGAAGGGTTCATCTTTCTACAAAATTTGAAGAAACTTTTTTGTAGAGGACAACTTCACCTAAAAAATGCTCTGTATAAGATTTACCGAACATAGAATATTTATCGCAGCACAGCGTTTCAAACCTCGCTTGGAGGCTATTCCCTCAAAAAACAATCAAAATGTATAAATAAATACAAATACAAAAATAATGCATGGTTCTTGTAGAAGGTATAGAATTAAGTATTTTGTTCTGTGGGGAGGGGTGGGGGTAATTTACCCCCCTTTTGGCGGGAGCAGTAATTATGTAAAATAAAAATGATTTAAAAACAACGGTAAGGCTTCTAGTTGTTTTTTTTTAACTGTGTTTAGATTTTACATGATTTCAAAACTGACCAGTAGAACAGAGTATTGGTTTTAAATAAAAGTACAATATTATGTATGCATTACAGTTATTTTGTATTATTTTTTTCCCATTTTAAGTACTTTTTTCATAAAATTTCCCCTTCCACGCAAACGGGGGGAGATAGACCCCCCCACTCATAGCAAAAAATACTCGTCTACAAAAATCCGTAATCAATTTTTGGCGCCGAAGTTATCATAAGTACTCTTTGGAATTCCTTCCCTATATGAATGAAATACTCTTACCTTTAATTAAAATCCTCATATTTCGGTTGGAAATTGTCAGAAATTAAAAAAATGATACGGCATTATTTTTTAAACAAATTATATAAAAGAAATTACTTCACACATTTTTTTGAAAAAGTAATAGTTTGGAAGCAGTTTCAACATTAAGAAAATTAGACCTATTTTTTTATTAGTTTTTCGTTAATAACTTCTAAAATGCCCTTACTATGAATTGACTCCTCTTCAATCCTGCATTCAAACTTTGATGCCTTCAAAAGTCAAAACTTTCCTCAGATTGAACATTTTTCAATCCCCGTTTATCGTACTAACGGTTTTTCGGCCTTATTTCTAAAATTTAATTCGGCGTAATTTCATTTTGACAAATGCACTTAACTTTCGTTAAGTGCATTAATGCCGAATTTTGAAATTCGGCGTTATTTCGCGCGGCGTTATTTAACGGCATCTATTGCTCCGTCTAAAATATTTTAAGATCAAATCCATAAACCTTCAAAGCATTAAAATAATGCAATAAAGTTAAATAACAAAATTCTTAAAATAATACATAACTTTTCTTAACAAACTAGTTTTAGAGAATGTACATGATAATTAAACTACCAAATGTGAGACATTAGTGGTATATGCCGGCGAATATCTCGGTGGCGGAAGAAGATTTGAAATCGATTGCTTCCATCCAAAAGCATTTTTACTCGTATCCTCATATAAACGTCGATTTCGAACAAGTTCTGAGTCTCCGGGCCAGGCACGTTCAGGACCTCTAGCTCCTAGACGTGGATAACGAGTTTTATCCACTGCTAGACTTATTGTTCCAGGGTTGGCATTGAGGCCAACATTATACTGACGTTGCATTGCCAAGGAAGCACGAAGTGTCTTTCGTTTCTAGAATCATTTTTTTTATTTGTTTCCGTTATAAGACGTTTTTTTTTTAGATATATGAAATAAAAATCTTACTTCAATTGTTCCCCTCCATTTGTCTGCGGCATGACGAGCTATTTCCATTCGTTTTTGTTTCTTAATTTGATGTTTTTTATAAACTACTTCAATAATTATAAGTCCTATGCCACCAACAATACCAGCTGCCACTAATATGAACACCCCTGCCATATTTTTTAAACCTAAAGTATTGGGCGTTTTTTCAAATTGCTCACATTGTTGCACATTGCCATGAAAGATCCAATCTTTGTCCAGGGATTCCATAAAACCGCCTTTATTTTGAAACACAAGACAAATAAAGTCAAGTTTAATGCATAATCTTATTCAGCATCAACTTACTTTCATGAAATTCTAGAATTGCTAGTGTCACAGCATCTGTCCAGGGTGATCCTTTTTGTAAACCAATTCCATAACCGCTTCGTCCAAATAGTTCTCCAGCTGTCACAAGTTCACAGTCTTTAGCAGCTTCGTACTCCAGTCGCGAAGAATCCCAAATGAATGCCATAAGTTTACTTGAAGTAAAAGAAAAAGTTCACAATCAAGACCTTATAAGTCAAAAAGACTAGATTTTACCCTTTTTTTACATCTTGTATAGCCTGTTCAGCAGTTCCATAATTATTTGCTTCCATTGTCCGATACATATTTGATAGTTCAACTTGACGTCTAAAATACATGTCTACCGCTGAACCCTTAACCGTGGCACAAGTAAGGTTTTCCATTGTGTTCCTCAGTCGAGCATCATTGATTCCACTAAGTTTAGTCTTTGGACGTTCTAACACGAGGAAAGCAGCCAAGTTGGCAGTGTACGATGCTACAATTATCATAGCGAATCCGGCCCATACCATTCCCAAAACACGAGCCGAAAAACTACGTGGTGTTCCTTCTCCGATTCCACTGTTGAGAAGAACTCCCCATGCAAACCAAATGGCTGAACTCAAATTGAGGGCGTCTTCTTCTGTGTTGTCATTGCTTGTGAGTTTAAAACGACCAAATGGAGAGAATCTGTAAAAAAAGAAACAAATTACCCCAGAATTTAATCTCAGATGCTATCTCATCAGTTTACCTATCCAAAAGATATAACACTAAAGCCACAACATGCACCGATACCATGACCAAGATCCAGAGGGTATTGCTGAAAGGCTGCAAGAACGACACCAACGTACTCGACCTTGAAGGTTTCTTCTCTAAAATAGTTATTCCCTGATATTTGAATGGTTTTGAAAATTCTATAAATTCTGCTCTTTCAGGATTGATTGTAAGTGGAGCTACAATCATATCAGCGCGTTCGTTCACCACTTCCCCAATGAGGCCGGTCCATTCCTTTTTCATGGCAATATTTCCGGTTCCGGTAGTTTGATTTTTCAAGATATAGTGACCAAACTGTCCGTCGGGCGATAGAGCGAGGTCATAAGTAAAGTTTATCCGACGGGATAACGCTATTAAAAGATCTATGCAGTAACCTCGGCAGCAGTAGTCATCTTCTGTGAAAGATTTCAATTTAAATTCTAGATGAGCCATTCATACATTATTAAGGAATATCACTTATTGAAGTGGACACACATTCTAAATCAAAAGTCATACCCTCACGACTTCTTTTCTATTTTAAAACTATACGCAAAAGCTACATCGAAGATAATAAACTCAAAGGCAGTTTACTTTCTTAACGCTTAAATGAATTCCACCTATTGTACCCTCCGATAACTATGGAATACAAGTCGCACCATAGTGTTTCGAATATATAGGCAAAGTGTAGGTGACTTTGAAATAATTCATTGAGACAGGTCAAGTGTAAACAAGGAAAGTGAATGAATATGTTGATTTGCCACTTTGTGGCTAAATTTATTTGTTTAAAGTCACTTTTCATGAAAACCCTTATAATTGGTTATACTCGGGCACTCACTTGTTCTAAAATCGAATAGAATAGGTCACCTCTAAATTAGAGGTGTTTTTGCAAGTGTACATCCCAAAAACTACTTAAAGGTTTAAAATGTCACTATACATTGATGAATAAAAACATATCTGGTTTCACGTCTGAACTTATGCTAATCCAAATTTCATCCGAATCCGCTTAATAGTTATAAATATATACCAGGTCAACCGAATTTAAGAGAGATCTTTTCAAAACAAAACAATCACATTTTTTTAAAAAACAATAAAAATAAAATGCACGACTGGATCGCACGAACTTGTTCATGTAGTGCAAAGCTATTATAAATGTATTAACTTAGCTTGAACATTTTAGCTTTTGGTTATCTCATGTGTGTACCTAGGACCTAGGTATTGAAGAGAATAAGCAAAAATAAATATTTATTTTTAAACGGACACACTTTTTGAATTTTTTTTTTCGATATTGGGTCAGTGAATTTTTTTCAAAATTTATAATCCAGGCAAAGCGTTGTGAAAAACTGCTTGAGCCTGAGCGCAGATGGATCGATAAAGGTTCATTTGAAAAGCTTAAAACCAAATTTGCACCACCACATTACTGAATCATTAGTTTTAAGGTGTTGATAA
This sequence comes from Meliscaeva auricollis, assembly GCA_948107695.1. Taxonomy (NCBI): domain Eukaryota; kingdom Metazoa; phylum Arthropoda; class Insecta; order Diptera; family Syrphidae; genus Meliscaeva; species Meliscaeva auricollis. Next base: position 42,791,453 of record OX403616.1, read on the forward strand.
ATAATATCTTAAAAATGGCATACCAATTTTTTTTTTATAACGTTTGAAAATTTTTTTTTTTTAAAACGGCTCGATAGATTTTTCAAAAAAGAAAAATATAAAAATTTATCTTTATAGAAAAAATCATATCAAAAAGTTTAATCAAAATCGTTAGAGCCGTTTTCGAGAAAACTCGAACTCAAAAATGTTGTATAGGATGTACTCGTTCTAGATGAGATATTCAAAAAAAAAAAAATAAAGTTTCGAAATTACATAAAAATCATCTCTACCAAATTTGAAGACAATCCGTTCACGCGTTTGGGCAGTGGAAATGTGAACAGATGCACGCACGGACGCATCGATGCACAGACGCACAGACGCAGAGACCGACGGACAGCATGACGAAAACCACTTTTTTAGTGTTCTCCATCATCGTAATGTTGGTTTTGAATAAAACCTCAATTTTTTCTTGACACGAAACCAGTACTTGCCCTATAGAGCAAGTAAAAATGTAGGTACGTGATCTTTTTTTTCTGAAACCAGGTTTAGATTCAAAAAAGATAAATCTAACATAATTTCAAAAATTTATATGAAGGACAAAAAAAATTTATTTTTGCAGACCAGTGATATTAATATTTTGGACAAATTTGACAATAAATTTTATAATAGTTCTTTAATCTGAATCAACAAATTTGGCAATTTACATCGATGTTATTGATTCATCAATTTGTTCGATAATATTTGAAAACCATAATATCGGGATTTCAAATGGGGACTTGACAACTTTGAATTTAATCTGTGAACGCACCCTTTCACAAATCATCAATCTGTCATTGTCAATTTATTCAGTAAACTCAACATTTTCATCATGACAAAGTACACGGTTGAGCAACGTCTGCAAATTATAAAAATTTTCCATCGAAATTCGGAGTCGGTGATCGCAACTTTAAGAGCCAATTTTCGGTCATAATTCTCGCCCTAGTAGACAGGCAATAACAAGTTAAGTGCAAAAATTTGAGTGTACATATTCGTTGTGTGATGTTGTCTTGTCAGTGAGACAACGGGTTGGTCGGAAATATCGTTGGCGTCGGTAGCAAACGGTCCAAATCAGTCAATTCCACGGTGTTCTCAAGAATTGGGTATCGCTCAGACTATTTTTGGCCCGAATCGGAAGATTAAAACTTGGACAACATGTGGTTACAACAGGATGGTGCCACAAGACACACGGCACACCTTACAATCGATTTATTGAAGAGAAAATAAAAAAAAGTTGTCAAGTCCTTATTGGAAAACCCTTTATTAAGATTTGATTCAATTTAAATGATTTGAAACAAAATGGATTCAATTTTTATGATTTGACACATAAATATTGGATTTCTCTTGAAAAAAAATCGATTAAGTTTCTCTGAAAGATGTTTAGATTATCTGCTCTTATTACTTCACGCGATAGTGTATCCCAAAGACGAGCCCCGGCAACGAAAAACTACTGTCGCTCAGAGGTTTAACAGGCAAAAGACGGAATGAAAATTTGACAATCCCTACTGAATGATAGAAACGTAATATAATTGTAGAGGTCAGGCGGTTGCTTCTCTTGAACTATTTGTAAAAACATCGTTTACGTCCTAAGTTTTAACAAGTTCATAAATATAAAGAATATAAATTAAATGAAAGCCTACATATTGCAGTAAAAAACACGTTTGGAGAGTTACTTTTCGCATAGGGGTACCTAAACATTTTTTGTCATTTTTCAGCAAATCTGATACTGATTTCAAAGTTTAACTTTATGTTAAACAGTAAAATTGACCAATAGAGAGAAAAAACTCAATCTACTTAGTTAAAAGTATAAGTTAAAATTGATTAAGATTCCCTGTTGAAAAGAAACTCCTCAATTATATTGTGTTGAAGTTTTATTCTTTACATTCCTAGTATAAATCATCTTAACTAAAAAAAATCTACATTGCTTTTAAGATTTCAAAATAAATTTTAAAATCATTGCTCTATAAATTCACCAAAGAGGCCATATTTCCCATGTTGAATCATTAATACCATGTTTATATCTATTCATCTACTTATAACCCAGACCAGTTTAGGTTATAGGAATCTTCCCAACACATAATAAATTCACTTAAATTCCTCTTCCAATCTAATATGTATACAAGAAAGCAACAGCAGGCTTCTACTGCGAATGCTTTCCGCCTGAACCGTTAAACAAATTTAACCTACATAATTCATCAATGCAAAGTGCCACCCTATTATTGCATCCCCATTGAATTTATATTTACAACCCTATGTAGGTAGTCTTACCGGTGCCATCGGTCGTGTTATAATACGGGCAAGGAATCTCGTCTTCATCACACATCACCTCCTCATCGTTCAAATGTCTTACGTACACAAAAGGTTTCTCCTCTATCGTCAGGACTTTCAAGTGTGTTGGAATTATAATCCCTTCTGGCTTTTTCCTTTGCTTACCGGGCCATAGAATCTGACTATCGTTGATTTTCAAACGCATCTTTGCCTTATCCTGGAAAGGATATTTTTTTTTTTTTTGTATTAAAAAGAAAAATACACAACAAGGACTTTTAAGAACATACAGCATCGTAGTAAAACGATCCAACAACATTTTTCTCTTGGCTCTCTCCGATGTTTATCACATCATAGGCTGCATAGATTCTATCACCATTATCATCGAAAGCTATTTGTCCAGTCTCACCCGTTATATTGCGTGTTTTCAAATACTGGAACAAGCGTTTACCTTAAAAAATAAAAAAAAATTAACTGTTTTAGATTTTTTTTAAATAACCATGGATGAGCAGGTGAATTTCACTAGTTGGTTTAAATAAAAAAAAAAATACAGTAACAGAAAACAACTAATACGTTCTACTACTAATTTACCTTAAAAAATATTATAAACGTAAAAATCTGTTTGTAAGGTCATTCCAGTTTAAAATACTTAACTAATTTTAATAAAATTAAGTGAAGAATTATTGTTAGGTCTGGCGATAAAGATGTTTTTCTTTTTTAAGTTTTTAGCAATTTAAAAAGTTTAAAAAAAGGTGAAAAGCGGGTCTGCTAGTATATATTATAAAGTTAACAAAAACTAAACTTTATATCTTACACTTCAAAGTGAAACTTGATATGGATTAATTTCGAAAAATTGATCGATCACTCAGAAAATAAAAATTGTAAAGTTTAGAATTTTATGCTTTGGGTCAACAACTTTGGTATTTTAAATGAACCCAAGAACTTAACATTCTTAACTCAACAACTCAAGATGCTAAAATTTTTGAATAAGAAATGTACTAGGATAATAAAGAGAAAGCAGAAAAGTATACATAATAATAAATTTTAACAAAATCATTATTTGTATATTTTTATACTCTACTGCTTTCTCTTTATTACTATTTCTTTTTTCTTTTACTCCTGAAATGTCTTTGTTACTTTGTCAGTGTTACTGCCTCCTACGTGGAGTTGACAAATGCTCCAAGACAAAAATCGAACCCTCTATTGCTCCAGGCGAACTACATGCACTCACTACCGTTTGTGAGTGTCAGTCAGTCACTAGAAGTAAGTCAGTAATCGCGACATCGTTGCAGAAGGAATGTAGAGAAACTCCAGTTCACCAAAAATTGAATCCACTAGAATTCGCGTGATGAAATATCATGCTGGAGGTCTGGGTTCGAATCTCAGCCTATGCCAACTTGATTATTTTTCAGGGGTACTGACGGAATCGCGAGGAATTGACAAAAACTCGAAGAGTAGGTACTGCTTACCACGAAAAGTGCATCGCAACTAGCCGTTCGGAACCGGCATAGTCCATTCCTGCCAGTGGCGACGCGTGCCTAAAAATTGTAAGCGTTCAGCTTCAAAATCATAAACTACACTTGTAAACGATCTGTTTTTAAATTTCCATTTCTACCTAAAACAGTAAGAAATTCAAGAAAGTTATATTCAGTCTCCAAACAATTATCCATTTATTATTTAATTCCTCGTGTTCATTCCAAAATGGTGGTATTTCACCACGAACAAAGTAAAGAAGAGTCTTCTTTCCAACTTTTTTAATCTGAAGATCGATCGAAAACGGTTTTAATACGTAATAAAAAAAAAAAAAATCTAAACCACCTCTAAAATAAAATGCTTAATGATTTTATGTGTAGGTTTGCAAAATGTGATTTTCGGAGCGTGTAGTGATACTCTTTCGAAAAATGAAGTCAATTTGCATAGCAGTAAATTATTTTATTTATTTTACTTCAACCTAAATCTAAAAGATTAAAAAAAATTGTCACGAAGAAAGCTTAAAATTCCGCAGAAAAAATTGAAGAAAGTCACATAAAAAAGGTGACTTTTTAAATTTTTCCGTGACTTTTTAAATTTTTTCCATGACTTTCCACACTTTTTTCCGTGACTCTACGACCTAAAACATTTTTCCCGTTGATCCATGATTCTCACATGAGGAATTGAATGCGACCTGGGGCCTATAACACAAATCGAGATGTACATTAGGTGTGTTTTTTTGCACGCAATTAACAATATGTTATAATTTAATAAATATACGAAGCAAAAAAGATATCATCTGAATGGTTTGGAATTGAAATTTTTGGAATTGGTGAGGAATCTTCAAATTAGGGTCCAGTCCAGCTAAGAAAACATACCTACTGCTAAAGAAAAATAGATTCATATTTTTTTTCTGAATTGAGAAATAAATTTTTAATTTTTTAAATGACAACTTTGAATTTGTCATAATCTGAAGTGTAAGTGCTGCCAAGTGAGGTCAATTATTTCGTGGTGTAACATTTTGTTTATCGTAACATTTGAGCAGTAGGTATGTTTTCTTAGCTAATTAAAAGATTCCTCAATCCTCACTCATTTAAGGACCGAAAACCATTCAATTTTTATTTTTTTTGCTTCGTGTGTATGTTTTTTTATTTCAAATTTAATATGTAAATCAATTTTTTTTTTATATCTCAAATTTGATATGTATGTCAAAATTTGAAATATAATGAATAAAATCTGAATGAATTTATGACATTTATAGAGAATTCATCGCAAACAAATTCTAAGTGTGTATGGGAAGCACTTTTTTTAGATCCGTTTTAAGGCTTGCCCAAACCAAAGTGCGACAGTGCGACATTTTTGCACACTAAATTGACGAATTTCACTTGTTATACAAGTACTTGTAGTTTTGTGTAATAGGCCCTGCTAACGTGTCGGAAAAACTTTAAACATTACTTGTCTATGCCACGAACTTTGAACTCAACAATATTTCGAAATCGAAAAAAAATCCTCAAAAAAAAAAAAGATGAAAATTGTGTTTGATTTCCAGATTAGCAAATAACATTTCCTGCATTGGCTAAATTCACCTGCAGCATGAAAGTAAAGAATATCTACTTACCCGATTCCCAATTTACACCAGAATCTCCACAATCTTTTGGAGCCTCGGTTATAGTTTCATTGGCCATCATTTCCTTTATCGCCGAGGCCAACACGTAGACACTATCCTACGGATGAGAGAAAAAAAACATAAAATTAAATAAAAATTTAGCGACTTGGAGCTCGCGCTGGCAGACGCTGACCTTCTCAATTATTCATAAACCCTACCCACAAAACACCTTAAGAAGTTGAACATAAGGGCTCACTACCCCGCACACCAACTCACCCTTATATGTTGTTTTTCACTATTTGAATGCTCCAATTGAAGCCCCAAAACACCATCGGGAGTGTTGTTGGCTTTAAGTGCCTGTTCTGTAACAATCCAAACGTGACCAGCCTCGGTCATATTAAATAGGGCGGCATCCCGGAAAATTACATGAGCGTCTTCGGTGCTGAAAATTTATAATTAATTAAGTGCGACAAGCTATTTGATTTCCAAGGGAATACATAATTTAAATCAACCCAACACCATTTATACAAATAATGTATAGAGTGGATGCCTCTGAAAGGGATACTATGGTTTTTGTAATTTAGGGAATTAAACATTACCTGGCATACATGAGGTAGACTCGGGATTGGGCTGATTTCATATCAGTCAAATGTTCGGTGAAAGTTTCGAGTTTCGGTTCGAATTCTACAATTAATTCAACTGTTGCACGTACATCGATATCATCGTAATTGGTTTGTGAAGACGTCTGGAAGCGACCGAGTACAGCCCGACCATCTGTGTCAGAGCTATGGATTATAATTACCTGAAAGTGAGAGTATTTAAGTTTGTGAAATGTATAGTCGGTAAGATTGATTAATTAGCAGAAGATGATTTTATAAAAACAACGTCAATAAATAAGAATAAGTGAAAGAGTGTCTGGAGTTTCGGAACCTGGGACCAATAAAGACTTTAATAAATTCTTATATATTTGTGTTCTTTTATTAATTAAAATATAGAAAATAAAAGCATTTAGTTAAATTTTAACATAAAACACATAAAAACTTTATTTGAAAAACCAAATTTTACAACCAAAAAAAAATTAAATAAATTATTAAATTAAAAAGCTACGCGTTTCGGAATTTGTTCCATCTTGTGAGAAACACAAGATGATAGAATACGTAGTGAATGGGCTCCAGTCGAAACACTTAAATGGGATCAATCACACGAGTATAGCTATTTTGATTCTGCAATCGCTCAAAAGAAACCGTATAGATGAGGAAAGATAATGAAATTTAGTATGGAGATGTTAAAAAATTAATTAACTTTTGTTGATAGCTGGTCCAAAGTTCACCAAAATCCCTTATTAGATTTTTTTTTCATCTGAATTTAAAAAGGGAGAGTAGTGCAGGATGTGAAGGTTTATCTAGCTGAAGAATTTATGTTAATACAAGTCGGGTTTATGGGATATGATATAAAGATTATTATATTATTATTATTATTGGCGATAGTATTGTGACGAGCTTCTAAGTGTACACTTTCCAAGGCTACACTTACCAATAGCTTCACCTAACTTAAGCGAAGTATCCGATGTCACAGTCGAAGAAGTTAGTGAGGCGGTAAAATACTCTAAAAAGGGAAAAGCTGTTGGACCAGACGAAATACCCTCAGAGTTTTGGAGAAAGATGAGAGTTACGGGTCTAGATGGCTCATGATTCTTGTCTCCAACTTCTTCCAATATAAAAGGGAAGGGTGATACGTGAAGCTGTGATAATTACCGTTCGATTAAGCTGATGTAACACACCATGAAGATCGTAAAGCGAGTCTTGGGTTGCCGACTGCGAAAAATAATAAGGCTATCTGATGACCAGTGCGGATTTGTCGCGGGTATATCAACCACAGATGCAATCCAGAGTATTAGAATCACTATGGAAAAAAATCAGGATTCCTTAAAAGATTTGCATGTCATATTGGTTGGATTTGAAAAAGCATTCGATCGAGAACCAAGAGATCTGATATGGGTGGCCCTCAGGCAACAAGGAGTTCCAGAAACCTATATGCGGATAATTTTGAACATGTATGATGGAGCAGTTACTAAAGTAAGATGTGCAGCTGGAGTCACCGAAGAATTCAGTAGGTGTACACCAGGGAAGCGTCTTGAGTCCCCTGCTCTTTATTACCGTTCTTGATTTCCTGCTTAAAGGCAAAGTGACGTACCCCAGAGTTCATCAGTTATTCTTTGCTGACGATGGAGCCATCATAAGTGATATCCGATTTCCCTGCACAGAGCACTTGACGTATGGGTATATGTTTTAGAAGGAAGTGGGTACCGAATAAGCTCGAAAAAGACAGAATACCTATGCTGCCCATTTTCTGATCCAAACAGGCCTATTCCTGACATTTATTTGAATGGAGTAGTGCTTCCCAAGTGTGAAAAGTTCAAATATCTAGGGTCTATGATAAATAAAGAAGCTACTTGTGATGACGATGTCAATCATCGCGTAAGCGTATGGTGGATGAAGTGGCGTGAAAATTCTGCTATTTTCTGTGATCGAAAAATGCCCCCTAAGCTGAAAGGAAGGCCCTACACCGCAGTTGTGCATCCAGCACTCACATACGATTCACAATGTTGGACAATGTACAAAAAGTATGAGAGTAAGTTAACGGCAGCTGAGATGAAAATGCTTCGTATGACAGCAGGAGTTCCAAAGCTTGATAGAATTAGAAGTACGAAGATCCGAGGAAGCCTTTATGTTAAAAATACCATCTCCCAAAAAATTGAACACGACCTACTCAGTTGGTATTGCCAACTGAAAGGCAATATCATATACAATGTTTCAACAATAGGAAGAAAGAAGAAAGGTAGGCCTAAACACTCCGGGTACACGCAAATGCAAAAACACCAGCATTCATATTGGCCTCAGAAATGGAACAATACAAAACCGGGAAGCTTGCCGCTGATTTCTGAGGTCACACCGGCGACGAACCCCACAGGTGGATCACTAGTGTGAAGCAGATACGTGGGACAGTCATGATCCCCTCGACATCGATATCATAACAGCTTCGATAAAAAGGAAGAAGAAGATTATTATTAATAAGACCCAAAATATCTGAATACGGTGACATGAACCATGAATATATTTTCGGCGCAAAAAGTAAACCTTTATTAAAAATATGGTACATTAATAACATTTGGAATGAAGCTTTCAATTTTCATGAGAATCCAGGACCAGCAGAGTCCATTCAAATATTTTGGTTGAAATGGTGTTTTTTTCTAGTGGTAAAGAACATTGTGCAACAAGTGCCAAAACCATCTTGTACAAATAATGTTAAATTGATAAAAATTACTAAAGTAAAGTATTCAGGTCCTAGCTATATCTTGTGGAGGACTTTGGACCAGCTATATAGTTCTTAAAGATATAGACCTACAATAATTTATAAGGCTTTCATACGTCCCAAACTAGAGGACAACTCTCAATCTGGTCTGGAGTACTAAACACATCATTAACTCTCCTAGACAGTGCCCAAATAAGAGCCTTAAGGCTAATAGGTGATAGGTCAATCTCGGAAACTTTCGTTTCTCTTGCCTCGCATTGTTTCACCGCAATTTTTTTGGTCAGTGCTCTAGGGAATAGCTGGATGCATTCGTCTCCTGAATTTTTTCCCGTAATACCCGCTCCCCAGGATTGCTTATCGTTACACCCTTGAGCCAAACTTCGGTCGTATTCAAGTCAAAACTTCCCAATCAAGTCAAGGTATTCTTTTTTTAGTCCCAGTTCAGTTGTCCAGACATTTAAGAATTTTTATTTAATTACTCCATTGCCTTTCATTTTAACATAAAATGAAGTGATATTCAAAATCTGAGTCCTGGTTTCAAATTTTCGCTATATTCTATCTGGGAATTATAAATTCACTTAAATTAACATTTTTAATACAGAGATTATTGCATTCTGTTATTTTCCATTTTCTTTTTCTAAGTCTGGAGACCTTAATCTTGATGACCCAGATATTTGCTATTTAAGCGAACCTTGCTCATGTAGTGCAAAGCCATTTTATGTGTTAACTTAGCTTGAAAATTTTAACTTTTGGTCATCTGATGTGTGTAGGTATTGAGAGATATGCACAAATAAGCAAAAATAAATATTTTTTTAAAACGGGAACACTTTTTGGATTTTTTTTTTGAAAAATAATTTTTTTTTCAATTGGTTCAATGATGTGTGTTTTTTCAAAATTTTATTTTTAGATGTTGATAAATATTAGCCATCTTCAAAATGGCATACCAATTTTTTTTTTTAAATCGTTTGAAATTTTTTTAATAAAAAAATATTTTCTTTAAAAAAACGGCTCGATAGATTTTTTTGAAAAAAATTCTTAAAATGTATCGTTATTGAAGAAATCATATCAAAAAGTTTAATCAAAATCGTGGGCAGTGGAGAAGTGTACAGATGGACGCACAGACGTAGAGACGCACAGACCGACGGACGGCATGACGAAAACCACTTTTTCGGGCTTCTCCATCATCGTAATGTTAGTTTTTTTTTGACACGAAACCAATACTTGCCCTATAGAGCAAGTAAAAATGGAATTTTATTCAAATATCGTAAAATTTGACGTTGGATTGCTTGCAACAATAGTATTTGATGTATGTATCTATAATTGAGAACTCATTGTTGATTAAAATCTCGAATTTTAAATATTTAACATAAAATTTGTTTAACGCAATTTATGGTTGCCAACTTAATTAACTTTCATTCATTTAAATTAAATTTATTTCGTTTACTTTTAAATAACATTGATTGTCGTGTTTTGTGTCTGAAGAAGAGAGTATTCATTTTGAAAGAACTGCTACGATCATCGTAGACGTATCCACCTTAAATAAATACCTAAGAACAGAACTCATACTTCTACAATTTAGTATATTAAAAAATGTGTACACTACGGCGTATACGTACTTTTTTAGAAACATTTTAATTTTTAATGCAAAATTATTCTTTCTCAATGATCTACCCTTCACAAAAATTATAGGCCTAGGTACGCCTTATATGCACGTAAGAACTCAGAAATTATCATAAGACTAAGAAAAAAAAATGAATACTTTAATTTTTTTTTTCAAAAACGTTTATGTAACGCATCTAGTTTTCGGTATTTGTATAGAAAGATAGAAAGGATATTAAATCATGTAATTTTTTTTACAGAAAATATCTTAAACTTAAAAAAAGAAACTTATATTTTTTGCAAAATTTTGAGTTTGAAGGAGTTACCGTTGTCTTTGAATAGTTACTTTTATATCTGAACTCAGTTTTTTTAGAAAAATACCCCTCTGCCTGAAGGGCACTCCAACCCTTACATTATGTTTCTTTTTCTGACCCAACCATCACTTTCTAATAACATATTTACATACATAATTCCCTTTTTCATACAAATTCCATTATACAGTGCTGTGTGCAACATTTGCAACTTTAACTATCAGAGCTCTTTTTTCAAAAAAAATGGTTAAAAAAAGCAATTAGCAGTACAATTTTGAAAACTTTTTTAATATGACAAGTTATGACTGTAGATTCTAGAAATTCTAATTGGGATGAATTTGTGCGAAATTCAAACGGGATTTTAAAGTTTTTTTGTGGAAATAAATGGCTTTTCAATATTGGAAATCAAACAACCTGGCCTACAATGCGCGGCATCTTATTTTTTATGAGTCAATGGGTAACTGTAGTTGAACTTTGGCTTCCCAAGAAGTTGCTGGTGATTTTTTTCGAAATAAATTAAAAATTTTCCTGTCTACTTTTGCTATGTCATAATGTAGTCTTCGTCATTTATGATAAGATACTAACTTTCTACTCTTAATTATCTGACAAATAGAAGATTTTTGTATGGAATACTTTATTTAATTTTCCTGTGGAATATTTATTTTTAGAAGTCACTCAAAATAATTGATTTTATTTCGGAAGAATACTTGTTTCCGGCTATTTTAATGAAAATTCCTTTTTGTTTGTTTTTGTATCCTAAAAAAGCCTTGCCCTTATCAAACTCGCAAAAAAAAATTTTTACAAAAATATATATAATTTAAGTAAAATTAAAAACTAATTTAAGAGACCATTACCTTGGTATATCCAAAATGACTCAACATTTCCAGCCATACATCCGCCTGATGATAATACGGCGGCACCGTCCTCAGAAATGATACATGAATATTTTTATCCGAGAATGCAGCATCTCTCGAGGATATTCCAATTACAGGAATCTGATAAAATCCACTCGTATAGCTGACAGCTGCCGGTGATAGATCACCAGACGTTTGTTCATGAGATACCACCACCGCATAAACCTAGATTCATGGCATAAAAAGAGGAGGAACAAAATACAAAAAAAAAAATACATAAATTCATGAAGATGGCTCATATAACAGATTCTATGAGAAGGGAAGAAGGACATCTTGGGAGCAGTTAAAGGATAAACTTGTAAATTGATTTCCTAAACGAGTTAACTTTACTCCTCTTCCTCCGGGCTTGTGTTTGTGTTCTGTTCTTCTGCTTGAAAGAGCAGAAATGAACTTAAATTTACAAATAAAAATGACTTGCGGCACAACGACAGCGTTTTTATTAAAGATTCATAATCCTTGACTGATATTACAGAGATTTTCTTTTGTATTCAAAAGTGTTAAGAAATTCAAATCTTACTCACCCGTTTTTCTATGAGCTTATCGCAAACATTGAAGACTGTTTTAATAGGATTCTTGTCCATTCGTATCGTCTTGTCATAGTAGGTCACTTTTCGCGGCACATAATGTTGATCAAAATTAAGGTGCTGTGCTCATTTAACAAAATAAAAAAAAAATGTAAAATAATTTCAAATCAAAATGGGTGTTTTTTTTGGGGTGGAGGAATATATATGAATTCTTACCGCTATTGTTGTTTTGAAATGCTCTTCGCTCTCGTTGTCACTCAATACACCACCAATGTTGTATGTAGAAGGATTATCCGAATTTGACATTTGCTTTTGCATTGTGACAACATGAAATCGGCTTAGAATGGAGAGCACTATGAGGATGCATCGTGTAAGTTGGTTACAATTCGAGGTCACCATCGTTTGTTTATTTAGTTTTATTTTGGATTTGAAAATCAAATCAATGGAATAATGTGTATTCTGGTGGTATACAAATTTATTTTTCCATTGTTTAATTTACTTATCCATTTGTGTGGTATTTGTTAGTAAATATTTTTTGACTTCCAGTGTTTGAAAAGTAGATGTAAAATGTTTAAGTATCTAGATGCAGTTGAATTGCTTTTTATGAACACTCCCTTGTTTCATTGTAGTTATTTTGCTGTAAAATTAATGAAACAAAATTATTAAAAAATGTATGTAAATTTATCTTATAAGAAGTAGGTATAGTGGAGTAACTAAAGCAAATTATCTCGGAACTGGACGAAATAGCTTTTCGTTTTGGATGATTTTGTTTTCAAATGTTGGTAATCAAAACTATTTTAACCGTTTTGGGTTAAAAATTGCCGTACTTATTGTTTGTTTTTTTTTTTTTCTTAAACTTATGATTAAGATTATTGTAAACAAACTTTATTTTTATCAAAAATATTTGGTAAGATTTTATAAAAATAACTATGCCAATAATTTACCACATCTGTTTAAGGAAAAGAACTAGTAAAGATAATTACAATGTGTCGATTTTCACCTGTTCAGATGGGAGAGGCATTTTTTTTGACTAAAATCACGTTTTTTTTTTAAATATAAGATCACTTTTGTTTTTCGATAGCGAGAAAGCTTTTCTTTTATTTTAATTTTAAATCAAGTTAATGCAACAAAATATTTTAGGCAAAAGATGAATTTCAAACACAGAATTAAAAAAAAATCAACCACCATTTTGAGCCGATTTTTTCTTTAAATTCTACGTTAAAAGATAAAACCTTTAAGTTAACCGACTCCTGAAAAGTAAAGGGTGTTTGGTTTCAAACTTAAAGTGTAGGAAAAAAAATCAAACTGATTTTATAAAACAATAATATCCTTTTTGAGTTTCATTTTCCTATCAAAACAAAATTGTTTTTTAAAATATAGAAAATAAAAGAATTTAGTTAAATTTTAACATAAAACATAAAAAAACTTTATTTGAAAACTAATTTTTACTACATAGAAATAAAATAAATAAATTATGAAATTAAAAAGCTACACGCGTTACTAGTATTGTTTTCCTTAAAAAGACCTGGGAGGTTATTCCGTTATTTTCAAAACGATAACCGTCGAAACAATAGTTATAAACGTGATCGTCGCAGATTTGCTCTACGTAACTCTATCACTATCGTTTCGTTTTTTGAGAGCGACACACTCTCTCAAACTGTGGTTGAAATTTGCATTGCTTTTTTCGTATCTATGGCTGAACAATAAAAATATTTCAAAATGCAACTAAAATAAAATTAATACTGTTGTGATTTTAGATTGTGTACACATTCAAATTGTTTGTAATTTCATCGAATTTTCATTCTTTCCTCTTTACTTTTACTATTCTTGAAATACAAAAAAAAAATGTTCAGAAACATTTTTCATAAATTAAGAAAAACTAGACATCAAACAAGTGTTAAATTACAGTGAGTTACTTTTATTCAATATACAGTCCCTAAACAAATTTTGTTATATTTTTTTAGGACATATTACTATTTGCTCGTGCAAATACGGCCATTTGGACGATGGCGTTGTGGTGATAAACGAGTTACGGAGAGCAAATTTTCAATGGTCGAAACGATATCGTCAAGACGATAGTGATTTTGAGAGTTTCCGTAACTCTCAACCATCGTCATCTTCGAGACGATATCGTTTGATGATAATCCAATTAAATGGTAAATTATTGGCATAAAGGCCGGGTGCAACCCATACTGATAACTTCTCATTGGTGCCCTAGAAACAAGAGGTTTACTAAGTTTTTTAAATATTACAAATTCAAGATTTTCAAAAACCTCTGTAAGTGTTTACAATTTAATGAAGATTTGGTCTAGGCCGATTGTTGTTGAGGTAAAAAACAGTCAGATAGCTTTTGGTACAAGAGTTATAGAATTACTACTTCATTCTATGTAAAATAAAATTATCCTCAAGTCAAAATCAATATTTGTTTAATATATTTTTGCTATCGAGATATGTACATATATAGATTGCAAACACGCCAGTAGTGTTTTGTTAAGCATTCATGCAACCTTGGTAAAGGTGGTAGACCTGGTAAATGAGGAAAACATGTCAAAATTTGTATGGAAATGATAGTTCGTTAACCAGATTCAGGACTTTACCACGTTTACGAAGAGTTTAACAGGTTGCATAACCCTAAAAATGATATGTGAGTGCACAGTAAAGTTCGTGTGTAAAAAGGTGAATTTTTTTCAAAAAAAAAAAAAAAAACGGAAAAGAGATTTTACTCTTATAGTAAAAGATTTCAATCTTTTTTGCCATATGAAACACGAGACCTCAAAAAGGCAAAAAATGGCAACTAACGTAATTAGCACTACGTTAGTTGGGTTGGTAGTTCGTAATCCTATTTACTGCTATGTAAAAATATAATGTAATTTTTTCGAAATATACTAGTGTTTGCTAAATTCGATTTCAATTTAAGCAGAATTAAATTAAAATCATTCAACCACATTAATTTAACTAGGGTACTTTAAGTACTGAAATTCGAAAAGTGTCAGCACTTTTAAGGCATCCAAATAAATTTGACAGCTTGATTTTTGTGTATGTGTACAGTCTTGGCCAAATGTATTAGGTACCCTCGTAAAGTTGTTATATTTTTATAACGATGAAAATTTAAAAAAAACAAAGTATGCAGAAATGTTAGAAATCTTTTTATATTAAAGCATAATTTACAGTTCAGCGCAAAAACAAAAAAATAAATTTACAAAGCAGTTTTCTGTCATTTCTGTCTATCGTTTTTATTCTATAAAAAGCAAACTTGTTTGTCATACCTCGGATAACACATAGGAATTTTTATTTTTTGTGACAATGAAAACAAAGGGCTAAAAATGCAATTTGTTGTTTTTTTTCATGCAAAAATTTGTTTGCATGCAAAAAAAAACAAAATTGCATTTGCACCAATCGATACAGGAAAAAAAGTTAATTAATGTATTGGGTGCGGGGATTTAAAAATATAAACATCAAAATATGGTACAAAATTATACCCACAACAGACTTAAATTTGCTTTGAAGTTTTGTTTTTTGTTTTTGCACGCTGAACTGTAAACTAGCCTTAGAGAAAAATTAATATTTAGTGTTGCCACTCTTCATTTTTATGACAGCTGCTATCCTTTTAGGCAAAGACCTTACCAGCTTACGGCACTCATCTGAACTTATTTTGTCCCATTCTTGTTGTAAAACCTTTTTAAGCATCTCTTTTGATGTTGTTGGGTCTTTCGAATGTTCCGTTTTAAAATTAAAAAATTAATTAAGTTAAGTGTTTAAGAGAAAAGAGCGAAAAATAAAGAGTGCCTTATACTTTTTTTTTTAATTTATTTTCTGTGTTTTATTTTTGGAGTAAATTTAATCAATTTTCGAATATTACAATCAATTTATACTGCAAAATGAAGAAAAAAGTGTCCAAGAACTTTTTTCGTTGAAGCTGATACACTGCCCTTCATAAATTCTGTTATATCTGCCATTTTTGTATAGTTCATAAGAGCAAATCAATTGTTTGAAACAATAAAGAAACAAAAAACCAACTTGTAGTGTCCAAGAAATGAATTGATTATTTTTATACTTAACAATTAATCTTCTTATTTAAACACCTTCATCTTGTAAAAGGATTTTTAAACAAATTTAAACAGGAAACATTTGAATCATCTTTCTAAATAGTTATTTTTTTAGAACGAAAACAAAGCTTGAAAATAATTTGACATCAAATTTGATGGAAATTGTAGTAGATTGAAAGAGAGTGTGTAAATTTGTTAGTGAGAGGGTTAAATTGCTTATTGGTTCAATTCTGTTTAAGCTCTACATTTTATTTTAACCTTTAATCTAACTAATGGTCGGAATTAGTGTCTGATTGTTAGTAATGCCCAATATCTGCGTGTGAACGAGGCCTAAGTAATGAGCGCTCGGCGAATATTGGTTCTTAACTACACAACCACAACACTTTTGCAAACTACATTCCTACATTTTTGAAAGTTCAACCAACAATCGAAATCTACTCTGCGAACGCACTCCTAAAATGTTGACATTTATCATTTGACAGAATCTGACAGTTTAGAAAAAAATAATTTCACTTGTTGATCTTCTCGCATTCGGTTCATACATTTTTCGGTTTTTCGTCAACTGTTCTTTCATTTTTTATACTTTTTTTATTTGTTTTGATATTTTTAATTGGGAATAAAGTGTAATCAACAAACTATAATTATATTTAATTTAATCGAGTGTGTGAAAACTGCAAAAACAAAAACATCAAAGATATGAGAAAAAAGTATTAAACGAAAAGTGCTTCTGTGCACTTCCATGCTTACCATCATAGAATAGCAGACCAAAAAAATTAAAAGGTAACAATAAAATTATCATCTGTTTTCCGATTAAATTATTTATATTTTAATGGAATTCGCTTCATCATATATGAATTATGATTATTTTTTTTATTGCTTTTGTTGTTAATAAATAGAAGAAGAATCGTAATTGCTAATTAATGCAATAAATAGCATGCGAACAAAGTATAGTGGTGGTGCGCAGTGTGTTTGTTTTGTTTTTTTTTTCTTTATTTTTTGGGTTGTTTGTTAGTTGATGGGTGGCACTTTCGGGCTTCGTGAATCGTGATTTATATTTGGTGGCTACCACAGAAGGGTTAGAGGGGGTTACTGGAAAAAAAAAAACAGAACAGAGCGCAGAAGCAGAAATAGACCTGCGGTGGCGGTAGCGGCAATAATTGTGATTTGTTATTTTATTTGTTTCTCCAATGATACTCAATTATTTGATGTTAATTTTCTACACCGAGAAGAATCGAAAAGTAAAGAACACATTCCATTGCGCTCCAGACTCCAGAGATGATAGATTGGGCTAATAAATTAAAATTAATTGATCGATATTTGGTAATTTAAGATTGCTCTGGTTTGGTTTGGTACAGATTGAAAAGCTGGCGTCAGAGTTATCGCTGGTTGGTGTGTCATCATCAGGGTGCATGTGATTAAAGCTGGTTCTGATTATGTACATAGGTGATGTAGTTGTTGTTTTTTTAAAATTTATTTCTGTAGCTTTCAATGTTTTGTTCTGTAAGCCGCTATTTTAGCAACACGTGCGACGTGCTTACTAATTCCTTTCGACATATTTATGGCATTTGTGTGTGCATGTTTGATTGAATTTACCAATCCAATCATGCAAATAGCAATTTTTTTCTGTCCAAAACAAATAGGTCCATATTTTGTGCAACTAGCCCTCGGAAACCAACATTTAGTGATTAACATTCTTAACCGTTCATATTTTGGGTGTACTAGTCGGGAAGAATGTAGGAGACCTACTGCTTAGCCCAAACAGATAAGATGAAGAGTACTCTTACAGGTTTGTCAACTTCTTGCAAGAGGCAGGATTTGAACCTAGAGATCTGCGGAAGAATAATCTATCATTCTAACCATTACTAGAGATGCACCTGTACTACCAAGGGCTATTGCTGTAAAACCTTAATTTCTTCAATTTTATGAAATAATAAAATAATTAAAAAAAAAATTGTTGTTACACAATGAATCTTCTTTTCTTTTGGTCCTCAGACTTTGTTGAGTCCGCCATTTCAATAATTTGATTAGACGCACTTCCAAAAAAAAGTTATCCTGCTGGATTATCTATAGAATAGGTCTCCTTTTGATGAACAAGCTCCTTCCAAAAAGATTCATAAACAAAAACAGAGTTTTTATTGGAAATAGTAACCGATTCGATTGCATAATAATGTAAAATTGACTTTCAAAACAAGTTTTCTACTCGCTTATTATGTCAGTAACAATTTTGGACATTAGTAACATCCAAGATTTACTTCTTTTCATTAGAAAAGACATCTTTTTTAACATTTCGTTCCAAATGAGTACTTCATTTGGCGTTTTTGATTATGTTCTTCGAATTTTTTTGTTGTAATTTAGGAAACTTTTTGCATGCAGTACTCAACACACGATTCACAGTTGATTTACTACAAAATTCTAAATAATAATTTCCTTATTTAAGTTCGTTGATTGAACAAAATAATGCCCGTCGTCCACTACGTGCGCAACTAGTTTAACTCTTCAATTGGATAAACAAATTCACAACCTCGTACACTAGTTCGCAAACTCACCTTCTTCATGTTGAGCAACAAAAATTGAACAATATGCGTTGGGAGCCCCGTACACATAGTTGACAAACTTCCTCAACTGTTGAATAACCTCGTACACCTACTTGATCAACTTGTTTAATTTTTGGAAAAACGCGTACACGGTACACCTGCTGATCAACTTATTCAATTGTTAAATAGCCCAGTGAACCTAGTTGATAAACTTTTTCGATTTTGAGGAAAAAATATGTTCCTCGGGTTGATCTACTATGATTTTGACGTTGTTGCTAAACAGGTTGGTAAACGAGTTGATAACCTCATACACATAGTCAAGAGTTGCTTGTTTTTCAACGCTAGTAGGTAGATATTAATATATTGAAGGAATAATTTTGACTCCTGTTTTATAGACATTTTTGTGTCCACGCACAGCTTTTTTGTATTTGTATGTGAGTTTTGCCCTGAAAACTTTTCACGTGAAATAGTTTTTTTTTTGCCCAGAAATTTTAAAAGCTATTATCGGTTTCGTCTGCTGGTGCGGATGGCTTACCAGCCGAATTGCAGCCGGAGATGGGTTAGTAGGGAGTATGCGCCAACTCATATGTAAAATCTGGTTGGATGAAAGCATGCCCGATGAATGGAACCTTGGCATAGTGTGCCCTATCCACAAAAAAGAAGACGCTCTGACATGTACCAACTACAGAGGAATTAGCATCCTTAACTTCGCATACAAAATCCTGTCATCGCCTCGATACTGATCGCCTAAAACCTTTTGTCAACGATCTTATTGGCCCCTATCAGTGTGGTTTTAGGTCAGGCAAGTCAACAGTCGATCAAATGTACACACTCCGACAGATTGTACATCACCGCTAAACTCGTCCGCTTGTGCAGGATGACAATGGAGAAATCTCTCTGCTCCGTCAAAGTCGGTAAGAACATCTCTCAACCGTTTGATGTTGAGAAAGGTCTAAGACAAGGCGACGCGTTATCTAACCTATTTAACATCGTTCTTGATGCAGTCCGTTCAACTACTTGCATATGCAGATGACATAGACATAATAGGCAGAACAAAGCGATTTGTGGTTGGTGCATTTGACAGTATTGAATCGGAGGCGGCAAAAAGATTGGCTGTTTATGAATTATGTGCTATCAACGAAAAGGGAAACTCAACATCGACGACTCGGCCAAACCATCACGATGGATAGTTAAAACTTCGAAGCAGTCAAGAACTTTGTCTACCTGGGATCCACTATAAACTCAAACAACGACATCAGTGTAGAGATTAAACGGAGAATTACTCTTGCCAATCGCTGGTTCTTCGGGCTACCAGTTTTCAGCTCTATGCGATTGCTGGGTTTGTATCTTTTTATGTCTATTTCAATTTAATTTAATTTTATCTCACAATGATAGTATGTATATACTTAAGTCACAAAAACTACCCAACCTGGTCTCACTGTATTTCTTTGTCGAAGATGCAATTTTTCATTAAGAACAAATGCTGGGCGCTGAGCGAGTGTATAATAATATTGTACAAATAAAATTTAAAAATTAAATTTGATTCTTCTTATTAGGCTGTCTCACAATAAGCTTCTTCAGCACACTCAATAATTTTATTAGTAATATTATTTGCATTTAAGTTCAGACTTAACTATGCAAACATACATACATATGTACATATTTCTCATACATATGAACATGTTAGGAAAATGTATCTATTTGGAGTCTGCTAAAGGCAAGGTCGTGAGTTGATCATGACAATTGACGAGTAGCAACAACTATAAATAGTAAAATAAAAATTATTATTATTATTAATTGGTTTGGAAAGTCGCGGCATGGCTTTTGTTTCTTAATTCTTATCTTCAAATTGTTTGTGTACGAACTTGAAAAATAAGCACACGTCAATTGAGGTATGCAAAAAAAAAAAGTTCAATGGCATTTGACGTACATTACATGCGATTTGCAAATACATGAAATACAGTAAGCAAATAAGTCAAATTGAATAATTTGAAAGATTTATCTTATTGACGACTCTAGAATATTACATTGCATTGATGATGGCGGATTTTATATCAAAAACAATGGAATAGGTGATCAGAAAACTAATGTGAACCAATAAAGGGAGGCGTTTATGGTGGCCATAAGGTGCGGTTTTTAGATCAACCTTATAATAGGTAGGTATTCAATTATATAGACTAAATATCTATTTTTTTAATTTCACAAAACAACAACAACAATTTCAAACCTTCGCAATTATTGGTGCATTTTCAGTTGTACAAACAAAATATCTATTATTAGTTATATGTATGTACATTCACAAACTATGATTTTGTTTTGCATAGTCGTCATAAAAATATCTTATTGGTGGCGCCATTTGATCTGTAAGAATATTGTAATATGAGATTTGTCTATCACGATGTCTCAATCACAGTCATAGGTCACAGGTGATTCATATGTCAGTATGGCCTAGTTGGGCAATGTTTGAAAAAAAAAAATGTAAGCAGCAACTAATGTCTAATGTAGATAACTTTGAACATGAAATATTTGAAACAATTCAATCGTGGCTTAGTAATTCTTCATATATATAATTTATATCCAATCAGCAATTAGTAGAGTAACTATATACATCAACCCTTGCATCAAATCCGGTAGTTCTGATTCTTGCTCAGTTTAAGTTGTTTATGATGTTAAGCCGATGTTAAATCTAATTTTTCGATCTCGGGCGCCGAACGCAATATTGGTAAAAATGCATTTAATACGGAAGATCTTGAATTTGAGATCTCTATAGTTAATAAGAGCACCTTGTTTCTAAGGGTACCAATGAGAAGTTACCAGTCGCACCCAGATTTTTATTTTTGGTTGGGTATAGCCCGACTCACGACACCTCGACTCCGGTGCAAAGTTGAGATATTTTTGGGGGAACATTGTCGTGAGTCAGCCTATATTGACCCACTGATGTTTATATCTTGATTCGTTCTTGAGATATGGTGAACGAAAATAAATGTCACCAAGGTATGAACGTACATTCACACACATACACTGACATCTTTCTAAAAACGACGTATTCAGATTCTTGAGACATTTAAACGTCGATAAATGTCAAAATTTTCACTTTGTAATTCTATACAGAAAACATAATGCAAAACAAGCCATTCGTTGATTGCGGCAAACGAAAATGATCCTCACATCTAAACACCTTTTCGTTTGCTAGGAATTTTTTTTTGCAGCAAACGAATAAATAGTTTGTGAAAACCCTCTTCAGAAAATCGTTTTTTGCAAAAACTGCTGCAAGCGAAGCCAAAAAATTATCCAGCAAACGAAAAAGTCGTTTGGGCATTTTTTTCGTTTGCCGCAATCCATTTGTTCTCTCAGTGTATTATTAGGTTATGCTGTCTTACATATATTCATTAATTATGATTACCGATCGTTTAATTTTTTTGCATAGTCTTAATAGAAGTTTTCTAATTAGTGGCACGTGGCGCCACTTGATTAGTAAGAATAATGTAGTTTTTTAATTTTGTCTATCACGATGGCTCTTTCACAGTCTTAGGTCACATATGGTTCATACATATGTCATTATTAACCTAGTTGGGCAATTTTATAACAAATGTAAGTAACAACCAACGTCTGTGGTGTAGTTTGTAGATAACTTTGAATATAAAATACTTAAAACAATTTAATCGTGGCTGTATAATACTTTAAATATAATTTGTATCCAATCAATTATAGCAAACAAATATGTTTCAAAAAGAATTAAAGTGCAATAAGATTTCACGAAAAATAGGGGGTACATCACAATAATTATGATGAACAGTATGCGATTTTCTTCGAACTTCGTAGTAAAAAATTAAAAAAAATTTTTTTGGATATATTAAAAAAGTTTCAAAAATCGATCTTTCGAAAACGGGTAAATGTTTTTTTTTTTTTATTTTGTTTTAGTTGTCCATTAATATTTTCCTAAAAATGGCATAACAACTATTTTTTAAACACATCTTAAGAATTTTTATGCATCTAAATTTTTTTTTGTAGGATAATTCCACAAAAAGGACAAAAGATTGGCTAATTAGAATATGAAGATAAGACACTTCAAAAGTTATTATTATTTGCGATTAACAAATTTTAGCAAGAAGTCACGTTACATTTCGGGTTTGAAAAAAATTCGTCTACCCGATTATAATTTTGTTAACATTTTTGTGTATTGTCTTTCTGGTAGTTATAGAATCCAAAGGCAGAATGCAAAAATACCGGTTGTTGAACCTTAAAAACAGCAAAGAAAATTATGAGACTTATCTCCAAATCGTCCGTGAAAAATCGACCTAAACAAAAATTTCGAAAAACCATCAATTTTTCGATAAAAGGTGGGAAAACTTTAATTCTGTGAAAATTTTTCATAGTATGCAGTATTGATCCTTCTTTATTGCAAGCATACGCACTTTGCTATCCCAACTCCAAATTAATTAAAAAAAAAACAAGAATCTATTACTCAGATGTTTTTTTCAGATTCGGACCTAAATTTATAATTTTTATTACTAAATGTATCCAAAAAATATGTAACTATTTGAAATATTGTATTATTGTATCTTATTAATTATTTTGTGCACTGTTTTTCCCAGTTTTTGTTACAGTGTCACAACCGTTACAAAATCAAGTCAAGACCGTTACATTTCGAAAGCATAGTAAAAACAAATCCTCAAAAAAAAAAAAAAAAATTAAATAAATGTTCTATGTAAACCAGTGTTTCAGAACCTTTTTGTCTGATGCCCCGCTGCAACCTTTCCCAAATTCTTACATCCATGTATGCAATTTATAAGAATTTTAAATGTTCAAAAAAAACCTGTAAATTACTTTATCGAATATATCACTAGAAAATATTTATATAATGTAGAACTGATATGCAATCAAAAATTGTAATTGAGACCTTAATTTAGTTCCTACTTTCAAATTTCTTCGTTTTTTTCAGTGCATTGTTTTTTAAGGAGCAATTAAAGTCACTTCTGGCATTAAATAAGTATTCAATTAAATATGAGGATGAAAACGGTAATTATGGTTCTCTTGCATATTTGATTACATTTGGAAATTTGATGTCGGTTTCCCCACAACAAAGCAATGCCATCGACCCTTTTATGTCGAAAAAAAATTTTAATTAACTCATCACTTTGTAATTCTGTGATTTCTTTTTTAGAATGTATGGGTGAAAACTTGTGCACTGATTTTTTTGTAAACACTAGTTATTTGCAAAGCATACGCCTCTTGCATCAATTTTTCTATGCAAAACAGTAGGTACCTACTGTATTTACGAATTTAGTCAATATTTGAAATAATAGTCAAGTTTTCACTCACATTGGTTGTATTATCCAATTATCCTCCGATAATTACTCCTGCAGGTATATATCACTTAACATTTTTGGAGCCAGTGGAAAATTTCAACACTTGTATTGTAAATACAAGTTTGATTTTTACTTTTCCTTGAATTCCAAATTTAATTGGTTTATTTGCTTATTCAAAGAGGGGGAGGTAGTGTAACTAATACAGCGAATTCAATATTGCTCCCCTAAACAAACAAAATGCCCCCCTGTGGGGCGTGGGCCCCACGTTGGGAAACACTGACGTAAACGTATTGAAAATCTCGTTCATATTCAGTACCCAATCCAAGTCGATTGATAGACTTTTGAAACATCGCGACCGTTACGACTATTGTTTAAATTTTAACACACTACAAAAGAAATATTATCAATTTTGTTTATGTGGACTTATACTATAAAAGAAGGAGTTAAGCCTATAAATTAATTTATTGAGCTATTTCTTCAATAGTTAGTAGGCAAAGAGGCTAAGAGTGTCGCGACCGTTACAATGGAATTACCCTCTAGCGATTTTCATTTTTTTTTTTAGAAATAATAAAATGTTTTTTTTTGAAAATATCTTATTAATTGTTTATTTTTAAAAACTTTCTGTAAGAAGCTTTAGCATCCACAGCTACTTTGACCGTAAGAGCATGTGACATGTGACTCAGTCGTGCATTTTACTTTAATTAACTTCACAGAAATTATTTGTTTGCAGCATTTTTGTACATATAAATGCCACCGAGCGGCAAGAATATAATCAATCCGTTTTCGATTAGGTACAGAATCCATCAGAATATCTATAAATGATCTGCCGTACACAATCAAATTTGTATATGGTTGATAAATGTCAACAATAATATCAGTCGTTAAATAGTTATATTAAAGAAACTTCTAAAATAAAAATTGACAGAATTTCGATGAACAGAATTTCTAAAAACTGCATTAAAAAAAAACAGGTTTTTGACAGAAATAAATATATAAAACAGATTTTGATTAGCAGAATTTTTTTGAAGCAGAATATTGAGACCAGAATTTTGACCTATTCTCATGTAAAACGCATTAGGTACTCGGTTCTGTTCTTCCTCTCATCAAATAATAATATTTTCGTATTTTCCTTGGCCTCGCACTGTTTTATTCATATTACTGGCAGTCCTTATTAAGAATCCGCATCACAATTAAATTTTAAAAACAAGCATTGTTGTTCTCACTTAAACACAAAAAAATTAAATTATTACTGGGAAGGCATTTTAAATTGAAGAAGAATTCTCACCACTTATCTATATATTCTCTTTGTGTGCACAATAAATCACAATCAAATGAAAACAAACAAATCGCACATGTTTTTGACTTTTAGCTGGACAAAAACAGAGAGCCGATTCAGAGAAACACAACACAACAAAATAAACAAAAAACACCAAACTTTTATGCGCATATTCACTTTTTCGGCAACTTTTTCTCTTTTCTCCAACACACAGAGTCGATATAGTATTTTGACTTTCGACTACCCCATCATCGGACAAAGTAACAAAACGCTTTTAAGTTTCGCTTATGTGAGCTTTTCAATTCACTTTCTTTCAAGATGTTAGATTTTCTTGTAAACACTTGCTAGGTATATTGCCATTATAATACTTTTCGAAACAATGACTTCTTCTCAAATATGATATCGCATATAGCACACTTCAGAAGAAGAAGAAAAAAACACACAATACCGAAAAGTTGACGACACAAGATGACCTTATTTATAGATAGATATTGGGGCGTGATACAAAAAAGGCAAATTTTTTTTTCTTAATTGCCTGAAGAAAAATTTGAAAAATTTTCATAACACTATTTTTTTTTCAATTTTAATTGAAATTTAAAAAAAAAAAACAACATTATCACAAATAACTAACCTTTTTTAAAAAACTTTTTTTCTTATTTTAGATTGAAAACTTATTAGAATTTTCTTTTAAAACTAAGTAACTAACCATGAATTTTAGTTTAAAACCGACGTTGATAGGAAATCGAAAAATCGAAAAAGATGTTACAAATTACAGCGTAGCTTAAAGGGTTTAAAGACTAAAATAGATTAGTTTATCCTATTGAGACAGCATAAGTGTTTTTTTTTTTTTTTTTGAAGATGTATCTAAGAGATAAAGGATCCGTACTTTAACGGGCAATAACTTGTTCGTTTAGAGATATTCGCACAACTGAAGTGAAAGGATACTATGGTGAGTTCCTCTTGTCTTAACTTCGAAAGCTTGGATTATTTTGGCACAAATAAAAGCTTTTATAAGTTTGTTATAATTTAACTTAAACATTCTCCTTTAACAAAATAAGTGCCAAATGCAAGAGAGAAAATTTATATTATTTGATAAGAGTGCATTTGTTGGTTGTTGTTGTTTCTTGTTTAATGTGAACACTAAGTTGGCTTCTTAACTATTCTTAAAATCCGGCTGTAAATCCTCATCAAACAGTCAAAACCTCATATTTGCATATTAACTTAGAACAAAACTAGCATAATTCAACAAAGTCAGTGTCAAAATCAAGACCATTTGATGCGGAAAACTTTAAACCAAAATTTCTTAACACAAGAAACAAATCGGTTATTTTGTGTGTCCGCCTTTAGAACCCTTAACTAACGACCGGGCCGGCTCCTACCAGTGTGATTTTAGGCGAGAAAAATCAACTAATGATTAGATTTTTTCACAATCCGGCAGTTCCTGGGAATAACCCAAAGAATACCAACTTAACGTCTTTAACGACTTTAAAATCACTTATGTAAGCGTTAATAGAATGTGGCTATTAATGAGACGAAAACCAAGTATATGCTGTCATCGAGTAGAGAGATCCAACACGATCGCACAGTGGTTAAAAAAATTAATATAGGTGGCCAATATTATGACTTGCTCTATTGGGCAAGTATTGGTATCGTGTCAAAAAAAATTACGATGATGGAGAATACCAAAACAGTGGTTTTCGTCATGCCGTCCGTCAGTCTGTGCGTCTGTGCGGTACAGATAATTTTTACGCAATTTCGAAAGTTGTTTTTTTTGTTTTTGAATATCTCGTCTAGAACTAATACTTCCTATATAGCGGTTTTGAGTTATTGGGTTTTTCTCGAAAACGGCTCTAACGATTTTGTTCGGTGATCCCAACAAAACTGCATTTTTAGTTTTTCTTAAAGAACTCGAAAAACGGAGAAACAGCGTTGCCGTTTGTTTTTTTGCAAATTTTTGTTTTTATTTTGATTTTTTGTGAATACCTCGTTAAAGCGATTTTGGCTAAAACTTTTGCACAGATATTTCATATAACCTTATGAATTTATAGGTTTGAATGAAACAATAATATTAAATGACGGAACAAGCAGCATAACTGCAAGTATTGCAAGCTATACAAAAACCCACTTATGAATTTATTTCAGTTTAAAAAAAAATATGTATTAATTAAAAAACTAAAAAAAACAAATATTCCCTAACGAATAGGGCTCAAAATGATTAGTTTTGTATTGAACACATTTCTGTATCTTTAAATTTCCGATACAACTTCCCAAAAAAACATGCTCGATCATTTTTCTGGTTGCCCTGCTTATGTCAAAAAACATTTCCCAGCTGTAAAAAACGCTCAAAATAACAGAGGTAAAACGCGGTTCGAAAGTTAAATTTTGAGACAAATGCTCTGTTATCAAGCTCCTCCAGCTATAAATATTGATGAAATTGCACGGATTTGTCTTTAGCGATGATCTTACAAAGGTAAGAAGTATGCAAGGGAAAAAGATTTAGCTGGGGTGGAATCGGTTAAGGTGATAATTGACTGTTGATAGTCAATAAAGTCAATTATTGCACGTAAGGAGATTATCAAAACGACGATAGTCGTTTTGCGACCGAAACCTATTTAGGTTTCTATTATTTCTTGGATTTTCAATTGCATTGCGGGTTCAATTTCTTAGAAATCACAGTTTTCGGGTGAAATACTGTTTAAACAGAAATT
Organism: Meliscaeva auricollis; assembly: GCA_948107695.1. Classification (NCBI taxonomy): domain Eukaryota; kingdom Metazoa; phylum Arthropoda; class Insecta; order Diptera; family Syrphidae; genus Meliscaeva; species Meliscaeva auricollis. The sequence goes on from OX403616.1 coordinate 42,819,342, forward strand.
CATTAATTATCGATGTACACAGAGCGGCAACTACTATTTCGAATCAAAAACGACTATAAAAAAAAACGACAGTAAACTATTATCTTCGTTGTACATAAACGGCCATGACTACTTATTCTCTATCAAAAAAAAAATATTTTTTTATATTTGCTACGCAATGGTTCTATTAACATACATGAATAACAAATCTACATAACCTTTAACTTCAGTCTACAAAAATGCAGTCCATAGATAATTTTAGGATTCATCTACATATAATGTAAAGTTACGACAACAGCAGATTATTCAATTTATTCATTATATTTTTCAATGTTTTACCACACAAAAAAATTAAATCAGCTCTTACCATGAGCTCAACACAACACAGCTCAGCTCAGCTCAGCTCAGCTCAACTCGGCTCAGCTCAACTAACGGCTCAGCTCAAATAGCAGCTCAGCTCAAATCAGCTCAGCTCAGCTCAACTAACAGCTCAGCTCAACTAGTAGCTCAGCTCAAATAGCAGCTCAGCTCAAATCAGCTCAGCTCGACCGGCAGCTCAAATTTGAGCTAGCTAAAAAATTGAGCTAGCTCAAAATTGAGCTGAGCTGAAATTTGAGCTTTTTGCATCTCTGATAACAGCGCAGCGTAACGGCCGGCGGCGCTGCTGGCCTGAAACAACGTTTAACCAAACCTATTGAAATTCTAGACAAATCCTCATTTTTGAGGTAATTCAAAAAGCGAGGGGATGCTAGAAGCTCTTGCATTACTTTATTTACTTCAAAAAAAAAAAAAAAAAAAAAATAATTAGCAAAGTGTTTTCTTCAAAATAATAATCAAATAATTGTCCATATATGTAACTATTTTAAATGCTGTGATATTTTCTAATGTCAAAAAGTGACTTCCAACAAATCTATCCTAGAAAATACCGTTAACTATTAGAAATTCAATACTTGTGCCAAAGTACTTGATAAATACTTGAAAAGTACTGCTATTTGGTTTTTTTTCAAGTACCAGTACCAAGTACTTAAGTACAAGTACCGGTACTTGTATTGGTACTTAAAAATTTACATCTCCGATTTTAATACATCTCAATCCGACCATTTTTCACAGAGATACAGTCCATCTAAAACCACTAAAATGTTAACAAAAAAATCTTGTTCCTTCTTTGGTCTGGTTTATGTGAGGCCTTCACAATAAGAATAAAAAATCTATGGCAATAGTCCAGTCAGTCAAGTAATGGTTGAATTGTGGGATGGATGCTAACGTGCAATTTCTTTTTCCAAAATTTTTATTCTGACATCCTATAACTTATCTCAAATGTCACAATCTCAAAAGTCACTCACGTGCTCTTGATCAAGATCAAACCGAAAGTTAAAAGCTTACAAAATTAGAGAAAAAACGTTTTGTTATAAAGTAAACATAATGGCACATACATAATTTAAGGGTATTTTTTTTTTTTAATGCACAATTCAAAGAGACTAATTTCAAATCGATTCTACCATCACGAAATGTATGACCTTTTTCCATTTAGTGATTCTTATTTGATTAGTCAACAGTTAACTTATCATCAAAATTAGTGATAAAACTTGGCAGGAATATTTCAATAGTCATAAAAACCAAGTATATAAGTCCATAAAATTAAACACATGCTTATACAATAAAAAAAAAAAACGTTTTGAGTGTAAGAGAAATACTGAACCAAAAATGTGCTTAAACAACAATTTTGAAAATATCGAAACTTTGAGAAACAAAAAAACATAAAAAAACATAAACCAGTTTCGCTTTGTCGCGCGACAGTGTGACACGACAATACTTGTTTACACAGCGTCATATAAGAGTACCGACACCAAATGCGACTTTGTCGAGCAGCAGTGCGACACTTTGGTTTTTTAAAAACTATTTAAAATCTAAAAACTAGATAATTTTGTGTCTTCTAATTTTTGAGAAACGGGGACAGTATGATAATTTAGAGTAAATTTTTATCAGAATCTTTCCTTGGCAAAAGTTAACTTTTGTTCCTACAACCTTGAAAATGCATTTTCAAGGTCAAAACGTGGAGCAACAAATTCGAGACTGGGGTAACAATGAGCAACAACTTAGCAACAAATTCCCTCATACTTAGATTTTCGAATTTGTTGAGTTCTTAGAAGTTATGTATCCAACTGCATTTGAGTGACGTCATCAAAATTTGTTTTGGATTTTTGGGGATGAAGGAGTTGGAGCAGAAATTTGAAATGCACTTTTTTGGAGAGCAACAAATACATATAAAAACTTTTCCTTGACAAAGTTAACTGTTGTTCCTACAACCTTGAAAATGCCATTAGAGATAGCTGTGAAATACGTTCCACAAGATCCACAAGGCGTTTTGGCCATGAAGGAGTTGGGCTAAAAATTTTATATACACTTTTTGAAAAGTTGAGGAGAAGCCCTTGAATTGGTGTTAATCTTTTCACTATATGATAATTTTTGAGCGATTTAGATTTTCCTATGAAACTGTTAAAGTGCATTTCAAGGTCAAAACGGAGCAACAAATTCAAAATTTGGGTAACAAATTAGCATCAAATTAGTGAACGACGTTGACTTTTGGGAGTTAAAAAACAAAATTCTCATGCCATTTTTATAAAATCGATAAAATGATTATTGAAAAAAAAGAAAGAGAATTTATTATATTTTTTTTAATCTCAATTTTCGAAATTGCTGTTACTAAACTGCCAACTAAAATGCTTTTATACAAAAATTATAAAAGTAATTGTATGGCATGTACCGTATTTAGAGATTTAAAAAAGGTTTTCATGAATAGATGTACTTCATCCCAAAAAAAAATTATTTGTTCATCGAAATCGTAGGAGCAAGTTTTTCTAAATCTGGTATGACAGGTTATTTTTGGTCCTAATAAATTAATTTCAAAAATCTCTCTGGACAGTCGGGCAACATTTTTTCATCGTAATGTCATGTTTGATTGTTATCTCAACTGTTTTTTTTTTGTACAATGCATAACATGAATGATAGTACCTATTAACATAGCAATTAAAAAAAAAAACTCACATTATTAGCGGTAGAAGTTTTTACAAAAATTCAGCACAATGCAGGGCTACGATCAATGACTTTCATCAAATGAAGTGCGTGCACAAACATTTTAAAAATATCTTCGGTGTATTGTTTCATAGGGGTATTTAACATTCGTGCTGTAATAAATTCCAAAATAAAATAATTAACTTAATAATAAAACGAATGCATGTGTACATATTAAATTGTATTAACCAAACACAATACCTTAAAGTTCTTTTTTCTCAATAATTGTGCTATGTTTTGAATTTACAGAATTCGAAGGTAATTTTTTTTTTTAATATTGACAACTATATTATTGTTCTCATTTTCAAAGCTGGTGCCACTGTGTTCGCTAGCAGGAAAAAAAAGCTCAGCTTTCTTTCTTTGGCAACACTTGCTCCACTAGGGGTAGTCAATTCAATAATAGTGTGTAAATATTGTACTCTCTCTCGCATTATTTCCGTGTGTACTCTCCCATTTTTCTTGAGATTTGAACTTAATTTTTTGGAAGTTTTTCTTCTTCATCCTCGGGCACGAGCACGGGCTCTGGTATCGTTACAGTTAACAAAATTCCATTTTCATTAAGGTGTGTGGGATATAAGATATTATGCTGAGTTATCGTTCGATAGATGCAAATATATCGGTTAAAGCTCTTCAGTTCTGTTTTGGCCCAGAGTCAAATAGTGTGTTGGATGAAATTTCCTTCATAAAAAAAAATAATATAAAAGATTCTTTGACTCATAATTTGGTTTCATGTTTTAATTGATTTTAATTATTATTATCTCAAAGTGATGCTATTATATAGCTAAAAGTGAATAAAAGAATCTCATAGTGTTTACATGTCACACAGGTGGGTGTAGTACCTGGATAGAATTAAATTTTATATACTATATACATTTTTTTTCCCAGATAAGTGAATTATTTATTACCTTTGGAGAAGCTTTTATTTTTATTATACTCATTTGTTGAGATCTGAAATCTAATTATTAAACCCCGTGGATTAAAAAATAAAAAAAAAATGATAAAAAACACTTCCTATCTGTTTTTTTTGTCTACTGTTTTATCTATTTTTTATGTGAAGATGCGATTTTCGCGTGTGTAATAATAATAATAAGTGGATGCTGAAGATTTCCTTATTGTTTACATGATAATAAGTAGAATTTATTTTTACTCGAAACGAAATTTACAAGGAACCATTTGAGATCCGCTCATATCGATATAGGGGGCTGCTGTAAACAGTGCGGTCCACTTGAAAATGTTTATCATAATTTTTTTTTTTATACCTATTTGGGTAAGAAAATGGTTAAGTCAAATAAAAAAGTGTAACATTTTCTTGTATTGATTGTCGTTTTCACTCGGGAGTTCACTCGTTCTAAAATAAAATTAAACATGTTAAATTGATTCCACTCAATTTGAAAGTATTAAATCTTTTTCGGTGAAAATTTAACATAAATATTTTGACATTTCCACCACGTAGTTTGATTTGACATTTGAGTTTATATAAATAGGTAAGTGCTTCTTGAGTAAATTCTGATATTTTATGTCATTTTCGATTGGTTTCACTCAAAAAATTACTCATTCCGAAATTGAATTGGAACAGTTCAAATCGCTTCTACTCAATTCCAACGTTTTGTGTATTACTGCATTTGAGTGAATTTTAACTTGAAAACGAGTGAAGTGAATTTTTCTTCTTGGCATTGTTCGATGTGTCATTTTTGTGCCAATAAAACAGTTGAAGAAGGCTTCTTGACGTCCAATTGAAAATGGCATTATAAGTGCTTTTGAGTGGATTCTAGCGTGAAATCGAGAAGCAAATTTTTGTTCTTAGAATCGTTTGAAGTGTCATTATTATGCCAGTAAAATCGTTCTATAAGGTTTCTGGAAGCTTTTAGAATCTTCTGGACGTCCAATCTTTTGAGTGGACTATAACTTGAAATCAAGAATCGAATTTTTGTTCTTAGAATCGTTCGAATTATCATTTTTGTGCCAGTTACATAGTTTCATGAGGCTTCTGGACGTCCAATCGTCTAAACGGCATTATGAGTGCTCATGAGTATCGACTCAAAAACTCGAAATCAAGAAGCGAATTTTTGTTCTCAGAATCGTTCGAAGTGTTATTTTTGTGCCAGTCAAACAGTTTTAGGAGGCTTCTGGAAGCGCCTGGAAAGAAGATTATTTACACATTCTGCAGACTCATCTTCCCAATTTTGTCCATAGTAGCCCCTATTCTGACAAGGAAGTGATACTTCAACAAGACGAAAACCCAAAGCTCATGTCCAAAATCGTGAAGGAATGGCTCACCCAACAAAATTTTAAGATAGTGCAGTGGCAAGTATAAAGTCCAGACCTCAATCCCGTTCAGAATTTGTGTTCAATAGTGAATATACGGTTGGGACAGATCGACCCCAACGAATCTGAACCAGCATTGGCAGCGAGTACACCCAAGAATGGCAGATTATTCCAAAAGAAATTATAAATAATTTTGGTGGAAAGTATGCCAAAACGTGTATAGACGAAGTACTAAGATGAACCTTGTTTACCTATTGCTGTAAGGTGCAAAATTGAGTAAATGCGAGTTGTCTTAAACTTTTTTTGTTTTTCTAGAATAAGTTATTTTCCGTTTTTTAATACAAACTATTTTGTTAAGAATTGAGCATGAAATAAGGGACACAAGCAGCTTCTGCAGCTAGTGTCCATCTCTGATTCCGCAGCTTCTGCAGAAATCATTGGAGAAAACTTCAAGTCGTTTCGCGTGTCTACCTATTAGACAGTGTCCAGTTATAAACCCTATAACTGCACGCACTATGATCCAATCAACAAACAAATATTGTTTTTGTTTTTCAAGAGACTACCTACAACAAAAAAATGTTTAAACAATTTTCATTAAAAGTTGTTAACTTTTGCCATATATGGCTGGATGTGCAGTTACACATGAATGAAGGATAGCGATCCACCTTCAAGCACCGTTTTATTCTACATTTAATGACCTGTGCCTGCAGTAATTTTGGCACTGCTAATTCGTTTTTTTTTGCTGTTCCGGGATGTGTCCATTTTGTTGTTGGTCCACTGCAAGGTCTTCCTTTTTATTATTTAGAAGTAGTCCGACTCAAAAATATTTGTTGTGACCAGGTTGGCCGAATTTCACAAAATTCTCATTATCAGCGAAATGGAGGCATCTTTTTATTTCTTCCCAACACCTACATGGCAAGGTCTCATTCACAAAAGACTGTCTAGTTGAGACTTTCAATACCGTCTTGTAGAAGGCAATTTAATGAAAGGCGTGAATAAAGAAATACCATCGCATTGTTCCATTCTACTTCGATTAATTTTGCCTTGAAATTTTGTTCTGTTCTGTTCGATTTTTTTAAAATCAGGCCTAGTAGCTTTCCAGCTAAAAGAGAACCAAAGAAATCCTCCGAATCGAGGATTTCATACTCACGGCAGCACAAACATTTTGTTTTATAAAAATAATATGACGAGAGGGTTGGTTCCTCACTCCAAAATAGTGGTCGCTCTAATTTGGTTGCAGTTTTATACTATTGCGCAAAGAAAAAAACCAACCAAATACACAAAAACACATTACCAAATAACTATTCTAAATTATAAAATCGTTTATTTTCCAGTGGCAGTCGCGTTATTCCGTTAGTCGGCGTTTAAAAATCAAAAGCCATATATGGCTGCTGGTGCAGTAGAGGGTTAAAGATATTAAACGTTTGAAGTGCTTCAGATCTAGTTCTAGCTTTGTCGCAAAGCTTGTGGTAATATTATTCCACCTAAAGTTTGTTTAATGTATATAGCATCATGTTTGAGCAAAACCTAACACTAAGCGATGGGAATACCTATGTTTTCCTTATCTGGTAGTAAATGTATTAGTGTTTCACTTTTGGTGAGTTCGTCAGCTCTACAATTTCCGTTGGTTTCATACCGAACAAAATTGAGATCACAAGTATTTTTTTAAGTGACCAAAAAGCAAATAATATTTGTGTGTACACAAAGGGTATAGTAGAATTAAAGCGACTTTCTCGATATTGTTTTTTTAGAATTATTCGATTTTATTACCATCAAAAACGAAATATTTCGTTCAGCAGTACGCAGTTCGATACATAAAATTGAATATTGTTGAAATTATTTGGAGAAGGCTGCACACATTTTGCACTCACAATTCACTTGTCAACCCAGTATTTTCGAGCGAAAAGAATGGATTTTAGTTTATTTATTGAGTTTTAACCATTTTTAATTTAACTTTAGAAGATTTTCCGATATTTTTCTGTTTGTTATACATTTTTTATTTTTTATTTGACAGAATACTCTTTGAATATTTTTCGTTTATGTTTTTGTTGGTATATCGCTGTGGACGTGGAGACTACACAAAAAAATCGCATAAAAATTATATATTTTAAAACAAAGCTGTGAAAAAGACTAACCAAAGGTACCTCACTGTACAAGAAAGTATCCTAGACATTTTTTTTTGTTGTTGTTTGTATCAATTTCAAGCTGTGAGCTGCTTGCTTGTGGGGCAGCATTGATTGTTTGAACAATTACCCACTTCGCAGTAACTGCCACCGACACTAATAAATTTTCGAATGAACAATTAAATTGTTTATCTGATTTTTGTGTATTTTTTTGTTCTTCTCATTTTAACATTTCTCTCGCAATTCTAAGATAAATTACAGATGGCTTTTATTTGATCTAATTTATTTCTTTTTTTTTGTGCTTTTTCTGCTCATTACAGGTTTGATATTTGTTTGCTAAGAAAAATTGTAATAAAATAATAAGAACAACAAAATACGAATTCATCATCGAAGAGTGCCCTTCAGGACCATACTAAGTGAAGTGCAAAATAAAAATACTTTAAAATTTATTTGGATACAAAAATGGGTGACAATATTATTGGTTCGGCAAGTTTTCTGCATTTGGGGGATGTTGTATCGTTGTATGCCGAAGGAAATGTTTCGGGATTCTTAAGTACACTTGGGTAAGATAAAAGACTAATACACACTATACGTCAAAAATGCTTCAATCAAATTCAAGAGATGTGTTTGAATTTTATTTGATTTGTTTACTCTTTCGAATTTTTACACACAGATTGGTTGATGACAGAACAGTTGTGTGCCCAGAAGCTGGAGATTTGAACTGTCCGCCGAAGAAATTTAGAGGTATGATTTTCTATTTCTTAAGAATCATCTTATTTGTAGTTTTTTTTTTTTTTTTTTCTTGTATACAAACAAAATTCAGAAAAGCACTTGTATTTATCATTTTATACAAATATAATTAAATTTTCTTAAATAAAAAAAATATATGTTCCCTGTTCTAGTACTAAAAAAAAGAAATAGGTCAAAATTTTAATGAGCCTAAATAATTTTTTTATTGGTACATTTCTCTCACCATCAATAAAGCAATAAAAACCACAAGGGGTCACGAGAATATAAACAAAAGTGTTTGTTTTGTTACTAAATGGGTTGGGGACATGTTAACCTGCTGCTCTACTTCACACACGCAGGGATGTTTAACGTTACGTTCGATAGCACTTTTCTATAAATGTTTATGAAATTTTTTACACGTAATTTTATTTTGATTGAATGAATAATTTTTTAGACATGGTTCTGGGCTATGAATGTATGTAGCATGTGTTTTTGTTTTTTTTTTTTTTCTTAGACACAGAAAGTTGTTTAACTGAACTTGAAAATAAAAGCGCTGTTTTATTTGACCTTTAATTTATCGGTTGTACTTTTGAAATAAAAAAAGATGTAAAGAGATTCCATAAATAGATTAAATATTAGTTCTACATTTAGATGGGAAAGTTTTACATACTAAATAAAGATTTGGTCTTCGATCATGGCTGTAAACGTTGCACTCTGAAGACATTTCATAGCTATATATGTATGTATAATTAGGAAGAATGGTGACAACACAAAAAAAACTAAAAATTGAAACTTAAAGTTTAGGGTTTATTTTAGAAAACAACAGGATGAAATTTGTTGTTAACACTGATTTACTTAAGGGTATATCCATTGTAACGGGTTTGATACATTTTTCTTGTTTTTCTTTTGTAATATTAATATATTAGCGTATTTTAACACTTCTTTAAAAACTAATATAAGTAACTAGCTGGCCCGGCAGACGTTGTCCTGGTCCTGTCCTCATTTTTATTCTGTAAGTGTGGAAAGCTGAGGAAAAACGTGAAAAGTGACGGAAAAATTTAGACGCGTAAAAAGCCTGGAAAGTCTTATAAAAAGCGCGGTGTTTCAAAAATCTTTCACCAGTATTCTGTGATATTTTCCTCGGTATTACCCGCATTTGCGACGGTAGTCCACAAAATATCGCATATTTTCCACAACTATCCAAGCTCTGTATTCTACGGTTATTCGTGCTTTATTCCACCGTATTGCGCAATCTTTCACCAGTATTCCGCGCTTTTTCACATACTTTTTTGCAAATCCATTACTATGTTTTATTAGCCAGTTTTTTTTTTTTCAAGTAAAATCTAGGCATAGTTTTTGAAAAAAAGTGTTTCAAACTCGAAATTTGGGAAAAAAAAACATAAAAAAAAATGTTTATGGTGTAATTTTTCAAGACATTAAGATTTTATATTATTATTTTTTAATTAGAATTTGTTGTTCTTATTAATTCTTAGTCAAAAATTAAAAACAAAATAATTCTATGTCTTCTGGTTCTCGAGAAAATTATTTTTTTTTGTTTGAGTGATTTTACTTGGCCTTATTTTGGTAATAATAATTGAATGTGGATTAAAAATAGTAATATAAACAATGAAACTCGTTCATGATTTCGATTTATCATGTGGCAGCTTGGCGTAATGAGTAATGCATTTGCTTTGCGGTTGTTTGTTGGTTATGGGCCCAGATCGGGTATGAGTTTTTCAAATAAATCGAACAAACATCAACTTAACACAAATCCAGAAAGGAATCTGATGATCACTTTTTTTGTGGTACACTTTACGGGATCCACACAAACCGAAGGGACATAAATTACAGATCAAACTAAAGCACATGCATAGAATGTGCAATAGCTATAAATTATTTAAATATTTTACATCGAAATTGTTTAAAACAATGAATTAAAATTGCAAAAATGCGAGGAAAACAAACCCTCCTAAATGAAGAATCAACTATAAATATTAAGTATTTGTTTTTAGTAGTTGAGCTCTTACAATAATATTTTGAATCATTAAGCGTTGACTACGATCGAATTTTTTCCCAAAAAGTGAACAAGAATAAAAATAAGCAAAATAAAATATATAAAAATAATAAGTTTGTTTAATTGTTTTATTTGCACGTATGTGACTTAAAGGTGTTAAGACAAAACTAAAATCTTCAAGAATAAATACATACACTAGCGACGTCTGTTGCTGAAAAGAGCGTACAATTTACACCATACAAATTTCAGTTCAGACATCTATCGGTGATTTTCTGAAAAAAATATATTGGCCCTCGAATTCAATTCATTATAGTTTATCTGTAATCACAGATTGCATATCGGCATAAGTTGAAATTTTTTGTTTCAAAATTCTGAGTTTGAAAATCATTTTTTCTTTTTTTTCATTTTCTGGCTATCAAAAATCCCTTTGGCCTTATATTAAACTCCGTTGCATTTCAATAATTTTTGTTTAAGGCAAGTTTTGAGAAAAGTCCCCCTCCCATCTGAACAGATGAAAATAAAGTTGTTATTGCTGTTCAAAGATTAATAGAAACTGACGGAAGACTGCAGCCTAACTGCAAGTATGGAAACATACGAAATTTAAATAATATGTAATAAACCCTATCTATGCTAATTAGTTTACTAAAGCTGCCCATACACAGAACACTTGTGCAAGCACCGGTGTCATAACACCGGTGTTGCATCCCGCCATACACACGACACCAATCGGGACACCGACACCAAAAATCAAAGAAGTTTGATTCTACGAACACCGTGTCTGACACCAAAATCGTTGTGCACACCAGCCCATACACAGAACACATTTCAGTACACCGACACCGGTGCGTGCACAAGTGTCGTGTGTATGGGCCGCTTAAAATAGACATAAAAAATTTTTGGAATAGTTTATTTTATTAAATTTTAACAATTTTTTTGAAAAAAATAATGTTTGTTCACAAAAATCTTATTGTTAACTTAAAAAATAAAATCCGATAAGAGCCGCAATTTTCAACCGGTAATTCTTTAAGTATTAGCGATCACCAATATCTGAATAAAAGAACATCCAAATCGGAGCAGATTCACCTGGTTCCGAGATAATCCCTTATTTGCCGCTTTAATTACTTCACTAAATGCTCAGCTCCCTTTAACCGATTTTATTAAATATGTATAAAAAACTTTAAAGGAAATCTTGATCTTCAAAAATGCAATTGAAAATGTATGGAAACTTGACGGTTTTCATTACAAAAAAGTCAATACATTTAAACGTTTTTTTTAGTTTTTTTCCATTCTTTTTTTAGAAAAGCACTAAGCGTACAGTAAAAGTACTTACCATAAATAGTGTAGAAAACTAATTTTTTTATAAAACAGTGGCATAAACTTTTGCTGTAAGTCTAACAGTTTCTGAGATAATTGAAATTGATTTTACGAACACCGTGTTACGAACAAATTGCTACAACTTTAAATATCAGAACTTCATCTACCGACTACTACAGATACTAGTTATCAGTTTTCTTTTATTTTGTGTTATTCTAACTTGAAGAATTCGATACATTTGTTTTTCAGATTGTCTCATCAAAGTATGTCCTATGAACAGATATTCCGCACAGAAACAATTCTGGAAAGCAGCTAAACAAAGTGGCAGTTCTAATACTGATACGAATCTCCTTACCCGGCTACACGTAATTTTTTTCTTATTCATTTAAAACCTACCATTTTAATTTACTATTTTGTTATTATTTTTGAAGCATGCCGCCGAAATTGAAAAGAAACAAAATGAAACAGAAAACAAGAAACTCCTCGGCAGTTCAGTACAATACGGTAGTGTTGTACAAATGCTGCATCTGAAATCAAATAAATATCTGACAGTCAACAAGCGCCTTCCATCGTTACTCGAAAAGAATGCTATGCGAGTTTACTTGGATGCAAATGGCAATGAGGGTTCATGGTTTTACATAATGCCCTTCTATAAACTTCGTTCGATAGGTGACAATGTCGTTGTAGGTGACAAAGTGATATTGAATCCTGTGAATGCGGACCAACAGAATCTCCATGTGGCAGCCAATTATGAATTGCCTGATAATCCCGGATCAAAAGAAGTGAATGTACTGAATTCATCAACATCATGGAAAATAACTCTTTTCATGGAACACAAAGAGAATCAAGAGCATATTTTGAAAGGTGGCGATGTTGTTCGCCTATTCCATGCCGAACAGGAAAAATTCCTTACCATGGACGAGTATAAGAAACAACAGCATGTTTTCTTGCGAACAACTGGTAGAACAAGTGCTACAGCTGCAACAAGTAGTAAGGCATTGTGGGAAATCGAAGTGGTCCAACATGATTCTTGTCGTGGTGGAGCTGGGCATTGGAATTCATTGTATCGCTTCAAACACCTGGCAACAGGGTATTATCTAGCAGCTGAGCTTGATGGCGATACTACATTTGAAGATGCTTCTGATAGTGGAATGAGAAGCGGAATGGGTAAGCAATAATAAAGTAACAAAATTGACGTTTATCTTAATTTAAATGTTTTTGTTTTTGCAGAAAAATCCAAGAGCGAACAATTTCGTTTGGTTTCGGTTCCTTATTCAACAGAAATAGCATCAGTATTTGAATTGGACCCAACGACAATGACAAGAGCCGATAGTCTTGTGCCCCAGTCGAGTTATGTGCGATTGAGACATTTATGCTCGAATACCTGGGTCCATGCAACCTCTATTCCAATTGATATTGATGACGACAAGCCTGTTATGTCCAAGGTTTGTTCTCACACAATTCTATTTTTCTTCTTGATTCGACCTAAAAATATTTAAAGGTTTGCTGTTCAGCCATCAAAGAAGACAAGGAAGCCTTTGCGCTTATTCCTGTGTCTCCTGTTGAAGTACGTGATCTTGATTTTGCCAATGACGCCTGCAAAGTATTAGCAAATGTTACATCAAAATTTGAAAATGGAAGCATTTCAGTGAATGAACGAAGAGCGCTGGTATCTCTTCTTCAAGATATTGTCTTTTTCATTGCTGGTATGGAAAACGAACAAAATAAAACCAAGGCACTTGAATTGACAATTAAAAATCCGATTCGTGATCGCCAAAAGCTTTTGCGAGAACAATACATACTCAAGCAGTTATTTAAAATTCTTCAAGGACCATTTCAGGAGAAAGATGGTGAGCCACCATTTCTTCGATTGGATGATTTAAGTGATCCTAAAAATAGTCCATATAAAAATATATTTCGCTTGTGTTATCGAATTTTGAGGTTATCTCAACAAGATTACAGGAAGAATCAGGTATGTACCTAATCTTAGGACACTATAATTGCAAAATTTAACCAAACACTTTTTAGGAATATATTGCCAAACATTTTGGACTGATGCAAAAACAAATTGGTTATGATATTCTAGCCGAAGACACAATAACTGCATTGCTGCATAATAATCGAAAGCTTCTTGAAAAACATATTACAGCCTCAGAAATTGAGACATTTGTCGGATTGGTTCGAAAGAATATGCTTTGTTGGGATTCAAGATTCTTGGATTATCTATCTGATTTGTGTGTGTCAAATAGAAAGGCAATTGCTGTTACACAGGAATTAATATGTAAAAGTGTTCTAAGCTCAAAAAATGCTGACATTCTAATAGAAACACATGTGAAACGATCGCCTGTGAAGAAACAAGCCAGTCAGGATATTGATTTGGAGACATTGGATGAAGATAATGATAGTTTATTGGTAGAAATAAATGGTGATAACACAGTGATAAGTTCGAATAACTATGAAATTCATTTACAATGGAAGGGTCAACCGGTAAGTTTAAAAATATGTTTATTTAAATACGGGCAAGTATACATTTATACAAATGTCAAATGCAACATCAAATTTGTAATTTTATTAATTTATTTGATCAAGTGAACATGATAAACCACAGTTTACGTCCAACAAGCTTCTCCAGCCAGCCGGGTTCCACAGGCGGACGGATGCAGAGACTTAGATTTAGTCTTTCTGAATACACGCCACTACACACCATATTCGGTTTTTGAGCCATCCGTATAGACATGAATTGCTTTCTCGCTCAAGAATTCATCGTCGTCCCAAGTGGATCTTGATGGGATAGCATTCATACATTACAAAAATGAATTTGACACTGGTCAAGATTAGTTTTTTAATTTATATATTTAAATTTCATGTTTCCATACTTGCAGTAGTAGGAATTTTTTTTGTTTTTCAATTTCATCGATTATCCTATCCGCCATTTTAAAACCGTCTATCAAACACAACACCCATTTAATTAATCCTCAAATTGAATTGGATCGTCAGAACAGAATGGGGTTTCTACGTCTCCATCGGAGCTAAATCTCCTTTAAATCACGTGATTTACCTTACGAATATAAATCTCATCAAATCAAGATTTGAAATAAATCACCTTTAAATCTACTTGGAAACAAAAATGCGGTAAATCAAAAATACATATATTACTGGAATTTGCTCGGCTATACGCAATCATTTTTTGTTGCCTACAAATTTCTTTTTCCATATTGCCACAGAGAGTACACTTCTTTTTCCATATCTGCCCTGTTTTTAATTTTCTTAGCTTTGGTATTCAAAATAAATAGATAAAATGGTTTACTTTAAGTGTAATAGCTCTTTCATAAAATGTTTAGTAATATTTAGACATATTTGCACCACGCTAAAACAACTGCAAATATGTATTTACCCTCAGTTATAAAAAAGGGAGTGTATTCTCAATAGCGAATGAAAAACGATTGAATAAGTGCGCCTTAGTATTTTACTAGCGATATAAATACCATACAAGTTTAGTACAAGTTTAGAATTCGTAAACAAAAAACGAACTCGAGATAACAATCAGACATGTCATTACGATGATAGAGAATGCAAAAAAAACTAGGTCTCGCAATTTTGTCTGTCCGTCTGTCTGTCTGTCTGTCTGTCTGTCTGTCTGTCTATCTGTCTGTCTCTCTGTCTGTGTATACTTCGAGCTACAGCCTAAACCGCTATACCGATTTTCTTGAAACTTGGTGGTTAAGGGTCTTTGGTGATTCCCTAGAAGGGAAATTGAAATATTTTTTTTAGAACCAAAACTAACGGTACCTGCCATATAACCATTGAGAAAAAGTTGACTTTTTTTCAAAAATGGCTGTAACGATTTTGATCAATTTTTTTGTGTCTGCTTTCGTAAGTAGGGTCATACTTTTGAGATGAATGAAATGTTTGAAAAATTCTACTAACGGTACCTTCCCATGGAACCGTTTTTTTCATTTTTGACTTTCACTTATACGACTAAACCAATTTTGATGAATTTTTTTATACGGAGGCTTCTTAACAATTAAATAATTGTTTGATATAAATATTTTCAAAAAAATAATTTTTAGATTTAAAAAAAAAAAACAAAATTTGTTTTTGAAAAATCAATTTTTCGAAAACGGGTCACTGTATTTTTTTGAAATTTTGGTTTAGATGTGCAATAATATTATCTTAAAAATGGCATACCAACTTTATTTTTAAGCTATGAGAATTTGTATTTAAAAAAAAAAATATTTATTTTGAAAACGTCTCTAACGATTTTCAATTTTTTTTTTCTAAAAATGTATCTTTTTAATCAAATCAAATGGCATAATTAGTTTAGAGCTCAAAACAATTCAAGAAGTTGTTTATGTCATTTTAGTAATGAATTTATTTAATTATTTATTTTTAAAATCTTGATATAAGATAACGTCCACAGCAACTTTGACCCCAAGAGCAAGTACGTGCGAACCAGTCGTGCATTTTATTTTTTTGTGTACATGCTTCAAATACGTCAAAATAAATCTCATTTAATTTCTTGCAAAATCTCTTGCTCTAAATCCAGATTTAGTTCCGGTGGAAACGTAGCATTAGAAATCTAATGTTTTTTTTTTTGTTTTGACCCTTTTAACGAATCAAATGCGCTATTTTCGTCTTTTTCATAAGAAACTACATACTTGAATAATTTGTTTTCTTAATGAACTTATTTTTTGGTTCCTTAAACAAAAAATGTAGGGAGAAATCACTATGAAAACAATATCCGTTCTTATTTTAGCTTTGCAACAACCCAAAAACTCCTTCTTTTCTTAAACAACGTATATATAAATAATTTGCAAGATGATTCTTTATTTAAAGCTTAAATTTTCTTGCAATATTTTTAAACAATAAACTCAACCCCTCAAACGATGCGTTATCTCAAAAGCATTTTCTCATTTTCCACATCATTGGGTCTAGAAACACGATTTATGATGAAGGGAATAAATCAACCTTGAAATGCATTGTCTTTTTTTTTCTTTCTTCTGGCGCATGAAAGAAAGTGTGATTTTTTTTTGTATTTTTAGCTCTCACATTATAAATTAAATTTAAAAATAAAAACTTTAAGAATAGAAAAATATTATTGTACAACATTTTTTTAATAGAAATCAAAATCTATGGCAGAATTGGCAAGCTCATCATGTCAAGGTAGAACTGAAGAAGGTGAAATTCTCAATTACTATCGCCATCAATTAAATTTATTCTCGAATATGTGCCTCAATAGGCAATATCTCGCATTAAATAATCTCTCACCCCAATTAAATATTGACCTAATTTTAAGGTAAGTTTCAAAAACAATATTAATATTTTGGAAAAAAATAAAATAAATAAATTAATAAATTGTTATACTTTTACTCATTTTAAGATGTATGGCTGATGAAACAATTCCTTATGAATTAAGAGCATCATTTTGTCGACTTATGCTGCATTTACACGTTGATCGTGATCCACAGGAACCCGTAACGCCTGTAAAATATGCTAGATTATGGAGTGAAATCTCATCAAAAATGTCTATTCAAGAGTAAGTTTGATATTGAATTTGTTCTACGGAAATTATTTTAATTTTTTTAATTTAAGCTATGATTACAAAAAACATCCTGATTGTAACAAGGAAGCAGTTCGTGCTAAGTTTAATACAACAATTGTGTTTGTCGAAAACTATTTGTGTAATGTTGCAGTTAAAGCGTGGCTTTTCACAGATCAGGAGCAGAATAAATTGACGTTTGAGGTTAGAATATGGTTTATTTTATTAATTACATTTTTTTTTACTATTTATACATATTTGTACATAGTTTTAAAATAAGAAAAATAATCTATCTTAAATTTGTTTAAATTAACACAAAAACAAATATATTTCTGAGCTTCTTATAGTTAATTTATAAAATGCAATACATATGTCCAAAGAAAATCTATATAATGTATGTATGTTTTGTATCGGAGATAAATTTTTATTTGGTATGACAGTTAAGTATTGAATTTAAGATCAGTTGTTTTGCTTTCCATCGACAACATTTAAAATTGCTTAATTCATTGTTTTTTTTTTTTTTGTTTTCGTATTTAAATACAAATATTTAATACTTTTTGAGCAACATGCAAGAAAGAACAAATTCAGCTTGCCCTATTCTTCAAAAATTTCATCAACTAGTGAAACAAACGTAAAAACACATTCAAAGATGGGAACGGTTGCTTAATTTTAGTAAGTGCTGGGCCCTTATTAAAAAAATTACGATAATAATCGTTCGAAATCCCTTGTTTTCGTTAAATTGCAAAAACGATTTACTATAATCGTTGACAAAAGATACTCGTTTTCATTTACAACTGCTTTCGGCGATCATATTTGGCTTGGATGTCACTTGTTTCATTTTTGTGTTTGTGTATCAGAATTACTTTTGTTTTGCTATTTGAAGAAAGAAAAATATGAATAAATTCATAATTCATACATTCGTAATACACAAATCGTTTAAAGTCGTGACTATCGTTTTCCTTGGTGATCGTTTTATTGTCTTTCGTTGCGTAATTCGTAATACGGGCCCTGAGTTTTAACGTAATTTCGTTAACGCTCTATTGTCCCTCCACGTACCTACATATGTACTTAATCAATTATGAGCCAGTAACCGTTGTTGACTCGTTATGTGACCTTGGATTTGTGTTTGATAAGGAACTAACGTTAATATCCCAGATCACAACGTCTAACAACTGAGCCATCTCAGCCCCCGGTTTCGTTCAGCTGTGGTCAAAATATTTCTCCGAATTCAATGTCACAAAATCTTTTAACCTCACATTTGTCATACCACTTTGAGAATATGCTAGCCAGGTACGGTTACCCTTTTATACTACTCACTCTCTTCAAATAGAAGCTGTTCAAAAATGAATCCTTCAGTTTGCACTTCGTAGGATACCCTGGCCAGATAAGTTTCATCTCCCAGCCTACCTAGAGCGCCTTCAGCTTATAAATCTGTAACCCCGCTTGAGGAGACTTTTGGGCAGTTGACCTATTCATAATCGAAATGGAAATGCTTAAGTCTTAACTTGATGATTTCCTCAAGTTAAATCGAAACTCAAGTGAGGTCAGAAGCCCCCTCAAGCATTTCCTTGATACGTTATAAATGTCAATTCCCCCTATTTTTTACTTACCCGTTCTCTCTCTAATGCATTATTATTAAAAAACAAAACCATCACGGAGAGTCAAGAATTCCCGAAATTTAAACATATTACCAATTTAAAACAAAAAATATTAAATTTCTGCTTGACAGTTATCTCCAATTGGGACTACGAATTTCTTTGTCAGCTTAATTGAGAAATAATTTTACTCAAGTCTAGATTTTTTTCCACTCAAGAGTTTCCATTTTGTTTATGAATTCGGATTTCGCTTAAGCATTTGCTTAAGTTTTTTCTTAACTTACGGGAGTTGAGAAAAATCTTGACTTGAGTCACGACTACGAATTCCACCCTTGATCTCATAAGTCTTGTAACATCCTACTACCAACATTTTTGGTTTTGTGTAGGTTTTAATGTTAAGTTCTGAAACCATGTGATTTTGCTTGCATTAAAGTTAAACAAACTCTTGAAACAGAGAGAGTCCTGCGGTAATGCATATCTTTTTCCATTTATTTTTGTTGCTAAATAAAATAACATCTTTCACTGGCTAATATATTCAATTGTTATTCAATGTACATAGTAGGTACTTTTTATTTAATTTTTTTTTTTATAAAATAGATATTTTGATTTTTGCTTTTAGGTTGTTAAGCTTGCACGAGATTTAATCTACTTTGGATTCTACAGCTTCAGTGATCTACTGCGTTTAACTAAAACGTTGCTTTGTATTCTGGATTGTGTTTCTAATAACAATACAAGTGCAAGTGCTCGTTACAATGCTAACGATGTTGAATGTAAGTAATTTTGCTTTTTTTAATTTTATTTCCTGGTGTTTTTTTGTTCTTATTCTATCTGCTTTTGCTATACCTACACTAGAACACTTAAACACAGTTTTTCAATGTGAGATGAAAGTTAAACCCGAGTTAAATAAACTCTTGATTATCTTTATTGATGCTTTTGATGTTTTATTCTACGAGTTTGTTAGGCCATTCTTAGGCCCAGTTTTTGAATGCGAGATCATCCTAATATCAGAATTAGCACTGAGTTAATCTCTCGAATTTGTTTTTCAGTCAAATTAGATCCTGGGGCTTAGACGGGGTTAACTCACCGAAGTTGGTGGGTTAATCTTTGGGTTCGAAGCTTTCTGTGCTGAATTAACTCTGAGTTAACCTCGGGTTTAATCAATCCTGGGAAATTATTTAAGCCCGCATTATTTCTAAAGCAGTTTTTCAGTGCACGATTAACTTTACCTTTTTTCTATTAAATGTAAATCGGGGTGCGAATCTTAAGAAATCACCTTCACAGATGGCGATACTACAGAAAATGGAATTTCCCTAAAGACGCCACTTCTTGTTTTCCATAGTCAACGAAAAATCTTCAGTGTCTCTTTTAAATGTAAAAGATTATGCACCTGCATCTGTGAAAAGAAATCCATTTTAAATCCTGGGATTGGTGGATTAACCCCGGGATCAAATTTGACTAAAATACAAATTTAAGGGATTAACACATAGTTAATCGTGATACTAGGATGATCTCGCACTCAAAAACCGGGCCTAATTGCAGTGTTAACGAGCTCTGAGTTAACTCACCACTGAGAAAAAGTGTTCCTTGGAAGTATTAAAAAAATTTATATTATAATTAAAAAGTTATTGATCTCCAGTAGACGTTTATATCCTTAATGTGTTTATGATAAAACTACTACTTTTGTATTTTGTTTAATCAATTTTTTTGTTTTAAGCTGAAGGAGGTGTACTTCGTTCAATAGGTGACATGAACACCGTCATGACATCTCTCGCACTTGGTCCAATTGGATCTGCCATGGCTACGCCTACAATCCAACAGCGAAAATCCATCAGTCAAATGAAAGAGTACCCACTCGTGATGGACACAAAATTGAAAATAATCGAAATCCTGCAATTCATTCTGGATGTCCGTTTGGATTATCGAATTAGTTGTTTGTTATCGATTTTTAAACGAGAATTTGACGAGACTGAAACACAACCTACCGAATCGATGATAAATGCTCGTCAGAAGAATATTGACCTGGAATCAATTGGTATTCAAGCTGAAGGAATATTTGGTAGCGATGGCGATGTTGCCAATTTGGATCTTGATGGACAAGGTGGTCGTACATTTTTGAGAGTCTTATTACATCTCATAATGCATGATTATCCTCCATTGGTTTCGGGAGCTTTGCATCTACTCTTCAGACATTTTAGCCAGAGGCAAGAAGTCTTGCATGCTTTTCGTCAGGTTAGTTTATATCTTTCTATACGTTTAAAATTTATTAATTAGAGAATTGTTTATTCAAATTACAGGTTCAACTTTTAGTTTCGGACAGCGATGTTGAATCATACAAACAGATTAAATCAGACTTGGACATACTTAGACAAAGTGTAGAAAAATCAGAATTGTGGGTGTACAAATCCAAAGCTATGGAAGAGAATGCTATGGTAGTTCCTGGTAAAATACAAACACACACTATTCTTCTTATATTTCGCTTTCATCGAATTATGATTATGAAACAATATTATAATTTTAGTTGATCGATCGCTAGAAAAATCACTCGAAACTACTCTCAGTTCCGAGTATAGAGCATCTCTGAGTTTAGAACAGCTAACTGAATATCAAAAAGTCAAGGACATTCTTATTCGAATGAATAAGTTTTGTGTAACCAGTGGTGAGTGATTTCACTTATCTGACCAACTAATGTCTCTAGCTTAAATTAAGGTTCAAACACCAAGCCACGTAAACATGAACAACGGCTCTTGAGGAATGTTGGTGTACATACTGTGGTGTTGGATCTGCTGCAAAATCCCTACGATGAAAAGGACGATGTACTGATGCAAGAGTTAATGTGTTTAGCACACGAATTCTTGGAAAACTTCTGCCTGGGCAATCAACAAAATCAAGTTTTGCTGCATGATCATTTGGATTTATTCCTTAATCCTGGAGTAAGAATCAAAAAATAATTACATTTTTATGGAAACAAACAAAAATAATAATTTTCGATGTAGTCGATGTATTAAACAAAAAAACTATTAAACATTTCTAGCTTAGGTGGTGGAATGACTTCGAGAAAAAACTCTGAAATGTGAGGCTTTCAATGTGTATTGTATGTGTGTGTATGTGTGCGTGTGGATTTGATAACCAACTTGTATTCCCTTGTATTGAGTGTTTTCCGTTATCCTTTTGTTTTATATCAATAAATTTAATAATTATTGTTTTGTATTATTATTATTATTTTTTCACTAACCATTTAATGAGACAATTGATATTATTTTAATACTTTTTTTTCTTTTAGCTCCCCAAAATTAGATTGCTCTTTACCGTTTGCTTAAAAAGACCCAACAACGAAACCTCTTAGCTAATTTTTCACCTATATAAAGAGAAGGCAGAGTAGATTGATAGGTGCACCGTCCTTTCTTATTTAATTATTAGTGTGATCATATTTCGGAAATTACTTTTAATTTGGCTTTGCCATCGGAGATGAAGTCTTTCTCTGGTCTAGTTTTTAAAATTCTACGGACTGTTCATGTTCATTAGCTATACATGTCATGTCCCAGCTATTAAAAAAAAAAAACAGCCTTGCTTAAACAATTTGTGAATTAATCTGTTTTATCTTCTTTACCACATGTTATTTAGCCTTTCTATTTGGTACCTTCCTTTCAAACAAGCCAGGACCACTTTTATCCGCTTAAGAGATTCTATGCTCCTCCACTATATAATTGTATATCAAGACCGATTTTTTTATGCAGTGTCCCCTTGGGTTTTAGCCATATCGCTTAATGTCAGAATTGCTATTTCAGTAAAAAGATATAAAAAAAATCAGCAAAAATAAAGCAATGGTCTTTGTTCATTTTGATTGCAAAAGTCGTTTGAACTAAAAGGCAAACAAGACAACATTTTCTAGAAGTGATAAATTGCCGTTCAAGTTAAACTAAAACTTCAACGTTCTCTACCCTTTTGTTCTGTACCCTTCGCGTTTGGATAATAATGCCTCTTTTTTTATTATTCATGCAATATTTTACTTCCGGGAAGTTTACTTGATTCGCAGGATTAGCATTCGCATTTAAAGCAATAATAGAACTTGCCGCGGAAACTATATTATCGCTACGATAAACTGTCTTACCATTTCCATTAAGGCACTTCCTCGCCTATAAGTTTCATGCTTGAAATTAGGGCAAAAAAGAGTTCAATTCCCGGCGAAACCCATTCGTTGAATTCTGTAATTAAGGTGATTACTTTTTTTTTTAGTTTTCATTTTATTTGTCTTATCGCATTTAAGGTCTGAACAATTTTTTGTTTTGATGGGGGTTTTGCTAGGCCAAGTATTCTGTTTGCAACCTCAATGTTTTGTCAATACATTTTCGGGTACGCGTCATCTGCTATAGGGTTTCTGTCGAGACCAAGAAATAAATGTCTTTAGTTGAATTCCTTCCACGTGTCAAACAGATAGTTGTACGATAGTCGATGTTAGCTAATTTAAATGCTTACACATTCCTAAAAAGTGGCTGTTATGGATTGAAATGCGATCAAATTGAACCGTAAATTGCGTTTATAGGAATCCAAACAGATTCGACTTCTACGAAGTCGATAAGTCGTAAATATCCTTACGAGGAGTTCTTAGCATTTGTCTTTGAAGAACTCATCTTTTTCTGCTAAGTGATGTGTGCTCTTATTAATGTCAAATTATGACATTGATGAAGATCTTAATAATTTTAAGTCCGTGCATCCGAGAATATTTATCACAATAAGATTTTTAGTTCTTTTAGGCTTTAGAGATTCATTGATTTTAATCTCAGATATTTAACGTTTTTTCAACTTCAACTTTCGGCTTAACCAGTGGCATCAAGATGATGTGAAGATATACTTTTGCACCATCTTTCAATTTAAACTCTTTAATAAGAGTTAATGCTCGTATATTTGATTTCAACATTCCATTCCAACTCTTTCACACCTATCAGTCGGAACGTTGTAGTGGAGTTACTATTCAATTTGGATGATTTTTTTTTTCAAATGTTGGCATTCAAAAATACTTTAACAATTTAGCGGTTAAAACTTGCCGCTCTTATCGAATTTTTTTTTTAACTTAACAATAAGATTTTTGTGAACAAACATTTTTTTGTAAACAAATTTATCTATGCCGCCAAAATTGTTACAGGTCTGTTTAAAGAGAACAAATAGTAAAAATAGTCTTATGTGTAAACCTCGAGCTACAGTCTAAGCCGCTGAAGCGATTTTCTTTAAATTTCAAATACTAACCGTACCTGCCATTTAACCAACCATTAAGGAAAAGTTGACTTTTTTCAAAAACTGCTCAAACGATTTTGACTAAAATTTTTGTGACTACTTTTATTAGTAAAGTCATATTTTTGAAATAAAAGAAATATTTTTAAAAATTCTAATAACGGTAGCTCTCATAGAACCTTTTTTTCATTTTGACTTACTCTTAACGACAAAACCAATTTTAATTTCTTTTTATACGGGAGTTCCTTAACAACCCTCAAACTATTTGATATCACAATTTTCAAAAAAAAATATTTTTGAATTTTTAACAGAAATTTCAATGTTGAAAAAAAAAATCAATTATTCGAAAACGGGTCACTGTATTTTTTGAAATTCTGGTTTTAGATGTGCATTAATATTTTCTTGAAAATGGCATACCAACTTTTTCTTTAAATAAGGTTTGAGAATTTTTATAAATAAAAAAATATTTTTTTTTAAAACGACTAACGATTTTCAATTTTTTTTTCTAAAAATGTATCTTTCAAATCAAATCATACTTAGTTTGGGGCTCAAAACAATTAAAGAGGTTGTTTATGTCATTTTAGTAATGAATTTTAAGTTTTCCTTAACATTTCTATAGAAACCACGATTTTCGACACGAAACTCACTTTTTCGCCCACTTCCTTTTCCTAAGTCTGTTGGTGAGCAATTTATGTTTTCCCTTTCATAAGCCATTTATCCTAGATTTATTAAAATTTATTACTAAAATGACTTAAACAACTTCTTAAACTGTTTTGACCTCTAAACTAAGTATGCAATTTGATTTCGTTAAAAAATATTAAATTTTAGAAAAAAAAATTTAAAAATTGTTAGAGCCGTTTTAAAAAATATATATAAAAGTTTTCAAGTCTTGTTTAAAAAAAAGTTTGAATGCCAATTTTAAGAAAAGGTTAATAGACATGGTAATGGGAGGTACCATTTTTAACCGAATTTTTTTTTTTTTTATTTCAAAAGTACGACCTGGTCTGTTGTAGTTGCCACTAGACACTATTAGCTATTTCGCTTTCGGTTTTATTCGTGAGATTCGATTACGTCATTGGAATTTTAATAAGCCTGCGAATTAAGTTAACTCCATACAAAAAATCCAATTATGGACTAAGGCGGAATGAGCGAGCTGGTTATACGCCACACGCGCACAATTTTTGGATGCAATTGAGCAACATCAAGTGGTGGGTGCTTGGCAATTAAGCCAAAAATGATTTTCATTGCCGAAGATGACTTTTCGATGATATTCAGCATTTTCTTCAAACATTTTCAATAGTGAATTATGTTGACTCGAATTTATCCTTCAAATCATGCAAAGCATTTGAAAATGTGCGATATTATTCCCAAGAGATTAAGAAAATAGTTTCGTTGTTTTCATACTTTTTTTTTATTCTGTCCCATTCGTGTATTTTATTCTTATTCCACTCCAATCAGTAACTACGATACATGAAAAATGTAAGTTTTATTTATTTCCTATTATTGTTTTTTTTTTAATAATTTTCTCATAATACCGCTAAACTTGGATATTGTTGCTAGAAAATCCGTGGCTGTTTGTTTATACTAACTGAACCTTTAAAACCAAAATAAAAAAAAAAAAAAAAATAACCCCAACCCTAATGGGGGAGTTTAATCGGCATATTTGTATGCTAACTCCTTTCTAACTGATTTACCTTATTAGTAATGTTTTTGAAATAAAAAAAAAAGAATGAAATTAAGAAATTATAATATCATTATAGATACTAGAAGCCAAAACCGTTTGTGCCATCTTCAAAGACAACCTCTCACTCTGTAACGAAGTCACCGACAAAGTTGTCCAACATTTTGTACATTGTATTGAAATTCATGGCCGTCATGTCGTCTACTTGCAATTCCTCCAGACCATTGTCAAGGCAGAGAATCAATTTATACGTAAATGTCAAGATATGGTTATGCAAGAGCTCATAAATGCAGGCGAAGATGTCCTAGTCTTCTATAACGACAAAACATCCTTCAATCAATTTGTCACTATGATGCGGAAAACTAATAAAGAACAACCTTTATCCGATGATAATCCACTAAAGTATCATGTTGAACTTGTAAAGCTGCTAGCTTGTTGTACAATGGGCAAGAATGTTTACACCGAAATTAAATGCAACAATTTGCTGTCCCTAGATGATATCGTTACAGTTATTTGTCATCCAGACTGCATACCCGAGGTCAAGGAGGCCTATGTGGACTTTTTGAATCACTGTTACATTGACACCGAAGTCGAAATGAAGGAAATCTACTCGTCGGGACATATGTGGAATTTGTTCGAGAAGTCATTCCTTGCTGATATTAATCAGCTGATTGCCATTATCCAAGTGGAACAAAATAAAGCTTTGATAAACTATGTACTGACTGGAGTTATGACCATTTTGGGTACATTCTTTAGCAGTCCATTTTCGGATGGGAGTACAATTGTCCAAACACGTCAAATGATCTTTGTGCAACTACTGCAAGCCACATATAAACTATCCCAATGCAAATGGCTATCTTTGGCTGAGCGTTTCAATGTCGAAAATTGTATTAAAACTCTGTCGGAATCAGCAAAGACAAGGAATATTGCAATACCATTGGACTTGGAACAGAAAGTTGTTTCGATGTCAAGCAAAACGGCATTGCTTACACGGCAGACCACCAAATGGTTGCTAGCCTCAAAACAACCAAAGTACGATAGCGCTTACTATTCAAATTGCATGCGAATGGACCGAAGTATAATTGAAGGTCTTCAAGATATCGTTTCTCTGCTGGAGGACCAACTAAAACCATTAGTCGAGGCGGAATTATCACTTTTAGTTGATATTCTCTATCGCTCCGAGCTATTATTCCCCAAAGGCACAGAGTCTCGAAAGAAATGCGAAAGTGGAGGTTTCATTCGTAAGCTCATTAAGCACACCGAGAAGCTATTGGAAGAGAAAGAGGAAAAACTTTGTGTTAAAGTTCTTAGAACTCTCCGTGAGATGATGGCGTTCGATGTGAACTATGGAGAAAAGGGTGATTCCCTGCGAAACTCTTTGCTGATTCGTTATTTTGGAAAAGGTTTCTCACAAAAGTCTATAGAAGGAGGTGATAATCGACGAATTCATGTTGTTACACATGGCCCCGGAGCCAAGTATCTTATTCGTGCAGGCAAGACACTGCATGAAGTTCAAAATCATCTGGATCGTGAAGGAGCATCAGATTTGGTGGTGGAATTGGTCATCAAATCTGTACATTCTCCTTCAATCTTTGTCGAAGCAGCGGAATTGGGCATAGCCCTCCTTGAAGGTGGCAATCCTATTATTCAAAAGGGAATGTTTAATAAATTTCTCAGTGGTGACTTGAATCAAGCATTTTTCAAGGTTTTCTTTGAGAAAATGAAAGATTCGCAGCAAGAAATCAAATCGACTGTGACAGTGAATACCTCTGATATTGCTGCAAAAGCTCACGAATCCAAGCCACATGACATGAGTTTAGAACTGGAGAAAATCTCTCGAAAACATGGCGTCAAAAGCAATGGGGTGGTGATTACTGAAGAATTGAAAAAAGAACTACACAATGCCGGATTGGCAACTGCTAGAGCTTACAGTCATGCTCGCAATATGACTACCGGAGATGATACATCTGCTTTGAATATATCAAGCCCTCTTGAAGATATTTTAGCGGAGAAACTCGAGAAAAACAAAGACAAGGACGATCGCAATAAACTTTCAAATAAAGTTCTTGTAATGCAACCAATTTTGAGGTTTCTTCAACTTCTTTGCGAGAATCACAATCCAGATTTGCAAAATCTACTTCGTAATCAAAATCAAAAAACAAACTATAATCTCGTATCGGAGACTCTGATGTTCTTGGACTGCATTTGTGGCTCTACAACGGGCGGCTTGGGGTTGCTTGGTCTATACATCAACGAGAATAATGTGGCGCTAATAAATCAGACGCTAGAAACTCTCACCGAATACTGTCAGGGGCCATGTCATGAAAACCAAAATTGCATAGCGACTCATGAATCGAATGGACTTGACATTATAACGGCTTTAATTATGAACAACATTAATCCGTTGGGTGAAAATCGGATGGATTTGGTTTTGGAATTGAAGAATAATGCATCGAAGCTGTTGCTGGCCATAATGGAGTCTCGCGGCGACAGTGAGAATGCAGAAAGAATTTTATATAATATGAATCCTAAGCAATTGGTTGAAGTGGCATGTAAGGCTTACCATCAAGAAGAAATGGTTGATGAGAGTGAACACGATGATGCAGAACCAGAAGACGATGATGCTACTGTATCACCTCGCGAAGTGGGTCATAATATATACATTTTGTGTCATCAATTGGCACAACATAACAAAGATTTGGCCACGCTACTGAAGTCTTCGGACGAGGCACTGAATTTTGATTCGAAAATGAGTCAAGCACTGATGTATTATGCAACGCATACAGCACAGATTGAAGTAAGTAAAATGATAGAGGAACGTCAATGAAAGATAAGATTCTAGTAGTTAGAAAAAGATTGGAAACTTGTTTTCTTTGGCGTTCTTATGATTGATTGAACTGTTGAAATGCTTAATTTTTTTTTTTATTTATTTACAGATTGTTCGGAATGATAGAACATTAGAACAAATTGTATTTCCTATTCCTGAAATATGTGAATATCTTACGACTGATACCAAAATTAAGATTTTAAATACAGCTGAGAGAGATGACCAAGGATCAAAAGTGGCTGATTTCTTCGACCGAGCCGAAGAAATGTTCAACGAAATGAAATGGCAAAAAAAACTAAGGGGTAGGTTCATGAGTTTTTAATTTGTTTTTTTCTTTTATTCAAAATTTTTATAAAAAAATATGAATTACATACAATGGTAGTCCCAAACTTTTCGGTACCGTTGCAAGAATTGTATTTACAAAAAAGTGTAAAATATTAATTTTTAACAAAACTTTTGAGTATTGCGGTTTTGGATACCTCCATTATTTTGATAATAAGTACCATTGTTCCTTGGAACAATAAAAAAAAATCCAAATTTGTAGTACTCCCCATACAAAAGTGACATTTTTGGAAAGTTGTTTGGCTGAAATTTAAACTTAACTTAAAAGTCTAGGAGCCGACAACAAATTTTGGGAGTGGAGGTGTAACCAAAATCTGAGTATGCAGTTTAATAGGTAGAAGCGTCCTAATTTCAGAAAGCTGAAAAATAAACCTGCCAGACTTTGGAATATGAAATAAAACTGCATACTCAGATTTTGGTTATACCTTCACTCAAAAAATTTGCTGTAGGCTCTTGGTCTATAAGTTTAGGTAACCGTCAACTTTTGGCGTTTACAGATTCCAGTCAAACGTGTTTCATTATTCATGATTAAAATAGACTAATTCTATAAACAAAAATTGTGCCAAACGCTACTTATCCTTTACACCACGTGTACGGAAAATTAATATTATAGCATTTTTCATTGTAAAAAGATTAAGACCTATCGTGAACGAAAACTTCCGATACTATATTTCCAAACCGCACGAGGTGTTTTTTTATGAAAATCGGTTGAAAATTACAATTTTTTTTACGATTTCAACTCAGATACAGAATTTCGAACGTTTACAACCAATTTCTTCACATAAGTACTAAGGCAACCTAGCACCTGGTCTATGTAAACAAGGTACTAGGTCTGGTACTTGGTCCTAACGAAAAGGTAGTACCTGAGCATTTCGTCACACCTTAGAACATAACATGGTTCTAGGAACCATCTAAAACTTGTCTAACTCTGATTTTGAAATATTTAATTTTGATATTTTGTACAAAGTAAATATTTTGAAAATGTACAAATAATCATTGAAAAAACTGATAAAATTAAGCAAGAGGAACTCGATGAAGTATATCTGGGGATTTTAAATCTTACGGAGAAAAGTGAAATGAATGAATTTAGTAGGTTTTGGTGCTTGCATTATGTTTCCCTCGCCTTCTTAGCAAGGCTAGAACCAAGAATGTATACCTGTTGCAAGAAGTTCCCTCCTTCGGGTAAAGTTCTTGAAAGTCAAACAAGAGTGTCACTATATGTGCTTCTTTTTGGCAAACTGCTGACAGGCCCCTCCGCATGATGTACCATATATGATCCATACCGTTTTATCAACTTACAACTATTTAGAACTTCATAAAACTAATAAAACTTATATTGGCAACAATATTTAGATTATTTATATTTTTTTTTGTAATTTTGAACTTTTCAAACGTGCTCCTTTCTGCTTGAAACGTGTTCGAACACTTTGACAAACGAATTTACTTGCACAAGTTTTTGATAGATGGCGCTAATTAATGAAATTTAGGGCGCGTAAAGTTCTTATTTCATTCTGTACACACAAAAAAATTTTTTTTTGAAAATTCAAAAATATTAAGATTTAAACGGTTTGGTTCAAATATGAGCCACCATGCAGTAAAGGGTTAAAACATGTTTTTTTTTCAGGCCAACCTGCACTATTTTGGGTCAGCAGTTATATGTCACTATGGGCAAGTATACTCTTCAATTGTGTCGTTGTGATAAATATGATTGTTGCATTCTTCTATCCTTTCGATAACACTGTACCGGGTAAGATGGTATTATTTAATTTTTGTACATCTTAAAAACTCATATCAATTTTTCTTCTTTTTTTAGAACTTCTCCCACACGTTTCCTGGCTTTTTTGGGCAATAATGTTATTTTCTCTTGTGATTGTCATAATGTTGCCACGCGAATCTGGTATTCGAACTCTAATTGGTTCAGTGATATTACGGTTTATATTTTTAATTGGACCGGAACCAACTCTCTGGTTATTAGGATCAGTGACTGTGAGTATTGATATAAAGGATAACATTGGTTTATCTGGGACTGGGGGTTTGTCCAATGTTCTTTGAAAAGGGATAAACTCCAGTTCTTCCTTGAAACGACTTAAACAACGTCGATGAATATGCCATATTATGTTTTTTGGTTTGTTCTTATAATGTTTAACTCCTTTTTTATTTTTATAACAGGTGGCATTGAAAGGAGTTCACATAATAAGTATCATGGGCAATCAAGGAACTCTGGAGAAAAACTTTTTGAAACTTATTACAGACTTTCAGCTTTTTTACCATTTTGGGTACATATGTTTTGTCTTTTGTGGCCTTCTAGTTCATCCATTTTTCTATTCTCTATTGGTAAGTACAAATTTTAAACCTTTTCATTTTTGTAAAATTTGTTTTATAAAAACGCAATGTTTGTTGATTGATTTACTTTTTATCAGAATTTGTTAACTTTTCAGAAAATATTATTTTACCTAATTTGTTTCACTACAATTGTTTTTGATCAAGACATTACTGCGATAAGATTACAACGGTTGCATGTTTGATGGTTTTCAAAGATAAATATTCAAAAAAATAGTAATGATTTGCACTTGAGAGAAAAATATTTAACAATAACTGCTTGCAAACTAAATGAATCGAACATAGAAGAAAAGGATTTTGTAGCCCAGTCCTAAAAGACATTCTAGGTATCAAAAAATTGTACTACACTGATTTTTTGGGATGTTAGTAGCGTAAGACCAAGTTTGAAGCTTCAAAAAACCTGGGCATAGATAGTGCACTAAAAACCTTGAAATTTTCGACCATTTTTACTTCTTAGAGGTACAATCTATGGAAAAAGCCCCATAGCAGCAGATGTAGAATAGGTAATTTAAGTGGAACCACAACTCTGTATCCCTAATAGGTCTTGAAATACAGCACTTCAAAAATTATCTAAATTATAGTTTATTGTCTTTCGCTGGAGTAACTACTAAAATACTCAAATTAATATCAAAACAATCCAGACATCCATGCCGAAATTTATGGCCACAAGGTGTCCATTTTCGCCTTTGGACAGGGCTCAAGCATCCTCACAATTAAATTATTTCCAACGTCATTTAACACTCAGAAAGTTTAACGGTTGTCCACAGTATTATTTACGCTCATATGGACACCCAAATTTAGGACTTATACCGATCCAACCGTTAAAACTCTGTGAATAAATCGGGAACTGATCAAGAACTTAAAGAAAAATTCAAGCATCAAGCATATCAAGAGCAATCAAGAAACATAATAAAACATAATTAATTTAAAAAAAAAAAGAAGAAACTACCCACACGATGCGAAACTTCGTTCCTCGAATTGACAAGCAGTTGCTCATTTTCATTTTTATTGATTTTTATAACATAGACAAGTGTTTTATTCGATGCGCCATCCATGGTGTTTTTCATTTTTTTTTTTGCCCTAGTAAAAAGAATTATCAGCCGAAGATAGGTTAAACAAGGTCTACTTTTTTTTACTCGGGTGCTTTATTGTGGAGTAACTAAAGTTATAAAAAGCCTTAACTCGAAACCCGTTGGGCCAAAAAACTCTAATTTCGATTATATTTTGTAAGTGTTGTTATATTTTTTTTTTTTTCAATTTTAAATTCATTTTTATTTAACTCAGTCGTAAAACTGTCTATTTCTATTTCTATTTTCTATTACTTGGGCTTCTCTGGAATTAAAGTCCCCTGAGATAAAGAACATTGCCATAATTTATTCAGATTTTTGAAATATAAATAACGGGTTTCAAAAAATGTTATATATATAAAAATAATCTAAAGAAACCGTTTTAAAATAGCAAATAAACTTAAATTGATAGTTTTTTTTTTTAATTTTTGAAAGTTGGCTTATTGTTAAAATCTTTACATGGTTAAAAAAAAACAACAATCGATCCTCATATCGACTAAAGAAGGTTAACTTAATTATTCTAGGTTAGGTAATATAAGAAAGATTTTCGCCTTATGATTTTTTTTTTAAATTAAATTAATGATAATCCAATTCAATATTTTGTTTTAATTAATTTTATGTCGACGTTAATTGATCAAATGTAAGTTTTTCAGTAGAATTTCAGTTTAAAGAAGATATTTTATCAACAAAATTATCATTTTGATACTTTAAAACAGTTTTTCGGGAAAAAAACCTGATATTTTTTCCACCATAACTGTCCCCACTTGAAACTTATAATCCAGATAAAATCTACATAAAAAGATGCAAACCCAGAAATAATTCACAAAGAGCTAAAAATTGGTACAGAGCATTGAAACATCGATAAAAGTAAAATGTCAAAAGTCTCCAAAAGTCGCATGTATGCATAAAATTTTTTTCAAGGTTAAGTGTCGAAAATGTTGGTTTTTCGTATTTAACTTTAAAACGAGAGAAGCTATCAAACAAAAATTTATGTGAGACTTGTAGGATGATGGTTCGATTTTTTTTCTACGAGCAATTGCTTATTATCGCGATATTAAAATGTGTTAAATGTTACGTTTTTTTGCATATTGCCCTTAAACGGTGAGTCCTATCGAAAAATTGTAGAATATTTAGTCTTCTATACGCAAAATACTGTTTTGCACCACTACTATACATCGTGCTTAAGCATTGATGGGAAAAATCACTAACGGTTTTTATGTAGTTCAATCATTGGGTGCACAAAATTAATATTTTTGAATAAAATTTGAAAAAGACCTTAAATTGAATTAACTTATCAATTAAATAAGAATTATTTATGAATATGAAGTATGATAATAAAAGAAATAACTTTTTTTATCTTTTCAGTTATTCGACGTAGTATATCGCGAAGAGACATTAGTAAATGTTATTCGATCTGTTACACGAAATGGTCGATCTATTGTTCTAACGGCTGTTTTAGCTCTTATTCTTGTATACCTTTTCTCTATAATAGGCTATATATTCTTTAAAGATGACTTTTTAGTACCTGTTGATCCGGATTTGCCTTTTGGTAATGAAATACTCATCAATGGTATGCCTTACGTTTTAAGTACTACATTTTATTTTTGTTTTTCAGAAGAGAATGGTCAACTTATAAATCACCTTACTGGTCAACCAATTGATGGTGACTCATGTATTTCACCTGAAGATGTTGTCAAAATGCGTAGCGAACCAGCAGCAGATGGCGAGCAAAAGGAACGTGCCTGCGATTCACTGGTCATGTGTATTGTTACAACACTAAATCAAGGTTTGCGCAATGGAGGTGGTATTGGTGATATTTTAAGAGCCCCGTCGAGTAAGGTAAAGCCCAAAATTCAAAATAACTTTGTCTCTTTTTTCAATATTTTTATTTCTCCATAATTAATCTAACAGGAAGGACTCTTTGCAGCACGTGTTATCTATGATCTTCTCTTCTTCTTTATTGTGATTATTATTGTACTTAACTTAATTTTCGGTGTGATAATCGATACCTTTGCCGATCTCAGAAGTGAAAAACAACAAAAGGAGCTGATTTTAAAGAATACCTGTTTCATTTGTGGTTTGAATAGATCGGCATTCGATAACAAAACCGTTAGTTTCGAAGAACATATCAAAAGCGAACACAACATGTGGCACTATTTGTACTTTATTGTTTTGGTTAAGGTGAAAGACCCAACAGAATTCACCGGACCTGAAAGTTATGTCTATGGAATGGTCAAAGCTGGTATTTTGGATTGGTTTCCGCGATTGCGAGCAATGTCACTGGCAGCCGTTGACTCAGATGGTGATCAAATTGAATTGCGAAGTTTGCAGGTGAATTTGGAAGAAACACAAATATTGGTAACGAATTTATCAGTACAATTGCGCGAGCTTAAAGACCACATGACAGAGCAAAGGAAACAGAAACAGCGATTGGGTCTATTGAATCCTGGCGCATCCTTGGCCGGATACCAGTTTGGTTGAAACAAAATTTTGTAGTAGACAAAAATGTGTGTGTATAGAAAATAATATAATAAATGTATGTAGATGTAGAAAAGAATATGAAACAGTTATGCAAATGGCAGCGTTGAATGCGTTTGTAATTTATTTTTAGATCTGATAAATAAATAAGTTGGATGTTTGTGTTTTAAGTCGAATTATTGAGTTTAATTTAATTAAATGAGTTGAATTTTCACAACACAATGTGGAAATTTGGGGGCCGGGGACAATTAAATAAGAGACCCCAACGAACAGTCGTGTTTTATATACGTATATTGGCTACAATAAATGGCTTTAACTTTAGCTCAAAGGACTATTAGAGCGGAATTCCTAGTCGTCACTCAAGTCGAAATTTTTCTCAATTGAGTGAGGAGATTTTTGTCCACTTTTGCTATTCATAATCGATATTTGTGGTAATTCTTTCGCGTTTACTTGATGATTATCTTTCAAGCCTCCACTTTGAATTCAGACTTCGGTTGAACCAACGCCTAAGATTATAATCAACTTATTGAAGTTTAGAAAAAAATCGACTTGAGTAACGACTAGGAATTTCGCCCTTAATCAATATTAAAAGATTAAATGAAATAAATGATATGAGCTTAAGTTTCACTGTTAATTATATTCAATTTGCTCAGTTTTAGTATTGATGAAAAAAGTACACATTCGCCATAGTGAACGTCAAAACACATAAACAAATTAACGAGAATAACATTACAGTGAATTAATAAAGTTGTTTTTACTTTTTGAGCTCGTCTTCGTTGAACTGAACTTAAATAGAAATTTTATTTCATTAGAATATTTAAAATTCCATAAGCTTATTACTCAGTTCAGTAATAAAATTGTCATAGTAAATTGTCTATGTCAAATGTCTTACTCTAGTTATATCAAATTCAATTTGTTTGATTGGTAAATGTAAAGTTTTGTCGAGCCACTTAATAGCCCACAGCAATTTTTGGGTGTGAGTGATAGAATAAAATCACTGGTACTTGAAAAAAAAAAATACACACTGTAGCTGGGGCTTTACTGAATTTAAAATGCGTTGTTTCGGCAATCAAGATAATTATTGTTATAGCAAAACATCATCGTTTTCAATAGAAGAAGTAAGCGCCCTAGACATGCCTAAAGAGTCATTCAAAAGAATACAAAAAAAAAAGATTTTCGAAATAATAGTCACAGCAAGATAAATTCATCATTCCAAGGATAGAGCAAAGCCTCTTCATTACAGGAACGAGGATTGAAGACGTCATATGTGTAAATGCCTCGTACGTAAATGATTTAACCGTGTGCGCTTTTATTTTTTTTTTTGCAGCTGAAAATATTCAAATATTCTCATATTTTTCAAAAGCAGAATTGAGAAAAGCAGAGATTTTATAACCGAATTTTGACCAGCTTAAAATGTAAACAAAAAAATTGTTTGTATTTTTTGTTTTTACACTTTTCTCGTAAAAATGTCACAATGCTTACATTTTCAAGCTTAATATGCAATAGCCCTGGACTACATGAGCAAGTTCGTGCGATGCAGTCGTTCATTTTTTTTTATATTATTTTTTTTTGATCTAATGATAATTCCAATCCTATGAGATTTTACGTGCATATAAGAAAGCCAATTTTTGTGAAGGAGAAAGAATTATTTTGTAAAAGTAAGAGGTACGTATACGCCGTATTGTACACATTTTCCTAATATAGTTTTTAGTATGGTATACGTCTGCATAAGCCTGGAGTCTTCCAAACTGGCTCGTTTTAGATTAAAATGTTATATTAAGAAAAAATGCTTGTACAAACTTGAACTCGTTTGATATCACTCCGAAATTATAAATGCTTTTTTTCAATCAATTGTGCGCTTTGCGAAGAAAGCATGAAATTTGTATCGTTGGTTGTACATGCACTATAAGCTTTAGTTTTATTTTTGTTTGTTTCCTCTACGATTTTTCGGACAGATATCCGTCATTTTCGGTCCTACGAGAAAAATTTCAATAATACTTGCAAAGTGTATCCAAAAAAAAACACTAAGTATGAACTTAAATGTCAACCAACAAAGCCGTTCAATTAGGCCTGGGTGCAATTTTTTTTTAATAACTCATTTAAAAATGTTTCTTGAGTAATACCGAAAACATTAAAAAATTACCAGTGTGACCATTCTCTCAAAAATGCCTGGATGAATTTAGTCTAATCTTCCGTTTTTAGCATGCTTAGATATGACTCACAAATATTCAAAAATAAAAACCCGTGTACGCAATTCTTCCTCAGGGGCCAGTTATAGGTATAGCGATCAGGAAAACGCATCAGGAGAAGTTGAAACTGTATGAAATTGAATATTTTTCCTGATGGTCGTTTATAGAGATCAGGAAAATTATGTCAGAGCCTTATGTAGCCAGCCTTCCTCTTTTTCCTGATTGAAATAGACATGAAAAAGTTTTTCGTATGCAATTCTGTCAGAGAAACAAAGGAAATTGAAATCAAATCATTGGAACGATTTGTTCCATTTAGTTTGAAGTGTTAATCAGCTGGCACGAAAAATTAGTTTGCATCAGGAAAATAAAGAAATGCATTTTTTACAAAAAATATTTATTCTATAGTTAAATTTATTAGCACAAAAAATTCTTTGAGTTATTTGTCAACAATAAGTGTAGTAATTGTGTATCAAATTGATTGAAAACAACCTAAAAATCCATTAGAATATTTTTCCTGATTCGTTTTCCTGATCGCTATAACCGGTCCCTTACTAAATTCTACATAATAGACTAAGTAGGCTTATTTAAAATTATAAAAAATTCAAAGTTATCAAAAATAATTTTGTTGATACAAATAAATTTTACAATCCATTTTTGACTTTTTTTTGGGAATTTTTAAATTTTCTAATGCTTTTTAAGAAATTTCAACTTAAATTGAATTATAGAATTATGAAAGGCATATCAAACTTAAATAACACTGGTCTGCAAAAATAAACTTTTTCTTGTCCTTCATATAATTTTTTAAAATTATGTAAGGTTGGACTTTTCTGAATCTAAATCTAGTTTCAGAAGAATTCTATCACGTATATTTTTTTTGTAGAAAAGAAGTCTCTTAGATTTGGTTGACTTGGTATTTATTTAAAACTATTGAGCCTATTCGACTGAAATTTGGAGGACTTATTCCTCATGGCAATAGCTAACCCCTAAATTCAAATTTTCTTTATTCGTCAATGTATAATAACATTTTAAACCGTTATTTAAAAAATATCCATAAATTTCAAAATTCCGTAGTTTTTGGGATGTACACTGCAAAAAAAAACTGCAACTTAGAGGATAGTATGGAATTTCTATACTATTGATACTGGCCAAGTTAATTATGTTGTAAAGAAGGTATAATCAGAGGAAAACCAATAATAAAAAGAATATTTTGTGCTCTTCAAAAAAACAGATTTTTATTTATTTCTATACTTTTTTTTGTGACCAATCGAGAAGTCGTACGAAAAATTTGTCAAGACATACATATATTTGGTAATTTTGTCTACTTTTGTTCACCATAAGCGGTTTTAGCGAAAAATGTTCATATTCATTTGGATTTTGCACCAAAAACAATAAAAAAACATTTTTTGTAGGTTTATCGATGATTTCTCATGTTTCCCGTGATAAATTTTGTTGGATAACTTCAGATTCGTGCTGAGCATACCCAAAAAACATAAAGTTAGCCATAAAAATTATTACTTCAGAACTTTCCATCTCTAAAAACGCTTTAATTGGACCAAAGCGAGTATTTTGGACAAATCGTAAATTTCGATTTGCAATATCTTTGGGCCGGAAGCGAATTTTTAAATGATTTAGACAGATGAAACGCACTTCATTTACATCCTATTAAAAGTTTTGTAATAATGTATTTACCAGTAAAGAAATGTATAAAAAAAAACATGTTCTTGACATGTTCATATTAGTATATCATATCGAAAACGTGACATGCTGTGCTGGGGTAGTTTTGACTTCAGATTTGGGTTAAGAGTGCCAATTCATATTCATTTAACCGAAAAAAAACTTTTTCTACTATTTTGGTACAAAAAAAAACAAAATAAAAAAAAATTGGTCCATAATCGAAGCTAAAAAATATTTTTTTCTAAAGATTTGAAAATCTAAAAATTAAGACTTTTAAATGAATTTTAATTTATCCCAATGAGGCCACTTTTAGCAGAAATACGAAATACTATCGAAAATTACTGCAAATTTCAGAAAAAAATTTAACAAAAAAGAAAAAAATATTTTTTTAGGTTTTTTTTTGCAAGCTGAACTGTAAACTAGGCTATTCAACAAAAGTGCTTGCATATAGGTAAGCGTAATTTGATTATCCTGTTCTTTTTAGGCCAGAAAAAATAAACCGTTTTCAACATTAGTTTAGAAAAGCAAATCTTTTATTGCATACAAATAAAACAAGTAATTAAAATTTAAAAAAATACTAATTGAATGAGACAAGTTTAACAAACAATCTTAATACCAAGGTCCACCTTTTTCATTGGCTGGTCCAGCACCACCACCAATAGCAGATCCTTGCCAAGGACCATACAACTCCAAATTCGAAACATGATTTGTTCCAGAATTAATAGGGCCGAAAACATTATCCTTTGTCAATGATAAATGATGAGTACTTGATGCGGCTCCATTTTGTATCAATGTGCCCAATTTTGATGCTTCGTATTCGGATTTCTGAATTTCAGCTGCTGCAGCATGTGCGGATCTTTGTAAGGCAGAAGCTGCTTCAGCTTCTTTTGTGGCAGCAATACGCTGCTGATGAGCAACTGCTGATTTCGAAGCAGCCAAACGCTGTTGAGCCAGGACAACACCTTGAGCTGCAGCTGCTGCTTCTGATCTCTGTATAGCTGCTGCAGCCTGACTCTTTTGTGTGAGAATTGTAGCGGCTGCTTCACGCTCCATTGCCATGCGTTGTTGTTTGAGAACATTTTCTCTAGCCGCTTGCATTTGTTGCTGAGCAATAAGAACATTGGCAGAAGCTTGCTTTGCTGCTGCAATTGCATTGGCCACATCTGCTGGGGATGGTCTGTTCAAAATAAAAAATTATTATGTGTGGATGTTTGTTTTATTCATACAAAAATTAACTCTACCCTGAATTCCATGGTCCTAAAGTGGACCCACTTCCAGGCTTCCAACCACTTAAAGATGCACCACCAAAGAAGTTGTACCCATGTCCAAAAAGAGGAAGTTCACGCTTCTTTACTTTATCCGCCCCAACTGCATAATTTGTTGTTGCAATAAGAATGCCTCCAAAGGCCAACAAAAAGAGAACCTAACACAAATAAATCGAATTAAAAATACCAAGTGGACAAGTCACCAGTTTACATACTGATAAGTTTGAAGCCATTTTCTTAGGTTTACTTCCTTACTGGACAAAGGCCTTGGGTGTTGTGATACTTCGAAGAAAAATCTTTTCATATTTATGCAATTCGACCAGATTGATTGATTGGAATTGGAATTGG
Source organism: Meliscaeva auricollis (assembly GCA_948107695.1). Taxonomy (NCBI): domain Eukaryota; kingdom Metazoa; phylum Arthropoda; class Insecta; order Diptera; family Syrphidae; genus Meliscaeva; species Meliscaeva auricollis. Next base: position 42,859,409 of record OX403616.1, read on the forward strand.
AAGTATCAAACAGAGAAGGTAAGTACCTAATCTGAAAACTTTCAATTTCATTGATGATACAATTTGAGAAAAAGTCACGTGCGAAACTTTTTGAAATAATCATAGGTACCTACCCAAGTGAAAGGGTTAAGTTTAATTAAAAGTCATGAAATAATATCAAGAAAGAGTTGTAAGCATCAACATCTTTTTGTTTGTTTTTTCGAAATTTATGAAGTGATTTAATCGACGACGATGGTAGCGGTTGTGATCTTTTGAAAATTAAATGACCTATGGATTTGCGCACGTTGGGATAAAGTCACCCCCCAACATTTAAGAAAGTTTACAGACTAACTCAGGATGGAGCCTACGTATATAGAAATGACAGGGAAGTTGTATGGATGCTTACAATTTCGTTATATACCCTGTTGGCTTTAAGAAAATGGTAAATGTTTACAATCAGGATCACTTTTTTTAAATGGGATATAGGTATACTACATATACATATATCAAGTTATGCATTCGTAAAAAAAAAAGTTGAGATAACAATCAAACATGACATTACGATGATAGACAATGAGAAAAAAGTGGGTCCGACAATTCCGTCTGTCTGTATGTATCAGAGACCACAGCCTAAACGGATGGGTTGATTAACTTCAAACTTGGTATGTGGCGTTTTTTGGAGACTATCCCAGACGTTTTTTAATTTTTTTTTTTTTTGACCAAAAATAACGGTACATGTCATATACCGGTTTCAGAAAAACTCATTTTTTTCAAAAACGGTTCCTACGATTTTGATTAAAAAAATTATGGTAATTGAAAAGGGTCTATCTGTTAATGAAAACCATTTTTGTTCAAAAACCGTTATTAACCGTTTTTAATTCTAATTTTCTCCTTCATGACTTAATAAATTTCAACCATTTTTTTTTTTAACATGAATGCTTTTAAGTTGCCGCAATAATATTTTGTAAAAAAATTTGAAAATTATTTTTTTGGATTTAAAACTATTCAATATTTTTTATTCAAAATTTAGTTTTTAGATGTTCACAAATAATATGTAAAAAATGGCGTACCAATTTTTTGTGGTTGCAAAATTTTATATGAAAAAAATAGTTTTTTTTTTTAAACGGCTTTAACGATTTTTATTTTTTTTTTTCTAAGATTGTGTCATTAGAGAAGAAATCAAATTGCATACTTTGTTTTCAGGATAACATCATTTAAGAAGCTGCTTAAGTCATTTTAAAATCGAATTTTATGCTTTCTTAATTTTTACTTGCGATATAGGTACTTATATCAAGTTATGCATTCAAACAAAAAAAAAGGTGTGTGTACTCATGTACGCGCGCCAGAAGTTATACTTTCTATCATTATTTTTTTTTGTATAGTTTTTTGGATGTGTAAAAGTGTTTAGTTGCGAAAAGTTCTAGAAAAGTTAAATTTTTCAAAGAGGCATAATGTGGTATTTTGTGAAATTACTACTAGCACTACCACCAACATGGCTAGACTTATCGTTATTTCGAGGGTGCCAATTCTCTCATCAGACTCCCTTTTCCGTCAATTCCATTTTGTATGTGATGCTAAGCCCTTAAGTTATTCATTTTAATCGAAAAACTTTCCTCCTTACCCAAGTATTTTTATTTCTTCTGAGATTTAAATCTCTCTCTTAATACCTCAACTTAAAAAATCGCTTAAGTTTTACTAAGGTTAAAAGATATTTTGTTTCCGTGAAAAGGATATTATGATTTTTTTAACAGATTTGTGAGAAATCGATTTTATACTATTTTTTATATTATTTCATGATATTGCGAAGCTTGTTAGTATTTTATTGAAACAAATTGTATATCAAAATAATTGTTGACATTTTATAAGAAAATTAAAATTATTTAAGCAGGCATAGTCAGATGTAGGTCAAAGGAGCATAAAAAGTTCATTTTGTTCGATGTTTTTTCTGTTATACATATGTATACAGTCTTTGTTTTCAATTTAGTCAATAAACTTTGTCTGGCATTGTTTAAGAAAACAGACACATCACAGCTAAAAATATTATCAATATTATCAAATTTTTCATTAAACGCTCATTTCTCCGTTATCTTTTATTTTAGACACCCAATTCTCAGCAAATTCAAAATCCCATAAAAACAAAACTACTCGTTTGCACTCTGTGAACGCATATCTATCGGATGGCATACCGTTTTAGCCCATAAACTCAATTTAAGAAAAAATGTCATTTATGTTTATCTTTAAACGCTCATATCTCCGTTATCTTTCATCTTAAACACCCCATTCTCAGCAAAATCAAAATCCCGTAAAAACAAAACTACTCGTTCAAATTTGATAAAAATTACATTTCTGCACTCTGTGAGCGCATATCTATCGGATGGCATACCGTTTTAGCACATAAACTCATTTTAAAAAAAAATGTCATTTATGTTTTTATTTAAACGCTCATATCTCCGTTATCTTTCAAGCTAGACCTATGAAACTCTGCAAAATTCAAAATCCCATAAAAATAAAACTACTCGTCCAAATTTAATAAAAATTACATTTCTGCACTCTGTGGGCGCATTTCTATCGGAAAGCATACCAATTTAGCCTAAGAATAAGAAATACAGGTACGGGTGTTTGGCGAACAAAGTGCGGCACTTCACAAAGTAGTGTGAGTTACACAAACACAAATGCATTTACACAGGGCAGGAGTGTAGTTGTATGGGAACTCGCAAGGCTCCAAGATTCATTTTAATTTGTTTTAACTTATCATGTTTATTACACGTTCGATCCCTCTCAATTCTCTTTTTGATAAGTGCGTATTTTCACGAAATGCGCCCACTCCGTGTCAAAACGATTTTTATGGTTTTTGTCAGAAACACTCACCTGATTTGAATCTTGAAATTTAATAAAAGTTTGCAAATGCAACCCTTAAAAGTATTTTGTAGATGCACAAGAATAACATTCCTTCTTATTCTTTGAATTTAGCCCATAAACACATTTTAAAAAAATGTCATTTATGTTTATCTCAAAACGCTCATATTATCTCCGTTATCTTTCAAATTTTTATATTTCTTCGTCTGTTTATTTTTTTTTTAACTGAAAAAAAATTAAATAAGAAGAATGAAATTTTCAACAAAAAAAAATACGGCTATGTACATACCTAAAAATAAACCCATTATAATTGATTAAAATTTGGAAAATTTGTCCATGGATCGTAAGTGGAAGACGACAGAACAAAAGCTCAGCTGACTTCCCATACATATGTGAGTATAATGTTGGTGTGACTCCAAAATATCGTGTCTGACGATGGCATCAGTGGTCAGCCAGAGAGATCAACTTTTGGTAAGCAGTCACCGGCCGCCAGATTGCATATATTTTTTTTAGATATACGTTCATATGACGTATGTATGTGAGAAGCAAAATAATCAATAAAATAATTTCGCACAATTCGTATGTTTGTTAAATCTAAAGTTGAAACTGAAAGTAGTAGTGAGGCGGCTTAGCAAAATAATTGTGGACTTTTGGTGAAGAAAGCATGAAATTTTGATCATCATCATCGGCTCGACAACCGGGGTCCGGTCCTGGCCTCTTTCAACAAGTCTCTCCACCTATCCCGGCCTCGAGCCGACGCCATCCAGTTGCGCACCCCAAATCTTCGGGCGTCCTGGTCTACGCCATCTCTCCAGCGCAAGCATGGTCTACCACGCTGCCGTCTACCATAGAATGTACCACAAAAGACTTTCCGAGCAGGTTCCTCTTCCCTCATACGAGCTAGGTGCCCTGCCCACCGGAGTCTACCGAGCTTAATTTTTGTCACTATGTCTGCTTCAAGGTAGATTGCGTACAACTCATGATTGTACCGTCTCCGGAATCGTCCTTCCTCACATATGGGGCCAACAATGCTCCGTAAGACTTTTCTCTCGAACGCGGTAAAGAGGTCACAGTGTTTTTCTGTATTGTACATGTTATTTTTAATTTCATGGTACAAGAAATGAAACGTCCGTATACTCATATGATACATGATTTTGTTAGTGTTATTTAAGGCCCAATCGAATAAATTCAAAACCAATGTGATCCGACCATCATGTACAAAACTATTAGCCTTTATGTGAATAGTCTATTACTTTGAGTACAATAGTCAGAATATTGTGCGTGATTTGAAAATGAGCAGTAGACGAAGGAAATCCGGTATGAACGTTTCAGGCATCATGCAAAAAAATAATAGATAGATAAGGTCTTTATTTTTTTTTTTCAATTATAAGATACAATATTTTTAAAAAGATTTACAAAGCATGGCTTAATTAGCCGTCTGCCGGAGGAATTAAAACAAAAAAATTAAAACAATATTTCAGTGAAAAGAGAATTATTTTTATCTACTACATAGTTGATATAAAAGGTGCGTAATTTAAATAGATAAACAAACAAAGTATATATTAAAAATCAACGTTATATTGATTGATTGATTTAATGGACTTTTAGTTTAGTCAAAACAAAATTACTAGATTATCCAGAGTAGTTTAAATAAAGAATACTTACAATAATTATATTTTTATAAGTTTTACAGCTTATTCTTACAGAAGATATGTAATTACAAAAGAATTATAATAAGATATAAAAAAAAAACAAAATAGAACAAAAAGAACAAAAATAATGTTTTATTGAAGTGTGACTTTTAGTTTAGTCAAAACAAAAAAAAAAAAAAAATATTTATGTAAAAGAAGCGGACTTTTAGTTTAGCTAAAACAAAAATTAATGAGTTAGAACTCTATAAGTTTTTAAAATAAATTTACAAAAAAAAAAAAAAGGAAAAAGAACTGCATATTTTTTTAGGATATTTATTTTATTTAAAAGCTTTCAGTTTGGCTAAAACAAAAAACAATAAATAAGAAGTATGTTTACTGCATCTTATTATAACTCAAAACAAATTCAAATAATCGTTGCGGTAAGTTTTTGCATGCGATACATAGCGTATAAGAGGCTTCCAACCATAATCGCCATTAAGAATACTGACACATTCTCTTAGCGAAAGAAAACTAGAGCAAAAATGAAGTCTTCGGATTTCCTGTAGGATTGGACAAACCGCTAAGAAATGAAAAACATCTTCGTTCTGATCAAGGTTGCACAGTGAGCACACGGGGTTTAAATCAGTTCTATGTGGCCTATAGTTCAAATCAAGCATTTCGGTTCTAATCTTGAAAATTAAACTCATTTCAGAAACTGTGAACTCTTCTCTAAAATAGTTCTTTTCACCAAGTTTGAGATTAAGTTGCCTGTATATAGTCCTGGATGCTGAAGCAGTACCTCGTCCAACACACAGCTCATACAATGAATCATCTATAATAGAGATACAATCGTACAATGATTTTTTTAGATCTTCTACATTGTCCACTGTCAGTAAAATTGCAAAGTTGTGTGTTATAGCAAGGTCGTACCAATTTTTGATTGGACTATAACCGCATCTAAAACAAATTTTTAAAATCCGTTTTTGTAAGTTTTGGTCAGATCGTTTCATTACCTTGACAATATAATCTGCATTAGCCTTTAAGTTTTTTAAGAATATTTGAGGTAAACCTGACTCAAGGTGTATAGCGTAATTAGGAGTATTACTAGGTAACCTAAAAATTCTTTTAAAAAAATACCTTTGTATGTTCTCAATTTCCTCGAACTGTTCATACCCATATACTTCATTTCCATAGCAAAAACAACTATTTACTGTAGCATTGAAGACTTTGAATTTTGACACAGGATCTACGAGTTTGTTAGAGAAAAATTGAGACCACATCGTATTCAGTGCAATTTTTGCAGAGATTGTTTTCTCTTTAATATGGGAACGAACATTTAAGTTATATGTCATTTTATATCCAAGATACTTAAATTCATTTACAACTTCAATTATATCGCTATCCAGGGTCCAGTTCCGGGCATAGCCGATAGATCTATTTTGAGACCTGAAAACCATTATTTTTGATTTTGTAGTATTTATTTTAAGATCCCACAAGTCACAGAACTGTTTAAGCTTGTTAATTTGAAGCTGCAAAGTAAATGGATTGTCAGATAAAATTACTAGATCATCAGCGTAGAGCAAAACTTTCACAGTAACATCTCCAAACAGAATGCCGCCTGGTATGTGATTTTCAACATCGTTAATAAACAATGAGAATATAAGAGGGCTTAAAACACATCCTTGAGGGACACCTGTTTCACACCTAAATTCTCTCGACGTTTTTGAGCCGTTTTGTACCGATGCGGTCAAGTTTTCGAGAATTTTCCCGTAAAGTCTTATAAATTTGGTCGATAGACCAATTGCTGAAAGTTTATAAAGTAAAAAGTTTCTGTTAATCGTGTCAAAAGCCGCTTTTAAGTCAACGAAAAAAACATATAAACACTTCTTTTTATCGATGAAACGCCTAGCAATAGTGCTGAGTACAAAGATTTGATCAAGGGTTGAAAGGTTGGCTCTAAAGCCAGCTTGGCAACAACTAATTATGTTATTTTGTTCTACCCAGGTCATTAGTCTTGTATAGAGAATTTGAGTAAAAATTTTTCTAAACGAGTTTAATACTGCAATACCCCTATAATTTTCGGGCAACTCACGGTTGCCTTTTTTAAAAATGGCTGAAATTCTTGACAACCGAAAGTTATCGGGAAGTATCTCTTCACTAAATATTCTATTCAAAAGTTCTAAAATGTACTCTAAAAACTCAGGCGTAGCATGTTTATAAAACTCTACAGGGATTCCATCAGAGCCTGATGCTTTGTTAGCTTTCATTTTGTTCAAAGCTTCTGATAGTTCCATAATTGTGAGACTAGCATCCAATGCGGGAACAATAATATCAGGCATTGCAAAACTTATTGAGTGTTGGTTAGGGTCAGGCAGAAGCAAGGTTTCAAAATAAGTTGCGAGTATGTTTTCATCGATTGTTGACAATATTCTATCACTCTGTCCACTCAAAAAACGTACGGTTTTCCAGAAGGATTTTGAATCTCTACATTCCACGATCTCTAAAGCCGATTTTTTAAGAAACAGTTCCTTTTTGAGATTACATAGCCTTTTATATTCTTGATTTGACTGTAGGTATAGTGATTTAAAAACTGCATTATTTGTTTTTCTGAAATTTTTTAAGAAAGCGAAAGATTTGTTCCTACTTCTTTTGCATTCTTCGTCATACCACTTAGATTGAAAAGTATCTCTACGACTGTACAAATTAAGGCATACAGATTGTCTAACCACTGAAAAAACTGAGTTTGTCACGTTTTCTATAGAGTCAGATGTCACACTCGGCATGGTAGCTAGCTGTTGATTAAGTTTTATTTTGTATTCATTTTCCTTTTTATTGTTCCATTTCAGTTTTGTATCGCCACCGATTGATTGGAGGTTAATTAAACGATTATCGATTATGCTAGAAAACAAGATGGGGAGGTGTGACGAATAATTAGCTGGATAAGACTCAAAGTCTTCAATTATACGAAGCCATTCACCTTTTATGAGACAATAATCTATCACAGAGCAGCCCTGAGTAGAGACGAAAGTATAGTTTCCCTCAGAATCACTATAAGACGTTCCATTTAAAACGAAAAATCCAAAGTCTTCTATCAGTTCTACTAATAATTTTCCATATTGATTAAGACAGTTGTCTAAAGATTTTCTTTCGCTCGAAAAACGACAGTTATACAAGAGGACTGAATTCTGAAAATCACTTATACGACCATTTAAATCTCCCACAATCATTATATTTTCATAATTGTTGGTAACTAAAAAGTTATAGAGCTCATTATATAAAAAAATAATAAAATGAGTGCATGAGTGTTTTTTTTCTAAGGTGAAGAACACTTTGGAAATGGTACCACAGCACCATGTCAAAAAATGTATGCATTTTTTAAATTTGGTGAAAATGTTATAAATACCATAAGAATTAAAAAATAAAAGCATTTATAATAATATTTACTATGGATAAATTTTTTCCCAAGGGGCGAAAAATAGTCTGTTTTTCTCTTTCAAAATTATATTTTAAAGCAATGAATGGAGGTGACTTAGCAAAACCTGTACAGCAATTGTGCAATCTATGATATAAGCATAAAATTCATAGCATTGATAGTGAATTATATAAACATCATTTTGAGGTATTGGGCCATTTTATTTTGCTATCCCTCAATGGTAGTACGCACACTTCAAAATATAGTTAATTTTTGACATTTTCAGCGCGTTCTCTAGTAGCTAAGCCGTTTTTTACTTCACGAAATACCACTTGACTGGACTTATTGTTCGTTGCACATTTTTGCATCAGCGTTTTGTAAATAGTAGTGCTTGTGTGCATGTCCTTTGCCTTGGAATTCTTGTTTTTATGAGTTTGTGTTATTGTTTAGTTATAAATCAAAATAAAAAACGCTTTAATTCAAGTTCTTGCTAAGAGTTATGTAATCATTTATTTTTCCAAATGCTTGAAAATGAAATTGGATAATCATACAAATTGACTCCTCCAACTACAAATCGTCCTACCTACATTTGTTTTCATTTATGTTTAGATGCTTTGCATGTTATATCAATCTTTTTTATTATAACTATCTTTGTCTTTTAATAAAGCATTCATTCTTATTTTGATTTTATCTTAGTTAAGATTAGGATAATAATATTTTATACAGAAACTTTGTTACAAAGTTTAAAATTCTTAAATTACGTGGTTGCACAGGCGAAGTAGTCGAACACACTAAGGGCCAACGAAAGTGGCATTTATACAAAACAAAACAAAAAAAAAAGAGAGAGATTTAAATGTGTTTTTGTCTGGCTTCCAAAATTATTCAATCATAAAGTTAAAACAACAAACTTAAGAATATCAAAGGATGGTTAAGCCCCCAGGATTAGGTTTGTTTGCGTCTGTTGCTCAGTTGTTCGGTTGGCAGTGGCATTTGACGATGGCACAGGAAGGTCCGTCCTTGGTCGTCGAAATAGTATTACATGAGGTTCAGGGGCGTGCATCATGTAATGAACCCATCCGGGACTCTGCTGAACACCAAGATTTCTCCACTCCGTCTCGGTCATTAAATGAGTCTTGGGTACCAGACGTGTTAGATCCTGAGGTAGGATAACATGCCTGAAAGAAAATTTTAATTTATATTTAGTATAAATACAAGAATAACATCATTAAAGTAGGCAAATTCCAATACATAACAAACATTATTGTTTTTTGGTTACTAACTAGGCAAGGCAACAGGTATTTTAGTTTTTATTTATTGGATTTCTTTATTAAATTCTTTTTACCTATATTCGTATATATCATCAAAGTATTTTTCTGAGTATTGTATTTGATCTGCTGGCATTTTGTTTTAGTTTTTAATTAGCTTTTTAAAATTATTATGAATTTTTAGAAATATAACCACAAAGTACAGTAAACAGATTTGAAGAAAAATAATCTTGTCAAAAAAGACGCTGAAATGACATTTGAGAGTCATGCCAATAATGTTTTTTTTTTAATTAGATGCGTTCATAAGGTCGATACCACTAATCTATATAAAACACTGGATAGTGGATTCATATAAAAGAAAATGACTCCAATTGAAGGACTGTTATAAACTATTATAATCAGTCTATCTCATTTTTTTTTTGAGAAGAGAGAGAGATAGAACTCTGCTGAGGTACCTTATCAGTATAACATTTTTTAGCTGTAGAACAGTTTTATTTGTCAAAGAGACAAGCAAAACCAATTTGTCTCTCTCTTTCACCTGTATAGAGCGAGATAGAACTCTGCTTTGGTACCATAAAATGTTATCTATAATTTGACTCAGTAAAGCTGTCATACTTAGAAGGGAATCCACTATCCAGTGGTTTATAGGGATCGTTGGTCCATACCCTTTTGTATCACTCCCGTTTCAAGCTTTTGACGCGGCAGTTACATTCGACGATTTTTTCAGTTACGCTTTGTATAAGGTGTGTTTTTTTGTACGCCTGGACTTAGTTGGACGAAAAAAACGCCTCGGGGCTTAACGAAAACACTTGGCAGCATTGCGAATTAAATGACATAAAAAATGAAAAAAATGCTGCCAATATACAAAATGAGATAAATAAAAAATAAATAACAAAAATCTTTTTCTGATTTGTTGAATTGTTTGTATTTTGTGTTTTAATAAATTCAATAACATATTTATAAAGAAATTTCAAAGCATTAAATGCACACACTTTAAAATTTAAACGAAATAATTTGTAAGAGTTAAGAAAAATAAACAATTTAATTTTTTTGTCTACACCAAACGCCATCTTTATTTGTGTTTTTTGTACGCCCGGGCTAAGTTGGTCAAAAAAAAACGCTGTCAAATACAACAACAACTTAGCCCGGAGGGGCTTAGCTGCTAAGTCCCTAGAATTCTCGGGGCTAAACTCTTTGAAGTTGTTAAAATCTGTGCTACCATCTCACGTTCTGTTAAATCATCGATAAAGTATGAAAACACCAAAATTATCGATTAATTGTATGAATATAAAAACGCAAAGATGGCGTTTGGTGTAGAAAAAGAAAATTAAATTGTGTATTTTTGTTAACTCTTTCAAATTATTTCATTTAAATTTTAAAATGTGTGTATTTAATGCTCTGAAACATCTTTATAAGTATGTTATTGAATTTATTAAAACACAAAATGGAAACAATTCAACAAATCAGAAAAAGATTTTTGTTATTTATTTTTTGTTTATTTCATTTTGTATATTGGAAACATTTGGATCATTTTTTTGTCATTTCATTCACAATGCTGCCAAGTGTTTTCGTTAAGCCCCGAGGCGTTTTTTCGTCCAACTTAGCCCAGGCGTAGAAAAAAACACAACTTTTATTTACTCAGCGTCATATGAGAGTACCCACATCAAATGCGATTAACGCATTTCATATAAAAATCGTGTCGCACATGTCATTACTCACTGTCGCACTTTGGTTTGGGCAAGCCTTAACACTGTGGTTTCGGTAATCCTTTAACAGTGCAACCCTAACTTTGAGCAACAATGTTTTTGATTCGTTGCCCAGTTTGTTTAATCAACTCCTAATTCCAAGCTAGTGTAGGCCCCCCATTCCATTATACACTGTCAAGTTGGACAGAAATGTCTGATGTAGTGTAAACATGATACATCAATCAAAATTCAACCGCAACCAACTTCATTCTTTCTTAACCTGCCAAATCAAAAGAAAAAAGATCCCATGTCGCAGTTCTTGTTCAAATCGTGTTAAAATTTTTCGTGTGAGCTGTTCAAATTATAAAAACCAAAAACTGAGAATCATCGCAGAAGCATCCGGGTAAGAATTTAATATTAAATTTTCAGGATTTTCACCCCGGTTGTGAATTACTTAAATATTTTTTTTTTACTATTTTTCTATCCAAAAGCATGGTAGTAAAAATTAATTACGCAGAAACTTTACCTTCACATTCTTTCCGGAGGAGAGTATATCAGTGGGTGGAGAGAGTTTTGTAGAGATTTTCTTTTCATGTTGAATCGTGCTGTTTTGACAGGTTCGTGCGTGATGAGCTTACGTCACTTTTTTATATAGTCTAGTCATTTCCAGAAATATTTGGGATAAATATGTGTAATACTTATTTGGAATCTAGTTCTTAATAGGGAACCAACTTGTATTATTCCAATTGGAACAGCAATTGTTATCCTTGTTTTTTTTTCAATATTGTCCTTGATTGAGTTTACGCATTCGAAGTTCGATGACATAAATTTGCTTTCATTCAAATTCGCCACTGCCATATGCCATAGATGTAAAAAATTACAATGTCCAGATGGAACTTTGCCAATCCTTCTGGTGTTATTCATAAAGCATTCATAGTAAACCAATAGATGTTTCTCGAAAATACCTATGTATGAACGTCAAACAGAGATTATTATTGTTTCAAGGTCATCGTCTTAGACTAGAGTACTGGGGCGATAGTCGGAACTAGTGATTCCAGATATGTTTTTGTTTTTCTTTTAAATAACAAATATCTTATATTTTAGAAAATTAAATAGGTATCTAAAAATACATCTTTCTGAATTGTGAGGGTTTATTTGAGTTGTTTTTCATATTAAATTGGCTTTTGGCACTCAATTACTGAATTTCGCCACAGTGAAGGAAAACTTTGTTCCCTAATCAACACCATTGCCTTTAAATTAATCTTACGAAGGCAACTAATTTATGTTTTTATATCTTTCTTACATTATCTTGATACATTTCCAAGTTCATTGTAAATCACCCGAGAAGAACTACCTTCGTTGCATAATCGTTTTACACTTTGGCCTTATCTCAATTTTATTTGTGACTGGGTATATTTAAATTAGTTTTGGTAGCAATTGGTTTTGCGCTGAACCTAAAAAGGGTCTTTAATTATATAAATGAGCTCCAATTTCATCGAAAGTTGATTTTTAGATATCTGACTGTTTGCTATGAATGACCTTAATGACCAATACCAATCAGTATTGCATTACTTATGATGGCTACAACGCTACCTCGACGAAGTCGCAATCAATATACTCTTCCAGATAGCTAGATCTCCAGCTCGAGTCATGGAAGATATGCTTCAATCTAATCACTCCATCGGAGATGCGGCAGGTATTCCTCCGTTAATTTCTGTGCTGTTATTTGTTCAAGTAGATAAACTTCCATTTGAAATTATACCTATGGAAAAGTCACGTTCTGAGCAGCTTATGATGCGAATCCGATTCTCGTCTTCTCTCATTTATGACAACATCCACTTTGTTTGCTTCTGACTTAATGTTTATAAAGAAACTTCAGGAGAAACTTGCAGGCGATGTTTAAAAGACTAATGCATCTATAGTAGTTGGCGCAGTTTAGGTGGTCGACCAGAGGGTACTTGTTTCCATCTATCCGTCATACCTCCCCTCGACCATATTTTAAAGATGAGCTGGTGAATGCAGATCCTCTGCAAGAAGTATTTTCCAGTAAATGGGACATCATTGTGACCAGAGCCGAACGGCAGTGACAGAAAAGGCTTTTCTCTTGCGCTTGGTGGTGTCTACAACTACGAATTCACAACTAGTCGGTGCCCACTACAAGTTCCTACGATCTTGGTTTTATTTTACCTTGAAGTCTGTTCCTATAATAGCCAGTTAATTTCACACTCGTAAGTCACTATATTCTGAAGTTTTTTCTAAGGCTTGCAGGAGCAAAATTCGACTCTCTGATCTGCATTATTTACGAAGATGTCATTGTTTTGCAATTCTGGAGATAAAAGTTGACCTAATATCAATTCAATGAGTTGAGTATAAATGCACCTTTTCTGATGCTCCATAAACCAAAGCGGGTGCTGATATGACAAAATAAGATTTTTGTATGGCATTCTCTTCGTCGTTGGAATAAGGAATGTCTAACCACTAAGGTACTTTCCCTCAGATAGGTTAGTTTAAAGTCATTTAAATCACACTTAGAACTAAAGAGGTTCATTGTGGTACAACGAGCTATAGGGTACAAAAAGTTTAAAACCACTTGAAACTTTTGATGAAACGAAGGAAACTACTATTAATGTCAGTGTTAATAAGTTCGCTTTGATTATTATTTTAGATCTCCTAAATAAAATTTGCGTCTGTTACATTGAGCAGGGCGTGTACAAAAAATGTTTAAGATTCTTTCACCTCTTCCTTGTTCTCATGTAACTCCTGCGGAAATTGTTGGATAAGACACCGAGATCTGGGACGTGTCTACCTATAAGACCAATTATGTTACCAATTATGAAACCTATTACGGAACTGATTTGCGATCTATTGAAGGTGCCAACCCATACAATCCATCGCGTGACAGCTCGATAAAATACACACGTTCTTATGAGAAGCAACCCATAAGAAAGGACGCGACGGAAAAAGTAGCCGAACTTTCAACTTCATCAACAACGGATTCGTTGACGGAACGGACGCGACGGATTCTATGGGTTGGCCCCTTTGCCTTGGCAGTCTCTTAGCCCTCCGTTCTCCTGGCTCGATATTTTTTTCTTTCCTACTGCCCATGTTGTGCTGCACTACCTTTATTATGTGGATCTACTCTGTTTTGGTAGACGCTGTAATCATCCTGGAGGTTCTGATTTCAATGGTTTCGGTAACTTCTTTGATGATGTTGCGATATTGGAAAAATTGTTGGCCAGCATCCACGTTAGGTAAATGCACAGCGGAAAGTTTCTCACTCTTCCTCTTTACCTTTTATTAAACAAAGTGGACATTTGCTCCGCCACCTTTGGAGTTGAAAGAATCGATTTGGTTGGTACATAGTTTGGCCATCTAAAATAGCGCAAGGTAGCCGTGTGGATTCATGATCTTGGGTAACTTATCACCAAATTACGTGTTATTTAAACAAAAAAAAAATAACATTCGGAAACATTAATCTGCTGTTGTCTTGTTAAAGCTGTGCTTAAAAACTAGTCTACCAGAGATCTATTCCTTTCGACCTTAGAAAAGTTCCCGAACATAAATTTGAAATTACAAGAGGGTTCGTATTAGGTTCCATTGATAGTCTGTAGAGTAGTTTTGATGCGAATTACAGCCAGGAGCATCATAATATCAGGCCTTGACAACCATAGGGCCTAACTGATTTTTTAACTTTTTTTTTCAAAAGGCGAAAAATTGTATTGTACTGTCACGAAAATTGGTTTCTTATAAACATTTATCTGCATGACATATCAATTCGTACAACTTTATCAAAAAGAACTGAATACTGCTGATATAAACATTTTGAACTTTACAAAAAAAAAGTGACAAAATGAGTAAGGCCACTTTGGCTCTCATGGCCTGATATAACAAGCTGTAATGAATATCCCATTTTTTTTTGTACAAAACTGATCCTATCCAAAGTATTTCCAATAACGCAGTAATATGTACCTGCTTTATGACAGATACAACTTTTTAAGTAGTACCTGCACCAATGCTGTTAAGTATTTTCATATTCTAGTTAAATACTCTCAAATCGAAGTAGTTCACTGTCGTTCTCGGTCTGGGGGTTGATTCTTGTTCTGTTAATTTGTGAAATACTTTGCTTTGACTTTTTGATTCGTTTGATGTAAAAAAGCGATTCTCACAGAAGCATAATCGAGCTTCACAGAGTTACCTTAATTCTGTAATTGCCAGTAGGTTATTGTAGTTTTTTCTATTTTCTGTCTGGTTTTCTTTAAATTGTTTAAATATTTTCACTCTAATGTGTTGTCGTCACAAATTTAGTGAAATCAATATTTTCCATAAAATTCAATAATGAAGTTTCAGATGAAACAAAGATTTACCATAAATTCATAACAAATAGTGTAACAACGAAAAATGAATAAGGGTATTCATGTAAACGCGGAAAAATCATAGAACCCTTAGAAACTATAGAACTTCTATCGGTAGAAATGAACTGTTAAAATCTTGCAAGCCTTAGAAAAATAGAATTTTATCTCACAAATTTGAAGCAGAAACCTGATAAACTTTGTGATGCATAATTTTATAAATTCGCTTTGACGTTTAACAAACAGCTGTTTGTTTCCCACGATTTCTAATGAAGTGTTTATGTAAACCTTTTTCTGCAAAGTGGAAAATTATATCGTTACATGATTACCCTTAATACATATATTTTAATGCTATACCCAATTATTTACCTAATGGAACAGCATTGCAATGTTACAGTATGTTGGCCTTTAATTTTCGTTGGGTTCACCACCAACTGAAGGATAATTATCATTGTTTTTTTTGTTTCTTATTAATTGGTTGCTTATTCGGATCACGTTTTGTGTGTCAAACAGTTTTTATTAGTTTATTTTTTGATTGTTGTCAATACGTTGAGTTGGTTGTATATCTGGTCAATTATGTTTATTATGGTTTTTTTCAAGACTAATACTAATAAAAATCATGCAACATTTTAAAGGAACAAAAGTAAAAAAAAAAGTTTTTCATCAACTCTTAATTTTGTTTTTTGTTGAAATGTCGGAAGTCTTATACTTATTTGTATTCTAATGGTAGGATCGATTCTGCATTTGTCATTGTTTTTTATTTTGTTTTATTTTGCAAACAAAACATTTTCAATGTCAAAAGCGAAAAATCTTGAAAAATCTTGTTGTAGCATTTATTTCAATAATAATAATTGTGGAAGGCCAAGCTCTATGAGGTTATTTATAAAAATAAATCAAAAGAATATACATACTTATGAATGATTAAAAAAAACACATAATTAGCAACACTTTTGCTTATTCCTTCATTCTCCGTATGCATACCTACACTCTGCTTGCAATTACACAACACTTAACAGGCTTTTTTTTTAAATTCATCAAAAAGGAAGCTTTTTAGATGTCGTGCCTTTTTTTTTTGTATTATTTTATTTTAGAGTTCAATCGACATTTTTGTATCTTCAGCTAACCCCAATAGAAATAAATTATTATTTATGACATTACTTATATCATTTAAATGTTGGTACTCATCTGATCACTTATTCAGTCTTGAAAATAATTTAATTTATCTTTTATCTGTGAGACATTAGAAACCGTGAAGTCTTAGAGCGATAAAAACCACACTGGGTAGACAAAAATTAATTAAAAATAAATGTATTAGGTGACATGTATTTGTACTTATGTACATATTATATCTTCATGCAATTTATTGTTGTTATGATGAAACCACCTGAGCAGGTCATTTAGGACAAAGACATTTTTCAGAGTTTGACGCACTCTGTATCTACCACATATGTAGGTATGTGTGTACTCGTATGATTGATAACAAATTAAGGTGATTGTGCATTTCGGCACGTTCATTCAAGATTTTGTACATTTGATTACTTCCTCTCTAAATAACCATGAAATGTCTTATTTTTCATAACATATGTTTAGTACTTACTTGAACGAACATTAATGTAAGCCATAACCAATAACAAAACAAAAAAAAAAAATAAAAACAAGTCTGTGATGAAATCGACTAGTGGTCGGTTTCATGACGACATATGCATACAATGTGTGAGCCAGTAACAACAGTGATGATAAATAATATTTATACTGAATTTAATAATAATTATTGAATTGCTGATACATACATACAAAAATCGATTCGAATTTTATCATTTTCAATTTGGACATATGAAAAAAATGTTAACACTGCTTTTTACTTCAAACGGTTCAAAAATTATAGCTGGTTGCTATTGCATATTTAAGTTTTAAATTATTGCTCTTTAATGGGATTTTCGTTTGGTAAAAAAAATCAATTTATTCATGAATTTTATCAAAGAACAGTGTAAACATTTTCAAACGGAACGTTCAAATTTTGTTTGCTCCTGTGAATTTCGCGTTTATTTCATTTAATCTTGCGAATTAAATTTCAAAATTTGGTCTATTATAAAAAGAGTGCTTTCTTTAATATTAGACTTTTATGAATTACTGAAATTTAATAAGTGAATTCAGTGAATTAAACAAATTAATAAAACTAAATTTGCATATAATTCTTAATTTGAGTGAAAATGGAAGACAATTGTAGTGGTGAAAACTGTGACAAGAGAATTAACAGGAATGATGACTTTGTGCTATGTAGTGGCATGTGCGGAAAAAAATTTCATATCAAATGCGTTGAATTAAGCAAATTTGATATTGGCCTACTAAAAAATAACGCAAGAATCAAATTCATGTGTATAGATTGTCCAAATATTTTATTAGCTTTGAGTAAACAAATTGCCGAAATAGCAAAAAACAATATTGAATTAAAAAAAAGTGTAGATGAAGTGAAAATCTTAAATGCAACAACACCAACACAACAAAAAGTATCATACGCACAAGCTGTAAAAGAAAATAGTGAAGTTATAGTGGTAAAACCAAAAAGTGATCAAAACAATGAAAAAACAAGAGAAGATATAAAAAATGTGATAAATCCAATGAGTATGAAATTAAAAATTGAAGAAGTAAAAAATGTTCAAAATGGTGGTATTCTAATAAAATGTGATAAACAATCGGTAAAAACAATTGCATCTGAAATAAAAACAAAAATGAGTGAATATGATGCAAAAATACAAGAACATCGGAACCCACGTATTAATATAGTTGGAATGAGCGAGACAATTAGTGAAGATGATTTAATAGAAGCCATTAAATGTCAAAACATGATCAGTGACTGTGATATAAAATGTGTCAAGGTATATTTATCGCATAAAACAAAAAAATATAATGCGATTGTTGAAGTAAACAGAGTTACCAACACTAAAATTATGAATCTGGGTAAATTAAATATTGGATGGGATAGATGTCGTGTGTACCAATATATAAGAGTGCTAAAATGTTATAATTGTTGTGGATATAATCATATTTCAAAATACTGTAATAAAAGTAAAATATGTATGAAGTGTGCAGGAAATCATGATGTGAAAGATTGTACAAGTGATTTAAATAAATGTAATAATTGTGCTTTACTAAATGATCAAACAAACCAACATTTAGACACACAACATGCAGCATCTGATGGTAATTGCCCTGTGTTTTTGAGAAAAGTTAAAGCCGCTGAAGAACGTGATAGTTTCTAGCAACTAGAAACTATTAAGTGTTTTTTCTCTAATATTGAAGGGCTTGCAAATAATTTCACTAGTCTACAAACAATAATTAATGAATCCAACTGTGATATAATAGTGTTAACTGAAACCCATATGACAAAAAACCATGACGTAGCTGAAATGCAACTGGAGGGTTATTATATGCTAAACTGTGATAGTGAATCCAGTCACACCGGAGGATTAGTGTTTTATGTTAAAAAAATATTTAAATGCTCTCTTGTTAAAAAATATGTTGTTGTCATGGATTATTGGTGTCTTATTATTAAAGTGCAATATGAAAATAGAACTGTGATATACCTTAGTGCAATATATCGATCTCATATGTCAACCAAAAATACATTCTGTGATGACTTAGAACAATGGATAGACTTTCTACAACAGTGCAATAGTAATTATATAATAATGGGAGATTTTAATATAGACTGGTTGGACATAACAAATACATATACTAGGCGTTTAAATCAAATTGTAACTGATAATAATTTATCAATGATGAACACAGAACCAACAAGAGTAACACGTACCTCACGTACACTCATTGATTATGTTTTAACTAACAACAAACACATTTGCACCGCTAAAGTTGAGCATAATCTGAAAATCAGTGATCACGAGGCACTTGAAGTTTTCATTAAATGCACAAAACAAAAAGCTAACAAAAAAACTATCAAATATTGTAAGTACAATAAAGAACATTTTATAAATGAGCTAAGAACTAACCAATTTTTCTCTAATTTTGACTCTGAATATCCACATAATATAAATGTTTTAAGTGAAAAATTTGCACATGAATTAAAAAGCATAGTTAATAGTATGGTGGTTACACGAGATGTCCCATATCAAAACGGAGAATGGTTTACCAGTGAACTAAGGAGTGCAAAAATATATAAAGCAAATCTGTACAAAACAGCTATTACATTAAATACCTTTAGTAACTGGCAAGCATATCATCAATACAGAAACTACTACAAAAGACAAATTGAAACTGCTAAATCTACTTTCATATCTAATAAAATACATAGTGCAATTAATCAAAAAGATATGTGGAGACAATTAAAAAAATATGTACTTAAAACCAACAAAGATGAAATAACCGAGGTGCAATTTGAGAACTGTGATATAGAAAATAGTAGTGCAAAAATCGCTGAAAAACTTAATAATTTCTTCATTAAAAGCGTGAATGATCTTACCAATTCTGTGATATTTTCCCAATATATTAGTCTAGTAGAAGAGTGCAATATAGAATTTAAGTTTTCTTTAGTGGATACCAATGATATTATCAATGCCCTTACTGTGATAAACACTAAGAATGACTTTAATTTTATGAATGTTAAAATGCTGAAAGATGCTATAGAAATTGTCGGTCCTGTCCTTGTGCGTATAGTTAATACTTCATTTAACTCTGGTGTTTTTCCCGAAACTTGGAAAGAATCCCTTATTCTCCCAAAAAAGAAAGTCACTAATTCAATTAAGTGTAGTGATCACCGTCCCATAAATATGCTCCCATTATATGAAAAAGTTATAGAAAAAATTGCATCGAAACAACTTCAACAACATCTGAACAATAACAATGTTTTAAGCATACACCAATCTGGCTTTCGATCGAATCATTCGTGTGAAACTTGTGTCAATTTTGTTGTTAGTGACTGGAAGAGTGAAATTGACAATAAAAATTGTGTTATAGCCGTTTTCTTAGACCTTAAACGAGCTTTTGAAACAGTAAATCATACTATTTTGCTAAATAAACTAGAAAAGTGTGGTGTAAAAAATACAGAACTAAAGTGGTTCAAAACTTTTTTGTGTAACAGAACCCAGAAAACAACTGTTAACAACAATATGTCTAACCCGGCAGCAGTTAACGTAGGAGTTCCACAAGGTACGATCTTGGGGGTCCTTCTTTTTCTCCTATACATAAACGACATGGAAAAAGTAATAAAATTCTCTAAGTTGGTGCTGTTTGCTGATGATGGTTTACTTTATATAACTGGAAAAGATCTGAACGCAATAAAAGACAAAATTCAACAAGATTTAAGTGCAATATATACGTGGTTGAATATGAATAAACTTCTTCTTAATACGAACAAAACTAAATTTATGCTGCTCAATAATCCCTCCCCACAACAACAAACAAACATATTAATAAATAATACACAAATAGAACAAATATCATCAATTAAATACCTCGGTATTGTGTTAGATAGCAAACTATCATTTAATGAGCATTTAGATCTCATATGCAAAAAGGTTGCAAAAAAATTGGGTGTTCTTAGAAGAACACGCAACAATATATCTAAAAATAGTGCAATAAAAGTGTTTAATGTGACTGTCAAACCCCATTTTGAATACTGTGCAAGTCTCTTATATCTGTTTAACAATACTCAAAAAGCAAGACTCCAAAAACTCCAAAACAAAGCTATGCGTGCAATATTAAAGTGTGATCGATATACCTCAATATCTTCCATGCTTGAGTCTCTAAATTGGTTAAATATTAATCAAAGGCTATATATGATGGCAATGGTGTTTGTCTTCAAAATAAAACATAATATGTGCCCTGAATACCTTCAATCAAGTGTACCTGCAAGAAGAGAAGTGCAATATAACCTGCGGAATGTGGAAGAGTTCAACATCATCAGAACCAGAACAACTAGGGCACAAGCCAGTATATTATACATGGGACTGCAGGCTTACAACAATCTTCCATTAAATATTAGAAACATCAATAACTTAAATCAATTTAAAAATCAAATTTTTTTATATGCAAAATCTTACATTAATTGAAATTCCAATAACAATTTTTTGAATGTAATTAATACCTAAAATGTAAAATATTACTAAATTTCAATGGCCATTGAGCCAAATAAAATTCAAAATCAAAAAATCATTCGAATCGTAGATTTGTTATGAATCCCGAAAAAGCAATCATAGAATTCGTTCGCAATGGCAATTGTATGTATGAAATTTTCCATTACGGTGGAATCTGTGATAGTTTTTTTCGGGATTCGTAGCAAGTCTACAATACGGTTGGAATTTACATTAAGGCAGATTATTTATCAGCATCTAAAAAGTTTATTAAAAAAAAAAAGTATTGAGCAGTTAAAAAAACGATTTTTCAAAAAAAAAATATTTTTATTTAAGAATCAAAAAAAAAAAAATTCGAAAATTTTGTTGCTAAACTGTATAACGGTAACTTGAAAGCTTTTATAAAAAAAAGACATTGCACACTTCATTGAAAAATCAGGCAAATTCCGCACCCTCTGTTCTGATGATCAAGAAATTTCGACGCGTATCACTTTTGGTTCTTTGAATACTTCCACTGTGTCAAGTTTAAAATTTTTAAATAGGGAATTGATAATAGATAACACGCCCCCTTATTTGAAAATTTAAATTTTGGTCTATTTCATTTCATCCTTTCTAGGTTATTCATTTAAAATTATAAGATTCTATAATGATCTAACATAACGTAACCGCAAAACCAACGATGATTTAATACCAATTTAAAGAATATGGGCGGATGACACGCCTCCTCATTGAAAATATGTACTCAAATTTTATGTATTCACCGCAATCTACCTACCATTGTGCAAAATAAGGTTTTATGGTTACGAGAAGTGGTCCATAATTGTATTACGGTTTTTCCTATTTTTGAAAACTTTTAAAACTGCTCATGCTTGACTGTATGATGCTTCTTTTTAATATCAATGATAAATATAAAAACCAAAATAAACAAACAAATTCTTAAATATCGAAATTGTGTTGGCAAGAAAAACTTAAATTTAATTAAATGAATGACCAAAAATCTTTTTTTACAAAAATAAATTTTAAAAAACAACAATTTTATAGTAAGACGAAATGATCTGCCAAGTTGAATTCAAACACATAGTACATTTTTAGTACTTATTATTTGACATTTTTGTTTTTTTGTGTATATTTTTTGTACACACTCACTCTTGATGTGATTTTTCATTTGAAACAGATCGTCTGTCTGCTCTGTTTCCTTTAAAAAAAAAATTAAAATAAGAAAACAGTAAAGTAGGTACCTACCCCTACCTAACATACGAGCTTTAGTGTTCTTGACTAAGCTCAACAAATAATGGAAGTTGCTAGATAACTTGGCTGGAAACTACTATGCCCTTTGACCCCTTCGCAATCTTCAATTGCTATAGTTTCAAAACTAGTAGTCAACTAGATTAATAAAATAATGGCTTATTTCAAACAGTGTCGATTATATTCATTTTATCCACTTCACTAGAGAAGAGGTAAGAGCATTGCATTGCTCAGTGATTGGATTTTAATTTAATAAATTAATAATCCCCTTATATTAAAGAGGCAGCTCTGGTCGAGTCCGAGTGTGAATAACGATTTTTCCCTTCACATATCATTTATATGTAGCTACACCTTTTCAACTTCAATAAACGCACACATTCACAGGAATTATTTTTTTTTCGTTTTGTTTTACCATGTACTGTTTCTTGTGCGTTCGCGCTATGTTTTCATGTCATTCGATTTTTTTTCACAGTTAATGTTTGACAACAATTGAGAAAGGTTCTGTGTGTATTTGATTTTTAATTTTATTTTTATTTCCTAAATGGAAAAAGTGTTGTGATATCAAAAAAAAAAAAGAAAAGAAATAAAAATCACTTTAAAACGGAACAAGAAATAATCAAAAAAGAAAAATCGTCGTTTTTTACCTACACATTATATATATTTTTGTATTATTTTTTTATGTAAATATAAATATACTAGATATTATATAAAGACACCAAAAACAAAAAACAAACAAAATACAAAAAAAAAAAAAATGACTGACTGCTGAAAAATGGTCTCAATGTAAAAATGTTCTTCTCTCTACCCGCGCATTAAATTGTGATTCTAAGTACAAATTAGATTCTACATAAATGGAATACACTAATTCGTAGTATATAATTAAAAATTAAGAACAAACAAAATTCAAATCAAAAACCCAACACAATTAATCCTTACATCATAAAAGTGCAATAGTAAATCATCATCATTCTATCAACATACCTGCTTAAATATGGCTGTGAATATGTAAGAAAAATTTATAATTTTTATTTTTCAAAATAATTATAATAACAGAAAAAAAAAATCAAACTTGAAAAAAAAAAAATTAGAGAAGAAAAACAAAACGAAACAATTTTGATTGGATTCTTTTTATTTTTTTTTGTCACAAAGAAAATAGTGTATCTATAGCAATACATACATAAAAGATATGTAAATGGGAACAAAGGTTCATTTTGTAGGTTGTTTTTTTTATTTTTTTTGTTTTCTAAATTCCAGAGAAAGTTTTTTTCAAAAACAAAAATATTGAAAAACAACAAAATATACAAATCAAATGTTGTGACTTCAACAAAATAGAGGCCATAACAAGGGCATATTAAGTATTTTTTTTTTTTGCCTCGGCGAAATCTACAAACAATTTTTTTTTTATTGAATTTTAAAACAAAGAATTGAAAATTTTCATCATATCAACCAAATACATACAAAACATACAAAAAGTTCAATTGGAATTTGGAACCAAGTATCCGAGGTTAGTGTGGGTGCGTGTTCCATTCTCATTTCTCAATTATGGCATGAATATGATGGAATGGAAATGCACACAGTGTTCCCACTTTCATACATTTGTTTCGAAATAAAAATAAGTACTTTTTGTTACTCTATAATTAGAAAACAAAATAATGTGTACAATTATTGTGTGTTCGCACATCGCAAGTAGTTTTGGGTGCCACATTAGTTTTAGGGCGTGAGTGATAGCAACAAATGATGAAAAAGCTTTTGTTTTCATAAACGTATTAGCAAACAGGTCTAAAGTCTATAATATTCACAGTGTTATTTTTGTTTGTGGGTGGTTTTTGCGGCATGGCAAATCTTTACGACCATATTATTCAATCGTTTAAGTTTGGTTCATTGCTATACCGCATTGAATTTATGTAAAACTTTTCTAGTCGTTGAACCACTTTGATGGCCTTATTGCGAGTGTATCAATAGTAAAGTTGAAGTCGTATAGAAACAAATTCATTATTGGTATTGCGAGTTTCGGTTACAATAGATTCTATTTTTTTCAATATCTTTTATTATTTGACATTTCTTATTAATTCGATTCGACTTAAGTCTTTCTATTTTTTTTTCACAATACCAATTTGAAGCTCAATAGAATTGGAAAAAGTCGACCAGCCCAATTGCGGATAAACAATCGCAATAAGGCTCTGAGCTTCTTTTGAAGCGAGTGAGATATATATATACTATATACATATATATTTGCTAGATCGCTAAAATCGTTCTAGTAGAAGTCTCCCAGATAGATTCTTTGTCTTTGCGATAAGGCACAACATGTACAGAGGAAATGATGAATCTTCTTCGTCCAGCGTCTGCAGAAATCATTGGCTACCGGCAGGAGTTACGACACACTTTCACAAAAAAAACCTTTTCGCAGTTTTCGAAGCAATTTTTTGACTTGAGGCGAAAAAAGTTTCTTAGTAATTTTCTAACGGGAATATTTGAAAAATGAGAGCTGATAGGAACATTCTGATGTTGGATTTGAGTTAAGCACATCGAAACCCTTTAGAAAAGTATTGCAACAAGAAACTTTGCTGTCCAGTATAAAATGAAGAATAAATTAATTTTAACTTAAGATTTCTCGGAGTAGAAAAAAAGTATCGAAATGATTTAAACTGAATAAAAAAGAAGAAAACCAGTTCTTTCATAATTCGTTAAAATTTTTGCAGTAAGAGGTTACATCACGTTATAGCATCGCTTCAAAAATATTGAAATATTGATTATCTCAAAAACTAGAGCCACTTACGACGACGTTGATTTTCGAAAGCATTTTCGGCTTGAAAAATAAGTATTTTGGCGACTGCATTCGATGGTTGGGTATGAGTTGGATGGTGAATAGACGTTGGTATGTCAGTTTTAGTCTAGTGGTATCATTAGGTTACGACACGGGAGTTTCTGGGGGACATAACTTGTTGGCTGTGTTGGGCTTTCTGTGCGTGCGGCAATATGGAGCAGACTGCATTCGATTAAATTGGAATTTCGCAATTTACAGACTAAAGTTGCAACATCTTACCCGCAGTAAGCGATCGTCGACTCGTGTTCGAACTCAGCATGCCACAAAAAAAAAATTAACCGTTGTAAAAAACGACAACATTCCAATAGACTGTACAGACACAAAAACTATAAAACAGATTTTTGCAGGATTTTACCGCCATGCAATAGGTATATAAATAAATTTTACAGTAAGTTTATTATGTTTCCATACTTGCAGTCACACTACTGTCTACCGTCAGTTTTCTATTCATTTTTGAACAACAACCACAATCAGCGTCAAAAATTCTTCACGAATTGACTTGTAAACAAAAAGAACTTTTTGTTGATATTCATTTCTGTAAATAGATGATGACACAATACTTACAAACGGTATCTTGAAATTTGTTGAATATGCTCTTTTGACTTTTTGAATCTATTCCACAAGTGGCATCACTGTTGTTTATTTTCTGTTTTATCCAAGTACTCTACTATATTTTGATTCTGCCTCCAATTTTATTGTTTTTCCGTTTCATTCCGTTTTATTCTTTAGGCTAAACATATGTATTTACATTAATGTTGGTAAACATACTAAATACATTCATACTTTTCTACAAGTCGATTTATAATAATAATACAATTTTGTTTGTAGTGAGTAAACTCTTATACTTGTACTACACTAAACACAAATATAAATTCATTGCATGTATTATTGTATAGAGATGTTGATTAGAGAAAAGAAGTCAAAGATGGAATTGGATAGAATAGGCGGATAAAGAATACGAGAAAACAAAAAACTTAATCAGGTTTTGAGAATTGCGTCAGAAAATTTGAAATAGCCTTCTGCAAGTACAAAGCAGCTTGCCTGCTTGCTCGTACGCAAAAGCTTTTATTGCTTTTGACTGCTTGCTATTGCTATACCCTCTTTATTGCAAACAAAGAAAAGTTTTTGTTTTGTGTTTCAAAAAAGTTCTATAGGTTTATGTACTTTATATGTACATTTATTATAAATAGGTAGGTAATTCTCTAGTCTAGTTATATAATAATTCATTTGTTGTTTTTGTTTCTCAAATCGCCAAAAGGGCTTTTATTGGAGTTTGTTAGTTTAGTTCCTCATCAAGATTGTGTACCTAGGTCAAAATTACCTAAACGATGGAACATAGGGTCATAGTCACAGGATGTGTTTGGCTGGGTTTAAATATGACCAACCGACACCCCGATTTATGTATGTAAGTAGGTAGAGGTAGGTACCTACCTATTAATTTTGTGTGACTTGTTTCACTCAAGGTTTTAATACCTACAAAACTATAATCAATACGTAGGTACATACCTAACCTACAAGGTATTCAGTATACATACATTTGACCCCAAAAATTCGTAGTTTTTGGCAAGAAATAACCATGAAATTTCACTCCTATCTATCTAACTAAGTAAGTACATTTCTATATGCCTATGTCTAGTTGTTGATTTGCTCTTTATATGTAGATACGTACCTACCTACTTCAAGGAAATATAGATACGAAAATAAAAAAGAAAACAATTTTTAGATGTTTTCTCTGTCTGTCTACCTGTTTAGCTTTTGGGTCAAGTAGGTAAATGACAACAACTGAATACAATTTTCTTCCTGTGTTTTTCTAAGATTTTTTTGTTTGTTTTTCTGGACTAGACTGTTTAATGATTTATTAACCATCCAAACATTATTATCAATGAATGATGAATTTCATTAATTTTGAGATAGATCGATACATAAAGTATGCAGGTAGGTAGGTAGGACTTAACTTAAATGAGTTTGTACCTATCTAAAGGAATGTTACTATTTATCTACTTTATGATATCTTTTTGTTTCTTTTTAGTTTTGTTGTTTAATAGTTATTGATTGCCTTATGAATCATAACTACTTGCTTCTAATCTAGTAGAAGAAAATATCTAATAAGTACCTAGGTACATAAATTTATTTATTAGTTAGGTACTTGGTATTGTTGGAAGACTAGACCTTAGTGTTTAGTCTCTGATCCTGCCTCTTTAATCATTGCATCGCGTGTGAAGCGGAAATATTGTCCAATGAAGAGTTCTTTGAATATCCTCATCTTCTCAGACAGCTAGACTGCAAGCCTGTGGATGATCTCTCAAAATGTTGCATGGCGGGTCCTAGAGTCATTGAGACATTCCCGAACCATGTATCTTGTCTAGGATAAGTAAGGTTCAAATTAGTAGATTCGCGGCGAGCTGCATCTTCTTATTCTAATCTCATAAACCCAACTCGTTTTTCAGAAGTCAATTAAGATCGAGAAAATATGCAGTTTTTCTAAGAAAAGTCTGGTATGTAATAGGTTTTTTGATACCCGACAAAAACTGTCAATTTATTGGCCATCTATAAAGAATGAGCAGGTTTGAAAAAATTCTTGTATATTTAAATTCTATTAAAGATTTTGAATGAAACAACAATAACAAAATGTGCTACCAGCAAGTTCATGGGCTGGAATTGTATCTATTTCACAGGCTGCCTTACCCGATCATGTGTGATGCTAAGTCGATGTCGGCTCAATTTATTTGAAAAACTGATGCCCGAACTGAACTTTAACCATCATCGACCTTAATCCATATACCTTTACGCCCTACTGTCTCCCTAAAATGAATTTAGTGATCTGAAATCTCTCATTTTAGCGAACACATTTTCGGGAGTTGGGGAAATCGGAAGTTGGTAAACTCTAGAGTTCAAAATTGAAAGTCAGAAACGTCAAATTCGAGTCAATAAACACAAATTCGCAAGTTGGAAATAAAAATCATAAAGTTGTGTTTAACTTCGAGTGAATAAAATCACCCTAAATCGTTTGATTATTAAGAGACGGTTTCTTAATGATCTTGTGTTATCAGATCACAATGGAACTCATACTGGTCAAAGTATATCAACCCTTTCGTGACAGCTACTAACGAACGTGGAATTACGATTATTGTAGATTTTTACCTTTAGCAACAAGTTTCTCGAGAAAGCCAATTTGGTTACTATGAATGCCAAGTTGGTCAGGGACGCCTTCGACTTTTGTGCAGCACAATTCGTCCGGTGTGAAGGTGAACATTTTTCGGACCGGAACATTTCGGTTGTCCTTGGCTATCCACGTGCCCCGGCCACTTTCGTTGGTCCACCTCCCTCCGGTTCGCTCTTGTTTTTTCTATTCCACTCACCCTATTTACCAAACAAAAAGACTATGTAGTAAAAACTAAGCTTCTTCACCAACCTTTGATAAAGTCCAAAGTAATCAAAGCAATCAAATGCATTATCAGAACTTTACGTTTTTTTAATGTCAATGTTGTTGATATAATGAATTTACAATGTACCTTATTGTCGATACAATCGATATAGTTGTTATAAGTGAGTTAGTAACACACAAAATTAATAATTTTTCGGATTGCATTAGTTGTTTTGTATGGTAGGTATGTATGTACCTACGATTTGAGAACAATAACATGCGTCTCATAACTATAATAATAATGACAGTCTCTGATGATCTGTTTCTAATTTGATTGTCGCACTAACTAATGCGCATTTTACAATATGGTTTCTATAAAAATCTGTCTCTTATAAAAAGCAGATTGTATTTTTTTTTCAGTTATGAACTCTTATAAATGGTATAAATAGGACAAATAATTTGTGTATGCAAAGTATGAAATGCTTCTACTGCGTAGATTAACTTATGAACGTGCTTATCAAATTGAATCTGTTTTTTTTTCTATTTTGTTTTCTTTTAAGATCATTTTTCAAACAACTGAATGCACACATAAAAAGTAAAATACTTTTTCCCTCCCAATTAGGCTTTAATTGATAAAGAAAGTGAATTTATAAGAAGTCATTGTACAAATGGAGATTTTTAATGTGATATTTTGCCTAGAGTGAATTGATCTGATGATTTTAAACTCTCGTTACAGCAGTTCTAAGCCAGATAGCAAGAAGGAAAAAATTGCCCGGTATTTCTGAACCTTAAATAACTGAGCTAAACATCTACATCAAAAAAGTAGCAACAACGACCAATCGCCCTAAAATAATATAATAAAATGGCGAACACTGTTTTTGTGGTACACTTTACGCGGCCCACACAAACCGAAGGTACATAAATTAAATATCAAACGAAAGCGTTTTTTGCTTATTTGAATATTTTACACCGATATTGTTTAAAACAATGATTCAAAAACAATTCGAAATGTCAAATCCACTGATGCATGAAATGTCCATAAACCCGACACCAGGACCCAAAACATTATAGCCTTTTCACACCAACAAGATTTTGCAATGAAAACAATGTGTTATTATAAATGTGTCTCCGCTAACAAAATCTAGTAGATTTGTAGGAGATTACAAACCAGATTTTGAAAACTGAAAATGTATGGAAAATTTAGTAGATATCGATGGGATTTCATACTTTTTGACCGAAATCTAGATTATGGATCGGTGTGAAAGCCATATTAAGGGGGATTCACATTGAACATATTTGTTTACATTACACAAATCCGCCAACACGACAGAAGTTGATGAACATGCTGTTAAATGCGAACCCCCGTAAATGAAGAATCAACTCGAAATTTAAGGCGTTTTTTTTTGTAGTTGAGCTCTTAAGTGGTATTTTGAAACATTAAGCGTTAACTACAATGGTGGGGAATGCGTCCCATTGATTTACTGCCAAACTTTTATGCTTGCAGTTTTTCATGACAACGACAGTCTTGGACCCCAACCTGACTTAGACATCTACATACACAATTTATGTCACATGAGCTATTGTATCAACTTAGATTTAACAGCATTAATTGGTTTATTCAAAGCAGGTGATTTTAGTTAAAATAATTGTTTCTACCATATTATTATGCTGATATAAAGCACAAAAGCTTTTTCAACACACCAAGCAACACTTTCTGTCCTGGCTAGTGTATGAATTTGTACCCTACACCTCGATATTTACATATTATAATGAACAAACCATACTTGTGCTGTCTGAAAAGACAACCCCTCAAAATAAAATTACTTAAAAAAGGCTGAACCAGTAGCCAGGATGTGTGTAGCGCAGGCTACTAGAGTGTGGCCATCAGGAAATTAAATTTCGAAGGGATTGTACGTCAACTCCAAATACAAAAAAAAAAAAAAAAAAACTCCTAAAGCTAAATTTCTAAAACTGAAATTTATACCCATTCTTTTTTATAACCACACTTCACAAGGGATGGCAAGAGAGGTATTTTTTGTGTCGCTATTTATAGCTTTAACATAAAAAGAATCAAAAGAATACACTCGAATATTTCTTTCTTCACCTCTTTAATTAGTGGCAGCTGTGAGAAGAAGGGTATGTTTAAAAACACTGCAAAGACAAGTTTAAAGGTTTATTGATCTTTTTTTTTCGAATGACATTCCACATGAATGGTTGCTGTTTTTTACTTAAATTACTGGTTTCGATGTGTAAGAAGTAATATGATTAAATTATTTAATTTTATTTAATGCATTTTCGAAAGAATTATGGGTTCATTCTTCGTCTTATTACTTTTTACCCAATATTTAAAATGGTGACATTTATTAATCAATGCTCCAACTTCATATGGATTTCAAGAAAAAGGCTATGGATTAAGAATTGCCCCGATAACTTAGTCTCCTTAGCAAATGATTTTAAATAAAAAAAAAAATCAGTTTAATATGTAAGTTTCCCAAGTACCTAATAGCTCATGTGCCAATAAGTTACGACAACGTAAACTTAACAACAACAAATTGACGCAACAGGTCATTTAGTGTCGTTTGAATACACATATTGCTATAACGTACTTTGGATTGTATCATTCATTATGGATGGCTAAAGCTGTTTAAACTTAAGTCCAATCGTTACGTTATGTTGTAGATATCGATTATTTTTATTCGAATTAAAATTTGTGTTATTGCAACTTTTGTTTACAACCCTGCAGCCTTTAAAAGAAAAACCAAATTCAACACATGCTAGGTTCACTTACTACTCAATTCATAACCACCCTTGGTTTATTTAATAATATATACCCATAAAATTCCTTTTTAGATATAAAATTTGTATAAAAATAAAAAAAAAATCCCTATCCAGGTGCGCCTGACATGTTATTTTGCACCCCAAAAGGCTGATAGGTACATACACACAGCAACCATTAAACCGGACTGTTATAATATCACGTCGTCGGTCGTAGGTTCATTTTTCCTTGCTTAATAGCAGTACATCTATATTGTACGTAAGTGTCGCATTTTGTGGACTTTTGAATTTCAAATAGAATATTAACTACATATATGGTTATGTGTTATTAATATTAAAAAAAAAGATGTATTGTCTTTGCTTATCAAAGAGTTTTCTTTTTTTGCTTCTTTTAAATCAATTAAATTGAATTCAGGTATGTTCAGTGTAGGTTCACCTTGTCATTTTTATTCTCCTGCTCTTGCTCGTGTCTTGTGTTTTATGATTTATAAATCAAGACTTGCATTACATTTTTTTTTGATAAATATTTGCTCTACGAAAAAACTCTATTAACATTTTTATCAAGGAGAGAAAAAACGACAACGTCTTATCAATTTAACCTTCAAATTTATCATACAATAACTTTTTCATCATTTTTATTATTTGCTTGCTTGGTATAAAATAGAAAGAGATCTTGATTTTAAAGGCTTAAATTTCTTTTAGTTTTTTTTTTAGAATAAAATGGTGACTTAATTTATTTAGATCTGATGACATTATTAGTCAAAACGTCATATTTGAATGTGGGGACTTAAGTAATTTAAGGTAAATGGATCATCTCATTGTAATCTTCTTGATTAAAATTAGCAAACACAATACAAGCTAGATGGGGATAGAAGTACTTAATAATTCATTCGATATTAAAGCAACACACTTTTAACAAGTTAAAAGTTGAAACTGGTTTCATTTTGCGTATCATACAAAAAATGAGTTGAATGTCGTTGCGTTCTAATTCAAATTTGTATGGGACACTTTTTTTTCCCTCGGACACATTTTTTGACACTATTTAAAAATCTTCAGAGGTAACCCTAGGTCTGATTATGGAATACGAAGCGAATTTTTTTGGCTGATGGCGAATTTGAAGTTTGGTATAACTGTTTCCTCTTCCGCCTCTTGAATCGATCGATTTATTAAAAGCGAAACTAAAATGTATTTTTTTTGGCAGATTTAATTTTGACGATTTTTATTTGGCAGATTGAACTTTCAATAAGCAAGATATTTTTTTTTGTGTGGATGTAAATTGAAATAAATCATGTGAGATTAATATAATTAATTTGCAACAAAAAAATAAAATAATGTTAAATACTGTTTTCGACTCGTATCGAATTCGAAAATATATATTTATTCGATGCAAATCGAAAAGGAGGTATCGAATTTAAAACGATTCACATCATATTCCAATAATCGTTCCACAGGTTTTTCTTTCCCAAAAATAAATAAAGAAAAGAGTAACACTACCTACTCATCAGTAACCCTACATTGAATTACCCACACATTAAATTATTATTATGCTCTGGGATTGAATCATCTTTTTTTTAGTTGCAAAATAGCAGATGCTTTTCCAAAATATCGGAACAAAACCAATCATTTGATCTATTGAAAATAAAAATCTGATTTCATCATTCAACATTGCAAAATAATGTCAATATCTCATGAGAAACTTTGCAATATGGGATGGTAGAGATAGAGACTCTTCCCAATTGACCACAATGAAAAAGCAACAAAACTAAAGAGAAACTTCTTCCATTTTTATGATAACGATGAGGTATGAGGATAACGATGAGTCGAAATGGCGAAGACGTGACGAAATAAAATACAAATATGACATACTTAATCTTTTTTCTTCTGTTTGTTTTTCTTTTTATATTTGTAGGTATCATTATACTAGCACTTCACTTATGAAGAGTTTTTGTTGTTTTTTTTTAACAAACCATATCTATGTACAGAAATGAAGCTTCTTTTTTTTTTGTGGCGTACGCTGCAGTGAAGTCAAGTGTGACTAGATATAATTTGTCTTGTCTATGTTCGCAGAAATAAAAAATTATAAAACGGTTTTTCACCATTTTTTTTTGTCTGATAAAAATTTCTTTCCTTTTCTTTATAGAGTGCTGAATGTTTATGTATACAAAATTTAAATAGAGGCGTGTTTTTGTTTGGCGCTCAAGTGTTGAGCGTTTCTCATGGCCATTTAAAAAAAAAAAATGCTATTTATTTCTTTTGCTGTTGCAATTGTTAAAACTTAAATAAATAATGTGTATGTTACTGAACTTTTTTTAGAAGGAGAAAGTGAATCCGAAACGCTGCTTTGCGTTGGTTGAACGCATATTTTAAATTCAAAACACGATTCTTTTGATACTTGCCTACCTATATGCAAAAATGTTTAAAGGTCAATAATGTACCTGCGCCTACCAATTATTTACTTATCTATAATTTTTTTGTTATTGCATATGAATTAAATGAATCAATTTAAGTTTGGGGAATTCCAATGCGAAACTTTAAGGTCTATTGTGGCTCTTTTGAGTTGCAGGAGATTTCCTTTTATATCGCTCTGTCTCCAAATTAGGTTCTTTTATTAAGGAATCTTAGTATTTGGAGTACGCTAAGAGATGGTAGTTCTCTCTTTGTAATCTGGTGGTGTTCCGAATATGTATTTCAATTGGAGCAAAACTTGTAGTAGCATTTTTGCTGCCTCAGTTTAATCCCAGATACTATTTCTATTGGCTTCCTCCTCGTTTTTGGTCCTGTTTTTGAATATGTTTGCTACTAGGACGCAGTGAAGTTTAAGGTTTAATAGAAAGTCTTAAAACTATTTCTTTATGCCGTTCTTATTTTCTTGCTGTAATAAGTCAACTCTGTATAGAAGTTGTTGAATTTTCCCAGTTTTACTTAATTGAACAGTTTTCTAAACCTGGATCCCAGGGCTTTATGTTAATCAAAATTATCAGCTTAGGTTAAATTATTTAACTAAAAAGCTTTATCGACTACTATTCCTAACGAATCTCCAGGTATGCAAAGTTTTAAAAAAAACGTGCAGCAAAAACTTTTTTTTGTTTACAAATTTATTCGAACACTACAGTTATTATGGCTCATTCTTTTACGTTACACCTAATTATTAAAATAGCGGTAACTAGTCATGCCTTCTGCAGCCAGCAAAAAAAAAAAAATACATACAGATACAAAGATTTCTCAAACTTTTAACCACAGTATGTAATTGAGAATGTCTGCTGGTGGCTGGTGACCCGCTTCAAGCTGCTGTATGACATTGAATTTTTTCTTTGTTTTAAATTCAGAGACGAGTATTTTTTTCTTGTGAGTATTGGTTATTTTTTTTTCTTTGTTTATGTTGGTTATTTTTTTTTTCTTTGTTTATGTTGGTTGTCTTCTTGTATCATGTTTCTTTCCTTCATTAAATATTCAAAACAACAACAAAAATGTAAAAAATCGCTAGAGTAAGGTTTCAAGTAGCAATAAATCTTTTATACCTATATCGAAGCAATATCACGGGATTTAGTAGTGATGTGTTTTTTTTTAACAGTTTCATAACTTCATAACACTCATAAAGGTTTTCTTTCTTTTATCGTTAATCGTTTTTGGTTTCCCAAAAAGAATCGATCATAATCACCTTTTCGAATATGACTGGCTTTAAATTCTCCTAATTTTTTGTGTTTTCAGTAAATGATTCACAAGGCCAAAAGTTCGATGATTCAATTTTTTATAAATATACACTTTCAATTCAGGTTTTTGTTTTTTTTATTTAATTTTTATTTTATGTGAAACGAATTTTTGTTTCATCTAATTTCATCTGTTTTCCACCTTGAAACCAGTAACGCTTTCCGCATTTTATATATAAAAACAAAGAAGTTATTTTGTTTTGGGGTTTTGAAGTGAAATCATTAATGTTTTGATTTTTTTTCACATACTTGCTTTATTGTTCTTGTATCAAAATATTGCAAATCAATTTCGCACTTAAATGAAGAGAAAAGAAAAACAAAATCATATCCCAAGAAATGTTTCCTCTTGTTGTGCTTGGCTTTGTGAAATTTAAAACTCACACTTCCACTCATATAAAAAAGAAGAAGAAAAAAACAAATGTGAAGATTGCAGCATTAACTTTGCTCTATAATAATGCTCGCATGCATTTCTTGCCTAGTATAATATGACTTTGATAGATGATCCAGTTTTGTTTAAGTGCGAATCTTTGTTTTTTAATCTTGAGCCAGCCACACGCTTGCTTCGTTTTATTATATTTAGACCAAGTGGAAATAAGAATACGTACTTTTGAGGTTTACCTTGTAGTGTAACTGAGAAGTAAGCTTCAATAAACAAAAAAAAAAAAAAAAAAAAACAGGTGCGATGCAATTGAGTACGTGATGTAATTGCATTTGAATATTCATATAGCGCATTTGTAGTTGTTTTAAATGTTTTTTTTTTTATTATTAGTTTTGTAATTGGAATTTTAAAAATGAAAGTTTTTTTTTTGGAACGATTTAGTGGCAAGCAAAATGAAAGATGTTTCTGTTTAGCAATAAAGTTTTATTTTTATGGTTTTGTGAAGGATATGGAAAATGGTCTACGATTCGAGAAAGCCACTCCGAAAGCTTTTCCATCTGTCCTATTCTACTGGTCTTCAACGAGGAAGAAGTTAGATCGAAACAAGACAGATCAGAACAGTTTCGTGAGAAACGTCAGAACAGAAGACAACAACAAACACATTTGACAGTTCTCACGAATCTTTTCTGATCTGCCCTGACACAAGTATGGCAATATAAACATGTCAAAAACCTGTTACATATTTGGTACATTTAACGGTAAATTTTCTTACTGGTAAATAATTTGTTACAAAACTATTAATAAGATGTGAAAAAATTAGAAAACAATTAGAAATTTATGTCTTAACCAATTTTTTGTACGACTTCTGGATTCTTCACAAAAAAAATGTTGAAAAATTAGTTGTTTTATTGATTATTACTTGATTTTTTTCTGATTAATGCCATTTTTTCATCATAAATAACCAGGTCAATTTCAAACAGAAATAGAAAATCCAACAAACCCATATTCTAGACGAGATGATTTATTTCCGGAATTTCATTCCGTTTTCGACTGTAATTCGTATGGGAAAGGGAACGATTGTAAGCCTATCTCCCAAAAACATTTCTCCGAGAGTTTTTATTTAGATAAGGGCTGCAGTGTATATGTTCAGAATTATTAAATCTTATACCAACCATTATCGGAATTTTCTTACAAATATAATCAATTCTTTATAATTTAAATAAACGCTGTTTTTATTCAGTTTTTATTTTTCCTTTTCTTTATTATAAAAAAAATAACACTTGCTAAACATTTTTGTCTGTTGCTTTCTGTAATCATATTCTCATGCAAGAAGTGCTAACAAATTAGAATTCAGTGTTTTTTTTATGTTGCTGAGCGTTGTATGAAGAAATATTTACAACCAGACAGTCATTCACAGCCAACATAGAGGAGAATCTATTCTCAATTTAAACAAATCAATGTTTGTGTTCATTTTTCGTTTGCATTACAAATGATTAGCTAAACACATAAATAGTAAACATGTTGTTTTTTTTTCTTTCTAAAACATTGAGTACAATAAACTGCATAATGTTTATTTCATGTTCTATTTTTATTCGCTTTAATGTGTAACATAAATACATTATTTACACCAATATATACAACGTTTGCACTAACAAAGGTTCTAAAGACCATTTCAATATTTAAACCAGCAAAGTGTAGAAGAATTTGGTTTTAATTTTAATTTTTTTTTTTTTTTTTGATTTGTTTTGGGTTAGAAGACAATGGTTGTGTCTTGAAACAAGAGATGCTGGTTTCTTTTGACAATGCTCCAAATTAATTGTATTTTCGTTGAAAAACGATCTCATTTGTTTTTGTAGTCTAAACGATTTTATTTCTAGGTTAGACACATTTTTATATACCTATTCAATAAAAAAATTTAAATTACAAGCAGGTCCATCAATTGCTAAAGTAAATAGGAGAACAAAAATAATTTACTGTTTTGATACCATAACTTCTTATTATTGTAGTTTTTTTTTTATTTTAACGGGTATGACACATTTTTCATGTTTTTCGCTCCCATCTTTTGTACTTTTTATTCAATAAATTATTTATACACTTTAGCTCCTAACATAATAAATGTTTTTATTTGTTGGTAAAGTGCTTAAATACTTTATTCAATGATTATTAAAAAAGATAGGAGCAAAAAATATGAAAAACAATGTGAAGATTGCAGCATAACATTATATACATAATGTGGACGTTGCTTAGGGCTCATAGGTGCAGTGCCGTTATTTCCAATAATGGGTTCCTAACAGAACATCAACATGTTTAAATATAATATTTTCTTCAAAGAAATGGAAAAAATCTATTAATTCTTCACGTGCTTGCATTTTGTTTGCTACCTACAAACTTACCTTTTGGACCAATTTTAATATTATTATTTTTGGAGTATGATTCGGTAAAAATCGACTCGGATTATAAAAAAAAGAACATTTTTACAACTGTGTGCAAAATTTTAAACTATTACCACCTTAAATTGTTTAGTTCGTACCTATTGCGGCAATCTAGTATCTTCTATACTAAACCATTTTAATAATCGTACGCTCACTTGTACCTATCATGGACTCACTAAACACTAAAATTCTTAATATTCTTCATCACAAAATGTCTGTCTCAACTTGTAGGCATGATGTGCTTAACTATTGAAATATGTTCAAAGTTCCAAGATAAGATAAGATTGTGAGTAGAGAGCAAAGATAAGAGTGCGCAAAGCTACTTCTTTTATCTTCTATTTGAAATCAAATTTTCACAAGTCTTTACAATTATGTATTCAATTTCTTTGCGTATTCATTTTTTTTTGTACACAAATGAAAATGTATTACAAAATTTACGACCCATGCCATGTTACTCTTGAATTCATCTTTAAAATTGTTTGACCTTCCGTTCCATTTTTGTTTTTGTCTCTTCCACGGTTAGTGAAATTTACATTTTATGTATATATTTTCTGTAAAAGATTCAACATGAAGTTAGGTTCATTTACAAAACTCGCCACCACACTAAACTCGAAATAACTCCAACACATAAA
Organism: Meliscaeva auricollis; assembly: GCA_948107695.1. Lineage (NCBI taxonomy): Eukaryota > Metazoa > Arthropoda > Insecta > Diptera > Syrphidae > Meliscaeva > Meliscaeva auricollis. The sequence goes on from OX403616.1 coordinate 42,898,030, forward strand.
AGTTAATTATTTTTTTTTGTTTTATAGCTTTGGGCGAACGAAAAAGATCGTTCCGCCGTTATACCTGATGAAGACACACTATTTTTTTTTTAATGGTTGTGCACAAAAATTACACTAATCCATTTTTAATTTTTCTTTCATATTCTTTTCTATAATAGCTTTATTTAATCACATTTATCTTCCCTTGCTTCAGCTTTTACAGATCGTAAGTTTAGAGAATCATTATCAGTAAAAAAAATTAAAGGACAAACAAGAAAATATTTTCACTCTACTCAACAACATAAGCTATATAAGTTGTGTTGTTTTCAAGTAAAGAAAATATTATAAATATTTTAAAAATACAAAAAGTACTAAGGTTTTTAGCTAAAAAAAACAGCTTTTAAACCAATTTGTACCAAAAATAAAAATAAGCGTACCAATACAGACAAAACCTGTTAAAGGAGAATTACCGCAATTGTTTTTGTTTGCAAATTGTTTTTGAGATAACAATCAAAAGAATAGTACTAAGGTTAATAGATATACAATCAGAGTGACAATAAAATTTTATATTTATTTTATTAAATCCCCTGAATCTATCTAACCAGTGTGTACAAAACAAGTAGCAAACAAAGAATTTTTACAATTTTTATATATAAATTATATAAATTATTATAAATTGTATCTGGTTGAGTTTGAATAAAACAACAAAAAAATTTCTAAGAAAAATATTTTCTGCTTCTTTTTGTTAACAATAACAACAAAGACAGCCGTTCTGTATCGTTTTGTATAATCTTCTAGTTTTTCTTCTTCTTAATATTTTTGTCATTTGTGAGTTTGATTTTTTTTTGTTTTCATTGCACACTAAAAACGCAACAAAAAAAGAAAAAAATTTCTAAGCAATTTGATATTAAAAAAAAATATATATAAAACAAAAGTTGCTTAAAGATTTTCAAAGTTCCAAAAAATATATTACAATTTTTGGAATTACAAAAACGAAATTAGAAATTTATTTAAAAAAAAGAAAACCAACCAACAAAAAAATTTTAACTAAAATAACAGGTACTAGGCCAGCCCTCACAATGTCTGTCCCTGTACGCTTCTCTGCTGCCGCTAAATTTGCCGTCGTTGACAGTGGTTTGTCATTAAATCTACAACAAGAAGAGCAATACCACCAACAGCAACTGTATCATCAACAACTCCAGCAACAACAACAACAGCAGCAACAACAACAATTCTTAGCTCATAACAACTATAATAACGGTTATAACAGCGAGGAGGAGTTTAGGTATCACCAACAACAATACCACCAGCAGCAGTTGTTGATGCAGCAGCAGCAGCAGCAGATGCAGCAGTCATCAATGATGTCGTCATTGTCTAAAAAACCGTGCTCGGCTCCGTTGAATGCAGCATCATCGTCATCGTCACTCAACTATCAAGACGATATGATGATGTCTACATCACCAACGGATTCTGAAGTTTCGGAGGCGGCGGCGGCAGCAATAAATGGCAGCTTCAGCGGCGATGATGATGAGTGGATGTTGCCACAACACGAGGGCCGGCTTGGACGACCGGGTGCTGCTGAGGTTAATTATCACAATGACAACCATTTAGTAGACCATACAAAATTGCAGCAAAATAACCTACCAAACGGGCCTTCGTTAACGGACAATGAAAAGAAAAAAAATGGCAAGAAATCTACATCATCAACATCTTCAGCATCATCACCATCGACTTCAAAATCGACATCATCATCAAAATCATCTTCATCATCGGCTTCGGCTTCGGCTTCGGCTTCGGAAAGTTCTACATCAAAGATTCAACAGGAACAGCGTGAAATCTTGGAAAACGAACTCCATGCTATGACATCAGAAGAGTTATTCAATGCCCTGAAGGAATATGATGCTCTTCAGGACAAATACCATACTGTATTGCTATTGCCTAAGGAATCAAGGGTAAGTTTTATTCTTTATATTATATTCTTTATATATTTTCCGGGAATTGTTTTTATTATTATTATTATTATTATTTTTTTTTTTTTAATAATCTTTAGCGTGAAGTAACAGCTGGTGGACGTGATGGCTCGGCATATGTTTTACGATGCCTTAAAATGTGGTATGAGCTACCGTCTGATGCCCTCTTTTCAGCTATGAGCTTGGTCGATCGATTTTTGGATCGTATGGCCGTAAAACCTAAGCATATGGCATGCATGAGTGTGGCATCCCTTCACTTGGCCATCAAACAGCTCGGTCTTAAACCTATTCCCGCCGAGGATTTAGTGACAATATCTCAAGTAAGTTTTTTTTTTTTTTTGTCTTCAATAATATCGTTTTTCTCTTCTAAACCTTCCCACGATCATCTTTCAAATATACACATTTACCTACTCTCTTGTCAACTTAGATTTGTTCTCCATGAATAAACTTTATGTTCTCATATTTCTGTATTTTACTTTATTTTAATTCTCTAGTGTGGTTGCACTGCTGGTGACTTGGAGCGTATGGCGGGTGTTATTGGCAATAAATTGGGCGTACAAATGGATCATCCACCCATTACAGCGGTCAATTTTTTGCGCATTTACTATGCCCTCTTCCGCAACATGGCCAAGGAGCTAAGCCCTGAATTCTTTAACTTCTTTACTCAATTCATCAAGCTGCAAGAGCTCGAGAATCGTTTGGAGAATCTTTTATGTGACGTCAAGACCACTGTCATAACACCATCAACTTTGGCATTGGTTTTGCTGTGCTTACATTTGGATTTCCATATTAAAGAATCCTATACCAAAGGCAGTCCCGAATTGAAGCATGTCTTTGAGTATATTCTGTTTTTACAACAGTTTATGAGGGTAAGTTTTAAAAATAGAATAAATGTTTTATTTTCTTACATTGTTGCTATTTTTTTTTGTTGTCTTGTTTATATAGATTCCCGATCGAGTATTCACTTGCGGTTTTAGTATTGTTTCGGGAATTCTTTCACATTACAATGGCCAAAATAAACAACCCTATAAGCAGCGTTTAGTTTGGAAATTATCAAGTCGCACTCTGCGTGTACTTCGTCCAACTAATCGCTTCTCATCGGACCTCCCCACCATTGAAGAAGGAATTTCGAACAATATTGATGACGGTTGTCGATCAAGGTGAGTGTTTTTTAATTATACATTTTGTTATTTTAAATATCTGAAAGAGAAGAGGATCGATTTTTTGTTTGGGAGTGAAATGTGCTTAAGATTATTATTATCTCATAAAATCCAATGTGGTGGCTTCGAATCGAAAGTGGGAAATAAAGACAAATGTTGCCTGGAATGGTGGGAATCAACCCCATACATTGGATTGAAACTAACATGGTTGTAATCTCACAGGTGTCACAAAGTTAAGTTATAAAGAATAAAGCTGGTACCAAAAGGTACATTAATACTACTGAATTGGCATTCAAGTTCTTTTTCACTGTTCCACAACCACCCGAAATGGTAAAAGCTAAGAAAATGACATGGTCTAGAAGCGACAATTTGACGTTGCAGTGAAACGATCAAAATATCAAGAAGTCGCTGATATCATATCCAACCTTCCAATAAAACTGATGCTGCCTTGACTATTTTTGTTAGATGGAAATCTGTACTCAGTCGTCATTTAAAAGTATCAACATTTCCCTTTCATCAATGACCAATGCCTTCTAGCAATAGTTTTAAAAAAAGTCACTTTCCAACTCCACACTTACAAACCAGAACCCCTTACAGGCCCTGAGCACTACTGCGGCATAGGAGAAAATATGATCTAGAACAAAATCAAGAATGACGAGGAAAACAATAGAGATCAAATCTGGGAAGATACTCTTAAATTAAGTCAGGCTACTTGAGAGAGAAATTCAACCAAAAGCTTTTCAAAACTTGCATTAGTTTAGGCAAACCTAAGCATATTAACTGGCAAATCACAGGCCACTGTTTATTGAGGAAACACCTCAACTACATTGGACAATCAAGCAGTGCCACCTGCAGATTCAGCAATGAACATGCCGAAACACCGGATCATATACTCGGTCACTGTGGGGCCACTGATACACCTGATTAAAGAGAGAGAATACCCATCTCTCGACATAGGTACTCCAAATACTCAAATTCCTTAAATTAATTAATTTGGAGGTAGAGTTCTAAAGGAAAAATATCTCAGAAGGAAGACCTAAAGGTCGCAGTACAAGTTCCCAATTTTTAATTCATTCAATTCATAGCTCAACCTTAACAACCTTCTATCAGCTTTCGACTTCTAGTAGTATTTTTTTTAACTATAGAAAGCTATCCGGAGTACAGTAGGATATTACACTTACACAAACAACATCGAACTGGCGGTAAAAGGAAAACTTAAATCCTACTGCCAATAGATTTTTGAGATTTTTCAAATTAATGTCATAAATATATTGGCGGCTGGATTGGGTTCACATTGTCACAAACATCAACACAAACAGTTAATCTTTGCATGTAGTCCCAATAAGTAGACTGATAACTAGACTCAATGTGAAAATTGTTTTCTGACTTCAACAATGTACATGGAAAAACATCATACTTGAAGGAATTATAGTTTTTTTTTGCTATCAGTAACACCTGCACTTGTTAATTTGAGTAAATTTATAAAGAAAACAAACAAAATAACCGTCGCATACTTGACCGAATTATTTTTTGTTTGTATAATTTAACCCCGAAGTTAACATACAAATTAATTATTTTTCCAAAAGCGCCCCAGTGCATAGATATGAGGACGGCCGATAAACATGCGTTGAAAGTACGACCATAAACTTGTGTCTCTCGCATGTAAAAAATATATTCATTAAATCGTATTTCTTTTTACCATAATTCAATATGGATCCCCAACCTCATTACTGGTGCAATGGCCTTATTTAGGTACAACGACTCTATTTTTAGAAATAAATTTAAAGTTGACTTGTTCATAAAATTAAAATATAATTGTATCAAGGTTGAGGTGATAACAATACGATTTTTCTAGTATTTCGTGATTATATTTTTATTTTACTTTAAATTTTGTTGTAAAGGAAGTTCATTTTCATTGATAAACAAATCAAACTGAATGAGTAAATCGGTTTTCTTTCTTACAAAAAAAAAAACTGATTCTATTGCATTAATTCTTCTTAAAGAAGAATGAGTTATAATATGGTTGATAAAGCGAGAAATTAAATTGAAATTTACCATTACAATATCCAGATCTAGACCAATGAACTTTGCTATTTTATTCCTATAAATAGATTTTCTTGTTTTTGATTAGCTTAGAAATATTAACATGTTTTTTTTTTTAAATTATACTGACGGGCCTGTTCCAGTTCATAAAGCTGAATTTCATCATTATTATTGTCCTACACGAGTACAGATGGTTTTGTTTGTGAAACAAATGCGTAAGCGTATTTCAATGCAAATAAATATGTTGTTGTTGGTTTTGTTTGATGAATAACATAAGCAACTAAATTTGTTCATTACTTTTGAAATTTGAATAGAGCCTAATGAAACTAAATTATCACTTAATGTAAACTTGTGAAAATGACCATCATTTAAATTTTGGAATATGATTTTGATTATTTCAAAGTTTGTATGAGAGAGTTGGCGGTATACATTTACATTATGTAATCTTGTAAAAATAAGATAACAGGTTTATGTTTAAATAATAAAACATACATTACTCACATATGAGCTCCGACCTTAGAGCTGAATACAAATTTAGCTATCCGTGATTCACGTGAAAGCTTTTGGTACCTAGTAAAATTTAAATAAAAAAAAAAAAAACATGGTTTCCCTTGAAAATTATGGAAGATTTTCAAAGCCAAATTGAAGTAATTTATCACGTAAATTCTGTCAATTCGGATAACATAATAGGGCCCCGTTAATTGCCAAAGAAAAATAAAAATAAATATCAGCAATTTAAATTATCTCAACCTATGTGTGTTAGTCTGAAAAAAATATTAGTAAACATGTTTTGTCTGTCTCAATCAAAGATTAACAAAAAATTCCCAAATATGAGTTTTGCCAGGAAAAAATTATATTATTTTACCAAAATACGAGTATAACCTTTGAAATCAAGCAGATAAACATTATCAGAACTAGTATATTTTTGTTATCTTTTTTTTTATTAAATATTTAAAGAAAAGAAGCATACACTAAACATAATTCTATGAAAAAAAAAACAAATAATCAGCAACACAAATGTTATTGTCATGTATTGGTTGCTTTTAGTTATTGTTTATGAAACTACGGCTCGGTTTACTGTTTTTTTCCTGCGTTGTCTAGCCACACTTGTTTTTGTGTATTTTATTATTTATTTATTTTTCAAGTATTTTTAAAATGGTACGTGCTCATTGATCGATACATAAAGATGCTTCTTCATTTTGTTATCAATAAATCACAGAGAATTTATTTTAAATATGCACTCGTACATAAAGGCAAGCTATAGATACATAATGTGTGTGGTGTATGGGAGAAACATGATAACATCATACAAAAAAAGGCGAAACGCACTTCTAGAAAACAAAGAAAACTGCACGATATTTTTGAATAAATTAGTTTATTTACATCACGTTAAAAAATAGGAAAAACAGACAATTTTATCCTTATTTTTTTAAGGACAAAAGTATAAACTTTGGTAGTATGATAAAGATAGTCAAAAATCACCCTTTTTTGGAACGAAATACAGGTAGTCTGATTCTTTCATATCTGAAAGTAGGCTATTAGAATAGCTTAAGTTCTGATTTTCGGGATGCCAGTTCCTTCGCAAAATCCGCGAAATCCTACGCGAAGGAATTTACATATATCTCCGAAGCTATTGGAATTAGTGGATGGTTGTTGAGCGAAAGTTGTAGGAAATATAATTATTGTCTTTTATTTGTTTATTTGCGATATTTTAATTTAAATTTATATTCGTTTTTGCGTTTTAATTTTTATGGAAACAAAATTTACGTAATTGTCTTCGTGATCAGAAGTGAAGAGATTATTTTTGACGTTTTTAATATACATTATGTGTTCTTTAAGCAATTGAGTAACATTTATCTGCGATTTCTAAAAACAAAAAGTAATTTTAGTAGTATTAGTATATATGTAAATTTTGACTTGATTGCGTATTTTGTATACTAATACTTAAAAAAAATTGTCTCGAAATTGTCACCATTCCAAATCGATGCACTGACTACCAAAAATTTGAATATGATCCATAACTTTTGACATGACTGTCCAGGTGCAATGCTATTGCAGTCAAAAATTTTCTTTACATTGTAACTTTTTCAAAAATATACCATATCGATGTAACTTTTGTAGCGGCATCAGAATCTTATAAAAATTTTACTTAATAACTTGACCGAGTTTTTTTATGCTATAACTTCTTACTGCGACATAGCATAAACTTCAAAATATATCAAAATGATGGAAATTTTGTACTCTTAGTTCTATGAAGTTAATGAAGATAATTTAGTAAGTTTGCCGGATAAAAAGTAAAACGCAAAAAAAAAATACCAATTAAAAATATCATAACCTCAAAAGTTCACCTCACGCATAAATTATTATATAATTATTATTTATTTCCTACAACTTTTTCCCAACAATTAATACCAATGGTTTCGGAGATATAAGATTAACGTTTTCCAAAATGGCGGCTTTCGCGAAGGGGGGCGAAAATCAGGACTTAGGCTTTTGTAATACCCAACTTTCAGTTACGAAAAATTCAACCTTTCTGTATTTTATTCCACGAAAAAGTCTATCTTTCTCATACTACCTCTTACATTTTTACATGCATAAATGTTTATAGAAACAAAAAAAGCTTGAAATATAAGCTTTATCAAGGCTAATAAATGAAAAATCCTCTCATGTTATTAGATCTAAACTTTATAATTGAAGCAAGTAACCAAAACGAAATTGAAATTTAAACAGATAACAGCTACAAAAAATTAAAATTTAAACAATACCGTGAGTACTTTATTGTTTCAGTATTTTGGCTACGTTCTTAAACTCAAGTTTCCGGTTGTAAGCAGATTTTAATTTACCTTATAAGCTTTTGGAATGTCTCTTAAGGTATTTCCTCCCATTTTCCTACTGATGCTGCTTTCAGTGTATCATTTTTGTCAGGATATTGATTTCTAGCTATATCTCTTCTCTCACATTCTGCACTTATACGAGGACATAACTCACTTCTTAGTCGATCTTGTCAGTGATTTTTAGTACATTTTGGTCTCCTAGTTGTCCAATCACTAGCCGCTCTTCATTGCCCACACCTAAGCTGTTACGTAAAAAACGATGCCAGTAAAAAACGCAAATTTCGGAGAAAAGTCATCACGATAAATCTATCATAACTTAATTGTGGCATTAGCACCAATTCTCTAGCTTCTATGAATTTTCTGTAGATCTTTTAGACACATGATTGTTTAAGGTACCGGCAACACGCCAAAACACGTTTGCGCATTTCTTGTCGTAGCAATTTACCTGTTGCAATTTCTTGGTAAACATATATTTTCCAGGAAACGTTAAAAATTGTATGAAAAAAGAGGTTTAGGGAAATGTCAAAACAGTTGATTTAAGGTTTCAGTGGATAGATTTGAAATCAGCAACGAACAAGTAAAAAAACAACAGTTGAACAACTTTATGCAAGAGCAAAACAATAATCAATTTCGATAAGATTCGTATATATTTTTCTTTGGTTCATAAACAATTAAATTGACATGTTTGATTAGTTAAGCTTATCCTTATTTAATTAGCAAATCAAATAATTTTACATTTATAATTTTTTTTTGTTATTTTCAGGACCGAAAGTACAAGTTCAGAAGAAGAAGAAGATTGGCCAACTTCACCTATAATTCCAATTTTCGAGCAGTGTTAATGCACCACACATGCATCCTCAACACCCCCTCTAAAAACTATTCATGGTAAAACTACTACTACTATGTTAAACAGTTTCGACCGCGATCTATGGTCCAACAAACAAAATAATAATAACAACAACAACAAAACTAGGATGTGTGTGCTCGTGCAAGTATATTTGGCAAATTTTTGCATCATTCAAATGTTTTGTTTTGTTTTGTTACAACAAAAGTTTAAAAGAAAAAAAGATCAAAAACAACAAAAAAAGTCCAACCCCTTTGTTAAGGTAAAAAAAAAAGAAACCAACAAAACAAAACTTTGTATAGAAAAAAAAGAAGACAAAGCAAAAATTCTATGGAGGCAGGATATTATTTCGGACGATTTTTGAAGCAGAAATGTATGAATTTTTTTAATTAAAATTTGTATCCACCAATCAATCTAAAGCAAACATCAAAAAAAAAATCAATCGTTTAAAAATTTAAATACAACAACAAAAAGATACAAAAAAAAACTATATATTCCCAACAAAATCAACAACAATTTAACAGCAGCAAAAAAAATATGTATTCTCTATAGCTATATCAAAAAAAAAAAAAGTAATAGTTTCGTGTTTATTATAAATATATGTTTTCCTATTTTTTTTTCTGTTTAAATTAAAAAAAAAAAAACAAAAACAACAACAACCATATATTAATTAAGACAAAAAAATCTACAAAAAATCTCCCAAAAAAATAAAAAATTCATAAAAAGACTTAAAAAAATCTATAAAATATTGCCGATAAAAAAAAATCTTAAAAAAAGTACAAAAAATTTATTTAGTTAAAAAAAAAAATATTTCAACAAAAAAAATTATTAATATTATGTATTTAATTTGTTTATTTTTGTTCATCTTATTCGTTTATTTTTCATTAAACAAATTAGTTTCCTTACAATTAAATAAGAAAACAAACAAAAACTGTATTTGATGGTAATAAAAAAAAAAATAAAACAAAAAATACAAGAACAATATTTTTAACCTAACGTAAATTTAACAAAAAAAAAAAAAAATACGTACATAGTCTTATTGAACAAAAAAATAAAACATTTATCAATGAAATCCACCAAAAAAAAAAAAAGATAGCAAATTCTTTCCCTCAGAAGAGAGAGTCTTAACAAAAAAAATAAAAAAAAAAAAAATAAATAGTATTCTCTACGAAAAATAAAAGTGATTCAATAATTCAATAAGAATATAGCCTTAATTTGCTATACGAACGAGTCAAATCATTTGATTCAAATCCATTATTTGAATATTAATGCATTGACCTAGGCGAGTATAGTAGATTAAAGGCTTGAAAATAAGTTTTTCTCTTGTATAATTAAAATTTTAGAATATTGCCACCTGTTTCTTGTTTGTGATTTACAAAAAAGTATATTTTTCACATTTTATTGTTACAACTTTGTTATTATCTTTTCTTTATGTATTTATTATTTTTTTTTTTTTCATTTACAAACCTTTTATACAAAATATATATTTAAAACTCTTGTCAAATACAAATTACATTTTTTTTTGCAAAAAACGAAAAATATCAAAATTGAATTTTTTTTTTATTTTTATGAAAATGAGGAAAACGAATATTGTTCTCTATTGAAGGGAATACATCCTGCTTCTGTAAGTTTTTTTTTTCTAAGACTTATTTTGTAACCGAAGAAAAAATAAATTTAAACAAAATTTAACGGAATAAAAGATTTTTTTTTCATACGAGGACATTCCACATTTATATTTGGAATATCCTTTAAAGAAAAAGAAGAAAAAAAAGATAATGTGCAAAAAACCAAACAAACTCGGTCTATCATTCATTTCTTGTCTTCAACCTGAGAGAAAGGATTTTGTTCTCTCTTTTTTTTTATTTTCAAAATTTCTTATTCAGATCGCGCACTCTCAATATCACTCAAGGGCTTCCGGCTTCCTGTGTCGCTTGCAGCTGCTAAAGGGTATTGGTGTCGCGATGACTTTAAGGAATGAAGGATGATGTTGATAAATCGAGTCTTATTTTGTGTGAGTATGTAATTTTTTTTTGTAAACATTAATATTCGTTTTTTTCCTTAAAATCTTATTTAAAAAAAAAAAGTCATGAACAAGAAAAAAAAAATATGTTTGTTTTTTTTAATCAGGGAAATAACTTTATAATATATAAAATTAAAATAAAAACAGAAAATACAAACAAAATGCAGCATTTATAAGAACCAACAACAAAACTAACATACAATAAACAACAACAACAAAACAAATTACTAAGTATTGTACAAATAGCTGCCAGTTTACGTAATAAAAAAAATAAAATCTTCTGTGCGTATATCTTATAAGAAATTAATTGTGATTAAATTTGCAAAGAAAAAAAAACTTTGTGTGTGTTTTATTTTTTATTAATTATTATTATTATTATTATTATTAAATATACACATTTGCATTTTAAAAATTGAGATTATCTCAACAAATATTAGAACTTAAAAAAGAAAAAAAATCACTACAAGATCATTATATAAAAGAAAAACAAAAAAACTTTGTACAATAAGTATAATTAACAACTAAAAATTAAATAAATAAAAAAAAAAACTATATTATAATAAAAAAAATATATATAAAAAAAAATTAATGTGATCGACGTTAACAAAAGTGATATATGCTGAATATAACATGAAAACAACACAAGTTAAGAAAAACAAAAAGAACAAAAACAAAACTTTCATCCATTAGGCAAAATTTTTGGAAATCTAGCAAAATTGTTTTTTCTTTAAATATACAAAAAAATAACAAAACAAAAAAAAAAAATAATTTATTTAAATTTAAAAACATAACAAAAAAAGAAAATAAATTAGACTAAAAGAATTTAAATCATGTATAATGCTTTGGTAATCAATTGATATGCAACAATGTATGCAAATGGTTTTTTTTACATCTTACTTTTTGTAAGAAACAAATCCCAAGTTTCTCAAAAATATCATTATAAATTTGCAATTTTAGATTTTGAATTTACCACAGAAACATGAATTGATACATTTGATTCCCTTTGTTCACAAGAATGCAATTAACTTTCACTGAAACCGTAGTCTAAAGAGTTAAAGTTGGTTTTCATTAATCAGAGACAGAGCTTTGGCGCACAGATACATACGATCTAGGAGATCGTGTTAACTCCTCCTTCACTCAAATGAAGGCCGTCGTCGGGCTTCTTGGGAGCCTCGATGACTTTTTGAAGCTAGACATTTTGGCGCTCGGTAGTTTTTGCAAAATTTTAACGTTGTTGCTACGTTGCAGTTGTGCCCTCAACTGCCAGCTCCTTTCTTCCACATTCTGCTACCACATCATCTCCATTGAATTATAAGATATTGGATTGTCTGTTATTTCAATTGTATTTTTCCCGATCCCGTTCAGCTAATTCAATTTGATGAAAGCCTGATATTAAGTCTAGGGTTCTTAAGAATCGTGCTTTGCCTAAATTTGAGAAAAATTGTTGTGATATTTGGAATAGGATATTTATAGTCTATGGTGTTTCGGTTGAGCTTTCGAAAGTCCATTACTAAACGTTTCTTTTTATTGCCCAGCTCATCTCTTCTCTTGTTATCAATAACCCAAATGAGATTATTGTAAGGTAACTTTGACGGTCTAACAATGCCATTCTTCAGAAGAACCTTAATTTCACATCCATAGGATATGGGTGAACTCTGAAACTCTTAGAGACATAGATTTTTTTTCATTAGAAACGCATTCTCCGTAATAGAATTTTATATTCTTAATCCTTTGATGGTCTGTTTTTACGTTGATGCAATCACCGAGACACAACGTCAATCTAACTGATTTTTATTTTGGGACCTTTGATTGGTAGGAACAAAAAAAACCATTGCTCACTATTCCAACTGAAATATCTATTTTAATATGCCAACATTGCCAAGCTCCTCTCCCCCCTATCATATCACTTAAGTTATGTTTAAAAAAAAAGTTAAATCTTACACTTTACAACCTATGATGTTGTGTGTCCTCATGACTATGAAAAAGAAGAATAAAATCTATTTCAGTATATATATTCCACACTTTTGTTTAACGTTCCCCTATTATTACCTTCGAAATCTTCTATCTTATAATATTTTTTGAGAACAAATATTTATTTATTTAAGTTTAATTCATTTTCTCCCATTATCCCATAATTGATGGCATTGTGATTACACATTTGCTCTTAGAATCAAAATATTATAAAAAATGAAATTCTCTTAGTCATATTCAGTTGCAATGTATTATTTTATTTTATTTTTTTTTTTCTAAACAAATCATTTTTATTTATTTACATTTAATATAATCTATTATGAGTGGATTTTTAGTTTATAAGATGATGGGTGGTAAAATTAAAGAAAACAAAAAAAAAAAAACATTTAAAATGGTTATTTATAAATTTTTATACTTACAAGTAAATTGTAATAAATTTGATTAATTTTTCCTATCAATTTATAATAAAAAAAAAATGATTATTCTTTAAGTTTTTTTTAAATTTAAATTTTTAAGAAAGAAAAAAGCTTAGCTGAGAATTGTTAAATTAACACCAAGTTCTATCATATAAGATGAAAGAAACAAAAGAATATGTCAAAATAAAATGAGATTAAAGTGAAAATATCAGGTGAACATTGTGTGTGTAGTTTGGACAAATTACAAACTTTTGTGTAACAATTTTTTTTGTTAGTACAGGTGATTGCTTGATTTAACCTGTATTTTCAAGAATAAATTTTGAAGAAGCGAAAAAAGTAAAAATATTCAAAATGAATAAAGTTTTTAACAAAAAAAATTATTCCAATTTGCAAATACAACACACATAAAAAAATGAAAACGCAGCAAGAATATTTTAAATTTTAATTAAATTTTATAAATCTTTAAAAAACAAAAAAAAATATGTTTTTCTCTTAATTTTTAGGTTATAATTAATTTATTCTATTTTAATGATAAGAAAAGAAATGTGTAAGATTTATATAATATTAAAACTGACGAAATGACGAAAAAAAAGAATGAAATAAAATGAATGAACGATAAGTATTGGTATATAAAAAACAAATTCAAAATATGTGTTTTTTTTTGTTCTTCTAATTCTCTTATAATGATGGTTCAATGATGTGAATTGGCTTGTTAGCTCTGAAAGATTACTTGAAGAGGTGAGGGTAAGCAAAACATTCTACACTTGATTTAGTTTGAATATTTGAAGTTTCTCTCGTTCCTTCGCAAAAAAAAAAAAAATCTTATTTCTAATATCAATCACCTGTGGCCTTAGGAGTTATTTTTTACTGGCGACTTTCGGGAATATAAAGGGGAATTTTGTTTCCCTGGAAATGTTTTGCTCCCCGCAATATTTTCAGCGATCGTTAATCTCGCCCTGGAATTAATTTCTAGACTAGCGTGCAATCATGCTTAGAAAAGCACGTAAAAACGCGTGTAAAAAACAATCGTAAAAACGAGAGGGAACACGAGTGTTAGAATGCGCGTATGAATGAGTGTTAAAACACGCGTAAAAACGAGAGAAAAAAGAAGCATTAAAACACGTGTAAAAACGCTTGTAAAACGAGCGTAAAAACGATTGCAAAAAAGCGTAAATTGAGCGTAAAAACGATCATAAAAATAAGCGTAAAAACGCTCTTAAAAACAAGTGCAAGACCGAGTGTATCAACGGACAAAAAACGAACGTACAAAAGTAAATCGAGTTTAAAAATGTTCAACTATTCAACATCGTTATTAATACTTGCGATATGGGTACCATATATCAAGTTATGCATTCGTGAAGAAAGATGACAATTAAACATGATATTACGATGATAGAGAATTCGAAATGGGGTCAGACAATTCTGTATGTCTGTCTGTCTGTCTGGATGTATCAGAAGACACAGCCTAAACGGATATAGCGTTTTTTTCAGCATATCCCCAAATGTTTTTTAAATTAATTTTCTTGGACCAAAAACAACGGTACATGTCATATAACGATTTTAGAAAAACTTTCTTACTAGCGAAACATACCCGAGGGAAACATTTCTTCGGTATTTACGTTCCCAAATATCTTACGAGGGAAACATTCTCAGGGAACTTTTTATTCACGATAACCCCCATATTCTTCTTTCAAAATTTAGTTTTTAGATGTTAATATCTTAAAATATTCTTCTTTCAAAATTAAGTTTTTAGATGTTAATATCTTAAAATTGGCGTACCAATTTTTTTTAAAGAAAGTTCTTTCAAAATTTAAGAAAAATATAGAAAAACTAGTTTTTTTTTTTAAAAGATCTTACTATTTTAAATTTTTTTTTCTTAAAATGTATGTTTATAAAAGAAATCAAATTGCAAACTTCGTTTTTTATGTCAAATTCATTTAAGAAGCTGTAAGTCATTTGAAAATTGAATTTTATGCTTTTTTAATTGTTTTTCTGAAACTACATTTACAAAACTTTTATTAAAAAGGCTTAGCATATGTAGTGACTTTTATCTATAAGAGCAAGTACGTGCGATTTTTTTTTATTGTTTTAAAGTTTTTTGGTATGCTGATGTCTGAACGTTTTTGCTGTACCTACATTTCTGTTATTTTTATTTCTTAATAACATTTAATAGCAAAAAATTGCTGATCGCTGATTTTTTGGGATGTTGTTAGGAAATATGCCAGCAGCATACGACAAAGTTTGCAGCTCCGAAAAATCTGTGATAACTGCATAGTGCAATTTTTTTCGGTTTTTATCTCTTAACTTATATAAAATGTGCATTTTATTGAAAATGCTTCAAGGGATCAAGTAAAGAAGACAAGATTAGCTACAATTACAAGCTACAAGCTACAAGTGTTACCGCAGCTATGTAGGTCAGCTCTTCAAAAATTGCAAAATTTTCACAAATATTTCGAATTTATAGTTTGTGTTGTCTTTCGAACAGTATATTTACTTACATACTCAAAACCCAGTTAAGGAACATTTTGGTGTAAAATAAAGATTATGGCACATGATTTAAAAGTATTTTTTAATGAAGACTAAACCGACTTCCATGACTAAAGTTATGGCACTCTTTAGAAGAAGTTTAACAATTTGTACTGAAATTTAAGACAATACATAAAAAGTGAGATAACTTCCGCTATGTGAGTCAATTTGTCTTGATATTTGCCTCATTGAACTGTGCATTAAAAAATACTTCCAAATCATGTGCCATAATGTTAATTTAACACCAAAATATTCTTTAACTACACTTTGAGTATACAAGTAAATTTGTCAATTTTTAAAAAGCTGTATTTCAAGATCTATCGGGCCTACAGAGCTGCTGTTACACTTTAATTTTAGCAAATTTTGTCTCCATTACCTAATGCCTGGTAGCTTTTTCTATAAAATGAACATTTTAGAAGTTAATAGAAAAAAGTTCGAAAATTTTGAGGTTTTTGGTGCACCATTCAGTTAGAACACGTTTTTTGGAGCTGCAAACTTGAGTTTACAATTTTTGGCGAACTAGAATGTCTTGTATTTGTATTCAGATTTGTAAAATATAAGGGGCCAGATTCTATAAAAAACGAAACGAATACGATCGTTCGCTTTTCAAAAACAAAAGAAGTTATGCGATAACTTTAGAACAAATTCTTTCGTTTTTCAAATTATAAACATACATAATGTAAACCGTTCGCTGGTACGAAAACGTTCATTTGTTTTTTTCCATACAGAATGTCTTATATTTAGTAATTTTTTTGAATCTGGCAACTCTATTAATTTATTGATCAGCTTACGCTTTAACCCATCTCGTTTCTTAATAAAGTTAGTTGACGCTTTAACGGCACCGCTTTTCAACCTTGTATCTTTTCAGACATGCTTTTTTATGTTGAATTTAACTTTTTAACTTTTCTGACTTTTGGCAACGCTTTTGCCTCCAATTCTACCAATTGGTTTGCTTAATTATATTGGCAAGAACTGCATGGTATTAATTTATCAACTGTGTACCATATTGATAATTTTTTTTAATTTTTCTAATTCTATGTCTTCTGGCAACTCTTGGCTCCACCTACACTTCCGCTGATTTTTTTCATACAACTTACTTATACCAACTGTTGTTGTACCAATTTTCAGTCATGTATCTTATAATCTTTATTTAAAGTATTATTTTTTTTTAATTTTTCGTCTTTGTTATTTTAGTTCTGGCAACCCTTTCGCACCCACCCATACTTCTGTTGAATTGCTTACATTTTGATTTAAAAAAAAACTTATGGTACAAATTTTCAGACATTTGTCTTTGTCTTTTTTTAATGTGTTTGTGTTTGATGATACCCAGCACGTTTTTTTTATAGAAACAATCGAATTGAGTCGTTCGACTCGCAACACAGGCGATTGAACCAAGTTATGTTCTGCCAATGCTCGATTGTTTTCAACTGTAAGAATTTTTCTTAACTAGCAGTAAGGCTGTCGATTCCCGGAACATTTATCCTTGCACCTTATGACTTAGATTTATCGTAGATAGCTCTCCGACTATTAGCGTCGTTTTAGTTTGCAACCTTTGAAAGAATTATTATAGGAATTTTTGTATTTTCGATTTACCTCCATTATTAATTCCTTCAACATAAAGTCGTACCTACGTACCTACGAAAAAATAATAATACAAATAAAATTTAATTAATCACCCTTATTCCGGAAGGCGTTTTCTCAAAAACGCCACGATCTAGAAGCCATAAATCGTATCCAAGTTAAAATAAAACTTTACAGTTCTCTTTGTTCTGTATCTTTCTCTCCATAAAAGCGAAGTCGTTTCCCAGAAACGTCAATTATTGTTTCTTCTAGAGCATGGCGTTTTAGCACAAACGCGTTGCGGGATAAGGGTGAATGAATATTTATTTATTTTAAATGTAATATTTTGTGACCTTTGTCTTGAATTCGTTTCGGAGAACTTCAGATTTCCCCTAAAAATATTGATGACATCCAAATAAACGTCTAATTATTAATGTTAATATTATGTTAATTGTGCGGCATTGAAATTTGAACAAACAAATTCAATGCTAAATGTTTGTTTTCTAAGTTGCCAAATCAGTTGTTGTTGCGAGAAAAAATTTCAATCGATCATTGAGCAACATGGGTATTCCCACCGCATTAATATAATTCAATGAGTCAACAATACACCAAAACAAAAACACACCGAAAACGAGGTTTAGTTTATACAAGAGAATTTACAACACATTATACGAAAGTACTTAATGAGTAGGAAGCAACATGCCGAAGCCATTAGGTTGAATCCTCCATGCTTAATTTTACATATTTTCGTTGTGAAACTTGAAACATTTTAGGATAAATGTTCGTTGAAAAAATGTTACTTTATCAGTGTGTAGTGTACTAAGTTTGACTTTTAAGGCTACCACGAAATGGACTTTCAAAATTATCTTACTTCCACTACTATTATTTTGACCGCAACATTTGAAAAACAACATTTTCGACATTCAAACTTTAATTAACTTATTTTTTTCGATGATTCGAATTATGTCTGGGTTTGCAATTTTTTTTTTGTTTATTTTGACTGGACTTTATGAAAAGTAAAATTATGTAGGTACTCTGTTAAAACTATTTATGGGGTTTTGCCTCTCAAATGAAAACAAAGTCGGGTTAGTTACACCATTTATAACTCAAGAACTGCTGGACCGATTTCAATACTTTGATTTGTTGGATTCATCTCCCTTCCGAATAGCACAATAAGTATTCAGCCCACTCACAGATTCCATCGTAATCGAAAAAGTCCTACGAATCTCGAAATTTCAACCACAAAATCCGTTCGTAGTGGAAATTGGTGCTACGAAACTCGAAGTTCGTAGAATTTTGTATCAGTTAATCCGGATGAAACGAAAATGTGTCGCCATTTTCTACGACAGGTTGATCGTAGACTAATAGAGAACCCCGTATTTTTATAAAAAAAAATATGAATTTAAGAAACAAATTGGGTTCCAATGTTTTACTTATCCATTTATAAGACGAAAACAACAAACAAAACACAATTTTAAAACTTTTCTGGACTGAAAAGCACACTTTTCCATATTCACTCCAATTGGCGAATTTCGCCACAACAATTCAAACAAAAATATAGAATTTCTATGAAGTTTATAAAGCGTAATTGAGTGGTAGTATAAAAAGTTAATTCACAAAAATGAAAAACTTTTCGGTAAAAAGAAACAAAGCGAGGAAGTATGTAAAAAGACACGACTTCAAAGTTAGCTCGAAACTACCTTATTTGTAATTAATTTTTATTTTTAATTTTTTTTTTTTATGGTAAAAACTGCAAAAACTTTCAACAAATGAAGAAACATCAACAAAGCAGATTCTTTTTTTATAACCTCGAATGATTTGACAGCTAACTGTGTTAAGGGACAATAGGAAATTATTTTTTTGTGAAGGATTTTTATTAATTCGAGACTGAAAGAGAAAACTTATTCCGTTTTCCATTTGAAACATATTTATCAATTTTTCTTGGCTCAAAGAACACAGATGAGAGTTAAACTTCCATTTCACTTTTGCCTATTGTTAATTTCGGGCTAACAGTTTTTTACTTTTCGATAATTCCTTATATTTTGAACAATTTTTTCTGTTGAAATGGAAGCAATTCTAACCTTTTTATTTTTCCTTAAATTTTGGAAGCAAACAAGATAACAGTTTGCGCGAATAATGTTAATTACGTGTGTCATATTCACAAATGCACTCTCTTATGCTTGATGAGATTTTAAATTGTGTATAATGCCGCTTTACGCTTGATAAAATGAATTATTCTGATCTTTTTTCGCAGTTTCAAGATAGATTTAGTTGCAAATTTATAAAAAAGCAACACAAATTTCAAAATTCTCAAAAATATGTAATTATTTTGATAAAAATAAATTTATCAATCCATTTTTGACTTTTTTTATTTATGTATGAGAATTTTGAAATTTTCTGTTTTTTTTTTTTATAAATATGATCTAAATCGATTGGGAAACTGCGAAGAAATATCAGAATAATTAATTTTTAGGCATTTTCGCTCGGTCTTCTGGGTTGTTCCATGATTCTCAGATGGAAAACTGTTGTAGGTATACAACAAATATGTGTGTGGGTCAGTAGCTTCTGTAGTTTTGTTTTAGCAATGAATGAACTTTATAAACAATCGTGTCATAAGATTTTAACACAGCAAAAATCACTCTGCAGAGCAGGACAACGTCTGCCGGTTCAGCTAGTTACTTTTGAAAATTAACTCGAAAAAACGTGTCAAACACGCACCTTAGTATAAAAACAAAATACTCAATGTCGTATAGGTGTCACGTACCCACTCAAAATGGAGGACATACTCGTACCTACTCATTTCTTATTCAAGCCGTTAATTGTTTTGAATTACTTCCGAAATACAGACGTACATGTTATGCTTAATTAATAAAACAAATATTTTATAAATATATTACATTTAAATTATTAGCAGGTTGTTCTTTGCATTTTATTGTGTCCTTGAAGCCTTGAAAATAAAATCCAAAAATTGCGTATTCCCCTCTCCAGCTTTTCTCCTTTTAAATTTTTAAATCGATGTATTGCAAATCCTAATAGTCAAAGAGAAAAAGTTTGCGAAAAACAAATATTCAGCTTGACATTTTGAACATTTCAATCTACATATGTGTCTAACCCTCTGAATTACGCGTCAAAAAAGATAGAGGGCAGCAAAGTTCCCAACAAAATTTTTTTTCATGCAGTTTCCACCTAAAAAACAATAAAACAAAAAATTAAATACAACTTTGTTCGTATAAAGAAAAAATGTTATTACTCTTCTTCAACGACAAAGAAATTACATTTCCAACAACATTTTATTTATTTTTTGACATTGATGACATTTGAAAAAAATGAAAATGCATAAAAACATCATTTTTTTACCTAACATTATTATTATTTTTGGGTTTATCCAAAAACTGTAAATAAATTCAAGCATCTCTAGTATTAAAAACAAAAAAGTCCTTAGTGACACAAATTTTTTGAAAATTAAATCAGATTGAAAAGAAAAATTTTCATTTTTTTTCAAAATTTTGGCATTGAAGAGTTTAGTTTTCAAAAACGATTGGCGTAAGCAAATTTATTTGACAACAAATCTAAAGAATAGATAACTAGCTTAAAAAAAAATTGATATATTGTAAGTATTGCCGTTATTTTTAATGATTCTTTTGTCCATTTAAAGTAATATATTTGAAAAAATTGCCCCTCTGAACTAGGGAAAATATAGGCACCTACTCCCATACAGGGTATATCTGATTTTAAATAATACCTATAAAAAATGAAAAATTTGGAAAAAAAAAATATCAAAACCGGAGCTGTTTCTGTTTTATGTATTCATTAACTCGACTAACAGTCCACAGGCAATTCTATCCTATTATTGAAACTTGAAATCGCTAATTATGTTCTCATTGCAAAGTTCTTCATTTAAAATCTTGAAGATGTTCATTTCACATCATTGCAGTTTAAATTTAAATCCAAAATTGTGATGTGCTGGATTTTTTATAAAATCGATCGGTCACATCCGGCAAAGTGTGTTTATATATGTAATCTGTCTGTGGTTGCTTTAACTTTTCAATTAACTATACAAGCTTGCAAACATTATTTAAAGTAAATTTAATTAATATCATTTATTTTTCTCTTTCATTATAACAATTTTTGTTTCCATAGGATAGTAAAGTTTTAAATTAATATTTTCTTGTTTCATTGTTAAGTTTTTAATTGGACAAATATGCAAACACACAACCTTTCACCACCTCCTCAACATCAATAAAAAATGTTGTACCAATTAAATGACTCGAAATGTTCAGCATAGCGTATAATAATTTCGCTCTTTAAAAATTGCTGAGCGACAGAAAAGAAAAGAAAACAAAAAAAAAATATAAAAGAAAAAATAAAAGAAACTGTTAAATAACAAAAAACTTATGATACACATATATCCAATCCAAAAGCCAGATGCTGAGTTAGGTACTTCTTTTTTATTGCATATCTACAATATAGCCGAGAGCAGGCATCGAGCGAACTTCCAACTGATCCAACAACATATTACAAAACCCCTTCGCGATGAATAGTCATTAAAAAGGAAAAGTGATTATGAGTCGACATAGTGGACCGTGAAATGCTTGCGCGCTTCGGAGAAATGCTAAGCAGCAGCAGCAGCAGCTGTAGTTGTGGTTGATGTCTACTGTAGTCGACTATAATCTCAGTAGCAACCGCAAAAGGGGGACTCTCCATTCCACACCATACTGTACTACCTGATACTACGTGTGTATATTCCAATTCATACACTTTGAATTCAAAAGGCCAAAACAAAATTTCAGTCTTCGGCGGCTGGCACTTACCTTCGGAAGTTGCAACAATCAACAACACAAACCTACGTGAACCTAAGACCCCAAATCCAAGTATATTCGTATTCACTTCCAACTCTACTACTCTTTTATCTGGTTTGTCACAAAATGCACTTGAAAAAATAAACCTTTAGCTGTCTTCAATCTAGAGTTTTGCGTGGTAAAAATAAAAGTGAAAACATTTTGCTCAACTACATTGCTTACATTTTAATAGTGCGTGATTCTATAATTCATAAATATCTCATCCGACAACTACAACAATCGTGCTTTGTCTGCCGTACGCCCTGTTTGAAGTTTATTAATTCCGTTGTAATTGCCACCTTACGAAAATCTTAGTTACGTGTTTTTTATTGTTTAAAATTGTCTCAAAAAAAAAAAGACTTTCGATTTCAATTGCTTCGTTTGTACAGTGAAGACCCCACAAAATTCCCTGCGATATCTCCAAGTTAAATACAATTCCAATTCGTTGTATAGTTAAGTGTATCGTTTTGCAGTGCGTAACGTTTATTTAACAAACAAATCAACAATATTCCGAATGTGGATGTAACAGAGGCTAATTGGATTATAAAACTTATTATGGAAACCCAAATTATATGGATTTGTTTGGGTAAGGATAAAATCCAATATTTTATATTGAATCTTAATAAAATAATATGCATACATACCTATACTCCAATTGTGTACAAGCTTAAACAAATATAGGTGTTTTAGAGGCATAAACATCGAGTTTCATGATAAATGTGTCCTTATTGTTTGATAATTTCATCGAAACAAAAGAGTTGAGGTAAAAACTTTTTGTTAAAAAAAAGCATTTTGTTCGCTGCAATATAAAATGCTTTTGTTTTATTATTTATTGGATACAAATGAAAACTGTGTGTAGTCACATTTATATTTAAAATAAAATATATGCATAAATAGTTATTGTCATTAAAAGAAAATTTAAAAAAGTACCATCCATAGCGATGTACTACATTTGGTATTTTGCATTGGGCTTATACGGAATAAGGGAAAACATTACACTTTGGTTTATATTTAATTGAGAAACAAACTTAAAAAAAAAAGATACTGAAAGTTAGTTCTTTTAGCACATTATTTTAATGTGTTTTTGTTTTTATTCGAAGTTATGAAAAATTAGCCGCATCATGCATGCGTGTTTTGCTTAACAAAACCCAAATTGGGAACCTAACGAGTTTTCACTGAGTTCAGCCATTTTTGAGTGTAGTTTTTGGTGAGCCTTCTCAAATCTCCAAATAAAAAAGGAAATAAAAAAGATTTCTTAATTCTTGATTTGTTTAGTTCATTCCGAATACGAATTTACGACTAATCAGTCTATAGTGCTTTTTTAATCAGCATAAATGTGACCAGTTTCGTAGAATTAAGGTATTTTGAATGCTTCTGCGTCATTATCCCTACCTTAGCAATTCCATTTTCTTAGTGGTTACTAAGATCAAGTTATAAAGGTTCCTAAAATAAAAGATATGTATAGGTGGCCTGGTTTTTGGAATTAGTACATCTCATGCAATTTCTTTGCTCCGCTTTGAGAATATATGGTTCATAGCCACCAGGAAGGTGTCTATTTCGGCAATCGCTTTGTCTGAATAAATATGCTCGGTATGCCATTTTTTAGTTTTTTTATAAGGTTCTAATAAGGTTCTTTAATCTGCAACAGAGATTATAGCACAATGACTTTCGACTGTTAACTTTGACGCTGGTTCTTAATGGTGGATGCTATAATTATTTTTTTTCGCTTTTTGTGTTTTCAAATTGGAACGTTTTTGGTTTTAAAATTTTTGTTTGGCCCCAAATTGATTCTACGTCGTTTTTTTCCTCAGTGCAGTTAGGCGTCATATTTCATTTTTTTCAATACAACCCAAAAATAACAATTTACGGATTGCTTTCTACGAGCTACTAAAAATAAAAATCCATAAAAAATAACCAAGTTAGTGACGTTTTCGAATTCAGTTTTGTTAATTTTTTGTGTAAAAATGACAGGGACGAAAACATAAGAAATGAGAGGTAAAGTGAATAAAACACAATGTAATAATGTAGACATTTGTATTTTTACTGTCAAGTAAAATGTTCACCCAATTTGTTCGGTGCCTTAACGTCAAAAATTTTTGAATTAGGGTTAAAATCGTTTAACATTTTTTTCCCAGCCAATTTCTAACCGGTTTTCATAACTTTTTGGCTAAAAATCAATGTCAAAGTTGAGAAAATGAAGAACAAAACAAAAAAAAAAAATTAATTTTTGGGGTTCAGGTATTTAATCCAGGTTTTATAGACCATTGCAAAGATCTTTTCAAAATAGCAAACATAACTAAGATCCGTTGAAAAATCGGTTTTCTTTTTTTTTGTATTTTAAAGTTATTTCTTATAGGTAAGTAGCAATTGTTGTTGCTGGGCTTTATGCAAAATTGAAAGATATAATTGTATCAGTGAGTATAAGAATAGTATAAGTCCAAAATGATAGAGAACAAAAAAAAACAAATGTAACAGAGATTTGCAGAAACACTAACAATCTTTTTGAAAAATAATGTATAGGCTATTTTAAAGGTTGGTTTCAAATGCCCCATACATTATTTCTCAAAATAGTTGATGGTTTTTATATATTTATATTTATTAGTTATTAAAACTATGAAATTTGACTTCTAATGTTGTTCTCATCGATTCAATTGGAGATTCACATTTTTAATAAATATTTAATTAAAATCTCATTTTAGCGGAACCGCCCATTGGTGTTACACATATAGTAACCTAATATATTGATATATCGTTAAAAAGGTATCGACTTGTGCATCAATTTTTTGTATGGGCATAAGTTTGTATCTCGTTGGGGAAAACAGTTATGGGTTCATCTATACCAAAATTAAAGTGCAGTTCATTAATTTATTAATGACCAAAAACTTAAAAACGTTGAAATGAAATCAAGTGGAACATACTAGACGGTCAACGAGGTATGTACCTAAGTTTTCCAATTCCATCGGGATTTCTGAAAATGAGTGAGAGCATTGCTCCTAAAAATCTTCACAAATAAAAATGCAGTAAAGTATTTTGTCTGGGTCAAAACCAAATTTCCGTATTCTTACATCCGAGATCAATTTTTTTTTAACTTTAAAAATAAGACATGCCAATTCTGAAGTAATAAGCTTCTGATAGTTTTTTTTCCATATTCTCCATTATCGTTATGTCATGTTGGATTGTTACCTCAATTTAATAAACCTGATTATGATCGATTTTTAAGTGTGGTTGTCCTCAATTTTAGATGATGATGAAGAAATTTAAAATCTCCCAGATGTACATATGTATGAGTCACAACCAAAAGTATTAATTTTTGTTAGTAAAAGTCTGCAATGAGGATACTTTGAATTTCATAACTTTTGAATAGTCATCATAAGACCTCGGATTTAGCATTTTTGCATATTTTTCATCAGATTGATACCAAACTTTGTATTTAGTCGTTTTATCGTTCAAACATCAAGCCGTGAGAGCCACAGTTGCCCAACTGATTTTTACAATTTTTGTTTTGTCCAAAATCAATGTTTACATTAGCTTTTTTCAAAATGTTGTACTTATTGATATGTTAGAACTAACCAAGTAACTGTTTCAAAATAAACCAATTTCCGGTGACCATACTGATGTAATAAGTTTTCGAATTCGAAACAAAAATTTGTAAAAATCAGTTAGGCCACTTTGTTACTCAAAATATGCAAACAAATATGCCAAAAATATGCAAACGAATTTCACCGAAAAATTCGTTAAATAAATATTAAAAACTCAAATGTATAGAATGTGTCATGGTTTAAGAACCGATCTAATGGATACATGTCAATTTGTTCGGGAAGGGATGTGGCACGTATGCTCATATTCTGTCTCCACAAGTTCCACATTGTGGAGGCACTTTAACACAGCGTTATATGAGAGTGCCCACACCAAACGCGGCAAATCGACAAATCGACAAAGCTCTTTACACTATGGTTTGGGCAAGCCTTAAGAATTCATATTATTTAAAAAATAATATTTGCTTGTAAAATTTTTTAAAGAACTAATATTTCTTCAAAATAAATTATCATAAAATCGATTAAGAAATGATGCAGTTAAAAAATATATAAGAGCAAGACTTCACCCAAAAACATTTTTTAACAATAAATTGAGAATTTGAGGTTAAAGATAAGTTTTGAAGTATAGGTTAATGGCGTACTCGACTAAAACTACAAGTTCTATCAGTTCACACCAAGAGTTAAAATAACTGCACAGTGTAGTCTACCAAATAGTCTATTTTATACATACAAATAAAGATATCGCAAATTTATGATTTTTGCCATATTTAAACAAAATATCGAAAAGCATATTGTCAGTTGGCAATAATCATGGATTGAAGATAACACTGATCTGCAACTAAAATCGCCTTAAAACCAAATTATACTTTTCTAAAGGATTTTGGCACGCTGAACCTGATTCTGAAGTCAAAACTATAATAGCACGTCACGAGATATGCTCACGTTTTTGGTATATTTAATGTCGAACGTCTTCACTGGTAAATACTTTGTTACAAAATTATGAATGGGATAAACGAATGATGATGCCTAAATCATTTTAAATCATTTAAAAATTCGCTTTCGGCGCAAAGATATTGCAAAGTTAAATTTATGATTTGTCCAAAATAGTTACTCTGTTTAGTCCAATTAAAGCGTTTTTAGAAGTGGAAAGTTCTGAGGTAATAATTTTCAATGGCTTAAATTATATTTTTGGGGTGGTGAACACGAATCTAAAGTTATCCAACAAAACGGGAAACTTGAGAAATCATTGAAAAACTTACATATAATGATTTATTCGCTAAAACCGTTTATGTAGAAAACTTGTAGACAAAATTACCAAATTTATTTCTTGACCAATTTTTTTGTATGACTTCTGGATTCTTCACAAAATTGTTGAAAAACCCATAAAGGACTGATCCTTTTGAAAAGCACAAAATATACTTTTTATTTGCATTCCTCACCATAATTAACTTGGCCAGTATCAAAAGCTTAGAAATTCAATACTATCCTCTATATAAGTAGTTTTTTTTTGCAGTGTACATCCCAAAAACTGCGAAATTTTGAAATTTATGGTGATTTTTTTTTGTTAAAATAACGGTTTATAATGTGACTATACATTGATGGTTTCAGGTCTTTGCTTATGCTATGTATAAAAAGTCCTCCAAATTACAGCCGAATCGACTCAATATTTTTGAATATATACCAGGGGACCGATTCTGGTTCTGTGAATAAATGAATCGAATAAATAATTTTCACATTCGCTATTAAGTATTAAGTTTGATCATATATTTAATTTTACTTACTATTTTAAGTTAAGCAGAAGAATTTGTTTTCATGTTTTCACCTTGACATTTACTTCCAAATTTTTCCGTGAAAGAAAAATATTCAATATAGTTTCAGACATTCTTTCAGAAAACCAGAATCGCTTTTATGAATTAAAAAGTAAAAAGCTTTTCGTTTTACTTTTTCACAGAACCAGCGAATTGGCTCCCAGGTTAACCTAATCTAAGAGAGCTCTTTTCTACAAAACAATCACATTTTTGAAAAATCTATTAAAAAAAAACAAATTACGCGATAGAATTTTTCTGAAACCAGATTTAGGGTGGAATTTATAGTCGTCCCTCAAGTCGTCAGGAGTCTTTTGGACACTTGACCTATTCTTCATCGAGATTGTGTGGAAATGCTTAAGTTTTCAATTGAGGATTTCCTCAAGAGAAATCGAAACTCAAGCATTTCCTTGATTAGTTAGAAATGTCAATTCTTGCTTCTTTTTATTTACCCAAGCTCTCTTCTTTATCACTAAAATGCTCTCTTTTAACCACGGACGCAATTATTTTTAATGAACCCAGCAAGGAGAACAAAAAAAAAAAACCGAAATTTAGGCAAATTACAAATTTAAAACAAAAAATGTTAATTTTTTCCTGGCAATTATCTCAAATTATTTCGTTGTCAGCTTGATTGAGAAATAATTTTACTCAAGTCAAGATGTTTCTCCACTCAAGTGAGAGAATTTCCATGTTGTTTATGAATACGGAATTCACTTAAGCATTCGCTTAAGATTCTTCTCAACTTACGGGAGTTGAGAAAAATGTTGATTCCAGTAACGACTTTGAATTCCACCCTTAGATTCAGAAAAGTCTAATCTTACATAGTTTCAAAAAATTACATGAAGAACAAAAAAAAAAAAAACAGGCCAGTGTAATCAAATGTTAACAAATTGGCCCTTAGTGTCATCAGAATTTACCTGGTTTAATGCTTTAAATATATGCAAATATGCGAAAACCGAGGGGCATCACAATATCGATTTTTAATATCTTTAGTGCCCAAAAGTATCGTTAAGCTTGAGAAAAATCTCGACTCAAAGTGACGACTATGAATTCCGCCCAGGCGAAATTATAGCCAGTAAATGTTAGTTTATAGCTTTACCTACAGTTGTTCCTATTTTTGTTGTGAAGTGTTTGCAATACAATCGTAAATGCACCATTAGCAAGACTCACTTATTAGAATAAATCATTACCTATTTGCTGGATAACATCATTATTTATTTACTGAATGTAATTTGCTTATAAGAAGACCTTGATGTTAAATTGTCCCATAATTAGTTGCCGTTTGTGAATTTTATTCTAATGTTACATGGCCACGATTATTTCCACATCTGCCATCCCATGTGCGTTTCCAATTAATTTCATAAGCAACTCTTTTGAAACTCAAATTGCAAAATAAACAGATTATATACCAGTTATTTTGTAGCATACAAATCACTAAGTACAATAAATCGTCTTCGTTGCCTTGTCATAACAAGCTTCTTGGTTGGTATCATCTTTACTTTACTCCTCATTAAAAAAAATCAAATCCTTTAACGATGTGATAATGATTTGCGAGAAAATTCTCTCACGAAAAATGTTTACTCAAATGAAAATGCAATAATATCAAGTAACTATATTACATCCGAATTAGCTCTCACCATAAACTCGTACTACCTTTGGTAAAAAGGATTTGTTTACGGAATTTGAAACGGAAATACTCGTATATGCAAGTGGTATATCACTTACAACAAACCAACCGTAAAAAAATTAAAAGACATTGCACTCGCAAGTCGTAGTACCATTTGCCTGGCTGTGATCTCTTGTTCATACTCAAACGGAGAACTAAGGTGAATGTTTTAATACAGCATTAGTTGCCGTACGTCACGAACACGAACTAATAAAAGCCTTCCGATACAACTTTTTGTCTATAGTCAGCGAAATTACGTTGTTTACATAAAATAAAATCATGGCGATATAAGTCTTGTTCCTAGTTGAACCAATAATAAGGAAACTACCTACCTACTTCTATATTTCAGTTTCTGTAGAAAAGGTAGTAATCTTGAAGCTTTACCTAAGTGTTGTAAGAGCATCAACAAGATATTTTTTTCATTAGGGGGGTTCACATTGTCTAAATTGACAGACAACGAACTGTCAAAATGGCCGAATTGACATCGGTCGTGGTTTCCAAATGATTTTGATATTAGTCAAGGAGGATAGATCTGTCATTTGGTCGTCCGGTAAGTAAGTCATTGTGAACGCTCTTTTGAGTAGCCTAGTCTATCAATTTACAATCACTATCTAAAGAGCTGTTCAACCTCCCAGACTATTTTTATTTATAAAACCTCCAGCGCTATGCGGAATGCAGAAAGATATTAAGAAAGAAAAAAGACAACACACAAAATTAATAACAATAAAATAAATTAAAAGCACATCTAAACTGGAAAGAAAGTGAAATCAACGACGACGATCGACGCGACCGACGACGATATGGCGGGGCAGCTTAACCACTTTTGCAAAATCAATTGTTGAAAATCCTCCGCCTTGTTGTTGTTTTTCATCAGCTGGCTTGAACGCGGACCGTGAGGTTCAAAACAAAAGAAAACAAATAAATAATAACAAAAGAGTGCAAATCAAGCCACCATGATGTAGTGGGCTCATCCTTAATGTATTTTTGTAACTTTCTAATGTGACGTCATACTTCGAATAGTAATTTTTCTGGTAAAAATTTTCCGACCATCTCAGCTGTTGTTAAACAAGAGTCCAATGTACCAATGTTAGACGACACCGACACGATGCAATATTTTAAGCCCTGTAGCGCTAGCGGTGGAGTCTTATCATCGGAAATCCGACTCGAAAAACTAGTCTAAAGAGTGTTGTCTGAAGTTTTATGTCACCATCACCAATCATCTCATGGAAGCGTCACGCTTTTGTATGCCATTATGCAACGTACATGATATACAATGTTATGTGCGTGATGTGCAAATACATTTGTAAGTAGATGTGCTGAATGTTTGCCATCAAGTGAATCATCACGCACCGTAGCCTGGCAGCGCATGTGGGGGCACCTTCGGTTACCCCATCATATCCATTTATTTTGTTTGTTTTTTAAATTATTTTTTTTAGTATGTATGTACATACCTACATAATGTACTTATTTACTTACCCCGCCATTAATGTTTGGGTTTTTTGCAGTTGAAATAATTGTTGTGCTCTTGTTTATCGGCGTTTTTTGTTTTTTGTATTTATTCAAATATAGATGATGGGTTCATTTAAAAAAAAATCTTGACGTTTTGGAAAGTGTGTCGAGCTTTGTATGCAAACACAGTCAGCAATATTTTGACGTAATCGGTTTCCAAAAGTAATGGTTAAGACCCTGATTAACTTTTCGATGAATTTTGAGTTCATAGATGGTGGGTGTTTCTGTTCACTTTTCACATTGGACTCAGTAATGCTAATTATTTTTTGATATATAGGTAGAGATGATATTAGGAGTGTTCACATTGACTAACTTACTGGATAACGAGGGGCCACACCGAAAAAATTTTAGATCACCAGCATTTTATGAGTGGCCCAAAAAGCAAATATTATTTTTAGTACACATAGTGTAGGTGGAATTAAAATGACTTTCTCAATACTGTTTTTCTTAGAATTATTTGATTTAACTATTAAAAATCATGAAACGCAAAAAAAACACGTTTTTGAGACTTTTTCCTTTGTACATTTGTAATACTGATTTGAATTTTTAGTTTAAATATTCCTAAGATGTAATTACTATTTTAAAATTTGTAGCAAGGAATTCACAGAAAGGAATCAAATTCGATTATTTTTTTAATGGTAATCTTTTCTGAGCATGTTCGCTTTTTTCTGCAACTTACGAATTGTATTTAAATCTGAAAATATGGGGCAATAAATTCAATATGGAGCATCAAATTCGCATCAATTTTGTACCACTGACTTTTTGAAATGTTGAGTTCATCTTAATAATAGTTTTGTTAAAATCGAGTTTTTGGCCCCAAGAGATTGAAAGTGTGTCGAGAAACAAATTAGCAACAAATTGTGACCTTGATTTGCAGGTTTTTTTCTTTTTTTAAGTTATATGGAATTCCAAATTTTCCCTACAATTGCCAAGAAATTTTTGAAGATTTTTGTGGAAAAAAAACTTAAAATATTTACATTTAGCATATATAAATTACTAGAATCCAGTATTCCGTTCTTTGGATTTTTTGGTAGGTTTTTATATGAAAAGTATGTATGTACAAGAAGGTTTTATTTTAAATGGCTGAGATTTGAACCTTGAAATTAAGAATTAGTAATAAAAAATTATCGTTTCACAAATTTACAACACAAACGACGCACGAAGACAATGGCACGAGTGGTAAAATATCTCAAAACCGTGTTATCTTTGCGTTTCATAATTATGATAAAATACACAAATTCTCAAATAAATAAGAATTATATTGATAATGCAACACTTTTCCGTTGCGTTGCTAGAGATGTTCTATACAAAACCATTTTTTTTTACGGGATCTTTTGTGTAAATTTTAGTCAAAATGTAAGAACTAGACTTATAGTTCATAAATGAAAAAAACAACAAAAATAATAGTGTTAGTTTTGAAAAAAAAAAATTTGTGTAGATATTTTGATTTTCTTCAAAATCTTAAATTTGGCTAAAATTTGAATTTAAGTTTAGCTACTTTTGGCATTTACAGAAATGTCAATTAATTTGTTTATAACGAAAGTCTAAAAACAACAACGGCGGCGATCGAATAGAAAAATGTCCCAAAAATAGCTAGAGTCTAAAAAAAGTAGATTCGTTTCAGATTATAGAAATATATACATGTTTGTTTAGGAAAGTAGTATAAGTAGGCAGACAATTTTTCGATTTAGATTTCTAAAAATGCATTAATTCTTTAGCCAGGAACCTCTTCTTTTATTTTGATAATGTTAAAAATAGATTAATTAAAAATAGATGTTCAAATTCAGAATGTTACAAAAAAATTCAAACAAAACTTTTTTACCTGCCTTTTTTTTAAAACTTTACGATAGATATAATGTCAGACATTATTTTATCTTCTTTTAGGATTTCTAAAAAAATAGAACTCGATTTAACAATGAAACATGAGAATACAATGAAACATAGAGAATACGAAAAAAGTGGGTCCGACAAATCTGTCTGTCTGTCTGTCTATCATGTCCATATCTCAAGCTACAACTTAAAACGCTGAAATGATTTTCTTCAAACTTGATAGGTAAGGATTTTCAGTGGTTTCTTTTTGAGGTGAAATTGAACGTTTATTTTTTAGGACAAAAATTAACGGTACCTGCCATATGACGGAAGTAGAAAAACTTATTTTTTTTCAAAAACCACTATAAGGATTTTGATTAAAATTTTTGTGTGTACTACAATAGGCAAGATCGTGCTTTTGAAATAAAAAAAATGTCTTCATCGGTTATTAACGGTACCTTCCATAGAAAAGATTTTCTTTTTTATGATTTTTTCGTAAACTACTCAACGGATTTCAATGAAATTTCTTAAAAAGGTTGTTAGCGGTTTTTAATTTTTTGTATTAAAAAATTTTCCGAAAATTTTTTTTTGTGCATTTTAAAAAAAAAATTAAATTTGCTTGGAAAACTCATCAATGATATTTTTTTAAATTTTGTGTAAGATTTCCATTGATATTGTCCTTAAAATGGCATACCAACATTTTTTTAAAACACAATTTTTATACACACAAAATTATTTTTTTTATCAAACGGCTCTAACGATTTTCAAAATTTTTTGTGCCCCCTATTGGAAATCTGACTGATCACCAATTCAATTGTCTGTGGGAACGCTTTTGAATCCCCTATCTTTTATTTTCCCTTAACAGACCTGGAAAATTGTTGGCATCGTTGATTTAAAAAAAAATTAACAAAACTGTTTGATAATTTTTTCCATAAAGGTTAAAGTATTTTTGAATACCAACATTTGAAAAATAAAATGCACGATTGGATCGGACGTACCTCAAAAACAAAATAAAAAACAACTTTTGAAATTACGTAAAAATCATCCAAATTTGAAGAAAATCCGTCCACGCGTTTGAGCAGTGGAGATGTGTACAGACGGACGCACAGACGCACAGACGCACAGGCGCACAGACACGCAAAGGCCGACGAACAGCATGACGAAAATCACTTTTTGGGGATTATCGTAATGTTAGTTCTGATTAAAACTCAAATTTTTGTTTTGACACGAAACCAATACTTGCCCTATAGAGCAAGTAAAAAATCATCCAAATCGGAGCTGTTCCGACCGGCTCCGAGATAGTTTGCCTTGAATACTCCACTTAAGTTAAAGAAAATGTCTAAAGGTGGATGGCGTATTGATCTAATTATATTTGTATAGTTTAATGGTCAAGTATCAATTTTGCCATCTTAAACAATTAGCTTGTATAACAACTAGCAGGCCGAGGGTGAAACCTATAAACTGGCACTTAGGTCCATTTCCTGATACAAAACATAAATATAAATGTTCCCACTAGCAAACAATCCATCTGTTCGTATGCGTGCGTAAATAAATTTAACAATCTCAAGGTCACATACCTATTTTCTCCTCATTCAATCTCTTACTCCATAGCCGCTAACTGGTTTATCACTTCCAAGTGAAAAAACCATACCATATCAAACCGTCATACTACTTGTTAACTACCACTGACAAAGATACGAAACGAAACGCGTT
Organism: Meliscaeva auricollis; assembly: GCA_948107695.1. Classification (NCBI taxonomy): domain Eukaryota; kingdom Metazoa; phylum Arthropoda; class Insecta; order Diptera; family Syrphidae; genus Meliscaeva; species Meliscaeva auricollis. The sequence goes on from OX403616.1 coordinate 42,932,229, forward strand.
CCGAAATGATTACCAATTAAGTCATTTAAGCTTTGTCACTTTCACTTGATTGAATTTGGCTATTATGTGATTTGGCTTCATGCGTCTGTTAAAGTATAAACAGAATTATAACCTTATTTTTGTTTCTAAAATTAAAATATGATGCAAATGCTTTCACAATTAGTGTTGCCATATATTTTATTTAAGTAATGATTTTTGTTCTTTTTGTTATAGTTGCCATCTGTATCAGCTTATCATTGATTGTTAACGGACACGGCCCACTCCTTCCCAAAGGATCAACTTCTGGCAAATGTAAGTAAGAGTCATTGGCTTATTCAGTTTTGACAGAGTTTTTGCGGGCTAGTAGCCGGGATTCCTATCTACTTTTAAGGCAGCATTTCCTTTTCAGTCAAACTTGGACAGCCCTTTTTCTTATGATGTGTTCGATGAAAAAACAAGGATATCAAGAAGCTTTAATGAAGCTTCATCAAAAGTGAATAGTGAAACTGATGATGATGGTGAAGATGATGATGACAGTGACTACATTTACTATGATGATGAGAGTGACAGTTCGAGTGCTAGTAATGAATCTGAGGGACGGTTACTCTCTCAATCAGCCTTCAATAGGATTTCAGAAACACTGGGTGCTTTAAATACAGTCGGGCATTTCATTGTGGATATGACAAGAGGTGGGCAGGATTCAAAATCAGAGTCTGATGAAGATCATTCAACAACAACGACGACAGTTAGAAGCACAACAATTTCAGCTCCTGATTTGGGAACTATCATTGGCTCAGTTCCCAATGACAATAAAACTCAATCACCTGAACCAATTAGACGAATGGGAGAAGCTAATGAGGGAAATATCCAATCTTTTGTGGAGAATAAAAAGAAAAAGAAGAAGAAGAACAAGGTGAAGAAGCACTCTCCATTATCGACTACTGAAAAAGTGAAGGAAGAAGCAGTTGCTGATATATCTTCAGTTCTTACTACAACTACCGTTAGACCGACTATGAGTACAACAAGCAGCAGTTTCACTCCCACAACATCTACCCCCATCTATATTCCAGCGATTGTTGATGATACGTTGGCCAAAGATGGCGAAAACCGTTGCAAAACACCCAGTGGTCGACCAGGAAGATGTGAAGATCTAAGTAGTTGTCCAGCTCTGTTGTTAAATCTTAGCAGCTTGCGTGAGTCATTATGTTTCAAGAGCCTCTTTGTTCCGGGAGTGTGTTGTCCATTGTCAGAAAGTACCATTTTAACTACTCAACGTCCTCTGAAGTTGACTCCAAGGCCAACAGTAGCATCGACAACAACTAGCAGACCACCACCACCACCAACAAAACGGCCAGGGTCACCAAATTTGATTCTGATTCCACAAATGAAGCCGACCACAACAACAACAACTTCCACAGCTAGCCCTGTCGATCCATCTGTTTTAGGACCAGATTCGAACGATTTAGACATTTTGACTGGAGGTGTTGGACAAGATGAATGCGGACAGCAAGAACATTCGACTGGACGTATTGTTGGTGGTACTGAAGCACCAAACGGACAATGGCCTTGGATGGCTGCTATCTTCTTACATGGACCAAAACGAACAGAGTTCTGGTGTGGTGGATCATTGGTTGGCTCGAAATATGTTTTGACAGCTGCACATTGCACAAGAGATTCGAGGCAGAAACCGTGAGTATAGTTTATTTGTGTAACATTTTATATATTAACTGACATTCTTCTTTTGAGCAAAGATTTGCCGCAAGACAGTTTACTGTTCGATTAGGAGACATTGATCTATCAACAGATGATGAACCATCAGCACCTGTTACTTTTGGTGTGAGAGAAGTTAGGGCGCATGAAAGGTAATTTCTAAGTGATTAACAAATCTGAGTATAAATATAAGAAAGCTTACAACTTTCATAGATTCTCACGGATTGGTTTCTACAACGATATTGCAATATTGGTGCTTGATCGCCCTGTTCGGAAGTCAAAATACGTTATTCCAGTATGCTTGCCAAGGCTTGGCAGAATGCCACCAAAAGATCGACTACCCGGACGTAGAGCAACAGTTGTTGGTTGGGGGACAACATACTATGGTGGCAAGGAGTCCACGTCGCAGAGACAAGCTGAATTGCCTATTTGGCGAAATGAAGATTGCGATCGATCATATTTCCAGCCGATCAATGAAAATTTCCTTTGTGCTGGTTATTCCGATGGTGGTGTTGATGCTTGTCAGGTTAGAAAAAAAACTTTCATTTATTTTACAATTAGTTTTTGAATTAACAAAAAAATATCTATAGGGTGACTCTGGAGGACCACTTATGATGCGATACGATACTCGATGGATTCAACTAGGTATTGTATCATTTGGAAATAAATGTGGTGAGCCCGGCTATCCGGGAGTATATACAAGAGTATCACAGTATTTGGACTGGATTAATAATCATACCCGAGACTGAAGTGTTCTGCCTTGAGAATGCGTATGATTTCTCGAAAATGTACCTAGTCTGTGACTGAAATTGTTGAATTATTTTTAAATCCCATTGAATTTATTTATTTAAAGGAAAAAATGTAATTAATTTAATATTTTTATTTAACATTAAAACTAAATTATTTTTGTTTTAAATAAAAAAAAAGCTACCGATCGTTAAAATAATATTTAATTTAAATTAAAATTGTTTATTAAACTATTGAAATCAATTGCCGTGTTTCATTGTTTGTTGGGTAAACAGCGCAGTAAAATTTTCTATGAAAAACAACAAAACAAGTGCATTGAAGAAATAATATTTTGGTTAAAAGTTGGTGGTTTCACGTGCAAAGCATTGAATGTTCGAAAGAGTAAAATCATTTTAATGACATTCGACTGTTGTGCTTTCTCCCCATTTAGGAATAAAACATAGCTTATATTCGCAATTATTTAAGACTTCATTTGATATTTTCAAACAACGTAATTAATTGCTTCGCGATGAAGTAAGTACGTTAGTGTTAGGTAAGGTTACATACGCCTGATTTTTATTTAAGTTCTAATCTAATAGTTTGAGAGCCGGGAGGAGATTTCTTGTTTGAGGTGTAAGCGATCCAGTGAATGTTACAGGAAAACGCGGCCATGGTGCTGAGATTACGAATACCTCTGCGTTGCCGAAAAAAAACGCATCAAAAGAATTTTTTTGAAATACATGGGAATATATACAATATTACAAATTATATGTATATTTGATAGCCAGCAAAACCTTCTTTTATTTACATTTTAAATATAGTAAGTATAGTTAGTCCAATTAATAGTTTAAGAAAAAATGATTTTCAAACTAAGAATTTTGAAAAAAAAATAGATTTTGAATTTTTTTTCAAAATTCTATTATATGGAAGAAAAAATTACTTTTTATGACGTAATTTTTTTTTTAAATCAGCTAACAATTTTTATTGAAATATTTTTTTCAATATTCTGAGTTTGAAAATCATTTTCGTTGGATTAACTTGATTTGAAAAAGAAGTTTTTTCTATGATAAAACATGTAACATGGATTTGTATTAAATTCCGTTCTATTTCAATCATTTTTTGTTTGAATTAAGTTAACTTTAGAGAAAATTCCTCTCCCACCTGAATGGGTGGGGTTGTTTTCACTTAACAAACGTAAAAAAATATAGCATAGTTTATTTTATAAAATTCTAACAAATTTTTTTGATCAACAAATTATTTGTTCACAAAAATCTTATTGTTAAGTTAAAAAAAAATCAGATAAGAGAAAGAATTTTTAACAACCCGCAACAACTGTTAAAGTATTTTTGAATACCAACATTTGACAATATAATAAAAACGCCACATACCAAGTTTGAAGTAAATTGACCCATCCGTTTAGGCTGTCGTCTCTGATACATACAGACAGACAGACAGACAGACAGACAGACATACAAAATTTTCGGACCAACTTTTTTCTCATTCTCTATCATCGTAATGCCATGTTTTATTGTTATCTCAACTTTTTACTTGCGATATGGGTACCATACATATATCAAGTTATGCATTCGTACAAAAAAAAAAGTTGAGATAACAATCAAACATGACATTACGATGATAGAGAATGAGAAAAAATTGGGTCCGACAATTCTGTCTGTCTGTCTGCATGTATCAGACACCACAGCCTAAAGGGATGGGTCGATTTACTTTAAACTTGGTATGTGGCGTTTTTTGGATAATATCCCCAGACTTTTTTTTTAATTTCTTTTTTTTGGACCCCAAATAAAGGTACCCGTCAGATACCGGTTTTAGAAAAACTTATTTTTCTCAAAAATGGTTCCTACGATTTTGATAAAAAAAATCGTGATCATTTTTTTTGATAAGGTCTATCTTAAAATGAAAACCATTTTTTTCAAAAACCGTTATTAAGGGTACCTGCCATAGAACCGTTTTTTTAAATTCTGATTTCTCCTTCATTACTCAATCAATTTCATATTTTTTATATGAATGGTTTGAAGTTGCCGCAATAATATTTAGTAAAAACAAGTTCTAAAATTATTTTTTTGGGTTAAAAAAAAAAAAAAATATTGACATTTTTTTTGAAAAATCATTTTTTCGAAAACTACTCAATATTTTTTTTTATATTTAGTTTTTAGATGTTGATAAATAATATCTTAAAAATGACGTACCAATTTTTTGGTATAAAAGTCCTTGCAAAATTGTATAGAGAAAAAATAGTTTTTTTAAAAAAACGGCTCTAACGATTTTAATTTTTTTTTTATAAAAATGTATCATTGTAGAAAAAATCAGATCGCATAATTCGTTTTGAGTTAAAATTCACTAAAGAAGCTGTTTAAGTCATTTGAAAATCGAATTTTACGCTTTTTCATTTTTTTCTAAAACTGCATTTAAAAATTTTTAATTAAAAAGGCTTAGCATAAATAGTAACTTTATTTCAAGAGCAAGGATGCCTAAGGATATAATTGGATTGTTCACATGTTATCCTCATCTTATGAAGATGATATCACGATATCTTTCAGTACAAAAAATTAAGACACTTTTTTAGAGCGATTCTGACTCTTTTGGCCATTACTTCGTTATAACGGTAAATAAAAAAAAACTAAAAAATGGCGTACCGAGCATTTATTTGTACAAAGCGATTGCCGTACTTTTTTCTAAAATCGGTTCAGTTTTACGGCTGTGGCAGAATGCCAAAGTTTCAGACGACACTTTTTTAGAGCGATTCTGACTCTTTTGGCCATTACTTCGTTATAACGGTAAATAAAAAAAAACTAAAAAATGGCGTACCGAGCATTTATTGGTACAAAGCGATTGCCGTACTTTTTTCTAAAATCGGTTCAGTTTTACGGCTGTGGCAGAATGCCAAAGTTTCAGACGACACTTTTTTAGAGCGATTCTGACTCTTTTGGCCATTACTTCGTTATAACGGTAAATAAAAAAAACTTAAAAATGGCGTACCGAGCATTTATTGGTACAAAGCGATTGCCGTACTTTTTTCTAAAATCGGTTCAGTTTTACGGCTGTGGCAGAATGCCAAAGTTTCAGACGACACTTTTTTTGAGCGATTCTGACTCTTTTGGCCATTACTTCGTTATAACGGTAAATAAAAAAAAACTAAAAAATGGCGTACCGAGCATTTATTGGTACAAAGCGATTGCCGTACTTTTTTCTAAAATCGGTTCAGTTTTACGGCTGTGGCAGAATGCCAAAGTTTCAGACGACACTTTTTTAGAGCGATTCTGACTCTTTTGGCCATTACTTCGTTATAACGGTAAATAAAAAAAAACTAAAAAATGGCGTACAGAGCATTTATTGGTAAAAAGCGATTGCCGTACTTTTTTCTAAAATCGGTTCAGTTTTACGGCTGTGGCAGAATGCCAAAGTTTCAGACGACACTTTTTTAGAGCGATTCTGACTCTTTTGGCCATTACTTCGTTATAACGGTAAATAAAAAAAAAACTAAAAAATGGCGTACCGAGCATTTATTGGTACAAAGCGATTGCCGTACTTTTTTCTAAAATCGGTTCAGTTTTACGGCTGTGGCAGAATGCCAAAGTTTCAGACGACACTTTTTTTGAGCGATTCTGACTCTTTTGGCCATTACTTCGTTATAACGGTAAATAAAAAAAAACTAAAAAATGGCGTACCGAGCATTTATTTGTACAAAGCGATTGCCGTACTTTTTTCTAAAATCGGTTCAGTTTTACAGCTGTGGCAGAATGCCAAAGTTTCAGACGACACTTTTTTAGAGCGATTCTGACTCTTTTGGCCATTACTTCGTTATAACGGTAAATAAAAAAAAACTAAAAAATGGCGTACCGAGCATTTATTGGTACAAAGCGATTGCCGTACTTTTTTCTAAAATCGGTTCAGTTTTACGGCTGTGGCAGAATGCCAAAGTTTCAGACGACACTTTTTTTGAGCGATTCTGACTCTTTTGGCCATTACTTCGTTATAACGGTAAATAAAAAAAAACTAAAAAATGGCGTACCGAGCATTTATTGGTACAAAGCGATTGCCGTACTTTTTTCTAAAATCGGTTCAGTTTTACGGCTGTGGCAGAATGCCAAAGTTTCAGACGACACTTTTTTAGAGCGATTCTGACTCTTTTGGCCATTACTTCGTTATAACGGTAAATAAAAAAAAACTAAAAAATGGCGTACCGAGCATTTATTGGTACAAAGCGATTGCCGTACTTTTTTCTAAAATCGGTTCAGTTTTACGGCTCTGGCAGAGTGCCAAAGACTAGCAGTTAAATTGTCTGCAAAGTTTAGGGTCATGAAAAATCATGTTTTTTTACCCTTTGAACGGCTGTTACTCGATGGTTTCTGGTCCGATTAACACAAACAATATAAAAAAAATATTCTAAAACTAGAACTACCGTTGTTAATATTTATATATTTATATACTTCATCAGGTTTTTTTTTGATATCTCGAGAAAACTTCTTTGGAAAAATAAATGAATGTAATTTTTTTGTTCAGCGACCCAAAATTAACTTAAAAAAATACTTTTTTTAACTGTTATTTTTTTCGTATAAACTAGTGTAATATGTATCACTGAATAAATTATAAAACCATTTGCTCTTTGTTGATCATAAGTTGACCCTACAAAATATATAGATATTATTTTAAATATGCGATGCTAATTTATCAGTGGCTTAAAGTTGTGTAGTTTTACTCACTAGACCAATTTTCGGATTTTGGCCAAGAGTGGAGCAAGGATTATGTAGTACCATGTTTTGGAATACACAAGACTGCTGTAGGTATGACTATTTGATTAATTTATCTTTTTTAAGACAATCTAGCTAAAATTTTAAGTTATGTATTTATATTCTAGAATTAATGTTAATACTTGAATATTCAAAACAAAAACAAGAAAGCTTTATTGGATATGGATTAAATCCCAACTTAGCCTACATTTTATAAATCTTAATTATCTTGGCTCTAAAAAAGATATAAGCGAATCGAAAAAAATTGACAGGAGCTAAACTTTCACTATACACTGTGTGCACGGTAAAGTAAAATTGGAATCCTTGGTATGAATTTGATGTATATAGTACAAGGAATATAGAAAAAGCAGAAAAAAAATTTTATAACCTTAAAGTTTGAATAATTCAGTATTGAAAAACGGTTAGTACTGAGTATTAACTATTAAATGGTGTGGCTTCCGTCGTTTTTAAAAACGCTTTTTCACAAATAAGTATCTCTAGAAAATAGTTCACAGTAAAGAAAATTACCAAGGATTTTTTCTTTTAGAAAATAAACTCCCTAACTTTCAAAATTAGAGAGTCAGAAAGTGTTCTCTTGCTAAGCTTTTACCATTTAATTTCTAAAACTGTCTACAAAATGTCGGGAGACACACAAATCCAAACATTTCGTAAACTACCATTCATTATAATGAGAAGCAACCCTCTTCCATACTGCTATGAAACTTTGAGATCTTCAAGACTTTTGTTATATTGTAATTGACTTACAGTTACAACCCTTGAATTAAAAAACAACTTCAGATAATGCTAATGCTCATAATAAGCAAGCGGTGTTTTAATTTTGGGCAACACTTTATAATATATCCTAAAGAAAATGACAAAATCCAGCAAATAGCATTCAGTCTCAAAGTACTACTTTCTCTTAATTACGAAAATTTTGTATCGCTGTTTGCAGTTCACAAATACCAAAGCCATCTTCAAAAGAAACTGATGTATAATTTTAGGAGCATTTTCGTTTGCAATTTCTGGATTGCCTCAGTTGGCAATCATGGGTTTGAAAATAAAAAAAACAATTCAAGCCAACGATTGCATCTTCTGGAATAGGAGGCCAGACAAATTGAAGATGTAATTTTGAAAATCATCAGAAATCATCTAAATCCAGTAGGAAAAAATAATAGGAAATGTCCTTTTAGCTGATAGTAGACTGAATTATTGTCAAAAGTAACAGTTTAATGAGGAGCAGAAACCAACATGGATTCTGTGAGAAATAAATTCTGCGTACCTCTGTTCCGGGGATGATTTAAAGAAACATAAAAAAAACTGGTTTTATTTGATTTTGCCGCTTTATGGATTAAATTCGCATTTAGGGAAAAAAAACAAAAAAAAAAACAAAGGTACACACATATATAAATGTTAAGCAATCCAGTCTTTTTCTATCGCAAGAAAGTTTCTGTGCCATACACAGAGCAAGTATAGTGACTCAAATATATGTATAGGTACATATGCATATCACTCACTCGATGGTATCGTGCCGGTTTTACAATAATTGTTGTCTATTGATAAAATAAACAAACACCATAATTTTTATGCGGATAACAAATTAAACTTAATCGATAAGAGTGTTTTTATCAGTTAATTTAATCTTTAACTATTTGATTTTGAGATTTCTTTGACATTTCTGATTCGTTTAAAAAAAAAATAAAACAGGAAAAGTGAAACATTCTCCGGAATAGGTATAGCTTTATCCGATGAAAGTGTTATCTCTGATTATATAATTAATAATTAACATAAGTTTGTAAAAAATAAGAATTCTTTAAAAAAAGTTAAGAAAATAACCGGTTTTCTAGGAATTTCCATCAGCAGAAAACGCATCAAATTGTAAGTCAATTGGAGTACTTAGTGTTTATGTTTAGTTTGTTTTGTCTGAAAAAAATTTGTGAAAATTTCTCGTAGAGCGCATGCTTTTGTTTTGACTCATTCCACATTCCACTTCGATGCAGTTCAGAGGAATTTCACTTGCTATTTTGTTTTCTATTTATTAATGTATAATACTTGTAGGAAGTTGAAAACAAATTCATAACAAAAAGCTTCGGTTTGACAAAAATATAAAACTATAATTCAATTTTTTGTTTAACTTGTGTATGGTTTTGTGTGTGTGTTTTAATTTTTCATTCACATATACTCAATATAGGGTTACCACTTTACCAAAGATATGTAATAAATAAGTTAAAAGGTTAAAGGTCCCACTATTCCATATTCAAATGAAGACAATTTTTTTTTTTATTCAAAACAAGGTCGTATTTTATTTTTTTACTTGCTCTATATTGCAATTATTAGTTCCGTGTAAAAAAAAAAATCCACGACTGGATCGCACGTACTTAACTTACTCTATTTTAGAAATTAACAAAATATAGAGTTTTGCTTGCATTATACATTTTTACAAGAAAAGTGGAATATGTGTAGGTATTGTGTAAAAAGAATAAAACTAATTTTAACTTTTTTAACTAAAACATACATTTTTTTTAAACTTAGTTAGATTCTTTAAGGTTATATGAAATATCTGTGGAAAAGTTTTAGTCAAAATCGCTTTAACCGCTTACGATATATTCTCAAAAAAAAAAAAAACAAAATAAAAAATTAAAAAAAATAACGAAAACGTTGTTTCTCCGATGTTCGAGTTTTTTGAGAAAAACTAAAAATGCAGTTCTGATGCAATCACTAAACGCAATACATACACAAATTTTAAACAAAATCGTTAGAGCCGTTTTGGATAAAAACCCAATAACTTAAACCGTTTTATGGGAGGTATTAGTTTTAGACGAGATATTCAAAAACAAAAAAAAAAACAACTATTGAAATTACGTTCAAATCATCTCTACCATATTTGAAAATCCGTCCACGCGTTTGGCAGTAGAGAAGAGTACAGATGGACGTACAGACGTACAGACGCACAGACGCACAGACGCACAGACCGACGGACGGCATGACGAAAACCAGTTTTTCGGACTTCTCCATCATCGTAATGTTGATTTTGATTAAAACCTCAAATTTTTTTTTTGACACGAAACCAATACATATTTGCCCTATAGAGCAAATAAGAAATTGAGGTTTTAATCAAAACCAACATTACGATGATGCAGAAGTGGTTTTCTTATACATTTCTAATGCCCAAACGCGTAGACGGATTTTATTCAAATTTGGTACAGCTGATTTTAACGCAATTTCGAAAGTTTATTTTTTTTGTTTTTGAATATCTCTTCTAGAACGGGAGGTATTTGTTCTAGTATTCGTTTTTCTCGAAAACGGCTCTACCGACTTTGATTAAACTTTTTAATATTAGAACTGTGTTTGATAAAAAAATGCGACAAGACCGTTGTTTGCACAAAAAAAAATTGTTAGCTCAACTAGAACAATTATAAATTCTTGATAAAATTAAAGAAACATTTTACAAATCAGACACCATTTGGAAAAGTTAAGGCCACTTAAAAGAAAATAGAGCCAAGATCATAAAAACCGTTATAACTCGAAAACGAAGCAAAATGAAGAAAGTATTTCCACTTAAAATGATCTTAGAAACCAATGGTTTTCATCTGTGGCGATAACTGTAGCTGTGGGGCACCCCGCATATAAGACCTGAAACAATATTATTAAATTCCAAAAATACATTTATTTTTATTGTAAAAAATAATTAATAAAAATTTTTTTTTTTACTTTTCTTATAAATACGTACACACATCAAATAACCAAGAGCTTTGTTCAAGCTAAGTTATAAAATAATAGCTTTGGACTACATGAGCAAGTTCGAACGATCCATTCGTGCATTTTATTTTTGTAAGAAAACTTTTGCTTCTAATCCTCGCTAGCTTAGCATTTTTTTCTGCAATTTGTGCAATTGTAAGAAGAAAAAAAACTTTGCTTGCCAGTGTTATTCTTATTACCTAGATATAGTTATTATAGTTCAAGAAAGATAGACTTTTTCGCGGCACAAAATACAGGAAGGCTGATATGAAAGTAACGTATTCGAAATGCTGAAATTATTGTTTTCGAGACGCCAAACAGCTATTGAAAAAACTCGAAGGTTACTGACTATTTTCAAAATTGTGTTATTTACCTATTCAATGCATCAATATGGGTGTTTTTTGAATGTTTACAACGCCTATATAATGTTTGACCGTTATTGAGTTATGAGTTGATGGGAGAGGTTTGTTGGATTAGGTTGTTGCATTTTTTTGAGGGTAGACCAGAGATCCAAATGAATATGTTCCAATCTGTTTGAACAAATTGATTTTTTCTAAAATGATTGCTCATACTCTATCGTTCTCCCTCTATACTCATGATCATTCTGATCTACTAGAGACAGCTCAGAGGACACGACAACTTATGTCCTCCGCTCAGTATGTAGATTGTAGACAGAAGAATAATGACCGAAGAATTTAATATCTTAATTTCACGTCATACCACTTTAAAAGATGGAAATAAATTCCGTTGAATGTCACAGTAACACCGCCCTTTCGCTAGTAACAATGCTTCCCATCGACGAGCTGTGAATGGCAATCATGAGGCTAACAGTTACTAATGCAGTCGGACACACCCCTTTCGACTATTGATTAGGCCGATGGATCTGAAGACGTCGGTCGGTCCTAAAGGTGATATAGGTATGTCATTTTGGAGGAACTATGAGGAGAGAGTAGAGTGTGTGGGAATTATTTTTGTTGGTCCTTGTCCAAGCCAAGTACTGTTTCTGGTATCTAATCGATTTTTTTACAGCACCGGATACTAAAACACTTTCCCCAGCAGGTTCTACTTCCTTCATAGTTCATGTAATGTAGGTATGGTGGTTCTGGACCATCCCCATGTCTGCTCTTCTACTTTTCCTGAGTCCTGACTTCCAGGAGGCTACTTCTTTAACGTCGCCGACGCTTTGGCTGATCGCAAAGTGCTATATTTCATATGATTCCTTGTTTATGTCAACATCTAGTAGATTTTGTGGCACGTCTTGTATTCAAAGTGGGTACTACCAGTTACAAGACTGTTATTACCATTACAGAAATCCACTAAACGTTCACCATTGGCGTTGTTACTGCACACAATGTTACAATGTTTCCTTATAACATGCCTAAGCAGGGTTGAAGGCGGATCATTTGCCAGTGCCGCATCTGCCAATCGATTTTTTAGCCAAACTAACTCATTGTAAAATATCGAAAAATGGATTTGAAAAATCCACTTGCAAACTTCCCAAAAAGTTCGACAGTTCTCCGCCATACAACAGCCGAATGCATGTTGTTTTTTTTTTTAATCCAGGCATCTAAAAAAAATAATGTCCAAAATTGTCGTAAATTCGTAGCGCTTTTTTTTAAATAATTGTTCTTTACTGAAATCGTTTCTAAATTATAGAAGTGATTTTTATTTAGTTCTTTCAAAACTTTAAAACTGTAAAAAAAAACTTCATTTGACTAGAATTTTGCACGGTGTTCCTTTATAGAATCGATAAGGGGTATAAACATTAATTTTTTCAGGTATGGTTTTTTATTTTTTCCTTAAATTAATTACTAGAACAAATTTGAAAAAAAGCACATATTATGAAGATGACTTGCACATGATTTTAATTTCATCTGATAATTTCATATCCTATTCACGCCCCGAACAGAACTTTTTAATGAGTGATGAAGCTACACACTTTTTAATGTAATAAAGCAGTCAGTACAAAAACTCCAAGTATCTGAAAAAGATTTCTTCAAAAATGGTCCTTTTTGAGGGCCCCAAATATTAAATAAGAGATACATACGTAAATATGATTTCAATTTAATAAAAAAAACATAGAATGCCTCTTATTTTTGATACTTTTTTTTCAAGACTTAACAACCGACAAAAAAAATTTATTAGTTTCAAAATAAATTTCAATAATTTAAAACATTGTTGTGTTAATCTTTTTCAACTTTTTGGATTTAAGAAAAAACTAGTTTTAATTTTGTTTGAAAAATTATTTTCTCTTCTTGTGGATGTGACAGTGGGTGGTTGGTTCTCCTTGCCGGAGTTGATTCTCCTTGCTTTTACCAATCTTGTCTTAGAATTTCATGAAAATCGGTTCAGTAGTTAAGGTTTAAGCAAAGAGTTTTTGTCTGGTTCCCGATACAAAATGCGCCTCTGTGCGACCTCCTAAAAGGTAAAATAAACACAAAGTTGCGGATCACTGGGTATTACCAAATTGACTCGGATCAGTGCCTACCCGAATTCTACACACCCGCAACCATCGACACACACATGAGTTTGAGTATAAAGTTTAATTAATTTTGTATTCCATCAAAAACGTATGTAGGAACATTCATCTTCCTTAACAAAACCAATAAAAAATTGAAAAAATAACTGCAGTTCACAGACAATTTGCAAAGTATAAACTTTATTTTTATCCAAAAATGTTAAACCTTAACCTTTCCGGCTCATTTGTGCTTCAGACATTATTTTCAAAAACACTCTTTATAGAGAAACCTAAATAAATATTTTCAAAATTAAATTTTCCCAAAAGCCATAAATTAAAGCAATCAAAGAACGTATCCTCTGAAAGATATTTTTTTTTCTCTCCCTTCAATGGCTTCTTTCACACCGTTAACAACAATTCTTTGAAGGAATAGAAAATCCTTTTTTATTTGTTTAAACCCTCATCCTTAATCAATCAAACACAATCTCTGCACCATTATTCATGCCATATAAGATAGAAAGCACTTGGTCCGATTCTTAACCTTTCTTCACTCTTTAAAAAGAATCCGGTACCAGCTCGTATTTAAATATCTATAACACCACCATCACCCGAACTTGCCCCCTTATAATCCATATTCAAGTACAGTTGAATGAAAAAGGTAAAACGGTCGGCAATTTTATTGCTTTGTCTACTTTGAATATGTGTCCTAGTCCTAACATGTGTGACCTTTCGACTTCTTTGCTGCTGCTTCCTTCTAGTGGTTGTTTACATCGAATTGGTTCTTGGTACCAAATGTTACAATTATTTGCAAGCTCTTCGCACATAACTTGGAGTTTGGGGCTGTCAGCTTGGTGCTCCAACTCAATATCCATATAGTCAGGGGGCGGAATATTGCTGCTTCTTATACTAGGTATTGTTCATTTGGAAACAGGACAATAAACCAAAGTAAATGTAATTGCTTGGGTGTCAGTCGGTTGGTCGGTTAGGCCTTGGGTTTGTTTGTTTTATGCTGTTCACCTGATGCCGCATTCTTCTGAAGCTGACTCCTGAATTCTGAATGTTGATCAGAAAATGGTCACACACCTCTGAGATAACAAGGAAGCACGATGGAAGAACAACCAATCTATATATCCCATGTTTAAATGTTTAAAGGATTTACCAACAACCATCGTTCGGGCAAGGTAGGACGGCAGCAGGCCAGGGTAATCAATAGTTCGACATACTGTCATCAAAATTGATGCACAAAGGCATGGACCGAGTCACCTCTGTGCTCCTACTCCGAGATCGTCCTCTATACTCCCATAGGTCCCAGCTCCCAGGACAATAAACGTGAAACGAATGCGATATACTGATTTAGGTTTGGGGTTTCATTTGGTGTCTTCTTGGTTCGGGCTTTGGGGTGGGCTGTCCTCGAACAGATAAGCAAACTATACGCTATTTGAAATAATGCTGTTATTGTTTGTAGGCGTTTTGTGTTTGATGGTGGTAACTGTTGGGTGGGGGTTTTTGCGGGAGGGCTTTGTAATTTAAATGGCTCTCGTCCACAAAGGATGTATACGTATACTCATTTCAAACGGGGTTGAGGGTTCGTGTGGGTATGCCTATCCCTACATACTAGGAATACCTCACTTAGCTATACCAAAACCCACAACTCTATACTCATGGCTGTTTGTTCAGTTGGAGAATGTTGAATGGCACAGAGGCCGTTGGCAGCGGATCTATTATGTTTTAGTTTCACTATTTTTGGGAGAGCTTTTGTGGGT
This sequence comes from Meliscaeva auricollis, assembly GCA_948107695.1. Classification (NCBI taxonomy): domain Eukaryota; kingdom Metazoa; phylum Arthropoda; class Insecta; order Diptera; family Syrphidae; genus Meliscaeva; species Meliscaeva auricollis. Next base: position 42,947,348 of record OX403616.1, read on the forward strand.
TTCGAGGTCGTATTAAGGGTTTTTGTTGTTTGTGTTTGTGTTTTTTTTTTTTTTTTATTTTATTTTGTTGAAAATGAGCGTTTTATCGTAAATGTTGGTAAATTGTGGTTTATAGCGCGATTTCTCACCGCTCGCTATATGTGACTTGTTTTTATTTTTTTATATTTACCTAAACATAAATGCAAATGTTGACGATATCGTAACATAACGTAAAGGTGTATATATGTATGTAAAAGCAGGTTCTATATAAAATCCTTTCCGGAGTGAGTGCGGGAACAAAGAACAACTATTTAATTGGATTTTGATAGGTATAGACTTTTAGCATTGATAAAGTTGTCTTTTGGTTTTGGGAACTTATAAATAAATTAACCTATAAACAAGCACTCAGGCTAATAGCTTTTATATAATTTTGAACACATGCATGCAAATGTATATATGTTTGTGTATGGTATAGGATATTTATCAATAACAAAGATGGCTATTTTTCAAAGGTAAACTTTTGTAAAATTCCAAATAGTGCAGAAAGTGTTATGTAGGTCAATATCGTTTATAATGTTGGTACCTCTTTGGTCTTATTTTTAATCAAATATGTGCCTGTACTATAAATAGCCGTGCAAACATATTTACCTATCAAACATAAAAAAAAACCCATTGAACAAAATCGTTTTGACAGTTGGTGTCCTTATTTGTTTCTTTAGATGTGATAGAGATAGCTATGGCGTTTTATGCGTTTTGGGCGTTTTAAACGCCCGACCTAGGGGCTGTAAGAACTCAACATTTTTACCTGCAATCAAAATAATTTTCCAAAAATAGCTATAATTTTATGCTACCACCCATACCCAAAATCTGACGATCGATCGATCTAATACGCTGAATGTTTCAATCCAGTTATATAAACCCTAATGCTAAAACTCACGAGACATCAATCGTTCATCTTTTCGCTATTCGAAAGCTTATACAGAATTGGTAGTGTAGTGGTTTTTATTTTTTTTGTTATAGATTTATTTAGTGGCTTTTAAGGGTTAGGAATACCCTTATAATGTTAAAATAACACAGTGCGAACTTATGTGAAAATAGGAGGGGATTAAGTTGCAGACCACCAATGCATATTGATTTTAAACTGCTGCAAATCATAATGCGGGGGAAAGACAGAACTAGGTAAAACATTCCACGGCAAAAATACGAATCCCTGTAGTTGACTGTACGTCCGAAGATGGGTTCAAGGCAGAACTGGTGTGCACTCATACCGTGACGGAAATACTGTGGTTAAATATTTTTATGGGAGGGATACAAATGGCTATTTCTGTAGAAGTGGTAGTTCTGTAGAATCTGCGGTTTCAAGGCCTTCGTGAGAGAACAAAAGAATTTTTTAAGGGCCTGTAGAATTCAATATGTAATCCATTAGCACTCGAATTTGATAGTAGTCGTATTTACGAGAATCTAAGATTGTAGTACCGCTACCGCATCATAGCATAGCAGATCAGAGTAATAAAGAAAAAGTATCAACTGACCGGCCGTAGGTATCCACCTCCGTTACAAATACCAGCTGATGGACCCATGGATCCTTGCTTGGGATCTCCGAACGGGTGCAATCTTCCGGAAACTACTATCATCAGATGATGGTCCCGGGCCAACTCCATATCCCCTCTTATGCTATGAAAACTACTTCTAAAACGTCGTTGTTGGCTACTTGCCTATCGGTTGACATACCTACAGCTGATTTTGTGTCACTTCTTGTGTAAGTAATTCGAAATTTTACTTTCAAGGACCTACTACCTAGAGACTCCATGGAAGTAAGACTCGAGCTCAGTTTTGGTAAACAGCAGGCCAACGCCTGACTGTCAATAAGCGTGGCTCACTGTTATAGAGCAAAGACGGATAGTGATATTGGTGACCTCACAATTTTTTTAATTAACTGAATGTGAATCAAGAAAACAAAAGAAAAAGAAAATCGAAGAATTTTCCTTGCGTAAAACCAAAATTAATTAATAATAGATGTTCCGTGACCCCAGCAGACTTTTGATCGCACAATTTGAATTTTCAAATATAACTTCATTTAAATCCATCGAAAATAATCTATTTCCGTTCTCTAGGAATCGAATTGGAGCCGATCCATCATTATATCCTTTGTTGTCGCCATGCTGAAGAAGAAAAATATATTCGATAAAACCACATAGTCACGGTGATTCTTACACGAAACGAAGAAAAAAGACTCCTTGAATAGAATCACTCTCCTTCTTCCATCCAGGAATAAATGTTGACGGCAATGTGATGGTGCGAATTTCAAAGATTGATATAAAACACTATTGGCATTTATTCGTGCATTGTCACCTCTAGCTCTTGTAGCCCCCCGCACCCGCACTGAATGGATGTTTGTGTTGATGTTGACAAATGACAAAGGAAAATGGCAAATATCCGCGGGCGGTATTATCACGAAAAGGATTTCCCACTGTTTCACACTGTTCACGCTTCACACAACACATTGTTTTGTTAGTTTAAGTAGATAAATAATTGAATCCATTTATTTATGGTGATGTGGAAATTGCTTAAGTAGTTTCATCCTTATTTGTACTTTATTGCTCATCAAAACGAAGGAGGAGGCTCAAGTCAGCAATTTTTTCGTATACCTACAACATAATTTATTGTGTTTGTTTTTGTTTGATATTTTTTAATCGATCTTTGTCAGTAGAATTTAAAATGGAAGGAAGGTACGTTTATGTATTTTTCGATGAAGGACTTACTTTTTACTTGCTCTATAGGGCAAGTATTGTTTCGTGTGAAAAAAAAATTTCGAGGTTTTAATCAAAACCAACATTACGATGATGGAGAAGTTCAAAAAAGTGGTTTTCGTCATGCGGTCCGTCGCACAGTGCGGCGACTAGTGGACAAAAATAAAAAAAATAAAAATGCAATTTCTTTGTTTTAAGCTCTAAACCTGTTTTGGAACATCTTGGAGTACTTAAATTTGGTTTTGTTTTGTTTTTTGTTTTTTTCTTCTTCGTAGATTAGCGGGACATTCGTTAGGAATTTAGGTAATTTAAGCTGCAATGCAATTAAAGGTTGAAATTTTGTGCGAACAAGTTTAACTCGTGTGAGAAAAATAATTTTCTTTTATAATTTTTTTTATTTAAATATTGAAAATGGATACATTGAGTACTGGTATGAGTTATTGTTTTATTTTTTTCTTGTTTATGTGAATTTTGGTGATTTTTTGAAAAAATGCTCTTTTTTAAGGCTTACAAATTGTATAAACTTAAGCTTTAAAAAAAATGTTAGCAAATGTTAGCAAAATCTTTTATGCCATTATGTTCTGTTGTTATTGTGCTCTAAGAAAATGTTAACTTTTCTTGCTACTTTTTGCTAACCTTCAAAATATTTGACTTTTTGTAGGACAAGGTCAAACCATTAAAAATGAAAAAATTTTCGAAAAATGGATTTTTTTCGAAAAAAACTCTAAAATTGAAGGAGTTATTCAATTTATATTAAATGAATTGAAAATAAAAAATTGTCCTGGTACAACTAAGAGTGATTTGGCGGAAAAAGTGAGACTTTTTGACATAAACGTAGGTGGAACGTAGGTGGAAAGCGTGTACACGAAACCGCCATCTTTTTGCGAAACGTCACAGAGTCTGGTTAAAAAACCTTTTATTCTTCCAAAAAGCATTCTCAATTTTCTAGAAAATGCAATATCTTGTGAAAAACCAAGTAACAGCCGTGGAAGGCCGCTAAAAGCATTTTCTGATTTATCCCAGAGAACCAAAAAATTTCATTCAAGTTGATGTTTACTATGGTTGATGGCAGTTTCTATCTGAAGTTAAAGAAAAATATCTTGAGCTCTACAGTTATTACTACATATATGCCTATAAGTGTCCATAAATACCTATAGGACAGCTTTCTGTTCTGAAGAAGCACTAGAGGCCAGTCACAAAGAGTTCCGTAGAAATCGCCTTTCTCATACATGAAAATCATCCCGGATCAATACAAATGAAGACCTCTTGACAACATTACTTTTAAAGTCTGATCCTTTTATTTCTCATCTAAGAAAAACGGATTCGAGACTTTCAAAAGCGGACCAAAGTGATATCAGGCCATATATCAAAGTGGATGAAAATTTTACAAATTTATCATCTTCATCAATTACTCTTGAAGACTCTTATAGTGATCTTTCTTCGTAAAAGTTTATCTTTATTTTTTTTTCCTTTTTATTAAAAATTTTTATAAATATTTATTTTTGTGAGCAATAAAAACATTCCTGATACTATATTCTTCGTTAAAACTTTTATTACTACATGTTCTGTGGTTGTTTAATATATTATAACTTGTGTATGACATAAGTCATGAAATGAAAATGAAAAATCGTACGAGAAGTTTTCATAAAACTAACATTTTGTCTAGAGTGGGCGTGGTAGGGGGCGTAAAAATTCCTTAAATTGAGTGAAATCTGCAATTTATTTCATTTACTAAAAAATTTTTGTGCATAGTTCCAATACTTTCGAAAAATTGATTTTTGTCCACTCTATCCATACAATCGACGCACTGTGCGTCGGTCTGTGCGTCTGTTCCTCTGTTCGTCTGTTCGTCTGTTTGTCTGTGCGTCCGGATTTGCATAAAATTTGGTACAGATAACTTTTTTGTAGTTTCCGAGGTTGTTTTTTTTTTGTTTTTGAATATCTCGTTTGGAACGTATACCTCGTTTTCGAGAAAACTCGAACAACTCAAAAATGTTGTATGGGAGGTACTCGTTCTAGATGAGATATTCAAAAATAAAATAAAAGCTTTCAAAATTACGTTTAAATCATCTGTACCAAATTTGAAGAGAATAGGTCCACACTTTTGGACAATGGAGATGTGTACAGATGGACGCACAGACGTACAGACGCACAAACGCACAGACCGACGGACGGCATGACGAAAACCACTTTTTCGGACTTCTTCATCATCCATCATTATATATTACACGAAACCAATATTTGCCCTATAGAGCAAGTAACAAAACTAATTAGAGACATATTTGAAGTCCTTAAATAAAGCCTTGTATATGTTGAACTTAAAAAAAAAAAATTGGACCACACTTAGCTCAAAATGATAAAGAGATGGACATATCTAACAAACTCAGACCTTGTCCAAAACAGTAAAATGAATTTGTGTCAAAATTACCAACAATTTGAGCTAATCCTTACAAATTGTCTTTTTATTGTGTTTACTTCAAAAAGTACATTTCCACATCCTAATGGCTAAAAATCACGAAGAAAAATGGACAAATCTACAATCCTAACCTTTGAACATAAATCTTTAAAAGCATTTACATATCTCAAAACTAAGCAAACTGCAGAATATACACCATTTTTGCTTAGAAAGTGGAGTGAACAAGGCTTTTCAATCTGCATATCTCTTTATCGTGGTTGTGGTGGCCTGGGACCTCCAAATGCAAATTCCAAACAAAAATGAGTAAAGTTACGACATTTTATATCCAACAAATTTACCCCTGAGTATAGATCAGGCCGTAAGAGCCGAGTGGCCTTACTGATTTTTTATAAAGTTCAAAACTTATGTCTACTTTCAATTCTTTTTAAAAAAACTGACATGACATTAACTGTAAAAAAAAAACAATTTTCTTGACCATAATTACTATTTTTGGCCTTTTGAAAAAAAATTAAAAAATCAGTTACTACAATAAATATGATTTTTTTTCACATTGCATATGGTTGAAAACGTCAAATGGCAACACTTCGTAAATAAAAATTCCCAGTCAAGAATATCAAAACTCTCGGTAAACTCTATTTTCTCGTTCTTGCTATGTGCTTGCCTTCATTTGAATCTATCCTTGGAAACCCCCGCCATCTGAGTGTGAGTGCTAAACTCTAGTTTTTCGTTATCTAATACTATATTAGCTGTTTCTCAAAAAAAAACTTCATTCTTATTGCGATGACACATTTATGAACGTTTATTTCAAATGTTTGATAATTTTTTTCTCAGAAGACCCCAACAATGGACTGGTAGACTTACATTTCCATAGTTCATGCCCCCTAAATATTGCGATCAACGTAAAATTTCTGTCGTCACTTTACGGGCTATCAGAAAGGTATAGTCTGTCTCCTGTGAATAATATACTATTTCGATTTTTATTTTAATCAGATTTATCGTATCAACGAGTAGCTGAGACATATTGACGGACTTGAATGTATTGCTGAAATGATGTCTTGGTACAATAAATATACTTTGTAACCAAAAAATTTCATACCTACCGAAGTATAGCACAATATATTCGGATTACCGAAGGGACACCAAAAACCAGAATCAATCTGAATTACATATATTAAGCAGTCAAAAAATTAAAACACGGAAGCACGCAGTTTTTAAAAACTTGTTTATTTTTTTGTTTCCTTATGTCGACCAATACGTGAACGTAATTCAAAAAAATAAACAAAATGAAAACATATCATGTTTAACTGTAATCTATGTTACTCACGTTAATATAGAATTGACATGTCAAAAGGATATATCTTCATCCTGTATTTGTAAAGTAAAACAAAATAAAAACAAAAAAAAAAAAAAATTACCTCTTACGTCTTTTTAATCCTTTTGGAAACCATCCAAGTTGATTCCAAAAAGAGAGAGAGAAAGAAAGCGAGAGAGCTTTATCGCTGCAGGAAGCATTAATTATATTTCAGTTTTAATGAACGCGTATACGAACATTTTATATTCATTTCAATGAAAATTAATTAAAATAATGCTAAAGCAGATGCAAATACCTGCAAGCAGGCGACCAGCACAGGGTATACATAAAGCTATTGACCTATTTCACAGTGGACCTCAATAATTGCATTTCAGCAATCCTCTTTTCTGCCCTTCCGCAATCTGCGCCAAGTACAATCAATGCAATTAATTATTATTAAACTCTGACCCTTCTGGTGTTCCCATTCAAGCATCATTGCCTTCTGATATGACCACAACACACGTGTGCGTCGGTTTGTGTGCAGTGCATTCGTTGATGATATGAATTGAATAGATTCATCCCGAAATAGCTACATACATATATGACCTTTTGAGAAGAGTTTGAACTTACAGTACATACCTATTCATGGAGTGTGCGGTGACCTATCGACACGCACCACATGCATAATTTTGCTTTCATATTTTCTGATGCTGAATCTGTCGATGCTATTAATAGAAAGAGCTTAAACCTTTTGTTTCAAAGGCAGAGCCTGGGCAAAGGTTGATGTTGTGTGTGAGACAGTGTCATTTGAAAAACACCAATCCTTTGATTCTGAAATGTGCATGATGTGCATAGGTCATATGGGTATTCGCGTGGATTTATTTTTGTTTTAATTAACGAGAAATTATAATTGAGCCTGACCACAATGTGCCATATAGCCGCAGCTCACAATAACACCCATTGACCTTTCCGATTTTATTATCATGATTTAATTTGAATGCATATTGAGCAGGATTATAGGATATTCATGTTAAAAAAAAACACTTCTTGGTAACCACAAGCAATAATCGCGTGTTATTGATGGATACAAAGTATTTTAATATTGTCATCTGTTTTAAGAGTATTGTCGTGTTTGTTTTTATGTATTTTACAAAGTATTCCAGCATTCCCTTGTTATTTTAAAATTAAACAGATTCTATAGTGCGACGCAATATAGCTAAATAAATCCTTTAAGAAAAATCGAGGGGGGAAGTTCTGGAGCCTAATTTTCGTTTCTTGTTTTTAATTTAATCAGTAAACTTTGTATTGCATTGTTTAAGAGAACAGACACATTTTGAAATTGAGCTAAAAAGTTATCAATTTTTTCATTAAATTTTGTAATTTTAACGCATTTATTAAAAAACATATTTTCACTGTGGCAATGTTTATTAAAATAACTGTCCAATATTTTTATACAGAATCATAGTCCAACATTTCATCTAATATAATCTGTTCAATTTATTAAAATCCTGCAACTAAAATAAAGGTACAGATTTTAATATATTATGTACAATGGAATTAACTCTTTATGTTTTTTTTTTATTCTGTAAATATGCATTGGATCTTTTTTTAAGGACAGTATTATTCCAATTGATTTTCTAGGAAAACCATTTGCCAAAGATTTTTTAATGAATGGTTTAGTTTGACAATCTATTATGGAACTTAATATAAAATACAAAAAAAACCCAAAATAATTCATTCTTTTCAAGAAAAATTAAAGCGTTAAGAGGTTTAGGCTTTTTTTCACTTGGTCATTATTATAGGGACATCATTTTAATTTTTTTTTTTTAATTTAGCAAATTTAACAATTATTTTCAATGTATATTTTGTGTATTATACTTAGTACCTAGGTGAATGTCCATAATTTTCCAGAACACCTTTGTATCTGCAAAGCATTGACACAATTAGATTATGACATGTTTCGATTGGTATTGTTTCCCATATTATTTGGATATTTTCCAATAATATGTCTTGATTTTTAGATTTTTGTTTTGTTTACCAAATCCAGTGCATGCACTGGTCAACACAAAGAAGAATTTTATTTGTCCGGAAATTTTTTTTGAAACTTTTTCGAATGTTTGTTTTCCTATTTAAAGATCCCCCAAAATGGACATACTTTCAACATACTGCAACATAACATTCTCCATTACGTTTTCCAAATAAAATAAGGTAACCATTATATCTTGGATTCGGAATGTAGACCCCACTTAGTGCAACAAAAAAAATATACTCAAACTAAATAATATTACTGCCAGTATGTTTCACGGTTTAAATAGTGTATTTAGGGTCAAATTGTTTGGTTTTGGGTCTCCTGACATTGCACTCACCATCGAATTAAAATGAATTAAACTTTGATTCGTGGCTTCACAAAATATTATTTAATTTTTTAATTCTAGTTCAGTTAATGGATCGATAGGGGTTCATTTGAAAAGCTTAAAACCAAATTTGAACCACCTGACATCTCTTCTTACCAAAGTTATGCACAAAAATGGTTTTTTGCTAATATTTCAGTTCCAGTATGCCATGACGCAAAAACATCAAAATCAAATGGTGCATGATAATATTTTCTTTCAATAAAGTGCAATTTCTTTTGGTTAAAATACATCCGTACAAAAATGCAGCTAGTTAAAGTCAGTTCTTTGTATTAAAAAAACACTATTTCGTAATTATATGAACCAAATATAATACAATGTTAAAAAGTTGAGATAACAATCAAACATGACATTACGATGATACACCCAGAGAAAAAGTCGGTGTAAAATTGCCTTATTCGCCTAAGGCAAAATTTTTTGTATGGATGTTATTTTTCGAGCATAAATTGCCTTAGTTCTAAGGCAATTTATGCTCGAAAATCCTAAGCTAAACTTACCTAGAATAGGCTAACTTGCCTTAGATAGATAAGGTGAATTTTTTTGTATGGATGTTATTTTTCGAGCATAAATTGCCTTAGGACTAAGGCAATTTATGTTATACTTTTACCTAGAACTAAGGTAATTTTACCTTAGGCCTAAGCTAATTTTACCTAGGATTTTTTTTTTGTTAGAAATTTACCTAGAACTAAGGTAATTTTACCTTAGGCCTAAGCTAATTTTACCTAGGAATTTTTTTTTTGCTCGAATGTTATATTTCTAACACAATTTTGCCTAGGACTAAGGCAAGTTATGTTAGACTTTTACCTAGAACTAAGGTAATTTTAGCTTAGGCCTAAGCTAATTTTACCTTAGGCCTAAGTTAATTTTTCTTGGGGAATTTTTACTCTCAAATGTTATTTTCGAGCATAACTTACCTTAGGACTAAGGCAATTTGTGTTAGACTTTTACCTAGAACTAAGGTAATTTTAGCTTAGGCCTAAGCTATTTTTACCTTAGGCCTAAGCTAATTTTTTCTTGGGGAATTTTTGCTCTCAAATATTATTTTCGAGCATAACTTACCTTAGGACTAAGGCAATTTGTGTTAGACTTTTACCTAGAACTAAGGTAATTTTAGCTTAGGCCTAAGCTATTTTTACCTTAGGCCTAAGCTAATTTTTTCTTGGGGAATTTTTGCTCTCAAATGTTATTTTCGAGCATAACTTACCTTAGGACTAAGGCAATTTATGTTAGACTTTTACCTAGAACTAAGGTAATTTTACCTTAGGCCTAAGCTAATTTTACTTAGAACTTACGCAATTTTCCCGCCAACTATCTCTTTTGACAATTTTGTGTTTGATTTATTCGCATTTTATTTAATGTTTTTTTTCAACTCACCGGTTACATTTTCCCTTTTTCCATTCAACGAAATTATTATTTTTTTTTATTTTCGCACAAGTTTGATTGAAATAAATTTTACCTAGGGCCTAAGCTAATTTTACCTTAGGCCTAAGGTAATTTTCCCTCCAAAATTTCTTGGTTACCTTAGGCCTAAGCTGTTTTTACCTAGGGCCTAAGCTAATTTTACCTTAGGCCTAAGGTAATTTTCCCTCCAAAACTTCTTGGTTACCTTAGGCCTAAGGTGTTTTTACCTAGGGCCTAAGCTAATTTTACCTTAGGCCTAAGCTAATTTTTCTTGGGAAATTTTTGCTCTCAAATGTTATTTTCGAGCATAACTTACCTTAGGCCTAAGGCAATTTATGTTAGACTTTTACCTAGAACTAAGGTAATTTTACCTTAGGCCTAAGCTAATTTTACTTAGAACTTACGCAATTTTCCCGCCAACTATCTCTTTTGACAATTTTGTGTTTGATTTATTCGCATTTTATTTAATGTTTTTTTTCAACTCACCGGTTACATTTTCCCTTTTTCCATTCAACGAAATTATTATTTTTTTTTTATTTTCGCACAAGTTTGATTGAAATAAATTTTACCTAGGGCCTAAGCTAATTTTACCTTAGGCCTAAGGTAATTTTCCCTCCAAAATTTCTTGGTTACCTTAGGCCTAAGCTGTTTTTACCTAGGGCCTAAGCTAATTTTACCTTAGGCCTAAGGTAATTTTCCCTCCAAAACTTCTTGGTTACCTTAGGCCTAAGGTGTTTTTACCTAGGGCCTAAGCTAATTTTACCTTAGGCCTAAGCTAATTTTTCTTGGGAAATTTTTGCTCTCAAATGTTATTTTCGAGCATAACTTACCTTAGGCCTAAGGCAATTTATGTTAGACTTTTACCTAGAACTAAGGTAATTTTACCTTAGGCCTAAGCTAATTTTACTTAGAACTTACGCAATTTTCCCGCCAACTATCTCTTTTGACAATTTTGTGTTTGATTTATTCGCATTTTATTTAATGTTTTTTTTCAACTCACCGGTTACATTTTCCCTTTTTCCATTCAACGAAATTATTATTTTTTTTTTATTTTCGCACAAGTTTGATTGAAATAAATTTTACCTAGGGCCTAAGCTAATTTTACCTTAGGCCTAAGGTAATTTTCCCTCCAAAATTTCTTGGTTACCTTAGGCCTAAGCTGTTTTTACCTAGGGCCTAAGCTAATTTTACCTAGGCCTAAGCTAATTTTACCTAGGCCTAAGCTAATTTTACCTAGGCCTAAGCTAATTTTACCTTAGGCCTAAGGTAATTTTCCCTCCAAAATTTCTTGTTTACCTTAGGCCTAAGCTGTTTTTACCTAGAACTAAGATAATTTTACCTAGAACTAAGATAATTTTACCTAGAACTAAGGCAATTTTCCCTCCAAAAGTGCGAAAAAAATAAAGGCGTATTTAATTAAACTTAAATTATTCTTTTACTTTAAATAAATAATTTGTTTGAAACGAAAACATAAAATAAATAGGTATGTAGTTAGTTCGATTGAACTTGCTCATAAGCCTTGAGATCTCGGAATAAAAAAAAAAAAAAAAATGTTATTTTGTCATAAAATTTTAATGAAAATTTATCATTCCATACGTTAATTATTGGAAAAATCCTAATACATATGCCATCTTATTTCATATTTTTATTACTTGTATTATTAGTGTCACCACCGATCCTCTGGGACAACATTCGACAGGTGTTGAAATGTCTGAATTTCGGTTGAAAACCGAGTGTGCCTATAGAATAAGACGGGGCTATTGCCGCCGAAGTTCTGGGACCACATTTGACAGGTATCAAAACGTCAAAATTTTGTTTCAAAACCGAGTATTCCAATAGATTAAGACGGGGCTATTACCGCCGAAGTTCTGGGACCACATTTGACAGGTATCAAAACGTCAAAATTTTGTTTCAAAACCGAGTATTCCAATAGATTAAGACGGGGCTATTACCGCCGAAGTTCTGGGACCACATTTGACAGGTGTCAAAATGTCAAAACCGAGTATACCAATAGAATTGGATGGGGGTTATACCTATTGTCACTACCGACGTTCTGGGACCACATTTGACAGGTCTCCCGCACCCAAAATGTCAAAACTTTACAAAACTGAGTGTGCCAATCGAATAAGATGAGAGTTTTTACCTCGTGTTTCCGCCGACGTTCTGGGACCACTAGAACACGCTCATAGTACTACCATAAGAATCTTAAAGTATGCTTAAGAGTGATTTTTTACGCTTTTTAAAACACTAATTTATTTAACCTTTTCGATATGTAAAATTCCATTACATAAAATTAAACAAATTTGTGTTTTGGTTAAATAGATTCGCGTTTTGTTTATCTAAATGGGCTTTTTGGTTTAACTGATTTGGTAGGTTTATTTTGTTAAAAGGTGAAATATATTTGCGTTTGTCATAGCTGTTTCAAAAGTTGTGCCATTAGCGTTCCTGAGCAAAACTAGAGTTTATTTTATAAATAGATAATTTAAACCCACTCCAGCTGTGTCTAACCTACGTAATAACTTTAGACTCCAGCTTTGCTTAGGAACGATAAAGACACAACTTATGAAACAACTATGAATATCATTAGGTGTAACTACGAGTAGTTTACTTATTGATTAAATAAATATGAAAATACTATAATATTCTAAAATATTGATTTAATGTGCATATTTAAAAAAAAAAACAAGTAGGAATAAGAAAGTTCCTCTTTTACTGGACTCTTACAGAAGGAGAAGTATTATACCATCATTGTAGTGTATCTATAGAGAATTTATTTCGTTGTCCCTAAAAAGTCTTAATTTCATGAGATCTCCAGAGTATATACGAAGCATAATTATGTCACCTTTTACTGTTGATTTCAAGCCATAGGTCCAATGCATGCAAATTTAGAATGATTATAATGATTTACTTTCCTACAATTTTTGCCCCAAATGCCCCTTAAGTATACGCTCGTGTCTGATTTTCCCGCCAAAATAACTCTATTATAATTTTTACCAAATCTTATTTTACCTAGGCCTAAGCTAATTTTACCTAGGCCTAAGCTAATTTTACCTTAGGCCTAAGGTAATTTTCCCTCCAAAATTTCTTGGTTACCTTAGGCCTAAGCTGTTTTTACCTAGGGCCTAAGCTAATTTTACCTAGGCCTAAGCTAATTTTACCTAGGCCTAAGCTAATTTTACCTAGGCCTAAGCTAATTTTATTAAGGATCTAAATTATATTCCCCGTAAACTATTAAATTAATGAAGGAATCACATTTTTAGTTGACTATTTGCCGCTGTTGTCTTACTTGTCCTAATACGAATATGTACAAACGAGCAAAAATAACATTTGTTGCTCTGTTTCACTTTCTTTTATCTTCCTACACTTGAGCTCAAAATGTCCCCTTAAGAATACGGCCATGTGTTGTTTTCCCGCCAAGATTATTCTTTTACCTTAGGACCTAACATAAATTTACCTAGATCTAAGCTAAATTTACCTTAGACCTAAGCTAATTTCTAGGTGACGCTATAAAATCACCTTAGGACTAAGGTGATTTTGTGTTAGCTTTTTAGAATTGCCTTAGTCCTAAGGTAAATTCTCGATTTTTACCTAGGATCTAAGCTAAATTTACCTTAGGCCTAAGCTAAATTTACCTTAGGCCTAAGCTAATTTCTAGGTGACGCTATAAAATCACCTTAGGACTAAGGTGATTTTGTGTTAGATTTTTGGAATTGCCTTAGTCCTAAGGTGAATTTGTTCTAGATCCTGTTTGAACGCGTGCTTTACATCATTTACTTCGTAATTTCATGGCGTGCAGTTCAGTTTTGTGTGAAGAAATATTAAACGTGTAAGAATTGTTTTAAAAAGTGAATAAAAAGATTAATGACCACGGAAATAACACTTAAAAGTTGGAAAACGAAGCTAAGAAGATATAAATACTGTGAAACAGTGAATTAAAACCAGCGTTTTGGAAAATATATCAAAGTAAGTAGAATCTTTTTTACAATTTCATCATTACATATACATATTTGCGTTTTTATTTCACTCAGAGAAAAATAGTATTTAAACACTTCTTTTTGACTATTTTAATAATATAAATCATGTCTACTGTTCCGTTAAAATATAGTTATCTTACGAAATAAGTTATTTTTGGGACACGTGTCCTTTTTTTTATCAGTTCTTTGCTTGTTCCTAAGATATTTCTGTGATTTAAAAACTTAACTTTGACCAGTGCATCAAAATGGCGGCGGGCGGTGGTGCCCAACAAGCTTCTCCAGCCACCTTTATACCTTTCTATTCAGTTACGCACGCCAACGCCAAGTAGATTGAAGGCCCTTCTGCGTGCAACAGATTAAACCAGCAACAGCCCCGCCATTGTTTTAGATCCAATGTATTTCAATTGTTTAACACAGAATGGACCAGAACCAGCAACCATTTGGTCAAAGTCCTAAATTAGCTGGTGCTGGTCTATTGCTGAAAACAATTAGACAGAAACGCGATCGTAATAAGGTTTAAGGCTTGCCCAAACCAAAGTGCGACAGTGCAACACGACCACGCCAACATTTATTTACACAGCGTCACATGAGAGTACCCACACCAAATGCGATTAAACGCAAAACGTTTTTCATATAAAAGCCGTGTCGCACATGTCGTGACGCACTGTCGCACTTTGGTTTGGGCAAGCCTTTAATTTATCAAGTATTAGTTGCATACTATAATTTTCTGAAACAAAATTTCAAGTCATATGCAATGACGGTTAACAATTTTTTTGCAAAATATTTGCTCGCCAGCCTGCTGTTTATTATTCACGGTGTTGGTTATGTTGCTGGTTTCACGCATTCCACTGGCCGTGTTCACATGCAAATCTTAAGCTATCCAGATACCTTTCTGATTTTGTAATCCTATGTTAAATAACAGTTGACGGAAAAAGATTCCCAAATATATCGGATGCAAAAGTATCTTGGATAGGCTATCCTATACGAGTGTGAGCACAATCACTTGCCTTGGAGTCGCCATCTTAACAAAATTCAAAAAAGTAACGAAAAGCTTTAAAATATAATAAAATGAAAAGTAACGAATTCCTTATTTTAAGATTAATTGATATCAATTATTTCTAAAGTTCCTAATATCAAATGAAGAATAACGAATAGTTGTGAAATTGAACGAACGCCTTATTTTAAGTTCCATTGATTTTAATAAGTCTGAAAATAGTGTCAAATGAAAAGTAACGAATACTTTATTTTAAGATTAATTGATATCAATTAGTTCTAAAGTACCTAATATCAAATGAAGAATAACGAATAGTTGTGAAATTGAACGAACGCCTTATTTTAAGTTCCATTGATTTTAATAAGTCTTAAAATAGTGTCAAATGAAAAGTAACGAATACTTTATTTTAAGATTAATTGATATCAATTAGTTCTAAAGTACCTAATATCAAATGAAGAATAACGAATAACTTATTTTAAAATAATTGATATCAATTACATAGTTCTAAAATAATGTCAAATGAAAAATAACAAATAGTTAAAGAATGCTATGAAATGAGTAATATTTTTTACTTTTGATGTTTACTTAAATTTGCAAAACAAAAGAAGAAATAAAAGTATTTTAACGCATATGCATCGAATACGCATAAATAAATCTCTTTTTTTTTTTTGGTGGAAACACTACAAGATTTATTTATAAATCTCCTGTTCTAAATCTAGATTTAGATAGCATTACAAAATGCATTGAAATATTAAAAAGCAATCCATACTATACATATATTCATTGAGGCCCCACCACCACTAAAGTAACGAGTTACAGAGTAATCAACGAGTAATTGATTGAACGAACTCATTTTTTAAGAGTTGAACTTTTCATTTTGTTTCAAATTTACAGTTCAAATTGTTGTGTGAAAAACTCATGTGAGTGAGAATATTAATTATTCCACAAAATACAAAAAAACTTAAAGAACATAAAGACAACATTTCCAAAAATACAAATTAAACAAATAGTGAACAAAAAAGACATACGGATACATATATTAAAGTAAAACAAAAAAAAAAAAAAAAAACTAACCAAAAATTCTTGGCCACGCTTGAAAATTTTAACAAAACGAAAGGAAAAAGGTATGCTTTTTACATAATTTTTATTGTTAAGGTTTTAAAGTACTAGGCATTTATAATTATTATGTCCACAGAAAGTTTGTATTGCTTTTTTTACTCTTGTGAGCTGATTAATCAGCAGCTTCACAAAGTCCAAAGGCATTTACATGACTGTATTGAATCTTAAATCTACACTTTTATCTTTGAATCCAAAGCGTTTCGTTTAGACTAACTTTTCCAAGCTGTTTTGTATAAGATACAGACAAAAACTTTGGAAAAAGAGCAACTTTTATATGGCTACAAGAATCATTACCATTGGAAGCCACCCATTAAGTCAATTCGATGACAAATTTAACCCAGTAACTTTCAAAAGCAAGCCAAATCAAATAGTTGTGTGAAAAACTCATAAGAGTGAGAATATTAATTATTCCACAAAATACAAAATTAAAATACAAAAAAACTTAAAGAACATAAAGACAACATTTCCAAAAATACAAATTAAACAAATAGTGAACAAAAAAGACATACGGATACATATATTAAAGTAAAACAAAAAAAAAAAAAAAACTAACCAAAAATTCTTGGCCACGCTTGAAAATTTTAACAAAACGAAAGGAAAAAGGTATGCTTTTTACATAATTTTTATTGTTAAGGTTTTAAAGTACTAGGCATTTATAATTATTATGTCCACAGAAAGTTTGTATTGCTTTTTTTACTCTTGTGAGCTGATTAATCAGCAGCTTCACAAAGTCCAAAGGCATTTACATGACTGTATTGAATCTTAAATCTACACTTTTATCTTTGAATCCAAAGCGTTTTGTTTAGACTAACTTTTCCAAGCTATTTTGTATAAGATACAGACAAAAACTTTGGAAAAGAGCAACTTTTATATGGCTACAAGAATCATTACCATTGGAAGCCACCCATTGAGTCAATTCGATGACCAATTTGACCCAGTAACTTACCTGGTTCATTTTGTTCAACTTGAAAATCATTTCTTATAAAAAACTATTAAAATTGTTTCTCTATTCATATAGCCCCATTGAATCTAATCAACAATATACAAATCACCCATCCTGACGTAAAGCAAGACCCAAAACAATAGAGTTAAGAGAAGAAACTTAAAAATCTTCAAAAAGATTGGTCGGGAGTTAAAGAAAAAGGTATGACTTTCATATAATTATTAATGATTTGGTATTTAAGTACTAGCCATATACAAGAATATGTCCACAAAAAGTTTGTATTGCTGTTTTAACAAAGTCCAAAGGCATTTTACATGACTATATTGAATCTTAAATCTACACTTTTATCTTTGAATCCAAAGCGTTTCGTTTAGGCTAACTTTTCCAAGCTGTTTTGTCTAAGATACAGATAAAAACTTTTAAAATAGAGCAACTTTTATATGGCTACAAGAATCATTACAATTGGAAGCCACCCATTGAGTCAATTCGATGACCAATTTGACCCAGTAACTTACCTGGTTCATTTTGTTCAACTTAAAAATCATTTTTTACAAAAACATTGTTTAGGTATTTAAGTACTAGGCATTTATTTGCCTTTTTTTAGTGATTGCTCTGCAGCTTCACAAAGTCCAAACACAATTTAATAAATTTATTGAATTGAGAAACCAGAATTTTACTACAAAACCCAAACTAAAATGTCTCAAATGTGTGTAACAAAAGTATATTTTGGTTTTTGTAACAAAATATAGGTACCTTACCATGCATATGCCTACACGTAACACGTAACATTAAATTTAATTCGATGATTATATTTTAAATTCGCTTCGTTTCACTTTGATTTTGAAATTTTCATCTTCGAAGCTAAGTCATTCCGAAAAATAGTTACATAAAAGTGGCTTTCTTTTATTTTATGTTGTTTCTTCTTTGGTTGTTTATGTTACTCATTATTAAATATTGCAAATCATGGTTTATAAGCTTTTAATAGATTTTTTTTTATCTTTTGATGTAGAACATTATCCAGCATTAACCAACATCAACCATAATTATTTACCTGCTTTGACATAAAACAAATAAGTAAGACAGGCCTTTAGAACAAGTTCAGCTGATCCAACAAAGTCATACAAACATTTTCGGGAATTAAAGAAAAAGGTATGCTTTTCATAATAATTATTATATATGAGGTATTTTAGTTAAAATAAGGATGTGTTCATTTGACGTTTATTTGTTGTATTGCCTTTTTTAATTATGTCTGCTATTTGCTCAATAGCAGACAAATACTTTGAATTGTTTATGCTCATAATCCTGGTGTTCGCCCTTGTCGGCAGCTACTGAGTCAAGTTTGAAAACTTTTTGACCTGAAAATTTTTGTTCTTCAAATCATTCTTATTCTTGGTCTAGGAATTTGGGAAATATTCTACTTTCTTTTCTGTGAGCGATTTCAATTGGCAGCGATCTGTTGAATGACTAAGATAATGCTTGTTAAAGATAAAATACTTTTTTCTCTGAGTGACACTTAATAGATTTAGTTCCGAAATAAAAAAAAAAACAATTTTTATTCACATTGCAGCCAACAAACTGAAAATGCATTGCGTTATCTGTTCAGAAGAATTTAATTGCTTAAAAACATTGTTCATGCATTTGAAAATTCTACATGGTTGTGATAAAAAAAGCAATTTGAAATGCTATGAGATTTCATGTCAACAAATATTTAATGGATTACCTTCATACAAAAGACATCTAGGTACCCATTTAAGAAACTTTGATACCATGGAATTCGAACCACTTAATATAAACCCTGTGCAAGACAATTTAAACATAAAAGCTGGCAATTTGTCTAGTATTTTTGAAAACACACTACAAAATAATCCTGATTCATTAAACTATGAACATGAACTACCAATATTTAATGGAAGTGCAGAAAAAACTCAAACGCCATTACCAAAGTGTATTATTGAAAACAGCATACTTCAATTCGTTCTAAGTTTATACAATAACAATAATTTTTCTAGAAAAGATGCATTCACCATACAAAAAGCTGCTGAAAATTTAATTATATCACCATTGCTAGATATAGTATCTGGCATTGAAATGTGCGAGAAAGATAAAAAAAAAATAGAGAATGTTGTCGAAGAATACGAAAAAGTTATTAATGAATTAAATACTGAGTATAAGCTTCAAAAGTTCTTAGAAAATCGAGATTTATTTAAGAAACCAAAAGAATTTGACATTAACAGAGAAATTTCTCATGTGATGATGAACGGGCAGAGCAATTTAAGGGAGAAAGTAGATAAGGGTATTCTTATGGACCTAAAATTTGAATTCCGAAAAATTTTTGAAAAACCAGAAAATCAAGAAGTACTTACAACATTTTTGGACGAACACAGCAAGCCATCGAATATAAGAAACTTTATAAACGGAGAATTATGGCAACAAAAGAAAGCCATGTATAAAAATAAGAACTTGGTACCATATTTTCTGTTCGCAGACGATTTCGAAGTAAATAATCCACTTGGAGCTCATAGTGGAGTCCATAAATTAACAGGAATATATTTTTCCATTCCTATATTCGAAAATCATTTTAAAGTCAGTGATATTTATCTGGCTGGATTAATTAAGGCTCATGATATTAAAACATACGGAAATGATTTGACAATTTATAACCTTGTTCAAGAAATTATTTCTCTGGAAGTTGAAGGAATTGAAATTACTCTTAAAGGTCAGAAAACAACAATTTGTTTAATAATGGGCATAATCTTAGGCGATAATTTGGGGCTTAACCAGATTCTGGAGTTTAGTAAATCTTTCTCTTCTAACTACTACTGCAGGTTCTGTATAGCACCAATTGCATTGACCAAAGTAATGTGCAAGGAGGATTCAACATTGCTTAGAACTGAGGAAAATTATGATGAGAATTTATCAGAAGACTTTTCATCTACAGGAGTTTACAAAAACTCAATTTTAAACAAAATTCCTTCCTTTCATGTTGTAAAAAACTTTTCCGTTGATCTTATGCATGATGTTTTTGAGGGCGTTGCGCATTATAATCTGACACATGTAATACAACATTACATAAAAAACAAAGTATTTACATTAGATGAACTTAATCAATATAAATTAACATTTTCCTATGGGGATACTGAGAAAGGAAATGTCTTTAAGGATATTACTGTTCAACATTTGAAAAGAAAAAGACTGAATGCTTCAGCAAAGGAAATGTGGACATTTATTCACCATTTTCCTTTGATGATTGGTCACTTGATCCCAGTAAATGATAAAGTTTGGAATTTCGTTGTTATTTTTATAAAAATAATTGATATGTTGCTTTTAGCACAGTGTAATGACTGCACATTACATGAACTTGAACATCTTATTGAAAAACACAATGAGTTATATCAAAATTTATTTGGCGATACTTTAAAACCTAAACATCACAATCTTATTCACTATCCACGGATTATACGATATTCAGGACTTCCAAAATTTTATTGGTCATTTTTATTCGAAGCCAAACATCAAGAACTGAAATCATACTGTAGAGTTACATCAAGCCGCATAAATATTTTACTTTCAATTGCAACAAAATTCCAATTCAAGTTCGCTTACCAAAGTACTAAACCCAGAAAGGATTTTCTTCAATTCTCAGAGCATGATGAAATCTCTTCTGATACTGAAAACATAAAAAACTTAAGTTCTGATACATTAAATCTGAATTCAAAACATTTCGAAAAAATTGAATTTCTAGGAACAGTATATAAAAAGGGTTCTTACTTATCAATAACAAATAATTTAAAAGTGAATTTTTTTATAATAATCCGAATAATAATAGATGAAAATAAAAAAATATACATGCTTTGCCAGGAAATACCAACTATATTTAACGATCATTATATGTCATTTGAGAAAATTAAGCCAAAAGAAGAAAAAATTGTATTAAAATCAATAACAACATTTGATGGACCACCTGTACATTCTCATAAGATTCTTTATGGTAGTGAATTCATTCGCAAAAAACACTTTTTTTCTTAGATAACAACTACCCCAAAATGAATGCTGAATTGCCAACTAGTGAACCTGTTGATGGGAGTGACGTCGAAGTGAATCTTCAAGATCAACCGAGTTCAATATATTATATGAACGAAAAAGGCGAATTAAGCATTCTCAATCCCGATGATCAAAACCAATCAAACACGGTTGAACTAACAATTCAAAATAACATTCCCCAAAAAGAAGCAGAAAAAAACGATGATGACTTACACTTGGCCAATCTACTCATTTCATGGGAACTTTATGACCAGCTTTACAAGTTTCTAAAAGGTAAAATATCTATAAAATAAATAGCCTGCATTGACTAGAGCTGAAATGAGATAATTTTGCAAATTATCTCATTTCGAATGTCAATTTTTTTTAGTAAATTATCTCATTTTGAACCTCATTTTATCGAAATCATCTCATTTTACCCAAAATATTTGTATTTGACAGAAAGGAAAATCAATATTGAGGGGTTGAAATGCATGAAAGAAAGACATATCGACCAAATATTCGCGGAATTTCAAGACTTCAACACAAAAATGATCTTTGAGGCTAAATTAGGAATTTGGCAAAACGAAAATGTAATCAAAATTTACTTTGACCAATATGCATTCAGTTTTAATTTTTTTTTTTTTTTTGTAAACAGGGATTTCTTACTGTAAGTCCGAGGCCCGTGAATAAATTGACTAATCAACTTTCAGTAGAAACGTGGGTTAACACTATAAGTAGTCCATCGCCAACAAGTAATTCGTCGGATTCTGATGTAAGTGGTAATAGATAAAAATGGTGCTTATAAATAATTTATTTGATTTTAATTCATAGATATAAGTGTTGGTTATTTAAATAAATAGACCAGGTTATTCAAATGGACACCTTGCATAGATACAAAATAGATCAGAACTTAATTTTTTTTTTTAATCCTAGAAAGATAATCACATATTACGTCTCAGAGAGCCGTTTGTTCACGAGAATTATCTTTCTAGGGTTTCAAGAGATTTTATTTATATACATATAAAATAATTTAAATATTAAGTGTTGCCTCCATCATCGAAGGAATTGAATAGAAAATTTTAAAAAAATCGTCATTTAATATCATATTATTCGTTCACACTTTAAGTGGGAAATGCCAGCCAAATTGAACCAGTACTTCTGTTTTTTGGCATCAAAACTTTACAATGTTTTTGTTCTTTTTTTAATGTTATTATTAATTTATATTTACAAATTAAATTATATACATATGTGTACAGATATAGTTAAATTATTTATATAAATTATTTAAAACAACATGGTATGTTTGGTGGAGGGATAAAATGTAAAAGATTTTCTATGATGATGCGCGTGTTATTTAAAAAAATACATACAAACCCACTAAATGATGAAATGTTGATAGAAGCTTTGAATTGATTGATGTAACTATGGATGTATGTATTTATTTTTAGCATTAAATAATTTTGGTTTCTTAAAATTAAGTCTGTTGTATCATCATGGCGTTCTTCTTCATAAACATATCTTTGGACTTGTACAGAGCCATGCCGAAATTGCTGATCTCGTCATCGTTCGATGTTTTTTTTGTTGATTGTTGTTGTCAGATTGAGAATCTTCCGCTGAGGTACTTTGCCTTCTTTGGTGTTTTTTGCATTTGGTGACGTTTAGGTGCCAGTTGTTTTCCTCGCACGATTCAGGGTAGCTTTCGTTCAAACTGCGACAGCTGTTGTTGCTTCTATCAATGATTCTAGATCAAGCAACACCACAGGCTGCTTGTGGTGTTGCCTGATCCAAATTCATTGAATCTGGATTTGCTACCGTCCTAACTGTATGATTTGCGACTGTTGGCATTTTTCTGATTAGATGGTGGTTAACATCGCGAAAAAAATTAATTTTAATAGACGCTTAGGCGCCACTTATTTTAATCGCGCACATCAGAGAAGCGTTTAAACGGAAGCTTCTCTGATGAGCGCGACGAAAACAAGTGCTCCAGCTGTTGTTGCTTTTACTTTTTCTATTTCTACTGCTGCTGCTGCCTGTGGTGTTGCTTGATCTAGAATGATTGAATCTGGATTTACTACCGTATACAGTCAGGACGGTAGTAAATCCAGATTCAATCATTCTGGATCTGCGACTGTTGGTATTTTAATTTTAATAGTTCTTACGTGTCCTTGGACAATATAAAATTTAAATTATATACTTATTTAGTCTGTATAACTTTTTATTTGAAACTTGCATATGTATTAA
Organism: Meliscaeva auricollis; assembly: GCA_948107695.1. NCBI lineage: Eukaryota > Metazoa > Arthropoda > Insecta > Diptera > Syrphidae > Meliscaeva > Meliscaeva auricollis. The sequence goes on from OX403616.1 coordinate 42,970,887, forward strand.
ATACTCAATACCCTGCTCAGTGTTTGTTTCTCGTTTTTATTCAAAAACATTTTTTCTTCAATATTCAAGACGGTAAAAGATCCCTGTAGTCCAAAAATTTTTAAATTCATTAATTACACAAATGATTTACATTTGCAGTAACTCTTTTTGAAAAAGAAAATTTGATTGCATGAAATGTTGCGTTCATCATCAAAACACTTAAATGAAAGATTCAAAAAATTCAAAACTGACTACTCAAAAAGATTTTTCACTTTTGAATTTCAAAGTACCAAATCGAACCGATCCTGCAAAGGATGGGTTCGATTATTCAATCGAATATGAAACTTCAGGGAGTAATATTATCATAATGAGTGAAAAATCGATTATTTAATTTTAGGTATCTGTACTAGAAATTTTGAAGAAAACAGAGCAGGGCAGAGCAATTTTAGAATCCTATCACCTCAAAAATTGTTTGACTCCAGAAGATCGAACAAATTTGGTCCACAAGATTGTCCAATATTATACAGAAAATAAAAAGAAAATGACGGTCAAGAGATGTGAAATCTTGGCGGGGGAAATCGTAAAAAATTTTCCCAACGAGAACTTGGTTGGTTTTTGGGATTTAAAAATACTTAATGCACTTTATTACAGCATTTAAATTTCAGAGTTCGTACTTTGTTCGAGGGTCTAACAAAATCCCCCCCAAGGGTAAACTATACGACCGATATAGGGGTCAACGAAGATCTCTGAAGCAGCTCTATACAAATGAACCCACGTCATTCAAGAAAGTTAAACTTGTAGAAGTGGAAGATGATTGCAAAGAGGATTGTGATATCGAACCACTTAATGATACCGAGATGCAAAGGATTTGCGACGAGCTCAAGCAGAACCGGAACTGGGACACAGTTACTAAACAATGGATGCAAACTATGGCATTCAGAAGGGATATGATATGCCAAAGCAGTGACACTGACATCCAATCAGTTATTCAGGAATGGCCGCTTTACAAATATTCACGAGCACCAGAACTGGTAAGAACTTTCGTTTTTTAACTTATTCCTTTAACTTCTTTAAAACAAATATTACATTTAAGTAAATAATGTATCTACATAATTATCAATGTGCTTTGTCTATTTATTTACAGATTGCCATGGACTACAACTTCATCAAACCAAATAATGGCTTCGACTTTGCGAAATGGCAACAATTTTCAAAAATTGCATTACAATTGTTCACTGAGAGGATTAAGTGCAACGCCCTTAAATCTTACCTGAACGAATTCAGGGCAAATACTGCCGACCTTGACATAGGTAAAAACTTGTTTTTTAACTCTTTTTTTTCAACTCTTTTTTAAGTCTTTTTTATTTTTCATATTTTACTATTTTTTACTTATGAGGTTTTAATTTATTTCCAGATAACGTTAATATTGCCTATGCAACTCTCTTGCATGGAGTGTTGCCTCCATCATCGAAGCAATTCAAGGGAAAACTGAAAAAATTCACCATTGAAGATTCCAGATATTCGTTCACACTAGAAGTGGAAAATGCCAGCCAAATTGAACCAGTCCTTAAAAAAAAACGAGATGAATGCTCAAAATCCAATACCAAGCTTCAGCCCATAATTATTGTGGTTGGTGAGAAATTTAATTTCAACAGTTTTTACGTGTCCTTGGACAATATTAAATTTAAATTAGATACTTATTTAGACTGTATTACTTTTTATTTAAAGCTTGCATATGTATTAAATATTCAATACCCTCCTCAGTGTTACTCGGTATGGGTTTTTATTCAAATGTTTTTCTTTAATATTCAAGACAGTAACAAAATTCCTTCTGTTTCAACTTTAGTAAATGATATCAATGCATTAATTACTTAAATCAGGGGTTCCCAAAGTGTGAGCTAACGTGGCGCCCTAGGTCCAGTTTTTTCCTTTTTTCGTTTTCATTTACAGTCATTGGTTTACTGACTGTTAAGAAATTGGAGTTTAGCATTTTAATTTTTTTCTACGGCTTTTCTCGTGGTATTAGCACTATTGTCCACAGTATTCTGAGCATTTTGCCAAAGAATCACACAATTTTATTCTGAAGCAATCCCTGATATTTTGCCTTTTCCGCGACTTTCCATGTTTTTTTCCGCGGCATGTTACGCTTTTTTTCCGGTGCACTTTATCCTTTCTCCGTCACTTTTTTCACGGTATTTTACGTTTTTTTTCGTGACTAACTTCTTATACTATATCCTGAGTTTTCTCACATTATTCCGTTCTTTTTACGGCGTTCGCGTCCGCGGTATTTTGCATATTTTTCTGTCATCTTTCACGCTTTGACCGTGGCTTTCCATGTTTTCCCTAATACTTTATTCGCTTCTCCGCGGTATTTTATCGTTTTTACCGATGCAATTAGCGCTTTTCTCATGACTTCTCGCTTTTTCAGCGACATTTCACCAGTATTCTAAAAGATTGAGAACCACTGACTTAAATGATATTAATGCATTGATGATAAACACTCTAGATACCTTTTACGTTTTATTTTATACAGTGATTTTATGTATTGCCCCAGTCAGATTATCAAAAGAAAGCATGTTCTTCCATTAAAAAAAATCTAAGAGTAATGTATTTTCAAATACAAATTAATAAACGAAACTTGTAAATGCTTTTTAAAAACTTATATATATATGTATATATATTTATATATATGTAACTACCTATTATTTGTACACAAAAAAGAAAACTTAAATAAAATATATTTATAATTATAAAATGAAATAAAAATTATCTTTTTTTTCTAAAAGGACTTTTTTTCAGCTATGAGATCCACCGAAGAAAAAAGGTAAAACTTGCCTTAGAAAATAGGTAAAATTTACCTAGGAATAAGGTAATTCACCTTAGGAAATAGGTAAAATCTGCCTAGGAATAAGGTAATTTACCTAAGAAAATAGGTAAAATTTACCTAGGAATAAGGTAATTCACCTTAGGAAATAGGTAAAATTTACCTAGGAATAAGGTAATTCACCTTAGGAAATAGGTAAAATCTGCCTAGGAATAAGGTAATTCACCTTAGGAAATAGGTAAAATTTACCTTAGGAATAAGGTAATTTACCTTAGGAAATAGGTAAAATCAGCTTAGGAATAAGGTAATTCACCTTAGGAAATAGGTAAAATTTACCTTAGAAATAAGGTAATTCACCTTAGGAAATAGGTAAAATTTACCTTAGGAATAAGGTAATTCACCTTAGGAAATAGGTAAAATCTGCCTAGGAATAAGGTAATTCACCTTAGGAAATAGGTAAAATTTACCTTAGGAATAAGGTAATTTACCTTAGGAAATAGGTAAAATCAGCTTAGGAATAAGGTAATTCACCTTAGGAAATAGGTAAAATTTACCTTAGAAATAAGGTAATTCACCTTAGGAAATAGGTAAAATTTACCTTAGGAATAAGGTAATTCACCTTAGGAAATAGGTAAAATCTGCCTAGGAATAAGGTAATTCACCTTAGGAAATAGGTAAAATTTACCTTAGGAATAAGGTAATTTACCTTAGGAAATAGGTAAAATCAGCTTAGGAATAAGGTAATTCACCTTAGGAAATAGGTAAAATTTACCTTAGAAATAAGGTAATTCACCTTAGGAAATAGGTAAAATCTGCCTAGGAATAAGGTGATTCAACTGCGGAAATTGGTAAAATTTACCTTAGGAATAAGGTAATTTACCTTAGGAAATAGGTAAAATCAGCTTAGGAATAAGCTAATTCACCTAAGGAAATAGGTAAAATTTACCTTAGTCCTAGGTAAAATCTACCTAGGTGCTAGGTAAAACTTCGGAGGGGAAATCGGTAAATCACCTTAGGAAATAGGTAAAATAGGTAAGTTTTAGCCTAGGGTTTAGGTAAATTTGAAAATTTTCAATTTGCCTTAGGAAAATAGGCTAAATTAGCTTAGGACTAAGCTAGCTCAAAATTGCCTTAGGCCTAAGGCAAGTTAGCCCCCGAAATAGGCTAATTTTACACCGACTTTTCCCTGGGTGTAGAGAATGGGAAAAAAGTGGGTCCCACAATTCTGTCTGTCTGTATGTATCAGAGACCACAGCCTAAACTAATGGGTCGATTTACTTCAAACTTGGTAGGTGGCGTTTTTTGGAGACTATCCCCAGACGTTTTTTGAATTTTTTTTTTTGGACCAAAAATAACATTACCTGTCATATACCGGTTTTAGAAAAACTCATTTTTCTCAAAAACGGTTATTACGATTTTGATTAAAAAATCATGATCATTTTTTTTAATAAGGTCTATCTTTAAACGGAAATCATTATTTTCCGTTATTAACGGTACCTGCCATAGAACCGTTTTTTTTAATTCTGATTTTCTCCTTCAATCAATTTCAACCATTTTTTTTACATGGATGCTTTTAAGTTGCCGTAATAATTTTTAATTTCGAAAATTTTTGTTTTGGATTTTAAAAAAATATTTGAATTTTTTTTTTTGAAAAATAATTTTTTTGAAAACCAATTAATATTTTTTTTAATTTAGTTTTTAGATGTTGATAAATAATATCTTAAAAATAGCGTACCAATTCTTATTTATAAAAGTCCTTGCAACATTTTATATAGAAAAAAAGTTTTTTTTTTAAAACGGCTGTAACGATTTTTAAACCGTTTTTTTTAAATGTATCATTACAGAAGAAATCAAATTGCATACTTTTTTTCAGGTTAAATACATTTAAGAAGCTGTTTTAGTCTTTTGCTTTTTATTTTTTTTTTCTAAAACTACATTTACAAATTTTTAATTAAAAAGGCTTAGCATATATAGTCAATTTATCTATAAGAGCAAGTACGTGCGATCCAGTCATGCAATTTATTTAGGTTAGTATCGACACGGAATGTTACACTCTATAACAGTTCAAAAGTCCTACAAAATTTCCCCTTTGGATTTTTGTTTAAATCACATTAAAAGAAAGGAAGTAGGGAAGGGATGTGAAAGATGATGAATTTATGTTAATACAATCCAGCTGTGTGAGAGACATGATTCAATGATATTTTTAATGCTGGGTCGAAAACAACCAAAGATAACTCAAGTTATAACAATTTCTATGCAATTGAGTATAAAAAATTAGCGTTAACCTCTATAAAATAATGGCATACTATTAAATTTGGGTTAATTGGTCCAATCGTCCGTCATGAGAATCTACGATCAGGAGAGTTGGTAAATGGAAATATTTTGCATGAAAAGGTGTTTTTATTTTTGTAAAAATAATGGAAGTTTTGATAAAAATCGTGAAAATAATAATCTGATGTTCATTGGAATCAAGAATTCAAAAGACTACATGCACACTATTGGCGAAAGGGTGTTTTTTCTCATTATATTAACGTTATATTCGTTTTCCACTTTTCTTAGCCTAAATTATATTGGGAAATTGCCATAGAAAGTATATTTAAGTGTCAAATTGGAAGTTGGAAGAACATATCAAGGGAGTATGTATCTATTAAGTGAAAATCAGTAATATAGAATTAGCTTCTCATAATATAACACCGAGCCAAATAAGAAAACAAAAGATCAACTTCATTACAGTCATTTCAATTTTTTCCAACGTTTGCGCAAAATAGATAAATTTAAAATTAATTGACCAACTCATTTTAAAATTAAGTTTTCACAGCCTCGCAGTTATCTATCTATAGAAAATGTACTTATTTGTTTGACTAATAGTCTTTTGTCAATGATGCATTATAAAATACTGAAAATTCATTGAACAAACTTCGAACTTAATTAGTAAAAATCATTGATGCGAGAAATCAATAAGCTAATTTGTATTCGTCGACATCTTGCTGTGACATGATATTGTGAAAATCCCCTTGCAATAGCTCCGAACATGAATAAAATTACTGCATTGCGATTATAAAAGACCTTAGCGTCAAGTATTTCCATACATGTATGTATTATTACCTTACCTCTAGCCGACCTGTGAACTATCCGACACCGACTGCTAAAGTGATGAGTGTTAAAGCTTAAACTTTTGTTTGACATTTTAATGAAATTTTTTCTGAGCGCTCTGGCATATTTAATTACCCAGTATTTCCTGTTCTATCAACAATCAAAGAGTTCAAACCAAAAGTAAAAAAGATTCCCCGCAATATGCGAGCATAGCTCTATAAACTAAACACATTTCGCTTAGCGACCAGCCACAAGCCAGAAAATGTTATTTCGATAACTTATTGAACCAGAAAAATATATTTAGAGTTGAGTTTATTTTTTATCCAAATCTCTGTATCATTGCATGTGTTTTGTTTGTTCGGCTCGGGAACGAATGTATCTAGAAGTTCGTTTTCGGTATTCGTTTATTATACTGAAGTGAAACTATTTCATTTTCATTTTTTTTTACCTTCAATTTTTCGTAGAGTACTATATGAATTGTTTTTTTTGTGATTTTTTAACTGCATTTTATATTTAAATTGTACAGTATAGAAGAAAGTTCACTTATGGTTTTTGTTTTTTTCGTTTTGTGTGACCTAAATTGCTGCAGTGAAGAATTTTCGTGTTGAAAAGTCATCGGTTATAGTGGAATATGGAATCACCAACCCCGCCAATTGACGTTGAAGATCGTAACGGTTCAGCAATGGATGCTTGTTTTACGGCATTCGATAAAGACGGGTAAGTTTTTTTTTAAGTAATTTTATAATTATATTTTAAATTGTTATTGTTCGAAAATTACTGGGGATACAAATTAAAATAAATTGAGTTTTGTAATATGTGAACACTTTCTTACTAAATTTTGCGTAAAGACCAGTTATTCTGTCCAAGATTTTACCATCACCATATTATTTGAAAGGTCTCAAAGTGTATAATCTTTGTTTTGTCCAGAAAGTGCGAGAAAAGTTTTGTTTAGAAGATCATAGAAAGTCGTGGACAAAAAAACAAAACAAAAAAATGAAACATGAAAAGCCACGTAAGATTTGCAAAATACCGCGGTAAAAAGAAGAATATATGAAAGCGCGGGTAAAAGCAGATAAAATACCCCGGAAATTCGAAGAAAGTACAGGAAAAACCCGCAGAATTATGCAAAATACCACGGTAAACAGTGTGAATTACCATAATAAAAAAACGCGGAATACGGGAATAAAAACGAAACTTAAGCTTTTTTCGTAATATTTCGCGAATTAATTCGTCAAGATAGTTAGACTCACGACAACTCGACTCAGGTGAGCGTAAAGTTTTTTGGGTTTTATTTTTTTTCGCCAAATCCTATAGCAGATTGCAAAGGGGCAGCATGCCCCCCAAACATATCTCACTTTTTGCACCTGAGTCGAGTTGTCGTGAGTCGTTAATAAACATCTAAAACCAAAATTAAAAAAAAAAAACACCAACACGTATTCGAAAACTCGATTTTTCAAAATAAAAATTTATAACTTTTCTTAAGAACTCAAATTTTTTTTTTGAAAATTTTGATATGAGATAATTTGAAAATTTCTAAGATTGAAAAGAAAAGATCGAAATCCATTTAGTCGTTTACGAGAAAATCAGAAAATCGGAAAACGGGTCTATGAGAGGTATTTCAAAAGTAAAAGTAAAAGAAAGTACCAGTGATTTTATGCTATCACTTACACCCAAAAATTGCTGTGAGCTCTCGGTCTAAATATCATAAGCTCATTTTCCAACATATACGAGTAACTCCTTTAAGATCTAATTTCTACATTAAACAAAAATAATTGTTATTATTTCGACCATTTTAAAGAATCCTTTCACATTCATTTTCCCTTTCATTTTTATTGATAATTGTTTCCGGAAAAATCTTAATGATCATTAAATAAAAACCCCCATTTGCATAGTAATTATTAAGTTTCCCTTAGTCAAGTTCAACAATTCTAATAGAAAATTGACACACAGTAGTGACAGTAGTTACTTCCTCTTTTGCTTGTGAATGTTGTCGTCGTTTTCTTCTTTTTACCCTACCACCCATATTGCTTATTGCTTTCCAAATCAAATTAACGAAAAGTTAAAGTTTGAAATTCTGATGGTGTACGAGTATAAGGAGTTTCCTTTTTTTTCTCGTAACATCCTTTGTAATTGAGTTTCATTAAAAACATCAAGGGACAAAACGAAATTCAATTACCTCGGACATGTTAGGAAGGAAGGAAGGCAGAAAAAAAGGCAAACTTATTTCTGAAAATGTTTCTGGTGATGGAAGTATACGTATATACATACATACATAAGGTGCCTATGCTTATCGGTATTCTGATCAAGGGTGAAAACATTTTGCACCATACCAAACCATATGTGTAAAAACTCATGAAATGTTCATGAATAATATTTCCTTGGTAGAATTTTAATTTTTTTTTTCTTGTAAAATTTTAAGAAGAAATAATGAAGAAATTAAAATGCTGGACTTAGACACTTTTCATTTTACTGGAGTGTTTTTGACAGATTAAAGGTAGGTTTATTTCTTAGAATTAACCAGTTCAGGTTTCCTGAGATCTCAGAGATTTTTCTTGACAGCAGCTGAAAAACGAATATAACATTTTGTTTGTTCCGTTTTTGACAGGCAATTTACTGAAGAATCCTGTTCAGGTTGCTGAGATTACTTAGCGTTCTGAGATTTCAGAAACGTGAACTGGGTAAATATTACATGAATGCATACAAATATATGAACTATTGGATGAAACACTTAATAATATCAATGCACTTATTAAAAATTGTGCCTCTTGTGTTGGCCTGAGAATTGCTTCAACATGAGAGGTTCCGTGATATTCCTGTCTAGTCGCAGCTGAAGTCAAAGAAATGTTTCTGTAGTCTCCAAGTGCACAGAGAAATTCTAACTAAAGCCTAGTTGGCTGCTGAAGCGAAACGAAATTTTTCGTTGGGCTCTATCAAAGCAAAAACAATATTTTTCGTTAACGATTTTGTTGTATGGTTTTTGTATGGGATTTTCCCGCAAGTAGCACAAAGTTATCGTTCGATCGTAAACAAAAATTAGAAAGAAAATTAATGAATGAACTAAATTCTATTCTTTCCATAAATCTCATAAAAAAACACACAATGTAATCGTACCTAAACTAAAAATCTCGTTCTACTTTTCGTTCTGCAGTACGCAGTATACGACCAGCAAAATATTTGTTAATACCAGTTTATTTGAAGAAACCTCTCTCGACCGCTGGAATGATTTGACCGCCAATCTGACGAGTTTGGAGGGGATGTGGAGATGTGACATTGCGCTGTTTTGCTCGTCTCTATCAACGCTTTGATAGGCGACTGTAAAATCTATGAAGAGATGGATGGTTTGTTTTGATTTAGAAATCTTGACACTACTGGAGTGTAAAAAATTGATCGTTGGCATATTTTCATATTTTCGTCTCCTAAAACCGCATGGATATGGGCCAATCAGATCATTCGTAAAAAGTTCTAGGTGGAATCACAAAAAAATCGATAGAATTGAACCTACTCGTATATGCGATGTTGAGGAGGCTAAAACCTCTGCATTTATTTAAGCTTCAGAACATCTCACTTCTTGAGGATTAGTCAGCTCCCGAATTAGTCATCTGCTTCTGTCCTAAGAAGTTTGGCCCGCATCCACATTAGTTTTTCTAATAAGGTGGAAGGATATACGAACCACCTAAGTTGAATGAGTTGTTCTGCATAACAGCGGATTTATGCCTTCAACGTATAGCAGTTTGGAAAGGTGTTCTTTCCACATCCTTAACACCGACTGTACGTTTCACATTTTTATCGCGGTGGGTTTTTCCACGACAATGAGGATTGAGCTCAGCAAAAGTTCTAGCAGTCTTTTGCGATAAAAGTTTTTTAACGTTGAAACATAATATCCGGCCTTTGCTGCGGGGTAATGGTGTTATCAATATCCGCATCTGAACTTTAACAACTACCAGTACCAGGAAGTAATCTGATGAGTCTATATTGCCGCCTCGGAACATTTGGTCATGACAAATTTTGCGTTCCAGTGTTCCAGGTTACACTTACCAAAGCATACTTCGCAGGATTTCATCTTTCTTATGCCCACTTCATCCAATCACATCCTTATAATTCTATGCTCCGACTACGTCAGTTCTACCTCATTTGAACTAGTAGTGCCTTAGAGGTAACACTTCTTCTTTAGAAGAGGGGATGGTCAGTAGCGGCAACCTACTCCTTTAGCTCATTAGTTTTTTATTTATTTTAATTTTACTTTACCAAAACGCTTTTAAATTGAAAACAAATTGCATACCTACTAGTTTGATTAAAAAACTAGTTAAAATCGTTAAAATCGAAATAATTTAATTTTCTTACGAAATCAAGAATTCATAGATTTAAAATTTAAATAAGTCAGTATAAGATTCAATAATAATATTTTATTTAAATTATAATATTTTACAGTGATGATCGTCTCAATTTGGCAGAATTTACTCTTATTTGTCGAGCCCTGTTTCGAAATGATAAAGGGCATATTTATGAAGTGCCTCCAGAAAGGTTGGATCAGATTTTTGAAGTTTTTGATACAAATGGTGATGGATTTATTGATCGTGAAGAATTTAAATTTTGCTGGAATCGATGGATAAAAGCTGTGAGTATACAGAGCTGCATAAATATTTACAAATAACTCAGCGCAAAATAAATGAAATGTTTGAATTAAGTGACCTCATCAATTGTTTAGTGCTATTGGCGAATTTTGATAATTTTTATTTCTATTTTTTTTTTATATTCAAAATCAGAAACATTTTGGAAGGGAGAAATATTATATTTAAATATATGTAATATATTTAAATCGTGATGGGGTTTATTCTAAGAAATTATTGTTTTACTGTAAAGTTTCAAGTTTATATCACTTTATCAATGATTTAGAAGTTAACTGTTTGTACTGAAATTTAAAACACTACCTACAATAAGAACTATCGCCATGTGAGTCGCATTGCCTTTTGATAATAATTTCTTTCTTTGCAATAAAAAATACTTCCATACCATTACTATTAAAATGGTTTTCTATAAAAATAAAATGCACGACTGGGTCGCAAGTACTTGCTCTTGTAGATAAAGTTACTATTTATGGTGAGCCTTTTGAATTAAAAATTTTTAAATGCAGTTTTAGAAAAAAAAATTAAAAAAACATAAAATTCAATTTTCAAATGACTAAAACAGCTTCTTAAATGAATTTAACATCAAAACAAAGTATGCAATTTGATTTCTTCTATAATGATACATTTTCAGAAAAAAAAATTTGAAAATCGTTAGAGCCGTTTAAAAAAAAAAACTATTTTTTCCTTATAAAATTTTGCAAGGACTTTTATAAAAAAAAATTAATTGGTACGCCACTTTTAAGATATTATTTATCAACATCTAAAAACTAAAATTTGAAAAAAAATATTCAATAGTTTTCGAAAAAATGATTTTTCAAAAAAAAAATTCAAACGTTTTTTAAAAATCCAAAAAAACAATTTTCGATTTTTTGTTACTAAATATTATTACGGCAACTTGAAAGCATCCATTTAAAACAAATGATTGAAATTGATTGAGTCATGAAGGAGAAAATCAGAATTGCAGGTACCGTTAATAACGGTTTTTGAAAAAAATGGTTCTCATTTAAAGATAGGCCTTACCTAAAGAAATGAAAATGATTTTTTTAATCAAAATCGTAGGCATTGTTTTTGAGAAAAATGAGTTTTTCTAAAACCGGTATATGACAGGTACCGTTATTTGGGGTCCAAAAAAAAAAAAATCAAAAAAATGTCTGGGGATATTCTCCAAAAAACGCCACATACCAAGTTTGAAGTAAATCGATTCATCCGTTTAGGCTGTGGTCTCTGATACATACAGACAGACAGACAGACAGACAGACAGACAGACAGACCGACAGACAGACAGACCGACAGACAGACAGAATTGTCGGACCCACATTGTTCTCATTCTCTATCATCGTAATGTCATGTTTGATTGTTATCTTAATTTTTTTTTTGTGCAAATGCATAACTTGATATATGGTACCCATATCGCAAGTAAAAATTCAAGACGCATTGTGAGAACACCTTCGAATATATTGCAAAATGAGGTTCTCTCGATATTTTTTTTGCTTCGCTGAAATTTGGACGCTTTTCCTATTCGAGAAAGCTTATACCTACATACAAACATACCAACTCCTTTTTACGATACACACTGCGCAATAAATCATTAAAAATCCAAATAAAAGAGTTGTGATAAATTTAATGGTTTCCACTCAATTTCAAGTGTTATTTTTTTCCTCCCCATAACCAAACATTCAACAATATCACAAACATCTATAAAAGAGTAACAAGGGTCTCTGGTCTCCTCCATTATGCATATGCAAAAATCACAAAATGTTGTAAACAATGATTATGCTCAATACTTGGAATTTTACAGTAGGTACTGGTACCTACTCTCGTCCTTATATGCAAACACTCAGCCGAATAAAATCGAACTTACTTGCATAATATATACTTTTCATAGGAAACAGAGAGGCTGTGGGAACTTAAATTCCAATTGAATTCCTCTACTGGGTGTTATATTCAAAAAAAGTTAAAAAAAAGAAAATGTAATAAAATTATGTTTTGCGAGGTTTTTATTTGTATTTATGACTTTTTATCCACGACGAGAATTCAGCGTTCAAGTTGACTCAAGCAATAAATAAATTTATATGCGTTTTCACATAATATTGAAAAGTTGAAGTAAAGGTGGTTTGGTTATGGTATGGCTATGATGGTTATAAACTAAGAAAGGTGTATAGGAAACAGTTGTAGACGCGTACGTATAAATTGGAGCGACACGCATTTCAGGATATTGAACTTAATGAGATTGTGTATAACGCAAACACGCCCTTCAAGTCACATCTCAATACCGTGAATGTAAAGCAATATATTATAGACAAGATTATACGTGTTATAGATTTTAATACTGATTTTTCATTACTTATATTCGCATGCTTCTGAAAGAGCTATGGCATAGCAGACAAAATGTCTATATCCGTATTAATGTTTGTTTAGAAAATCACAACAAAAGATACAAACTTTTGTTGTGATTTTCTCCTTTTGTAAAATGTATACAATACATCTCAAAAAGATAAAGATGGAAGAAGCTTGAGTTATAGCTTTCCCTTAAATGCTTTTAGGCCATCATAATAAAAGCCAAATCTCTGTAGGATCTTAAACACGTTACACGTTTTATTGAACCAAATTCTTCTCTTAATCAAATTTTAGAAACCTTCTAAGGATCTATCTGAATTATTTTAGACCAAGAAATTTATAATTGTTTCATGCAGATATAGATAGAAATTTTATAAACCAAATTCAAATATTTATGTTTGTTGTTGGTTCATAATTCATAATGAATGTATTAAATTTTAACCATGATAGTACTTGCTTTGCATTCATTTCATATCAAAAGATGCACGTTCTTAAATGAAGTTTATTTTTTTTGAAAAGTTTTTTTTTTTTTTTTGTTATAAGACCATTATTGAGGGCAGCTGTGATAGTATCGTTTCTTCACCTCCTTCATAAACGGTTTAACCAATTTCAAAGAATTTTTCTATTAAAAGGGTTTTGAGCATCGTTAACATTATTGCATAGATTTTTTCAACTTTACCGATATCGGTACTAAAGGGCAAGTTTAGGAAAAAAATAAATGAATTTAACTCAAGATAACAATTTATTTATTTATTTATTTATTTATTTATTAATTTTTTTTTTATTTATTTATTTATTAAACATGATATTACGATGATAGAGAATGCGAAAAGGTGGGTCCCTATCTCAAGCTACAGCCTAAGACCCTGAATCGATTTTCTTCTAACGGGGTAGTCAAGGGTTGTGAGTAGTCCCTTACAGGAGAAATTGTAATTTTTTGTAGAACCAAAACAAACGGTACCTGCCATACAAGGATATTACATGTAAAAACTAATTTTTATTTAAAAAACAGCTCGAACGATTTTGATTAAAGTTTTAATGTGTACCACAAGAGGCAAGGTCATGAAAATATATTTTTTCATCAGTTAATATCGGTATCTCCTATAGGAACAGATTTTTTTCTTTTTCTAATTTGCTCGTAGGGGTAATTTCACGTAAGCTGATCACTTTTTTCGTCAAAATTATAGTGACCGTTAAAAAATTTAAATTTATGTATTTATTTTAACTACAGACATGATGTCTAAGTTGTTCAAAAGCTTATAACTTTACAATTTTTATAAAAGTATGTAATAATTATGATTAACAATTCAATAACTTTATTTTTGATACATTAAAATCAATATGGTGATAATAGCTATTAAAGTGAATGCAATTGCGAGACTAATTAATTCCTTAGTTTACGCTGGCAGAAACCCTGTAAAAAAAAGAAGAATAACGAGTAATCCTTGGGTGCATGTTGATATTCAGCTTACTAAGTATGGGTGTTGAATTGATGGATCCCGATGGGGGTTGAAATAGGAAAAGAACGATTTTAACCTCACGTCGATTCCTTTATAATGATGATACCTACATCCTAACAGTTCTTGCATTAATAATCCCATATCAGTTTAATTTGTTTCCGTATATTTCTTATATTTATAAAACCACCCAAGGCGACAAACTGTTCCAACACCAGCCGTTTGTATTTTTATTACTGGAAACAAACAGATTTTTTGCTATGTATTAAGAATCTCTCACTGAAACAACAAACTATGTATGAAACCTCACATTAAGATCGACCATCAGTAATTATGCAATCTTGGATAAGTAAGCACAGCCGATTATTTTAACACATTACCGCAAGGACTTTTTAGGAGTCACACACGTTACAAAAAAAAAAAAAAAAATATTGTTTGACTGTGTTTTTCAAATTTGCTTTGAGTATTTAACACTAAGGCAAGTTAAGAAGCTGGCTGTAACTTTTTTATGTACAATTTAAGCATGGAAAAATTATTTTTTCATGCTATTTTTCTGTTTTAAGAAATGTCACACCCGTTACAAATCGGGTGTTTCGTTTTAACACTAACTTTTGTTAATATTTTGTAAGATCAATTCAAAAACATTTAAAACACGTTGGTTTTTTATTGAAATGAAGAAACACTTTACTGAGACCTATTAGTGTTCAAAATCAACTTTGCCCAAAACTTTGATCTTAAGACGTTTAGACACAATCCAAAGTGCCCACTGGCTTCATCCAAAGCCTTCTATTTTTATGGCTTGGTTGAAGCACGCTAAAATATTAAGTTGCAAATCGTATTTAATTATAAGTGACGAAATTCTGTATGGTAATTTTTGAAAACTATTCATTAAAAAGAACGATATTGATCATGAAGCAGTCTTCATTCAACCGATCGTTAGTGCAAATTTAAACATTCGAGTTTAAACTAATAATACCAACTTCATGGATCGACCACAAGAGCTCGTGACACTAAAGCTGTCTATCAAATAAATAACACCAACTGAGTGGACCGACCGCAAGGGAGTGACTCTATCACAACCAAGACTAACTAATGAATAGAGAAAATACAAAATGGTTGGTATCGGGGATCCATTGGCGGCGAAAAGAGTGGAGTCGGATGGCATAGACTTTTGACGTTGGCTTGTATATGGAAACACTGAAACGTCCGAGCCCGTATCTACCAAAAAAATAATAATTTTCTTACTTTCGTTCGCAAACTTCAGTCTTATTTTAATGGAATTTTAAATAACTAAAAAACCAATGTAGCTACAAAAACAAAGTATATGTCACTTAAAAGCATTTAAAATGCTACAAATTTGGATACCAATCAAAATAGTTTTGTTTTAATTATTGAAGATTTTTTCCGCTAACTTTAGACTTATCTTAGCGAAAAATTCAATAACTGAAAAACCAAGGAACTTCCATTTTTTTGTTTGCGCAACGAATTAGCATTTAATTGGCTTCAATTACTGTGATTATATTTTTTTAATTCCGCCACAAAGTGCTAGAAAAGAAGCTCAATTGAATTCATTTTAAATTTCAATTCGCGATTATACGGGTTTACTGAGATCTATTATAGTTGTCTTGTTGTCAGACGTCTAGAGTGGTTGTGGCTAATTTCATAAAAATAAATGATGGGTCCTTAGAGCTGTACTATTTATATACGACCTCGTCCTCTCAACTTCTCTCCTAAAAAAAAAAGTTTTTAATGGTGTTTATTTGCCCTATTCGACACACTATTTATTTTTATGCATTTTTGCGTCATAGTTCCATGATGAATACAAACAAAATCCTCGTTTCAAAACTTGTGAGTGTAAGAAAACCTGGAAAATCTATCAATAGTCTATATTATAGTTTCCTGTTCATGAACCTTCCTTCTGCAAAAGCACCCACCCACTATAACAGCTCTTTCTTCAAAGTTTGTGACGTCAAGGTAACATTGGTCAAATAATAAAATACGTCACTCACAATCCATTTCCTTACAAACATTAAATAAAGAATAAAAACACACACTATATTTCTTATAAAGTCTCAATATAAAGACAAATGTGCGGTTTTGTTGTCGTCTTGTCGTATAACAATAATAAAAGAGTACAATGCCATTAATCCTCTCTTTTCTTCAATTTAGTTACTTTGCACAAATTGACTTAACTTTTGTTCTTCTTCTTGTGATTAATGTAAGAGTAGGTACACAACATTTATAACGTATACAGAAAACATGGAACTGACGCAAGGAATCATGTTCCAATAAAATTATAACGTACAAAAGGTGATGTAGGCTAAGTACACAGACACACACATTTACAGTATTATTTTTTTTTTGTGTCGATTCTTTATGATTGTAGAGGATGGTGGGAGTTTCTTCTGACTGACTGAGTATTTGCCAAATTTTCGATTCTCAAAGGAAAAGTTGAAGAAATGGTCTTATCTCAGCCAAAAGTAAAAGTGCCACACAACATTAAAATTAAATTATGGCGGATCGGGTGACGAAGTCCTTAACTGAGATGGAAAGCAAAAAGCAAATAACCTTAAAGTTTAGCAAGCGAGGTCGGATTTCTCCAATACACAATACTCAGAGAAATTATTTATTTATTTTCGTTTGCAGCTAATGAATATCCTTATTATATATCCTGAATTAAATGAGATTCATTTGCTGGAAATATTAATAAAATCCCCACAAAAGTTTTTCATTCGTTGCAACTATAATACATTTGACACAAATTATAATTCTATTACAGCAAACATAATGCAAGCAAACATAATTGGAGCTCATTTTCATAAATTTATTACGGCAAACGAAAATGCTTCCCACATCTAAACACCTATTCTTTTACTAGAAAATTTTATTGTTTGCAGAAAACGAACGACAATTTTGTGAAGAACTTCTCTAGAAAGTAGTTTGTGACAAAGAACTTCACTTTTGGTGTAAATACACAATTCATTTACAACAAATGACTGCATTAAGCAAATTTTCTTTGTAATTGACTCTGTGTTTGTGGTGCTTATATGTATTCCTTGCTACATAAAAGTTATTTAGATCGTGACGAAATGGTAACAGCCTTGGTTCAATCACCAGTGTTATGCAGAACTTTGTTTTTTTATTTAGTCGTTTCCATAAATTGTTTCACCGAAATGAATTTAAAAGTTTGCTGCAAACGAAGTTGAAGTTCAAAAATGACTGTCCCACAAACAAAAAGACGTTTGACGAAATCGATTCGTTCTCTCATTTTTGCTGGAAACGAAGCCGAAAAATTGTCCAGTTTTTTCGTTTGCCGCAATCGATTTGTTCTCTAAGTGAACCACTTATTCTAACATATGATAACCTTAAATTATCGAAAAAGATTAAAAAGTAAATAATGTTGGAGCTATTGGCCGTTCAAAGTCCACCCTAGCTCTGGACGGACAGAAGATTCTCCAGCATAGCAGAGGCATACTAGGAACAGCATATCCAAACTAAATATCCCGCTAGGCTCGAAGACAAAGGTTCCATAAAAAGCTGTGCAAAATTCTTTTGTCTACATATAACAGAGAAAACAATACGAGTACCGAAGACTTTAATCAGAACTTTAATGCAACACCAATACAATGGTTAACAACAAAAGTTTAAACTTCAAAAAGTCTAAGGAAATTCACAGGTTTTCAAACTTTTTACTAAGAAAAGTGACCATATTTTGCCTTTCGCTTTCTGACAACAATATCTTCAGTCTGCGACTAACTACTTTCAAGAGCAGTCGATTTTACTCTCTAATTAAAATGTCTAAGACGTGCGCTACTTGCAATAATTCAATAAATAAACGATCTAAAAACATTGAAGTTATCGAGTGCGCCTTATTTTGTGGTCGTGTATTTCATAAAAACTGCGTTGCTATTTCCGACAGTGATTTTAAATCTTTATCAAATCAAAACTTCTTTTGGAAATGCAATTCGTGCTCAAATTTAAACTTCTCATCATTTCTCAATAATTTTCGTGATCTCTCTAACACTGTTCTTGAAATAAAAAATGAACTTTCCTCTCTTAAACTACTTCTTAATAGTTGTTCACCTCCCCGTAAAACGGCAAAAAAATCGGAATTAAGTGGTATAAGTGCAACAATAGAAAACAATGAGATTCCTCACACTCAAATAACTGATTCTATCTCAATTCCATCATTAATGTCATTGCCTCTTTCGTTTTCCGCTGCTGCTGCCGCAGCCGCTTCATTACCTCCATCAACATCTTCTTCATCATCATCATCATCATCATCTTCATCGTCATCATCATCTCTATCATCATCATCATTATCGTCATCATCGCTACCTCCTTCATCATCGTCAAATCTATCAAATGCCTTTCTGTCTACTCTTGAACCAATCAAGGAGAATTTTCCATATAAAAACAACATGCAAAATGTACCAACAAACAACAAAAGTGTTTCAAGAATAAAAAAAATTTTTGGAAGTGACCCTTCTTCTCTCTGAGCTCTCCCAAATATAAAATGGCTTCATTTGTCAAGATTCGATAAAAATACTAAATCTAGCGACATTGTTGATAGCATCTCCCAAAAAACTAATATTCCAAAGGAAGAGTTAAAATGTTATGCTCTCATTAAAAAAGATGCAGATTTATCGACTCTTAAATTCATTACTTTTAAACTCAGTGTACCTTCACATAAACTTTCCCTTGTTCTTGACCCATCTGTATGGGGTTCCTTTGTTCAAGTAAAAGAATTTATCACTCATAAAAAAATCGAGAACACTCCGCCAACAACAACAATAACACCTTCACCTCCTCCAACGACAATAGCAACTGCTAATCCACCACCAACAACAATATCAACTGCACCTCCACCCTCACCCGCACCATCTATGCAATTACAAGAACAAGAGTCACTTCAATCGCCACATCAGCCTTCTCAGTGACAATCATCGCAAACAGCAAAAACAACATCATACTCTCAATCTTCTCTTTCCCATTCTACACTTCTTCCGCTCAATCAGTTTTTTGGTTATTACCAAAACATAGGTGGAATGCGTACTAAATTACAACAAATGTTTCTGTCGTCATCATCACAACAATATGATTTTTATGCAATAACTGAAACTTGGTTGACTGATGCTCATCATAATACAGAAATTTTTAACACAAATCATTACAACATCTTCCGCAAAGATCGTTGTTCACACACCACTGGACTTGTACGAGGTGGGGGTGTGTTACTTGCTATTCGATCTACGTTTTCTTGCATCCAGCTGCTTTCACATGTCACCAGTGCTCCCACTTCATATGATATTGATCAAGTTATTGTCAAAGTTAATTTTAATAATCAATCTGAAATCATATTAATTATTAGTTACATTCCTCCAAAAAGTTCGTTAGAACTATACAAAGTTCATGTAAACAATTGTTTATTTTACTTATCTAAAATTAAAGACAATCAAAGTTTAATGATTCTTGGTGATTTTAATTTGCCCAACGTAGATTGGATAAATGATTCGGATGACCTTAATTTAGTTCCATATAATGTAAAATTGGATTATGAAACGGAGGTTGTTGACTCTTTTTTGTGTCACAATCTAATCCAGGTAAATTATTGTAAAAACGATTTGAATCGCTTGTTAGACTTAATTTTTGTTGATAAGGAGTCAAAAATCTCCGTTAGTAATTCAATTTCTTCTATTGCTCCGAATTCAATACATCATAAAGCTTTATCTATTTGTTTTGAATATATTGAATATTTTAAAAATAAATTTTCTAATAAATTTAAATTAATGTACCACAAGGCTAATATTCAGGGCATAGTGAGTTATATGTCTCAATTTAACTGGAATTCTCAGCTTAATTATTCTGATTTATCGGTTTCATACAAATTTTTTACTGACTCGTTGAAAAGTGCAATTAATACATTCGTGCCGAAATTGCCTATTAAATGTAATTCGAAACCTCCATGGTTCAATAAAAGGTTATGTAATCTTAGCAATAAAAAGAACAAAGCTTATAAGTTATATCGAAATTCATTAGATAATTCTTTTCTTAAATTCAGCTATACACAATTGGATAGAGAATTCAATGTTCTAAATAAGTTTCCTTATAACAATTATATATATTCAATAGAGAGAGAATTAAAGCATAATAGTAAAAGTTTCTGGTCTTTCATAAAGAATAAAAAAAAATGTAATGGGTTACCAAAAACAATGCAGTATATGGGTGACACATACTCCGATATTGCATCTATTTGTAATGTTTTTTCAGCTTATTTTCAATCAAATTATACTTCTCCAAAGGGATATCCTGTACAAACAATTAATTCCGAAACTCCATTAAGTATTGGATTTTTGAATATAAGTGCAAATGAAGTTGAAAATGCATTACGTAGCTTAAGCTGCGATAAAAATGCTGGTCCAGATGAAATTCCTCCAGTTATTTAAAAAAAATGTGCATCTGCTCTTTCTGAACCATTAACAATTATTTTTAATAATTCTCTTTCTAAAGGAGAATTTCTCTCTGAGTGGAAGAAATCCTTCATTAGTCCAATACACAAATCAGGTTCTTGTGGGGGGAAGATCCACCTCCACCAATCTTGCTCTATTTTCAAATTATGTCCTCAATAAACTAGAAGAAGGTTTTCAGGTTGATGTCATCTACACAGATTTTGCCAAAGCGTTCGATAGAGTGAATCATTTGATACTAATATCTAAACTAAAAAGCGCAGGTTTTCACTCTGCTATGCTATCATGGCTTTCTTCCTACTTGACGAAACGTTATCAAATTGTTTCCATAGATAACATTCAATCTTCTCCTTTTTTGGTAACCTCTGGCGTACCGCAAGGTAGTCATCTTGGACCGTTATTGTTCTTGATTTTTATTAATGACATGCCTAACGTTTTTAAAAACTCACACCGCCTTCTTTTTGCGGACGATCTTAAATTCTTTAAAAGCATTAAATCTTCTCGCGACTGCCATCTACTCCAAGACGATCTTGATTGTTTAACTAATTGGTGCACCATTAATGACTTGTTTTTGAATGTCTCCAAATGTCAGTGTTTTACTTTTTCGCGTATTGCCAATCCAATCAATTTCGACTACAAAATAAACAATAATATTCTAGAAAGAGTTTTTGAAAAAAAAGATTTGGGAATAATATTTGATTGTAAATTAAACTTTATAAAACATATCGAATACATCATTGCAAAATCTAACACCATGCTTGGTTTCATAAAACGTAATTCATCTGATTTTACTGATCCCTATACTCTAAAATGCCTGTATAATGCTTATGTCCGATCTATTTTAGAGTATGGATGTGTTATATGGAACCCTCATTACAACATTCATTCTACTAGAATTGAAAATGTTCAGAAAAAGTTCACTAGGTTCGTTATTTGGAAACTTGGTTGGAATATTGAAATGCCCTCTTATTCAACTAGATGTAAGCTAATTGATATTCAGTCACTCGAAAACCGTAGAAAAATGTACTCTGTATTGTTTGTAAGTGATATTTTGTCTTATCGTATTAATTGTTCTTCGTTGCTGTCTTTAATTGATTTGTATGCTCCAAATCATCCTCTGAGGACTAGATTTTTATTTTTTGAAAGCGATCATAGGACAAATTATGCCAAAAATGAGCCAGTAACTCGCTGTGTCCGTGAAGTTAATCGTATTTCTTGTGTTTTTGATTTTGACTTTCATAGTAATCGTTCTACCCTTAAATGTAATCTACAACGTCATTTTATAATCAATTTTTGAAATAAGCAAAATACTATGTACATACCCATTATATTTATTTTATTTATGTAAGTTATTTTCAAGTAGTCTGTAAGATATTTTTGTCTGATTGATGAATA
Organism: Meliscaeva auricollis; assembly: GCA_948107695.1. Taxonomy (NCBI): domain Eukaryota; kingdom Metazoa; phylum Arthropoda; class Insecta; order Diptera; family Syrphidae; genus Meliscaeva; species Meliscaeva auricollis. The sequence goes on from OX403616.1 coordinate 42,993,064, forward strand.
AATAAATAAATAAATAAATAAATATGAAAACTGCCTGAACAACAGTTTGAAAATGCCAAAGGTTGTTCCCGTGACGAGGTAGTCAAACCATGCAAATGTTGATGGTTTATGGTCTTATTTAGGTTCTTTTTGGTTCTTTGGGAGAGAGTTTTACTACTTAAATGCCTTCTAAGTCATCTAAATAAACAGCCGTTGGCAATTGTGATTCTTCGTTTGATATCTACACTGATGTCGTTGTGCAATGCAATAGTGGACCCCGAATCGAAGTCCCGAAAAAATCAATAGCCAATTGCCGAAAATGAAGAGTGAATAAGAAAATGATGGATATGTTTCCAAAATATTTTTTTTAGCTTGCAATCCTTAAAATGCTCGGAAAGCTTGTGTATTCAGCTTCAATTCCTAATTTGAATAAATTTCTTATAAGATAATTTTGTAACGTTAACGTGTTTTTTTTTCATATCTGACATTAATTTTTAAGAAAACATCAAGAAAAGGGACATTTTTGAACTTTTAAACAAATAATGGTTTTTTGACACGAAACCAACACTTGCCCTATAGGAAGCCTGGCATTTTTTCCTGACATAATTTTCCTGATCGTTATTAACGACCATCAGGAAAAAATACTCAATTTCATACAGTTTCAACTTTTTCTTAAAATGAAGGTAGCTATATATAAATGATTTAACTGTATTTTATGGCTACTTCAATTTCAGGTTTTGAGTTATGGAAGCGTTCCCGCATTAATTTTCGGGTACATTAAATCTATTGCTAAGTGAGGACAAAATTCTATTGCTAAGTAAGGACTAGATTTTTTTCTCTTATCTCTTATTGGTTTTAGTATATTCTGCTAAAACATTTACATATAACCTTCACCTAGCTTCGTGGAAATTTGTTTTCAGTTACTCTTCTAAAGATTTTTCAAAAAATTGCGAATAGGTTTGTTGGCCTCGTCTGTTTTGTTTTTCGATTCAGGGCCGATGGTGGGTCAACCGGGTTTTAGTACGTTTGGTTGATCTACAAGCACATTCAAATATTTTCACATTGGCATTATAAATTCCCAGAATAATTCAAATGCTTTTTATTCTGGAACTTCAATCTTGCCTACAGCAATTAATAAAGCTATTAATGCAACGGCGTAAACTTACTGGTAAACGAACTGTCAAAATTTGATTTTCCAATCAAATTTTGAGAGCTGTTCATCATATTTACAACTATTACCAAAATTACGTAGAATTTAAGCTGTTGATAGCAATCGTATGGGATTTTTTCAATGTGAATTTTATTTCCTAAGGTACCTTTCAACTTACAAACATTCCACCTTCAAATCAAACTTTTACCAACACAAGCCTCTCCGTCTACCACCAATGTACCTCCTTGGAGAAATTCCTCTTTTAAATTTTCTTACTGAAAGGACATTATAGTTAATTTCATGGCTTGAAATTCAGGAGAAAATGGAAATTTACTATAAATTGCCACGAGATAAGCACACAAAAACGAAAGACGACGACGACACGGTTACGTACGATTGCGATGACAACGACGACGACGACACCAAGAAGGACTTTCTTATTAATTTTTGTTTTCCTTTTTGTTTCTTTTTGCTTTTCTAATATTTGTTCTGTTTTTTCTCGTTCTCATTTCATGCAAACAGATCGTTCGTCCTGTGAATGCTTTTATCATTGTTGACGTACAAAATGACTTTATAAGTGGATCGCTGGATATAAGTAATTGCAGTGCACAGCACAAAGGACAGGAGGTGAGTATTAACATTTGAAATTGGTAGTCTGGGTGAGAATCAATTAATATTAATGGTTTATCCTTTGTGTGCATTAAAATTGATGTAATTTTATTTTAAGATCTTGGATCCCATAAATAACCTTTTGGCAACTGTGGATTTTGATGCGGTATTTTATTCATTAGATTGGCATCCCAGTGATCATGTGTCCTTTATAGATAATGTAAAATTGAGGCCATTGGATGAAACATCACCTGTGAGTTCTTATTGATTGAAATGGTTTGAGTGAATAGTAATGATTTTTATTGATTTTAATTTAGATTGACGCTGATGTGGCACAAGTTTATGACACAGTTATATTTGCTGGCCCACCACCAATGAAACAACGATTGTGGCCACGACATTGTGTACAGGATTCTTGGGGAGCTGAATTACACAAGGATCTAAAGGTAAGGTCTTAGAGAAAATAAATGGAATTTACCTACACAGAGAAAACAAATCGATTGCGGCAAACGAAAAAACTTACCAAATGACTTTTTCGTTTGATCGACATTTTTCGTCTTCGTTTGCATCAAATTGGTAAATTTGTTTGGCTTTAACACTTTCTGCGAACAATTAAAAAAAAGTTTAGAGTAACACCTGTGATTGAAACGGTGACCTTTCACTTGCGAAGCGAGTATCTTGTCATTGCGCTACGGACTGTATTTTTAATAATTGGCGTAGAATGCATATAAACAAAATGAGAGAACGAATCGTTTGCATCAAATGACTTTTCGTTTATTGGATAGTAATTTTTCGACTCTAACTTTCTTTGCAGCAAACTCCTAAATTCGTTTCGGTGAAACTATTTATGCGAACGACTATGTTCAGCGGAACACACCCGATTGAACCTTCAACCTCTCGATTACGAACCAAGGCTGTTGCCAATGCGCCACGAACCAGATAACTTTTGTTTGCTATCATAGAAAACAATATATACTCCACAAACGTAGAGTTTATTATTAAGAAAATTTGTTTTCTGCAGTCATTTGTTGTAAATGAATTGTGTATTTACACCAAAAGTGAAGTTCTTTGCAACAAACTACTTTCTGGAGAGGTTCTTCGCAAACTATTCATTCGTTTGCTGCAAACAAAAGAATTTTCTAGTAAGCGAAAAGCTGTTTAGATGTGGGAAGCATTTTCGTTTGCCGTAATCAATTTATGAAAATGAGCTCCAAACGAATGGGCTGTTTTGCATTATGTTTGCTGTAATAGAATTATAATTTACGTCAAGTATATAATAAAGTTGCTTCGAATGAAAAAAATTTGTGGGGATTGTATTAACTTTCCAGCAAATGATTTTCATTTAACTCAAAGGATATTCATTAGCAGCAAACGAAGAAATATATTATTTCTCTGAGTGCACTTTTGTAATTTCTGCAAAACCATTAATTTTGGGTTTTGCTCGTAGCCTACTTACACAATACTATTCTACATAGACACAGATAAATGCTGGGCAAACGACATCAGCATAGAAATCAAGTGCAAGAATAGTTTCGCTAGTTTCACGAAGAACTAAAGAAGATTTACAAAACACTCCTCATTCCGACCATCATGTATGGTGTAGAAATAAGGCCTCACTCTATGGAAAAATTGACGTAAATATACCAAAGTACTCCAGCAGAACCACGTGAGTCAGCATCAATTTTTAATTATGGTATCAATTTGAGGACTTAAATATTTCACGAAAATATGCATGTTATTAAAAAAAAAAAAACAACTTGAGCGTGTTCTCTCCAAAAAACAATTTATCAAATAAAAAAAAAATATCTGCATGCTACTTAATTTTTCGACAGCAGTCTTTTCTGACTTGTCATTTTCTTGAATTAATTTAAAGTGTTCTTGCTACTGCTGCTGTGTGTAAGGGAAAAAAAAGTGTATACTCACTGTCATTATATTCGAATTTAAGTACTGGCATTATTAACTTCAAATGAAAATCAATTTGAAGAATTCTCAAGAGCTCAGATATTGCACACTTAAACACATTTTTCCACATAAAAAAAAACAATGGACGGAAATGTTTTCGAAAATAATCAACGACATCGAAGTTTGTTGGAGTAAAACATCTATTATTTCTTTTTATAGCAACGTATACTGTGGGTATGTTTTTTTTTTTTTTATTCAAAGTCCATCCTCGGTTTGATAGTAATAGGACAACTTTGTTTGTTTTTCTCTTTCAATAGATAATACATCAGTTACCAAACCATCTTGATTCGGATTCAGTTTACGGAGTCTTTTAAATTTATTAATTGTATTTTATTTTCTAGGACTAGGGATTTGTAGAGATGTCCTCAAATTCAAAATCTTTGTATGTAATGAATTAAAAAAAAAAAAAACAGGAAACTTTATTATAAGTTAAATTATACAAATATACATAGGTAACTAACAGTACTGTGCAAAATCATTAAGAATTTAATTATCTACATTAAGTACTCTGGTACAAAAAACTAACTCATTGATTCATAAAAGAACAAAAAATGCACGGAATTTTAACTGATTGGTTTTAAGTCATTTTTTGTCTAATTAATTGACGGAATGGACCAAGCATAAGAATTGCATAAACAGCCTGCAAAAATGAGTGGCTGAGTACTTTTTGTACCGAAAAGTAAAGTTATTGAAGGTACATAGGTAGAGTAATCGACTGATACAATTCTAGATATCAGGACACTTTACGAACACCAAAAGTCATCAAGGCCGTCGAGAATCGAACTGCCGAAATCAGTTCAGCAAGCAGAAAATAATTTCTCAAAAACTAAGCATTTTTATGGATTGCATTTTCGCGATTTCCAGTTTGGATGTCCGAATTTTCTCAGATACCCAGGCTACTTCTAATTCCCTAGAATCAGTCTGCTTAAACTCCATCGCAGCCGTCTCTAATACAAATGGCCAAACAGTTAAATATTCACTTATTTTAAAGCCGATGAACTCACGATAATTGGAACGAAAATGCCTATCTTGCCCAACTTTCAAATATAGGTATTAACCCAGTAAAATGCTATAAAATTAAGGCTAATCTGCCGAAAAATTCCAAATAAAGATTTTTAAATGCAATTATCTTAATTTTGGTCTAAGGAATACACACGCTAAAATCCATCGATTTCAGTGTCAAATATCAAAAATATTTTTTTTTCGCATATAACATTTTTAAGGGTAAAAGCTATCGAAAAGTATTTCAGGAAAAAGAAGATCATTTGATTTTCTAAGAAATACGTCATTACTATTTTACTTGCGGTAATAGGTACTATATATCAAGTTATGCATTCGTACAAAAGAAAAAGTTGAGGTAAAAATCAAACATGACATTTCGATGATAAAGAATGAGAAAAAAATGGGTCCGACAATTCGATCTGTCCGTCTGTCTGTCTGTATGTATCAGAAGCCACAGCCTAAACGTATGGGTCGATTTACTTCAAACTTGTTTTGTGACGTTTTTTGGAGACTTTTTCTTTAAATAAAAACCTTTTTTTTTTTTCAAAAACCGGTATTAACGGTACCTGCCATAGAACTGTTTTTTTTTTAAATTCAGATTTTCTCCTTCAAAACTAAATCGATTTCAACCATTATTTATACATGAAAGCTTTTAAGTTGCCGTAATAATGTTTAGTAAAAAAAATAAAAAATAATTTTTTTTGGATTTAAAAAAAATTTTGTTCGAAAACTACTCAATATTTTTCACCAAAATTTAGTTTTTAGATTGTTGATAAATAATATCTTAAAAATGGAGAATCTACCAATTTTTTTTTATAAAAGTCCTTGCAAATTTTATACAGATAAAATAGTATTTTTAAAAAACTCTCTCTCTAAGCCAGTTATTGGTTTCTATATGATAAACATATGTACATTTGTACATATCTCGAATCGTCCGGAAAAACGAATTTATGACATACGGTACATTGTTGATCGATTATAATAGTAGTTCACTCAACTTCACAGAGCTCTCGTGGCACAACAACACACGAATCCGACTCGCGATTGCACGTGCAAACTATTTAACTTAAAGTACTGAAAGTGAAAAAAAATCTCCACTAGTTTTTAAGTTTTGCATTAGTGGATTACAATAGTAATCCGCGCGACGACTGCAGGGTTATGAATCTGTTTTAGTCATTTGAAAATCGATTTTTATGCTTTTTTAATTTTTTTTTTAAAACAATATTCACAAATTTTTAATTAAAAAGGCTAAGCATATATAGTAACTATATCAATAAGAGCAAGTCGCACGTACTTGCAATTTATTTTTCTCCGACTGAAAACTTAGAAGATATCGCTATTCCAAAAAAAAAAAAAAAAAAACGTGAAATGACAAAAATGTCGGTTTTCGTGAAAAATTAAAACTACCGTGAATGTTATCGAGGTTCTTTGCATACAAAGTTACATTATAAAATTAGTGCAAAAAAATATTAACTTTATTTTGCTCGGTACGATAGTTTTCGAGATATCATAATTTAAAAAAAAAATTTCTATAGCTCAGAGATCTGTTTTTTGATTCTTACTTATATGAGTAAGAAGTTTTCAAAAAATATTGGAGGATAAAATTAAAGATTATAATATTGTAAAAATTTAGGGCTTTGGCAAACAACTCTTACGCGGTAAATTGATCTCGACTGTCGAAATACTGTATGATCAAAATACACAAAATACTGTGGGTAAAAAAACTGCATTTGAAAATACTATATATGATATTTTTTACTTGCTCTATAGGGCAAGTATTGGTTTCGTGTCAAAAAAATGTTGAGGTTTAAATAAAAACCAAGAATTACAATGATGGAAAAGTAAAAAAAAGTGGTTTTCGTAATAAATAAATGGCAACATAAAGCTAATTGTAATTGTTACCTAGATTTTAGAGATTCTGAGATATTCTGTTTTCAAAATGTTGTAAGTACTCAAAATAATGTGAATAAGGTCAAAAAGAAAAATAGTTTTGATAATTTTAAAAAGCGCGATATATGTATTGTAGGTACTAGGTAATAGGGCTTTAGGATTCGTAAAAAATCGAACTCGAGAAACAATCAGGCATGTCTGTCCGTCTGTGTGTCTGTGTGTCTGTCTGTCTGTCTGTCTGTCTGTCTGTCTGTGTATACTTCGAGCTACCTAAGCCGCTTACCGATTTTCTTGAAACTTGGTCTGTGGTGATTCTCTAGCGGGGAAATTAAATTGTTTTTAGGACCAAAACTTAAGGTACCTGTCGTATAACCATTAGAAAAACTTAACATTTTTTATAAAAAGGCTCTAACAATTTTAATTTGTGTTTCTCCTTCTGTCATACTTTTTGAACAGAAGAAATGTTTGTAAAAATTACACTAACTACTGACTTTGACTTTCTCTTAAACGACTCAACCAACTTTGATGATTTTTTTTTTATACGGAAGCTCCTTAACAACTTTAAGATTATTGGGTATCAAAATTTTCTAAAAGTAATATGTATTTGGATTTTTAATAAGATCTTTCATTTTTTTTTTTTTTTTTTTTTTAAATCAATTCTTCGTTAAAGGGACCCTGTATTGATGAATTATACTATCTTGAAATTGGCTTACCAACTTTATTTTTAAACATATGAAATTTTTTTATGTATCTTTCTGAATCAAATTAAATAGCATTGTTTGTTTGAAGCTCAAAACAATTTAAGAAGTTGTTTATGTCATTTTAGTAATGAATTTCTTTTTTTATTTCTTACATAATTAATTATTTTTAAAAACTTATCATAGCTTTAACGTCCAAAGCAATTTTAAACCTTATAGCAAGTACGTGCGACCCAGTCGTGCATTTTAATTTATAACAGCATCGTTTTTTTTTTACTTTTTTTTATATTTTTATTACATAAAAGTCTATTATACATTCAAGAACATTATTTACTTTTATCAATTCAATTTCATGTTTTTTTTTTCTTCTTTTTCTATTTTATCAAATCTACAAAACAAAAATAAAACAACAGATTGCAGACCAAGGAATTAAAGTATACAAAGGTACTAATCCAGAAGTTGATTCCTATTCAGTTTTTTGGGATAACAAAAAGCTCTCGGATACCACACTGAATGCCCAACTTAAGATGAAAGGAACCACAGATATTTACGTTTGTGGCTTGGCGTACGATGTTTGCGTTGGTAAGTATACCAACCTATTCTGTTATAAATATTCTATAGACCATAGACGTAGGTATACCAACCTATACAATATACAATACATATAAAACATGCATAGATTTAGAAAACAAAACCACAAAATCGTGTAAAACTTTTGTTTTGGGTGGATTACTGAATGTATTAATGTTTTGTATATCAAGTATCCAGGTGCTCTGAAAATATGTATACAGGACAACTGTTTATGCAGAAAACCCCATGACAGTGTCCTGTGGCTGGAAAAAAACTTTTGAAAGTTTCCTCGTAATTGTTTTACTTTAATTTAATTCAATTTATTAAAAAGTTATATTTTACATTATATGATTGTATACAAATGGTATTTATTATATTCGGTGTTTGGGATGGATCTCATTCGCTTTTCTCCATATGAAAAGGATAGATTATAGAAAAAGGAGAAGAGATTAATAATTAACAATTGAAAAAAAAAAAGTGGAATGAAATTTACGACTTAATTGCACGTAAGTTCTCATAGCTAAATCGACCAAAATTGCACGACTTTTGAGTTAAAGTTTTGTAAGTTTTGTAAAACAATTAGAAAAATAAATAGAAAAATTCTTTTTTTAAATGACTAAAACAATTTTTTCAATGATATTTGTCTAAAACTTGACTTGCCACAACTTGGTGACTTGAAGTGATACATTTATTTAGGAAAGGAGATAAATATTGTTGAACAAAAAACTGTTCAGAACAGAATGATGCATCATGTAGAGAAAATCAGTGTTTTAACTAATCTCAATTTGGCTTTCGTAGTGGTTTGTCTATCAAAAAAAACTTCTCTGCAAATATTTATGATGGTTCTTAAAATAAAAAAAAACTAACCGTATCTCTCTTTAAAGATACTACAGATATTTATTTGATACAGTAGAAGTAGATCATAAATATAGAATATTAGACAAACTCTATAAATGCAGCTTTTAGGGTGAAATGCAAAAATGGGTAATGTCTTATTTAACTGGTAGAGAATAATGGGTGCAAATATAAGATGCATTTAGTTCTAACCGTGGGGTGGGTGTCGAAAATCGTGGTACCTATCGAAAAAAGTTTAATACGAGAGTTGAAGGTGGTAAATAGATCTACAGCTTTTATTCAGATAATGTTTCTATATAACATCAAAAATATTGTGAAAAATGCAAAGAAACAAATTTTTTTGTTTTTTATTTTTATCTTTTTCAAAAAGATAAAAAGATTTTGATGAAACTTGGTTTTAACGTAATTTGCATGCTTTGTACTTATACACAAATTTTTTCAGAAAATTTTTTATTCTATACACAAATTTTTTCAGAAAAATTTTTATTCTTGTATTTTCGACAAATTTATTTTTTTTGGAAAAAATAGCCTGATTTTCAATCAAAAAGTTGATGACAAAATTTGGATTTTTAGAAATTTTGAGATGAATTCTTTTCTTAGACTAAGTATGAAAACAACACAGTTAAAAATTTAAAAAAAAAACCCATCGATTCCGTAAGTCTATTTTTTCGTAAATTACAATATCAGCCAGCGAGGATAGTGGTCATTGGAACTAAATTAAACTTTTGCAAAAGATTTTGCCTCTTTGAACTCGAATCTAGTATCAGAATTGCTCTATCATGTAAAGTCTTTGAGTTATCGAATCTTGAACTTCCCAAAAACACTGTATTTGTGATGTTTTGGGTAAAGTGAGATTTAATTTTCAGAAACAAGACCATATTTTTGGCTAAAGTTTCGATGCGCTGAACACTTGTCTGATTATTTTTAAAGTGAAATTATTCGGGTTTAAAAAACATTGCAAAAACATGTTCTTGTTTCAAGAAATTAAATCCCTCTTCACCCAAAACATCGCAAAATAGTGTTTCTATGAAGTTAAAAATTCAGTACTTCAAAAACTTTGCGTGATAGAGCAATTCTGATACTAGATTCGAGGCAAAAGAGGCAAAATCTGTTGCAAAAGTTCATATACCCCACTTTTTCGCCAATCTGTAGGTAGGCAATTTATTTTTCCTAATTTGTTTTTAAGTATTAATTTGTAAATAATACTTCAGTGACCCCACATAACTTTATAAGTGTCAAAAATTGAAACAAAAATAAATTAAATTTGAAGTAAAAATGAAAAAAAATGTTACTCATACGCCCCCGTGACCATTCCATTTTTAAAGTAGTACAAAATGTTAATTGCTGTCCAAAAAAAAAAAGAAGCTAGTTTTTACTTCTATAGAAATATTATGTAGACAAAGTATCAACATTCATACATATTATGCAGTGCATACATACAAACATAAATGATAAAAATATACCTACCGACTTTATTAATCTATATATGTACTTTCTCAGGTGCAACTGCTGTGGATGCCTTATCGGCTGGATATCGAACAATTTTGATTGATGACTGCTGCCGTGGTGTGGATCTCCGTGACATCGAAAGCGTCAAAGGAAATGTCAACTCTAGCTATGGTGTTATTGTTCATTCAGACGAGGTAAATCAATTTGAAACTCAATCAATTATTTTGTGCCATGCCATCAACCTATCCGGATGATGGAAAATATAATTTTATCATATAATAAAATTTGAAAAATATTTTTAGGTGAAGGCTATGGTGGAGGGAAGAGATCGTCGTCCAGAATTAGGTTATAAACTGGCAATGGAATTGAAAAATCCTGATTCTGTTCTTTCACAGAGAGATAGTGGTCTTGCAAGAATGTCACCTTAATTTGATTGCTGATGCACTAATTTATGCTGTGTTATCCAGATGCGCTTCAAAGTGAAATATAAATTATTCTATAGCTTCTTAAATACGTATATGTAGCTTTAGCTATTTAGTTGTACTAATAAAGTAAAAGCGTTTTGAAATTGATTTTCTTCTGATGGAGTTTTCAATATTTAAAAGTATGAGAGAACAGAAATTATGAGAAAACATTCTCAAAGGAAGACTTATTTACCCGAAGAAAACAATTATCTCAGAACTAGGAGCCTTCCTTGACATTCAATAATAACATTTTGTCAACGAGCTGGTTACGTATAATTGCCAAACTCTATACCAGTGGGTGCTCTATAATGTAGGGACTACATTATACACATTAAAATGTTTACATTAAAATACTATTTTCTACATTTACTAGTAAAATTCAAATAAAAATTCTACGTGGTTAATATTTGAAACAAATTATTGAAGAAAAAAAAAGTATCATTAAAATCCATATTATTAAGTCCACAAAAAATTTACTCCACCCAAACTGAAAATATTTTTTTCGATAATTTGTTTCAAATAATAACCTCGTTTTTTTTTTTAATTTAACAAGTAAATGTGGAAGATAGCATAGGTGGCTCAATACCACCCTAATGCAAAAATACTCAATTTAACACTTTTATCTCAATAAAAATGTTTACAAACTTTTTGTGTGATTTGAATTTGATTATTTCGAAAAGTGTAAAATAAATATTGCACCACCCTTACTGAAAATATTTGTTCCCAATCTTAACCACGTAGATTTTTTGTGAATTCCACAAGTAAATATAGAAAATAGCATTTTTTAGCCACCCTAATGCAAACGTACTGAATTTAACATTTTTAACTAAATTAACACGCTTTACAAACTTTCTGTGTGTTTAAAATCCAAGTTTTTGGAAAATTGAAAAAAAAAGAAAAAAAAATTCGCACCACCCTTATTGATTTTTTTCTTCTAAAATAATTGTTTTTTAACAAAAGAATTTATTTACATTAGAATTTATTTACATAAAAATTTTATTAAACTCCGTTTGGAATGGTTGATGAAACAATTTCTGTGTTGACAAAAGTAGAAAAGTTGCTCCAAAACGGCCCAAGCAGCAGCTCGTGCACATTTTTTAGTGGCGGATAAGTCCTTCTTAGGGTTATATTTTGTGTCTCTCAATTTAAATTTAAGGCGAGCGGACATATTCTGAAATAAACAGTTAGCAGTCAGTACTAACATACTGAATGTACTTAAATTAACTTCTAGTCAATTAACTGGTCTCATTAATATTGTACAGTCAGTATCTTAGTACTAACTGCTTACTGCTGACTGAAGTTTTGCAGTTAAAGTATATTTGTAAGTAAAAGAACTAAAGGAATATAGTCTTTTTAGTCAATTAACTGCAGTACTGAAATAACTGCAGTTTTTACAATCCTGGTACCTGCCTGTGGAGTTAAACATTTAGGCAATATTCTACTTGGTCGGCCTCTATCAGTGGGGTTTAAGGCAAAGACAGTCAACCATATCAATCCGGTAGGTCATGGAAAAAAAAACAGTCCTATCAAATCGATGCACACCATCGATCGCTTTATCACTTTAAAGTCACCTATGAAAGATTAATATGGACGACCATACTCAAACGTGGCTGCATTCGGAAAGCTATTTAAAATATGGAGGAACGATTCTTTTAGCTTAAATACAAGCTGCAAATGTTCTGCTTCAATGTTAAATCCGTGCTTACTCTCACAAGAAGGCTGCAAACGTTCGTGAATAGTTGAATACGGAAGATCTAAGAGAATTTCTGGCCCAATCGTATATCAAATGATGAATATCATAAGAGAACGGGTCAGGAATGTAAAGCAAGTACTATACAAGAACTAGTGGATTGGTCAAGCGCTTTGAAAAGACAACGATTTCATTGCAAGACAGGCGATGAAGCGGAACCCTCTCACACAGACAGGTAGAGGAGTGGGTCGACCAAGAAGCACATGGCCCAGGACAGTCGAAATAAAATCTGCATAGCTGGGAAAGAATTGGAGAGATCTAAGCATATTTCCAGAAACCGTACACGATGGCACGTAGTAGTAGTGAAGGCCCGAACCCTATGCCCCTTAAGTTTATCACCACGGACATAATGAGGCCTGAAGACTTAAGTAAGTAAGTAAGTAAGTGTACCGGGTACTGCTTAAGCTTGCACAATTCACTCTTCACAAAAAAAATGCCTCAAAAAACATATTTTAAAAAGCAGCTGAATATTTGTCTATTTGTAAATTTATTTCACCTTGAAAAAAAGGCAAATAGGCGAATATTTATTTTTGTTGGGAAATATACCTGCGTAAATACCACTTTGTGTCCCATTTAAATTCAACTAGTAAGTATACATATTTGAATGCCTAACTCGTGGTGGCCAACAAACCATATTGCAGGTATTTTATAGAATTTACGGTATACCAACATAAATTTCCATGTGCCAGAGTCAGAGGGAACCAAAGATTAACAGTGATACATGCATAAAAAGCTAAACAACCAAACACATTCATACTGGGACAATCATGCGACCATATCTACATAAATATGCTTCTGCGTTATCCTTTTTTTGCGCTGCAGTAAACTACCAGCAAAAATGCAAAGCTTAGCAAAAATTTACTGCACTATATGGTACAAAATATGTGTGTATAATCCAGAAATTGAAATCCCAGTCTAAACGTCACTCTCATAAATTACATTTTATCCTGCTCTATAAATGTAGGACGGCCATCCAAGTCCATGTCTAATCTAATAACCAAACGTAAGCCGCCAAAGGACAATACTTAATGCAGCAGACTGTCTATAGTTTTGCTTTTACTCCCGATCTCCCAGCATCGACATGTCGAAATGTCAGAGTAAAACAAATTACGCAACTGGACACCGGAACATGAGTTCAAATCGTCCGTCGTCGTTGGTTGTTGGTTGCCGTAGTTGTCGTCGGTTGCCCTAGGGTGCCATGCTACTGCGGATTAGCGTGCAAAAATAGAATATCTCGCCAAACGGATATTGTTGTTTGAAAGGAAATTGGTAAATGTAAATAGCAACATCCTTCGTATCCAATATTAAAACCTTGTTACGTTGTGTTTTCATCCCCTAAGGTCAGCTTCAGTCCTTCAGTATCATTTATATTGCGTTTTTCCGAAGGACAGAGGAAACTTAGCTTTGACGTAATTGAAATGTTTATTTTATTTTTGTTTGAATATGCAAGCTAATGAACAGTATGATGTGGGAATTCGTTGTTCTAAATAAAGTTCATTTGTTCGAAATAAGTTAAATGTTGGTAGCTAGTCAATCAGTTTAATAAGTAATTACTGCATGAAGTTCATATATGCATAAGTATATAAAAAATAGACGTACTAGTTTGCCTATTATTATTGACCAGCTCTTAATATGGGGCCTCAATCCGTTGATTTGGATTTGGAAACAACCACCAAGCTTTTGTAGTCAGTAATATCCCTAGCAAAATGTAGAGTTATCCACGTTAATTTGTTTCCGTTCCACTTTATTCTACTGTACAGAATTCAACAAAGCTCCACGCTCTGTCCATGCAGTTCTCATGTTGATGAAATATCATCTTCTTTTATACAAACCATCCAGACAAGACACAATGCCTTGAAACCTTACGTAATATAAGACCATCACCCGATCTATGATTTTGTATCATATACCGTAAGACCGGGATAGTAAGAATCTTGTACAGGACACTTAAGTTGTTTGCTAATTTTGAAGATTCAGCGATTGTCAAGAGAAGCTTGTCGTTTAATCCCATCATTACTTACTTACTTAAGATGGCAATTACAATCCATCAGGGTGGATCTTGGCCTCGATCTGCAAACTATTCCAACAAACCGGTTCCTAGCTTCTTGCCACCATTTAGGCACACCAAGTCGGTCCACCACTTGATCGTGCCAGCAAAAATAAGAATTTTCTCTGTCACGTGCGTGTCGTCCATCAGGGTTAGATGCGAAGACTGGATAGGCAAGTGCAATGGTGCTCATACGCTTCACGAAACCTAGCCATCTCATTCACTGTATTATCAGTTTTTTTTGATAAAATTGATATCGCTGTAAGGCCAGTAGTATTTGTTGGTTTAGCTTCTTCACCACTCTTTATTGATCACTCGAAAAATCTTTCTCTCTCAGCTGATTTGTATGCCAAATTAAAAAAAACCCATGCCTCTGTCCCATACACCAGGACTGGGAACATTATGGTTTTATATATGGTCTTCTGTGCTCTTTAAGGGAGTGCTTTACTTTACCTACTGACTGCAGTCTTTTACAGCTCTGGCAGCTGTGTCACCAGTTTTGGTTCTTGCTTGCAGTATCTACTGATAGGCACAGTCCTTGGCTGCATGTGCCAGTCAGCACTTCTCATCGACCCAAGGTTTTGGTTGTCATATCAAAGCCAGCACACAGATATGGAACTTTTGATGGAAAGTTCAACCATTTCGTGTGTGTGTGTAGTTAGCAAAAATGGAGGAGACCTAAAAACTTTTGCCAGTTCTAAACGGCTTACTATTAGATACATTTTTCTTGAAAAGAAGTAGGTACTTTTGAAGGATTTGTCAATTCCTCGCAAGAAGCAGAAAGTTAATATGCCTTACTAGAGTACCTAGCTGTTAGGCCATAAGCTCTCTGTGGGCATACCCGCATTTAGGATCATAGAATACGTTGATCATTGCCTGAAAGCTTACACTCCCTTCCTCATACTTAATCAAAAATCCGATTAATTTTACAGCTTTATGAACTTTGAAATGCTTTTGCTTACAAGTATAGCACATGACCATTCTCAGCAATTCCACAATGGTCGTGCTGTATACCCAATTCATCATAGAATTACGTCATATCTTTCCAATTAAGTTAACAGCAGTCACACTTCGCAAGCTTCTTCTGAATGCAAGAAGGTCGAGCTAATTTTGACAAGAACTATCTCAGCTTAAACGTACAAGCCTTCGCTTGTTAACGGGCACCACCTAAAGGTAGTGATCTGCACTTTCCAATGTTTGCGATACGAGCCGAAGGCCTGCTCATGAACACTGCAAGAAGCAGTACGCCTGAAAAAATACCAGGTGGCATAGGCTGGGAATTGAATCCAGACCTCCAGGGTGATATTCCACCGCACTAACCATTACGATAAGGGGATAAATATTTGAATATTGAGATGTGGAAAACCATCAATCTAAATCCGTTTTCTAAAGTTTTGTCCCAATTTTCGTTCCGGCCTTGAAAACAGTCTTGCACTTGACACTGAATAAAACCAAAAAACATCTTTGCCAACGGTATAGTTCAGTCAGGAACCGATCCATAAGGAATCAAATGAATAACCTTTATTCCTTTATTTACATCCCGCTGAGGTTTTATAACTCTTAGCAATCTACTCATATTGTGCGTGTTCCTCCCACATCGAAACTTCCTTCACATGTGGAACAATGTAATTTGTATATTTTCGTCTCTATTTTAACTGCACGTATAAATGGAGTCTGACATTATGCTAGAGATTTAGTTGTAGGTTTATTTTTAGTTCTGTAACTCAAACTCAAACCAACAGCTTTTTCAAGAATCAAAACTAAGCAAACAACATCATTCCACACAAATTGTATAATTTGAAGAGAAAGCGAAGGAAATAAAAAAAAGGAAGAGATAAATCGGATGCACTTCATTGTCGGGCGGAAATTACTTTTCACAAACACTATGACTTCCAGCAAGGAAGAACATTTTTGAGATTAGAAAAAGGAGCACCTGTTGTGTCAGAACTTCTCATATTTCCCTGACAAAGATAAAATGTATACATCATAAAACAGTATAAGTGGAACGCTGCGGGGGTGGAAAAGCAGCACACGGCTTTATGTTTGCTTCCACTCTTGATAAAGTGGGATTATTTTCAAAACAGAAAAAAGGATGCTACAAGGTTTTTACTTTTTATATAAAACGAAAAGAGTCATTGATATCCCGTCGGAGTAGGTATGACTAAACAGCCATCCAACATGATAGGTACTTTTTGATTTAAGCTCGAAATATAAATTAATGAGTATGGAGTGCGAGGATAGAGTGTGGGAATACGTGAAGTGAGAGAAATACCATCTGTATGTTCTCTTTAAACAACAATTTGTTATTAAATCCTCTGAGTGGATATAAAGTCATCTATTATCAATTCTCGATAGTAACCAGGGGCAGTGTCTTTGTTGATTATTGAGAAAATAAACTCGTTCAGAATTTTCATTGCGGACACGAACCTCAGCTCAGTCTTAATTGGGTGGTAATCCTCCTCAGTAGTTGGTTGGAGTGGTTGGCAAATGCTTCCAACAAGTTTCTTTGATAATAAATAGTTGCAAATACTTGACCGATGGGGTGGTTTTGGCATCTTCGTAAATTCGCTGGCTGCTGTACTTAGTTTTTCTGTCGCTGTCGATTCAAGAAAGGCCGGTTTTCTTTTCAAACTGTTGGAACTGCGTGTATATTTAAAGCAAAGTTAGCTGACTCAAAACACGTTAGGATCGGGAAAGTATCACTGCGATGCTTTACAGTTTTCAGCTGAATGATTACATCCTTTCCTTGTTCGTCTAAAGAACAATATTTATGGTTTAGAGGATTTAAGGGATTTGTTATAGAACTCAAAACAGTTTGTGGATGTGGGCCTCGACTTTTCAAACAGCTATTGTTGTGAATAAGAATGCAGGTTGTATAAGAAAGCATGCTAGGGTCACTAAATGGTTCTTAAGGGCAGAGGGGATGTCTTGACTGAACTTTAGGAATAGATGCAGTGCCTGATATGTTTTTTCACTGAATTCGAAATGCACGTATGAGATGATGTTTTAACGTTTAAGGTATCGCTGCGAAATTTCCTTAGCTTCCTAAGTATCAATTCTTCCAAGAAGTTTGTTATGTTGTTGAGAGGGAAAATTGGACTGTAGTTGGATATCATATTTAAAGTTACTTTCTTAAAGATTGTAATGATTTTAGCATTTTTCCATTTTTGCGGAAAGAAGCCATTATTGATGCAGATATTAAGGATTATACCTAGTTAAGAAGATCATCATTGTTTGTGGAAGCATTTTTTGGATGAAGTTAGATACTCCACGCTGTCTAATTGTTTTTCTGGCTTATAGTAGCCTTAATTAATTCTACTATCACTTCAGGGGTGCTCATGTGCTGGGTTTCAACTGGATGACTTTGCAGGATCAATTCCACTAAATGTTACTAAATCCATTTTAAGAAGCAGGTTCTGTTGGATGGATGTTTCAACTTCATCTAAGAACACAGAAAGTTTTTCCAATCACTTCTAGCACTGGTTACTCCGGTCCAATAATTTGCTTGATGTTCTTAAAGGAACAAGATCTAGGTTCAACCGACTGAAGTCTCTTTTGCAAATGTACATTGTTGTAGAGTTGAATGGAGTTCCAGAACATAATGTTGGATGTGTTTCAGATGTCGTTGGTGAATCCTTTGGAGACGTATCGTACAGGGTTTAAACCTACCTACTCTGAAAGATTCTGGTATCTGTCTTTTCAATATGCTTTAGCTGCCTTAAGTCGACCAGTGTACCTGAAATAGCCAACTGCAAGCAGTTAGGAGTTTCATCAGGGTGGTGTTTTTTTTCCTGCTTTGGATAGTTTGATAGTTCCTTCTACATTCCCTTGTAGCCTATCAACATCCAGTGATCTATAGTTGATAAAATTTCCCGTTGGTTCTTTTAGATTACACTATAAGTTTATGATGCTTAGCTGCACCGATTACTTTATGTAACATCGCTTACAACTACATTTTTGCTGAACTCGTCTGCTTCAGCAGGAAATTACCATGATTCTTAAAGGAGACTTTCCGTGCTGCTCGCGATTGGCAAGATAACAGCAAAAATTGTTTTAGACAGAATATGAAAAAACCTAAATCAAATAAACAACCACCGCCGCCCAGTGTGGGAATTCGCGAATTTAGCGGAATAGAATTAATAACGCTTGCATACAAAATTTTAGAGGAAAGTAATCTTTTGCAGCCAATTTACAGAATAAAAATCGCCAACTGCAACTTCAATGCTATTTTTGATTTGTTTACATGATCCCCACCCAAATGTGCTTTTGTTATCACTTTCATCAATCGAGACGAGCCATTTTTTTCAATTAAATTCCGATAAATTAGCAAATTCCGACACTGTGCGCCGCGTACCGGCGCCAAACAAGCACGATTCATTGCTGGATCTTCCTGTATTCACCACATTAAAACTTGGGGATCATTATAATGAGCATTGCGTAGAATATTGTCACCACTTCACCTGCTATTAATGGAGTTTGAAAAGGGGTTGGAAGTATCAACAGAAAGTCGGTTCAAATGGAAAACTCACAAATTAAATGCACATTCAGTAGAACGAAGTGTGTTCAACCTTTGAACTGACAAACTGTAGAAAATGTTCAATATTTGCAAGATTTGCGCTAGTAAGTAGTTTGATTTTCTTGTCGTGATTACGGAGTACAATGAAATTTCACGACACATAATTTGCCCACAAATATAAACTTCGAAAATACATTTTTCTAATGGGAGCACGGCCTTATGATGATTCTCCCAGTAATTTTTGGCTCAATTTGTATCAGCGGGAACTAAATATTGAACAACCGATTCCACAAGCCTTACATTGACTGAGATGGCTAGGACAAGGTGAGTATGATTAGTGTTGAGAAGACTTATGCTACTGTATTTGGTGCAGTTTGGACCATCTTTTTTACTTGAAATAGACTATGCCTATAAATAACTTCCATTCGTTGGTGGTATTTTTTTCCACTGCTGAAATTGTACAAATAAGTTTGGTGTAAGCTCCTGACCCTGACATTAATAGTACAACCAACAGGTCCCTGTTCTTACTTCTTCTTGGTTAGGTGGATGGATATGTTAATCATCAAAGTTCATATTGAGTGCTGAGTTCGCTGCTGGAGCGAAATGGAAAATCCCATAAGAAAATCGATAACGTAAATGAAAAATTGCGTTCTGTATTTTGTTTTATTTGGAAAAGTCTCAAATCTCTCTTTACTCACAAATAATTAGATACTGGTCACATTTAATGTGTGCGGAATACGATTTCGTTATATTGGTGAAGGCTTATGAATAATTGGTCTTACATCAACAACGTCTTAAGAGTTTTCGCCGTTCATTAGTTTGGAAATGAACTCTTTCCAGCTTCTCAGCGCCAAATATTATATTCTTAGAGCAGCCCTCAACAGACTAAACTAATTATTTTGTGTGGTACCCTGGCCCTTCTTTGAACTGAGAAATCGATTAATAATCGATTATAAGGAACCTTTAATTTAAGGTTTAAAATAATTCGCCACCCTTTCCAAAATGTTTATCAAATAAGTTGTTTTTGTTTGCCCACCTCTTACCTTGACTATTTCACTACGCATGTAACTCCATCTCTTTTCTTTGATATGGGTTAACATACATTTTATTCCCTAATCCTTTTTTGAACAAAATTCTCTGCATCATGTCAAAATATGTAATTACAAAAGTTTTATCCTTCCATTTTGCCTAATCATCCAATCCCTATAGAAATTTCAATAAATCCCCATCTGTTCTATATTTAACAGTTAGAAGACAGCACCAAAAAAAAGGGATGAAATCACATTGAAAACAAAGTGCCAAACCAAACATCTTCTCCATACTCACAAAGCATACATAAATTCGTCCATAAGTTGTCACCTAGTGTCTCAGAAACTTTTAATGGTTTATCGTCAAACTATATAAGGGCGATCAATGTCCTCTTTTTCGACAATAAAAAAAAATGAGAAAAACACTTTTCAAGGCAATGAAACCAGAACTTGACTGTTTCAAAATCCAGAAAAGAATCACCCACCAGAATGGCCGGCCAAGCAAGCCCCCACTCGGCCGGCCGGCCTGGCCGCCATGATACATATCAGCTAGTTATATGCAGCCAAATGTTGCCTCCAGTTTCTTGCATTTTTTGGCCAAGTCCCAAGAGCATTTTCTGTGCCGAGCAACTCAGCAACCAACCACCAGAATAGATAGAATAAAAAGATACAAATAAACAAAGGCAAAAGAATTGCCTACGTGCCTTTGAAGGCACGATAAGTTTTCATCTCTCAAAAACGTATTCCTTATATTCCTTGAGTGGCGATGGGGGTTTTGTATTTTGTTGTAGGTATTCGCTGTTAGCATTGGGGTTGGGCGAGAAACTGAAATACAATTTTTGTTTAGAGTTTAGAGTTTTGTAGTACTTATTTTTCATTTCGTCCTTTCTTTAGCTGACTGTGACTGTTGTTTTCCCAACGTTTTGCCCCAACTGTAACTATGTTTATCCAACAGCAATTTTATCTGGGACAAGAAATTAAGCTCGACACAAAAAAAGAGTAGGTATAGTGGTGGTGGTCCTTAATTGATAAGCATCTCTGACGGCTGTAGCAGCAGCAGCTGTGTGTGTGAACAGAATGTTAGAAGGATGACGATGGAGCACATAGCGCAAAGAGGAGCTAGCTATTACACTAGAGAAATAAAATAGTTTACTCAGCAGAAGAGTACCTACTAGCAACTACATATATACCACTCTAAAGTCCTATACCTATACTATTACTTTTGTTCTTTGTTGACTGTTTCCTTTTCAAGTTGCGGACATAGCTGGGTTGCAAATAGTTTGAAGCTTCAAAATAACATCGTATCTTGCCTTAAGATTGTCTTGAGTATAATGGAAAATGAAACAATATTAGAGGAAAGAGAAGAAGTTGAAAGTAGGCCAAATTAATTAAAGAATTTTAATTGAATTGCATCTGTTGAAGAACTTGGAAAATCAACCCAAAGTTAAATGAACCCTTCAATCTTTGGGCTTCTCTGTTAATATGCAATTTATAAATATTTTAAATTCAAGAATTAGTTGTATACTTATATTATTTACTCGTTGGTTTGTAGTACATAATTTGATATCTCGAAATATTTTTCAACGTTAGTTCATGTACGATACGAGTAAGACGATTTTTACTGGATATATGTAGTTCAAGATAAAATGATAATGTTGAGTGGTTCCTTCTTGTGTTTTAATAAATACTTCAGTCTTTTACAAGGAATACATTACACATTTCGTCTATAGAATTCCTAATGGGAAGAAGTTTTCTAAAATATGTTAATGAATTAACCCACATGAAAATTGCTTTCTACTTATAATACAGTAATTTTGTGATCAAAAAGGTTCCTAGAAGGAAAATTTTGGGTTAGTTTTGAATTATTTCATACTCTATGTTTCTTGGGGTGCTGAATCCGAATCTTTCAATATGGCGGTGGAAAAAATTTATAGGTGCTTTTCAGATATCAGTAAGACCATGGTGAACATTTTCAGCAAATTTCAAATTAACATTTTACTGAACTATATTAGTACATAGGTACCCAATACTAAATATTTTAAAATGTTTTTTTGGGAGCTGAGTCCGATTCTGAGTTTGCCAACAAAATTTCGTGACGCAACATAGTCAAAAATGCAAAAAACCACGAAATTTTCAATGGTTGTGCAGTTCTTAGCAAATTTTACCCTAAAGGATTAGTTTTTAGTTACAACCATGCAACTGCGTGTCAAAGGAAACTAAATTTGAGCCCAAAATTGTCTACGTAGCCATAAAAGTTTCCAAAATATTCCAATCCTCAAATTTTATCAATTTCCGAGTCCCTTATGCTGGTTTTATTCACTTTTGTTCAACTTTCTGAAAACTTCAAAGTTTACCAAGTACGGAGTTGATTCCAAATTATGAGTTATGAGTTTTTTCTATAAGAATGTGTGACTAAAAAACATGAAAAGAATCTAATACGTTTGAAGCCGCTAAAAGGCCAAAGATGGGCGTGCTCCAGCCAGCTCAAAGCACGGATCCACCTAAATAATGATGCCAGCCATTAATTAGTCGTCGCTGCTTGGCTACCAAAATTAAACATGTGTAACTTTCCCAACTGTTGAACTTGTTTATCTTTGCCAGCCTCTGTAATGTGTACTCGCTGGCTGAAGCCATCAGAAACGATTTTAAGTGGTAACACCAAGCTGGCAACAGCTGCTAGCTAATTTCTCGGCTGCCAGTCAGCTATATGTAGGTGTGAACCATGCTTGGCTTCGGATATTTTTATTCACCAAAGACGCAGAAACAACGCTGGTCTGCTTAGAAAGGAACAATGTATGTATGGACGTCAGCCTTTCACTTTGAGTCTTAACTTTGGATCTCACCAGTAATATCGCGCTTACAGAATTATCATCGATGACCTTATAAAACTGCATTGACGAAATCTCCAAAAAAGATAACAATGAAACATTTGAATTTAATGAATTAGTTCACAGCTGTATTTTTTTTTTATTTAATTTTTTGACGTTTAAAACAATAAAATAAACAGAAACGGAGAAATACATACTTATGTACAAAAATTAAATTTTAAACGAAAATCCCAAGTTTGATTTGCTAAACTCTATTTATTTGGAGAATTGCGAATATCAAAAGTTGAAGAACTTTGACATTTCTCAACTTTGGAATATCTGAAGTTGATAAATAGATTTTCTAAAGTTGAAAACAAA
The DNA here is from genome assembly GCA_948107695.1 of Meliscaeva auricollis. Lineage (NCBI taxonomy): Eukaryota > Metazoa > Arthropoda > Insecta > Diptera > Syrphidae > Meliscaeva > Meliscaeva auricollis. The sequence goes on from OX403616.1 coordinate 43,016,218, forward strand.
AATCCTCACGTTGTATTCAACGTTGAATGATTAAATCGCCCTAAATGTGAAAGATTCCAATACTCACCCAAAACTTTCCTAGTAAAACACTGTATAACTGAATTTTAATAAAAAAATAATAGTTTGAGAACATCAACAATGCAGATTTAAAAAAAAAAAAAAACACGAAATAAAACGTTAAAATTTCTTGCCTAAACACAGAAATTTGAAAATCAAACAAGTTTCCACTTGGAATAAGCAAAAGGTGAACAAACAACAAAAATATGGCATCCACCAGTATACTAGCGGTTATGATAACTTTTATAAAATTTTTGCATTTTACTTTTTATCCAAAAAAACATACGTAAATGTTTTCATAATAAGAAACGAAGAGTACAAAATTATCAACATTTTGCTATATTTTTGAAGAGAATGCAGAAATTATAGCACTTAAAAGTTATAGCAATTAAAACTCAATTTTCATAGTAAAAATCGGAAAAACTGTTTTAAATAGTTACAAAATACTTATTTATGATTATTTTCACTGTCAATTCATAATTTTTGTAAATTCAACCATTAAATGGTTAATATTACTAGTTAAAATAGTTATTTTTAACTATTCAATATTAAAAATAAGCTACTAAATATAAAAACCAAACTATTCAACAGTCAATTTTAATATTGATTTGTGCAATTTATAGTCCTAATGGTAAAAATCCTTAAGATTAATTTGTGCGCAGCAAATTAGCATTTAAAAAGCACTATTTCGGACATAAAAAAAAATCATAATTGTCTTATTTTCGCTCGCTAACTTCAGTCTTATTTTATAGAAATTTTAAATAACTAAAATGCTATTGTAGCTACAAAAACGAAGTTCATGCTACTTAAAAACAATTTAAAAGCTGCAAATTTGGATGCCAATCAAAATTATTTCTTAGTCATTTAAGTCCGCTAACTTCTAACTTATTTTAGCGGAAAATTTAAAAACTCAAAATCCATGCGAGCTATACAAGTTTTTGGTTTGCGCAACAAATTAGCATTAATAAGCTATAATTTCTATGATTAAAATTGTTTGATTCCACCACAAAGTGTCCGCCAAAGTAAGGTACGTATGTCTGATTGTTATCTCCATTTCGATTTGTTTTACGAGTCCTAAACTCCCCCTATAGTACCTATATCGCTAGTAAAAAATGTAGGGAAGTATAGTACAATGCTGGAAAGAGGAATTTATCGTTCCTCCAAACGTAACGAGCTCCTTGAGAGTTGAACCATTTTAAAATTTGCTTTGAGAGCTGCTTTTTCTCATTGTGTGAAACCTTTTTTTCGTTAAAAGTCATTTTCTTGACTGACAATTCCTACAATTATACTCTCTAAGATATTAATTGAAAAAAATAATAAAGAAAAAAGTCATTCAGAACTTTGAACCGCTGCTACAAATCAATCAATATTATTTAAAATATAAAATATGTATTATTGTAGATAATGGTAGAATAGTATTTCTGGACTTTTCTTTAAAATCACTGCGTACAATTGTAAAGGAATTGAATAACAATTTTATACAGATTTTATATACTTCAGTAATTAATTCTTCATTTATTAGTACTTTTTCGGAAGTTTTAAGTACAAGTATTAGCTACAGTATATGTACTTAGAGTTTTTAAGTACAAAAACCAAAGAAGTTCCAAGTAAAATTACTCTAATTTGTACTCATTCTTTAAGTGAACAGTATTGTAAGTCTGTATAACAGTAATTGTTATAATATACATTTCGTCAACTGAATACGTACAAACATTTTTCAATAATAAAAAACAATATAAAATAATAATAAAAAATAATAATTACTGTGCCATCTGTTGGTGCTAACAATTCCCTTAAGATGTTAAGAAAATAATTCTAAAATTGTTTTCCAAAAACAACCACCAGTTTTCTTTCAATCACTTGCAAAGCTTTCTACTAAGACAGATTCCATTTTTTTTTTTGAGTCAGCTGAATAGATACAAAAAGTTTTATTTTTAATAGCTTCGTAAATTCGATCCGTTATGGAATCGAATACCCTTTTAATGAAGTTAAACGAAATTTCACTCCACACTAACTTTGTTGCAGCAATTAAGAATTATTTGTGGTCAAACAGACGACCACCCCCTTAAACTTTGCGTACTAACCATCTCAAGCCATTTTAAATGATTTTTAGATCATTTTAGTATGTCGGCCATTAAAACAACTGCACATTTTGCTGATTGATTTTAGATAATTTAGGAAAATTTGTTTTCAAAATTCCCTCATACCCAGCTGAATAATTCTTGAAGTCTTATCCGTTTTAGATGGCTTGAAATATTGATTACTCTTATAACTGTTGAGCATCTTGCGCTTACACCGACTTTTTATTTTATTCTTATTTAATGCGTACCTTAAAATGTTTCGTCTCTCAGCTGTTGATGTGGTTTTCTTACCTCTATTTATGTTGTTTTCCGCACGAATCCTTATTTTTTGGTCAATTTTATCAGCAATCTACCCTCCAGTTAAGCCTTGGTCCCTAAGCAAATCCATTTTAGCTTTTTCATTACTGTTAAGGCATGTAGATCTACCCATTTTTCTTAAAATTTTAAATCAGGAATTTAATTCCACCGAAAGCTCTAAAATTGTTGATTTAAACTGTCAAGCTTTCCAAAACACTCATAAATAACGAAAAAATGCGGTTGTATTCATTAAGTTGACTCAAAAAAAACTCCTACTTTGCATATGAAACACAAACTCGAGGTTGATTTTAGATAATTCTTTCGGAATTATTTCCTTAATATCATAAGGTAATAGTTAGCAACAACAGATGGCACAATAACCATCAATGCTTCTAACTAAAATGGACAATGTATCTTCAAATAATTGTATGCGTATTGAGTTGACGAGGAGTGTCTCAATCAATATTATTGAAAATATGGGACTCCTTACTGTAGGTATACGTATGTCTTCTTATTTAATTTTGTTCATAAAATACCATATTTCATAGTTCATAAAATCCCATATTTCTAAATAAAATATTTTTATACAAACAGATTGTCCAATAAATCAAATTGTGTGATATTTAAGATAATATATTATGCTCCCTACGTCACCATGTATAATTAAATATATATATACATGAACATCAAGTATGTAATTATAATTAGTATCATACCGTACTACTTTCTCCATTTGCAACAAGTGTCGGCATTTAAACTAACATATACAAATGTATCTCTACCAAATTATCCCTCTCCCACCCCCTTTTCCCATATAACTTTATATCATTCACAAACAAAATATAAAAACACTCGCACACAATCTCAATTTTGAAAATCAGGGATACTAATTAAAGCCATCCAAAGATATAAAAACTGCAAATAGAGTGATAAACTGAATTTACTTAGTGTCAAATACCTTTACTTTGTTGATCTAACAATCTGCCAGAGAATAAAATGATACCAAGTGCAAAAGTGTCAATTGTGAATTTGCGAACTGAGTGCGTTTTATTTTTAATCAAATATTTGCCGCAAACTTGCACATCATAATCTCACAATAATTAACATCGAAGACAAATCAAATAGAATAATAATAGTCGCACAGCTTCCATAATCAAGGGTGTGTTTATATAGAGACAGCTTTCAGCTGAAAAGTGGTTCAACGTTTACTGGTTGTAATTGTATATGTACCACACAAACACTCTTCCTGTTCGTGCAATTCAAAATACAATAAAAATTACTGAGAACATTTAATACGATTATTAAATATTGAGAAAGCTACTGAGTGTGGTGATCCTTTGATAAGATAAACATAAATATGAGTAGGTATTGGCTTGAGTTTTTTACTTGTTTTTGTTTTCTTTTGATGTAATAAAAAGCTTTTTCTCATTATTTTTGAAGACTGCGCACTAACACTTGTTTGAACGGGGAAAAATTCACTGATGGTTTGGCTGAGGTGAAATTCTTGGAAATGATTTTTTCATTGACGATGGTCTAGATGTGCAAGTGTTGCAGACTCTTCGCAGCGATTAAAAGTATTTAAATTGTTCCAAAAACAAAAAAAAAGTACTCATACGCCACAGTGTAAAAGTATAGAGCATAGATTAATTGTACTATCTGTGCTAGAAATTGATGACAAACAGTTTGTGGATTTATAGTAATTATGCTCAAGCAACATGTTTCCAATGTTAGTTGATATTAGCCTATAAGAGCATTTATTAGAATTTAGGAGTGGAGTTATAAAACGTATAACGAAAATGTGAATATAAAGGTTTTGAATTTTATTATTTACGAACAAAAAAAAATATAAACTAGGCTCAAGATAAATATTTTTTTGTCTTTCAAAGTGCATAAAAACTGTTACCTGTTAAAAAAAAAAACAAAAAGCTTACGGTCGCATTTATGTGAAAAAAGGAAAAAGAATCTTAAACCAGCGAAAAGCCGGATGTAAAGGTGCATCGGAAAGGGACTCGGGTGTGTTTTGCATAGTGAAAGAAAATTGGACAATTTGACCACAAAAGTACAAAGAAGATTATAAAAGATTCTGGAATAGAAAATAAAATACGGAACCTTGAAAGTTTGGAAACCTAAAAAGAACCACAAAGAACGAAAAGTTTTTAGAAAAAAATACTGAGAAGAAGAACAAAGAACCTCCAGCAAGTGTGTTTACTTTCAAGATTGAACAATTGGAAATAAACATAAAAGAACTGAATTAGAATCCCCGTTAAGAGAATGTTTAGGAAATTTAACTGGTTCAAAACTCACCTGAAAAGATCATTGAAAAGGTTTCCATATTTGTTTTTGTATAGAGTGTCATGCATCTATCTGAAAAATTTACCTTTTCGTCTCACTGAACACTTTGATTATACGGATACTACAGCATTAAGATTTCGGCGGGTTTGCGTGCCGCAAAATATTGAAAAATTTACACAATTGTTATCTGGGAGAACCAAAGCTTTGTGGTTTAATTTTAAAGCATGGGAAAGCAAAAAAATGGAAACTTACTGTCAACTACATTGAAAAAAAAAAATAAAATGCACGACTGGGTAGCACTTACTTGCTGTTGAAGATAAAGTTACTATTTATGCTAAGCCCTTTTAATTAAAAATTTGTAAATGCAGTTTTAGAAAAAAAAAAACAATTAAAAAAGCATTAAATTCGATTTTCAAATGACTAGAACAGCTTCTTAAATGAATTTAACCTCAAAACAAAGTTTGCAATTTGATTTCTTCTGTAATGATACATTTCTAGATGTTCGAGCCGTTTAAATAGTTTTTGAAAAAATGATTTTTCAAAAAAAAAAATTTCAAATTTTTTTTAAAAATCCAAAAAATAGTTTTCGATTTTTTTTACTGAATATTATTACCGCAACTTGAAAGCATCCATATAAAAAAATGGTTGAAATTAGTTTAGTCATGAAGAAGAAAATCAGAATTAAAAAAAAACGGTTCTATGGCAGGTACCGTTAATAACGGTTTTTGAAAAAAAAATGGTTCTTATTTAAAGATAGACCTTGCCTTAAGAAATGACCATGATTTTTTTAATCAAAATCGTAGGCACCGTTTTTCTGAAAAATGAGTTTTTCTAAAACTGGTATATGACAGGTACCGTTATTTGGGGCCAAAAAAAAAAATTCAAAAAACGTCTGGGATATTCTCCAAAAAATACCACATACCAAGTTTGGAGTAAATCGAGCCATCCGTTTAGGCTGTGGTCTCTGATACATACAGACAGACAGACAGACAGACAGACAGAATTGTCGGATACACTTTTTTATCATTCTCTATCATCGTAATGTCATGTTTGATTGTTATCTCAACTTTTTTTACTGTACGAATGTATAACTTGATATATGGTACCTATATCTCAAGTAAAAATTTAGGATTTTTAATAAAACGTATTTTTTTTTTTGTTTTTGAAAAATTAATTTTTCGAAAACGAGCCACTAATGTTTTCTTGAAAATGGCATATCGACTTTTTTTAAGAGTGGTTTGAGCATTTTTATATATAAAAACTTAATTTTTTTAAGACTGCTCTAATAGATTTTCAATTTTTTTTCTAAAAATTAATTTCTCTAAATAAAATCAAATGGCATATTTATTTTTAAAGCTCCAAGTTACTTAAGAAGTTATTTGAGTCATTTAAGTAATTAATTTTTAATTTTTCAAACGTTTTATTTGACTTTGATAATAAGAGCAAGATCTAGAATTCGTGACATTTCAAAAACCAATATAACTATGCGGGCTTCTAATTTCCAAGGTCATTATTGGGGTCGCACCCAACACTTTCTCTTGCGATACAATAATCAAGTTTAACCTATTTTTAATTTTTAAAATTATAGGTTACATAATGTCTGTGTTTTTCTTAATTTTTTAATAAGCTTTTAGTTTAATCTGCAAATCATCTACCCACCAATGGACCAATCTCTTTTGCTCTAAAATCATTCAGTTACATCAAAAATTTCTTTTTGCACTAAATATTTTGCTGAACTGTAGGTATTGTTTTTTTTTTTATTTTGATCGGCTTCCAGGACAAACATATTTTTAACAAATTAAATTAAAATCAATATCATTTTCATGACAAATTTTGTTCTCACATACTTAAGTTGAGTATTAAAAATAACAAAGGCAACACCTTTCCGTTCCTGAAAAATGGCCCACACAAAACGACACGTCTATACTAAATAATAAGAATAAAAAAACAAAACAAAACCAAACATAGCATAACACACAAATCAGAGGGGAAATCAAAAGAACAATACAATAATTTTCGAAGCACATAATTATCCACAAGAAGAATCATAACAAACCATCACGATATCAAAAGAGAAAAGCTCCCCTCAAATATGGCAGCCAGAACAGAACCCACAACCATGAGTATCAGTTTCAGCAACAAACCCAAATTGGGGAAAGAATTATGTAGGTATAAATTTTTGTTTTCAACAACAAACTATCTACAATGGACCAAACATTTTCTTGAACCATCATTTTAAGGAGAAAGTACACCTACAAAATAATAATAATAAAGAAAGCTTAACTTTAGATACATTACTGACCAAATAATACAGCATCCATCTGAGAACAATATAATAATATAGAGGGGAAGCGCACCCCCAAAAATGAACTTTTTCTCTCATTTCTTGTGTCGCGAAAGCGAAAAACCAGAATCTGCCACAACTATAGCAGCCAAATCGATTTTAGTCAGGTGTAGTCAGTGTTCGAGTTCGGTTGAAGGCATCGTTTTTGTTTGCTACATCATCGGTTTTCAAAGAAAGTACTGTTTTTTCTAGGATATATTCATCATCATCATCGTTGGCTTTTTTCTATCCATTTTTCTCGATTGATAAAAAAGTGAATTATCCAAAAGAAAGTTTTCGAAACATCAAAAACATACAAAAAAGTGACCCCTAATACTAAAAGGTGCTAAAACAAATAGAATATAAAAGATCAGAAGAAAAAAGTTATTTCCAAAAATTTCTTTCCATCATATACATACATATAATGTAGGTAGTGTACACTTAGACAGTTCAGTATGTAACCATCAGGAAGAAAAGAAAAAAAAATGAAAACTTGATAAAAAGCAAAGAAAAATCAAAAAAAAAAAAAATCGAAAATAAAAAAATCATACCTACTCGACAAGGAAAGCTCTCCTAGATTTATGTTATTGTTGTTTTTGTAATGAAATTTTCATCTGGTATACAAATATTCACCACACCCTGATCTGCTTTTGCTGCTGCTGCTGCTGCTGCTGTATTTCTTCTGCCTTTGCCTGCTGTTACCTACTTTAGAGCTCCATATCCTTGTCGTATGAAAATTCGGGTGCAAATACTGTCTTCCCTTGGTGACATCCGTTTCACTACGCAACATCCTGTCGGTCGGTAATAATCACTATAGCTCTTAAATTTTCAATCGAATTAATTTATACAGCATAAATTTTTCAATCTAAAAAATAAAATAGAAAATAGTGAAAATAGTATAGAATTTTATAACTTCATATATACATGGTGTATACCTACAACAACAACAACAACAAAAAATAAATAAATTAATATTTAATAAAAGTGAAATCCTTTCTCATGTCTTCAGCTGGATGTGATAATCTTAACCGGTGATGTGGAACTTTATAATCGCAATTAAAAAAGTTCACACAGTAACATCAGTAAAATAGAAAAAAAATATTCATAGAAGTGAAAATTTCTAGTTTGTATCTGTAATCAGTGGAAGTTTAAAGAAAAAAGAAAATTTCAAATCCAAAGAGCATGAGAAGAAAACATGTTCAGCGAATAGGAGCGAGTGATTAGAAAAAAAGTGTTCTGGCAAAATTAGTTTGTTTTTTGTTACCCTCGAATGCAATCCGAACGAAAAAGTTCCGAATATTGTTTAAATTGAAATCAGTGAGCCAAAAATTCATGTGAATTCCTTTATAACAATTCCAATCTCAAAAATATCAACAAATTAAAAAAGAAAAATAACTCAAAAAGGAAGTGAAAAGTTAAAAAATAAAAATCTTAAAATTTTTATCAGCAACAATTTATCTTTAACACGGCAATGCTTTAACCGATAAAAAAAAATTAGTATCTCCAGGGAGGAGCTGGAAAATTTAATTCTGCCACAACAACAACAACAACAACAAAAAGAAAAATTGTACAAAACTTTAACAGAATCCACATCTCGTTGTGTGTTCCATATTTGATCCAGATAACCAGAAGCATCAGATACTCACTAAAACACACACTTAGAGCTATACATCTCGCCGAGAGAGCGAGATTGACAAGAGAGTAGAATAAATACCTACATTCCTGTGAGAGGAGCTTACTTGTTGTTTTTTTTCTGTTTGTTTTTTAATTTGTTTTGTTGTTGGTTGATTCACTATAAAACTAAACTACTTTTTGTAAGGAAAAGAGTATAGTACCCTACTCTATCATCAGCATCATCATCGAAAAGGAGTCCTGTGAGCATCTGTGTATCTAAAAAAGAGAAGAAGGAAGACTACAACGTTTAGAGGAGGGAAAACGCGCGGCAAAATATTCGCCAAGGTATGTGCAATCTTATAGAAATGTGTACTTTGAGGCTTAAGGGTCATTTATAATTGAGAGAAGGGTTGGCAATTCAAATTTTGTGCCTACCTACATAAATATGGAAAAGGGTGTGTAATTTGGGACACATTCACAAAATGTTCTCCAAGTTGAATTTAATTTATGTATGATGGTTTGAATTATTTTTAAAGGTCTTAAAGAGCATAAATGTTGTTAGATGTAATAAAATTGATTGTGCACTGTTGCTTTATGGGGGATATACCTAACCCTATAAAACATTTCACTGCTAAACTAAATTCTGGAAAGAGATTATGTGTATATAAATGAAAACGTTGTTTTTTTATTATTTTAAAACCTATTAATCAATTACCCTAAGATTTGTGTAAACACAAAATTCGTGTATAAATTTGTGTATTTTTGTTATGAAAATGCACATAACTATTTGAATCTTAAATTGGACATAATTTATGTGTCATTTGGTATCATCCGAATTGCGGCTCAAGTTCTGAGATGTTTTTATGTTTTTTGATTTACAAAAAAGTTTGTGTAAACACAAATCGTTTTATGCTAGATTAAGCATATAATGACTTACTCAAGAACAGAATTTTGTTATTCTTTTATGTAGCCTCTCTGCGTGGAGGGGGAGAAAAATTAATGGAGTCTTGCAAATTTCAAAAATAAGTAGTGGTAATGCTTGACACTCGAAGGAACGGTAATACAAAATATAACTGCTTTTAAGGATATTGCATGAATAATTCAAGTGAATCAAAAGTTACACGATGATAGGGAATTGTTGATTTCTTAGGAAGTAATTCAAACTGTTTTATAATACAAAAATTTTTTTTAAAAATAACTCGATATCTTAAACGATTTCTGAGATATTTGACAGAAAATCCATTTTCAGCAATTTTTGAAGTGTTTTGTTGCTGAAAAAACAGAAAACTTTTCAAAGATTTTTTTTATAAATCTTACCGATTTATAATCACGATATTCTGTGATGAATAAAACTTTTTTGGAGTCAATATCGCTGCCCGTTTTCATGACATTTGATACAAAACTCATTTTTAATTATTTATGATTTTATTTAAAAATTATTTCATTCATGTTAAATACACAATGAGGTGTTAAATTAAATAAGCATTAAGTCGATATACTTATTTCACTTATTTAAATAAATTAAAAAACCTCAATTTTGAAAAATAGGTGTTTAAAGTTTTAAAATTGGTACATCATCAATGAAATAACGGCGTATTCCCGCTTTTTACGGGGAAGGTAGAGAAAAAGAATGGAAAAACGAATAATTTTGCATCATAAACTAAAAAAATCTGTTTTGTTTTTAGATATGACCGTCTTCAAGTATATTAGCGATTTGTTCTCAAGATGTTTGAGGCAAAATTCATCTTAACACTTTTTTTGTAACTGCAGTAATAATAAAATGGGTTATTAAATTTTATTGAAACCCCTGTCTGCATCTTTTGAAATTAAAAGTTGTAAAATAGAATTCATTCATACAATGGCAACTTTAAACGGATCTTTTTTTGGATTTATTATTCACAATATAGCGCATACAACTTATTTAAACTTATTTCGATGAGTTGTCCGGTAAACAACAGTTGTTGTTTTCCAAATACACTTTTATGATTATTCGATTGACAAAGGCTTCACCAAACACAAAATTTGCAAAGTAAAAAGTTCTTTTCTGCAAATTTCTCTTTTCAATTGTATGCAAAGAGAAATTTTGGTTTGCAAATAAGAGTTTGTTGAGAAAAGATGTCAAAAAATCATAATAAAAAATAATGAATATTTTTCTTCTTCACATATCAGGAATCTTATATCTATTTTGAGTAATTGTTTACTGGGAACAAAAATGAAACTGTCATAGATGCATATAGCGAAAAAATGAGGGGTTTCAATTAAACGCAGTAATCCTAAAACTTAAAGATTATAAAAGTCTAAAGATAAAAGATATTCAGTCCTATTCTAAACAAAAATTCCCGGGGAAATGTTTTCGGGAGAAGCAATCGAACTATTCCCGGAATTGTATTCCGTTTTCGATTGCAATTCGTTCCTCTTGTGTTTAGAATGACGTAAAAGTGAAAAGTAAACGAAATTGCTTGTAACTTATCGATTAGGAGCCTTTCTCCCATAAGCATTTCCCTGGAGATTTTTGTTTAGAATAAGGCTGATTATTTTTACGAGGACTTGTTTTTTTTTAAACTGCAGACGACATTAACAGACACAAATTTCCATTAAATGTTAACATGACTCGAGTAAAATCCTCCAATTTACCACTAGATTTTAAAAGATCAACTATATCCGTATTTTCTTAAACACTGAGTAGCTTCTCAGTGTTTCAATATATTTGCAACAAAACAAAAAAATTGAATATAACACGGCTTATAAAAAAACTTAAGCTAATGGGGTTGCATTGTGTTAATGATGGTAGTTGCCGTAGAAGACTACCTGAACAATTGTCTCCTCAGTTGTCGTTATTCTTATCAAAAAATAACAAAAAAGTTTGTGATAGTTGAATACTCTACGATTTTTAGGAGTTTTTAATAGCCACTTACTTTGCTATTTTGCAAGTTCAAATGCAAAGTTCTATTTTAAATTGATGAAACGCTTATTCTTTTAACTTTTCAAAAATAGTTTGAAAAAATTAAGAGTCTTTTGACTTTGCAAATTTTGTTAAACACTTTGCAGGAAATTACTTTTTTTTGCAAAGATGCAAAGCGAAAAGTGTGTTGTGAAATAGGCCCCTGACCTGTCTAATAATTTAGCTGAATAAGCTGATGATGATATATAATTTTGTAGATAATTTTATTTTACATATAAGTACTTGTATATAGTTTTTTTTTTTTGTCGTTTTCTACCAAAAGAAAGTTCGAACGTTTGCAGCCTCCCACCAACCGCTGATAAAATTACATTTACATACATATAAATGAATGCATAATTTCACTGCATCAAATGTCCACAAGTGCTTGTAGTGCTGTTTTATAGTTCCCTAGTGTCTGGTCCTGACTAGAATAGAAATAGAAACGGCTCCGGTAGGCAGTGTGAGTGACCATTATTATTAACACGTATTCAAACATTAAACAGAATTATTTTAAAACTGTTTTGTATTACATTCTAATAATTTTGTATTAAAATTGATATTCTCGATAAGAAAAAGACTACAATGTAATCCAAAGGTTTAAAACGTAATCCAAAGGATTAAAATTTAATACTTTACCATTACATTTTAATACAATGAAATTAAATGTTAATCCAACTGTATTAAAAGAGCAAACATGACGTAGACGATAACAAAGGCCATTTTTAAAAGTGTCTCACGTATGGTTTTTGGTACCCCTTATCTGATCAAATTTAAAGAACAAATGATCTAAATTTGCACTATTTTGAAGGCACTTTGGGTTTTTTCGAAGTACAATGTATGAATTACTGATAAGATTTAAATTGCCATAAGATTTGACTTCACATAATTTGCGAAAAAAATAATAAAGATAATAATATCACCATTTTAATAATAAAAAGTAATGCACGTTGTGCTTCATTTTAAAGAATTAAGAGAGAATATAAAATAATAAAGAGAGAAAAGAAAAGAATAATATTTTAAGAATCTTTTAATAAATTTTGCATTGAAAAGTAATACAATTGAATTATAAAATATCCTTCCAATATATTAAATTTTAATAAATTTTGTGTTAACTCAAAATTTGAATATATGTCATGTATTGAATTTCAATACATTTCTGGTGTGGACCTATATGCAACCCAAAAAATATTTAACAGTACCCCAAAATTTTTAACCGTGTACTCTTACTTAAAGCATTAGATTTTTCAATTAACATATTTACATACATATTAATTTAATGTATGGTTATAATTTTGTATTTTAGTCTGTTGGGTAACTGAATTTCACATTTGCTTAGACTTTCTTAAGCAAAAAACTTGGATACTTAAAAAGCGTTTGAGGTGCAAAATTGGGGTTTGCGCTAGAAATTTTGATTTGAAAAACTTCATTTTTTTTTTTTTAACATATACTTTTTAAATTTCCTCCATTGGCTCTAGTGGGTCAGAACTACCTGCTCATTTAAAATTTAAAATTGGAATAGAAAATGAACCATGGGAGCTAAAAAATTAATAAACATTTATTGAGCGGGGCTTAGAGTCACCAAAGATTTACTGTGGTTAAAAAAAAAAAAAAATAATTTTATGCAAACTTAAAATAATTTAAGAAGCTACAAATTTAGATGGCACCCAAAAGTTTTGTTTTGTATATTTAGGATTTTGTTCAATAACTTTAGATTTTAGCTGAAAATTCAATAACTCAAATCAATAAACAATAAACAAATGCGAGTTACAAATGTTTGGTTTGCGCGTGAATTAAGCATTTAATTAGCTACGTTTGCTTAAATTAAAGTATTTTGATTCCCCTAAAGTAAGGGATGTATCGAGTACATTAATTTTTTGTGTTGAATTGACCAGAAGAAGTGGAAGGTTTTGAATTGTGACATTGCCTTCCTCAACATTCTCAACACGCAACATTAAGGTATGCATATTTTTTTTATTTAGTTTTTAGCTCCACCCACAAATTTATAAAAGAAAATCTACCAGTTTGTTCATATTTGAATGTTATCCTAAACTAAATCTTAGATTACACAACTTGTGTATACATACAAATTTGTGTATTTTTGCAATAAAAAGACAGAATATCATCTGAACCATAACTCGGATGACACCAAATGATATACAAATCGTTTTTATAAATGTCATTTTCGATCATTCAATTTGTGGTTCAGATGATTTTGTGCATATTTATGTCAAAAATACAAAAATTTCAGCACAAATATTGGTGTTCACCCAAATCGTGTGATACTAGCTTAAATCTTGTTTTCTGAGAATTCATAGTTACAGTTGTTAATCATAGAAATAGCTAACTTGTACAATGTTTAGTGGGTTGATAAGCGCCATTTAACTGAAAATTATGCAAAAATATTTTACCCACTGTGTGAATAAACTAGCCCTTAAAACCTTTATTTTAATTTTAGGAACTCACTAATAAAAGAATATTCCTCATTTCTAGCATAGAGTTAAAACAAACGTGTTTTTGGTATCATCAAATATTTTTCCGACTTTCAATAGGAGTCGAGATATTTGAGCTTTATTTTTCCCATCTCAAAACGAAGATTTCAGTTTGTTTTACAAATAAGTATTCATAGCTTACGAAAAATATGACATAGACAAATCATATTGCTTTCAAATGAAATGTACTTTTCTAGTCTATTAGCTAGAAAACGTTATTTGATGAAATGTTTAGTACTTACTATTAAAAAAAAAAAAATGATGACGATATTGTAGTTTTCGTAATTTCATTCTTTCCATTAATTTCAGAGTCAAATCCTAAAAAAAATGATGCTAGTCGATATTACCTACTTTATCTCTTTGTGTAAACATATTTGCAAACCTCGGATTTAACACCCAAAAAACATAAAGTATAAAAGAAATCATCAGATGAAATTATATTCGTCCTCAATACGTATTTGACGTATTGCTTATTGATGAATAAATTTTTCAAGACATCAGTTTTGCGTCTTTAATTTTGTGATGAAAAGCTAGCTTGTTAAGTCAATTTTATGTTAAAGAAAGCTTTATTGTATTCATATTTTAGACTCTGTTAAGTGGTATTTTTGCGAAATAAATTCATTTTATTAACAGTACAATGGGAAATATAAACACCTATTATTGAAATAAATACACTGATTGAAAATTTAAATTTGAGAAATTATTTTAATTTAGTTTTTTTTTTTAATTCAGGCACCAAAGTTGCACTTGAGAAATAATGAACTGCAATTGAATAATAGATATCTTTCAAATTTCTCGTTTAGTTCAATCAAAGGTTTTTGTTGAATATATTTTGCAATGAAGCGAATAATAATTTCACAACTTGATGTGCTTGACTTTTTACTTGTATAAGAAGCTCTGCTTTTAGTGTTAGTTTTGTAAATCTGCCAAACAGGCTGGGTAGAACTTCTTTATTCCGATATTGTAGCTGATATAAAAAA
Source organism: Meliscaeva auricollis (assembly GCA_948107695.1). NCBI lineage: Eukaryota > Metazoa > Arthropoda > Insecta > Diptera > Syrphidae > Meliscaeva > Meliscaeva auricollis. The sequence continues at coordinate 43,031,292 of OX403616.1, forward strand.
TTATACTAACATTTTTGAATTATTAAAATAAAAAAGGTGTGTTTTTCTTTTTTAATGTGTAGTGATAACAAATGTTTATTTCCGACCGTCTTCGCTTTTGGTTATTTGAAATGGTTAAGAGGCATGGCTGATATAATTTAAATGCTGAAAGTGAAGAAAAAAGTGAAAATGTTTGTAAATTTATCTCTCAACCGGATCAACAGTGAAAAATATTGGAAAGTGTGTCTTCCGATATGTATATGAATTTTGAGTATTTTTTTTTTAAATTTTTTGTTAAATTATTTTGATTGACAGAATTTCAGAAGTCAAATCAGCGTTAAAGGTTTATTCCTTCAATATTGGAAATTACGGCTATGCGTATAGACTTTTGGCAGAAGGTTCTTTTCAAAAGAGATCTTGCAGGATTATAGCATTGTTATTCCAGAAAGTTAGTACAGTAAATTATATTTCCTTGATATGACTAAAAAAAAATCTTATACCCTACTTTCAGACATGAAAAAATCATTCCACGAAAAATTCTATCTTTTCTGTACTAAAAGAAATGTTTTGATGTTATGCTTTGATGTTTTATTAATCCGATCTAAAACCTGGACAGCATGGCTCTGCCCGAATCCATCCAAAGAATTGTTTCCCATATTATTTCGCATACAATTCGTCTTGGCTTTGCTTTTCTATAGCCAGACAACATCCGAAGGAAGACTTTACTTGCCCTGTTGAAGAACCGACAAAAATATCTGACATTGATGGTGGAGCTGAAAGTGTTATCAGAAAGTATTAACTCGTATTATTCTCGAAGGTGGTAATGATTTCATGAGACAAATCTTTAACAATAGTACAGTAGTTAGTAGCTAGTCCGTATATCTTTCTGAAGAGGTGCTTTTCTGCGCTGCGTATAAGCTTTTCCATCTGTTCTACTTACTCTCGCTATACTTTCAATCCTACTTTTCAGTCCGAAAAAATCATTTATCCTTACTTAAAGCTTGCCCAAACCAAATTCGTGCGACAGTGAGATACGACGTTCGAAAAAATATTCAAACAGCGTCATATGAGAATACCCACACTAAACGGAAGTAAGCATTTTTCTTATGAAATCCTTTGTGGAAATGTCACGAGATAGAGCCAAAGTTTGGTTTGGGGAGGTATTTATTCTCCATTTGGTCTCTAAACTCATGACATTGCTTGAATCCAGCCAGAAAAAACTAGCAAATGCACTTTTGCATTTTCCTTCCGAGGTTATGGCAACGATGATCAATTTATCAGCCCAAGAAATTTTATTATCAAGCCCTCTTTTTGGAAATGTATGCATTACCGGTGCCAATTTATCTTTTATTCGATGGGTAAGAAATTACCTTTCACGTTTTGGATGAATTCAAGTATGAAACTCACAATTAAAATCATCTAAATTGCAATGCTGTCTGCTATTTGTTACATACTTGACCCTACCAAAAATGATGCTTAGACTTTCTTCGACGATGCAAGACATTTTTCTCTTCATAAGATCTAGCTTATATTTCTAAAACGTACATAAGTTAAAAGCTAAATTGCATTCAACTTCCATATTTGAACAGATGTTCGTTCAGTTTTTCACTTCAGTATCTTAGATGGAATTCATAGAACGCCTTCTAAAATGATAGGAGCTGTAGGCATAGCTAAAATGTCTTTTTAACACCGCTGTAATGCTACATTCCTCTTCTTATTATATTGATGATTTTATATTCGAAGACCCATTAAAATTTCTAGTTGCGTTCCTTCCAGATAATAGTGCAACAGATTCGTGCTTAAGAAAATGCTCATCAGTTAATCTCTGAGTCCAATTGTTAACGTACTGTTAAGTACAATTTTTGTTTCTATAGCTGTACTACACGAATGTGGAATGCACTGTCCAGTGTCCAGCCATATTTATCCATCCCATTTTGTTATTCAGAAATGCAAAATCAATATATAATTTGTATGGCAAGGAATGATATTCTTTAGTGTTACTTTTTTGTTATCTATAGTGAAAGATTATGATGACAAGCCAATAAGACATTATTAGTTTGTAAGTCTTATTCTGAATATAAATGCAGTACCTAATTTATGTTTATACAAATAATAATAAATTATTTAATTAATTGTCCAATTCAAAGTTTATGTATTGTTCTTTTGTTAAATGTATATGTAAATTTTACCGTATTGTGTTAAACAAAAGAAGAATTACTCATACTGCGTTAGATACAAAAATTCTATTCCACTTGGCATCTTGTATGAGCACTAAATAGGTTAAGTTTGCAGTTTTTCTATACCTTTTTTTACAAAGCCTAGTTTTGCAGTAAAAAAAGAAAATGAAAACGTGCACTCGAGTCTACAATCTTACTATGTAGTGTATGTATACACAAGACACATACACACACACATAATATGTACATAGTGGGTTAAGAGTGCTGCCGTAAGTAATATAAAGGGTGTCTTCTCAGACAACTCAAGAAGACTTTTCGTTCATATACGCACATGCAAATTGATATTATGTAGATATACTCAGGAAAAACAAAAAAAAAAAATTATACAAAATTCATAAGGACTCGAGTACATATTTTTAACCGACTCTTTAGCAATTGTTTTGAAATAAAAAGTAAAATTGTTTTCGGACAATAAATACACCATTTTTGAAAAAGAATTTATAATCCAATTAAATTGTGTTTTTACCAGGAAAATTTGGGGTAGTTTTGTTTTTTTTTCATACTTTATGTTTTTGGAATTGTTGAATCCAAATATAAGGTTTGCCAACAAAATTTCAGCAACATAATGACAAAACAAATAATATGGAGGACTGGATCGCACGAACTTGCTCATATAGTGCAAACCTATTTTACGTTTCTACTTAGCTTAAAAAATTTAACTATTGTGCATCTGATGTGTGTAGGTTTTGAGAGATATGCACAAATAAGCAAAAATAAATATTTTTTTAAAACGAGAACACTTTTTCGATTTTTTTTTTTTGAAAAATATTTTTTTTTCCATATTGGGTCAATGTGTGTTTTTTCAAAATTTTATTTTTAGGTGTTGATAAATACTAGCCATCTTCAAAATGTCATACCAAATTTTTTTTTTAAATCGTTTGAAAATTAAAAAAAAAATGTTTTTTTTTTTTTTTTAAAGGCTCGATAGATTTTTTTGAAAAAAATTCTAAAAATTTATCGTTATTGAAGAAATCATATCAAAAAGTTTAATCAAAATCGTTAGAGCCGGTTTCGAAAAATTCGAATAACTAAATATTCAAAAACAACTTTCGAAATTACGTAAAAATCAAATTTGAAGAAAATCCGTCCACGCGTTTGGGCAGTGGAGAAATGTACAGATGGACGCACAGACGCACAGACCGACGTACGGCATGCATGACGAAAACCACTTTTACGGACTTCTCCATTATCGTAATGTTGGTTTTGATTAAAACCTCAATTTTTTTTTTGACGCGAAACCAATACTATAGAGCAAGTAAAATTACGGAATTCACAGTTGAAAGTTGTGTGGTTTATAGATTTGTGACACAACTTACAGTATAGTTAATTAGCTAAACATTACTATTTAAACAGTGAAACAGGAAAACGATGAATGAATCTTTCAGTCTGCCTCCTAGAGACAAATTGTATATATATATATACACTTGTGGAAAAAATGGAAGGATCAAAAATAAAATTAATTTTTTTAGTGATTTTCGAGAGGCTGTAAAAATCACTGTTATCACGTAGTCATAGAGAATAGCGCGAAACCAAAAATTAAAAATTTCTTAAACAATTTTTTTTTGAGCTAACTCTTCATAAAGTCCGGAAAGCCTATGTATTAATTAATTTCTTATTTTTAGAATTTTGATACGATTTTTTTTAACTCATTTATTGGTCTTTGAGTAGAAAATGACGTTTCTGATCTTAAACATCAATTTATCTGCAACCAATAACTATTAATTAAATTTATAGACAGTTTTGAAAACAAAAACAAATTTCCTATAAAATATTTTTGTAGCTTTAGGGTAAACATAAAAAAAAAACATCAAAAAAAGGGATATTTATGAACTTTTAAACAAATAACGTTAAATTACAGCTATCTATAAAATGACCAATGTTGACTGTGACTTTTATAGCTAAATACACTGACAAAATTCCTGCAAAGTTTTAAGTCGATCTAACGAACGGTTTCTTTGTAACAAGCAATCAAACTTTTGAAACAAAATTAAAGTTTTATGGTTTACTATCATGATCATGACTAAAATAAAAAATAAAAAAAAAATGATTACCTCTTTTCGCGTTTTTACCGCTTTCAACATTTAAATTTATAAAATTTAGTAAAAAAGTAATTATTTTTTTTTATTTTTTATTTTAGTCATGATCGGCCATTGATATTTATAATCTGACTGATTCATTTTCTACACTATTAGTGATAGAAATGAAATAAATACACCAAAAGATAGAAAAGATGAAATTCCACAGGGAAGATAGGATAAAATGGGATTAAAGCAAAAAAAAAAAATGTTTGTGCATCTCAAAAAGTATAAGGGCTAGAATTATGAAATAATTTTTATTGGATAGACAAATTGAAAGTACGATGAAACTTGATTAAGAAAAAAGAAATAAAAAAAAATCAACTTTTGAAGTTAAAAATTATTTTCCAAAATCAAATATTTTATAAGGCATTTGAAAAAGATGTTGGTGTGGGTAAAATTGACGATTTATTAAAAAAACTAAGTATGCATACTAATAGATATTGAAAAAAAAAAATTTGGTGTCTAATACGGATTATATTGAAAATGCTACATAACGGTTTTTGTGAGGTTTAAAAAACACAAATGTTTTTGAAAGTTTATGTTGGTGGTTTATTTTATTTTTAAAATTACGGATTAACGGGAAAAATATTTTGTCAAAACTATACATGTGTGATAAAATTAGATTTTTAAACATTTTTTTTTCAATGAATAACACAAAAAACAAGATATTTCAGTAAAAGTTTCTTGACCGTTTCCAACTGTTATTGATTTTTATCTTTTTTACTATTACATTTTCCAACTTGAAACTTACACAGTTTTAGATATTGGGCAAATACATTTTTGTACAAACTTTCACAATTTTCTGCAGTCTGTGAGCCGAGATAACGAATAACGGTACGCGGTGCTTAATTACTTTTTACTCAATGCTCATTACACTCTGATTCAACTTCAATGAGCATCATGAAATTACCTTTAATTTGATCAGATATCAGATATATCACACATAACTCTACATGCTATAAAAGCTTCACAAACTTGAAAAAAGTTTCATCAAAATTCAACAAAATTGTCTGCTTTAGTAGTCGGAACCTGACCAGCGACCAGTGGAGAACGTTACCGTTGGCTTACGAAAGGATTCCAGATGGTTGGCTTACAAAATTTGTTCTTTTGTTGTTTATAGTCAAATTTTAAGGAATGAAATATCAGGCTGCAACATGGTGTAATTTTTGTATCTACTTACAGATAAAAATAATGAGTTAAAGGTGATTAAGAGCAAAATCAATGTTTGTTTTCTTATTCTTTTTACAAAATGCTTTGAAATATTTTTTGAATTTCATAAAACCATGTATACTACAATACTGCTGACACAATACTACAATACTGCTGACACAAGTGTCTTTGATAGACAAAAATTATTTTTTAACATATAAATGCATATTTGCAGAATTTAGAGAGAAAAAAGAAAAAAAAACACATCAAAAGTTGATTTCATTGGATATTAAAATCTATAACTTTAGTTTTACTTGCAGGATTTTACAAAAGTGAACAGATTCTATTAGTTAAAGTGTTGATCTTAAATTGTGCATACAAATATTAGGCAGTTAAATAATATCAAAATTAATCTGTTAAAAAAAAATCAAAATGCCCTTTTCTCTTTAACAAAATAGCTTTTAACTTTAGTGAAACTTAACCGATTTTTAAAATTAAGGTATAAATGAAAAGAGCTTCAGTAAATATACAAAAATAAAATCCTATGCAATTGTTTATTATAATTTGTAAAATCCTATGCAATTGTTTACTTATTAAAAATTCTCAATTTTCGCATTATTTACCGTAATTTTTACATTTTTTAATTTATTATTTTGATTATAATAACAGAGTGATTAGCGGTCATTTTGAAGTATCAAACATTAATGTCGGTCAGCTAAAAGCTTCAAAAAGACCATTTGAAATTGGCCGAACGCCAAAATAAACCAAATTACATATAAAATATTTGAATTAATTTCACAAAAACGCACATTATGGTTCTTTGAGAAAATTTCCCTTCTAGAATTTTTCACTACATTTCTTAAATAATTGTACATATCAAAAAAAAAAATCGGAACAAAAATAAATAATGATATGTGATAGTCATAACGTAATAAGGAGGTATAACTTCTGGCGCGGGTACATGAGCACACATACCTTTTTTTTTAATAAATTTTCTGGATTCTTAAAGTAAACGGCGGGAATATTATTCTGGACATTAAATACAAATTTCACACTAAATTTAAGCCTTTCATTCCAATATTTAGAACTTGTACATGGGAAATTAAAGGTGTTTTCTTAATCTGTCAAATATAAGAATATAGAAGGAAACTTTAGAAGAAATCTTGATTTTTAAAAATGCATTAAGAAAATGTATGGAAACTTAGCGATTTTAATTAAAAAAATAATTTCATCGATTCTTTTTTTCACGATTTGTTTTTAGTTTATTTTTTTCATTTTTCTCGAAAAGCACTAAACGCGAGTTAAAAATGAATTTAAAAAAATTTGTAGAAAATTAATTTTTCTATAAAAAGTTGTATAATTTTTTTCTGCAAGGCTAATAGTTTCTGCGTTAAATTTAAGTGAAAATGCTGCAACTTATAATATCATATTTAATATCATATTAATTATTCCTTAAGAACTTTAATGATAATAAAGTGGTTGTTCTTCGAAAAAAAAATTCCCGTTGTAACTTAGGATGGGCGTTAAAAAAAGAAAAATCCTGGGCTTATACTTACGGCTAATAAACTACAATGTGAAATGATTAATTTTTGATATCGGAAAAGAAAAAAAAAATCCTTTTTTGGGGATTGTCAACTTCAAGCTCAAATCTAGAACGACTTTGAAAATATTTCACTCGTATTAAAATCTTACGGCTAATTTCTTGACAAAGTTCTAGCTCTCTCATTTTTATTTTTTTTCTTCAGAAAAACTGAGAGCTAAAAATAATAGTTTTAAACTGATTTTAGAACATTGTCAAGAAATTGGGCGTTAGTGTAGTCTATCATTTGATACCAAACACTTTATCATTTCTTGTTCCAAGGCAAGGCAAAAGTCGTCAAAATCAGGTTTTTGACAGATTTATAATGAAAATAAGTTTATTTTCTTACCAATAGAAAACCCAAATTAATAAGAATAAACTGAACTTGATTTAGTAAATAAAGTTGAAACAGATGCATTGTAATCTTGTGTTTCCATCAGATTTTCAAATAAAACATGAAGCACGTATATAAACAAGTTAAACAAAAATATTATCCTCTGTAAAAAATCATATATGTTTGGTACATGTCCTTCTGGCATAAATTATACATAAATGCATATTTTGATTTCCTATTTGCCTGATTGAAAAACAAACAAGAATAAACACTAAAAAAACATATCTACCATTTGCAAGGTAAACCAATCATCCTCAGAAAAAAATAATAACAATAAAACAACGATATTATGCATGAGCATGATGTTCACTTATTCATAATCAAAACTACCTGTGACAAGTTTATTTGGACCAAAGATCCATGCATAGAATAGAAACTTATTTCCTTTTTTTTACCAACCAATAAACATGAACTATAATGTCGAGATTGAGAAATGTACATTTATACAGATATTCACTCTATTTTATAAAAATGTTCGTGAGAAAATAGAAAATAAATATTCTATTTCGATTGGAACTGAATGGGAATTCAAACAAAATTGTCCGGAACTTCCATCACAGCGTAGCCATTCCATTATCTATAGGTAATACACTTGTGTACACATTGCATAAAGTGTTTATTTTTTCAAAGGGGTATAACGCAGAAGGAGTACTTCTAGCATCGTCGTCGATAAAAGTTCTCATTTATGTGCATCACATAGAAACTAGAAAAATGAAATAAGAAAAAATTTATATCCGTTTGTTTGATATCTGCTGATTTATTTTTTTTACCATAACAGTGCTGTGCTTAAATTTTAAAAGTGCTTAAAGTAAAAAAAAGTTACATTTTTGAAAATAATATAAATAATAAAATTGTTAAGATAACAAAATTATTATCTAAGTACATTTTTTACTATTCTGTTTAAATAAACTACTACTTTTAAAGTTTCAGTTAGTCATTGGCAAAAAAACAAGGTAGTAATAACTAGAGTTTTTCGAACAATTCTTTGACGGAATACGTGATTTCATCTGTCTTTTAACGAAAATTAATTCTTTGTTTGATTTTTACAAGAAAACTCTAATTTCGTCATCATTGGTTCTATTACACTTCTATTATCATGGAAAAATGCTTCTGTACAGCATTATGGCACAAATGATATATGTAATTATAATACTGTGGGCTAGTTTTTCTGCAAATCAATTTAATTCCAGTTAACTCAAAAAGCTGTTTTTGTTTTTGTAGAGATATATTTAACATTTGAAAGGACCTAACAAAGTGATGGGTTCTTCTCGTCAGCCATAGTATTTTGTTTCAACTTTTGAAATAACATATTTTTGTTTTCAAAATAATATGTATAAAAGGTTCACAATATTAGCTTAAACTTGCGATATAGAAAAGAAACGACGAAATATTTAAATAAATACTCCTTAGAAAAATAAAAAAGGTGTGTGTACTAATGTACGCGCGCCAGAAGTTATACTTCCTTATCACGTTATCACATACCTATCATTATTTATTTTGGTATAGTTTTCTTGGACATGTAAGATTAATTAAGAAATAAAGTGAAAAGTTCTACTAGGGAAATTTGTTCAAAGAAGCATAATGTGCTTATGTGTGAAATTAATTCAAATATTTCATGTAATTGATATTCTATCAACCAAACCCCTATAATATGGTTTATTTTTGGGTTCGGCCAATTTCAAATGGTCTTTTGGAAGCTTGTAGCGGACCCACATTAATGTTTGGTGCTTTAAAATGACCGCTGATCACTCTGTTATTATATTATAATAAATTTAAATCCAAATAATAAATTAAAAAATGTAAAAATTAAAAATTACCTATATTTACACAATTTAATAAATTGTTAAAGATTTTTTTTTTGTGTTTTTTAGTGAGGTTTCAATCTTTCCATTGATACCTCATTAAAAAAAAAAACGGTCAAGTTTTACTAAAGTTAAAAGCTATTTTTTTATTGAAAATAGCCGAATACGAGGGGGAAAAAGGAACAATTCCATCCTCGGATTTTTATTTTTGAATATTTTTGTGTGATATCTAAGCATGCTAAAAACAGAAGATTCCACTTAATTCGTCCAGGCATTTTTGAGAGAATGGTCACACTGGTCATTTCTTAATGTTTTCGGTATAACTCGAAAACTAAGCCAAATTTGAGAATTTAACCCAAGAAACATTTAGCAGGAATTAGATTTTCTATCAAAATTATTTATTAGAAAAAAAATATAAACAAAAACAAGCACCAAAAAATAACAAAACTCAATCTTTCCAATACTTGGCTTCAATAAAAAAAAAAAAAACCACTGGATTGCACAAATTTAATCTTGTTTATTAAAAAAACAAAAAAAAAAAAAAAAAAAAACAATTAAAAACGAATATTTTTTGTTTATTTTATTTTTTTTTTTTTTGAAAAATTTATTCGGCAATACTTTTTGAAATCATAAGAAGAACTTGTTGACAAGTTTTGAAAGAAATCGGTTGAGCCGGAGATAACAAAAAAAGTGTTCACCATATTTCCGATATTCGATTTTTTAAATTTTAAATGAAAATGTTGTGAAATCGTGTTGTCGTGTAGTAAAATTAAAGGGAATGTTTTCTGTTTTTTTAAGGGGTACATTTTAAAAAATTATAAATTATTTCTTTTTCGATTCTGTTTTTTTTCACGTGCTCCCTTTCTTTATTTTGTGTGTTTCGTTTGTGAAATTGCAGTGATTCGTGTAATGTTTTTTTAGTCACACTAAATGTTCAACAAAGTCGGTGTGGGGTAAGTTAGACCGTCAGCGCGTTCCGCTGTGATAAAAAATTTGGTATTTTAAATCTTTCTTCCAAAATTATTTGGTTTTCGAATGTGGAGTTATACTCACAAAACTTAGGTACTAATTTTAATCGTCTTTAGAATATTTTTTTTTTTAATGTAAGGATATTAAAAGGTTCTTTTTTTCCAACTAACACCATACACTGGTCAAACTTTTGGCCCGCTTTTAAAAATTGCATTGAAAAGCCAAAATGCCATCTTTTCTACGAATGCCGATTTCATTGCTGTATTATGAATATATTGGGAGTTATGAAGCGTAAAGCAAAATGTGCACCAATTAGCCCCAATCTACCCTACTGTCTTACTTGTTGTTGTATTCACTTATGAGAAAATTTACCCATTTCATGGATCTGAAAGATTTAACTCCCTCTCGAAGGGACCAGTCTCACTCAATCAACCTAGTTGCTCTTCTTAGGATATGTTCAGTTTCCGGTCAGGCGCAGAAATGATATTCGAATTCTCCGAATTTGGAAGTAATTTCATTTTTGTTAGTTGAATGGGGGAGGGGGAGTTATTTCACTAAGCCATTTTCTCAGATTATCGGATATTTGTTTCAGAGCCATGGATTTCTAGACACAGGTTTATGAAACTTCCGGCACTGGGTAGTCATCCAAATTTCAATTGGCTCCTCGCAACATCCGGACTCCAGACTTTCAGAGTATTGGCATGATACCTGGCTTCAGTCGCAAACATGATCGATTTAATTGACAGTTTGTTGTCTATTAAATTAGTGAGTCTATAAAACCTGATGCGGTTTCTTCATACCTACATATATAATAATCATACGTCAAGCAGTTTCCCAAGAGATGAGCCCCTAACCTGGAAGAAAAGATACCGGTGTTGTCGCTTTACTGCAATTGCAGTAGATCTACTGCATTGTTTTCCTAAAATAGATTTACTACCTTTAAAGAAAATTTACTGCACTTTTAGTTTTATATACATACATTATGTTAACTTTCTGTTATCTTCCAGTTCAAATTTAGTTGGAATGTTTTTCTATGTAAACAATTGGACGATGTAAAGAAATACTGTTGGAAGCTATCAGAATCAGTGCCACTGTCACTTATTTATTATTTTAACAAATTTTCATAAATAGTTGGTGAATATTAAATTTAAAATTGATACTAATAAATCCTTTTTATGTACTTTTTGTTCCCTTTTTTTATTGTTTTTGTTGTGTTTTTAACAAAATTAAATACTTTTTTGTGGTTTTACTTAAAAATGTGTTGGTTTAAAAAAAAAAATACAAATCTACTGCACAAATATTCAATCTACTGCATTTTTATTGTAAATCTACTTCGGACATTTTTTCCAACAGTGGCTACGCTGCCAGATACCTTAACAAATCTAACGACAAAAAGTCAGTTAAACCACTCCTTCGTCCTAAATTCGGTATACGAATAAGAGGCTCTTATAAGGTGTTGCTATTCTCCAAGTACTCCAACGCCCAACCTAACTGAAATTAGTGACGCTACCGGTGATTCAAATAGAGATTTCTTGTTTCTTCTATTGTGCTGCTGATAGTTGCTTTCTTGGAACACTCGCTCATTGTAGGGTAGGTCATTAAAAACAAAAGTCTCCTTTATTTCGTTACATTGACCGTAGGTGTCTTCGAATCGTTGTACCTAAACATCGTTCACTTTATTTCTGAGAGATGCACCATAAAAAACTTAATTCGTAATTAGTAAGTTTGTATAAACCAACAGAAATTTCTTAATGAAATTTTCCCAAAAATTATGCAGGCTGCTACTAGGTACACTAACTATACTATACCCAAATTCTTGAAAAATTCCAAAGAAATAAAAAGAGTTTTTTTTTTTAATAATTTTTGCACAGTACCTTTGAGGCAAACGAACAGAGAGCCCCACAGTGACTATTTTTTTTTCGCCAAGTAGAAAATAGAGAACAATTCCAATTTCCAGGGATGACTTTGAGTGTGTGTCCTACCAGCTAGTGATGGTAGTGCAGCATGTGCATGGTGTTTGCCTTGGACTCAACCAACCGATTGTTTTCCATGAGCACTTTTTGTTCTGTGAAACCAGCCAGCCCCCAAAAGGAAATTAGGTCAACATTGTTTTTTTTTTCTGTGTTGCCCTGTGTGCTTGTGTATATAATATAGATTTTTTTTTTGTATTTTTACTTGAAGTTTGGTTCAGTTTTCGAGTCCCTAAGTGCTAAGTGAAACGGAAATGGGCGAACATTTTCCAAATGACTTTGTGTTAATTACTTAAAACCCAAAAATCCAAATTGAATGAAGGCCGGACATATGCTAAAAGAATCAACAACAGTAGTTATGGAAGCAGTGCTGTCGGTTTTCTAGAACCAAGTAGCCAGCACTGTATCTATATTCTATAAGAAAAAGTACTGCAATTCAACGCGGGATGTCATCAAGCAAATACCAACAATTAATGCTTCCTTAATCCTCGCTCTCAACGAATCTATTTTGAACAAGAGTAAAAATTAAAATTGGTTCTCACACTCTCTTAAGTGCACTCTTTTCATTATTTCTAACATCGTCGCGCCATCTGGGTGCAATCAATTTCATTATGTGTCAATGTTTGACGTTTTCATTACGATTTTTGACATTTGTCATGACATTCATCACTCCAACGCCCATTTCAATACACTAAGAGTGCTATTTTCTGCTGTATACACTTCCGGTTGAATGAACGCCTTCGTTAGTGTCGACGACAACAGCAACTGTCGAGTGTTAAGAAGGATAAGCTCGTGATTCATGTCCTTAAAAGTCAACACACAACAACATTATCATTATGGGAACTGGAATGATAACGACACATGAAATAAAGTTTAAAAAAAAAAACCAGCTCAGTCGAGCCGGTTGAGAGACGGTAGCTGGCGTGGCGTAGTAAGGATGCGACATCTGAAAGATACATTTTTGGTATAATTATCTTTTTAAATTATAATGACTAAGAAGGATATAAAACTGATGGTCCCGAATATGCAGATTTGTGCTTGGGATTAATGAATACTATCGTGAAATTGTTTTTTTTTTTTATTTAATGTTTTCATTTTTTACGTAATGTTTGCTCTGCCAAGATTTTGGGTAAATTTTCTAATTGGATAATTAGTTTAAAAAAAAAAATCAACGATGAGGGGAGAATGATAACATCATCTTATGTGAGGTAGAGCCAGTAGTACATATCAGTTCATACACAAGTTGATGATATTTTTTTTAACATGTTTTTTGTGTGTGTGCAAAACTGCTACTACTCCTGATGGAAAGAGGATAGTCGGATTGGCATGCAAATATAATAACTTGAATGCAATCTCACTTGAAGATCCTACTTTTATAATGTGTAGTTGATAGTACTATACATAATCTTGTTGGTTTGATATACATATACGAGTATGTGTAGTGTATGTATGTATTACATAGATACTGCACTCCTGTGAAGGACTTGCAAACAACTTGACTTTAATTTTTTTTCTGTTAGAAATCCAATCAACATAACGACGACTGTTGTATAGAAGATGGAATTTGAAAGCAATCGTCAAGTTTTGTTGAAGTATATGGGAACAATTCTGGAATAGATTCCCGTTTGAAGTGGGTTTTTGTAACCCATTTTAAAAGAAGCTGAACTATTATGCTTCTATTTATTTGTGCTGAAAAAAAAGAGGTATTAGATTTATTATTATTATAGTATGTTAAAATTTTAATTTACGATAAAATCATAATAACTTTTTACTTCAATCAGATTGACAGTCAAATTGGTCAATTACAAACTTACACTGTCAACCATTTTTATGAGATGAGAGGAGACACATTTGGAAGTTTTTGCAGTACCCTTGAACAAAATAATGTGGAATGACAGTCAATCACTATTACCATTATGCCAATATGCCATGGGGTACAATAGTCAGGTCTCATTTTAATATGACTACTGCGAGTAATTTGCATTGATTCATTTCTCGTTTTTATATCTTTTCTTATTGCCTTCGAAAACACATAATCTATAAACAATTTTTTTTTTATTTTTTAAAAAGTTACAAAATGGTTTATATTCCAAAAAATATTTCGTAAACTAGAAAGAAACCATTAAAAAACAACGGCAATAGTAACAATAGGTAGTTAATTCCCTATTTTGAAAGCGAGATTCCTAAGTTTTGTTGTCAACAACAGCTGATTTCGATAACATTTTTTGAAATAATAAACTTCATAATCAAAAATGTTGCTTATCAGATATTTTTGATACTACTACTGTGATACTAAGCACTATTTTTTTTTTTTTTTTTTTTAAGTCAAAATCTCAAAAGCGATACTCAAATGTTTTTCCGTATTGGAAAAATCTAAAAAAAATTACTAATATTATTTTTGAAAGTAAATGAAAAAAATATTTTTTTCAAAACGTTTCATCTAAGCACTACTTTTATTTAAACAAAAACAGTGGTCAGCTTTATAAGAAAAGACAATAGTTTTAAGAAACAAAAAATATTTTTTTTTTTTCAAAACTAACATTAGTTTTTTGGGGTTTCAAAAAACTAAGAGCAATATAAACAAAAATACTGTAAAAAGATTAGCAGTTAAATTGTCTGCAGAGTTCGGGGTCATTTATGTGATTAATCAAATTAAAAGATCAGATTCAATTCGAATTAAAATTAAGATTCCCTAAACTTGAAATAAAATGTAAGAAATTTTATATCGAAATTGTTCTAATAAATGTTAATTTAAAGATCAATACTCATCTTCATATCAATGATTTCTTTTCAAAACTTATTTTTTTTTAATTTAAAGTCCATTAAAGCATATTTCTGCTGTAGATATATTCTCTATGTACTAAAGAATGCATTGCATTCATCCTAATTAACAAATTAAATCCTTGAAAATTTTAATTTCATTTATTTGGTTCCCGTGAAAAAAAAATCAATTTCCATTGAATTTATAAAACAATTAAAAATTCTATTTATCATGATAAATCTGTATAATGTCCAATTCACAAACAGTGAAAGAGGGAAATTTAATTCTGTTGTTTTGTTTTCTTTTCATTATTTCATTATACTGTGAAACGGTGTTTAATTAAAGTCTAGAAATTGTCACGAATCACGAATATAAATTGTTGATTTATTTCTTTCATAAACATTCTACAGAATAAATGCAAATCCACATGAAATCGAAAAAATAATTCTCTGGCAATGACACTGATTTTTTTTCCACAAAGGCTTCCCAAAAAACAAGAGGAGGAGCACACACAAACAGTCTAGTTTTCTTAAACGAATGCATTTTGATAATAATTTTGAATGTAAAAAAAAGAAAAGATTTAAAATACAATTTTATATCGAGACAAAATCTAAAATAGAAAACAAAATTCTTGGCAGACATCAAAATCAGATAAAAGGTAGGGTTTAGAATTGCGAAGTCAAAATTTTATATAATGTAAATGTTGGTAATCTAAATCGAAATGTAAAAGATAGACATAATATTTTATATCCCTGTTAGTAGCGTCGCAAAATAATTGTCAGGTAATCTTACATGGGCAACAAATATCTGAATAGTATATCGGTGGTGCATGTGCAAATCTTTCTCCAAACATGTACCATAATTTCACTTAATTTTTATTTCAAAAACCGAATATTTTCTTCAGTTTGTGATATGGATTGTTTTATACACCTACTATAATAGAATAAAATAAAAAATGAGGTGATCTAATTCAATTTATGCTTTTGTTACCAATTCACGATTTCAACCCAGATAAAGAAATTTGAACGTTAAGGTACCGAAAAATATATAAGTTTCGATAACCTCTCCACTTGAATATAATTCTGTAGAGCTTGTTGTACTGATTATAAATTTTGTTACATCACCAAAATGTTGTCTTATGGCCTAAAAACAGTTTTTTGAACCTTAATCCATTGAAAAAAATCTAGCTTCGTCAAATGTTCACTAACTGTCTTGTAAAGAAAACATTTAGACCTATTCAACAATGTAAAAAACATGTGGTTTGGTTCAATCCAAAATTTTCCGGTAAGTTCGAATATCTGTATCTGGTTTGAAATCTTTAAAATTTTTGTTCTTAGCCAATTTTTAACCGAGTTTTATAAATATTATATTTATAAATATTAGTTTTTAGAAAATATTTTTAAAACAGCATGTTCTAAATTGATATCGAAGTTGGGTAAATGACGATAAAAATGTAGTTGTTGAAGTTGTTCAGCTTGAACAGTCTATATGGTTTAATTACACCACATGGTTTTTACATTGTTAAAAAAGGTCTAAGTGTCTACTTTCCAAAACAGTTGAAAAAATATAAAATGGGTAAAAATTTGACGAAGCTAAATTTTTTACAATGAATGAAAATCGAAAAACCCGCTTAAGCTTAACAAAACGTGATATGTCTCCGCCCAGGTACTCCTCGTAGAGAAAAAAGTTATGGTAACAACTTTTGTTAACATAATTTTTCTGTGTGTATTATCTCAAAAATATTGTGAAAAATGCCATAAACAAATTTTTTGGTTTTTATTTTTATCTTTTTCAAAAATAGTAAGATTTTGACGAAACTTGGTATTAACGTATATTAATATATTTTTTACATATACATTTTTTTTAACAAAATATTAATATTAGTGTTTTTGGCGAGTTTATTTTGAAAAAATAGCCTAATTTTCAATTAAACGAAAAAAATTGATTCAAGTTAAAAAAAATCAAAATCTTTTGCAAAAATTTAATTTGGTTTCGCTGGCTGATATTACTGTCATTTACGGTAAAATCGATCTCAAATAGGTATGCGTTTTTTGTTTTTCAATTGTTGACAATGTATTTTTATAATAACTGTGTTAATTTCTTAATCATAAAAAAAAGAGGATTTAACCAAAAAGAATCCATCTCAAATTTTTCAAAAATCAAATTTTTTTTCAAAATAAATTCGCCAAAAACACAAAAAATAATATTTTGTTAAAAAAAAATTGTGTATGTAAAAATGTTCGTTAAAACCAAGTTTTATCAAAATATTACTATTTTTGAAAAAGATAAAAATAAAAAATAAAAAATTAGTTTTGGCATTTTTCACAATATTTCTGAGGTTAGAAAAATTGTGTGTTAAAAAAGTTTTATATATTTTTACCACCTACAACTCTTGCATTGATCTTTTTTCACTACGAGGTCTACTTTAGATAGAAATCGTAAAAACACGATTTTCGACATTCACGCAACTTTTTCGCCCACCCACCCCCTTTCTCCAAATCTGTTGGTGGGCAATTTATATTTCCCCTTTTATATACCATTTATCCTAAATTTTACCACTGCCCTTATCCTGCATATAATTTTTTTCATTTTTTGCCCTCTGAAAACTGGTTTGGCACTGGTCTATAAGTTAAGTTTGAGTTTTAGCTATTTCCGATATACTTTTCATATAAAACTGCAAATAAATGTAACTTTTGTATTTTTTTGTAATTTAATTTTTTTTATAAATGATCCAATAAAGAATGTTACTGATTTTCAAAATAATAGAGGTAGGTATCCATAAAGACCGGAATACTTAAGCCTCAGAATTAAAAAAAAATCCATATTTTAGTTTTTTTTTGCATAAGGACTTGAAAAATTAAAGCATTTTTATTAACAAAATAAATAAATGTTTTTTAGAAAAAAAAATCTTTCCTTTGATTATTTTCTTGTCAAAAAAAAAAAAAAAAACACTGAGAAAAACCAACAATACTTCTCAGTCTATTGAAAACTATTTCACACCTTCCCTTCATCTCACTTGTCACATTAAAATTGTCAATGAGGTGTTTGAAGTTAATCACTTGCCATGTAAAACCGCTAAAATAATTTTTGTTTATGATAGGAAATGCCTTTTTATTTACTGTACACAATGTTAATGCATTGGGACATATTTTTATAATAAGTATTTACAGGCAATAAATGTGCACACTGCACTGCACAAGTGCACAGTGCACATGTTTACCTTTCATATCAAAAAATGTTTATTTTGGACAGAGTGCAAGAAATAACTTTGTAAATATTTGCAAGCTTATTATTTCTGGTTCACTCTTACGTATGGTTGCAACGAAAGAGGATTGAAATACCGCCAAATTAATTTATGACTGACACCCTATTATTAATGTTTTATTAAAACGGAAAAAGAATTATGCTTAACTTATTAAATGTAAGGAAAAGGAAATTTAAATAAACACTTTTGAGTAGTTTTGTGTATGATTGATTAGTTTTTACATTCAATATGCCAAGGCATCATATAAAATAAATTTGAAACGTTTTTTTTCGCAAAAACAACAAAAATTATTTATTTAGAAATCAGTGTGAAATCATAAGAATAAATGTTTGATTTAGGCATAGTAAGTTTTATAATAATGCAAAATTTAAAAATTAAATTGCATTTTTCATTGGACAAATATATTTTGTTTGTGGTGAACTTACACCCACGATGACTTAAAGTTGAACATTTAAAAAAAAAAAAAGGGGGGGGATTTTCCCGAAGAACAGTTTTTGGTCGCCATTTTTTAAATGGTGACTTATGCGGAATAGATACAAGGTGGCAAAGTGAAAATTCGGAAAGAGCTATAAAATAGACCAATAAAAAAACACACGAAAACTTTCCAGGTAGAACTACCAAATGACTGGAATAAAAGCCAAGAAAAAATTGAGGGTATATTTTAAGAAAATAATAAGAATCTATCTCTAGAGCTTTAAGAGCTTACTTTCTTTGGTATACATACATACCTTGAACCATGTCAACGAACATTTCTCCGTTAATGTTATTTGTAAAAATGTATTAACAAAAATGCTACCTTTTGTAACTGCATTTAAATAATGTTGATATCTATTTTAATTGCTCAGATATTAATTTTCAAAGCAGTTCCATTTTTCTTACCCGTGTAATTTTTGACTTTGAGGTCAATTTTTCTTCGAAAAATTTGTATGTTCAATTCCGTTTTTTATATTTTATTCTTTTAAGGGTTATTATTACATTAATATCAATAAAGAGTTTGCAAAAATACAAATTTATACATTTTAAACTGTACAGACTGAAACAGATAAAATCTTGAATAAATGGTAACAATTATTGCCTTATGTACGTCTTAGTTTTAAATTTATTCGTAATTAACTATGTGCATATTTTACAAATGCAAAGTAGATTCTATTTAGATAGAACCCATTTAATCAATATTCTTAAGTAAAATGGATAGCAGGTGCTCACAAAAAAAGTTTGAAATTTTTAGTTCCCTGCTTCCATGGTGTTTGCATTGATTTGTCATTTAATTTGCTCGTTGAATTAGCTTATACACATAATTTATACCATGGAAATATCAGTAATTTAATTCTTTGATTGAAGTTTCTAAAACGGCTCTAACGATTTTGATTAAAATTTTTGTGTATTCTTTTGTTAGGGTCATACTTTTGATATGAATGAAATGTTTGTAAAAATTCGAGAGGAAATCGAAATGATTTCCATATACATATGTTAGTGTGGAAGTCCTTGAATAAGAGTATTAAAGTAGTTGACACGGGGGTCTTCGTGGTACAATTGACTCCCAAAGTTTTGAAAAATTCGTTCCACTAACGTCATCATTGAAATCTAATTTTGTAAATAGCAAATTGTAGAACCAAAGCTGATAAGATCAAAACAAATATTTCGATATCTTGCTTTTTGAGGGATAGAAAAACCATAAAATTTCTATACAAAATGTCAAAAAAAAACACATTATTTGAAGGGTTTTCTGTGGTCAAGTTCTCTAATTTAATCTTTTCGATTTATTTTGTTTGGTAAAAAACTAGGGTCTATAAAAGTGTTACATCACGTAATTTTTTTTTGGAAAAACCCATCAGTAACCTTGTTTTTAATTTTATTTTTAGTATGAGAGACAAACTTTTTCTTGGTACGAAATACAGGAAGGTTTTTTTTTCATAACTGAAGGTTAGATTTTTGGGACGCCTACCCTTTCAAGAATCCATTTATACCTCAGCACCTATTGGTATTAGTGGAAAGGTTGTTGGGCAAAAGTTTAAGGAAATATAATTGCCTTTTATTTGAATCTACAATTAGTTATGTGCGAGTTGTATTTTGAAGTTATGATATTTTCATTTCGACTTTTTAGTTTTGGCAATTTAGTTTTAAATCCAAAAAAAAAACTTACGTAATTGCCTTCATGATAAGAAGTGAAGAGTAACGTTGTGATATATTTTTGAAGATTATGCCATATAGCAGTTAAAAGATAAGTAATGTACACTTTGCATCTTAGATGTCTCTGAGTATACTTTTCACTTCGTTAGAAACCGCCCAATATTCAAAATGTACATGATCAACTCTCCCACTCGCAATTTTTAAATGTTCTTAATGGCAGCTGCTACTTTAATATCTATAATTTTTTTAAAAGTTTCACTTAAATATTGTTATCTCATTTTAAATGAATTCTCTTATTATAAAAAGAAAAACTCACTAAGATAATTTTTTTGTAGTATTTTTTTTTTAACCTGAAAGAATGTAATCGTCAAAAATAATTATATCTATACTCGTACTCATTGTTTTTCTAAGCAACTTTTTATGAAATAAAATTATTATAACCCACAAAGAAAGATGTTGCAAATTAACAATTATAGCATGAATAAAAACTTATTATTGTACTTGAAAAAAAAATTTGTCACGTTAGTAGGCTTACCCAGAAGGTCATGCTTCATCGTTGGCAACCCTACTTTGTGGTTATTACTTGCGATATAGGTACATACTATATATCAATGCATCGTACAAAAAAAAAAAATTGAGATAACAATCAAACATAACATTACGATGATAGAGAATGATAAAAAAGTGGGTCCGACAATTCTGTCTGTCTGTCTGTCTGTCTGGCTGTCTGTCTGTATGTATCAGAGACCACAGCCTGAACGGATGGGTCGATTTACTTCAAACTTGGTATGTGGCGTTTTTTGGAGACTATCCGCAGACGTTTTTTGATTTTTTTTTGACCAAAAATAACGGTACCTGTCATATTCCGGTTTTAGAAAAACTCATTTTTCTACTAAGATTTTGATTAAAAAAATCATGGTCACTTTTTTGGGTAAGGTCTATCTTTAAATGAACCTTTTTTTTCAAAAACCGTTATTAACGGTACCTGCTACAGAACCGTTTTTTTAAATTCTGATTTTCTCCTTCATGACTCAATCAATTTCAACCATTTTTTTTACATGGTTGCTTTCAAGTTGCCATATTAATATTTATTAAAAAAAAATTTGAAATTTATTTTTTTGGATTTAAAAAAAAAATTGAAATTTCTTTTTTGAAAAATCATTTTTTTGAAATCTATTCAATACTTGTTTTTCAAAACTTAGTTTTTAGATGTTGATAAATAATATCTTAAAAATAGTGTACGAATTTTTTTTTTAAAGTCCTTACAAAATTTTATATGGAAAAAATAGGTTTTTTAAAAAACAACTCTAACGATTTTCAATTTTTTTTTCTAAAAATGTATAATTTTACAAGAAATCAAATTGCATACTTTGTTTTGAGGTTAAATTCATTTAAGACGCTGTTTTAGTCATTTGAATTTATGCTTTTTTAATTGTTTTTTTTTCTAAAACTGCATTTACAAATTTTTAATTAAAGGAGCTTAGCATAAATAGTAACTTTATCTTCAAGAGCAAGTACGTGCGACCCAGTTGTGCATTTTATTTTTCATGCATAACCCTTTAGTTTCATATCAAAAGATGTATTGACCCTTATTTTGGATATCTATTGAACAAGACCTTGTTAGCGCATTATACATATTTAATGTTAATTTTTAACCTAACAACACAAATAATATAATAAATATGAATAAGTACACTATATACATAACTACACTATACTTATAAGTTAAATAATTCCTTAGTTATTCTTTTTCTTTTCAGGTGAGTGCGTCACTGTGTATTTTTACATATCTTTGTATTTGTAAGTAAAATAAGTTCTGATCTAGAAGCAATTATGTTTCATATTAAAAACTTATGATTTTTATTTTACTATAATGTTGTGGTAAGTACCTTATAGTTAATCCTAATATTAAAAAAAAAAACAAGTATTCCCAAAAGTAATGGTCCAAACGCAAAAGAGTCGAAAATGTCATAACTCACAAAATTAATTCAACCTAAATTAATACAACGGCCAGGAACACAAAAAACTCAGAATTCCATTTGCATTAATTTTGAAAAAAAAAATTGAGTAGATAACATCATAGCCCACATATTTTTTCAGCATAGATCCACATCTCAAATATGCCTGTACCCCACATAAGATTTTCAAAAACGAAAACTTAGTTTAATTTGTTCCTTTATTCTAGTCACGTATTTGGTGTTAAGGGATCTCGCTGGCCACTATGCTGCGGATACTGCATTAATTTTGTAGAAATAATCTACTTGTTGTGTCTATATATGTGTTTTGTGTGTTTGCTTTCATGGTTAGCGGCATTGCATCAAAAATAACATGATGCAAAATTTATAGAAAAATATCCGCTTTTTGTTTGAGGAGTTTTTCGGTAGTGATGTTATAATTAAGGGCATGAGTATATATTTATATCTACATATGTAACTTAAGTAAAAGCACAATAACAAATAAAAAAGGTTGTATTTTTTTTTACTTCTTTAGGCAGTGGGCCTACTTCCTAAAAATGTACTTTAAATTAAAAAAAAAAAAAATTGTTTTAAAACAACAAAATCACGTAAAATTAAGAACTATACAAATTTTATTTTTTTCAATTCCAGTTGATAGTTTTGGAAACTAAGAAAATTTACTACTCAAAATTTAGAATAAAAAAAAACTTTGATGACAATATTCAATTCCCATAAGTCAATAAATATATAATAAAGTGCCATTTTTAATTTCAATTTACCACTCAAAAGTCAAAATAGACACAAAATAAAAATTCCAACCCGAATGAAATTCGCATACAGGTTTTGCACTTTAAATTCACATTTCGCAAACGAAATTCATTCTTTTATAGATCAAATTTACCCTTTTGCAAATAAAATTAAAAGCCTTGATAATTTTTAAATGACATTTTTTGTATGGAACAAACATCAATTTATGGTTTAAAAGAATATTAAATTTTTAAAAGGGCTTGGAGAAATCAGCGGTTAATGCTTTATTTTATCAACATGTCGCTCATTTACTTGGAGACTGTCATAGTTAAAAAAAACTAGATTTTGCAAAAAAGCGTGTTTAAAGTTTTCAAATTTTCAATAATGGCATATTTTCACTTCTAACAGGGAAGGCAGACAAAATATAATTACAAGGAATCTCTTTTACAATAAAAAGGATTGTAGAACAAATATTCCTGCATCATTAACTTGAAAATACCGATTTTTGAGTAACAATTTTCTTAATTCATATATTTACTTTTATACAATTTCTTGATTTTTCTAGAAATTCGGAATGTACATAGGTATTATTTTCTATAATTTTAGGGACCAAAAAATATTGTAACATTAAAAGTTTAAATGAAATAATAACAACCTGTGTGTTTCACCACCAAGTTCATAGGCTGGAATTATAGTTTTTTTTTCTCAATGGGTTTAATTAGTTTATCAAAAACTGAATTTTGTAATACAGTGTTTAAGTTTTTCAATAAAAATATGAATTACATTAGTAAACCCAAACTTTTCCGCACCCTTGCAAGAATTTGTTTACAAAAAGGTTAAAACATTGATTGTTACGTATTTCGGTTTTTGGTTACCTCCATTATTTTAAGAATCAGTACCATAGCTTAAAAAATGCAAGTTTGTAGTTTGTACTCCCCATACAAAAGTGGCATTTTTGAAACGTTTTGTATGAAAAGTACAAAAAGGTTTTATTCAAAATGGTTGAATTTCGAATTTAACTAAGTTTAAGTTTTTGAACATTATGGTTATGTTGTATTAATAGAGAAGATTGATTTCGCCACTAAATAATTTATTTGTCTAAGGTGCAGGTCTGTAAATATACCCCAACTATCACAACCGTGGCATATCCTACCCCTGTGTTCCAAGAAAATAACGATAAAAACCCATCAAAAACAGATATCGAAGAGGAAACAAATTATTTTACACATTAACGACCCCATTTAGGCTGCAATAATCCGGGTTCATATGCAGCTTTAAATTATTTGTTGAACTCGAATTGAATTCTGTCCTTGAGTTTCAAAGGAAATAATTTAGTTGAAAACATTAGGGTTTGGGTTTGGATTGGCGTACATAACCTTATAAGCTTTCCGAAATACCTGTTACTCAAAAGAGTGTTTTGCAATGAGCCATCAATTACTAAAATGTCACAACCGTGCAAATCGGTTACAACTGTGGCAACGAAATTTCGTAGTTTCTACTCCAAAAATAAAAAATAACTACTGTGGTTGATCTACTTAAAAGGTAAGTTTGAAGAGTGCTTTTACATTAGAAAATAACATTAAACTTGCTAAAATCGAAGACAGATATGTTTTAGTTTTATGATTAAAAATAGTACAATTATATGAGAATCACCCATATAAATCTTTGGCTTGAATAGCTCATATCCAAGGCCAAGTGACTGTCATTGCAAACCATATAACTTTGTGGAAAAAGCCTAAAATTTTCTGAAGACATCGGAGACTAAGGAGAGATGCACTCTAATGACATCAATTCTAGACTTGGAATTCAACCCAAATCCTTAATACTCGTATAATAGTCCATTATGCCAAGAGACCTTTTGCAAACTTATCAAACCAATTAACCTTTTATGTCCATTATCTGAAAAGTGGAATGGACATCATTCAAAATTTCTCAAATATATTGTTGTGCAACGTTTCATGCCTTTCTTTCATTTTCATCAAGTCGTAAAATATTCTTACCATCAGCAGTTTGCATATCAATTAATCTATTATTAAGTGCCTATCATTCTCTGATGACCAATAGGTAATTGATCCGCACACTTGAGTGTATCAAATTCGCGTTCACACTACACATGGTGTAATACAAATTGTAAACATTCTGTTTACGTCAAGTATGAAATGATGTCGCTCACTCAAGACACACTCTCAAGCAGATGATGCTGGTACTTATTCACATCAAGCACCCAATTTGCTTTCGAAAAGAAAACCCCTATCAAACAAAAAAATAAAATAAAAATAAAATCCGAAGTAAGACGTCACATTTGTCCCACTTGACACATGATTCTCTGCTTCCACTCACACTTACGATAAAATCTCCTTCAATCAAAAATATAAAATATACCTATGGATCTTCAGAAGAATATTTCAACCACACCCGCCTCTCTCTCTCTCTCTGTTTTGTAGAAATATATGGAAAATCATTCATGCAAATGCACCGCAGCTTCCAGCTTCAGTCGATATGAGTAGGGTATGGGGTAGAATTTCATATCCTGTATGCATCAATGAACTATACTTTTATTAATTTTTGGTAGTTTCCACTTGACTAGCGTTATGCCTAACACCCTTTGGCATTTATTTAACTCACAACATTATTTGGAGCATACAAAATGCAATTCCTTTGGCTTTGGCTGCTCCCAAAATCCTCATATCTATCATAACATAACAATATACAAAAAGGATTTGGTGCGAGTTCCCGACATTCTATAATAATCCATACATATATCCTGTGTTTGCAGGTTTTATAACAACGTCATCGTTTCCTCCTTTTTTTATCCCCAATTTCCCCCATCATAAGTCCTCTAATGCCCAACCGAAATGCTCTAAATCTGCACAGAGATTGTTGTTAGTGTGCGTTTGGCTTTGTATGGGCGAATGTGAGGGTGATGGTGCTAAGTGTGTTATTGATTTGGGTCGGTACAAAAGGACGACAATACAGGACAACCGGGTTTTTGTTACTTAGTTGGTTGTGAATAACACATCTGAACGTGGGATAGGGGTATAAACTGAATAATATCTAAATTGCAAACGACCGACATTCTAGGTGTTGTGAATTTTTCAGGGCTGGCTAGGATATAAAATACAGAGGCAAAGGCCAATGTTTTGCGTAAAACATATATTGTTGGATATATTAAGAATATTTTTATTTTGTTTTAAATAAAATTTACAGACATAGAGTTTCTAGCATTAAAAATGTTTTAAATCTTAAAGTGAAACCTAGAATATGTTGACTATAATAAAATGTATGACAGAGGACTTCCTTAAATTACTTTGCATACAGTGCCTTGCAAAACCGTACCCTGTTAATGCCATTTCATAGAATACTCCAAACGGACACAGGAGATCAAATTCGCAAGAAAGAATTTTGTCGATGTATATGCTAGGGGCAAACCACAAAAACCGCCACTAGCTGAAAAAAACGACGAAACTCCGAAATGCCATTTCACAAACGACCAAACCCCGAAATACGCGAAAGAGCAAATGAAAAAACACTGAATTCGTGGTTCTGTTTAATTTACTGTGGCTCAGTTGCCCGGATAACGTTTGCCCGCAGTATTCTTAAGAGTATGTCAGTTGGATTTTTATCACTTGCATGCAGATTCACAAAATGTAAACTTTATTTACACATCAGGAAGTTAAGGTAAAGTGGGGTAGTGAGTGTAAAAAAAACTTACACCTTGAAAATAGAAAGAGTAGAAAAATGGTTTTATTCAATTTTGTTCATCTTGCCGAAAACTTCAAAGTTGACCAACTACGGAGTTAATCCCAAATTGTGAGTTGAACGGCAAGTTTAAAATTATTTTTCTTCATTACTTCAATGTCCAATTCCAAAGTTGAAATTCGAAAGTTTGTCTACTTCTAGTTTTACACATATCCCTAGGATATTTGTGAAACGAAGAAAAATATATCAAACTTTGAAATAAAATCACAAGTTTGATTTGCTAAACCCTTATATTTCGGGGAGTTGACATTTCCAAAGTTGACTTTTCTCAACTTATGAA
Organism: Meliscaeva auricollis; assembly: GCA_948107695.1. NCBI lineage: Eukaryota > Metazoa > Arthropoda > Insecta > Diptera > Syrphidae > Meliscaeva > Meliscaeva auricollis. The sequence continues at coordinate 43,058,346 of OX403616.1, forward strand.
TATCGAAAGTTGAGCAATTAAGTTCCGAGTGAATAAAAACATTTTCTAAAGCTAAAAATAAAAATCCTTGTTGTATTCAACTTTGAGTGGATAAAATAAGAGTCTGAATACGAATAGCCACCAGTGGAGTTGGTAAGTACCGCATTCTGAAAAAGGTTTTGATGTGGTTCGCTAAAAATATTCATATCATAACATTTATCGTTTTATATACAGTTCCATGAAATAAAAATGTTTAATGTCTCGACTTGAGTAAAATTATTTTCAATCAATCTGACAACAAAATAATTTGAGATAACTGTCAGGCAAAAATTAGTATTTATTTTTTGTTTTAAATTTCGTTATTGTTTTGTTCTCCGTGTTGGATTTTTTAAAAATATATATAATAGTAATAATATCCGTAGTGAAAAAAATGCATAAAAATAAAAAAAAGTAAGTAAAACAAGCAAGAATTGATATTATAAATGTATTAAGGAAATGCTTAGGTAGCTTCTAACCTCACTTGAGTTTCGGTTCCACTTGACGAAGTCATCAAGCGTACATTAAAAAAAATCCTGACTTGAGGCACGACTATAAACTCCACCGTAAGTGATTTTCAGTTTAAGTTATGTTAAAATAAAAATTTCATACAATTATGATGGCCAAGTTCACAGGCATTGAATCCCCAGAGGTAAGTACCAAAATGTGGATGAGAAAAATAAATACATTTCACAGTATTTTAATGCCTAGTTTTCCTTTCCGAACCGGGCAACCACTAGGAAAAAGTTCAAGTCATTGTCAAATAATTTATTTTGGTTTAAAATAAAACTTTAAAGTTTTAAGCGCGTTACAATGACTTTTGTGCCTAATAACAGAATTGTGAAAACAAAATGGTCATTCTATTTAACTGGCAATTTATGTCACCTGTCAATATGCTATGGAATGAAAACTTGGCAGACAATAAGCGCAACTAATTTGTAGAATTGTCACCTGTAAATGTATATGAAATCTGGCCCTGGGTTATTATCAGCCAGAGGATCTTAAAACATTTTCAAAATGTAGCGAATGTAGGCTTTTCAACCTATTGAGTATATAAAATATAATAATATATAGTATATAATAATGCCTCCCATCTTAAAATTCAACTTCTCTTATTGTTACTACATTTTATTTCATAATAATTGAACTTTGACTAAAGCTCGATCAACTTAAATATTAATATGAAATGTAATTTTTGTGACAGTTCCTTTATTACTTAGATATCATACCGTTTAGAAAGTACAGCACTTCAAAAATTTCATAGGATCCTAAAAATATGCGATTTTTAAATTACTTAATTTTTAACACTCCTTAAACTAATAAGTTTGAAAATTTTATTAATTTATATTAACTTTAGGCCAAAAAAAAAAGAAAAAACAAATTGCATACTTTAGGGATCCATATAGGATATTTTGAAGTGCTATAACTTCTAAATGGTAAGTGATGTGTCCACAAACTTTCAAAGACAAATTTATGTTAAATTAATTCAGATTGTAGAACATTATTTTTTCCGACACATGATGGTAACGGTCCAAGCGTTCATCGGAATGCTTAGAAATTTTCTCAGATTATAAACCACCCCAGTTCCAATCTTTATACCAAAATAAACCTGTTACTCTCTTTGGCATTTTTGTGTCTATTCTTGTATTTAGGGCTGATTTCGTAAAAAGAAAACGATCGATATCGTTTCGACGATAGCTGTCCTTAGGTGTGACAGAAATAGCTTTCATCAAAACGATATCGTTTGGTGATAATCGAAATACGGAATAACAATTTCAGTACTTCAAGTATCCTCATTGATATAAAGTGATTTAATTCACCAAATTAAGCAAAAATGAAATTATATTTTTACATCGTAGTAAATATGTCAATAACCATTTAGACTTATTTAGATCTCGTGCTTTATATGGCAAAGAAGTCCTTTAGTCAGAGAAGAAAATCTCTTTCCTCGGTTTTTTAGCTAAATTTGCACCTTTTTGTGGACATTTAATGTGTAATCACGTTTTTTTTTTACCTAACCTAAGCCCACAAATATTTATTTCTGCCATGTTCAATCAGCCGAGAATATAGGTAAGCTCGGAGTATACTCTTAGAAGCAAATGGAAAACGAATTTAGAGTAATCTTTTCTTTTTTTTGAAAAGAGGCACAAACTTTTGTTTACTCAATTTGAAAAGAAAAAAAGTTAAGACCGTGAATCTGTTGTTCCTTATTATTTGAGGTTTGAAAAGAATGTTGAGTAGCGCACAAGTAAATCAAATGGTTGAATACAACGAACCCTTTTTTTCCATTTCTAAAACTAGAATATTTTCGAGCATTTATTTTACCTGAAAAGAATGCCAATCAGTCTGTTTATTGGTTTTATAACTTTTTATATAATTTTTGAAGATTTTTCGCTTCTTTTTGTTGGTTTTTTTATCAGTTTTCTGTTTTAATTTGACAGAATACTTTTAGAATATTTTTTCAGTTGAGTTTTCGTTATTTCGCCTCTGCATACTAGACTTATGTAAGTCGGTAAGTACATTTATGTACTTTATACAAATTAAAGTATCAAGAAATAGCATCAAAAGCAGCACTTGTGCGACATTTCAGCTATTACTAGTTAAGTTTTCGACTTTAAATTTTGACGAACATTAAATTTTGACGTTTTGCTAGTTCTTCCCCTAGGGACTAAATTTATTATTGGTATATGCTTTCTCAAAAGTGGGGATATTTTAATTTAAGCTATTGCTAAATTTTATTATCAGTAAGGCCCAATGACAATATTAGTGAGTTGTGAGTCCCAAAATGTATGTATGTATGCATAAATATAAGTAATCCAATGTAAATGGTCAAAAAAGATAAGAAAACAAAAATATCCATACTTCAAAAAATCTATTGTTTTCTTTAAAATTAGAGATACGGGCCTGCTTTTTCGATTATAATGTTCACAACTGTGTACCTTTGTTTGTGTCCTTATTTTCCTTACCTAGCATTTCTAGTTGATTTACTGTCACCAAACACAGAGTTGTGAGTTTTGGTGCGATAAGAATCTGAGGAGTGAGACGATGATGGTGTTACTGGATAGCAGGGCTGTAGTTTGTATATTCATGCATTTTGTGCCAGAGAGGCAGCTCGAGCTCCTTTAGGATTTTGCAGCTACTAGCACCTATTTAAATTGATGTTTTCTTGACTGCCATCACTATATGTGTGTGTGTATGTATAAAAGTGTGTCCCTAGTGTACACTTTTTGCTGGTTTTGATTTCTCGTCGCTCGCTTTTACTACCAAATCCTTTGAGCCTTTTTTTGCTGTTGTTGTTGTTGTCGGAATTGGATATAGTGTGAGTTGGTGTGGAATCGTTAACTTTACTTGCTCTGCGCGCCATCGAATGTGTGTATTTGTGTGTTTGTTTATAGTGGTAAATGTTGTGTTTTATGCACGTCAATTTATTTTTTTTTTTTTTTTTGGTTGTGGAGCAAAAAACAAAAAAATAATGTCCTGGGCTAAATAGAGTGGATGGGGGTTGTGTAGCGTATATCACTTGATTTCGCGTAAATTTCACCCGTTCACGAGTGAACGGTCGTTTTCTTTTTATGTATATGTACATTTATTTACACATAAATACAAGATATGGTAATATGCGGGTGGTGCAATTGAAGGGGTTGCGGGGTGTATGATGGGGGTGGCAAAAGCAATGGAAGGACATAAAACAGCATTCTTAGCAACCACCTCCCCTCCTCCGGTCCTTTGTATAGTTGTTTAAAATTTATCGCTTCGCAACTTTTCTTTTAGTGGTGTGGTGTTGGTTGGTTTTGATTGTGTGTTTCTGTTTATAGATGACATTTCGTCGTTGTTGCGGGCTGCAAAGTTTATCCTTGCTCTAATTGCAGGAAAAAAATTATATACATTAAAATGTTGCCAGAGAGCACACTGTTGAAATATTTTACCGCTAATTCTATTTGATTTTTTTTTTTTTTTTTTTTTTGTTTTGTTGGTGTTGGTTTTTGTGTTTGGGTGTGGGTGTAGTGTAGGGTATAGTGTATGCACAAAATATTATGTGTGATTTAAATGAGCAAGAAGTGTTTGGATGAATTGGTTTTGCTGTGGTATATTATGTAGGTGCATATATGTATATATCTGAAACTATTATGAATATTTTGGAAAGCTAATGATTGAAATAAGTTATCATTTGTCATGCAACAACAATAAAATGTTTTGGAACACATCAAGTAAATAAGCGAAAACGTTTTAGTATTTTACCATTGTTTAAGTACTTCTGACACGCGAATTTCGAATATAGTATAGATGCTCAGGAATGTATGGCACATTTAAGTGCTACAAGCTAGTCTTATTAGTTAGGCGATAAAAGTAGAGTTATTCATAAGCACTGAGCATAGTGATTGTTTTATATTCAGTTTATACCATATCTAAAAATTGTTGCATGTTTAAAAACAAAATACCTACATAGCTAGTTTTAATGTTTTATACAATTAATAAAATCATTTTGTAATCCTAACTGTTTAATTTGAAACAAAATAAATAAATTGAGGAAATTTTAAGCATTTCCACGATAACTTGAACTTTTTCCAAAAGTGGTTGCTGGTTTCGGAAACAAAAATGGAAAATATTGTAGAATATGAATAATTATTTTTCGCATCCACATTTTGGTACCGTGTCGTTATTAAGTGCTGAGTACTAGGCTTAAGACAAAACAAAGCGAACACTGGCCAGTGTTTGGGATGGGCTTACCTATTATTTTTAAATAACAGTTACTAACAGTTATTGCTACTTTGAAATAACAGTTACTGCCGAAAATTTTATTAAAAAAAAAGAAAATCAAGTCTGGTAATCTGTTATGTAGTTTGCATTGCTTTACTCCCGGGAGCTTTGCTAAAATAACAGGTAAAACAAAAAAAAACTATTATTGCTGATTGATTGGTGAATTCATATAGTAACAGGTATTCCAGGAATCAACGAAATATTTCAGCTTATTTCAATATTGATTGATGCAATTTCACTATCAATCACTAAGGTTAAAATGTTTTATTGATTCCTGCAATACCTGTTACTATTCAAAATTTAATTAATAAAATAGCCCATCACCAATCAGCTTTAATAGTTTTTTTTTCTGTAATACCTGTTAACAAAATACAAAATCGCGAATCAGCGTTAATATTGTTTTCAATTATGAATGATTTAATCTACCGAAATAGCAGAAATTCCTTCAATATTGAAATAAGCTTAAATATTTGTTTTTGTTACTTGTTATTGTTATAAATATTATACAAATAAAAATATTTGTAATCAAACTTACCATATTATTACTTGCAAAAAAAACATTTGTTGGAAGATATACTTTCCCAACAATAATTTGGTTTTTGTATCAAAGTTTTGTTAATAAACTCACCTGTAACTTCCAAATCTAGGGTTTGTAAGAGTTTTACATTTCTTATTCTCAAACAAAATCAAAAGATCATTCAAAAATATCATTCAAACTAAGAATTTTGAGAAGAAAATAATTCGAATTTTCCATTAAAAATGGATCTTTTTGAACATATACTGTGTTACAACTATCTAACTTATTGTTCGAAAAAAGATTTTGATTTAAGCCTTTTTGAATTTTATCAATTTCTGAAACCTCTAAAATATTTAGTTTTTCTAGTTCAGTGGATTTTGATAAAGTATCATTTTTTTCAATCTGAAATTTTCTGAATTTAATTTTCAAAGCACTGCAATGGAAATTTCAGTTTTCTAGAACACTTAATAAAAATTAGTTTAACAAACAACAAATGCTTCATTGTAAAATTTTCAAAAACCTCGAAAGCGATAAAAATTTCGAGTTATTATACATTTTTGACCATATTGCGTTACGAAATTTTGTTAACAAGCCTTAGATTCGGAGTCAGTAGGTACTTCCTAAAACATGAAGTTGTATAAAAAGAATCAAAACTACCCCAAGACTTTCCCGGTAAAAAAACAATTTGACAAAGTGAAATGTATAACTTGTCCAGGTCGAAAGTTCTGAAGTAACAATTTTCAATGGCTAGCTTTATTTTTTTTTGGGGTTTTTGAGCATGAATCTGCAGTTATCTAACAAGATTTATCACGGGAAACATGAGAAATCATTGAAGAACTTACAAATAAATTGTTTTTTATTGTTTTTGGTGCAGAATCCAATATATGAACATTTTTCGCTAAAACCGTTTATGTAACCTAAATGTAGACAATATTACTAAATTAATGTCTTGAACTGTTTCTCGTAAGACTAAGCTCTTTTCTATAAAACAATCACATTTAAAAAAAAAATCAATTAAAACAAATTTACGTGACAGAATTTTTTTTCTGAAAACGGATTTAGATTCAGAAAAGTCCAATTTTACATATGTAATTTCAAAAAAATTTATAATGAAAAAAAAACTTTATTTTTGCAGACCAGTGTTTTTTAGCTTTATAGTTTCCGTAGTGTGTGTATGGTAAGAAATTTTTCCAAAAATCAGTTTTTGGATAAATAAAACATCATAAGATTTTCAAAATGTGTTTTTTTATAAAAGTTCAAAAAAACATACTATACTTTGTTTCGACGCAAAAGTTATTTAAGTAGTTTTTTAAGTAATTACAATTTTTTTAAACAACTAAAGAAGAACTTTATGTTTTTTTTTACATTTTTTTTTCTAAAACTGCATTTCCAAAATTTAAAATAAAAAGTTTTAACAATGTTAGCAACTGACACAATTACGGTAGCAACGACAGGAGTGTTACCAATTCTCAAGAAATATTTTTAGATATTTTTGTCTTATACATTTGAGGACGAAAATCAGTAATAGTCATAAATAAGTTTCTCAAAAAAAAAAAAAAAAATGTTCCACATACGCCATAGTGACCCACTTGAGCAATTGCTAATACAATGTGTTCCAAAAATCAAGAAAGGTAAATTTAGCAGCAATTATGCAAATATTTTTAGTAAATATTATTTTATTCAGTGAATATGGCAAAATTATAATCACTAAAAAACCTGACAAAGTACATAATTCTTTTTCATATTTCGGTTTACTGTACTCTTAAACCACACTGTTCTTTGTTGATTAAAAGTACGATTTGGGTAGGTACATATTTAAATTCGATACATATAGTGGAAAAGGTCATAACTGCTCAATCAAAGCTCGAAAACCAACACATAAAATTGTTTTAATTACATTTTTTGGGTTCCGGTAGTCAAAGTTTAGAAAAAATAAGTAGCTGCATTTTATTAAAACCCCAATTTCAAAAAATGTATTACATATTTATATTCAGGCTACAACCTACCCTAACCATTACTGCTGTTAGAGTGAAGTGAATTCAAAATCAATTTTCCATCATGCTACATTTAATTCCCTTGGACGTGTAAATTCATAAATTAACATTGTCAAAGTGCACAAATGCAATCCTCAATGGATTTCCTATGCGATTATATCTGTTTTTAATGTCATCTCGCTACACACACACACACACATATATATATATCTACGTACTTCATAATGTACGGTAAGTATAGTTATAAATGTATATTTGCACTTGAAAAATTTCGATTTATTTATAGGTCATCGATTAGTACATACTTGTTCCTTGAGAGGGTATTCATTTTTATTGGTTCTGAATCGACTATTAAACCTGAGATTATAAAGTGATAAATTGTTGGGCTATTAAAACAAAAAAAAAATCAAGAAACAAAAATCAATGGAGAAGAATATTCTATGGAGGGGGATTGAGAATTTATATGTTTGTTGGTTCATAGCAAAGATTGTTTGCGTTTTGAATTTATGGGTTTTTATACAGGATATTTTGGTCTTCTTTTTGTTTTAAATTTTTTGCATATAGCTGTTTGTTTGTTGATTATAAATTTTAAATAAATCTTCAACAACAAAAAATCGGATATACTGCGGGATTTGGTTAGCGTTGTCAGGATAAATCACATAGCGTGTGTCCCAAAAGTCTTACACACTTAAAGACTTAAATTTGCAGGTGAATCCTTTTCTAACCAGATTTATTTCTATTTGAATTAAAATTATGCTTTTGTCCGAAAACTTTAGGGGTAGTTTAGATTTCTTCTATATACTTTTTGTTTTTTTTTTTTTGTATCGCCTTGCAAGGGCCTTCTTAAGACTCAAAGCTGAATGGAAATGCTTACTAGAGAAGATGATACAGAAAATGGGTACATCAACGTGGCAACACTGTTTGAACGAAAAAAGCTACATCATTTTATTCATCATTACTTTTTTGTTAATTTAAAAAAAATAAAATATTAATATTGCCAAACAAAAGTTAAAGATATGCCAAAAATTCAAAACAAAAATTAAGACTGTAAAGCTGGGAATATGGCAACCCTGTTCAACTAACAACACACTCAAATAATTTTTTTTTTAAACAAAATAGTATATATTTTGATGGAGTTAAGGGACCAAGTTTTAGCCTTAACTCTCTTTAAAAAAAAAATTGGTATAAGTATAGGGTCCTATTTGAATGCAAACAAAAAAAAAAACACTAATACCTCAAAAAAGAGAGCCCAGTCTAAAATTGTGTGTATTTTCAGCTTTTAACTCTGACAAATATGGTACATTTTGAGTGAAAAATTAGTGTTTTTAGTGTTTTATTTTTGCATTCAATATACCTATTTATGCCCATTTTGGATGTGGTACCTGACATAAGAATGCCCAATCTAAAATTTAGTATGTTCTTAGCTTTAAACTCTCTCAAATAAGGTACATTTTGATTGAACAATTAATTTTTTCTTTGTGTTTTTGCATTCAAATAGGGTTCCTGTTCCAGTTTAGAGTTGGCACCCCACATTTTTTTAGATAGAAAGTTAAGGCTAAAATTTGAAGTGCATTTTATCCTTTAACTCCACAAAATGTATATTTTTTTTTAAATAAGAATTATTTGAGTGCGTTTTCAGTTGAACAGGGTTACCATATTCTGAGCTTTACACTTTTAGCTATATTTTTTGATATTTTTCCATTTTTTTGACTTTCAATATTATTATTTTCCTTTTTCAATAAAGAAAAAAGTTTTTTTTCGTTCAAACATTATTGCAACGTTGATTGCCCATTTTAAAAGTGGCAAACTCTATGTTTTCATTTTTAGTATCAACTTGTCTTTCATTTGACACCAATTTAAATATCTAACCTAAAGAGCAAATAATTCGACGGTCGCCACCGCCTTGACTATATATAGTCAAAAAATACACATTCTATGGAATGAAATACAGGAAGGCTGATTTTTTTTCAAATTTGAAAGAAGGGTATTACAAAAGCCTATGTTGTGTTTTTTGAAACGATGACCCCTGGCGAAATCTGCCATTTTGAAAAACGCAAATTTTTATCTCAAAAGCTATTAGGTACTATTAGTAAAGAAGTTGTCAGACCAAAACTGTAGATAATATATATGTATGTGTTTGTCTTTTATTTGGACACACAATTGTTCATGTGTGAGCTGTAGTTTTGAGGTTATGACCATTTAACTTTAATTTTTGAAAATTTTATTTCAGTTTTTACATTTTCCTTTATCCTAAAGGAACTTACTTGCGTTGTTTCTATGATTAAAAGTGAAGAACACACAATTGTCAACATTTTAATAATTTTTTTAAGACTTAATATCGCTTTTTTAACGGCCATACTCATCAGTTGACACTATTAGTGAGGCACCTTGTCAATACGCAAATTTTGTTTATATTCAGTTCAGCTTACATTAACTTCTTAGCAAAAGTCTAATGTGAACTATATCCAACAAGGTTTAAATTTTTAATCATTAGAATTAGAAAGGTTATCCCAGGGCCAGGCTTTGTTCTAAATGAAGGTTTTATAATACAAATTTTATATACTACTGAAATAAATTATAAAATCAGCCAAGTAGAAGACTTAGCACTATTTAATTGGACTTGTTAAATTATTAGCGTTAGCGTTTTATCCAGGTGGGTCTCACTAGCACTCATCAGTTGACACTAATAGTGACGATCAAATGTTATAGCTATGAATACTCGACAAAGTAAACAAGTTACATGGTAATATAATCGCGCCGATGCATAATTTTCATCGATATGGGTGTTTTTGAGAATTTTACAATACATCTTTAGTTTTTGATTGATAAACATTGCATCTGGTCAATCGTGTCAAAAGTTATTGACCATTTTCAATAATATTCAAAATTATAATGCTAAAATGCATCGATATGAGCGTTTTTGGAATGCAAAAACTACAACTAATATGTTTTAATAACCTCTTTCAGATTTGAAGAAATCAGCCTTCCTATATATTGTTTCACGAAAAAGTCTATATTTTTTGTTCTAAAACTGATTTGAGCTTCTTATTCAATTTTAATTATTCGCTTTGGTTCGATTGCAACGCTACAATGCCTACTGCATAGGTCCCAAACTGAAATTATGAGAAAACTCTGATATCTATTCAAATAAATATATGTAGCTATTTACTTTTACTGGTAAAAAAAAAAATTATATTTTCACACGTATTTTAACTTTTTTATAGAATTTTACTTTTAAGACAAAAAAATCTTAAAATCTGTTAGAAATACTATAAAAAAAATAGGGAACCAAGACCGTGTGAGCAAGTCATGCGTTTTATTTTATTTTGTTTGTTGGAAACACTATTTTATCACGGTGTGGGGATGTTCAAGGTCAAATTCAGACGACCTAAGAGCCATCGCTATATTCTACAAAAACAAAGCGGTATAAGGTGTCTTTTCTATATATTAATGTCCTCGAAAACCTGCAGAATATTTAAATAAAAATCAATTTAAAGAACAAACATTTTCAATTTATTTTCACATTATGAATTCTGATAGTCTTGGTTGCTCAATAAAAATGAAAAGAAAAAATCTTTTGATTTATTTCGCAAAAAAAAAAAATAGGAGTCGTAAATCTTTCAGTTTTTTTATTTTTTTTTGCTTTTTGTTCCTTTTGTTTTTGCTTTATCCGATTAACATTGAATGTCAAAGTTCAAAATGCAATAAAGACGAACTTTATTCTCATCATCGTTTAAAAACGAGTGCCCATATCGTTTCCATCTCTCCATAAAGTCAAGAAGGAATTTATTGACTATTCTTTTATAATTGGCTTTTGGTATAATTCAATGAAATTGACAAAATAATACTTATATAGGTTATAGGTAGTGGTAGGTATCCCTGAACCCTGAATACATTTTTGGTAAATACGTCGATTTAGCTCACACAGGCATATGCAATATTTGATTTAAATTACTACTTGATTGAATTGGTGGTTTTGTGGTTTGATTCAAGGTTGGTTTTGTTGGAGCCTTTATTTTGAGGTAAATTTTAAGTATGTACGAGTATGTATTCGGAAAGGTATAGTGAACTGGTATGTTTCAATTTATTGACCACGAGAACTATTGGTTCCGTTAATGAAATTGTGGTGAAATATTGTGGTAAATACATATGTTATGCTTATACCATCAATATACATACATTTCTCGACCAATGAGCCAAACAAAAATTCCAGACAAAAATATACGATTTTCACATGTAACACTTCTTGTAAGATTGTGAGTTAAGAATTGATAGCTGAACAAAAACTTCTTGCAGCAACAACTAATTTTATCCAAATGTTAGATTTACAATAAGTTGTTACAACAATAATTTAATTATTTTCAAAAATTTTCAAGAACGAAAAAATTTTTGCCCAATTGTAGTAACCCCCTAATTCCGCAAGGCGTTTGTGCTACAACGCCATACTCTAGAAGCTACAATTGACATTTCTGGGAAACGACTTCGCTGTTATGGAGAGAGAGCTACACAAAGAAGAGAACTGTAAAGTTTTAATTTAACTTGGACGCGAATTATGGCTTCTAGAGCATGCGTTTTTGAGCAAACGCATTACGGCATAAATGTGATTATTGTGTCAAGTATTTTTAAAGTCAATAAATGCATTCAAGAATAGAAGAGTTGCTCCAACAACTAGTTTTTGAAGTCACTATTCCTACAAAGAATAAAAATAGTTGACGTAAGAATTTAGGAGCTAAATTAAAAAAATTAGCGAAATTTCAAATTAATACATTGAGTGTTGCCATAACCAAAAAAACACATGATATTTGGTTAAGAAAATTTTTAAAAAATATACGTTATACGTTATAAAATTTAATTTTTTCCAAAATTCAATGGCCTTATTTTTTTTTAGCAAGAAAATTAAACGTCTATGGATGTTTTATAGTTTCTTAAAAAAAATTAAGAACTTACCTTATATTTAATGAAAAATTTAAATAGAAATAGCATTCAAAATTGAATTTATAACGTAAAATTTTGAAAAAAAAATTAGTTAAATTTTTTTATTGATTTTATTGAAAATTCTGAGCTTGAAAATCATTTTTTCTTAAACTATTTACATTAAAAATGTTTGTATTTTCATGACAATAAAAAAAAATATAATTTAAAATTTCATTTAACTCCGTTGCTTTAAGTCAATTTTTGAGAAAATTCCCCTTCCCATCTAAACGTTTAAAAATGAACCCCGAGTATTTGTTTTCCTTAATCAGACTTGGAAATTTTATTTAATAATTTATTTTATAACAAAATGTTTGTTTACCAAAATCTTTTTGCTAAGTTAAGTTATTTAACCGGTAACTGTTAAAGTTTGATTTGAATACCAACATTAAAAAAAAGAAATCATCCAAATCGGAGCACTTTCACCCGGTTACAAAGGGGCTTGTTGAAGATTAAATAAAATGCACGACTGGGTCGCACGCACTTGCTCTTAGGTTGATGTGTATGTAAAAGCTTCTGATATACAGTTCTTATAGTTATATATAGTTCTTATAAATTAAATCCATTACCTAAATGACATCAACTTCATCTTAAATAATTTTGAGCTGAAACAAAAATTCTCAAAACCATCTTAAAAAAAAAGAAATTGATTTGCCGTTCCCAAGAAAATATTATTGCACATCTAAAACAAAATTTCAGAAAAAATACAGTCACCCGTTTTCGAAAAATTGATTAAAAAAAAAAAATTAATTTTTTTGAAAATATAAAAATGATTTTTTTGAGTGTTTTGAGATACTACAAAAATAAAAACACGGTTCTTTGTTTATTAAAACTTTATATAAAAATAAATACAATTTATTTCATCAAAATCGTTGGATCCGTTTTTGAGAAAACTCAACTTTTTCATATTGATTATATGACAGTTTCCGTTAATTAAGGCCCCAAAAAAATTAATTTCCTCTTCTAGGAAATCACCAAAGACCCTTAACCAACAAATTTGAAGAAAATCGCTTCAGATGTTTAGGCTTTTTGCATTCTCTATCTATATAGAAAAAGGTGACGCAGTAAAAGCACATGAAACAATGATAACGAGGTATTTTTTGATGCTGAATCCGATGACATAAATTTTTTTGCTAAGGGGGTAATATTTTTTTTTTATTTGTGCACTATTGTACAATTGTCAGTGAAAATTATTCGGTTACTGGAGGTGTTCAAAAATACTAGTACGTACCGCTACCCTTCATAACTATTGATTTTAAATTGTAAATCCAATATCATCTGAAGCAATGTTACCTTCCAGTCTCCTTCTTTTCAACATCATTATCATCTACAGTAAAATCTAATAATTAAGAGCCATCATGAAGGTTTCATTGAAAGGACATTCACCTTGATAAAAGTGTTTTCTTAGAATTGTTTATTTGTTCATAAATGTGTGTATCTCTACCGCGCCATTATTCTTCAACAACATCCAGTGAAGATGACGTTAATTATTTGCTCCTTTTCCATTTCTCATTGTCTGATGCTGATGTTTTGTCATATTACTCGCTTCTGATGATGTTTATCTCCAAGGCAACTTTTTGTATTTTCATATAATATGAGTGTGTGTTAATGTTTTCAGATTCTTCCTTGTCTTTTTAATTTGACAGTGTCTATGTCTATTTTGCGTGGAAATTCATAAACATTATATACAACAATAATACAAAAACAAAAAAAGGAAAAAAAGTTATTGAAAAAGATGTGTGTCATTTGACTTTTGTTTTAAAAAGTTCTATTCTAGTCATTTGAAATTCATACTCGTATCTTCTTATCCAATCCCAGTACGCACTCAAAGTCGATGCTCTCAATGATTGCGAGCAATGGAAGAATAGAAAAAAAAACGGATTTATATGTATGTCAAACGTGTCTAGCTCCGCACCATCTCAAGCAGTAGCAGACTCTCTTGTATAATAGTCCTCTCTAGTACCTACCAACATAAATGTAGTAGAAAATACTTTTCCATTGCATAGAAAAAGGCGACAAAAAAAAAACAGGAACTCACCTCATTCCATGTAATAGCCAAACAGGATACCCTCAGTGTGTGCGCATTTCATTTCACCAATTTGCTCAAATGCACTAGAAATCCATACTATATAGGCGGGCAGACACAGACAGACGGACATACAAGAAATATAAACTATAACCAAAGGAGAAGTAGGCAGATGGGAGGGTAGGTAAGGTAGTGTAGTTGTCCTCTTTGTACCACCTAACGCATTGAGTCCTCTCATCTATCTTTTACCTTTTGCTTTAATTTAAGCAACCTCTGACATGGGTGGCAGAAGGCACTCGCTACTTAAAACATGGTTCGTGAATGGATGGTCTTAGGTATACTCATTGAGTACTCTTTCCGAACACCACCAGTGTGACCAGCGTCTAATTTCATTCTTACATTTTTATTTGTGAACATTTTATTGGGTCGAATTTTAACTATTGAGATTCAGTGATATAACTTCTTGATTATTTCCAACATCATTTCAACTTTGAGGAATCTTGCGGCATATTTACACTCAAATGACTAGTATCAGTCATAGGGTAAAGACATTGGCTATAAATGTCTAAAAATACTGATGATAATCTAGACTTAGAGCAATTTATAAGTCAGATTTGAATCACCAACACCCTTTAGAAATATAGATAGACAAAAATTGCGGCTTCTGAAGCACCTACCCAATTAGCACTGTTGGGCGCCATTTTGATACCACAACTTCTGTGACCAAAATTGTTTGTGAAATGGTTTCGCGTGGTTCTGACCAAGGAGGACAAAAACTCTTATACATTATCAACGGGGTTGTGAAATTCTGTTGATCTAAACTTACCTTGGTCAGATATGCACCTATTACGTGGAATGCAATGCAATGCAATAGGAGATGCCACCACAAACATTAGTTTTTGGTGGAATCTCCCAGATGGCTGCTAAAGTGAACCATCGCATAATATTGCAGCAGTGTAATTGATGGAACGCCACTTCCATTCATCACCGTAGAGCCTGAAACGACTTTGTCCAGGAGAATATACGAACTATGAGGGCTGACGGAATTTATAGTAGTTACTCAAGGAAATATTTCTATCAACTTTAGTAAATTGAGAAAATTCTAAGGCATTGGCATAACCAAAGTCCGTATTCAAAGAAAAAATGGATGTAACTAAGGTAATCTTCACGTAAAGGAATAGTTTAAGTTGCCAAAATTCTCCTCAAGCATACACTTCAGAAAAAATCTCTACTTGAGAAATGACTATGAATTCCGCCCTAAGTCTCTTACCTAATTTAGTTAGTGTTTATATCACTTGCTAGTAACCTTACTGTCTTTGCTTGATTTTAAATGAACCTACTCTTACTACTAATGGTGTTGACAAGTAGGCCTTAGGAATGTTGGATTTAATCCGCCCATCAAGAAAGCAGCTGGCTTATGCTACAGTTATTGTTTACCAATGCAGGGCTTAAAGCGAGTTCGTGTTTGCTTGAGATCTCCGAACTTCAATTGTGCGTAATCTCACGGATGGTACATCAGATGGTGGTTCCAAGCCATGATTCCCCCCATATATACATACACTCCACTTCTATATGCTTGAAGTCAAGGAGACTTTTCTAAACGTCAAAGTAGTGGAGGCATATAGTGTCGGTTTCATTAGTGGGAGATCTTTAGTTACGGTATGGAGCATGCTTATAAAGCTATTAGCTTTTTCCGAACTAGGGTATAATAGTTCTCTTAAATTACGTCGTTAAAAACTCACACTAATGAGTTAAGTAAGATGGAAGCAATAGCCGGTGGTTACCACGGGGAGGTAGAATAAGTATGTGAAAAAAATGTACGGTTAACTGGGATGCCACCAAGTTGATCCCGATCAGTGCCAACCCAATTTCTACAAACCTAACTACCAAGTAGTTGGTGGCCAACTGTGAATTAAAATATTGCTGTTACCAACTTGGTATGATCACAAAAATTTATCTCAACTACTTTTCTCGGACTGGCAAAAGGTTCAAATATGTTAGGCGGCAGCAGCTGCCAGCTGTGAAATTTTAAAGTTTAACTTTTGGTAGCCATCAGGCAACAGCCTCTGATTAGCGGATGGGACTTGCTAATAGAGATTTTTACCAAATTGTCAAACTAGACACTTTGGTTCAACGACAGTTCCCAAATGAAAAAAAAATATGAACAAGTTTGATTATTGTTGCTGATTACTTAAACGTCATTGTGCCAGAAATTGTGTCAGAAATCCAAAACCAGAACCCAAAACATTAAGATGGATTAACATTAAAAATTGTTCACATTACACAAAACTGCAACAGAAGTTGTTGATTAAGAACCCCCCTAAATGAAGAATCAACTCAAGAATCAACAAAGGCGTTTTTTGAGCTACAATCGTAGAATACACAAAAACTCTAGCGACATCTGTTAATGAAAAGAGCGTATAGTTTACACCATACAAATTTTAGTTCAGACATCTATCAGTGATTTTCTTAAACAATTTATTCTATGTGTGGTGTTTTTAAGAAGTAAAACAGTAAAAAGGTAGAACCATTTTAAACTTCAAGCGTTAACTACAATGCATAATTTTTGTAAGAACTACAATAGGAGAAAAAGTGAAAATGAATACATATTAACAAGCGACATCTGTTGTCGAAAAGAACGTACAATTAAACCATACAATTTGAGTTTAGCACAAGTAAAAACTATTTAAGCTTTTTCTTTTGTTGTTGTTTGGAAAAAAGACAGCACATTTTTTTCACTTTTCAAATTTTTTTTAAAAATCTATTTCCAAGATAGTCACCCGTCTACTTCAGGTAAAAAATTTGTTTATAAGTTAAAAAAAAATCCTTTGAAATGACAATTCGGCGCTCAAGTGTGTTTCATAATTAAATCAGAGGACTTTGAATATGATTTCAGATCTTTTCTTTGACAATTCTGTGATCAGCTAAGGTCACAAAAGGAAAACGCCAGTTGATTGTCCTTATGGTATTAACTGCATATATCGTTTAATTAGTAAAACTATTTATTCCATTTGTTTATGTTTTCAAAAGTGAAAAATTAAAGTTAGAACCATTTCAACTTTTCCTTTTCGATTTTTTGAGATGAAAGGTATAAATTTTAAAAGAGTTTGAAAAAAGAACATAAAGTTATGGCTTCATTCGATGTGTTGAAAATATAAATAAATCATAAATTAAATAAATAAATTTGCACTCAAAATTTGAGTGCTGGGTCCGACTACTTTGCGTAAGAACACACAAAATTGGGGTAGTAGCTGAATGTTGGATGGATTTCACTGCTACTGAAAACTATGCAAATTCCTCGACCAATGCAATTAAGTTGAACAAATAGATTTCAAAATGACCGGATGACAGTCGGTCGGATGGTTTTCAAATGATTTTGATATTTTCCTACGGATTTTGTCGTCCAGTATGTTAGTCAATGTAAAACCCCCTATGAAATATCTAAAACGTCGCTTATCGACTGACAAACTCAGAATATAGACCATTTTTTGAGAAAAAATTCAATTTATTAGCCAGTTCACGTTCAAAAACTCAGAGATGTCTGAAAGCTGAGTAGACCTAATAAGCAAGGTTAATCACTTTTGTGTTTCAAAAACTGAACACAAAACATTAGGTTTCGCTTTCTCAGTTTCTGTTAGTAAAATTTTCCGACATCTTGAAAACCGTGAACTGGCTACATAGAAGAGTTATTTTTTTTTCAAATTCAACTATAGTGTTTTTAATGATTGATCTTTAAAAGTTAGAAAAAAGAAGCATTAAAAGCATAAGAAACAAAAAAACTGAAAAGGAGGAATATGAAAAATTAGAATGATCGATTCCAAAAAAAGAAACATTAGTTTCATTTTGTCTTGTTTTTTTATTTGCTGAACCTGTTAAACTTTCTTCCTAAATCATTCCTGAAAGTAATCGGATTCTTGAAAAAACATGACCTTTCACTGCCTTTTCACTGCCTTTGATCAGTTAGAAATTTCAAAAATGGTCACATTTGATTCATTAAACAACCCCCTCCATCCATGACCCATCACTATATTCTCATCTTCTGAATATATCATGGGATATGGAACTTTTTATATGATGATGAATATAATTTAAGGATTCCATGGCACAACAAAGTTGAATGGGAAATGAGGTGAAGGTTTTCGCCATACGAAACCAGAGACGACGGCCAGCAAAGATAAAATTAATATTCCAAAGCGATTGGGAGATAATACAAGAGGGAGTATGTAGAAACTACTACATATGTATATGCAAGTGGGACCTAGAAACATGTTTAATGTGTAGTTTCTGTTGCTGATGTGGTAATGTATTCAAAAAACAACAACACACACAAAAAAAAAACGACACATAAAGAAAATGAATATAAAATATTTATGTCCGCAAGTGTCACCTTCAGAAAAAGGGCTTCATAATGCTTCGAGCACTATCACTGTATCTATATCCTTGATATTTTAATGATGAATCAAATGCAATCGTTTGGTTCGAAATGTATTTTGATGTCTTTGTGGTTGATGCTAAGAAAAATTCTATGAATCACAAAAAAATTTGCAAGATATCAAAGGTTTCGATGGTTGGTCTTTTCATCTCAGATACGTATGTATTTTGAGGTCAAACAAGTTTGAAAAATAAAATTAAAATCCTCATTCCACCTTATGTTCGATTGCGAAAGGATAATTTACATAGTTTTGCACTTTATTTCAGCATAGACTCCATTCGTAAAAAAAAACCTTCAATCTTTTATTCACAGTACAGTATAGTATAATGAACATATGTATATAATATATGTGTATTAAACCCGAGAATAAAATTAGTTTAAATAAGCCCTTATGGTGACCCCATTATGAGTAGCAAACTTGTGAATGGCGCCAAAATAAAGTTTTCAAAAAATTCAAATTAAAAAAAATTCCAAATAAGGTACTTTTTCCGAAAAAATTATTTTTCAAAATAAACAAGAAAATTATTTTATTACTATAGGATAAAAAATTGTTCCAAGCAATCTTTGTTGTTTTTCTGAAAAAAATTTGAAACTTTTGAAATTTGATTGTTTTTTTCTTTTTCATTTCAAGAGTAGGTATTACTTTATAATAAAAAGTGCACGTGTAAATTCTAATCAAGAAAGTTGGAACATTTTTTGAGAAAAATAAGCTTGTTCTTAATGGTTACATGGCAGAACCGCAAATACCGATTAAAAAACTTCTTTCCCCTTTAAATATTCACTGTAAACTACGAATTTTAAAGAAAATCGAATTGACAATTAAGGTGATAGCTTAAGGTTAGGTTCAAAAAATTCGGGAAATTGCCATAAACAGTTATTTAAGTAAACAGTTATTTAAGCAAAGCAGTATGACTTGGGATATTATTGCCAAGGACGCTATTTTAATTATCAAGTTGTCTGTCTAACATATCAGGGAAGTATACAATTAAAGTAAAAATGACTTTTCTTGTACTTCCTTAATATGATAGCTAAATTGAGGCAACCCAAATCTTATTGCTGTATAATTAACCATTATTGAAAGTGGGCTTCTGAAAAAATAACCCCTGTTGCCAACGACATTTAAAAATTAAATAAAAAAAGCTAAGCCAAAAATTTTCTCAAAAGCTTACTCAAAGCAGAAAAAAAATATGTTGAAATATAACGGAGTTGAATACAAAATTAAATTATATATTTTTGATAGCTAGAAAAACCTTATTTTATTAACATTTCAAATAAAGTTAATCCAATAAATACTTACAAAAAAAAAAAAAAAAAATACTTTCAAACACAAAATTTTGAAAAAAAATTGACTCAAAACTTTCAACTGATTTTCAAATAATAGCATTCGGTTTTATATTTTTCTGAATTTCTCCAAAACTAAAAGACATATTGACATTAATATTTTTATATTCAACTGAGATTAAATAAGACCAAAAAGTTTTGGCAGAAAAATGGACCTCGAAAAGTTATTAATGTTATAAAATCAGTTTGATTTTTTTTAAATTTCATTTTTACTTGCTCTATAGGGCAAGACTTGGTTTCGTGTCAAAAAAAAAATTGATGTTTCAATCAAAACCATTGTAACAAAACTGAATTTTGTATTCTCAAAAAACTTAAACAACGCAGAAACATGTCCCACTTTTATTGTAAATAAATACATAACTTAAGCAAAACCCCATATATTTTGATTTAATTTCTAACATAATTATTTATTTTTATAAACTTTATTTAAGAGGATTTAACGTCTTTAGCAACTTTAACCCAAAGAGGAAGTACGTGCGTTCCAGTCGTGCATTTATTATTTTCCTAAATTTCAAGTTCGAATCACAGTTTTTCAAAAACCAAAAAAAACGTAAGCCATTTGCTTGAATTTTGAAAAAAAAAATATATTTTAAATAAAACGTAAATTTTAATTGACATTACCTTTCAAAATTCTGAGGTTGAAAATCATTTTTTCTTAAACTATGTATTGGATGAGCTTATCAAAAAACATATAATTGTATTTTGTATTTAACTACCTTGTACTTCCATAATTTTTTTTCTACTCTAAGTCAAATTTTGAGAGAGTGAGAAAATAGGCCCCTATTTTTATTTGTTGTTTGCCTGGAAAATTTTTGTCACATTTTATTTTATAAAATTTTAACAAATTTTATCATAAAAAAAAAAATTGGAACGGTTTTGCCCAGTTTTGACATAATTTGCTTTACTTATTCCACTACTAATTAAATATGTAGGTGTATTTTGTTTTAAAATCATTGGATTGTTTTTCGTTTGAAATATTTTTAATTTTAAGACAAAATTATTTAAAAATAAAGCGTTGCAAGGTAATTTATGTAAATAAATTTTGAAGTTTTTCAAATTAAAAGAAAATATCATACTAGTTGATATAACGAGCAGTGCGAGTTACTGGTACACAAACATTAAAAAAAAACTAACATAATTTTGCAAATCCTACTTGTTCTACTCATCTTTCTGGGTAAATTTGAAGGATCCAAGAAGAATTGTGAAATACATTTTAGAAAATAAAATTGGGTCACTGTGGCGTATGCGTAACATTTTTGTCTAGAGAAAAACTTAAATATAACTTTATATTTTTTATCGCTGGCTACCCATCGAAGCAATCAATCTTTAAGGTTCATTTTCTGATTATTGGTTTTCATAAACTGATTATTCAAAATCTTACAAGTAAGATAGGTATAAAACAAAAGTTCGATTTTAAGATAGGTCAGCTTTCTTGTGATTGATTTTTGTGTTTAAAAAATAATTAAAGATTATCAAACTAAAGACAACAATCGATTCAGTTGTCCAAAGGAATATGTCTGACTGAAGTTACAGTGACAAAATATCAAATTTGTATTTATCTAACGTGAATAATGGCGCTACAAATAGCCTTTCCGGCATGTCACGGAATTGCATAAATATTTTTTTGCTGAATAAATTAAATTATAGTGGTAATTGAAATTAAATTTAATAGGTATTATAAGGAGCGTACACCAATTAAGCGTCATTTCGGGAACACCTGTTTGGGTATGAGTAAGGATTAAAATTATCATTATTGGACAAATGGACAATGTTATGATGCAAACCTCAAAAGAGTTTCGTTTGCTTTGGTTAGAAACCAAATAAACCATAAAAATGATCAAAACTTAATTTTCAAGAAAGTTTTTGGGTTATGAATGAGTTATACAGTATTCTCGAAACAAATCTGCACATTTTTGGTGTTTTAAGTTTTTTTCTAATGCTAATATGGCTTGAATATGGAGCTTTATCATAAAGCTTGTAAAAAAATACTTGAAAAAGTTGTTATCTATTTTGTAGGTATTCTGGATTAGTAGAAAAACGGATTTTGTAAGAAATATGTCCATAGAAAATCTGAAATGAAGTCATATTTGATCAATAAAGTAATATAATAAGATATAATTCATAGTAGTTAGAACACCCACAGTCATTTTGGAAACTCCATAATCTCTGATGTATTCATTATTTCCGATCACGCTATTTAATGTATGTATTTTCAAAAGCAAAATCTTTAATTTTTATGAAGTAATTCGACATTTTATCAATGAGCCAGTACTAAATGCTACCCGTATGAAATAAATAATATGAAAATTGAAATATTATCAAATAATACAAATTTTATAGGGAATTCACATATTTTTTTATATAAGCACAGTAAAAAACGAAAAATTATACATACCAAACGATTTTTTTTATATATTTAAGAACTTTGTTTTATTGAATTCTAACAAGTTATACTGATGATTTTGGCTTGGTAATTAGAATGTTTCTCTTTTTTTAATGAATTTACACTTAAATTTCAATAATTTGGGATAATAATTTAAGAATAAATAATTGGAGCTCTGTGCGTTTATGAACTAATAAATGATAAATTAACTCATCACATGATCGTAAAAACTTAGTTATTAAATTAAATTAATTTTTTTAATAATTTGGTCAGTCATATTTCCCACATTTTCGGTCCTCACGCTCATTTTGAAGATATATGCGAGCAATAGGTTACAAGATATTGGGATTTATTTATAATTGCATGGCAATAACAAAATGTTTTAAAAGTTGCCAAAATTCAAAAATACTAATTTTTCGATTCGTAATATGGCGAAAAATAATATTGGTATTTTGTTTATAAAAAAAGTTATATTAAATATAACGTCTATACGTATACCTATAAAAAACATATTTTATTTATTTATTTATTTTATTTGTTAAACTGGCATTTTCGAATCGTGACAATATCTTCAAAACAACTCAAAAAAATAACTAAGCAACTAAATAAAATATTCTAGGTTTTATTACAAAAAAAAAACAACTTTTTTTTCTTATTTTGCAGAAACATTTTCAAAAATAGATTCTCTAATTATATATTCTAGAAAATTACTTCTGAAATCATATTAATTATTTTTCATTTATATCCCACGATCCTGAGGGCATAGACCATTACATGTACATACACGCCAACAATCAAAATATACATATATTCTTTTAAAGAAAATGACCAGACCACAATGAAAACAAGTAACTTTTAAGGGATCAACTTTTCACAATTTTGAGTTTCATAATAATTTTAACAGTTCACTGGGTTTCATTTTATATGCAGGAGCAAGCCTTGGAAGGAAACATATAAATAAAGTTTTTGTTTGTAATATGTTAGTCTTGGTAGTGATGGTGGTAGGTGGGTAGCACAACTATAAGAATAACAAGGATCAAGGATGAACAAAACTAGAACTAAAAAAAAACAGTATATAATAAATAAATGTACATAGGTAGATAGATAGCAGACATCAAAAAGTTGGTCATTGTATGCCAGAAATTATATCCATAGATTAGTAGAAAAGGCGGACATGGGGGCGAGAACGAATCGCTGAATAAATGAAAAGGTTGAACACAATGTACCTACATATAAATATACCAGAGAACCTTTAGTGAGGGATGTGTCGCCTTGATTCTGCATTTCAACTTTCCCTACTCGGACTGAAAAGTTATTTAACTCTGCAGTTCCGGTTTGCATCTAAATGTTGTACCTATAAGATATATTCTCTAGAATCGGAATCAGAACGGGAGCAAAGTCTTCGTTATGGTAGCAGGCAGGCGTTGTGGTGGCATGATGTCAATGGCAACAATGGGAAATTATTTAATTGCTAAGGTTGCCAAGAATATTTATGAGATGACAGAGGGGATTTGACTTGTTTTTGTGAACTTAAAATATTTGTTGTGACATTTTTGATGCTGATTCGAATTTTGATCGGAACTTTGTTAATATTTAATTATTTTTTTTGTTTTGTCGTAATAAACTTTAGTTAGCAATTAAAGTTTTTATTCCAAAAATGTTGTTGTTTTGTTTTGGGAATTATTTTTTTGGGAATAGTTTTTTAATAAAAAAATTTCTGATTATTTTGATTAAACTTTCAGGTTGAACAGGAAGATTGTTTAAAACTTGGCAAAAATTTATATAGTATATTAGTTGTTCGTCCAGTCAATGAAAAAAAAATTGCTTCCACCTCAAAATCCCATAGTTTTGAAACTTGACACACTAACCAAGATATGCCTTGTGATGATCCCAAAAATCCAACCTGAACACCAGCGGCAATGAAGTCAAACACGTTGTTTTTCCGGTTTTTGCGTTTAACTTGAAAATCATTTTTCACACATCAAAAAATTATCTGTCACATAATTAAAGCTTAAATTAAAAAAAAAATGGTATTGATAATTTCGTACGTGTATTAACTTTATCGGCAGTTAATTTAAACATTCCCTTACTATCTCATCAGACCTCCTGGATACCTGTCACATCAACCCTTACCTTATCCAGGTTCTATACTATAATTGTTTGACTGCATCTGGTCGACAGCGCAATCTACGTACAGATCCGAAATACCTTGTCCTTGTTTGGTTTGCTGGGTTCGTCTGCGCAGGGTCAACCACTTGGGTGGTATACAAGTCCACATACCAATTATGAACCTTTGATCCACATCCACATCCAAAGTCCACACAAAATTCTTGTGAATTTCTGATTTTTGCCGTATGACCCACTAAGGTGGCTCAGAAATCCACAGTAGCTTTTTTTTATCATGAAGTTTTAAAACCATATTTTAATTTTTCAAAATAATATATTGAAAAAATTACACGAATTTTTGAAAATTCTTTATTTCATTTTTTAAAAAGCGAAACGAAATTTTTGAAAAATTCAAATATGTTTTTTTTTTTAATTTAATAAAGTGATTTTCAAAAATTCATACGAATCTTCGAAAATTACTTTATTGAATTAATTTTTCAAAATAATATTTTCATAAATAAATTTTAAAACATTATTTTAATGTTGAAAACTTGCCCAATTTTCAAAAACTACTTTATTACATTTTTATAAGCTACTTTTTTTATAAAATATTTAAATTTTTTAAAATAATATTTTCAGAAAAAAAATTTCAAAGCATTATTTTGAAGTTTGAAATTCGCCCATATATACAAAAAAAAAAAAAGTGAAAAACAGGAAAATACGTCTTTATGTTAACTGCCGATAAAATTATTTTATGTACAAACAAAATAATAAATACCATTTTTTGAGCAAAATGTATTCTTTATTTTCTCTAAAAATATTTTTTAATAAGAGAAATGATATTCGAGAACGCAAAAAAACGGTTTTGAAAAAACATAATTCGCTCAAAAATGGCTCCTTAGATTTCGATAAAAAAAAGTCATAGTAGTTTTTTTGAATAAGACTTTGATTTTTTTATACAACTTAATATTATCTCAACTCCCTCCAGCTTAACTCTACTCCTTAAAAAAATAAAAAAAAATTATTATATTGATTTAGTTGCCAGAAAGAATTGCCAGTTACTTCAGTATAAAAACATTATTTGGTTTCCGTTCCTGTATACAATTAAATATTACGTAAAAACATTTTGTTATATCTACAAACTAAATAAAAAAAAAGCATATCCCTCCTCAAAATAGTGATTCTCTGAGAACGGCTTTTCTGAACAACTTGCTTTTAGTTATTTTTCTCAGATTAATCATGCACGTTTTTCAGTTCAAGTTCATGCTGTGAATCTCGTCAAGGACATCAATACTATTACAATTATACATGACGTTTATTTTTGCAACATCTGCTCTTGAGAAGCCACTGCGCTGTCCCATGAACCTTGATTCCTTGGTAATTTTCTGTATAAAAAAATAAAATAAATAAAAAAAAACCCTTAATGGAATTTCCAACGAATCAAAATGAAATTAAAAAAAAAAAAAAAAAGAAAGACAGAAAGCATTCTCAATCGTCCTTACCCTTGCTTCAATTGTAGGCTTTCCATTCTTCGAAAATGACGTTGCTGAATAGTGCATCACACTCGAGTAATCGTATCCAATTCCCATCATGCCTTGTGCTGATTTTTGAGAAGACTTCACAAAGTTAACTTTCATGTTCTCCTTGATATTTTCCGTTCGTACAATAATATAGCTGTCTCGTTCATAACGATTCTGTTCATGAATAAATCCTAGCACATGCATCAGCTCGTGCAAGGGAGTGCCACGTTTCATCAAACACTGTGGGGATTGCAAGTTAACTTCTTGCTTTCCACCTACCCTACCTACCGACGACCAGCATCCCGATCTACCATTAATTATGGAAATGTAATCCCTTTCTCTAGAGCGTAGCTTGAACCGAATACATGTTTTCTTGTGGTATTCATCAAATGCCAATTTAATAGCTGCCAGTTCATTGGAGTTGAATGTTCCAGCTATTTCATATGGCACGACACCTTTTGGCCAGCGTGAGGGTTGGGCCGTTAAGCCATTGCGGCCATAGAATTGAAATGGCATGCGAATGTCCCCTTCAAAATACGCACCTAGTTCTTCGGGATTCTGGTTGGACGTCCTATTGTATTGGGCAACTAGTTCACCAGTGATTTCGTCATCAGGTTCTATAAATGCGTTTTCGCCAAAATCATGTATGCTGATGTATTCATTGGGTAAACTTGTGTCGACTTTGTTGAAAGACTCCCACTTGGTTACGGTAAGACCACTCGATAAAAAAAACTTGGGTACTGCGATTAAAAGGATCAGTCTAATGGAATACTGATGGGAGTACATTTTTAGCAGCTGCCGAACTATAACTACCGTTTAGGTATAACGGCGAGTTATAGGGTGCTAGTAATTTATATTGAAATTCGTTGAAACCTTGGCTGAGTTGTAGGTATACCTGCAGTGCCGATAAGCTTTTTTTATTTTTTGTTAGAAAAAAAAAACTAATTGCTAATGATATTTATACAGAACATAATTTGTAACAGATGTTTTTTTCTTATTATATCAATGAATTGAATAGGGTTGCCAGGTTGTTAATTTTTACGTTTTAAATGGATTTGCAAAAAAATGCAAGAAACAGTTTTTTTTTATAATTATGCCTGATAAAAGATTTCAAAACTACGAGCATATGCATAATTAGTTTAACAAAGTAGTCGGTCTCATTGGGTTGGGTTCAAGTGAAACAAGATTAAGGCTTGTTTTTCAATCAGAAACAGACAATTGATAAATCATTAAAATCTTACAAACAAATTTTTGTTTAACTTTTTGTATACCAGAATTTCCAAAATGGGTTCACATGGCTTTAATCTTGTGTAAATTTAAACTATTTTATTCTTAATTTGAACTTTGTCAACACTTTTTGCAGAACAAAATTTATCTTGAGCTGTCATTGTACTCATTATCAAAAAGAACGCGAGTGATTTGTGAATGAATAAATTGTGGTATGAGCTCGATTTTTTTTATGTTTTTGTAATGACATCTGTTTTGTTGTTGCTTATTAGTAATTTTTTTTTGTTTTTTTTTTTTTCAAAAGGTAGGTGACTCAAGCACAAAATGTATGAGTATGTTTAAAACATTCAAAATTCTTTTGTTAGTTTTGAGCAAATATATTGTGATAGCTATAGCCAAGCAAGGCCTTTTAGTGCTTAATTCATTGATGCAAAGTATTTGTTTTTTAGATGTTCGTTAGAGTGAAATGCATATCAAAAACAGATTTAAATTTTCGAATTTAGTCACGAAAATTCACTATTTTGGATAATCTGTCAAACACATGGTTTATTTTTTAAATTATTAGTTAGGGATTATTCCTTAACAAAGAAATAAAAATATGAAATTGTTTATATTGCTGAGATTTTTAATGCAATTTTAGAAAAAAATTAAAATTTAATTAAATTCGATTTCACGATAAGTTTGACCAAAAAATATGCAATTTGATTTTTTTTTTTTATAAATATGATTCTTTATAAGAAACATTTGATTTTTTTTTATAATAAAATATGTTAAGTTTAAGAAAATGTTGTTTATAGAATTTATTAGGCTAATTTTAAAGCATTTTTTCACACTAAATCATTAAAATCGAACAAGTAATTTAAAAAAAAACCAAAGAAATAAAAAAATGGGTTCTAAAGGCTGGTACCTACCCGCACCTAAAATGGCCTCCTAAGAAAAATGTCCCAGATCTCGGTAAAAAAATGACATTTCACTTTAAATTTTATATTCTTGTTAAAGTTTTATCTTTAGCACTTCTAGTTGTTAGGTTTACAAGATTAAAAAGTTCTAAAATGTATCTAAAATGTCTTAAAATTCCACAGATCAAAATTGCCCAAAGAAAATGGCATACTGGCATGCAAAATATGTAAACAAGTTTCCAAATACCGAAGTCCAAAATCTTTCCAAACCCATCTGTAACCTATTTAAAATTTAATTTTTGTTAGGTATTGTGGTTTCTGAAACTAAAAATGTTTTGAAAGCTTTATTTCGATTTCAGTATTTGGACTGCATGGCAGTAAACCTTTTGTATTTCCAAAAATGTTCCCTATATAGAAACTAAAAATGTAAGGGTAAGTATAAAATGGCCCACTATGTTATTTTACCCGGGTGCCAGGGGGCATTTAGCCCAGGGTATTTTTGTTTTACTTTTAACACCGAAAAAACTGGAATAGTTTTATGATAACAAATTTCAGTAAGTGTAAAAGAAATGTTTATTTTTAAATGCAATTACCACCTTTTGCGAAATGCAATCTTTTTGTTGAGTTTTTTTCGAGAACTCTACCGAGAACTCTAAACAGAACTCCCAAACGAAAAATTTGATTTTTTTGTATGAAAAGAAAAATCATGAGCACCTCCCTTGTTTTGCTTATAACTATTGAAATATATGTCGAACTAAAAAGTTTTTTGCAGTTTGGTTTACAACTATTGGGAGGCTATCTAAAAGTCTTAACAGAATTTAGAAAAAAAAAATTCTTTGTTTAATTTTTTTCAAAATTCAAATTTTTCAGAACTATTTCCAAAACCCCATTGAGAACTCCAGAACTCTTCATTCAGAACTAAAATTTCCAATCAGAACTATTTTTCAGTACAAAAAGGGGGCGGCGTGAATTTTTTTTTTTCTTCGTGAAATCTTAACAAAAATTTAAAAAGAAGCGGAATTCATAGTCGTCACTTAAGTCAAAATATCTCCGAAGTGTAGGTTCGCGTGAAGAGACTTTCGCCACTTGAGCACACGTTTTTTGGTATAATCAAATATGGGATTCGTCCAACAAAGTGTGGTCAATTGTGCTCCAGAATCAAATCCTAATTGATCAAAATTACATAAACCCGAACTCGACTTCGTTCATATAGCCACCGCGATCACGTTTGCAGCTGTTGGATACCCAACGACTCAGCCACACATTTCTATTTCGCGTTCAATGTTGGCTCTGAGCTCTTCCAACGTCGTCGTCTTGCTGGCATAAACCAATGACTTAACGTAGCCCCAAAGAATATAATCTAGAGGCGTTAAATCGCACGAACGAGGCGGCCAATCGGCTGGCCCCTTTCTTGAAATAACACGCTCATCAAACTTGCTCTTCAATAATTTGATTGTAAGGTGTGCTGTGTAGCTTGTGGCACCGTCCGTCCTGTTGAAACCACATGTCGTCCAAGTCAATATCTTCCAATTCGTGCCAAAAATAATTCACAGTAACGTGACAATCGTTATCGTCGACAAAAAAATATGGCCCAATAACGCCGCCGGCATGCAAACTACACCAAACAGTTTTTTTTTGTGGATGAACTGGTGTTTCTTGAAGCAAATGTGGATTTTCACCAGACCAATAACGCATATTTCGTTTATTGAAGAACCCATTGAGCCAAAAATGAGCTTCGTCACTGAAGATGATTTTGCCATGAAATTCATCATCTTGGCGCATCTTCTACAGAGCCAAATCGGAGAACGTACGTCGCTTCAAATGGTCCATCGGCTTCAATTCTTGAGTCAGCTTGATCTTGTATGGGTGTAAACCAAGATCCTTACGCAAAATACGACATTATGTGGTCTGAGGGATGCCCAATTCTTGAGAACGCCTTTGGAATTGACTGTTTTGGGTCGTTTTCTACGGATGCCTTAACGGCAACGATATTTTCGACACTAAGATCAACCCGTTGTCTCACTGGCACGGCAACATCACACAACAAATATGTAGACTCAAATTTTTGCACTAAACTTATTATTGCTTGTCTACTAGGGCTAGAATTACGACCGAAAATTGGAGTTAACGCTCTTAAAGTTGCGGTCACCTACTCCCGATTTCGGTAGAAAAAAGGGTGCGTTCACAAATTAAATCCAATGTCAAGTCCCCATTGGAAAACCCTTATTTATTTTTTTGATTGCTATCCACTGGTCACCGCACTGTGTGGCGTCCCGAAAATCAGGACTTAAGATTTGATTATATCCTTCTTTCAGATATGAAAAACCATTATGAAAGTTATTTCAGAGCTGTTGAAGCAACAGTCAAAGTCAGAACGGGAAACTTTGTGCCTACATCTTGTATTTTTTCGAATTTCGAATTTTTTGAAAGTCTGCCATAATTTTGACAATATTTTAAATTTGTCCTTTCGTGTACGAAAGATAAAGGTACCTAAAAAAGATTTCATGAGATCCTTACTATGTTAACTTTCAACACTGATTATGACATGTCTGCAACCAGTTTCAGCTATTCTAAAACATAAAGAGATTTTTGAAATTTCTTGTGACCCAAAAAAAATCCACCTCTATCTGTTGCAAATTATTTGCAGATGGATTTCGTTTGGTTAAAACATCAAAAGCTTGTAGCAGCAAACTGAAGCACCTTGACCTACTTCATAGTCTCTGATAATAACAATTACATCACAGAGGAGAAAACACGACGATGACATCGTTGTGCTCTCAATGTTTGCAAACAAAAAAAAAAAAAACCATACATTCCATATTTCTATCTTTATGAGTTTTGTATGCAACAAAATAATTAACCTGAGGCATACATTCAAAACAATGCACCCTCCTTTGAGTACATGTACACTTCCTAATTATCTTATCGCAGTAATTACACCCAGCGCAATGTAATTGTAAGTATTCTAGATGAGTGTGCGCTGGTAAATCTGTGTGCATAAAGTATATGGTATAGTGGGGAGATGGGGGGGTTTTATTTTTCATATATATATATATTTTATGGTGTATAGTCTATAATATATACCTACTGATCGGGGGTTGTGTTGCGATGCGAAAGTTTAAGCCTGCCTATGCCTGCCTGTCGCACAAGTTTTGGGAAACTATATCGTTTCTATACAAAACTTACATGTTTACATGTGGGCAAACAACTTCCTCATGCGTGGAAATACCTACCAAGGGTAATGAGCACATAGTGCATATAATTACTACTTTAATTATTTTATTGTTTGTTTGACTTAGATTTTATCAAATACGACGACATGGAAATGTGGTGAAGGCTAACGGTAGTAGAGCACTGTTCAGTACTCTTTAGTAATAAATAAAAAAAAAATCTAATAACAAAACATAAATAAATTATTGATATTTTAATTTTGCTTAGTCGTCGCGTTTTCAATAAATATTGATTTATAGTGCTGAAATAAATTATTTTCCCGCAATATTATGTGGAATCCTGATAAAATACAATAATCAGTATATCTACCTATCAATTGTGAGTAACAACCCCAGCAGCTGTTTGACTACAAAAGATACGTTCAGCTTTTAAACAAAATTACAGCATTTTAAAATGCCTTGCCTGTTGCTTAATATTTTTACTTGCGATATAGGCACTATAATGCTACTTTTGATAGTAGGGTTATACTTCTGAAATAAAAGAAATGTTTGTAAAAATTCTACTAACGGTACCTCCCATAGAACTGTTTTTTTTCATTTTTGACTTTCTCTTAAACGACTCAACCAATTTTTAGAATTTTTTTTAATACGAACGCTCCTTAACAATTTCAAAATTATTTGATATCAAAATGTTCAAAAACGTAATTTTTGGATTTTTAAAAAATCTTTCAAATTTTTTTTTGAAAAAACAATTTTTCGAAAACGAGTTAGTGTATTTTTTTTGAAATTTAGATCTTAGATGTTCAATAATATTATATAAGAAATGTCATACCAACTTTATTTTTAAACAAGGTTTGAAGATTTTTATATATAAAAATTAATTTTTTTAAATTCGGCAAATCTTGCATGAAAATACGACTTTTTTTCATCAATTAATAGTATTTGCTTAAAATTTGCAATAAGTTCTTCTTTTACTTTAAAAAGAGGAAAAGAAAGATTAGAAAGGGTTAACAAATATACAACTTATTACTAATTACTGTTAACATTGGATTTAGTTGCATTACCTTCGAAAAGCTAGTTTTGACACAGACAATGGTTTGATTAAAGATTGATGTGC
The DNA here is from genome assembly GCA_948107695.1 of Meliscaeva auricollis. Taxonomy (NCBI): domain Eukaryota; kingdom Metazoa; phylum Arthropoda; class Insecta; order Diptera; family Syrphidae; genus Meliscaeva; species Meliscaeva auricollis. The sequence goes on from OX403616.1 coordinate 43,090,822, forward strand.
ACGTTTTAAGAAAAAGATGGAACAGTAGGGGATGTTCATTTATCTCAATTAGGCGGGAAACGACATTTTCTAAAAAAAAAATAAATTCTTAAAAAAGGACAACACCTAAAATAAATATCAAAGAAAAAAAAGATAAGGCTGAATATCGTGAAATTTTGAAAACAGAGTGTCACTTTTTCTTAAAAGTAATAAAAAACATTGAAGGAATGAAGTGTAAGTTAAAAAAGAATATGTTTTTTTGACAAAAATATGTAAAAAAAAAATAGATTTCTTGTTTTAAAAATACGGTTATTCCAATGTAACGGAGATGAAAAAAAACGCTTCAACGCCGTTTATCTCACTGAAGAAATAATATTTTTTTTATTGATACTTGGTGGTTGTAGAAAGACGGTAACGGAGAAGAGTACTCGTTTTCTCCGTTACCGTCATTCTATCTCAATAACCTGACTGGCAATTATTAGTTTTTTTTATGAAATTATGACCATAACTTTATACAGTCACCTCTACACCCACCAAGTTTCAAGAAAAAATAATATTTGAAAGTGTATTTTTCTCCTCTCTGTTACTTTTGGAATGGCCGAATATTACTTTGATTGGAGTAACTAAACCTGAAAATAAGGAATTATCTCGGAACGGAGCAAAACTGCTCCGATTTGATGATTTTTTTTTTCAAATGATGGTTTTCAAAAATACTTTACTGGTTAAAAATTGCCACTCTTAACGGATTTTCTTTTAAACTGAAAAAAAAGGATTTTTATAAACAATTTTTTTCTTATCAAAAAATTTTGTTTAATTCAGGTCTCAGGTCTGTTTAATAAAAACAACTAGTCAAGATAGGGGTATATTTTCATCTTTTCAAATCGCAGGGGGAATTTTCTCCAAAGTTGACTTGAAGTAGAAACATTTTTTTTTTTAATAATTAATTTTAAGATCAAATTATATGTATTTTTAAAGCCAGATAAAGTTTCTTTTTTATTTTATTTTTCATTTTTCGAATTTATGTCAAAAATCTAATGACGGTTAGATTTAACCTTTTCTTTTATCGTAGGTAGTAAATAGCTACCTATATTAGTTTTTTTCTCTAGAAAGCATGTCCATGAATCACTATTTAAAGTACTGTCGACGATTTAGACACAGAATACAAATTCGTGTTCACGGTCTGAGCACTCAGTAATTTCATAGCAACCTGGACAGGATTTCTCAATAAATTGCCTGTCAAAAGCAGAACAGGAAATAATGTTGCATTCGTTTTTCAGCTGCTGCTCTGAGATCTCAAGAAACCTGAACTGGCTAATTTAATAACCTGACTACAGAAAAGTCTCTCATAAACGAGCGGCGGCGAAAAAAACAGCTTGTTTTTTCTTATTTACATAATTTGCAAAAATAATCAGTTCAATTTTCAGAAACTTTAGGCCAAGGATTGTTGAGGGAAATTTTAAATAGCTCAACTCAATGTCAAAGAAAAAAATTCAATACAGCTTTGGAAATGTTTTAAGAGCCAATTAGGTACATCAAAATTTAGAGCAAAAGTAAGGTACATATGTTATTTTAAAAATTTAAGTTTTCATTTCAAAAATTAAATAAATATCTTTGAACAACAAGTTGCAATATTACTGCATTAAAAAAACATTAAAATCTATCCAATAATAGAAAATAAAATAAAAAATATGGCTTATGGTCTAAATTAATATTAACCCTGTTATAATAACCAAGCCAGTCAATTGGAGATTTGGTCCTAAAAAAAATCATGTAAATCAATTTTTCTTATTGTTGTTGTTTCGGTATTCGATGGTTTGACATTCAATCAGACATTTTGAATTTAAGATGTAAAAAAGTGCTACGTTATTGTTGTCGAAGCAAGCTAAGTCTGGAAAAAAAAAATACAGTCTTAAAAATTGTTAAACTTGATTCTGTTCAGGATTATAAGGACAATATTAACAGGCTGAAGATTGTTGAAAATTGTGCACAAACCCCACGCTCACGCTCTTGTACAGGAGGGACCAAGAATTTGATTTTTGGGTGACTGTCATCTTAAAAAAAAAGGAGCCATGTTGGATATTTGTGGATTGTCTCAGAGAGTCCGTAGTAGAGTCAATTATTGCATTGAGGTCTAAATTTTTACTACCAGTATATTATATATAAATAGAAGAGGATTTTACATATATAAGTGCTTAATCATTAGAAACTTATATTAAAAATTAAAGATGGCTGCCACAAAATGGCAGATCGAAGAAAAAAGAAAAAATTGGATTTTTGCCGATTATTTTGGTTTTTGAGACCAAAATTAGATAAGCTAGTAAATGTTAAAAATGCCATTAAACATCGTATCGCACCCTCAAGGCAATTTCAAGTTTATTGGTTGGTTCGATTACTTTTTAGGTGATCTACGATTAACCAAAATTTAGAATACAAAGACAGCCAGGAAACCACATTATTTTATAATGTCAATCATAGGAATGTAGAGTTTATTCTCATTAGATTTAGCCAAAGACACGAATGTGATACATTCATAATTCTGGCTCTGACCACGCCCTCTTGGGGGCTTTAAAATAACCTTTTGTTCTATGTGAATAAAAGTTTGTTCTTTAATATTATTGTATGAAACATAATGTAAAAGAATTATAAGGGTGACTCATTATAATATCCGATGAACAACAATTAAATATTTATTTTTGTTAATATTTATTTTTGTGATAATATTGAAAGTTTCTATATTTAATATTTAATTTATGTGTGAGTTAAATTATGTACACAATCGAATTAGACCAAAATCAATATCATACCTTTTTGTTCATAGCTATAGTGTTTGAGTGCAACAAGTAGGTAGCTAAATAGGTACATAAACTTTTACTGAAAATCCGTTTAAAATAATGGTACAGTGCTAAAAGTTGGCATCGACGTTTTACTACAAAAAAATTGTGAAATTTTGTGCTGTACAAATGTTGTTTTCACATTTTTCCCATGATATAAGGTTAAATGCTTTTTTTTTAATCTTCGTCGACCGGGGGTTGACTCAAGAGGTCGAATAATTACAGTTTTTACAAGAGACAGTTTCAGTACCCAAACAAACGTACAAAAAAAAATTTTTTACCTACACAACCTTTTGTAGGGCAAAAATCAATTTTTGTCACATTAACTATACTATAAGCAAGGGAAGCAAACAATATTGAAAATGAAACTATTATACAAATTGATTGAGCTAAAATGTATATGAATAAGTATAGTTCTTCAACATATTTTTCTTGTAACGTTGTCTTTTATATAAAAAAAATCTTCCATTTCTACAACTTGAAAAGGAAAATACATTATCTATAAAAGCAATAAGAAACAAGCAACGACATTAATTTTGCCGCGATAACACAAACTTCACTACAACTTAAAAATTTTATCTTATCCTTTAGCTCGTTTATATTTATTATTTAAAAAAAAAAATAGTAACAACCGCTATAAATGTTTGTTTCTTGTATTTTCAGCGTTAAAAAAAAAACTTTTTCTACCCACAAAACAATAAAATGGGCACTGGTCATTGCTTCTGGGCTGTATTTTACTTTGCCTGTCTCTGTAGTGCGTCCTTGTAAGTATCTCAATGCTATATCTTTATATTTTCAAGCAATTTTAAACTTTTTTAGTTGATGTTCTGTTTTTATTCTTTTTTTTATTTATTTTATTTTTTTTTTTGTGTAAATATGTAATTTTGTGTATGTGTGATGATTTTAGTTTAATTTTGTTTAAGTATTTAATTATATTTGTATTTATGGAATACCTGTTGCAGGGTGCTATATATTATTATTGCAACCAAATACGCAGGTACAATCACAATGTTTCATTTCAAAAAATGTGCTTATAAATAATATAAAAAAAAAGCTTTAGTCTTTTAAGGACTATATACGAATCACGGCTCAAACGACAGCATCTTAACACAGCGTTCACAGTTTGAAATTTATGCACCTGCAAAACAAAATTTAGATATCAATCATTTTTGAAAAATCTCATAATTCCAAATATTTTCGAGAAAGTCTAAAAAAAAAAAGAAAAATTAAATCAAATCATTCTCGGTACAATTGAATTTTTGTTGTTATATGCTCATTTTGTTTATCAGTTTAAAATAAACAATGGCAATGCCTAGCTTATAATCGATTGAATAACTATATTGTCGCGTAGGGGAATATCCTTTTAAATTCACAGGATTTTTATTATCCGACGAAGTGACGAGTAAAATATGTACAGTGTGTTATGGATCTAATAAATAACCTTTTGGGATATGGTAGAACATTGGTTTATCATGTAACCGATCGAAAAAATATTTTTTTTTTATCCAGAAAGTGTCTTATGAAAGACTTGAAAATGTAGGGGAATATTTTCAAAGTGGCTCAAACGATGGACAAATTAAATCCAATATTTTCGAAATAGGACACACAAGATTTATATATATAAATTTGCTTTCATGTGTGGAATCTTATATACTAATACTTTTATCTGCTGTTAAATGCAAGTGCTACGACAGACTGTTTCAAATTAGGACTTTTTGTACAAACATTTTTATTCGTAAATATTTTATTCTATTCGGATCTTAATAGATTTTGTATTATTTTTTTGGCGACAATTTTTGTGAAAAACTTTAAAAATTGATTCACAAAAAACCATTTTATGCAATCCAGCAAAAAAATAATTAAAAATGTATATATTTAACCTGGCGATAAAACTATAAAGTATCCTTTTATATAAAGAAAAGTGGGCGTGTTGTGATAATTTTATACAATTTGCTTTATTGGTTCCCGAAATTTCATCAGAATTAGAACAGTGGTTCAGATTTTATCTAACTATGAACGGAAAAGAGCCCATTGTTCTAGCTTTCTACAGTAAACGACTTGAATATGCTCCACCTTGAACTAACTTCAAAGTTAGACTGCAGTTTTTTTCATGAAGTCTCATGATGAAATAGACTAATTCCGAAAAATATATTTTGTACACTACGTGTACGGAAAAGTAACATCTTTCAATGTAAAATTAAATGTGTTTTTACGCAAGTTATCACAATTTATAATTAAACATAACCAAATTAATTTTAGGTCGCGTTTGTTTCGTCAGTGTATGCGTTTTGTTTCCTTGGAATTATCATTGTTTTGTTCAACAAAGCCATATAATCTGAAAACATTCCTACCAGTAAGGTAATAAAAAAACTAATTTTTTTCACATTTAAAAAAAACAAACAAAACCTTAAACAAATGAACAGCAACTCAGAATACCATAACCAAATAACAAATCAGGCCTATAAAGGTTAATAAATTAAATCAATAACACCCTGTTACAAAAATAGATAATCAAAATTGAATTTTCTGTTCAATTTTGCACTTATAACTTATGGACTTCACTTAAGCAACAAATAATTTATTCATCGATTAAGCAAGGAACCACCAACCATCATTTCAAAACACCACTGCCACTTAAATTTAAAACATCGCACCCACTCCCACTTTTTCATCCATCACCACACCACCACAATCATGACCTTTCTCCATCTATCAAATCACTTTATCACAACATTCACACAAATACTATAAAAACTGCTTCTCTCACTACTCTTCTCCAAAAAACCACAAAATCGAAATTAAATTTTCGAAAAAAAACCACCATCAATTCAAAAAGATTTTCAATTCCATTAAATCACGTATTTCACGTTTCCACCATTTCAGAGCAAATAATGCAAAAATAAATTTCCGAGAAAAAGAGAAAAAAGTTTTGGATCAAATTTTAGGTGCTGGAAAATATGATGCCCGTATCCGACCATCCGGAATTAATGGAACAGGTAAAGATATTACATTCGTACTATAAATTCAAATTTAAAAACAAAATAAAAGAAAAAAGAAATATTCCCTTTTATTTCGGCGTCGCAGTCGTTCTTCAATATTTATTGCGCTCCTCGCTTCCAAAGAGTGGCGATGAGAAACGAAATGACATGAATTAAATTATCGAAATGAAACATTTACACATTTAGTTATATTTATATAATTTTTTCTTTTGTCTCTCTCTTATATTCTAGAGAAAAATTTGTATGAGTTTAAGTTCTTAATTTATAGAGAATATTATTATAGATTTATGCATACAAAATTATTATTTTTATCATTTAATATTTGAAATTAAGAATATAATTAAATTTTGGGTGATTATAGTAAGAATTAAAATTTTCATTCGGGAATGGGAAAGTTTAATGTATAAATAAATGGGGTTGACTAAATATAAAATTCAAAATTAAGTTGAAAATGAAAAATTATTATTTTTTTTTAATTTCTAGAAATAAACATTTAAGGTTTAATGTGGGTATTATAATTATTTATTAATTTTAAACAGTGCTTGCTCTGGCTACTTACAACTTGGGAACATTTATTATTTATAGGTTTGTCTTTGTGTCACGAATGCTAAATTATATTTATTAATCTCTGTCAACTTCACTCACGAAGTAAGTAAGGAGATTATTTATCAACTGATCCTTATCTTTAACTCATTAGTTAAATACAAAATGTTGTTAATAAACTGGAAATTACCCTATTTGAAGTTTATTAACTGAGAAGTAAGCTGGTCTTGCGAAGAGGGCCTGACACCCTCTACATTTATGCCTCAGATGTGCTTATGCTCCTTCTGTTTATTTATTATATAAGACTGGAGCCAATCCAGTTTTCAAGAGGAAAAAATTGAAAAAAAAATTGTAAGCAGGATAAGAATAGTGCGAAGATGTAGGATAAATAATATATAAAACGAAAAACATTAATTGCCACCAACAGATCGGCGAAAGGGGGTAGGTGTGGGTGGGCTAAAAGGTGGTGTGAATGTCGAAAATTGTGTTTTTTCGATTTCTATCAAAACTAACACCCTTTCGAAAAAAATTTAATACAAGAGATGTAGGTGGTAAAAAGATCAACAATTTTAATATAACCTCAAAAATATTTCAACAAAAATAGTGACGGCCATATCATTGACTAATTTCAAAACTAGTTTTATCATAAAACTAGTTTTGTAATGTTTAAAAACTACACCTTCTCTAAAATTGGTATTATTTCCGAGAGTTTTAACATTGAAGACTCCAGAGATGAAATTAGTTTTCTTTAATATTACAAATTTGGCAAAAAATTGCAACATTTGAGCTCCATAAAACTAGTTTTTCTATGATATTTGTCAACAACTTGTTAATAAAGTATATTGATATTTCTTTTTTTTTCAGCAAGTTTATACAGTTATGTGTTTTTGATGGATTATTTTTGATTAAATTTGATTTAAGTAAGAAAACAATGCAGTTATTTTTAAGATCGATTTTTTCTTAAATGGTAGCAATATCAGCCAGCGAGGAGCGGTCATAGAATCCAGAATAAAACTTTGCAAAAGATTTTGACTCTCTGAACTCGAATATAATATCAGAATTGCTCTATCATGCAATGTTTTTGAGATATCGAATTTTGAACTTCGCAAAAACACTATTTTACTCGTCAAAAACACAAAAAATTGTATTTTGCTGAAAAAATAATTGTATGACGACATTATAACCATGACGTCAGGATTAGGTTTGACTAAAATCTTGTTAACAGCCAGTAGTCACAGAAGTGGACGGACATAGAACCCTTTGTGTTTTGCAGTTCACGTACCTACCTGAGATCTCTAAGCACTCAGTAATCCCAGCAACATGAACACAATTCCTCAGTTAATTGCTTGTCAAAAACTGAGGAAAAAACAATTTGTATTCGTTTTCTAGCTGATGTCAAGAAAAATCTCTGAGATCTCAAGAAACCAGAACTGGTTTATTATTTTGTTTAAGTTTAAGGAATTGCCTGCTTCCTGTGATGTTATGAACACTGGTCGGCAACGAAAATTACCTTAAAACCAAATTATACTTTTCTAAAGGATTTAAGCACGCCAAAACCGAATCTGAAGGCTGAAAACTACCCTAGAACGTCACGTTTTCGAGATATGCTAATATGAACATGTCAAAAACACGTTTTTTTGGTATATGCGAATGTCGAATTTCCTTACTGGTAAATACTTTATCACAAAACTATTAATGGTATGTGAATGAAGTGCATTTCATGTGTCTAAATCATTTGAAATCATTTAAAAAATCGCTTTTGGCTCAAAGTTATTGCAAAGTAAAATGTATGATTTATCCAAAATACCTCCTTTAGTCCGATTAAGATGCTGAGAAGCACGAATCTGAAGTTATACAACAAAATTTATTACAACAAACATGAAAATCATTGGAAAACTAGCAAAAAATAGTTCTTTTCATTGTTTTTGGTGCATGCAAGCCAAAACATGAACCATTTTCGATTAAAACCGTTTATTTACACTAAATGTAGACGAAATTACCAAATTTATGTCTTGATCAATTTTTTGTACTACTATGCTTTTTTTATTGGATTTTCTCTGAATACTGCCTTCTTTTAACCATACTTAACTTGGCCAGTATCAAGGGTTTAGAAATTCCATTTTATCCTCTGTTTTTGCTGCGTACATTCCAAAAACTACGGATTTTTGTTTTAATAATGGTTTAAAATACTTGGATCTGCTATATGGAATAAGTCCTCCAAATTTAAGCCGAATCGACTCTATAGTTTTGACTATATACCTGGCCAGCCAAATCTAAGAGCACTTTTCTACAAAAAAATCACGTTTCTTTGAAAAAAATACGTGATACAATTTTTCTGAAAGCATATTAAGATTCAGAAAAATCCAATCAAAAAATTATATGAAGAACAAAAAAAAACTTTATTTTTGCAGACCAGTGATATTTAAGACAGCACAGTGGATAAAGCTTAGTTTCTTACCTTTGTATATTTTAAGGGGCTTAACTGTACTCCACTCAGAGTCGTCTTAAGGCATGTGGGGGCCCTCAGGCGTAACAAAATTTAGGGGTCCTTTAGAAAATATATATTTTTTCTAAAATACTTGTAGTTTTTGGAAGGTCGCAGTTGTTTGAACCTGGATTACAAGTTTGTATTATGCTAGTGGCTATCACCTAAAGTTATAGAGTTCTAAGACCTTTAGAGATTAACTTATATGGTAATTATTCCGTAAAAGTTCTGTAAAATGAAAACTTAAATTTAAGTTGTTTTTTTTCAATTGCTTTTGCACAAGCCTTTTGTTGGCCCCACTTAGCGGAAGGTCCTGGTTCCAAACCAGTTGTACTTGTACCCCTATGCATAAAATGGGACTGACTCTACTTCAAATAAACCATAACTACAAAATCTATAAAAAAAAACCTCTCATCACTCTTCTTTTCCCTTACTACCTAAGTCAAAGTTCAAAGGACCCTTAGGTGATTCGCATTTTATTAAAATGTATTTGTAGTTGAAGCCTTAAAGACTCATTTAAATTTGCAACTGTAAGTTAAAAAAAAATAGAGGTCTTTAAAGAAGTAAAGTTATTCAGCTTTCTAATTTTCATCTATTTCTTTAATTTCAAAATTTTGATTGAGGGATGCCTACTTTTACATTCTAAAAAATAATACAGGCAAAAAATTAGGGAAAATCGGTCCTCAAATTAAATATTGCTCCCGAGCCCCTGCCGGCAGCTCAACATGAGCCTTATTTAAACCAGCTTTTTGTAGGAAAATTCTTCCACATCAACAACCTTATGCTAACTCGGGGACCCAGGCTTTTTTTCATAGTCCTGATATTTATACTTTTTTGGCGTTTCCAAGTTGGAAGGTACTAAGAGCAAAGCATTTCTGTATTTTATTCTGTACAGAGTTCAATTAAATTACCTTGAGGCTTCAAATTCAACAAAACATTGAAACTCAAGGCAATTTAAATGTATTAATTTGTAAATACAAATGTGTAAGATAATTCTACTCCACATTAAAATTCACAAAATAAAATAGTTTTTTATCACCAAAAACAAAAATTAAATTAAAAAAAAAAATTGTTTCTTGAAAAAAAAAATAAAAAAAAAAAAACTTTTACATATTGTTGTTCCACATTAAAATTTTGTATATTCTAATAACAAAAATAAAACATCTACCAACATCAAACAGATGGCCCTGCAATAGTCAGAATCAATCTTTTCGTTCGAAGTATAATGACGATTAGTGACATTAAAATGGTAAGTCCACGGAATTATTGAAATGCGCCTATAAATTCAAAGCAATCCTCAAAAAAAAGAAACCCCATTACCAAAGTTAACTGCTAAAAAAATCGTTAATTAAAAAAAACCAAAACAATTTAGTGCCTCTGTTATTTTCCATAAATTAAATTTAATTAAAACCAATTATATGCAAATAAAATAATTATACTTGCAAGAAACATAAATATAACTTTGTTTTTTTTTTACTACTATATAATAGTCTAGAATGCAATTGAAAAAAAAAACATCTATTTAACCATTGATTGACTAAAATGCAACCAAAATTTAACCCTGAACATTAATATAACTATTTTAATAGCTGTCATTGCATCAATACATTCCAAAATCCAGCAAACAAAAATAGAAATTAATAAAATAAAACAAAAAATGAAATAAATCGAAAAACTAGAATAACCAAAAATACATATTTCATTTGCAATAAAAAATAAAAAATTCCACTTAATTCCTGAAATTTTTTATTTTACTATTTTTTGTCTTTTTTTTTTTTTAGAATAACAAAAACAAAATTATGGAAAGTATAAAATTGGCAAAAATAAAAAAAAAAAAAAATGAGAATGAGAATGAAAAAAAAAACATCCAACAAATTTTTGTTTAAGATCAAAATTTGGCTTTTCGATTTTATTTGTTTCTAGTGAATATTATTATTTTTTTTTTCAAAAAAAAAATATTCTTCTCATAAAAAATCATTGCAACTTAATATTAATTGTTATGGTTGCGAAGCAAAAATTCCATTATTTTATAATTATTGTTAAAAAAAACTTAGTTTTTAACTATAGTAAAAAAAAAAACTATTTTAAGAGTTTTTATTTGTTTAATTACGCCAGTGATGTTTTTTTAGTTTTGTTTTTCTTTTTTTCTTCTTTTTTATGTTAAATTTGAATATATGTAGCTATATATTTATTTAAGTTTGCTTATTAATAATTTATTTAAATGAAATTTTAAAAATTTTGAAGTTACATTTAAATTGAACTTTTTTTTTATTTCATTAAAATTTCTGCAAATTATTATTTATTTTATTTTAAAAAAAAAATACAAAATTCTAGTTTATGACAAAAAGCATACACCTTTGTGACGTAAAATTTTGGCTGTGTAAAATTTGCACTTAAATGCACACATCAACTATGGTTATTTTAATTGGCTGTTAATATTGATATAGATATTTGTAAATTTAGCAAAGGTATATGTTTAGATTTATACAAAAAAAAAACTTTAAAGAAGTTATAAAAAATCACGACTTTTTGTTTTTAATTTATCAATGCATAAATTAAGTGTGTACATTTTGCTGATTTAAAATAACAAATTAAATCAACGGCGTCGTTTTATCATTGAGTTGTTCTAAATCCATAAAACAAATCTGTATACACAATGTATTTGCGTTTTTATTTGCAAAATGTGGAATAAAAGACAAATCTGTATCTTAACTTCTATTATACACTAAAAAAAATCAGTTAAATCTAAGATGAAAACAACAATTGTTGTTGCAGCACAATTTGAGACATACTCTACGCTGCCCTTGAGCAATATGGTACCTCCTGTCTCCTGTGCTTGAGAGCGTCTCAAACATTTCAATAATAAAAACTTTCTTTCGCTCGTTTACGCTGGATATTTCTAAAGCATGCGATCGAGCTTAGCATGAATCTTTCTTTTCAAAAAGGTGTTGGTTTTGAAGGTTCTCTGATCCATGAATTAGAAAGAACCTTTCAATCCATTCAATAACAAGCAGGTAGTATTGCTGGTGTGCCGCAGGGTTCTGTCTTATCTCCGAACATTTTCCTTATTTATATCAGCGATTTCTTAAATACAACTTCAAATCCTCTTTATTGGTTTGCTGATTACCACTACCCTTAGTTTCTAATAAATTTTTCCAAACTCACTTCCTCACTCATCGGATGTGGAAATACCTACAACGTCAGCCTATGACAAATTCTTTAAATTCTTCTCTAAAAAGCATTCTTCAATGGGGTATCCATAAACCGCGTTGAATTTAATGCTTTCAAAACCCAATTCTGCCATCTATCGCTTAAGCTAAACTTAAAACCTCTGCTGAACTTAACTTTGAGTGAAACTTGCATTGAGGAAATCGAAAACCTATCAGTTCTCGATACTTATGCGTTTTAATGATGAAGTGACCACAAAGAGTGTTTTGCAAAAAGACCTTGACAACTTTTTTGAGGTAAAACGTAAACCATTCGGGTTTTTCAAAAATTTTAAATGTGCAATGAAAACATTTATGAATGGATGTCGAATGCGTTCATATGGCCACTACGGGAACTTTTGCAACGGTCGATTCTTTGGACTCAATTTTCGATGACTAGAACACACATGTTCGCCGAAACGGCCGCTATTTTAGGTTCAATGTTGGCTCTGAGCTCTTGCAAGGTCGTCGGCTTGTTGGCATAAGTCAATGATTTAACGTAGCCCCAAAAGAAAATAGTCTAGAGGCGTAAAATCGCACGAACAAGGTTGAAAATCGACTGGGCCATTTCTTAAGATAACGCACTCATTAAACATATTCTTCAATAAGTCGATTGTAAGGTGTGCGGTGTGGCTTGTGGAACCATCCTGTTGAAACCACGTGTTGTCCAAGTCCATATCGTCCGATTCGGGCCAAAAATAATCGATAATCATTCACAGTAACGTTACGATCGTTATCGTCGACGAAAAAATATGGGCCAATAACGCCAGCATGCAAACCGCACCAAATAGTTATTTTTTGTGGATGAAGTGGTGTTTCATGAAGCAAATGTGGATTTTCACCAGACCAATAACGCATATTTTGCTTATTGACGAACCCATTCAGCCAAACATGAGCTTCGTCATTGAAGATTATTTTGCGATTAAATCCATCACCTTGGCGCATCTTCTGCAGAGCCCAATTGGAGAACCAACGTCGTCGTTTCAAAAATTAAATCCAAAATTGCCAAGTCCCCATTGGAAAATCCTTTACTTGAAATCTGCAAAAAAAATTAAAGGTTTTGTTGGACGTTGCAAAAAATCCATTTCTATTTCTGATCTGGCCTCAAACTGCGAAGCATATTTGAAAGCTCAAATTTGTTCGAGAGCTTCCCAAACATCTTTACAACATGTACTGGATTGGATCCAAACTAAAGCATTAAAATTAGCGCTATCAATGAGTCCATAGACATTACTGCTAATCGATTTTTATAGTTTTTTTTTTTTAATCAATGTTGTGAAGAATTCAGCTGGTTTTTCGTGATCTAGTCGTGCCATATAATTTAATTTAATTTAATTTACCGTTGATTTTGGTACTGACCCAAATATGTTGAATAATCAAGATATAAAATGTAATTCTATCTGAGTGAATCGCTTTGTAATGAAAAGTTTAAATCAATAAATATTCACTAACGAGCCTCAAAAAAGTTGATTATTACTGCATTTTTCATCATTTATTCTAGTGATTTTGGTTTTAAGCCCCAAAATGGAATATGAATTTCAATATCCAATTCTATTGAAAATTTTCATAATATTCTAGGAAATTTTTCAATCTGCATCATTACGTTTCTCTTTTGAGTATTTCAACAACAATATTCCTCGTTTATGTTTCCACTCCCTTTACTGCACAACTTTTTTAGTTACGCAATAATTTGGTCAATGGACTGCAGATCAATTGAACTGTCATCAATGTCTCTAACAAAATCAGTTTTTCACGGAAATAGATGCAATACCTCATTTAGATACATACGTAACAGGGACTGAAAAAGAAATTTTACTGGCTTATTGGACAATATATAACAAAACCTAGTTATCCGTTCAAAACTAGTATTCATAATTAGTTGCTGTCTCTTTGCCTTTAGTTGTTAAGCAAATTCTTCGTTATTTTCTATCAAACCTATCCTGTAGGTAAATATGCTCATTGAAATGTGTTCTTATGCTTATATTTCAGCAGTTTTATCAGTTTGTTTTTTTTTTCTGTCACTTTTTATACAATCTCCAAATAATTTCGACACAATAAACATTTTAGCTCTTTTCGTATTATTTACTTATTTACTTATTTAATTAATATCGCGCTTACAATTCAGGATGGATCTCAGCCTCAAACTACAAACCTAGCCTATCTAACTAGACCGATCCCTTGTTAGTTGCCACTAGTTTCGCACATCAATTCGTTGAGGCTGTCCACCACTTGATGACAGTCTTCGTCTGTCATGTCGTGGGCTGGTGTGTTGGTATCTATTCGCTCCACGTTAACCAGCCATCTCAATCGCTGTTATCTTAGCTTATTGACAAGGTCAATGCCGTGGTTGTTACTTCTTCTCCATTCTCCATCGATAGAAACTGGACCAAGGGCGTACGCAGGATTATGTCAATGTCATCAGAATAAGCCAGGAGTTGAAGGGGCTTTTGGGAAAATTGTGCCTCCGGCGTTGACTTCTGATTACCTGCTGGCAATCAATTTCTTACATCAATCTCTTTAAAATTACTTCTTCATTGTTCAGGAAATAAGATTTTTGCAGATCGGTAAACAAGTCTGAGAGCATCACGTAAAATTTTTTTTTGTTATTTTAAATTATTTAAAAGAAAAACATCAAATACCTAAAATGCTCATTTTACCAAATGGAGTTTTGGACAACATCAGTGCAAACAAACGAAATTTATATCAAATGAAAGGTGGCATTGAGCTCTTTATATCCGTGAAATATTTTCACAATCAGAAGTGAGAAAGTTAAGGGATTGAAGTTTGAAGTTGGCGATTGTAAAACAAAGATATAAGTTATGTAGATAATTGTGTAAATAAATTACATACTTGACCAAAAATGACACAGTTCTCTTTGTATGAAAAAAATTTAAACTTTGAACTTCCTTAAAAATAATAAATAAAGTTCACAGTTAGTTGAATCTTCTTCTTCTTTCACCCTTTCTGCATACAGGGCCGAATGACCATCGAACAATGTTTTTTTCTCTATTAGGGACTTTAAAACAGTACTGGAAGAATAACACCCCTATTAAGATTGTCAAAGATCAAATTGATCATTGATAAACATTGAAATTTCGTACCTTAAACTTCAATTTACTAAGAACCTAACGGCCAATTTCTTGACAAAGTTCTAAAATCAGTATAAAACTATTATTTTTAGCTCTCAGTTTTTCTTAAGATCTTTCTTTAAAAAATATTTAGAACTCAGAAATTTCTTTAAAACTCGACCTAAAATCATTTTTGAGTTCTGAGGACTTAGATCTCAGTTTAGTGAAACGGAGTTCTGGTGTATTTTATTGTATTTTCGAAGCACCCGGTTTCTGTTTTGACAAATATTTTATATTATATTTGATTTAAATTAAAATATTATTTCATAAACTAGTACATTTAACATTTACATACATATGCGTTAAAATCTTAGCCTACATGGTCCGTTTGCCCTTATGTTGCCTGACCTGACTAAACTCTGGAACGTGTAAAACGGGTAAAAGGATCTCCAGATCTACTCACATCCCGGTCCTGGATTCAATCACATCAATCTGAGCAAAAGGACTGAACTCGTGTTTTGCACGTCAGTAGCTGCATACAGCAAAAGGAGAATAGTTTAGCAAGAGTTGTTTCGGCCATTTTTTTCAAGAAACCGAGTGAATTGAGGGAATTGTTCGTGCTAAACTTAAGCATTTTTTTTTGTAATACTTTTCTAAACGGGGAAGTAGAGGGGCATGGTTATTTACGCATATGGTAATAGACAAAGGGCGCGAAGCAATTCTGCAAGCCAGGCGAACCCAAAGAGTAAAAAATCGATTTTTAATTAATTGTGACAGCCCCAAAAAATATTTTATGAAATTTTATTCATTTATTTTATCTTAACGGCTTGGACTCTTTTATTTTTTTGTTCTATATTACCTATCACCATTAATTGAAAAGTCAGTTATTTTCTGTTGTGTCATCTTACTCCTAAAGGTCCCTATGCAAAACTTCTGAACCCCATTTTAATACCCACAGCGCCAACCTCTCTCTCTGCCTAAAAAAGGCATTTAAATTGCATTAGGTACCTACTGCCTAGTAAAGCCTCCTCTACAGTATGCAAGAGCTCCATATTTGATCTATTTAACTCTCGGACGCAATACAATACCCCAAAATTCTAATGTTTTCAACTCATCGCCAATTTTCATTTAGAACGTTGTGAATGAGCCAATCAGCGAAGGCACATGACATTTTATTTAAGTTTTTCACACAAAAATATAAAAATTTTGACAAAATTAAATCGTAGGTAAATCCTGTTCTAACAAGCTAGACCCCAAATACTGAGGGTCTAAATAATCGAAGTTCTAACTCAAACGGAGTTCTTAATTCGAGTTTTAAGGCAATAGAACTTGCTGAAAAAACGAAATTGAATCAAATTGCGTTCTAATTTTTCCTTAAATCGAGTTAAGCTAGAGCTTTGTTAAGAAATTGGGCGTAAGACTTTTATTATATTTATTAATTTATTTTTGTAATTCATATCCATCTACATTATTTTCATTATTCAAAAATTTTGTTGGTTGGGTTTTTAGGAACAGAATTTTAATATTTATCAATGATCATTTTGATCATTGACAACCGTAATAAGGGTGTAAGAGTTTTGTACAGATACCTCCCTTACGATTAGAGAGGCTTGTTTTGACCTCTAGGGCAATTCCTAGCCGGATTTTCACTAAGGTGTCATTGGTGGAAAAAATACTATTTTTTTGACGTATGCTCAAAATTTCGAAACCGGTCTCTCAAGTATTTCGTTTTAAAGCAAGCATATTCTAAAAATTGAGATGAAGACTGTTTGGGTACACGCCAAAACGCCGAATTTCTACCATTTTTGAGTCCAAGTCCTGTCAAGCCTGTCAAGAGAGAGCGTACTGAGAGAGAAAATCATTTCCCCTCTTTTGAAAATTTCTGCCCAAAGAATATCATGCGGCTGAAATATGAATTCTATCAAAATCATTTTATACAGCAAAACAAAAAAAAAACAATACAAAATAATGAAAATATTTTTTAATCTCGCGAATGAATTAAGAAAAATTTTAAATACAATCAAAAAGTGAATTAAATTAACCAATAAAACAAAAAGTGGCAAATATTTTTAATCATCGTATTTATTTTTTTACATAGTGCTCATTTAAAGCTCAAGGTATGGCCCGAATACTTACAGTACTTTGCAATATATGGGAAAATAATTTAAAAAAATATAATCACGAACAAAAAAGAGTTGAGGACTTACCTATATGTATCTAAAAAATGACTTTTCATTTATTTTTGAGGATGCTAAATTGTCTAATAGAGCATTAAGTCTATTTTTTTAACCTGACTTAAAATAAACATACCTACTTCTTTGTGACAAAATTCATAAACCATTTTCCACTACTCCTCCTTCAAAACCGAAACCTCCTTTCAGGCATCTCATAATATTGAATTGATATCGTAAAGTCTTTGAACAATCTAACTCAATGATAAAACGCATCTTCCAATTTAATATATCAAAAAATATATGCAACTTCAAAATAATTAGCAGTTTTTTTTATTGTTTTGTTTTTGTTTGTTATTAAAAAAAGCTCTGCATTGTGTTACTTTAATAAAAACTTCTACGTATAAGCATGAGAGTTTAAATAACAGCAGCATATTTTTATAACACATCTTCAACCAAACAAAAACAATAAACCTCTCAGCCCATTTGAGTAAAAAAAAAAAAAAAATAGAATGAGCCCCGTCAAAAGCTTTTTCTAACCACACCAATGCATATATTCAAATCCAGATTAATTCATTTTTTATTTTCATTTTTTTTTTTGTATTTAACTTTACTCAATTCATTTGTTTTAAACTTTTTTTAAATTCTACAGTAAAACACTTTTTTTATTAAAAGATTTTATACTACATAAGTATATATATATTTTTCTATTTTTCTATGTAATTTTTGTAAAATATCTTATGTATATTTTAAACTATAGAAACTAAGGGTAAGAAATCAATTTTTTTTACTAGGGTAGTAATTTTTTTTTTATTCACTTTAGATTTTAAACAATTGTATTTTACATCAATTTTTGCTGCAAGGAGGGATTATTTTTTGTACAAAAATTAATTTATTTGATTCATCTCAACGATATATAGACAAATATCTACAAAAGACAACAAATATAAAAAAATATAACATCTAACTTCTATTGAACAACAAAAAACTACAGAAAATTATCAAAAAAACAAAAAAACAAAATATTTTAAATCAAAATTTTAGAATTTTCTTTATTTGAATTTCTCTGTTACACTTTTTCTACGAATACAGATGGCCCTGCTGTCGTCCGCGTCAACATTTTCGTTCGAAGTATATCAAAAATCGATGATGTTACAATGGTAAGTCCGTGATAGTTGAAAAAAAACAAATTGAAAAATTGAAATCTGTAAATCTAAAAAAAAAAAAAAAAACAAAAAAAAAATTCAATCTTTGAGGAAACTACAAGAACAAAAACTTCGTATATATAAAAACACACATTTTTTTATGTATACATATTGTAGAACTGTAAAATATATATTTTAAATATATTTCTTATGAAGAGCTATTTTTTCGGTAATTGCTTCAATCGCCATTACTTCGTACTAATAAAAGTTTATATATAAATTGTATCTACCATCGTCTGTGTAAAATATTAATATAAATAAAAATCTTCGATAAATTACATTAAATTTTTATTGCATAAATTAATGTTTTAAAAATCATCTTCTTCGCATTTCGGATTTTCGTTTTTTTTTTCGTTGGAAACATAGGTGTATGATTTTTCTTTCCTAGAAAAGAAGACTTTCGTTAAAGTCTGCTTGTGAATGCTGTATATACAAAAAAAAATAATGTTTAAATTTAATATTTCAATAAAAAAAAACTTGTACAGAAATCACCGATACAAAATAAAGTTAACGACATGCAACACAAAAATCACGTAGATAAATTGTAAATTATCCTAGTAGCTACATTTCTAATTGTTTTTAAAGAGGTATGGAGGAGGATTGGGACAAATTTTCTAATAAAGATTTGATATAATAATTCCAATATAATGGTAACTACACAGTGCTGGTATGAAAGAAACTTGTCATAATATAAATTAAAAAAATAAAATAACCCCAATCAAAATAAGTACATAGTCTTGATTTGCTTAGAATTTTATAATTTTAGCAACAAATTTAATATCTCTATGAATATTATTTAATTTGCCTTAAACTTAAGCAGTCCAAAATTCTTTCATACTCGAAGCTTCTAAATGAAAAATAATATAATAGGGGTCTTCATGCTATAAAAAATGTAAGTTTACCATTATTTGGAAAATTAACTGTCAAAATTTGGATAGGATATGATTATTATATATCTCAAATCGGATAACGAGTTTGGTGCAAAAAGTGATATGGTTATCATTATCCACACGTCAATACGCCATTTTGACTGATAGATTTAACCCTATATTTAAGTGTATAAAGACATTTTGTTCTCCATTTATAGCTAAAATGGCTCATAAAATTGTACGTTTTTGAGGAAAAATAAGATTAGACACAAACTATAACTTCAATTACCTACTATCACAGGGCAAAAACAATTAGAAGCTGAGAGAAAATCTCCAAACAATCTGTTCTTCATTAAGCTAATTCGCCTTTATTTTCTCTTTTTTAAACATTTAAATATCAGAAAAAAAAAACATTGAATACTTCAAACCACATTTTATCACTTATTCTTGCACACAAAATTTTATAGGCAATTGTAATATGTGACTTACTCTATATTTGATACGATTAGCGAGCTATTTGTGCTTATGCAAATACCCAAAATGTTTTCAGTTTAATCTTTGACATTGCTAAATGATAATATTTTAGATTCTCAATCTTCACAATCTGTTGTTTGGATTGCCTTACGCAGGAGAGGCATTCCAGATAAGTAAATCGCTATTATTAAAGCAACCGACGATGGATGCAAATGTCACGTTTTACATAGAGGAAGTTTATCGGATGAATTCGAAGTCCAATGTGGAGTCATATTGCATATTGTCGCCAATACTTTTCCTGTTAGTGATAAGTGATGTGCTGCGTGCAGCCCTGTTAAACGGACATGGTATAATTCAATGGAGTCTGACATCCCAACTAAAACATCTGGACTACGCGGACGACGTACTTACTCTCTCATAGGATCATGGATCTTCATCAAATGACAACAAGGGTAGAGGGAGAATCAGAAATCGTGGGGCTGAAAATTAGCACGGCAAAAACAAAAATGATCAGCCTAGGAAGTAACTCATCCGTTCAAGTCAATATTTCTGGACAACCGGTAGAGAAAGTAGAAGAATATCAATATCTTGGGAGTTTTGTCTTAACCGAAGGCGGAACCGAACAAGATGTCGACAGCCGTATTAAAAAGGCAATGGCTGCTTTCGGAATGCGGTCCAAAATATGGAGAAACAACGCTATAAGCTTAAAGACCAAGCTGAGACTGTTTCGCTCCAATATTAAATCCGTGCTTCTGTATGGGTGCAGCACTGGGACACAACACAGCACTTAACAACTGTCACAAACAAGCTGCAATCATTCGTTAATAGGTGTCTACGAAACATCTTAAGGTGGCAGTGGATTGGTCATACGCTTCGTAAAGGCAACGATTGCATTGCTGTCCAAGCTATGCAATGGAAACCACTCACACAGGCAGGTAGAGGGTTGGGTTGGCCGAGAAGCACATGGCGCAGGACAGTCGAATGTGAATCTGCACAGCTAGGGAAGAGTTAGAGAGAACTACGTTATATTTCCAGAAACCGTAAACGATGGCGCGTAGAAGAAGTGGAGGCTCTATGCCCCTTAAGGGGATCATAAAGGACTCTTCAGGGTCTGAGGACCTAAGTTAGTAAGTACGATCTGTTGTGAAATTGATTTTTTTTAATGAAATGTAAAAAAAGTAGTTAGTTGCGTAGTTTTTTTTTTAACTCTGTGTATGTGTACCTGTACCTAAGATCATGAAATAAAGTTACTGAAAAACGGTCTTATGGATTTAATAAAATTTGTTTTACTATGAAAACAAAACGTGGCCTGCACTACAGGCCCTTACGTGTCGTACACTACTGTAACTTTCGAATATACAATTTGTAACATAACAGAGCATCATATAGGAAGGTCAAAACAATTTATATGAGCAAACTTGAAACATTGTTCAACAACTCAATACCAGAAGTGGTTTATTTGGAAAACGATATTAGAAAAAACAATTCGAAATCAGTAATCGAAGCTGAATTTTTTTATAAAATAAACAGTATCTTATGAATTACATACCTACTTTAAGTTTTACGTTAAACAAAAAGCAGAAGAGATGACAAGATGCAAAAGAAAAGGCTGCAACTGAAGCACTTGCCTACAAAATCTAAAATGGAAAATCTGTTATAGAAACCATACGGAATCTACCCTCTAGTTTAAAGAAGCGTAGACCAGCTAGTTTAGGATGCATGTTGAATGTACGTACATGCATTGGTAAAAGAAATAGCTTCTGGCAAAAAAAAACAACACCTAAACGAAAAATTAAATAAATACTGTACACTTCGAAAATACCTTATCAAGTCCAGAAGTTTTGACGTAATGATTCAAGCGTACCTATTTTAGTCTTTATAAGTCCATGCAAAAATACCCTTAAGTAAATATTAAAATAAATAAACACGCTATTAGGATAGGTATCGCATTATTTACCGAAGTATTCAAACAAACATATGTCTCTTCTTTTATTCTTGATCAAGAAATCTATAAAACTATTGTTTTTGTTTTGTTAGGTTGATTTCTTTAAATGTGACTTATACCACTTTCAATTATAACGATTTATTGGTTTAATCAATCATCACCGTTAATTTCTGGTATTTGGTTTATCGCAAAAAAATCTTTGAGTAATTTACTCATTCTCATTCTCATTCTCTTTCTCTTTTGGCTCTCGCTTTTTCTCTGCTGCTGCGTAAGCAAAAAAAAAATTAACAAATAGTTAAATCTCAATAATATGAACTTCATTTTACATGACCAACTTTTCTGTGTGACCTACACAACAACAATGTTTAAGGCAATTCAAGTATGCTATACTAGTATACTACCTGCGGAAAACTCTTTTTCCTCTATGCAAAATATAAAAATTGTCGATGCCATAATGGCCTAAGCGGCTTAGGCCAAATCGAAAAAAAAAATAATATGTGTTAGTTAGGCTAAAAACGCATTCTACACTTTAATCAAAAGAGTATATTCAAAAAATAAATCAAGATCGAGTAGGCCGAGAAATATTTGTTAATTTTAAAAAATATTAATGTTATAATTCTATGCGTCTCCGCCTTTAGTTCACAACATTCTTCTTTAGTTGGCGACAGGTTATTTACTCTTCGTAAGCATAGATTTAATAGTTTTTCTGTTTAAATCGACTAGTTTGTTAAAAATAAGTTCATAAGATTTATTGAATTCCGTTATCAGTTTTTTTTTTTAATTGAAAATGTATGTACCAGCAAGAAAAAAAATATGTCTGAGACTGACTCGATAAGTTTACAAGAATTTGAAAATTTTGGATCGGAGTACGCCCTAACACCGAGTCGTTCAACAATTTCATAGCGCTCTTCCGAAGATATAATATTTACTGAGCCATTGAAACTTGCGGTAACAGAATCCCAGATCGAAGTAACAGAATCCCAGATCAAGTAGCAGAAATTGAAAGAACCAGATATTGAAGTTGAAAGCAGCAATGAATTGAAAATATCTACCAGAAAACGGATTGCCAACAAATCAAACTGGAAAAACACGTAAGTAAAGTTCAGAGAAATTCCGGACAATCTTATAAAACTGTGAAAGGAATTGTGAAGCGAGCAAAAATACTTAATGCACTTGTATGTCCATATCCGTTAAAATGTCATCAGCATTCCAGTGAGAGCAATTTTCGAAGTATTTTTGAATTTTTTTATAAAATTGGTGATCATGTTTTGCAAAATGCTTATTTATGTGGACATATCGCAGTAATTGAAAAAAAAAAAGATCATACAAGAAGATTATTGGCGAAAGCCGAAGATTTAGCACAAGAATTTATAAACTTCCTGGAGTAAATAATGTTGAAGTGCATTTCTGCAAAATGTATTTTAAGCAGATCTTACAAATAACTGATTACACGTGCACTTAAGCATAGAGCACCAGGAAGTGGCGAACTACAACAAAATTGGACCAAAGAGGAAGACATTCACCTCATAATAAGACGAGCGTTGAAGCTACAGAACTCGTAAGAGAATTTATTTATAGCTCCCACTATTCAAGAAATAAAAACATTCAAAGAGAATTTCTTGCACCTAACTTAAACATATCGATTATGTATGAGCTTTATCGTGGGACTGTAGAAATGGACAAAGTTGTTTCAAAATTCGTTTTTACCAAAATCTTTTCACCAAACTTTAATTTGCATTTTTGAGCTCCAATTTCTGACAGCTGCAAAAAATGTGATTCTTTTAAAATCAAAATCGAAGCCGCAGAGGATCCTTCTGAAAAGCAAAGGATTACGAGCGAAAGAGATTTACATCACCGAAAAGCTGAATCAGCTAGAAGTGGAATGCAGTTAGATTCGAAGCTTAACAAGGATGAATAATGCAGTTATAGCGTTCGATCTAATGAAAAAGACAAATGGCAGCTATGGACCTATTGTCTTGGCATTCATGACCTTATAACAAAGAAGTCATTCATGTATACCTGGAATGAGGGAATAGCTTCACGTGGACCACAGGAAATAGGGTCTTGCATTATGCATTATGTCAAAGCGGATATCAAGCGCAAGAATTTTAGCGATCACTGTGGTGGCCAAAACCGGAACATAAGGATGAGTACCATTTGCACATACATGGTAAATAATCCTAGCTTCCATGTGGAACAGATAGACCACAAATTTCTAGTATCTGGCCACTCATTCCTACCATGCGACCAAGATTTTGGTCTCATTGAAAAAGAAAAGAGATATTATAAGGACATTTTTACGCCTCATGATTGGGATCGTGTAATCATCACAGCAAAAAAAAAAAGGAACCATTTCACTTAATAAAAATGAAAGCTGATGACATTAAAAGCATATCCTTAATCGAAAAATTAGTTACAAACAGAAAAGTTTCCGCGGACAAGACTTCGAAAGTTGAATGGCTTAAGATTCAATGGCTTCGATTCCAAAATGTAAAGTCATTTATTATTCAATACAAATACTCAAACAATCTAAATGTTTTATTTCAAGAAGTTGACTTTTCAAAGAGGAACTCCAGCAAATTCGTAGATGTGGAATTGGAGTCGCTTTATCCTGGATTAAGATTCATTGAAACTGCAAAATTCAAGGACTTACAGCAACTCAAAGTATTCATACCTCCTATAAACCACTCATTTTATAATAATTTAGAAACAAATGCGAGAGCTGAAGATGACGACATTCAGGAAGAAGACGAATAAAGATTTTCCATTAATTTGTATTATTTAAAATGCTAATAATAATTTTTATTATTTATCTGAAAAAATTTGTATGCATCTTATGGCCTAACCCTCAGTTTCTATAAATATATTTCTTTAAAATGAATTCAAAATTGGCCTAAGCTACTTCTTTTTTTCTTTATATATTGTTTAAAATAGTCTTTCTGATAATCAATAAAGACCTTATTAGTAACCTGAAACAAACATTACAAAAAATATTTATTTACTATTAATAAAAAATAAATATATGTAAATATTTCGATTTTTTTGGGCTTAGGCCGTTTTGGCGCTGAGCTAAATTCAAATGTGAAGTCAGAAACAAACTCTGTGAAGTCACATTTTTGATGTAATTTTACATGAAAATAACACCTTATATCAAAAAATAGACGTCATAGATTTTTTTGACTTCAT
The DNA here is from genome assembly GCA_948107695.1 of Meliscaeva auricollis. NCBI lineage: Eukaryota > Metazoa > Arthropoda > Insecta > Diptera > Syrphidae > Meliscaeva > Meliscaeva auricollis. The sequence goes on from OX403616.1 coordinate 43,115,783, forward strand.
ATTCAATATTGAAGTCACCTATTTGACATCAACCTAGCTAGAAATCTAACTTAAAAAATAATTTGTTTTCATTTCACAACTTTATTGCTTATTCTGGGCGTCATTCTGTAAAAAATAAGTTGCCAGCATTTTGATAAAGTTCGAAATAATATCTCCTAGCGTATCAAATTCCATCAATTTGGGTCAAGAAATGTCACTGAAATGCTTTTTTGTCGCTGAACAAGCACCACTGTGTGGCATTTGGAAACTAAAGTGAAATGATTTTAAGAATGCATCATAGTATATTCCACAAAAAATTTGAGGACAATCCTAACTCATTTTTTTAAACTACGTATTCTGGTTTGTAAGGTTAAAACAAAAAAACTTACCCCTTGAATCGGGCTCGGCATATAGGTGAAAATCTGAAACCCTATGGAAAATTACAATTTTGCTTTTTGTTTTTTTTTCGATTTTCTGAGGAATGGCAAAAAGTTTTTGTATCCCCTTTTGAAAAGTCACTCCCCAACTGTTAATATTTAATAAACACTAATATTACGTACAAACTTTCGTTAATTTAAGCCCATCCACCCAACAATAAAAAACAAAATCTTATATAAAACAGATAGAAATACTAGCTACAAGAATAATATACAATAATTTAAATTTAAACTTATTATACACCTGCTCGTTTAACATTTTATAAAATAAATATGTATTTATGGTTCTCTTACGTTCCGTTACGTTGAAGTTTTTTCAAAATAATTTTAACTAGCTCTTCAAAGTTCCTCGATAAAATGTCTTCCAGTTTCGTAAATATCTTGAAAAAAAGCACCAACGACGAAATAGTTATAACCACCTTAAAACAAAATGAAAAATATTCTCTGTAATAAAAATAAAAAAAAAAAGATAATTTTTTCCAATTTGAAAATTTGGATGTTTTGACGTATTGAGAGAAAGTTCTGTTTTTTTTTTGTTTTATTTTGAATTATATTATTTATGTCAGTATTTATGTTTTAGAACATTATTATAATTTTAGTTTAATATTAAAGCACATATTTGATACAAAAATCCATAGAATTTCTGTTTTTTTTTTCCAATTTATTATTTTTGTTCCAATTGGATTTAAAGCATTTGCATTGAAAAAAAAATATACTATCATTTGTTGTATCGAAATTAATTTTTATTTTGCATTTGAACAAAATTACCTACATTTTTACTGTCGATTTCATATTTTTTTTTTTTTATAAATATGTGTTACACTAGGGCTTTTGTGAAATGTCTTTTTGGATCTCTCTTATTAATATTTAATAAATAAAATAATAAATATATGTATTTTTTTTTTGTATACCGTAAAAATTTGCCATTTCAATTTTTTGTATGGCATTTATATAGTTTGGAAAAATATCAAAAATATATATAAAAAAAAAAAAAAATGTTAAACAATATAAAGCAATAAGTGTATGTTCATAAACGAGTATTATTTTATTTCAAATTATTTAAATATCTACTAATGAAATAAAATATGTGTGTAATAAATACTTTTCAACTATAATTTTATTTTTTTTAATCAATTTTTTTTAAATGATGGTATCATGTGTGCTTTAGTCGTACAAAAGTAATATATATATATATATATACATAAATTTCAGTGTCTTCTCTCCTTTTTTTTTAACTTTAACTTATAAAATAAATTATTAAATAATTTAATTTTTATCCTAAACTATAAAATTTATACGTACAATTTTTTTCGTATTCTCTCAGTCTTTTATTAAGAGGAATTCATTTTTGAATGTTTGTTTACTCTTTGAAGTTTCTTATTTATTATAATGTTTGTTTTCATTATATTTTAATTTTTTATTTTAAATTAAATGATTTTTTTTATTAAAATTTCACATTATAGGAGAAAGATTGAATAGTCGATATGACATTTTTTAATGTAGGAATGGCTTAGGTACAGTAATTCTAATTTATTAAAAACATATTGAATATTTAAAGTAAAATAAGGCATAATGAAGGTGAAATGTAAATTTATTAATATATTTTAAATTTTTGTTTTTTTTCTAAGCAAATAAATATCATTATTGACATAATTTTATTTTTTGTAAATTTAAAAAATACTAGTTTCATCATCAATTCAAAACATGCACTTATTATTTATTATTTATTTTTATAGCGAGATCCATGTAGACATTTTTTCAAATAAGAAATAATATTATTTATTTTTTTTTTTTTTTTAAGTAATCAACATCATCAAACAACATCAATTCTGTTAGTTATTTAAAGTTTTGTTTTTCTCCACTCAATTTTTTTTCCGAATCTGGTTATCCTGTTTAATTTGTTTAAGTGATAATTTTTCATACATAATAATCCATCATTTGAAAGCTTTTTTAAAAAGCTTGCATGTACAAAGGTATATAAAATACCACCTTAAACCAAGAACATTACCGTCGTTTTATTAAAATTAATGAATTACAAGGTATTTCTATAAAAAAATATAATTGATTTCATGTAGAAAGCCTTTTTAAATTTCAAAAAGATTTTCATAAATTTTTGCACTTGGCACATAAACCAAAATTTTCCCTGTCATTTCATATACCGGGTAAAGTGTCCAAGTTATCTTGACCTTTTTCTTTTCATAACGTTTTTTTAAATAATAAAGTTTATTCTGGGATAAAAACCATTAAAAAAATTTATTTAATGTGATCGATTTTTCTCTGTGTCAAGTTTTGAAAGTCAGAGTTTTTTTTTTCAATTTCGAAATAATCTCTTCTTTTTTGCCAAAAATTGCAGTCTTCCGTTCTTAACTTCTTAAAATAGGCTATTTGGTAAATATTTTAAATTCATTTTGCAGATTCTTTGTAGAAAACATCTAATTTCATAAAGCATTTAAAAAATTTCACTATTTTAAGAATTTAAGAACGCAAGTCCGTAATTTTTGACTTTTATATATTTTTGACCATATACTAGTAAATATGACAGCTCTAAAAATCGCCTTAATGTTGAAGGGCACATAAATCTACAAGCTTTTTAATTCAAAACTTTCCAATAACTTCGGATAAGCTTTTACCAGGCATATTGTACCCCCAAATGTGGAATAACATGGTTTTCAGAATTTCCCCATATACATAGGCAATCATGCGGCCACTTATCTGCTTGACAGAACTGAACCACTGGCCTTACTGCAACACTTCCATGTGACTTTCTTGTAAAAATATAGAGCTCTGAAAGTATTTTTAAGTTAAAAGACTACAAACAAAAGAACAGGACACAAAACTTTCTACTGACTAGAAGACTAAAATCAGTCAATAAGTGCGGCAGTTGATTGACTTTTAGTCAATTAATTGCTTTCATTAACTGCACAGTCAGTATTATTAGTACTGACTGGTAACTGCTTATTTTGCAGTTAAAGTACTGAAGTCCGTATGATTCTTCTTTTTTTTTTCTTGTTTTTAATATTTCATAAAAGTAAACTAAGCAGTACGGCATGTTTCAAATAGAAAAACACATCAAGAGTGAGTGTGTAAGAAATATACTCAAAAAGCCAAATGTCATAAAATAAGTACTAAAAATATTTGTACTAAAAAAGAAAATAAATGTACTTATTCCAGTCATTTTTCTGATATTTTTGCTTTGAAACTTGGCAGATCATTTTCATTTGTCGTTGTCATTTCAAAGTTATTTTTTTTTAATTTATTAATTAATTTATAAAAAAAAGTTCTTATCCACGCTTATTTTCCGTTTTAAACTCTTCCAATCAATCAAATTAAAATGTTTCTTCCCCACACCATTTAAATTTTTTTAAATTTGTTTCTTTGTTTTGTTTTTATTAATATTTGAGAGTACGCAGACTGGTTGTTCCGTTTAAAAAAATGTCCCGTCTTTTTCACACGAAGCTGATTTAAGGTATTTAAAATAAGAAGAAAAAAAGAAGTATCATACGGGCTTAAGTAGCAGTACTACGTTGCAATTAAAATTAAAGTCAGTTAACTGCGACTGAATTGACTATATTACCAATTGACTGCAGTCTTGTACAGCTCTGTTAGTTTGTTTGTCAGTTACAAGTAAAGCTAGTAAAAGCGTTTAAAAATGGTTCTAATTTTGTCCCAAGTGCCGTTCAAAATAGCGAATAGGATACCCTTACACCCAATTTGATCTATCACGGGCCACCACAATGAACCACCATATTACTGCAACTATAAGTTTCCAAAGATTGTCTTACATTTGAATACAAGACAAGAAAAAAAGTTAATAAAACAAAATAAGGTTTAATTTTTTTCAATTATTTTTAAAGTGAAGAGAAGATTAAACCAGATTTAAAGTTGAAATGGTTATACCATGCTTTTAGTTATTTGAGCTATGCAAGCTGTTAAAGACGTTAGTTTTGTAGGTACTCAAAAATTTAAATTCTGTGTCGAAACTTCGAAACCAGTTGGAACACAAATTTTGACCAGATAATTTGTTGTTTTATTTGTCTTTTATAAATGCGATAACTTAAGAAAAATGAGATTCTTCATTTAATGATTGCAAATCTCTTGGTATAGTCGTAGTAAAAATTATTCTCGCAAACTGTTTAAAACTGTTTTTGTTTTTAAATATTTAATTTTTCAATAAACATATGTAATTCTCACCAGATTCGGAAGAAATTTTACGATTAAAGTCATATCACGTTTTATATGTTTTTCTTATAATTTCTTTTTTTAATTTAAATCACTCATCTGTTTTTCCATTTCCTAATTTGTTAGAGAAAAATGAGTTTAGGAATAAATAAAATCAAATTTGTCCAAGAAAGCAACAACGAATAAGTCTGATTTTGAAAGCGCGGCGACACAATTTCCCTTTTTATCGACTTTTTTTTTATTTTTTATTAAAAAAAAAAGTTTTTAGTATTTAAGTGTATTTTTATATGATCGTATACTTATATGTATTTTAAGAATAAGGTAATTCCTAAGTCTTTATTATGTACTAACTTTTACTGTATTAAATTATAAAGGACGAATTTTATAAAACAAAAACCTTCATCAACCATCAGTCACAATCACAACACAATGCAACAACCATAAGCATTTTTTTTCTTTTTTTTCACATCGTTTGACAAAAAAAAAACAGTGCAAGGAAGGAAGTAAAAGTAATTTTTTTTTTGTTCATAAATTCAGAATTTTGAAATAATAATAAAAAAACCATTGAAAATCTTGATCACTACTTGACTAAATTTAATATCATAAACATTTTAGAAAATTTGCCCACCTATGTCACAGTCAACATGTTCCTACGGTCAATTTCTAAAATCGACGATTACAAAATGGTGAGTGAGTTTCTTCAGTTCAAAATAAGAACAGTAAAATACCTATCGCATTCAGCACAAAATACTTAACACCTTAAATTATAAAATCTTAATATGATGTATGTATATGAGCATTGAACGTAAAAATGCATACATATTTATGTATATGTAATAAATGAAATATCTGTGTGTAAACAAAACTAATAATTATTATGTGATGAGAGTAATGAGAAAAATATTGTTGTTTTAGTCGATTCTTATTTTTTTCTATTTATTTTATAATTAATGTAAATTTTTGAAATAAAAAAAAAAACTTGATATTAACAAATATTTTTTTATATAAATATCGTTTAATGGAATCAAAAAAAATATACTATTTATAATAATAATAATATTTAAATATTATATTTACATACATGTCATTTAATATACAATAATACGATTGTGTAAAAAATAATAAAATCAGCTTTTGTCTTATTTGTCTTATTTATCTTCCTTCTTAAATTTTTTTTTTTTTTTTTAATATTTCAGTTTTTCAAGTACCTTCGTAATATTTTCTACTTCGTACCTAAATTAATTGTAAAATATAATAAAAATTTGTTTGCAAGTAAGATTTTTATAATTGTTTTGTCAATCTCAATCGAACGTGAGATCAAGTGTTAAACTTCTACAGTTTTTTTAGTAGCAGAAATAATCATAATTATTTTAAATATGAAAATAAGCGGTCATTTAAATACAACCTGTGTTGGGTTAATTCGTTCTGAGATGCTAGCAACCCATAATTTAAGCTTGAAATGACCAACTTTTTTAATTAAAGGTAGGTGAATAGTCAATTTCAATTCGAGAAAATGTGACCGCTTTCTTTAAAAAATCTGAAAACTTTAAAAAATGGGTGGGATTTGGTTCAATTCGCACAATTAAGTCACTGAAATGAAGATTTCCGATCGAAATTCAAAAAAAAAAGGTGTATGTACTCATGTACGCGCGCCAGAAGTTATACTTTCTATCATTATTTAGTTATTTATAGATTTTTTTGGATGTGACAAAAAAGATCTAAAAGGTACATTTTTTCAAAGAAGCGTAATGTGCTTTTTTGCGAAATTAATTCAAATATTTCTTATGTATGTAATTGATATTTTATCGACCAAACCCCTTTAATTTGGTTTATTTTTGCGTTCGACCAATTCCAAATAGTTTTTGATCCATTAATGTTTGATACTTTAAAATGTCCTGATCAGCGGTCTGTTATAAATTGTATATCAAAATAATTGTTGACATTTTATAAGAAAATTAAAAATATTTAAGAAGGCATAGTCAGATGTTATGAATGGTACAATTGGTTACAGGAGCATAAACATATTTGTTCGATGTTTTTTCTGTAATATATCATTTACAGTCTTTGTTTTTAATTGTATGGCATTGTATAAGAAAACAGACACACCTTGAAATTGAGCTTAAAATATATTCAAAATTATCAAATTTTTCATAAAATTTTGTAATTTTAACGCATTTATGCGTTTATTCTGTCTTAATAATTTATATAAACTTGAACTTCAACTTTTGGTGTGCTTTTTCGTACTGGTTATAATTATAAGGATATTGCGTATACCACTGTTGAAAAATGTCCGGAGTAGATGATTTACAAAAAAAAAAATGCAGTAGATTTAATTTTTCCGCAGTAGATTTGTATTTTTTTAAAAACCAAGACATTTTTAATTAAAAATATAAAATAAATATTACAAAACATAAAAAAAAGTTAAAATAAAAGTAATAAAAGCTAAATATTAAGGAATTATTGGTATCAATTTTAAATTCTATATTCACCGTTTATTAATGAAAACTTGTTTAAATAATAAATAAGCCCCACTATCACTGATTCTAATGGCTCCCAACAGTGTTTCTTGACATCGTCGAACTCTTTACATAGAATAACTTTTTCTTATGTATTTGCATTAAATTTATATCTAACTGTAAAAAATTTCATGTCGCAGAGAACACAAAGCTAACATAATATGTAAGTAAAACCAAAAGTGCAGAAGATTGGTTTTAATGGCAGCAGATTTATTTTAGGAACAAAATGCAGTAGATCTACTCCAATTTCAGTAAAATGGCAACACTGTTGCGTTTATAAGAGAAGACTGTATCGCAAATAAAGCTTATTTTGTGTTTTACTCTCAAACGGTTAAAGCTATCGAAGGAAATTATTCTTAATTTGTAATGTGCCCCTAAGAAAATATATATTTTTTTAATTTGGTAAAAAATCGAAAATTACTGGGTTAAAATGTGCTTTTTGTTAAGTAATGTATGATAATGTTTCTGACTGTATGGTAACACTCACAGTATACACTTTTTTTCTTGGTAGTAATTTTTACTTCAACTAAGAATTTATTAGCCAACTATTTCATTTTGGAAAAAAATTATTGTTACAATAATTATTGTAAATTTATATTTTATAATTATAATTTTACTATTGGGGTAACAATTTTTCGTTCTTGAAAATGATTAAAAATATAAAAAATAATGTTTTCTCATGTAAAAAATAAAAATTTGTTATTTTTCTAAGAAATTTTTGTATCGGCAACAATATTTAACTCAAAATCTTTCAAGAATTCAAACTTCTTCAGATTGTAGTGTTTTTTTTTTTAAATAATGAAATAAGATTACAAAATTAAAATATTTTCCGTTTTACTGTTTTGTAGTGTAAATTTGCGCTGCATTATTTCCTGAGGCCTTATTTCGCGAACTTAAAGTAACTTAAAGTACATTTGAAAATAAAACAAGTCGAATTAGGCTTGAAATCGAACTCAGACATCTGTTTTGATAGTTTATAGCATTACGTGAAAATTACTGGGCTATAATTATGTTAACAGAGTTTTACACAAAAGGTACAACAACACTTGATCTCCAGTTTCGGTTTTTTCAAAATGTGATTAATAACATTAAAAATGTAAAGCAATTACATATTATAATATTTTAAAAACAATCATTTTTACCGTCTTCACTTGCTTTTGCTTTCCACTAAACATTTTATTTTTTTATAAATGTATTATGTTATTTTTATCTTTGTTTTCTAATAAAAAAATTGGTATTTAGAGATTAATGAAATATGAATTAAGGAATATATGACTTTTATAAGCTTTAAAACATAAAAAATAGAAAAATAAAAAAAATATAATAATTTTATGAATTTCAGATTGAATTTATTATATTTTACCAGAAATATTTATGTATGTTTACCTTTAAATTAAGATAAGCAAAATAGTTAATAAATTACTGAAATAATTTTAAACTTTAAAGATGAAGAAATCTTTGTATCGATTTTAGAAAAAAAAGTGTCTCTTTCTATAGTCAGTTGGTATTATTTCCTCAAAAACCGAAATTTAAACTTCCCATTAGAATCGTAGGTATGTATGTATTTGTGATTGAGTTTGTTTGTTGATATATCCCACCAAAGTCAACATTACTCTTCCTTCACTTAATCGAAGGAATAAAATTCGTGAAACCGTAATTCTTGTAGATATATTCTAAATATTAATGTCAAAATCAAAATATAGTTATTTTAGTGAATCCGTTTAACAGACAATCTTTGCAAAGGGCATTCCTCAGAAACAGCTTCAAATGGTGAGAGAGGCGATTTTCTAAAATATGACTTAAAATAGAAACAAATTTATTATTATTAAAAAAACAACGGAAATACTTTTATTCTTTAGTTTGAACATCAAATTTAGTTGCTTTGTACATTAAAAAAAAAAAAAATATAACGAAAAATTAAATAAAACTACTTTCATTGCAAAGTGGTACTTAAAAAAAAAAATGAAAGTAGTTGAATCTACATATAATTTAGTTATAGTCTTCAAAGACTTTATGTAAGAAAGAAAAAGCCTAATTTTTTGAAACTTAATAAAACGACTCTGACATTTAGCTTTCAACTACCTTTCCAATTTGAAGAAAACAATTATAAAAAAAGCAAGGACTGAGATTCAAACGAGCCTGGCTTGAGTAACCAGTAACCAGAATGCATTAGCCAGATGCACTACACCTTTCTGTACAAAATTACCTGCTGGATCTTTTTGAAATTTAATTGCATATTTTAATAAAAAAAACTATTTCAACCTGAAATTAAAGATGTAACAACTGCTAACGATTAGGTATTAACATTTAATTACTCCAATTACGGAGGTGTCAAATACTTTTTTTAAATTTAAATTGTTACAATGCCCGGATTCAAGAATATTCAGTTCAGTTTAGTTGAAAGACTATGATTAGTCAAATGTAAAAACAAGTTCTGCTTTTAAAAAAAATTCTACTTTTAAAAATTGTATTTTTCAAAATTCTGTCAATGTATGTATAAGAAAATATAATATAACCATTAAGTAACACAAAAATTTACCAAAAATAAAAAAGTTCATTAGTTGTTGAATAACACAGGTCAACAATTTTTTTTTTATCTTCGTTCCAAAAACAAACAAAGTTTTGACGCGAGGTGATTTGGTGATTTTTGATTTGTTTCTGAAAGCACTAATTTTTCTCCTTCTCCCAGACTCAGTTATATCCTTTTGATAGCTCATTTAGATTCCGAGAAATCTTTAGCTGAATGTAAATGTTCGGTATTCTACATTATACATTTTGTCGTTAACAAAAACAAAATGGGCCAAGTATTGAAAAATATATTGGCCTACATCACAAGAAATGTCTGAAATATTGCAACCTTTTTTGATATGGGAGTAAAAGTTTGTATTTTCTACGGGGAAAGTGTTAATCTTTGGTGAAATACATTTCCTACAAGTCACAATTGCTCATTCCCTGAACAAGAAGATTAGGTTTTTGACTTTCAAATAGTAATATATCAAAAACGTGATGCGATACAAAAATTCTGTTTTTGGATGGAGAATAAAAAAAATTCTGACCTGTGTAATTGGATAACTTGCAACTTAGTTAGAATAAAATTTACGAGTGGGTTGCTGTAGACGTTACAGCTTCTTATACTATGAAGTTTTTAAAAATAAATAATTTTATAAGAAATAAATAAGATTAAATTCATTACTAAAACGACATAAACAATTTCTTAAACAAACAAAGTTGCCATTTAGTTTGATTGAAAAAGATACATTTTTAGATAAAAACTTTTAAAAATCGTTAGAGCCGTTTTAAAAAAAATATTTTTTAATTATAAAAATTCTCAAATCATGCCATTTTCAAGATAATATTATTGCACATCTAAAACCAAAATTTTAAAAAAATGCAGTTACCCAATTTCTAAAGAAAACAAAAATTACATTTTTGAAAAATTTTAAGGAGTTAAGGAGCTTTCGTATAAAAAAAATCATCAAAATTGGTTGAGTCGTTTGAGAGAAAGTCAAAAATAAAACGGTTGTATGGGAGGTACCGTTATAGTATTCTTGCAAACATTTCATTCATTTGAAAGGTATTACTCTACTCACAAAAGCAAACACAAAAAATTTTACTACAATCGTTTGAGCCGTTTTTTTGAAAAAAGTTAACTTTTCCTTAATGGTTATATGCCAGGTACCGTTAGTTTTACCTTTAACCACCAAGTTTCAAGAAAATCGGTTCAGCGATTTATGCTGTAGCTCAATGTATACACAGACAGACAGACGAACAGACAGAATTGCGGGACCCACTTTTCTTGCATTTTCTATCATCGTAACTGCTTGTCTCATTGTTATCTCGATTCTTTTTACGAATCCTAAACTTGCCCAATAGATGAAATTGGTTGATTAATCATCAATCATCAATTTGTGGTTGACAAACAAAATAGGGGTGATAAATTGAATGGTATATTAATCTCTTTTTGGGCACTTTCAGTGGAAAAAAAGATTTCAAACAAAAACTCAGTCATGCTAATTGCCTATTACCCAAATTGCAATCTACTCCATCTATTTTTAAATTTTAATCAGTGAATCAGCGGATGAACTGCATTATCGATCCACGAAACATCATTGCCACTTACTGATACTGCCCTACGACTGTTGTACCATTTATAAATTGAATTATGTACGGCAGATCATTTTTGGATTCTACAATCGGAGTTATTATGTTCTTTCCTCTCCTGTGCATTCTTAAAAAAAAATGCTGTAAACAAATAATTTCATTGAACAATGTTTCCAAAATATTGTTTTTTTTTACAAAATTTTGAAAATAAAATTAAGAAAACCCATTTGAAAAATGTTGAAAAGCACGTGCTTTTAAGTAAATGCTTTATAATAATTCAACTGAAATTTCAAGTTATTTTCCGTTCAACGACCAACTGAACTGAATTTAAGTTCAGTTGGTTGTCTTGTCTTGGACAATAGATGGCTCATTTACTTAAAAAATGTCAACAAAACACGTTTTTTAAGTTTTCAAATTGGTACATTTTAAATAAACGGGAATGGTAGACAATATAATTACTAGGAATCTTTTTCATAATATGAAGGATTATAAAATGAGTAATTCTGCATCATTAACTAAAAAATCCATTTTTTTTTAGTTCTGCCATAACTAAAAAAAATTGGATTTTTTAGTTTTTCAAGTAAAATGTACAATGTATAAATTGAATGGCTACCTTATTTTTTTTATTAATTTTGTGAAAGTTATCTTTTGATAAAATAAAAGTCGTATTTCTTAAGAAAATAAGACCCTCATTATGAATAGTGAATCGAATGTTCGCGTAAATTCGAGCTTTTAAATTAGCGAACCTTCGTTTTTTGTAATACAACAATAGTGACACTTTTGACACTTAAAACGAACTTAATTTAAGAGAGTCGCTCGCGAACTCGCTTCTAACTTTGATTCGATATTCATAATGAGAGCCTTAGTAACCAAATTTATCAATATTAGTATACTAAGTAAGACGAAATTATGAAAATACAAAAATAATTTCCTTATATTTTTAATTTATTAATTTTATTTATTTAGAATCTGTATATTGTATACTGTGCTTTGAGTGACACCAAAAATGCACCTTGTATTTCTCAATATAAGTAATCTCTAAAAACGAGACTAAAAAGCTTTAAATATTCATTATCAACGCAAATATACGAGTGTAATATAAATTTTCAAATACTAATAATAAATTAGTCATTTAAAATGCAGGAAAACATAAAAGTTATTTAAAAAAAAAAAAAGAAAAAACAGATATTTCAGAAAAAAATATACCGAATATTTATATAGGTAATTCTAAAATAAATGGTATTTGTTTAAATGTTTTCTTTTTGTATTATTTTTACAAAAAAAAAACTTGCTTATAAATAAAAAGAGGAGGACAAATTATTAAATATTATGTAGGTAATAAAAAAGCTTTCGTCCCTGCAACGACTTTCTTGAATAAGAATTAAGTCTAAGATATTATTATGTTGTTGCAATCACATACTTCAATGTAACCTTCATAGTGTTATATTTGCTTTCATTTTCGTCGATATTGTTTTTATTTCTAAGATTTCACTTCAACGCGTCTGCTTTTCTATTTCATTCATCTCACAATCATCCATACAAAAATCAATTTTTTTCTTGAAACACCTTTACACCTACAAAGCACAAAAAAAAATTTAATAAACTTAGTTCAAAAGGACATTAATTTTTGTATTCGTTTGATTTTTCAGGATTTAATTTCAGGATGTTATAGCTTCCGATCGAATCAATTTATTTCGAAAAAAAAAATTGATGAACAGAGAATAAAAAATATTTAGTAAAAGTAGATAGTTATTTAAAATTAACAAAAAAATATGTTTTTAAGAAAACAATTTATACATAAATATTATTAAGTTAATTGAATATTTTAGTTTTGTTTTTTTTTTAGTTGTTTAAGTTAAATTCACTTAAAATCATTTTGCTCTTAATTTCAATCAGTTCACTTGTTTAATACATTTTTGTTGCGTTTGGTTTCCTAATTTTATTTTATTTATCTATCGCTTCCGTTTTATAAAAAGAAATACAACCTTCCTCCGTTGCTCCTTAATTAAAAAAAAATGTAAAATAAACAACTCTACTTAAAATAAAAAATCATTTAGCATAAAATCCCGAAATGCCTTAAATCATGCTTGCGACTCTGGAATTTTCCAAAGACATAATGTTTTTGACTTTGCTCTTAATGTATTATGGCTGCCTCAATGTATTATGTGCATGTGTGGTCTATCTCTATTGAACCTATAGTTACATAAACGTATTTATTATAATGTAATGCATTTTGTATATTAAATTGATTAATAGATTGCCCCATGCGTTTGCGAATGCCTGATATGTTCTTGTAATGAATTGCTTAAGTTATAAATTTTAATTTGTATTGCTATGCTGCAAGCTGCTTATTACATAATATTATACAACTAAGTATACTGCTTTGTTTGTGCATCTTGGCGAAAATATAATACATATACATACTTATTTAATTAATCATATAATTTACCTATCGCATGAACAATGCGTTTGCAATTAGTTTGTCTTGTTGCATCCTTATTCTACCCAAATTGAGAAAAAAATATGCAAAACATAAAAAAAACGAGAAAAAATTACCTATCCTTAAAAAAATGAAAAAAAAACATTGAAAATATTATAAGAATTGAATCCCGTTATTATGAATTATTATATACCTTATATCAGTTATGAATATATACATTTATTAAAAAAAAAAGTCTATTTTAACTTGACTAATACTGAAATGTGTATAATATAGGAATACAGCGTGCAGTTAACATTTCGAGAGCAATGGACTGATGAACGTCTAAAATTCGATGACATCCAAGGTAAATTGTTTTATTAAATTTAAAAGAAAATGTACTATATAAATAAAGTAAAAGAAATTACTTTCTACATTTTATATCCTACGTTGAATAAAATATTCAACACAAAAGAGTTCAGGTTGCTTATTTTTTTTTAAATTTCTCACTGATCTACTGAAAAATAGCATTGTGGTTCAGTGCCTTTGAACTTTTAGATGTTTCATTAACCGATACTTACAAACTTTCTTATATCTACCGTCAAAATATCAATTTATTGTTAAAAAATACTTTTGAGTTCCCTCTTAGGCGCAAGTAATTAGGTATAACTAAAATTTGGAAATTGAACATTTATTTTTTTTTTAATACTTTGAATACATTCGCAATATGTTCCCAGCAGAATGTTATTTTCAGTATTTATTTTTAAAGTGTATTAGCTTTCAAGAAAACAAAGCTTTCATTCTTTAATATCAGAAAGAAATTGTCGAAGTTATTCAGTTCTAGCGAGGGATCCGTTGAAACCGAAAATTCTCCAATTTCATAATAAGAAAATTTTCGTTTCGAGGTATTCTTCCGAAGATCATACATTATCCGATTTATCTGAAATTGCAGAAATTGTTCCTCCGACGGATACCTCACTAGGGCCGATTTGTATTTTCTTAACAAAATAAAAGTTTGTTTAAAATGTATAAGTAATCTATAAGTAATGTTGAGATTCCAGACAATTTAAGTGGCGGGACTCTGTTATATCTTGTTGTTGGTGGCTGTAATTTAAGCGTACGAGACCTACATATTTGTAAAAGTGAGGAACTAGCATTGTAGAATGTAGAATTCAGAATTTATCATGACGTATGTGCATGGAATATCACCCTCCTTAAGATCTATTTTTTCAAAAAACGGGCTGTAGCCCTGCCAAGTCATCCAAGTCACAAAATTTGCTTTAAGTCGCACAACACTGTAATTTGGGATGTCTTTAGGTTAGATAGCATCAGTCATGTAGCTTGTTACTTCGCAAAGGTTCATTCTAAAGAAAAAAATACATAGCAGCAGATAAAGAAGACTCATTAAAAATACGTCTAAATCATATGCCGTTTATGTTAATTTTATTCCAAAATGGTTATAAACTGGACATGGAGTTGGTATTTATGTAAGATCGCCGCTCGTATTACGCCTAGGAATATAATTTCGAAATTTGGGAAAATTTCCATTTTTGATCTAGTTCAAGATCTATTGTATAAAGATAGCTGTGATTGCACTTAAATTAAAGCAAATTTTGTCTATTATTTACTAGTTTGTTACTTAAATTCTTAACCTTTAAGAAGAAATAATTTAAAAACTAATTAAAGGCCGAATATTTCGAGGTTTTTAGGGTTTTTAAGTTTTTTTATACACATGTTAGCACATGTCTATCGAAACTGTATCGGGATGCAATGATGACTCATGGAGTACGTGTGGATTGCTGTCTGACCAATACCGCATATTTTGTTTATTAACGAAGCCATTCAGCCAGAAATGAGCCTCATCGCTGAAGATGATTTTTCGATGAAAATCCGAATCATTTTCAAGTTGTTGCTCAGCCCAATTTACGAACATACGACGCTTCTGGTCGTGAAGCGCCTTCAGTTCTTGCGTCAATTTAATTTTGTAAGGATTTAGGCCAAGATCTTTTTGCTAAATTCGCCACAACGACGTCACAGAAATGCCCAACGCTTGAGAACGACATGTGAGAAACACATTTGGGCTTTCTGCAACTAAAGCCTCAGCGGCAGCAATATTTTCGACACTACGGGCACTCCTTTGTCTCACTGGCACGGAAACATTTTGTATTGTGCCCGTGGATTCAAATTTTTCCACTAGACGCTCAATTATTGATCTGCAAGGACAATTATGACGACCATAAATTCAACGTAGCGCTCTTAACGTTGAGGCCACTGACTCAGGACTTCGGTAGTTTAATAATTTTGACTCGTTGTTGGCTCGTATATCTTTCCATCATAAAATGGCAAATCTCCCTGAAGAGAAATGTCTAAAGAGCGGCTACTTTTGTAGCGTCCCTGTTGAAAAACCCTTTATTAACAATTTGTAGAGAATATGCAACTTTTAACTTTAAAATAAAACTATTTTTGCAATTTTCCAATAATATGGATGTTATACCCTCATAACATTGAGATTGACTGTGTTAATTCTATATCCTTCTGTGCATTTTTTGCAGTAATAATAATAGGTAAAGTTTGTAAACAAAAATCAATTGACAGCGGCTTTTTTTTTAATTAAAAAAAAAAAAACTTAACGATTGCCTAATGAAGACTTTCTTGTCAAAATTTCACAAAAAAGTTAAAAATACAAAATTCAATTAATTTAATTTTTAATTGAAAATGCTTTTAATAAATTTCAATTGACAGTTTTTAAGCAAAACAATTAAAAAAGGAAAAGTTATTATTTTGTCCGACTTTCCTGATTTTTGGACTATGTTAGTGTTAAGTAGATAAAATATAATACCTATACATTTGTCTGAAATGTACGAGTGTATCGCACTATGTGTTAATTGAACCGGGATAAGCTTGTGATAGAATGAAATGGAATAAAACGAGCAAAATGTTCATTCATTCCATTCATTCGCCGACAAGCTTCGTAAAACCCCAGTTGAATTACCCCAGTGTGTGATGGTCCAATAAGTAGGGGATAGTGGCCTAAAATTGCCCCCCTAAGGAAAATGCCCCATAACTCGGTAAAAATGACAAATGAGTTTAATAAAAAAAACGTGGTGCATTTTTTAGCTTTAAAAGTTTAAAAAGTTCGAAAAAGTATTTAAATTTTTTAATTTTCAAAATGGCATACTGATATGCTAGTGTGTTTTTAGACGATTTCCTTTTTTTATTTTTCTTGGAAAGGGTGGTCCTTAATCGCCACAGACTCTTCTGTAATATATTTGAAATTTAATTCTTGTTTGGTAGGATGGTTCGTGAAACTCAAAATGTTTTAAAAGCTTTCTTTCTCCCCATTTCCATTTTGACATTTAGACCTTTTGATAATGATTCCTTCCTCCAGGACTGCCTTTCAGTAAACCGTTTATATTTTCCAATAGTTTTCCCTTTAAAGGTACTAGATATGTAAGGGGAAGTACAAAATGAACCCTATGCCATTCTACCATTGTACTGTATTTTAATCTGACTTTAAATACCGAAAAAAACTGAAATATTTTAAGGACAACTAATTTCAGTAAATGAATAAATGAATGAAATGCTTCATACTTTCATGCATTTTTAATGCCTTGTCCAAAATGCATTTATTTGAAGAGATTTTTGTCGATACATTTTACACAAAAAATGTATTAAGTCTAGTTTTAGGGACAGGTAGACACATTTTTACCTCTAAAATTTCTAATAACAGCTTGTAGTTGATAACATTTCTTATATGTCGGTGATAGCAAATAAACTTAAAATTTGTGTTCACAAAACCTTCTAATTCTGTTCGATTCTACGATTTCTAACTAGTGGGCCATTTAACCTTGGTGGGCCATTTTAGTCCACGTTCCCCTACAAATTTTTGAAAGCTCCTTCTAATAGTGT
This sequence comes from Meliscaeva auricollis, assembly GCA_948107695.1. Taxonomy (NCBI): domain Eukaryota; kingdom Metazoa; phylum Arthropoda; class Insecta; order Diptera; family Syrphidae; genus Meliscaeva; species Meliscaeva auricollis. The sequence continues at coordinate 43,133,323 of OX403616.1, forward strand.
TTTAAATTAATAGCTAAATCAAAATTTCTTATGAAAATTACAAAATATTCTAAACAAAAAATAAAAATAAATTTTCTATTTTTAGGTCGCCTGAAATATCTAACACTGACTGAAGCAAATCGAGTCTGGATGCCCGATCTGTTCTTTTCTAATGAAAAAGAAGGACATTTCCATAACATTATCATGCCAAATGTTTATATCCGTATTTTTCCAAATGGTTCCGTATTGTACAGTATACGAATATCACTCACACTAGCATGTCCAATGAATCTCAAACTCTATCCCTTGGATAGACAAGTGTGTTCCCTACGAATGGCTAGTTGTAAGTTTCGAAATTCATGCATCTATAAAAAAATCTCAATAATTCCGATATGCTGAACTGAATCAAATTAAATCAAACAATCAATCAATCTGTTTTTGTTTTTGTTTTTCCTTATAATACACACAACAGACGGTTGGACTACAAATGATTTAGTCTTCCTTTGGAAGGAAGGCGATCCTGTGCAGGTGGTGAAAAACTTACACCTACCACGCTTTACCTTGGAAAAATTCTTGACTGATTATTGTAACAGCAAAACAAATACGGGTAAGTAGTCCGGAGTCCGTGTCCAAACCTAGTTTAGGTCTTTTTTCTGTTCTATCTTTGTTGTTGTTTTGTTTCCTTTTGGTATATTTAATCAACATCAAAACACTTAAGCATTCACTACCACACTCGCAAAAAATACAACAACAAAAAAAAAATCAACTTATTAATATAGTTGCATGGTTTTTATGTTTATGTTTTATTCATTTTTTTTTTCATATCAAAGAAATACCAACAGAAAAAAACATACTGACAGATTTAATTTATTTTTTTTTCTTTTTTTCTCTTATGTTTCTCATTTTAGGCGAATACAGTTGTCTGAAAGTCGATTTACTATTCAAGCGAGAGTTCTCATATTACCTTATCCAAATCTACATTCCCTGCTGTATGTTGGTCATTGTATCTTGGGTGTCATTCTGGTTAGATCAAGGAGCTGTACCCGCTCGTGTGTCACTGGGTGAGTAATGTCACGTCGCCAAAGGTCATTTGATTTATATTATTGCCTACGATGTCGTCCTTCGTCCTTCGTTCTTCGTACTTCAACATCATCTGTCGGCGTCGTCGTCCGTCGTTCTTCTTTTCATCGCGCGTTGATAAGAAATATCAGAACTCTCTGCTTGGTGCGAACTTTCAGGAAAACGGAAGTTGCATTATATCTTAGGTCGTCAGGTCTTGGCTGTGCTCCATTAATTTTGTTAATCAATACCAACAAATCATGGCGTACAGTCAAAGATTTGATGAAGTCCTTTAAGATAAAATCTCAAATATATACTTAACCAGGTTTTGTTTTATAGTTGTACAACAATTAAGTTCAACGTCTTAAAAATTTGACGTTGGGCTTAGTGTTGGATTTGTTTAGATTATTATTAACTGTTATCTGTTAAAAAGTTACAATAATTTTAATGTTGATTTTTTGTATTAAATATTAATTTCATATTATACGAGTACCTAGACTCCAAATTACTGTCCAATGTTATCCAAAGTTTTTCTTTCAGTTTATTATTAAAAAAGAATTTTAAAAAGTTAAATTTCCCTAGCATGCCCTAAATACATAATTTTAACGAAAAAAATAAGTTTATTGCTTTGTTGTATTCAATATATCAGCATGTGCTACTTAGCTTTCGACACTATTTGATGTTTTCATCAGATAAAAACTATTAAAGTCTATAGATTCACTTTAAAAGTACAAAATATTAAAAGTGAAATTATTTTTTGATTTATTTCTCAAAACAAGCAAAAATTAAAAAAAATAGGGAAAATTTAAGCAGCTTTTTAACAATTCGTATACAAAACATTGCCTACCACAATTTATTAACTAAACCGCATACAATCTGCTCTTATTATATATTTTGCATAATTATATTTGTGGGGTATTTTCATTTCAATTACTTCCAGGATGTTTTCCTTAATGGGCTTAAGCCACTTTTTGTGAGTAGGTTACTCTGTTATTTCAACTTTTTAACTTGGAAGAGCAACAAACTATAACTACCAAGTGAAAAGATGAAAAAAATCCTTGTAAACAAGTTAAATATAATATATAAATTTGTGTCCTCCCTCTTATGCCAGTTGTTTAATAACGCAAGTCTTGGAATATAAATCTTCAGAAAATAAAAGCACTACTTTTAACACCGAACAATTTAATTTCTTTTTCAAAATTAAGAAATTAAAAAGAAAAACAATTTAAAAAAAAAAGAAAAATACTAAAAGTAGACAGGTACCGTTACCGAAAAAAAGACTTTATCTATCGGAACTAGTCGGAATACCTCCGATTTATTTATTTTTTAATATTAGGAATATAAAAATATTTTAACCTTTATGGATTAAAAATTGGCGCTCTTGTCGGATCTTTTTTTTTGAATAAACTTTTTTTTTAAATATTTTTTTTTTATTTTTTTAAAGGGTTTTCCAACTTTATAAACTAAGTTTAAAATTTTCCAGGCCAGACATTTTTTTTGGCTGTTTGAGTATCGATTTTTAAAGCTGTTTCGTTTTTCCAGGTCACGCTATTTTTTTTACTCCGAGGTCAATTTTTTTTTTGAAAAATGCGTAATAAACATAAAATTAATAAACATAAAATTAATTATAGATATGCCAAAGCACCAGTAATTTAAAATAATTTGAAAAACTTGCAACAGATAAAAACTTTAAAAAAAGTATTTTCTGTCTAAGTTTTAAAAAAAATTACAGTATTTGGGGAGAAAATTCGATGCCTGCCCTCTTGAAGGTCACGTAGAACCCATTTTTTTGCGTTTGGTTTCGGTATAAGTCCTTACTTACTTACTTACTTAGGTCCTCATACCTTGATGAGTCTGTTGTGATCCCCTTAAGGGCAGGATTGGCCCAACTGTCAATTTTTTGAAAAAACTGCCTAATTGTTACATCTTTTACGTAGTTTATGCTGTTAATGTAGTTCAATGAAGTTATTGAAACATAGCAGATGTAATTCTAAGTCAAATAATCTGACAACTGCCATTTTTACGTCATTTTGATACAATGTGCAGTTATTTTCATTTTGTAATGTCATTTTCGCATTGTGCGTTTGTCTCGTTCGACGCTCATATAGTTATTTGTCTTTTAAGAATCTTTTTATGCACATTAAAAATAAAATCAGAATATATTTAACAAGAGGAAGAAAAATTAATTAATTAATAAATTGCATTTAATATTTTCTTTTTCAATTTTTTTTTTTCTAAAAATTCATGTTTTTTTTTTATTAATTACATGCGTGTAGTAAATGAAACAAATTGTAGCAAAATAGATGTGTACTTTTTTGAATTAACTACGCGTTATTTTTTGACGTAGAAAATGTAGTGTAGTTAATTCGGCCAACCCTGCTTACGGGGCATAGGGCCTCCACTACTCCTATGCGCCATCGTGTACGGTTTCTGGAAATATATCGCAGTTCTCTCCAACTCTTCCCCAGCTGTGCTGATTCCCTTTCGACTTTCCTGCGCCATGTGCTTCTCGGCCGACCCGACCCTCTACCTGCCTTTTCGAAGCGTATGACCAATCCAGTGACACTTACGTCTGCGTATAATACTGTCTATGGATTCTTGACCCGTTCTCCTATGAAGTTCTTCATTCAACATTGGAGTGGAACAGTCTCAACTTGGTCTTTAAGCTTATAGAATTATTTCTCTATATTTTGGACAGCATTCCGAAAGCAGCCTTTGCCTTTTTAATACGGCTGTCGACGTCTTGTTCGGTTCCGCCTTTGGTAGAGACAAAACTCCCAAGATATTGAAAATCTTCTACTTTCTCTTTTTTGAGTTAATACAAAATGTATTAAAATTTAATATTTGGAAATATAATTCAATTGTATTACTTTTCAATAAAGTTTTATTAAAAGTTTTTATAATATTATTCTATCCTTTTCTCTCTTTATTATTCAATCTTCCCTTAAAATTGCATACTTTTAGTATTAAACTAATATTATGTAAAATTAGAGTATTAAATATTCAAAACTTTAGATTAAATTCTAGTCTTTTTCGTATAGAGAATATCAATTTTAATACAAAATTATTAGAATGTAATACAAAATAATTAAAAAAAAATTCTTATATTTACGGAATATTAAAAAGTAATATTCAATGTATTGCATATGGCTGTAATACAAAGTCTGTATTAAAAAGTAAGACAAAATTTTTAACCGTGTATGAGAGAGTAAGCATACGTCGTCCGCGTAGTCCAGATGTTTTAGTTAGCATGTCAGACTCCATTGAATTCCACCATTTCCGTTTAACAGGGCTGCACGCAGCACATCACTTATCACTAACAGGAAAAGTATTGGCGATAGTAAGCAACCCTGTCTGACTCCACATTGGACTTCGAATTCATCAGACAACCTTCCTCTATGTTAAACGTGACATTTGCATCCATCGTAGGTTGCTTAAATAATAGCAATTAACTAATCTGGAATGCCTCTCCTGCGTAATGCAATCCAAATAAATTATCTTTTAACACTATCAAACGCTTTTTCAAAATCGATGAACAGCAGGTGAAGTGACGATCGATATTCGATGCAATGTTAAATAATGATCCGCAAGGTGTTAATGTGGTCAACACAGGATGAACTAGTGCGGAAACCTGCTTGTTCGGAGTCGAGTGTGTCTTCTAGTTGTTCCTTTATTAGCAATAGTAAAATTTTTGCTGCTATCTTGGCAACGACAGGCAGAACGCAAATCCCTCTCCAGTTTACACAATGCATCAAATCTCCTTTCTTCGGGAGCTTGACGATCATTCCCTTTTTCCACTTCTCTGGAAAACACTCACAGTTCCAGGATCTCTCTATGAGTGGATGCAGTAGCTCACTTAATGTCGTTGGTGCTGCTTCTAAGAGCTCTGTAGGAATACCGTCTTATCCCACCATCTTGTTGTTGTTCAGTGTTTTAATTGCGGCAATGATCTCTTCTCTACTAGGAGGTGTGGTGTGAATTCGGGTATTTTTTGCTTCGGCCGGGTCATCAGATATTAAATGCGCATCGCTGGCGAACACACGGTTTAATACCGAAGCGAAGTGTTCCTTCCACCTTCTGAGCTGGTCCTCATCCGAATGGATCAGGGACCCATCTACATCTTTCACCAGGTGTTGTTTTGAGCTTTGTACACCAGTAAGCTCCTTAGTGATTCTATAAACAGCTATGCTGTCACACCAATTTGCGGCCTCTTCTGCTTCTTCAGCTAATGCGTTGATGTAGTTACGCTTGTCACGACCGAGCGAGCTCGCAGTTGTTTTCTTTCGTCGATATTTTCCCAGGTTTCTGCCCAGCACTATTTCTTCCTATTACTATTTTTTGACCACCGATTATGAACATACTTTTTACAGCACACCATTGGTCTTCGATCGAGGTAGGTTCACTGCTGGTGATTGTTCTCAGTCCTTGGGAAAGATTGTCCTCTAGTTTCTTTAGTCTGTCGGTATTAAACCTGGGCATTCGAGTGTTTGCTTGGGATCTCCGAACTGCAGCTGTGCGTAATATTACGAGAGCTACCATTAGATGGTGGTCCCGGGCCGTTCCCATGTCTAAAACGGCGGATAGCAAAGTTGTCAATTTGGTTGGAGGTTGCTTGCCTATCGTTGAACACCCACCCTATTTTGTGGCACGTCTTGTGTTCAAACATGGTGCCACCAATTACAAGACGGTTGACATTGTAAAAATCTGACAAACTTTCGCCATTGTCGTTGCAATCGCAAACGCTATGCTTTGCCATAACATGCCTCAGTCCTTCGTTGTTATTCCCAACTCTCAGATTCACATCTTCCATAACTTATATGATGTCTCCGCGTGGTGTATTTTTTGTAAGCAGCATTCAGCTGGTTATAAAAAGCGTCTTTTTCTTCAGAAAGTGAGGTTTTTGTTGGGGCATAACATTGTATAATGGTGACCCGACATACTCTAGTCCGAAATCTTGCCTTTAGTATCTGGCTATTGATTAAAAAAAAAATTAAAATCAGTTGTAGTTTGATAGAGTTAGAGCCAGTCAAAAAAATATATAGATTTTTTTTCTAATTTATTTTTGCTTTTTTCTTATTTAACTGCACCAATTTTAAAAAGTTTCGTTTATACGGAAGCTTCATAGCAATTTTAACATTATTTAAAATATCAACGTTTTCAAAAACAAAATTTTTGGATTTAAAAAAAAAAACATTAAATTTTTTTTAAATCGATATTCGAAACTATATTAATATTTTCTTGAAAATGAAAATACCAGTTTTTTGTTGCCAAGGCTTCGGATATGTACCTACATACAAAAAATATTTTTTTTTTAAACGACTATAAAGGTTTTCTTTCTAAGTTAAATTAAATGGTATACTTAGTTTAGAGCTTCAAATAATTTAAGAAGTTGTTTTCGTAATTTTAGTAATGAATTTTAGTTTCATTTTAATATTTCTGGAACGTTATATGGCTGTCCACGTCCACATCAAAATTTGACCCTAAGCCTAAGAACAATTAGGTAGGTACGTGCGACTGAGTCGTGCATTTTATTTATTTGGAAATTTTTTGGAATAGTTTGTTTTATAAAATTTAACAATTTTTTAAAGAAAGAAATGCTTGTTAATAGATATCTTAATGCGAACTTGAAAAAAAAGATCCGATAAGAGCGGCAATTTTTAATGCACATAAAGGCTAAAGTATTTTTGAATAATAATATTTCAAAATAAAAATCATCCTACTCGGAGCTGTTCCGAGATAACTTGCTTTAAATTACTATACTTAAAGGGATTTAACCTTGTGGAGTTCCGTTTCTTCATTACACATTAAAGTACGATATTTCGATTTTGTTTATTGTTCATTTTTTTGTTAAAAAAAACTACAATCTATTTTTTTTAAAAGTTTTTGGTATACTGAATTCGAATCCAGAGTCAAAAATTCATCATCAAATCATATTTATTTTATGATATAATCCCGTTTTAAAATCAAAAAACACGATTTTTCATATCATAGTTTTAACGTGAGGTAATGTGTTGCTGCATTATTTGTAACAGGTCCTGAAACTACTAATTTTCTTCTCTGAGAAAAAATTTAAATCCTTTTGATAGCTCTTTTTTTTAAGGAATCTTAGGAGCCTGGAAGCCGGCGGCATCATTATTTTTTTTTTCATAAAAAGAACATCTAAATCGGTTCACCCAGTCAAAAGTTCTCAGCTAAAAAACAAATTTGTGTATAGCGTCTTCTTGGTTCTTTGCGATAGAGCCATATTTTTTTTATTATTTTCTTATCACTCAGTAGCAGCGATATGCTATGACAACGGTACACTTGATTTTTGCACTGATGCTGTTTGCCAGGTATGCAATACAGCTTTGTTTAGATAAACAAATTCATAGACTATTTCATAGTTAAACCTATGGTTCTCCTACATTTCCAAAGCTACTTCCAAAAACTCCAAAATTATACGTAAGAAAATTCTAAGCATGAAATGCGTATCAAGACGTATATTTTCGCATCAGCGTACCTGAAACTCAATGCAAATGAACGTGGTATTTGAAATAAATTCGGATACTTTGAAACACGAAGTACTTAAGACCCGTGGCATCTTTTGTTTTATTTAATTTTTTGTTTTGCTTTATTTTTCATAAACATAAAAATTTTATCTATATTTCTAAATTTTTTCCAAAAAAAAAAAAAAAAAAACTATTTCTAGGTGTAACAACTCTTCTAACAATGGCGACACAAACATCCGGCATAAATGCATCGTTACCCCCAGTGTCATACACAAAAGCGATTGACGTTTGGACTGGCGTCTGTTTGACATTTGTATTTGGTGCATTGCTCGAATTTGCACTTGTCAATTATGCATCACGTTCAGGTTTGAATAAATGCTGTAATTGACATTTTTTTAATACGCTTTCTATATTATATAATTTAATGGTGTTTCTTAATTAAAAGCTTTCTACTTCTACTACTACTATTCGTTGTTGTTGTTTACGAGACAAAAAAAAAATTCAAAACACAAAAAAAAAAACATATTACATGGTACATTGGAATTGGTACTCCTCGCAAAATGAGCAAAACAATGAGAGAAATTCCAGTCTACTCTTCTTCTACTTTTAATTAATTAACATTCTTGATGTTATTATACTTAAAACTATATATACTTTTTAATACTCGTACTATTTTATACTAACTAACGTTTTCTTTTATCTCATTTCATCCAAACAAAAATCAAAAAAAAAAATCAAAATCAAAAAACTAAAAATAATAACTGAAATAAAAAAAAAAAAAAAAATAAAAAAAAACAAAACATATACAAAATTATTTGAAAATATACAACACTACACTCAACACACAACCACCACCACCAACCACCTCTACCAATTTGTATCCCGCTTGTGTTCAAAAACAAAACCTTACTTGCATTGCTACTACTGCTATTGTGTATCTGCTACTAACTAACTACCTCTAAAATCTAAATCTATCTATCTACTACTATCTGCTACGAAAAAAAAAAAAACTAATTTCCATTTTCCGATTTTCAATTTCCAATTTCCGACTTCCGAGACCCCCTTTTTGTTTGCTCTGTATCTTAAATGTGTTTTGTTGCTTTTTTCCAATTTATCTTCTAACACCCTACCCTACTTGTTTATACTAACTTCTCTAAAACTGTGTTTCTCGATGTGTTTCTGTTAAATTTATTTTGTTTTTTGTTTCAAATCCATTAAAATTATAAAAATTAAATACAATCAATATTTGACAAATTTTATTTTATCAATCTCCTGTGTTTTTTCTTTCTTCTTTCTTCATTTCGTTTCATTAATAAAAAAAAAAAACCTATATATATATAAATATATATATATATCAAAAATCGTTGTAATGTATGTACAAATCGCACAACAATTTGTTTTTATTTATTTTTTTGTATAAAAAAAAAAAAAACCAAACCAAACAAAATTCTATGTGTAATCGTGTCTTCATCCCGTTTATTTGGCGAACAAATAAATTCTTGAAACCATTTTCTACCCCAATGCAACATAAACGGATCGTGCAGCAGACATGCATAAGGAGAATATGAAAAAGAAACGCCGGGATTTGGAGCAAGCTAGCTTAGATGCTGCTTCAGATCTCCTCGACACAGACAGTAATGCAACATTCGCAATGGTATACCTTTGACATTATTAAAAAAATAAGAACAAAACAAAAAAATGATAATAATTAAAAGCAATAATTAAAAATTCAATTTAAAGCAAAATTATAATACATTATATCAAATGTAAATGTGTTGAGTACTTGATTTATGGTTATTTAGCATACATATCGGGGTGTATAATATTGTGGGAGTTTTGTTTTGTACCTTAAATCAAAAATAACTGCAATTCATTTTATTTTTATTTTTTTTAATTAAATTTAATTTATTAAAAAAATATTATTTAAACTACATTATTTACTCAGGTATTTTAGTTTCTTATTTTTATTTTTTTTTTTTTTTTAATTTGTCGAATTAAAAAACTTATTCCTGCTAAATCTGCATTTGCACTAGCTATTCGTTCTAAATTCTTCTAAAAGACCTTTTTACTGACATAATTCATCGATTGATAATGAATTGAAAAGGTTCGAAGGTACAATCATGATTTATCTGACCATAGTTTAACTTGTGAAACAAAAAAAAACGACCTGCTTTTCGTAATTATCAGAAAACTAATTAGCAGACTGTGTCATTCGGCTCAATCCCGTTAAAAAATTATTTTTTTAAGAAATCAGTGCATTTTACTTTGACGATATTGACAACTTTCGTTAGATCTTAAAACACATTGATAATTCCGCATCAAGCAAGCAGATAGCTTTTTCAGGGGGAGCAATTTGAAATGTTTGTAAAAAGTTTGAAAATGTAACAGAATTGACTTATCCAAATTATGTTGTGTCTTTAAAGTTTTAATTAAAAGAACCGTCTTGCTTAAGCTTTGAAATTGGACTCAACTCGCAATCAATGTTTCCAAACGAAACTTGCCGATGGCCAAATAGTCCACGAAGCATTTCGAGGTCGTTCTCACTTGTGCCAATTCCAAAAGGGAAATATTATTATTGATGAATAAGCTTACGCATAACCCAGTAATTAATGTTTCACCATAGTGCAATAGGCTGAGTGGGTTCAACCCTGGTTATTCTTCGCGACCTAAATGCATAACAAGTCCGTAAGTCTAAAAGTCTAAGGAATAAATTGACACTCGACACTACATTCAACATTTTATTTTCAAAGCGATGCAGATTTTAAAACGACCTATATTTCTTATAAAACTGATATCTTTTGCAATAATAGACACATCTTTAACTCAAAAATTATAAAAATGTCGTTTAGATCACTCGAATTTAGGATGGCTGTTCGAAATCCGAATGCCCTACCTGAGGGCATTATGGTGAACCTCTGAGGGATATATGGCGCACAGCTTTTCATTTTCATTCAGAACTTTCACATCCATCACAAATGTATATTAATGAAGCACAGAATTCTTGAAACAACTTATCGCAAAGGACACTTTGAATCCATTCGTCATAATTTGTTGTTGTCGTGTAATTTTTAAAATAACAGGGACAATTTTTTTTCTCCACAAGTTAAAAGAACAAAATCAAGTAAGCATGTGGGAAATCGTGCCATATTAACTGTTACTAAACAGTAACTGCGCCATATTCAAGAAATTACACATGTTCACAAAAAATTAAAAAGAAACAAAATTCCCATTTCTTCCAAAATACTTCGCGTTACACCTGAAAACCAAAACAGTAATCTGCATTCTCAGGTTGACACCAAACTAGTGCGCTGTGCTGTTACCGAGATACACAAATTCGAAAACAAAGTGAATTATAGAAGCACCCAGAATCTGTAAAATTTGTTTTTTTCCTATTTTTTTTTTTCACAAAACTAGTGGCATCGACTTACGATCATTACTGACGAAGTATCTGGCGAAAACAGAACTTTTTGCATTGTTTTTATATCCATACAAGTATTGGAAGTCTGTTATTTTTATTTGCGACATATTTCCCACTGCGCTATAATGCCCGAATTCACCCTAAAAAATATTTTATTAATTAATATTTAGCAATTTTTAAATTATTTATTTCATCTAGGTATGGAACTAAGTATTAGTGCCTCATTGATATTATTTTGAATTACTTACTTCATACAAATCTAAGATTTTGGTTTTGAAAATGCATTAAATAGCGTTCCCAGATGAAGGCTTAAGTGATGTCAACCTGAATAATGCAATATTATAATATATACCTTTTTTCTGCAAGTTACTTCTTTTTTGTCTGTGTTTTTCTGCCATTCTAAAATATCTAGAAAAAACATAATTTTTATTTTCACTAATTTTGTGATAAAACTCCATAGTCAAGCAATATTTGAATTAGATTCTGACTTAAAATACCGAAAATAATAATATTTGTTTAGAGAATCCTGTATAAGTCATTCATAGCCTAAAAGCTTTCCCGGAAATGACGTTCCCGTAAATGACGTTATGTGCATTATTATTGTTGTTTATTTTCTTTCTAACAAAATCAAACGAAATATTTTTGCAATTTTGACACAAAATTATAATTTTAATCTTTATTCATCCCAAAACAGACGTTCCCGGAATGACGCTTAATTGATCAAATTGAACTTCAAGTACCAACTTCATTTAATTTATTAATGCAGACAATTAATTATGGAACGATAAACCAATTGCACGACATTTCAGAAAGATAATTTGTAACGCCATCTTAACGTTGAAAAATTGGTATATTGTCACTGTAACTACATTTGGGCATATTTCTTCGGACATTAAGAATACCGATATCTTAAATAAATTAATTTTAGTGTTTTTTTTGTCACTTCAATTTCAGGTTTTTAGTTATGAAACCGTTCCCAGAATTGTTTTTCGGGTATATTAAATCGAATAAAACAAAAGCTATCTCTGTTTCAAACAAAGTTAATACATTCGGAGATTTATTTTAATTATATTAACTGGTATGTTATAGGTGAATTTGAAACTAATTTCCATCTCCATGATTTGGGTCCGTAAACGCTTATTATTATTATTATTTCGTTTTTATTTTGCTTTCCTAAGTTTTTTTGTTAAAATGTATGTTTTATTTTAAAAATAAATCCATAAATCAAGGTTCAAATGTTTTTTTTTTTTTCAAACGGGTTAACACTTTAATTGATCAAAAAATTGGAGAGAAAATAAAAGACAAGTATATAGTAAAATTGTTTACTCAACACATTGATTAAAGCCGGTGACAAAAAAAAATCAAAAACGAAAAGCAAAAACAAAAAAATATTAATAAAAACAAATTGTATTTTCAATTATTTTAATTTTGTTTGCCAAATATAGAAGCCCCTGGTACGTCATCCAGGTGATCCATTAGCGTTAGAAAAACTTCGGCAGTGTGAAGTCCATATGCAGCCTCCAAAACGTCCAAACTGCTGTAAGACATGGCTATCGAAGTTCCCAACCAGGTAACATATTTCATCCTCAAATTCCTTAACCAAAGGATTTCCTTTTTGATGTTGTGATACTATCTTTGAGTATAATATATATATATAATTATATATTTTAATAACACATTGTGGATTGATGATAATTTATGTTTTTCCGTTTTTTTTTTATTTAACATTATATTTAAACTTTAAGTTAAATTGTGTTTTTTTTTTTGATTTTCTAAATTATTAATACTATTGTTTATTCTTTTTTTAATTTTTGATTAAAATATTGTTTTTAATGTAACATTTGTTGTCTATGGTTTTTATTCAATTAGTTTTGCTGATATTAATTGAATTGGTTTGGTTAGTTTTAATTTTAGTTTTAAGTTTTTAATTCTAAGTTTTCATTAAGTTCAAATTTTATTGAATGCCAGTTTCATCTATATAATATATAAATTATTTTTGTCTAAAATATTTTTAAATAAAACAATATAAGGAACATCGAAAGTACACTGTAGGCTTATTACAATCATCTAAGATATCATTGTCAAAAAACAAAGTGCAAAAAGTCGATTTGGAAATATATTTCAAGTATGTTCAATAAAATGTCCCTATAATAATGGATCCGATTTCGCTCGTAAAAATATACCAATTGAATGTGAAATCAAGCCATCCGTTATTAATTGAAAGAAAATTGAAAAATATTGTTAGAAAGTTGATAATTATTTAAAAAAAAAAATGTGTGTCAAGACACCTCTATCCAAATTGAAGATCAAAGACCTTAGATCTTTTATTTGAACAACGAAGTTGGCATCGACTTCTTTTGAATTGGTGTCTTTAATTCCATTCATTAATATAGAGGTCTATGGAGTACCATTAAGTGCATTTTGTTTCAAATTCGTTCTCCTAGAAAATCAAACAAAAACAAAAATCTAAAAATTCATACAACTTGGTTATTTTTTATTCGATTCGCAAAATTAATTAGGCTTTCAAATATATAAGAAATTTTATAATTGTTGAACGAATTGTGGCCCGAATTCTTCGTTAAAATTAAAAAAATTCGAAATAAGGGACAAATTTATGATCCTGAACTTGCAGACAATTTGAACCAAAGCTGTAAAACTTGTCCGATTTGAAAAAAAACTAAACTTTAATCCCTTTTTCGTGAAAAAACGAATGGCAATATTTTTTAGTTTTTTTACTTGCGATATAGGTACCATATATGAAGTTATGCATTCGTACAAAAAAAAAAGTTAAGATAACAATTAAACATGACATTACGATGATAAAGAATGAGAAAAAAGTGGGTCCGACAATTCTGTTTGTCTGTCTGTCTGTCTGTCCGTCTGTCTGTCTGTATGTATTAGAAGATTTACCCTAAACGGATGGGTCGATTTACTTCAAACTTTGTATGTGGCGTTTTTTGGAGACTATCCGCAAACGTTTCTTGAATTATTTTTTTTGGAGCAGAAATAACGGTACTTGTCATCTCATTTTTCTCAAAAACGGTGCCTACGATTTTGATTTAAAAAATCATGAATATTTTTTTAGATAAGATTTAAATGGAAACAATTTTTTTTTCCAAAAACCCATATTAACGGTACCTGCCATAGAACCTTCATGAATAAATCAATTTCAACCATTTGTATTTGAAAGCTTTTAAGTTGCCCAATATTAGGGCAACTTAAAAGCTTTAGTAAAAAAAATTCCAAAAATAATTTTTTTGGATTTAAAAAAAAGTTTGAATTTTTTTTTTTTTGAAAAACCGTTTTTTCGAAAACAGTAAGTGACGAAAGTCCAAAACTTTTTTTTAAATTTGTTGGTTTGTTTTTAAATGCAAAAATCTTTTTGTTAAGACAAATAAAAAAAAACTTAAGCCCCTAGATTTTGCCAAGAAAGAGTGATTTTCGTTAGTTTTACATAATTTAGTCGTGACAAAAATCCAAAATTTTATTTGAATTTTTTTTGAACGATTTTGAATCGTTTCGTTTGGCAAAAACTAAAAAAAATCGACCCTAGAGTTTTTCAAGACAAAGCGATGGCAGTTTAGTTTTTTCTAAAGCTATACGGCAAATTGTCTGCAAAGTTGAGTATCATAAAAATTTTGAAATCCTTTTTCTTATCAGAACGCGTTATAAAATGATTAAGGAATTTATGACACAAAATTAGAAAAAATCTCTGTTTTTCTTCTATCCAAGTAGTAGGTACATAATTAAAATTTCTTACCACCAACTTACAAAAAAAGTTTTTGGCCGTAGTTTCAAACTAGGGATAAACATATATTTAAAATTTGTTGTATGTTACTTTTAGTGAAAAATTATCACAATAGACCTCATGATAATAATATACACAAAATCTTATTTTACTAAATCAATTGATTTTTACGAGTTTTTCATATATCTTTTTAACAGAAACAAATTTGTAACATGTTTTCAGGCAATTATGTATACGTTCCAATATTTTAAATTTAATAATGAAAGTTAATGTATGAAATCAATAAAATTATAATGATTTTTCTCAACATTACCACACAAATTGTAATGAAGTGCTGCTAAGCGTTGAAAAAATAAAACGTAGAATAAGGTACAACATAAAAATAAGATGAAATACATTTAAAAGTCCTACAGTGTACAACGTTCCAGTTAAAGAAACAATATGTGCTCCTTTTCTAAAGCTTTAACTTATCAATGTCATGTTTGTGCTATTTAAGTATTTTTGAAATCTTATCACTTTTGCAGTAAATGTTACTTTTCCTAAACTTATCTAAAATCAAGCTGGAACTCTGAGTAACATATGCACAAGTTCGCCCTCAACTTTAAAGTCTGAATTTTTCTATAGAATTTTTTTGAATAATTTAAGTCAATGTTCAACAGTTATTGGAGTGATTGTTGTCAACATTAAAATGCAGGTAAGTTTGTTTTTTTTTATTAATTTTTCATACAAAGTTATGAACTAATAAAAAATCCATATAATGAAAAGCAAAAGAAAATGAAAATATTCTTAGACATAAATAAATTTCGAAAAATACATTCAGACTTTGAAGTTGTGTGGTGAAAAGCATCTTTAATAATTTTATTTTAAATTCACTGTTTCAATTAATTCTTAAATATTTTTTTCATGTAAAAACAAAAAAAAAATTACATAAATTAATCAAAACTATGCTTTAGATATTTAATATTTATTTTAAACATCTTCTACAAAAATATTGTTTAAATTATTGTTCAACTTTTTTTTTTTTTGTTTAAAAAACCAAAAACAATTTTTGTAGATTTTCATCTTTGTAATTGTTGTAAATCACAATAATAAAAAAAAAAACATTTAAATTGCACAATTATTTTCTTGGTCAAATTTTCAAAAGATGCACAAGTTACTCGAGGCATTGTTTACTTTGCATTTCTCATATCTATCGAAACATTATAGAACTGAACTATTCTTTTCTTTTATATATATTTTAAACCCTGATAAATCTACACTATTTTCAAAATTTATAAATTAAATACTCTATTCTCCAACTTGGTAAAAATGAAAATAAAAATAAAAAATATTATAACCTAAGTAGTCTGGAGCTTAGAGATTTGATTTGATTTTTTTTTTTCTAAAACAAATTTGGCATAAAATGTGATATTATACATTTTATATAAATTAACGAGACTTATAATCTATTTAATTTGACATATGAAAATGATTGTTTTTAAGTGATGATATTTGTATTATTTGTCGTTTGTTAAATTGTATATAATATATATAAATTCAATAATCAAAACAACAACAAAAAAATACAATAAACTATTATGTGAGTAATAATAAAAACATTATATTCAGTCCAATCTTATACACAAGATTCTATAAAGTTATAATGTACTTAAAAAAAATTATATTCGATTTTAAGTTAAAAATGTTTTTTTTGGATTTTTGTTCTTTGACAAAAACAAAATGCTTTTAAGTAATTAATAAATAATTTATTTTGTAACTGGTCATTTTTAAGGAATTGGGATTTCTAAGTGCTTCATCTTGCTTAATCAAGTTCATTCGCTTAAGAAACCAAAAAATACATCAAATTATGAATGCATAGTAAGAAACCACATTTCATGATATATTTTTATAATAATGTTATAAGCCTCTTAGGTATAAGTAAATTAATGCTCCGTTCAATGAAAGTTTATTAGCTGCAGAAAGATTAAATGTTTTATTATTGTCATAATATTGCAGTGGGATTTTTATTGTTTGTATGGTGACATGCTAAGAAGTTAACTTAATTTTGTACAAGTACAACGTAGTTCAAAAACTATGTTGAAAACTCAAATATCAAAAATTACATGTTACTAGATGTCCACTAAGACGATTATTTTTTTCGTAACCTTCAAGCTTTTATAGTGTTGTACAGTGTTACATTCATTTACTGGGCTTAAAAAAATTTTTCTAACATTTAAAATACAATTTTAAATTCGCTTCAAAACAATCTAAAATCTGTAAAAATATTTCTCTCAGAGAAAAAATTTGCACGCATGCAGGCAATCACTCAAGTATAATAGCGCGCTATGTGTAGAACTACCCACTACATAATTTTAATATTCAGTAAATTATCAACATATATAAACAGTTTTTTTATTATTTGGGCAGAGATAGAAATTTTTTTAACAACCGTTTAAAATGTTCAATAGAAACAAATATTGCGCATACGCCGTAGTGACCCAATTCGATATTAGCTGTCATAATGGGCAGTATCTCTGACACTTCTTAAAATTTAAAGATATATAAAAGCAGTATTTTGTACATACATATCACTCATTCAATTGAAGACTGTCATAACTAAAAAAATGTTGCAGAATTATTCGTTTCACAATACGATAAAAAAAAGACTCCTAGCAAAAATTTTGTCTATCTTTCCCTTTAGAATTGTGGATATGCCGTTATTTCATTGATAGTGTACCGATTTAAAAGTTTTAAACAGATTTTGTTTTGCAAAATCTAAGAAACATTCAACAAAAAATCCTGTAAAATATGAGCCCTCAAAATGAATATTAATTAAGTATACTCCCGCAGCATGTGAAGATTTCCCATATAAATTACAAATACAAATATTATCTTTTTTGGTAAAAGAAACAGTCAGTTGAATTTTGTTACAAGCCTTAAGTCTTATTCTAACTCTGTGAAGTGAAATAAAAAATCACATACAAAAATTATATAACGCAATCGTAGTCAAAAAATTCTTTATGCTCTTCATTTTTTTTATAAATGCTACCAATTTTTTATGAGGATATTCTGTGTAAGATAAAAGGTACCTGAAGTGAATTTAATTGCCCATTCTCAACATTTAACACTTATAGAAAAAAAAAGAGAAATCTTTTCCTAAAATAAACTGTTAGGGGAAACTTTGGGTTACAAATGGAAAATACAAATATCCTAAGAAATAGTGCAGTAAAACAGCATACAATTTTCAACAAGATTTGAATATTTTAAATGCGAATATCATGTATCGATACGCTTTTAACTAATCATATCAAGTGCACGTGTACAATAACGTCCCACAAAATGTTTAACATTTTTGTAGTGAATTTTTGAATATTGTATACGCATGCTTTAGTTATTTTTGTATGCTTTTTTCTTATTAATAATCAAAAAGTTTAAATACGCAGGTTATCAATGGTTGCAATTTTTGAAAAAGGTGAAAAATTCATTGTTCTATATTTTTTATATGTTTGAAGAACTAAGATGAAATAGATATTTGATTATAAAACTCATAATTAGACTTTCATTGAAATAATTTAATTAAAATATCTATTCGCAGTCCATTCATTGGCTTATAAAAAAAAAAAAAAACTCACAGCAACTAAATCAATCTCATTCTATTTTTGTTTACTCACCCTTAAAAATGACCAAAATAATTTTTAAATTTTTGAGTAACACTTAAATCTCATTTCAGTCATTGAATTTCTATTCTTTTTTAAATTTATTCGTATAAGTTATTAAAATTTTGAATAGTTAATTTTTTTTTGTTTTTTTTTTTTTTTTTTTTTGATTCTATAATTATTATTTAATTTTTATTTAAAATAATGAAATTTTAAAACAAAAAAAAAAGAAACCAAACAAAAGAATGAACTCCAGATAAAATCAGCAAAACAACTTCAAATAATAATAATAATATATATAATTTTTTTTTTTTATAAAAAAAAAAAAAATTATTCACAAATCAAAAAGCTAATCTCTAGATTTCCATTAATTAATAATCATAAATATTTATCCAAGACAATGTTCTAGATCGAAGAGGATTGACGTTATATCACGAATAACGTTCCCGCTGGTATTTGCCCTATTCAATTTGGTCTACTGGAGTACATATCTCTTCAGGGAAGAGGAGGATGAGTAATTCAAACAATAATTTATTTCCAGTAGAACTATCCAAAAATAATATTAATATATTTATTATTATCCTTTTTTAAGGACATTTTAAGGAAGACGTTTTATTCGTATTACACACTCTCGCACAATATCTGTGTGTGTCAGTGTCATGTCTCTGTGTCTCTCTGTGTAATGGCTATGTAGAATCCCATAAATATATATTTAAAATGAATATCAAAAAAACAACAACAACAACAACAACAAAATCATGATAAATTAAAAAAAATATATAAATGTTGATATAGTATATAATTTTACAAAAACCATGAAAAAAAAACAAACAAAAAAATTATACATAAATGACGGAGAAGAGAATGTGAATACAATTTTTATCTTATGTGAGCTAAAGATGTTATATATAAAAGAGAATATTATATATATATACATATATATATAAATAAATAGAGATAGTTATTTTTTAGCTTTATGTAATAATATAGGTGTTTAAGTCTATTATATATGTATATGTAAATTAGGATAGAAAAAAAACCAACCCTCACAAACAATTAACATATAAGTGAATATTTTATAGACTACATTCAATTATAAAAAAACAGGACATTTTACACATAACGCACCTCACCACCACAGACAAAAAATATATGAAAAAAACTATATATCCCAATCACAGTTATCCCAGAAAAAAATAATCATATTTAAGACACAAGAAAAAAAAACTATATAAATGACTAAGGTACTTAATTTCCAAGAAAAAAAAATAAAAGACAGGTACTGACGTCAAGTTAGCGATGGTCAATGGACTAATATCCTTGTTCAATGCAAGTAAGTCACTTTTGCCAACCGATTGTTATTATGTATAATATGGCCTCTAAGAGGCTAGATATCGAACAAAAAAAGTCAAATTTAAGAACTTGTCATTTACAGATGACTAGAGAAAGGCTATTGAAAAAATAAATCGATATATTTGGTATCGATATTTCCAAACATCATCTAAACTATAGAATATCAATGATTTATAAAAACGAAAAAAAAAAATCGACCGGTAGGCCATCCCAATCAGCAGCCTTATGCGTTTTTATTTGGGGTATCGCTGTCTTTACTGCTTCTAGGTGGGGTGGACGGATAATTGAAGTTATAATCGTCATGAGTTATTCTCCGTAACGGCGGGTGGTTGGCCTTCTTCACAGTGTGTTCTTCCCAGGTCTTTAACACCGATTACGTATCTCCTATGAAATTCTCATTTCCTTGGCCCTTATTCTAGGCTGATATTTTTGGGCCGATCATTTGAACCTTCGATGGAACTTTTCGAGCAATACCCCTTGCTTTTTGTGAATCGCTCTTCTTTCTTCGACAAATTCGGTGGCCCCCTCTTTTATTTTGCACTTCGATGGTGAGAGAGCTCACTAGCTCTGACCCTGATGCCTGCAGCATAGACTCATAAACCTCGTCGTTGGCTACATATGCCTTGAAGCACCCCTCATCGAAGCAAGGGTGTCACGCTGGTTGTCTTCTGAAGCAACTTCTGATAGCAAGTTGGCAATGATTCCACTACTTGTCTATGAGTTGTTGATGAGTTTTTCCAAAGATTGAGAGAAACGTGGTCAACAAAAGTTCTGACAGTCTCTTGCAATAAAAGTTTGCCTCGCTCTCTGCTGGGGCACCATGTACATTCACATTCAAACTCAATATGCTACTAGACCGTAATCTGAGTCAATGTTGGCTCCTCGGAACGTTCGGACATCCACAGTTTACAGTAAATTGATCTGAAGAACGAAAAGCTGATCAGCCTGAGTTCGTTTTTTGAAGATATGTTGTATAGATAAAAGTGTCCCCTACCATCGAAGCAAACATGCCCTCCTTTCCAATCTGTGCGTTAAATTAAACATTATTAACGTCGTACTCCGGGTGTTTTCCATGCATCTTCTTGAGGAGTCCGTAGAATGCTTCCTTGGTAACTTCATCTTTCTCCTGTGTAAGGGCGTGGGCATAGATCACCGTGATGTTCTAAAATTCAGCCCTGATGCCGATAAACTTACTCCTACGTGATGGGCCGTTCCTGTAATGACCCCAGAAACGAGACGCCGGATCAACCACTTTGGGAGTGCCTTGGTAGGAACACTCCCTGTGAACCATGGGTTTGACCCTTCTGCAGAAACGGGTTTCACGATCGCATAGCTCTAAACTTCATTGTAATTGTCAGCCTAAGCTGATTGATAATGAAAATACGAGTTCATACTTTTTTTTCACATTTGTTAAAACATCGTATTGATAATTGGAAACCATCAAAGGAGCAGAAGTAAGGAAGCTATAGAATTTGACAATTTAATTAACACTTAAAAGGATTATCGATGATAAACCTACCTTCAGCTGGTCAATCAAAAGCTTTAAGTAAATCAGTGATTTTATATGCATTGAGTCCACCGCTAACATCATTATGTTGTATATATTTTATATATAAATCAATTAACACTACTTATAAAAAAAAAAAAAAAAAAAAAATCACAATTACACATTTCAATTAAGTTTATATAAGAATTATAATTTTATGTTCTAGGTTTATAATTTGGAATAAAATGAAATAATTTTTTGAATCGAAAATTGGTTTTCTTTACTTCTCTTTTTTGCTAAAACGATTCTTCTGGTTTTCCATATGTTTTTTTTTTTTTTTTGTTAAATTAGACTTTGTTAAATGCAAGTTTTCTGTTTCCAAGAATTTTCTTAAGTATTTTTGCAGCTTTTTTGTACAATTTTTTTAAATTTTTTTAATTAAATTTAAGAATTAAGTAGATCAAACAATGTCATAAGGTTGCTTTTTGTTCTTATATGACAGCTTGTGGCACGATATGAGTTTAGTTGGTTACAATTTATGATGTTTTTATTAATTCCTTTGCTAGACATGTTTGAAATGATTTTTTGAATATATTAAATCGATAACTTTGGAATTTACTTACACGAAAACGGTTCGTAATACGTGAATTCTTAACTGTTCATTCGCGATGATCCCTAAAAGTGGCATAGGGCCTCCGCTACTCCTATGTGCCATGGTGTAATGTTTCTGAAAATTTACTTCAGTTACTTTCAATACTTCTCTAGCTGGTGCAGATTTCTCTTCGACTATACTGTGCCAATGTGCTTTTTGCCAGATCCACTCCTCTTACTGCTGATGCCAGTGCTTAGCTTGTGATACCATTGCTAACACTTGGCAGCGTAAGTGTATTTCTTCGCGGCTTACGTCTTAATGCAATATCTACTGCCTATTATTTCCTGAAGCAATTTTATATGAAGTTCAAGTTCAAGTTGCAGCTTTCTTGCGAGAGCAGATGTGATTTTCCACGTGCAATTACCATAAAAAAGTACGGATTCTGCAATGCTGCAGTCGCAGTTTTGCTTAAGTCCTCAGAACTTGATGAGTCCGTTATGATCCTACCGCCTTGTTGTTCTTAAGCCTTTTGATCGTACATCGTACCTCTGCTGAAAGGTACGATTTGTATTCGAAAATTTATTACTTCGATCGAGTAGTCAGGTATTGGGTACACATCGCTAGCGAGCACAGAATTTAAGCCGAAGCAAAGTGTTTCTTCTACCTAT
This sequence comes from Meliscaeva auricollis, assembly GCA_948107695.1. Lineage (NCBI taxonomy): Eukaryota > Metazoa > Arthropoda > Insecta > Diptera > Syrphidae > Meliscaeva > Meliscaeva auricollis. The sequence goes on from OX403616.1 coordinate 43,155,749, forward strand.
TTCATCGGTCCTTACATCTTTTACCATATTAGGTTCTGAGCTATGTACACTTGTGTCTCTAAGTGATCACTTATTCAGTTCCGTTGTCACACTGGTTTGCGATCTCTTCTGCAGATTCAGTCTTTTAAGAGCAAAGCACTGTTTCTTTCGTGTGCGTGAGCGAGTATTCTGAGAGCACCGGTTATAACAACTTTTTTCACAGCAAACATTGGTTTTTTGTAGAGGCAGGATCTGTGCTTCTGATTGTTATTAGCCTATAAGAAAGGTGATCTCCTAGTTGTTGGAACACTGAGGGATAATTAAGTCTGTTGGTATAAAACCTGGACATTCAGTCTCCAAACTGCAACCATTTGTACTTCTCCTAGAAAGAGCCATGAAATCAGACTATTAATTGGAGTTTTGATAAGTAGCAACCAAACGCCTCAATCTAAAAAATTAATATCCTCAATTGGAAAATGTTTATAAGAAATTTGTATTTGCCCTGGGAACCCTTTTTCTGGTGTGATTTTTCAATTAGACTCAGAAGATTGATAAAAACCATACATTATATTCATTTTACTGATCTTTCCAAAAAAAAAATTATTTTCATTAAGCTTCATCGCAATTTTTTTCACTGCGTTACAAATTTGTTATTTTCAATACAATTTTTAAATTTAAATTTTTAAATTTTTTATTATAATTCAGTTATTTTTAACTTACCTAAGTTATAGATTTTAAATAATTTTTTTTTTAATTGCCTTATTTTCAAAATATTGTACCAATATTGTTTTAAGGAACAATAATGTTTCATAATTTTTTCAGAAAAAAGGATATGGTATGTACAAATATATTTTCTTGTAATAGTTTTCCTTTTTTTTTTTTAAATAAAGTTATATTTTTATGCTTTATGTTTAAATTCAGTTTATATAATAAAATAGCTTCCAACAGAATAAAAAACATCTACTTAAAAATTAGTATAATCCCAAGAAGAAAAGGCATTAAAATATGGATTTACACTGCAGCAGGATCAAAGGATACAGAAATTATAATAAATTTAATAAGCACGTAATGTTATATAAAAAAAAAATTAAAATGAAATTTCTTCTTTTATTTTAACTAAAGTAAATCCTGACTTAATGTTGATTTAATTTAGTTTTTTTCATAATTAATCATCTTTTATCTTTAAATAAAAAATGTTGATTGTTTCTTATTTATAATAATTCTACTATATGCATCTAGCTCTCACCCAATAATGAAAAATATATAGAAAAAAATTACCAAAGAAAAACTAAACATTCAAATCAATTTTCTCAAACAAAAAAAAATAAAATTAATAAAAATAAAACCGCATATGAACAAAAATTGGTTTCACTCGCACTACAATTCTTTGAATTCACATTTTAAAGAAAAACAATATACTAACAAAGTTATCGATAGAAAAAATTAAATACCTTTCACCATAATAAAATAACAATTCATCATCTAAGAAACAAAACTATGACAAACAAATTGAATTAACAAAAAAAAAAAAAAAACTCAAGTTTTTTATGTGCAATTTTTTGACAAAAAATTTTAAATTTTTTTAAAACAATAATTCCAAACTTTTTTGATTCATTTTTATTACTTCCAGAAAGTAGCATGTTGTTGATTGTTATATTTTACTCGTGCAGCGTACACAGTGTGCTCAGGATAATTTTGAAACATTGTCGAGAATACGAAAAATATAAATTTTGTTTTTTGGAAAATGTGTTATTTTCAATTTTCTTTACACAGAAAGAAAAAAAAAATAAGACATTAAGTTAAGCCACAAGCAAATATTATTTTTCGTAAAAGTTAATGTCCTCATATAGTCTTGCACACTTTTTCCAATATTAAAAAGTAATTTATCTGGAATTGCATGTAAAAAAAATCAAGTAGAAGTGTGTTTTTTTGACAAATACAAAAAAAAATTCAATTTTTAATTAATTTTTAACTAAAATCAAGCGAATTCTACATAGCAAATATTTTTTTTATTTCTTTTTTTATTTGTTAAAATATTTTTGTCAATGTAAATTAAATATTTGTCAATAATATTTATGAATAAATGATATCACATCAAAATTATAATTAAAAAGGTAAGTTTATACAAAAAAAGAAAAAATAAAAAAAAAAATAATAAGAAACACTTTGTTACTGTACATTTTTATACGAGAAAAAAATATTTAGATATTTTTTTTCAATATGATAAGCATGGTGTAGAAAAATAATATAATATTAGTTTTTTGTTTTTAATTTTATTTTGTTGTTTTATTTATGTTTTGAAAGCAGAGAGGTACACATTATTTTTTTATATTTATTTATTATATATTTATAGTAAAATAAAAACATAGAGAGTTGTAGATGAAAGAATGATATTTAACAGCAAAAACGAACATATATAAATATAGATAAGTAGTGATATTAGAAGAAATATCATTTGAGGGCTTTGGAAAGGGTAAAAGTAAATTTGCTATTAAATGTTATTTTAAATAATAACTTTCAAATCAATGAAAATTATTTCCCAATTTTTTAAAAAAGATAAACATTAAAATTCATTATAATTTAGTTTCAACTAAAGACATTATTTTTTGGCTTTAAATTGATCTTAAAACCATTTATTATAATTTTTACTATTTTTTTTTTTTTTTTTGTTGCATTAATTGTTGCTTGATATTTTTAAATTTATTACCCTTTTCGGAGCTTTTTCTGATAGAAAGAAAATATAATACAGGGTTAAATTGTAAAAAAACAAACAAATAGACAAAAAAATGTGTATTGTAAAAATAGACAAAAATAAGATTTAAATTTTATGTTTTTTTTTTTTGTATTTATTCTGAAAAAGAAACTCATAAAATAATCAAAAGGTTTTATATAATATGTAAATTTTTTTTTTTTACTTTTTTTTCTATATTGTAAATAGAATAGGTAATTTCGATTTTTTCTATACAATAAAATATAATATAGGTTGTGCATTTCGTAATACATTGACTTTTTTACACGTATCTAACTAATTTTTTCTTTGTTGTTGTGTTTTTTTTAATTTTGTTCTTATCATATAAACATTTTATTTATATTGACTTAAAGCTCTTGGAAATGAATAATGTCACACAAAATGAATCTCAAATGTTCATACATTTAACCAAATCAGTGTCCGTCTGTACCTCAAACTCCACACTAAGACACTGCAAGAATTTCTTTTAAAACTTGGAAGTTAAAGGCTTTTGAATTGAAAAACATCTTTACATTAAAAAATTAGGGGTTAATTTTTGTTCAATTTTATTCTAATACTTTGCGTACCCAAGATTATTAATTTCATTCTTGCTTTTAATAAAAGTCTCAACACTGCAAAAAAAAAAATAGTCGTACGTATACTTTTGTAGGCCACTGTATAAGCGTTGAAGAAAAATTTATATTTCTCGAAAACGGCTCTAGAAAGATTTTGATTCAATTTTGTATGTACAAAATAGCTAAAAAGAGAACAGAAATAAAAGAATAATGTTTGCAATGCATTTTGTTTCTTTTAATACCTAGTTGTACAATTAAAATTTATGTAAATATTTATTTACCAATATTTTTTCCTGAAATAAGTCATTCAAATTTCTATTTACTTTAGGTGCATGAGTGGGCCCGTAGCATTCACTTTTCTTTACTTACTTAATTAGGTCCTTAGTTCTTGTTATGTCCGTGGTGATCCGTAAAGGAGGGGCACATTGTCTCCACCATTCCTTTGCGCCATCTTGTATATTTCCTGGAAGTACCTATAGATCAGTTATCTCCAATTCTTTCCGAGTTATGCAGATTACAAACTGTCTTACGCCATGTGCTTCTGAGCCCAACAGCTCCCTTACCTGCCTCCTTGAGCGGGTTCCACTGCATCGTTTATCTTACAATGTCGTTGTCTTTTCGAAGCGTGTGATCAATCCACTGTCACTTCCGTCTTCGTATAGTACTGTCGTAAGAATCTTGACCAATTCTCATTTGAAGTTCATCATTTGAGTTACAAATTGGTCCATAAGGTGAAAGAATTATTCCTATATATTTTTCAAAGCATTCTGAACTCAGACTTTAGGTACAATCTAAATGCCGAAGTTGGTGTCAAGTTCAGTACCGCTATTAGTAAAGAAGAAACTCCCTAGATATTGAATTATTAACCATAGAGTAAATTGGTCCATAAGTACAGTCTAGGTGGTTTTACCGAACCACATGTTCTTTTTACATTTTTGAAAAGGTCTGATAAATGTCTTCTTTCCAAAACGATGCTAGATTTTTTTAATGGAAAATACATTTTATGACCCTAAACCAAGATTTTGACTGTTTTACGGAAATTTTACATGCGGTTCTATAATTAGTGCATCAAGCTCTACAAAACATGATAGGTCTCCGCGGTTTATTTCTTACTTATATTTTTGTCACACAGTGTTATTATTCATATGACTAAATAAGGAAGAATTTTGCAAAAACGGAAGTCATGAACGGATCCTGGCCAGGAAGCTTTGACACTTGTGAACTTTTCTTTTGCATCGCATGAAACTGGAGAATTAATGGAGTATAGTATTCTTTCCGATTAATGGGTCAAAATCTTTTAAGTGCAATCTGGACAACCAATTGAATAAAGAAACTCGTACTTCCTCCTCCATGCCCTTTGCGCTTCTAGTAAATATTTCTTCCACAGTATATAAGAATATAGGATCCAATTCTGTGCATACTTACTTACTTACCTAGGTCCTCAGAACTTGATGAGTTCATTGTGATCCCCTCAAGGGGCACAGGACCTCTATTTATGCATGGCTTTCTATTTCCTTAGAAACTGCGCCATTCTAGAGACTGTTGATTGATGAGCTCCAATGCCCTCACCAACTCCAATTGGGAACCGGCGGTGTTTTAAGTATAGCAGAAAGATTCAGCCAATCACTACTTCTTAACTAAAACGATACAACCGACGAAAATCTTCACCAATTGGAAACCTTCTATCTTTATTGATTGACAAGTACAAACTTTTTCCTATTTGTCGAAAGCATCGTAAACAATATTTTGAAAGTATTCAACATGTTCAACAAGTGTGATAGTTAAAAACCATTCTTTGTTTTACCCAAAAGAGTTATTGAACTTTATTAAAATTGGATAAGGCATTCAGGAAATTCAAATATGGAAATACAATTGTATGCAAGCTATATCTAATAAGGATTTTTGGAAAAAAAAAATATTACTTGTTGAATTAAAATAGTCATCGGAGCCGTTTTTGAGGAAATGAAGCCATACCAAAACTGCTATCAGCTAGCGATTTTTTCCCTTAAGCAAGTTTTTTTTTTAAATAAAAATGCAGATTTGTTATTAATACTTTCAAGACTACGGTACAAACATAATTCAAAACAGTAAGAGCCGTTTTCGAAAAAGAATAAATAAATTTTTTTTTGTAAATTATGCTTAATTTATTAGATATAAATATTATCTAGATTTTTTACTTTTTTTAAGTGACCGTGACCGTGGCCATTCTGATACTTTGAAAAAAGGAAGTGTAGGCTGTAGGGTCGATTAAACTTCCTGGTACTTGGTCCCAAAAAATGGTAAAAATCATTTATTTGCAATTTTATTTACATTTTTTTTTTTTATAAAACTTTTATTTTTCTAAGAACATACGTAACTTTTATAAGAACGTGTTACTACTAACTATGACATCTCTTTATTTGATATACCTTGTAAATTACATCAAGAAGAGGCCAAAATAAATACAAACCAAATTCTTCTCCAAAAGTTTTATTGCTTCAATTCGTTTTTTTTTTTTTTTAGTTTGCATCTCATTTTAAATCGTACTTGCTTTACTTTAAAAATAACAATAAAATATAAAAAAAAAAAGAAATCACTGTCACTCTTGCCATTTTGAAGCGGAAATATAAATGTAAATACACCACTTATATTTGTATAGAAAAACTTATAGAACAGGTTAGAAACAAAAAAAAAATGGATAGATTAGTCTCTACTCCTAAAACTGTAAGTATGATTGTGTAAAAACTGTTAGTAGATACTCGTAACATACAACAAAAAAAAATATTTCAAAACAAAGTCAGCCGCAAGTATGATAGTTAATGACAAACAAAAAATAGTTTAAAGGAGTATAACATAGATGACACAAAGGTACATCCATTCAACACATAATACAAAAAAAAAAATATAAATAGACGTTGTGCATATAATGTAAATATATATCCACCAACATTGTCACTCTCAGTAAAAAAAAAAAAAAAAAAAAAAACAACTACAAAACACACATATTTATATCTGACTATCCGAGTTAATAGTAAAATTAATGAAAACAAACAATGCCAAATTAAAAGATCACTAAAATTAAAAACTAAAATTAGTGAATTTTACAATATAGACAATTGAAATAAAAATGAAAAAAAAAACATATACACACTTAAAATACACAAATGAAAATAAAAGATGAAAAAATATATATCAATTTGTATATTATATTATACAATTCATTCAAAAGGAGAATAAATACTCTAACAATAATAAATTCAAGGTCAACGTTAAATTAAAAACAAAAACAAAAACAATTAAATATATAAACAAAACAGAAAAAAAACTGAAACTAACTAATTGTCATTGTTGTAATCACTGAACATTAAACAAAATAACATGAAAAAAAAAACTATAATTTATTGATATGTTTGTATTTATATTTTACAAAACAAAAAAAAAAATGACTAAATAAAAAAATCACTAAAATATGTTATATAGAAAAATTGTTGTTTGTCCTTTTATTTAAACCGTTGAAAATTTGGAAACTGTGATTTGGAGAACCTTAAAAGGGTAAGTAAGTAAATTTTGTTGAACCGAAGGAAAAGATTTTTTCAAATGGTGTGCTAATATCTGGGTTTTGTTTCATCGACATAAAAGTGAATAGCATTTTTAAATAAAATTGATAAATAAGTGAAACAAATACAAAATTAAAATACACGACAAGTTTTGAAAGAAATCGGTTGAACCAGCAAGGATATAAAGGAAATAATAACTAAAAATTATTGCAAATTTTTCACAGACCGACGAAAGGCACCACTAAAACCACTTTTTTGACACGAAACCAGTAGTTGCTCTATAGAGCAGGTAAAAATAAAATGCATGACTGGGTCGCACGTACTTGCTCTTGTAGATAAAGTTACTATTTATGCTAAGCCCTTTTAATTAAAAAATTGTAAATGCAGTTTTAGAAAAAAAAATAATTTTTAAAACATAAAATTCGATTTTGAAATGACTAAAACAGCTTCTTAAATGAATTTAACCTCAAAACAAAATATGCAATTTGATTTCTCCTTTAATGGTGCATTTTTAGAAGAAAAAAATTTGAAAATCGTTAGAGCCGTTTTCTAAAAAAACTATTTTTTTCATATAAAAAATGAAAAAATTGGTACGCCATTTTTAAAGTATTATTTTTTATCAACTTCTAAAAATTAAATTTTGAAAAAAAAATATTAAGTGGTTTTTGCAAAAATGATTTTTCAAAAAAAAAATTTCAACTATTTTTTAAAAATCCAAAAAAATAATTTTCGAAATTTTTTTTATTAAATAAAAAGCATCCATGTAAAAAAAATGGCTGAATTTGATTGAGTCATGAAGGAGAAAATAAGAATTTAAAAAAAAACGGTTCTAGGGCAGGTACCGTTCATAACGGTTTTTGAAAAAAATGGTTCTCAATTAAAGATAGACCTTACCCAAAAAATTGAAAATGTTTTTCTAAAACCGGTATATGACAAGTACCGTTATTTGGGGTAAGAAAATAAAATTCAAAAAGCGTCTGGGGATATTCTCCAAAAAACGCCACATACCAAGTTTGAAGTAAATCGACCCAGCCGTTTAGGCTGTGGTCTCTGATACATACAGACAGACAGACAGAATTGTCGGACCCACTTTTTTCTCATTCTCTATCATCGTAATGTCATGTTTGATTGTTATCTCAACTTTTTTTTTTGGACGAATGCATAACTTGATATATGGTACAAATATCGCAAGTAAAAAATGAAGCGATACCAAAAAAGATAGGGGACAGCAAAGTTCACATGAAAAAATTATTTTTTGAACTTTGCTGCCCTCTATCTTTTCTGGGGGTAGTTACAGAAAGTGGGTTCTATGAAATGAAATGTTTAGAATCTCAAGCTGAACATTTGTTGCCTTCATTATTTTTCTCTTGGACCAATACCAAATTAAACAATTTAAAAAAAAATGGTAAAAAGGAGTAATATAGCTGAAATGAAGGGGTATCAAAATAATCACATCTATTACAGAATCCGACGAATGCCTTGCGGCGGGATTTGTACTCGTTTCACAATTTTTAATTTGACGTTTCATAACTGCACACATTTTAAATACACCCTTTCATGTTCGGTTCTAAAAAATGCTTGTCAAGAGAGTTTTCAACTGACTAAAAATAAAATGCATTACTGAGCCGTCCAACATAACCTGCTCTTAGTTTTAAAGTTGCTGTGTGTTTTTAAAAACAAGTAATTTTATAAGAAATATAAAATGAACATTAAAATTCATTTCTAAAAAGAGATAAACAGCTTGTTAAATTGTTTTGAGCTCCAAACTAAGTAGGTATGCTATTTGAATCAAAAAAATATTTTTTTTATAAAAATTAATGCACATCTAAAACCCAAATTTCAAAAACAAATCGGTGACCGGTTTTCGAAAAATTGATTTTTCAAAAAAAAAAAATTGAAAGATTAAAAAATACAAAAATGATTTTTTTGAAAAATTTTGATATTAAATATTTTTTAAGTTGTTAAGGAGCTTCTGTATACAAAAATTCATCAAAAATCATTCAGTTCTATAGGTATAGGTACCGTTATTAGGATTTTTAGAATTGTTTCTTACATTTCAAGAGGGCATTTTCCATTATACAAAAAATCATATATAATTTGAAATTAACGAATTCTTTTTTTAAAGAAGTGTTGAAAAAAGAAGTTGACATAATTGTTTATCAGAATATAAAGTTTTGAAGGTCTGGGAGGCATTAGTCTGATAGAGAATAAGCGGTGAAAGTTGCGGTTTCTGATAAAAGTGGTATCTATTTTTCATTCGGTCATTAAAAAATTAAAAAAATATATTTTTTCATAAATTAAATTAATTAAGTAAGTAAGTATTCATTCAAGACCAGTGAATAAGAAAAAAGTGATTTTTTATCAAAATAAAACAAAAACTTCTCAATTAAATTGATAAAAACTAAAAATGTTTTGTAAAAAGTTTAAAATACTTTTTCTCCAATTTTAGCAAGAGGCTTTCACTTTTGACTAAAAAGGCAATATTAATAGTATATTCAGTTTTAAAAGCCTCCCGCGAGTTTTTGTTTTATTTTGATAAAAACACTTTTTTCTTATTCACTGGCCAAATATATTTTTTGATTTTTTTAAATTTATGATAAAATATTTTTTTTTAATTTTTAAATGACCGACAAATGGAAAGCAGATCTCATTTTTATCAACAAAAAAAAAACACTTTTCCTGCGTATTCTCTATTAGTTCAAAACATTATATTCCGATAAAACACAAAGTCTCCAAAAAATTATACATAAGTACCATTTTATTTGTTTCAAACGTATATGTGTAGCTTTTTTTTTAACAAGTGGACGTGGAACAAAACAAGTCTTGCAAGAAAATTGCTAATTACAATGGTCTTCAAAAATAAAGTTTTTTTTGTCATTCATATAATTTTTTTAAATTATATAAATTGATTTTTTTAAATTATATAATTGGGCTCTCTTAGATTCGGTTGACCTGGAATAAGCTGAAATTTATTTATCAATGTATAGCCACATTTTATCATTGTTGACATCAAAAAATTGGTCAAGACCTAAACTTGGTAATTTTGTCTACATTTGTTCGTTCCACATAAAAGGTTTTAGCGAAAAAATTTCATATTTTGGATTATGCACCAAAAACAATAAAAAACATTTTTTTGTAAGTTTTTAAATGATTTTTCATGATGAATTTTTTTGCATAACTTCAGATTCGTGCTCCGAATCTCAAAAAACATAATGTTTTTTGGGAATCAGTGCTTCACAACTTTTCACCTCTAAAAACGCTTAAATTGGACTAAAGAGAGTATTTTGGACAAATTACAAATATCACTTTGCAATATCTTTGCGATGAAATAAAACTTTATTTATTTAACATGATTAAAATAACATTATTTTAAAACAGATGAAATGCACTTCATTCACATCCTATTAATAGTTTTGTGATAAAGTATTTATCAGTAAAGAAATTCTACCAAAAAACGGGTTTTTAACATGTTCATATAGACGTATCTCAAAAAGGTAACCGGTTTGGTGGTGATTTTCATTGCAGACCAGTGAGCATACAAATTACCATAGAATATGTTACTAACTCAAAACGACCAAAGTGGCCTATGAAAAAAAAAAACAATTCTAGGAGGGCGACGATCTATAAAAGAAAATGCAACCGGAACTAATATCCTCATTTATTCCTGAGAATACTTGGTAGAAATACAATTATCAGCAATTTCTGGCATTATCTCGCAGTTTTGTTGCTTAAAAAAAAACTTTCATAAAATGTGTTTATAATTCCCACCAAGTTATCAGAATATTATTTTGTGTAAAATATAAATTGTTTGGAGTAAATATATATCGGTTACAATTCTGGTTTCAAAATACTGAATACTGAAAAAAATCTGCTTTTCAAAATTTAGCTTATTTTTTTTGATGACTGTCAAAATCCAGCTTTTCAAAGAATTTTGAAAAGCTGGATTTTGACAGTCATCCATTTACATATAAAAAAGAAAATTCTGGCTCTCTATTGTAAATATTACCATTACATAATAAAAAATAACCAAGATTACAATATATTAAATACTTTAGGTAAGTTAAGACAAAAAAGCAACATTGTTGCAGAAGTTAACTATTTCTTCATAATATGGCTATCAGAATGCCATTTTTTTTTTTTTTGACAAAATTGACAATAATTCTTTTTCAAGAACTAAAATAAAAGATTTCACAACGAAAACACATTCATGCCATTGTTGACATCAACTTTAATCCTTTCATTTACAAATTGAATTATGTTCGGCAGATCAATTGTGGATCCTTTAATAGAAGTGATTATGTTCTTTCCTCTTCGGTATGCATCCTTTAACAATTGCTGCAAACAAATAATTTTAGCGAAACATGTTTCCGAAAAATTTTCAAAATTGTGGAACTAATTTAAAAAAACTCGTTTGGGAAATGTATAAAAGCGCGGTGCCTGGAGAGTAAAAACTAGCGGTAGGACGCGCAAAAAAGAGCGTCATGTCGAGCAAAAACGGTGACACTCATAGGCACAAGCAGTGATGCGCAACAGGTGCGTAGTGACGCTCGAAACGCACTTAGTGCCACTCAAAAGGTGCGTGCGCCTTAACGCGAGTTTTTGCGCGTCATTACAATAAGTGTCAATGCAAGTATTTTGAAGTGCGTTTTGATGCATGTTTTGACGAGCGTTTTGCTCATTACGTGCGTTTTGACGATTATTTTTGCGAGTCATTACATACGTTTTGACGAGCGTTTTTGCACGTCTTACGCTCATCTTCACTCGTGTTTTGCGCGTTTGAATGTGACATTACATGCGCCGTTTTCGCACGTAACTAGGTGCTTTTTGACACTTGTTTTTGAGTCATTATGTGTATTTCGTCCTGAGCTTTAACGTGCGGTTCAACTCCCGTTCTTAAGCGCCCAAAATGGAGTGTTAAATTCCTTCAACATTGCTAGATACTCAGGTCGCTGCATAACTGTGGCTAAGGAGCCAAAATAGGAGTAAAAATAGAACAAATTCGTTCAAGAGTTTTTATTTCTGAATATGATTCCTTGTCACCAAAAGTATTCAGAGTATTCAGAGCTTTTATCCACGATATTTCGTGATTTTTACCGCGCTAGATCTTTTTTACTAAGCAGATTTTTGTTTTTTATACATAAATATGTATATAAATATATAATTTTTTTTTGTTCAAAAAATGGCAGAAATTAAACCCAGTTAGATATTATGTATAATTTTTTCATAATTTTTTAGCCGCCCATATGCCATTTTTGTGCAAAAAGATTGTGGTTCGTTTGCCAAGCGCTAGCTCAGGAAAGCCCACCATTTTTTTTTGTTTGCCCAAACCTACTTTAAAAGTCATAACGGAAACTATTTTATTCACCAAAAAAATCACAAAAAATTATTGTTTGGTTCAAGTGTCTCTTGCGAAACTCAAATCGCAAGAGAACGCCAAAACTTTTGCTAACCGCTTTTCTCTTAATCTCTTGGCCAGCCAGCCACCAGCAGCAAGGACATACAACCAGTGGAGACAATGTCAACAAGCCAGCAGTATAGCCACCACTGATGTACTGGGTTTAACTAGGCGCCCACAACTAAACTCTTGGTTTGGCGAAGAAAGCCAGCTGGAGCATGCTGCTAGGACCGAGTCCTATCAGGCAATGCTGCCATCAAGAACTAAAGCCGCTAAAAGAGAGCAGCCCGAGATTTCTACGGGCAAAAAAGAAGAGAGGAACGCCGACTTCTCAGGAAAAAAAAGAGAGTGTACGAGAAGCGGTCGGTCAAGTCTATTGAGGATTATACCGGCAGAGTGAATGTTTGAGAATTCTACCAAAGGGTAAGAAGGTCTGCCCAAGGCTACAAGGGCAGAACGGAAGCCTGCCGAGATGAGAGGGAGAATATGGAAGAAGACACACAGTCAGTGCCGAGGATCTGGAAAGAACATTTTTCTAAACTTCTGAACGGCAAAGATAGCCAACATATCACTTTTATCCCATTTAAGTTGGGAGACGATGGCCATCAATTCCGTCCACCTCACTTAGATGAAGTACCCTTAGCGATTGCCAACCTTAAATCGTATAAGGCTGCTTGTGCGGATGGCTTACCAGCCGAATTGTTTAAAGAAGCAGAAAATGGTTTGGTAGGGAGCATGCACCAACTCGTCTGTAAGAACTGGTTGGATGAATGTAATATCTCAGCATCCCTACCAAACTCGTACGCTTGTGAACGATGATAATGGAGAAATCGCACTGCTATGCTCCCTCAAAGTCGGTAGCATACAATTTATATTACTTATAATGTTTTCTTGCTATTTATTGTAGATCCTGATAATGGCACTTAGTGCCGAGAAATAGTGATCTTTCCAAATAAACATTTGAGTTTTATTTCACGGAATAAGTTGGAGGCAAAACAAAACAACAACATTAATACTAACCTATATTTCGGCAATGCAAAATCCTAAATAAATTTTATTTTATTTAATTTCCTAGTCTACCTACTAGTATGCCATCAAAATTTCGTTATAAAACAAATACCAACACACCAATAATAACCAATCGTTGTCGCAAATAATCGAAGCAAAAGCACTTAATAAATTTCTTTACTCAATCAGAAATGTTAACATAAATAACTTCAATAGCTTTATCAATTAATTTAGGTTAAAATAACAAATACAATAAATATATACATACCCAAACGAAATATTTTCTAAAGGTGCCAATTTATTAGCTACATGATGTTTCAAAAGAATACAAAAAAAAAAAGAATAAAAACTCTTAGCATGCAAATAAATAAACGAAATAGTCATCTGAGCCATCATCTAATCGAAGTCCTTGTAGTTTATTCAAAGAGAAATATTTGCTCTTCCTTTTCAACATAAAAAAAAATCACAAAAAAAAACTATACCACAACACTACCTATGACTATAATACAACCCATCGAGCAAAACTAAAGTTAAGGACTTCTTTCGTGACCGACATTTTTGATGACCTGGTTGTTGGAGTGACGTCATTGACTCATATTTCACTCCTTTTCAATATTGAAACTATACCCATCCACCCGCATGATATGTTTATGTATTCCATGATGAAACAACGACGACGACATAACAGGGGAAGCGGAAGGGAAATCATGATGTTACAAAAATTTGTTTACCCTGCTGATGCCTGCTCAGAGGATGGATGGAGTGTTTTTTTTTGTTTTTGCATTATGTTCGAAGAACAGTGTGCAGAAAGCTCAAAATCAGGACTCTGGACCAACTCTGCTTAAACTGACATTTGCGCAATGCAAACGGAGTGATATACACGGATTAGGCTGCCACTCTGCTTCTGCCATGGAGCTTTTTGTCTCATATTTTTGAATGAACATTCCGCGAGTGTGGCATAAAAGAGGTAAATTCCGACAAGGCCCAACAACGGTTTGGTTATGCTAAAAGAAAATAAAAAAAAAAAAAAAAAAGATCCAAACAGAAAAAAAGCAAAAGAAAGAGAAAATGAGAAATTAGAAATGCAAGCCGTCGGCAACGTCAAAGTCCTTGATGCAAGAGATTAGCCGGACTTGTGTGTCCATCTCAGTTGTGCTCTCATTAGTTTGCTGTTCCATTGAATAATGAATGGCATTTGCGTTCACAGAAAATTTGTCAAAAAAAAAAGAAGAAAATATGAATGAAAACTAGAATAAAAGAAAAAACATTACATAAAAGCAACGATAGATTGCTCTTTATCATGGGTACAATTCAAAAGGCAGAAAAAAAATATGAATATCGAGATACTATAGCTTAGGGAATATTATGGAGTTTATGGGCGTTCCTTGAAATGGCAATTGCCATTTTTTTTTTCTTTCTGTTTTCAAATAGATAAAACCTGGCCAAAAATTGCTAATTAGAAACTCAAAAGTATTACAATGCGGGTGTTTTACGGACCTTTGATTTATTTACCTTTAAATCTGGTTTCAAAAGAAGATTGTGTCTAATTGCATATTTTCTGAAAGGTCCTTTTTTTGCAAAGGATTTTTAAACAATGTGGAAAGGACCCTAGACTTGGAGTTTGGCTTTCCTGAAAAACATTCGACACTGCATCCGCTGCCGACGTAATTTTTAGTGCGATGGACTATCACACTAGAAGTCTGGGTTGGGTTCCTAGCTTATGACATCTTGAATTTCTTAAGCCAGTTACTGCCTCTTGCGATGTATTAATAAACCTCCAAGTGTACTGATTATCATGAGAAGTGCACCTCATCTATTCGTACCAGAAAATTGTAGGTCTCCTTGCCCTTCATTTCCGACTAACTACACACGCAAGGTTTAGAAAATGACTTCGGTGCTTCGCAAGCTAGTCGGGCCACAAAATGTATTTAATTATTTTATCCGCTCCTGAAGTTTTGGCCAAGCCTTCAACTCTGGTCTCAACAATCATCAAGTCACATTCTCATACTTCCTTCATCCTTCATGTCGAGAAAGTTTTCAGCACCAATACGAAGTATATCAAATATCTAGCAGGTATATACGCTTAAATGTTGGCAGAAGATATAGCTGACAGACAGAGAACGTACATAACAAAGACAACAAGGTAAGAACAGTGACAATTACGGACGAGGAAGAGGGCCTACTCCTCAATCCCGTTCGTTGTAGAGGATGACTCTGGTGTTTCGTTGCCAGCTCAAATTTTTCTGGACTATCGGTTTTCTCCATGCTGAGTAACATCTCCAACAACTGTAGAAATCGAAAACAGTCAAAAACCTTAAAGACTACACTAGGCACGTGCTTTTCTGCAAAAGGAGCTCCCAACGAAAAATGGGTCACTCGACCATACTCAGGGCTTTGATAAGACGTAGGTGGTTCGCGTGTTGGTAAAGCCTACACAGAAAAAAAAACGAACCCCCCAGTTACTCCGACAACGACAAAGACTAAAACGACATGAAACAATTACTTGAGTATAGATTTCATATATCAAACTTTGCAAGGAGGGTTTCGCTCCTATAGACCAGAAAGGTATAAATATACTGCTCCCGGGTGAGGTAAATGTAGTACCTCCACACTTACCTCTCATGGGGGATATAAGGAACATCTAGGACCATAATCAACTAAAGTGCACTTACCCCTTTACAACCACGGGAATGTGTGAATACGAACCCAGTAAAAGAACACAACACGAAAATACCCGACACACCAAACTGACCGACCGACGACCGCTGCAAATGCACGATGTAACATTCCGTTAGGGAAGCTGAAGAAAAATCAATTGCGGTTGGTGGATCTTCGGGTCCTTAATCAGGTTCACACTGTTATCGATAAAAGCGGCCACCGCTCCTTTTCGGTACTCTCAAAACCTTCAACATTCAAATTATTGATACATAATGTGTAGTGGGCATATTCTTGTTAGAATATGTCCACTGACCAATCGCTAATCTTCATCTCATGTGAAGGAAGGAAATTGGTAATTTTACAGGGCCTAGTGCCAAAATTATAAAAAAAAGAATCCTCTCAAAGATACCTCAGGTCACTCAATACTTACCAGCTACATTATGTCAAAAGTGGGATATAACTGAGGTAGACGATCAGAAAGAAGATGCCGCTGGAGTGGTTATTATCCAATAACAATACCACTTCCAAGGAAAATTGATTTTTAGGTGTCCGTCGCCAGTACAAACCAAGAAACAGTTAAATAAGAGCGAGGGGGCTTTAAATCCATATAAAGTTGATTCAAATAAATTCTTCAACACATTAAAGCTGCCAGTGGCAAATGGATCCCTGGATTGCACTCCATAGAAACTTACGCTGTATAAGGCCACACTCGTAGGCGAATCAAGTCATAGAATCACGGTATGAGCCATACGACATGGTATGAGAAGGACACTTGCAAAAAGACTTTTTAATGTAGGTAACCATGTGCAGAAGAACTGAATTATACTCTGTCCAACTAAATTTGTCAGTACCTACACAAGGTGCTGGTTAGTGGTTGTATTCCCTAATCACCTACTGAACAAAAAGAACGCAACCACTGACATATGGTAAACTGGGGCACATTCGGCACAATTTTTATCTCAGTAATTGTAACTAATTAAATGCTAGTTTGTTGCGTAAACCAAAAATTTTTAGCTCGCTTGGGTTTCGAATTATTAACCTTCCGCTAAAATAAGTCTGAAGTTAGCTGACAAAATCATACAAAATAATTTTGGTTTGCATCCAAATTTGTAGCTTTTTAAACACTTTCGAGTTGCAAAAACCTTCGTTTTTTATAGCTATAAGTAGTTTTTTAACGGACGAAAATAAGAAATAATTAATTTTTTGATGTCAAAACCTTTTTTGTGTTTCCCATGGGTCATTTTCTATTGCAATTTACATTTTTAAATGATACTTATTTGATTGTTTTTTGCCAATAATTGTAACTTTTCAAATCAAAATTTACTGCGCAAGCCTAAATAGCTCGAGTACTTTTTGAAATATTCAAGTTTTTTGCTGAAAAAGTAAGCTCAAAAGTGGCCTTTCAAAATCTAAAAAAATGAAAAATTCAAAAAAATTAAATTTGTTTGTAGAAATTTTAAGTCACCATGAACGTATTCAAGATTCCGCTATTACTATCTTCTCTTTACTGATTTTAGTTGGATTCACTGCGTAAATCTTCTCAAAAAATTAAATATGGGAGCACAATGCGCCACACATAGGTCATGGAAAAACTTCTGCAGTCAAGTAGAGATTACCAATGAATGAATTCAAAGCCCAAGATTTACCTCATGAAAGGGAGTAATCTGCTCAAAACAATATTTTTTTTGTGCACCGTTAATTTGTATCAAAATTCCCATGCTGTGCTCTACTCCTCACAAACCTTTTCTTTTGTTTAATGCAAAAATTTCGAAAACCTTAAAAAATAGACCAACACATCACCATACTACTACTATACTCCTTTCAAGTTTTCTTTTTGTATAAATCATTTGGAGATAATCTCCCAGTATCGTTATAAATCCTTTGTCTCTTTAGATAAGTCCAAAATCTTGAAAAAAACACTTAAATTAAATTACGAAGTCGAAAACGAAATATTAAAACAACAGTGTGCTCGTAAATTCTAAAAATAAAAAAAAGGTAACACTTTGGCCTGCCGCAACAATACCAATTCCCCAGAGTAAACTTAGGATCCTTTCCTTCTTGCATGGAAATAGCACAATACCTTTTGTGTTATCGTTTAGATGACGCCACCTATCGTCGTAAAACTACAATTTATGAAACCATAAAAGTAGAATTTCTTCTTCTGCACAAAGTCACAAGCAATGTGAGATTTTATATTAAGGTACATAGTATAGGTAGGTATAAATTTGTATCAATATTATCTGCATTTCTTGGTTTTAGAAATAGGTTTGGAGTTCTCCATTTAAACTAGAACTCCTTCTTTGTGCTTTACCTTATAGTTTGTCACCACAATAGAGGCAAAAGTATCCAAGCACAGTGAATGGGTGGTCCCTGAATGGCGTAATTTTTACTCGACCGAGAACATCAGTTCTAAAAACTAAAAGCGCAGGCAAACTTTATTGTGTGTTAAGCTTCAAATAAAACCACAGGTTTGTCTCTTTTTCTATATAATGTAGTTATGTTGTGTTGCCGGAACTTATTTGTTTTCTTTTTCGGAAGCTCGAAACGGTGCGGTGGTATTAACTTGAATTTCGGTTTTTTGAAATAATACTTCTTCTTTACAGGCGTTTATAAAAATATTCAACCAGTAATAACGCATAGATTTATAATTACTGTTTTTTTTCACACAGACACTATAAGTAGGTAAAGAGTAACAACACACTTACATTTTATACTGGGTTTGTTTTTTTTATTTTGCATTTTGTGTGTACCACAATAAATTTATTAAATAACAGATGTCGGCCATTGTTATTGATTATCTGACTGATTCATTTTCTGCAATATAAGTGATAGAAAAAAAATAATTACACCAGAAGATAGGTGGTATAATTCAAGATTCCTGTAAAACGGGATTTTTTGAAATTCTACCGGGAAGTTAGGGTAAAATGTGGTTTTTGCACATCTCGAAAAGTATAGGTGTCATAAAGTAAATTTTATTAAATATTTAAATTGAAATGATGATGAGTTTTGGCTAAGAAGGAATTCTTAAAAATCAACTTTTCAAGTTAAGAATTATTTTCCAAGATCAAATATTTTCTTAAACCTTTGTAGTTGATGTTTTATTCAAAAACTAACTGTGCGCATTCATACATAATAAAAACAAAAAAAGTGTCTGATACGGATTATATTTGGAATGTTCTATAACGTGTTTTTTTAGCTTTAAAAAACACATGCGTTTTTGAAAGTTAATGTGAGTGGTTTAATTGATTTTAAAAATCAGGGATAAACAGCAATTTTTTTTTCGAAATGTCTTTTAGATTTATATATGTGTTGTCTGGGCAAGTGTGGAGAAATTAAATTCTTTACCATTTTTTTCAATGAATAACAGTAATAACAAGATTTTTCAGTCTAATTTTTTTGACCGTTTCAAACGGTATTTTATTTTTTTCATTTTTGAACTTGAAATTTACACAGCTATTAGATATGAGAAAATTTCATAATTTCCTGTAGTCTGTGAGCTGAGATAACGGTAAAAAAAGTTTTTTTTTCCGACGCTTAAATACTATTTACCCAAGCCTCATACAAATATGATTCAACTTTACTGAGCATTACGATCAAATTACCTTTAATTAAATGTATCACACATATGTCACTGTACAATGTACGTGCTTTAAAAGCTTCATAAACTTGAAAAGAGTTTTATTGAAATTCAACAAAATTGTCTGCTTTGGTAGTCAGAACTCGACCAGCTACCAGTGGAGAGCGGTACCGTTGCGTTGGCTCATAAATGGATTCGAGATGGTTTGCTTATAAAATTTGTAACTTTTTTGTTAACTGTCGGATTTTAAAAATTGATATGTTTGAATTTAGAAATATGAGAAAAACATACATTTTTACATAATGGTATGAAATATTTTTCAATTTCGTATCGACTATTTTATTACTTTTCCGCACACTTAGTGTATAGTATAAGTATAGGGATTTATATAGACAATTTTTTTTTTTTTGAATTAATCTGTTACGTCACGAAACGAAAACACGTTCTTGAGACATATTAATTTGCGTGTGCCATGTTCATTTTCGACGTCGTTGGCGTTGGAAATTTGTTAAACTTAGGTATAGTTCGAAATCCAGCCATTTTGAATAAAACCTTCTTGCACTTTATATACAAAAACCTAAATTTCACTTTTGTATGGAGAGTAGCGCAAATTTGAATTTCTTAAATGTTCCAATGAACAATGGTTCTGATTTTCAAAATATACTGGAATACTTAATTCCCAAAAGTTTTGGTAAAAATCAATATTTTATACTATTTTGTAAAAACAAAAAAAAAAAATTCTTGCAGCGGTACGGAGAAGTTTGGGATTACCAATGTAATTGCTTCTTCTGCTGAAGTAGAGAAGCTCTTTTACGGCACTGTTAAGGGACAGTCGCAGGCGGATATAACACGATTTTTTATTTAACTCATGGTTGCTGAAAGCTAGGTAATATAATTATTTAAATAATTTTCTGTTATTTTCTCTTTGATTTCAATAAATTTTTTATTTGATTGTCTTTTGTTTGAATAAAAGCTTTTTTTTTGTTGCTATTTTGCCTATTTGGATGATTTATTTTGCCTCTTTTTCAAAATCTCACCCCTTCTGATAAGATTGATGATACTGACATCATGTCGATCATCTCTCAATTGTTTTTTGAAAAAAATTGACTAATCTCAGATAATATTAAATGTTTTGAAAGTTTAAAATAGCTTTCTTTAAAAATCACAGTGTTTTTTCGAAACCTGATCATTATCATTAATTTTTGATTATAAGCTATATTAATTTCTTTATTTACCTATTTTCGCAGGAAACTAGACATTCCAAGTCGTCCACCAAACTCCAACGTTCACCTTTTATAGCGCACTACCGTCTTCATAATTCCTTCATAAATGAAAAATATTCCTATCGGCATATAAATATCATAGTAGACAGCGAGAAATATTGCAATAACCATTATCAGTGTTGGGGGAAATCAAATTTGAGACCGCTAATGGACCAACACAATTTGATTAACCATTTTGAATGAAAATCGATGAAAAATTTGCCAACCCATAAAATTTAATAGTTAGGTATTCCCAAGACGAAGGAAATAGACACACCTACATTTTTTCCATCGTGATGATGAGAGATGATGTCTTAAATATTAAGATATTTCTACAAATGGCTTCTAGTGATACCCACTCAAAAATAAGCAAAAACTCTTTACTATTTCCGACTCTTGATGTGTGACTTTCTTAGAAGTATACAGGGAGTCTCACTGACAGAGTTGCAGACGACAAAAATAATGGGTTCCTGCCAATGCAATATCATTACTATTTCAAATTAACGAGATTATTCTTTTATATGTATGTTTCAGCAAACGGCTCTCAGTTATAACTCACTTCTTGTACCAGATCCACTATCTTGCTATTCAAAATAGAAGCCATATTTGACTTTCATGTGAATATTTCTGCTCTAACATCTTCTAGTTCAAGTGGATGGATATTTTGACTAAGTTGAATGGATAAATCTGTATAACAGCAGATGTCTTCGTAGCTTAGAAAAGTCTTCTTTCAAGATCCTTATTCTCGACCGCATGTTTTCAATCTTATTCTCATTTTAATCCTGCTGGGATTCTGTTCTGGATTGATATCCTTGGTTAAATCGTTTTGCAACTAAAGATAGAACTTTTGAGAATTACCCTTGCCGAAAAAACCCTCAATAGATTCGAGTGACTACTTTTCGTGTTGCCTCTTCTATCTTCCTAGAAATCGGTGTTCCTCTTATGATTTTTTTGACAAAGAACTCACGGGCTTCTCCCTCGCCAGTTCTTCTCCTTAGTCCTAGCCTACAGTAGTTCTGACTCACAGGCATCCTCCTTGGTTCAATGTGTCCCCCAATACTTTCCGGTATACTTTCCCAATACTTTCCATCAAGCTGTGGGTCTCCTTTTGTTTTTCCTTCGAGACCCAGAACATCAGCTGAAAGCTGAAATATTCTGTCTGAATACTTTGTTCTTTATTATGCTTCTGTACAAGACTGGTAACGATAAGTCAATCACACGTTACATCACGTAGGTAACACAGATACGACTACAAGACGAGTTCAACCCCTTATAATGCAATAAAACGTAACAAATGAGTACTGCCGAAAGCCAAAAAATACTATACAGTGTGCAGCACTTAAGATATACATATGTTATGCGTAGAAGCAATATGAATGAGGGAAAAGGCAGCCATATGGGGATGTTCCCGATTTTCAGTCCCAGCAGCGGTCGTTATGTAGAAAACATGGAATAAATTAATGTCGTATAAAACATATCCTTAAAAATCGTGGAAAGCTAAAACATGCATATAATAATCATTTATGCTGAAAAGTTAAAAAATGTTAAATTATATACTCTATCGTACCATAGGTCTTTTCGCTCATAAATACGAGTCTTTCTACTGATCCTGAAATAGTGTTTTTTTTTTGTTTAATTCCCGAAAATATTCATGATACTTAAACCAATTTGTTCGATCTGAAATTGGAATATTTGGTATGCATTTTCGTACACGTAGGGATTGTAGGGAATAGTCACATAACCAAACAAAGGCCTTTCTTGTGTGTGTTGGGGACTTTACACTCCAAAATCTTGAGTGTTTGCATAGGAAGGTATTAAAAAGCGTGTAACAAGTATAGGTACTATAATAGTGTAATATAGGTATGTTAAATAATCCACATTTTTATGTTGTTAAAATATTAAAAAAAAGTCACCATCACCATACATTTTCTCATGAGCTTCATCTATCAATCTTATTATCTGAACCAACAACCAAGAATTCTTTATGCTGTTCATTTGAAGCTCGTGGCTCGTGGGAAAGGTTATGTATTAGGGTAATTCAAAAAAAAAATGTATTCCTAGCACCAAGATCAAAAGTTTTGTTTAGACTAAGTAATAAGCCTTGCAAAAAATCAGCTCTTAATTAATGTTTAGTACCTACGTGCGCAATGCACTTTTCGTTTTTCCATACAAATTGTACTTGGATTTTCTTGTTTTACTCAAAATGCTGTATATCACAAAAGGTACGTTGTAGAATAAAGTTCTTGATACAGTTCTTTTAGGATTAAGGGGTTGAGGTCAAAATCCTAAAAACCGAAATCCCGAAAACCCAAAATTCCGAAAACCCAAAATCCCGAAAACCCTATATCCAGAAAATCCAAAATCCAGAAAACAAGGAATGCTGAAAACCTATAATCCCGAACACGCATAATCTCGAAAACCCATTATCCAGAAACCCCAAAAACCTAAAATCCCGAAAACGGAGTCCCGAAAAATTCTATAAAATGAAAAATTTGCGCAAATTTTCGGGAGACGGACAAAATCCCGAAATCCAAAATCCAGGCAACCCAAAATCCAGAAAACCCAAAATCCCTTAGAACCAGAATCCCGAAAACCCGAAATACGGAAAACTCAAAATCCCGAAAACGCAAATTCCAGAAAACCCTGAATCCCGAAAACCCAACTGTAAATGTTGATTTTTAACTTTTATAAAAACAAACAAAAAATTCTTGGGTATGTGGATATATGGAAATTTTGGAGATTAGTGGGAGAAAAAAAAACTCTTTTTGTTTTTGTTTTGGAACTAAAATTTTGTGAAGATTTATCCGATTGAGTGTTTTTTTTTTTGAAGTTACAGTATGTCTCCCTTTTTAAAGTTCAACAAAATTGTCATTAGATCGTTTTTTGAGGGTTATTATATCAGATTTGTGATAAAAAAAGGTATCTTGTATTAATGCACCCAATGTTTGAAATAAAAAAAAATCAATTACATTTAAAATTTTAGTTCACACTTTAGAAAGTCCACGTGCTCTATGTCAATTTGTTAGACCTTTTAAAATCCTAAAAACCTGTATCATAAACTTTACTGTGCAACGTACCGTACGTGGTTCACAGCACTTAGAGTAAAACAAAAAATATTCGTTCTCAAATAAAAAATGTAGGTCACTATGAGTTTAAGACCTTATAGGACGCAGCCATATAAAAAGACCCTTTTTTTGCAGAATAACTGACAAAAAATATTCAATTTTCGTCAGAATTGATAGTATTTTTTTAGGAAAAAGCTTCTTCATAATTTTGTTTTATTGCAAAAATTTTTACTTATTCCAGAACATTTAAAATGAACTGTATGGAGTCTAGAAAGTTCTGCAGTGTTGACAGTACGCTTTTCGTAATGGTCACAAAATGCAGATAGAGTTTCCTTACGATTTTTCTTTCCAATTATAGAGCGGTCTCTCCTTATTAGTGGAACGAGAGTCCAAAACGTTTATTATGCGGCGTTCTGTCTGAAATATGCACTTCAAAAAATGCAAACAATCGTATATTGAAATAATTCTAAAAACAAAACAATACTTCAATCCAACGAAAAAGTAGAGCCTCTTACAGTGTCCAAGTTTTAAAACTGAATTCAGAAAGTGTGTGCACATTTTGTTTTTTGTTACAAAATAATAATTCTTTCTCCATGATATAGTTTTCCATCCCTTCACAAAAATTACTGTCCTCGGACTGGCAACGAAGGTAGGTAGGAAATTCTATCACGTTGAAAGAATTATTTTGTAACAATAAATAAAATATTTATACAAAAAAGTACGTATACACCATAGTGCACACATTTTCTTATAAAGAAAACTCTTACTAGTCTGATATCACCCCGAATCTAAAATTCACGCGTTTTTTTTTTTTACTTAAATACTCAGCACTCAGATCACTTTTTGTTTTTATTTTTTTTTATTCCTAAACTTGCGCAACGCCAGGTTTAGAAATACAATAGAGGCTCATAAGAAAATAAAACAGAACATTTTTTAAGAACTCTTAAAAATGATCATAAGATCAATAGAAATGAATATAAAAAAAAACCATAGTTATTTTTTGCATTTTTAAGTGAAACGTTTAGAATGATTTTGAAATTGCTTTTTCGCATTTTTGCGAGTTCATTTTGCAGCCTTCCAGGCCGAATACTGCATGTTAAACGTCTCTTGGACTTCAGTTCCTCTAATAGAAGAGACCACTCTATCATTGGAAAGAACAATTATCTTGCCACTACAATTATTTCAGAAATTGATGTTTTTCTTTTTTTTAATGCATCTTGCAGACAGAATGCTCAATGCAAAAGGTCTTGGACCCCATACTCACATTTAATGCCCCAGCTACAGTATAGAAGAAATCAATATATGATTATAGTAGGTAAAGATTTTAAAGTACCAGTGATTTTATGCTATCAATCACACCCCAAAATTGAGTCTTTAAATAAATTCTCATGCGAATTCTAATATATTGAATATTCGACTAAATTTTCAAAACCATTCGTTTATCCGCTCGAAATTTGTGAATGTTTCAACTTTCAGAATTCATAAATAAATTTGGAATACCTACACAAATATTACCGAAATAGTCATTTGTGTAACCCATCAGACGGTTTGTCTTTGAACTCTCGATTTGTGAATTCTTTACAGAAACGATACACAAATCGTTAATGTCTGTCATTTGCTCTGTTAAAAAGAAAAAATCATTATATTGCATTTTAAATAAATACATATATTATCAAAAATGATATACTTAGCAATTTTTAACTATTCAGTGCATAAGTTTTTAAATCAATAAAATAATTTTTTAACATAATAACTTTAATGTTTAAATCCTTATCCTAAGTGCAGATGAAAATATTTACAAATAAAAATGATTAAATTAAATAAATGTTCTAAGAGTCAGTTACAGATATTAGTATCACAGCAGCCATAACTTGGTGGGGAGCTTGGAAAAAACATTGTTCCAAAGCCCAATAAATATATCAGCTAAGCCCAGCTCCAGGTCTGGTCTCAGTTCTGATATAATTTCATTGCCATTTTGATTTAAAAACTGATTAATAGATGTTCCAAGTATTTCATTGCCATTGAAGAGATTTGTCAGGTGAATTCGCATACTTCCTACCAAAAAGGTTACCTTCATGTTTTCAATGTGAATGATTTCCTGTTGAGTTTTTGAAATGATTATTTAGTTTTTTTTATTTCGAAAAGTTGAATGTAAAAACATACCTCTGGATCATTGCGTAAACTAATTTTTGTGTAAACTGCAGTTTTGACATTTTTCAAAGACATATTCACATCCCCATTACCCACCACTGGCAAAAGCAAAATATTTCCTTTCAAATTATATTTGGCTCTGATTCTTAGAATTGGAATTTCTAGCTCAAAATTAAAAATCTTCTTCTCCAGATCTAAGCTATAATATTTAAATTTCAAAATAGTGAAAAAGTTAATTATAAAAATTAAAATCTTATGGTCATTACCTTGCTTTACGCACAGTTGCATTAGATGGACCTCGGACAATCAGATTTTGAAAGCCACCCGCTAGTACTAAATTTCCACTTCCTTTCGATACTGAAACTGCATCGATGTGCAATGGTTCAAAACTTTTCACTCCAATTTCGGGTATTCCTGCTGCAAGTGCAGGAAAGCATCCTTCGAATAATTCACGAAAGCATTTGTTTTCGTTGGGGTTCGCTCTTGGGCAAGTTCGTAACCAATTAGCTAAAATTAAAAAAAAAATAAATAGATTAAATTTTTTACTGGAAACAATTGTTGAGTTATATTGAACAAGAAAAACTACTTCAATCATTTGATTGCAAAATGGAAACTAAAATCTAAAGAACCAGCGAAGTGGCTCAGCTACAGTTTTGTTAGCACAATTGTTTTCCTCATAATTTTGAGTGTGTGAAGTTAACTTCCCTTTTTTGAAATTGTTGTTTATTAAAGTTGTTCCAGGTTATTCGAGGTTTGTACCGGATTATTTAAATTTTATTGAGGGTGTAAGACCTAACAATCCGTTAGCCCTCTTTTTTCAAAAATTGTTCCACGTATCAAAAGTTGTTGCTAAAAATATTCCAAGATTTTGGAATTCTAACTCCAATATTTCGAAAGTTATAGTCCAAGAACCAAAGAAATGTACACCTTATTTTTTCGATTTCTTAAGTTTTTATTTTTTTTTTTACTTGTCCAAGGGCATGTATTGGTTTCGTGTCAAAAAAAAATTTGAGGTTTTAATGAAAACCAACATTACGATGATGGAAAGACCAAAAAAGTGGTTTTCGTCATGCCGTCCGTCGGTCTGTGCGTCAGTGCGTCCGGTCCGTACGTCCATCTGTACACATTTCCACTGCCTAAACGCTTGAACGGATTTTCTTCAAATTTGGTAGAGATGATTTTTATGTAATTTCAAAGGTTCCTTTTTTTTTGTTTTTCAATATCGCATCTGGAACGAGTTCCTCCCATAAAACATTTTTGAGTTATTCGAGTTTTCTCGAAAATGGCTCTTACGATTTTGATCAAACTTTTTGACGTGATTTCTTCTGAAACGATACATTTTTAGATTTTTTTTTTGGAAAAATCTATAGAGCCATTTTTTAAAAAAATATTTTTTTATTAAAAAATTTTCAAACGATTTGTCAAACAAAATTTGGTATGCCATTTTTAAGATATGTATTTATCAACATCTAAAAATTAAATTTTGATAAAACAAAAATCATTGACACAATATCGAAAAAAAAAATCCAAAAAGTGTTCCCGTTTTAAAAAAAACAATATTTACTTTTGCTTATTTGTGCATATCTCTCAAAACCTTATTTGTGCATATCTTTGAAAAACCCCTCTTTTACAAAAATCCAAAAGTCGTTCCAAGTGCAACTCTTAAATTTCTGTGACATTGCGAAATTTGATCAACATTTATAAAGAATTAGATGTTTAAACTAACTAAAACTGTTTAAATACACTTTAACTTCACCTGAAAAAATTGAAATGTTCCAGAACTTCGTTTCTTAATATTGTATTGATTTTTAGTATGAAAAAAATCAGAAAAATTCTCTCCCTTTGAACATATTCAAAATGCAAATATTCCAAATATTCATTAAAAAATATTGAAAAGTAAAGATTAAAAACGGAAAAAAACTTTGTATGAAAAAATCCTGTTAGTATTGTTCACCCCTTTTCGAATTTATAAAATCCAAAACATGTTCCAAACCTTGTTTCTAATATGGTTTTTTTTATCTTATTATAAATCTATATTTTCCAATGCCTATTTTTAAAAAAAACAGTTCGAAAATTATATCTTTAAAAATACAAATTTTATGACCTTAATTCTTTGGAACAATCTTTTTAAAGCTTTTCTCAAGAAGAAAAAATATAAAAACTCAAGAAATCGAAAAAAGGGGGGCTACATTTTTTTAGTTTTTGGGCCATAACTTTCATAATATTAAAGTTAGAAATTTTACGATTTTAGTTTAAAAATTGTTAGGAACAGCTTTTGTAACCTGGAACAACATTTGGAACATTAAGGTACAAAACGGGAACAACCTGGAAGAACTTTCAAAAAAAGTGGGGCTAACTTCACACATTTAAAGTATGTAAGAACTTAAGTTGGAGACACCGATGGACATTGATTTTAAACTTCAGGAAATCACAATGCGGGGGAAAGACAGAAATGTTTTAAGCATTCCACATTCGGGTTGTTCAGCTAAATAATAATTCTTGTACTTGACTGAAAATTCTTGAGTTGTTTTAGTTTTGAACAATTTTCAACTGAAAGGAGGAGGCTATCAACTCGTTATCAAAATGAAATTTCTATTAGACTTTCAGTCATAATGTGTAAAACAAAATTGGCCCCAAGTCAATAATATTTTTGTTCTCAAAATATGTGAGACGAAAGTCATTTTCCAACTTTTTTTTTTCAAATTGCAGTTAACACAAGAACTCCTCGTTAATTTTTTTTTTGCATTTCCTTTCTGAATATTTTGAGGCTATAAGCTATAACATAAAATCTATCTTCATTTGTTTCGAGGTACGGTGAACGAAAAAAAGTGTACCGAAATGTATGCATAAACTAAAGTACGAAAGCACATACATACTACACACACCCGCACACAGACAAAGACATCTTTCTAAAAATGAAGAATTCAAAATCAAGAGACCACAAAACGTCAAGAAATGTCAAAATATTAACTTCGAAAAATCGCACCAATCACAATAACTACCAATGGGAAGTTAATGACCATTTAGGTACCCACGAGTACCTACCACACATATCGTTTATGTATAAATTTAATAGTATACAAAATTCTTACGTTTTTCGGTAAATTGTGGTGCATTGTTGATAATCTCTCTGTTACCACCACACAAAACCGTTAAAACACTAAATAATATCACCCCAAGGATGTTGCTGCTGTTAGATTTCATGATACGAAAAACTAAACTGCTGCTGCAAATTCAAACTTTCACTTAACAAGGAATTTTTAAACTGACTTTGATTATGAAATTTGGATATATTTTTTTTTTGTTTTTTTTTTTTTAATCACAATCAGCAACACACAAATTTCACTTGAAACTATTTTCAGGAAATAATTGTGTAATATGTAGCTGTTTTTTTTTTTTCTTCTTTTTTGTTTTATTCAAAACTCTTTTAAAAATTTGATTATAGGATGTGTCACTTGGAGTAGCTGAAAATTTTGTATCTGACAAAAACTATTAAGAGGCGTCCGAATGCTTTGGCGAGCCGAAATTAAATGAGTCTTTGAATTGTTCAAGTTACCATAGCAAGTGGCTCTGAAGCCAAAAAGACTTAAACAAAACAACCATAGATTAGTGTAGCCTGCATCTGAAATATATGTTTATGCATGGAATTCATCCAGCAGCATGGCATCCATCTATTCGCGGTAAACGAGTGCCAATATGCCAACAAACAAACTAGTTTGCCTGAATTACCCGAAGGCAGTCAACTTTTCTTGTTTGGGGACGCGTGCTTCACTACAACAAATACCGTTGTTTCACGACCGTGTCGCGGCTTGTTGCCGTCGCGACGCGTTGATTTCAAGCATTAGATGTAAGTTTTTTTTAAAATTTCCTTTTGTATTTTGTTGATTTTGTTTACCTCTTTCTTTCTGCATTGAAGTTGAAGTCGAATTGCAAAATTAAAGCAACTAACTTAAACTTTGCTTTAAGCCAAAATGCAAGTTTATCTTGTTTTTTTTTTTGTTTTTTTTTTATTCATTTTAATTTGGTTTGTTTTGTATTTTTTTAGTGCAACAAATATAAGAAAGAAGTATTTGTGTGGTTACGGCAGTTTTTTAGTTTCCCGGCCTCTTGAAAAATTATGCAAATAAAGTGGTTTGATTGTAGGGTTAACAATATCTACATAGGTACCTATTGCATAAAAAAGCGGTTTATACCTAGTGTTAAGTAAAAAATGTTGAAACTATCAATTGGTTCAATAAAGATTTGTAACGAACAATAGGTTAACAATGTGTTTTAATAAGCTGATTATAAAATAAATTGCACGACTAGGGGCCTCTAATACGAAACTACAAGTACATGTATTACAAGTGAAATTGCTCAATTTTGTATGGAAAAATGTAAGATTTTACTTGTATTTATTACAAGTACTTGTAGGTTTTGTGTTATAGGCCCTTGAACAGACTTTATAAATTTTTCTTACAATATTTATAAGCCTTAATTATTAAAAATCAATGGTTTAAAGAAATATGTCTATGTCTAATGTCTTGTTAAAATGTCTAAACCAAATTCTTGTAGTACAGTTACTATATAAATACATACATCAGACCTTATGTCAAATCCGGTAGTTGTGATTTTATGATGTTAAGCTAATGTTAGGTCAAATTTTTCTACCTCGAGCGTCGAACGCAACATTGGTTAAAATGCAAAAACCCGCGACTTTTTTGCATTGTTTCCAGTAAATGACATTTTTAGCCACGAATGGCTAGATTTACAATATGTTCTTATATGGGCCCAATACCATTTCTGTAGATTCAACAGTTTCCAAGATACAGTTTTTTTTTAAATATAGCAATACAAAATGTGTAACAGAAAGTAGTACAAATTAAAAATATATTAAGAGATTCTAAATGTTACCCATAACATAAATTAAATTATTAGAACGTTTTGATTAGGTCAAAAAAAGAAAAAAGTTGTGAGGGGTGAGTGTCTAGTCTATATCCCATCGTTCAGGCGGAAGGTGCAATTTTCTAAACAATTACTTTACATGTTAAAATAACTATTCAAAGATAGCGGTAACACATAGAAAATAAAATGCACGACTGGATCGCACGAACCAGCTCTTGTAGCTCAAAATTATTACATATACTTATGTATATGTATATTTTAAAAAAAAAAGATTTTTTTGTTTATTTTTTTTTTCAAAACTTTTTTTTTTTGAAAAACTAAATACACAATCCTTTTTAAAATGATGAAAACAACCTGGTGACAAGTTTCCAACGAAATTAGTTGAGCCAGTAATGATATAATACGGAAATAACTAAAAAAAATTAAAAATTTCCAAAAAATCTTGTTCATCATATTTCCGTTATTCGTGTATTTTTGAGAAAAACTAAAAACGAAGTTTTGTTACATTCACTTATAACATAACATACACCAATTTTAATCAAAACCGCCGTTTTTGAGAAAAATCCAATAACTCAAAACCTTTATATGGGAGGTATTGGTTCTAATCGAGGTATTCAAAAACAAAAAAAAAACTAACCTTGGAATTATTCTGTGAAAAGAAATTTTACAATTGAATAGCTAGTTTTTGTTAAAAATATATTTATTTGTTTTTCCTGACAGGAAATATTTTTTCGCATCAGGAAAAAAAATAAATACAGTTTAAACAAAAACTTATTGTTCGGTAGTAAAATTTATTTTCACAAAATCTTCTTCGAGTCATTTGTCATCGATTTATGTTGTATTTGTGTTTCAAAACGAGTGAAAGCAATATAAAAAATTCATTCAAAAATTTGTCTTAATCGCTATAGCCGGCCTCTATGATGATAGATGAATGACAAATTTCGTATAGTATTTGTAAAATGTTGTCGGCAATGAAACAAATTGTTTCAAATCGAATGAAACTAATTTAAAAAATCCATCAGAATTTTTTTCCTGATTCGTTTTCCTGATCGCTATAACCCGCCGCCTACTCATATATCCCAAAAATGTGTATGTTTAGCAACAATTTTATTGAAGTTGGAGTAGGTACTACCCGAGTTTCGCATTATTAAACACACAGTGAAATGTTGATATACTAATCCATCCCAACGTCATGACATAAAAAAAACTAAATTAATGATATTTAAAAAGACAGACAAAAGAAACAAGAAAGTCTTCATGGGTAATAATAATTAAGCTTTATATATTCCAAATGACTCACAGATGAATACAACGCATATCCGATATTATGCAGCTTGTAGAGTTACGTGGTACATGCATTGGATCACCTTTTTAATGCCGGGATTTGAAGTTGTTACGAAGAAGAGAACAAGTTTTTTAAGAAGAAAATGTGTCTACACTACACTATTATTTTTCTTTACTTCTGTATCTTCAAAAATAAAACGGTATAGGTAGGGTGTTTGGTATGCGGCCGTTCTATCCGTCATTTTGAATTAAATACTTTTGTGAAAAAGTTAATTTCACGACAAAAAGAAGCATTTTAATTGAAAAAAAAAACAATTTTGGAAAATTTTGTTTCTAAACTTTTATGCAGCAGCATTAAAGCTTTCATTTTAAACCGAGAGCCCACAACAGATTTTGTGCGTGAGTGATAAAGCATAGAATTACTGGTATTTTTGAAAAACGTCTTTTAATTTTATGATGTCGAGTTCTTGCAGTCCGTAGGTGGGACGTTAAGAAGTTATACTACAATAAAAATGCAGTTTACTAAATAGCAGTGAAAGAATCTTGATACCAACAATTGTTGGTTACACTTCATTTAATTTTGTTCAGTTCGCTGACTGAAAGCGTTCAGAACTTCACGCATTTATTAAATTCATTACATTAATACGTTAACACAAACTCGATTTCTCCCTATTTAACTTACATACTTACCGGTAAGCTATTTTAATAATTATGGTCTTATTTGAAAGGTACAGGCAGTCTTCCTCCTACAATTCAATTTTTATATCATGATTCTGCGGTCAAATTTTGACCGCTCGGTGTTGGTTCAGTACAAGTCAATTGACCACCATCCAACAAAACACCATGGTTCTAAAAAAAATGTGTGAAAAGTGTACCTACCTATCGTTTGATTATAAAAGTATATTATTATATGTACCTTATAATTAATTGATTAATAATTTTTAACAATCTTCGGAAATGCAAATACCGAAAATTTATTCTGATCTAGTCAAATGTGACAATTCATTTGTAATTTCATGTTGGAACAAGAGTAATAAATTCACTAATTAATTAATAATTTGTATTGATTAACAAAATAAATTATTTTAGTTTACTTTCAATCGCCAAATTGCTGATATGTTTTGTAATTATTAACTTCTTTCGATTTAAGCACTTTTATTTGACTTTGTCATATTCGTGTTGTCATAGGCTTGTTTAAATTAAAATTTCCATATGTCAGATTAAATGTCCAGTCTACGAATTACATAAGTTATCCCAAACATTTGCGTTCCGTATTTTTTACAAATAAAATGTAAAACATTGATTAGTACCAAAACATTTAAGAATTAAGTTTTCGGGTTTTTTGATACATCCATTATTTTAAAAACCAGCACCATTGTTCATTGGAACAATTGAAAAAATATCGTGTGTATACTCATGTACGCGCGCCAGTGAAAAGTTCTAGAAGGTAATTTTTTTCAAAGAAGAACAATGTGTTTTTTTGTGCAATTAATTCAAATATTTCATATAATTGATATTTTAAGCGAACCATCTCGAATCCATTTGTGAGCCAACGGCACCGTTCTCCACTGGGTTGGGTCGACAATTTTGTCAAATTTTGTTGAATTTTGATAAAACTCTTTTTGTTTGTGAAGCTTTTATAGCACGTAGTTATGGGTGATATATCAAATTAAAGGTAATCTGAAGGTAAAAAAAAACTCTTTTTACCGTTATCTCGGCTCACAGACTCAATAATTGTGAAATTTTGTACAAAAATGTATTTGCCTAATATCTAATGGCCATGTAAATTTCATGTTTAAAAATGTAAAAATAAAAAAGATAAAAATAAATAAAATCTCCTTGCAAACGGTCAAAAAACTTGGACTGACAAATCTTATTTTTACTGTTATTCATTGAAAAAAAGTGTTAAAAAATCTAATTTGAGAAAAAATCTAAGTTGATAAATTGTTTTTCCCGTTACTCCCTGATTTTCAAAATCAATTAAACCACCCACATAAACTTTTAAGAACGTATTTGTTAGGCTCAAAAAAACGTTGCTTAGCATTTTGAATATAGTCCGTATTATGCGCCTCATTTTGTTTTTTTATATAATTAAATTTTCAATAAAAACATCGTTTTTACCCACACCAATACCATTTTCAAAGGTCTAAAAAAATATTTGATTTTAGAAAATAATTTTTAACCTGAGAAGTTGATTTTTTAAAATGTTTGTCAAAACGAAAATTCATCATCATTTCAATTTAACTATTGAATAAAATATATTTCATAATACACTTTACCCTAATTTCACGGTGGAATTTAAAAAAATCTGTGTATTCATTTTTTTCTATCACTTATAGTGTAGAAAATGAATCAGTCAGATTGTTATTACTGGTTGAATATTTTTATAAATACCGGTAAAGAAGAATAACTTCAATAAATCAAAACTCTTGCACCTATTATAATAATGTCTTCTTTTAATCATAAATACTTACCACTTTGAAATACAACAGGTAGTACATTTTTAATCAAACCGGAAACTCATTTCATTTTCATTAAAAAAAAAAAAGGTTTTTTAAATCATAAGTTTATTGCATACAAAATATAAATTTAACTTTTATAAACATTTATTTTTTATTTTTTCACAAAAAGGCAGTCTATTTTACTTAATAAGTAAAGTTAACAAAATTCTCAAGAAAACATACATCATATATAACACAGAATGATGATTCGTATAAGACGTTTAAACTTATAGACTAAAAAGTTTCGATTTTATTTGCAAGTAAAAATGTTTAGCGATTTTTTGGCATCATGCTATATTCAATATTAATGTAGGTACTAGGGAGCGCCAGACAGAAGCAAGCGTAACGAAATCCCGCCGACCAAAATTGAGCTGGCGGGATTCTGGTGGGATTTTTAATACCGAGTTGCGGCTGAGACTCCACCTGAACGCATAGTCCCGTTTCACCGGACACTCCCCTTTGCCTAACGGCACATACGTAAATTCCATAACGGGTTCCCACCATTTTTTGCTTACCTTTGAAAATACAATCCACTAAACGGATACACCCCTATTCCCTCCCGCAAACAAAACGTGATGTAATTTAAAAACCCTTAATTCAAATCGTGGGAAAGTTCAAACAAAACATTTCATTTGCAATCTAAATTTTTAATTGTAACAAATTATAAAGTCAGTCTGTTAATCAGCTATCGAGAAGTGCAGCCTCGCTTGGACAGCGGCTTCTCCTTAGCATCAAATATAAAATTTTGAAATATTAAAATAATAAACACTTTAAAATAATAAGAAATAAAGAAAACAATAATATAATAAAAAAAAAAAGAGAAAAGAAAAACAGATTTAGATACGTTTTTTTTATATCGTACGCTCGGTTCTCGTACGTAAATGGAGCAGTCGTGTAGTACTCGAGTACGCGTAATTTATACATATTCGATTAAGAATGAACTATTAATCGCGGTAAGTTTCTAGTTTTTAACTCGAGTGAACCTATGAACAAAAAGTAAGATTAAGTATCTACAAGAAAAAGTGTAAGTACGATTAAATACAAGAAAAAGTGTAAGTGCGAATAAGCACGAACATACAACAAAGTGCGATAAAGCACAAGAAAAAGTCCATCAAGAACGTCCATAAAAGAACTTCGACAAAAAACCAGCTTAACCACATCATCGGTAACACCCTTAGCAAAAAATTAAGATCCTTCAAAAAATTTAAATAAGTTAAACAAATAATGATGGGAACAGGGAAAATATATATAACTTTTTAGATTCTGTTGATAGTTACGTCAGAGACTCCACACGTCCACACAAACCCACCAATCCACTTTTCCCCACACACCCCTTTGTCTAACGCACTTATAAAACCCATAACGGGTTCCCACAATTTTTTGCTGACATGGCAAAACGTGTCACACAAGACACACACCCCCTTTCCCCATCCCGCACAATGTGGATGAAATACTCATATTTCATTGACTTCAAATGATTTTTAACTAACGTGTAAGAAATAGAATTAGAATATTGGTCAGTCTGAAACTAAAGTAGTTATCGAGAAGTGCAGCCTTGCTTTGGACAGCGGCTTCTCTTTTGCATCAAAATAATGTAAAAAAGGATATAACATTTAAAAAAGTGTGAATAAGTGCAACCGATAAAAAATAGATACGTTAAAATCCGCGTAAGGATATATAAAATTTAAAAGGTGCGAATAAGTGCGACCGATAAAAAGAAAAATAGATACGTTAAAATTCGCGTAAGGATATACAACTTTTAAAAAAAGTGCGATTTAGTTCAACCCGAAAACAAATAAAAAACAAGTGCGAAAAAAAATATAGTGAAGATAAACAGTAAAAGCAAAAGTACATGAAAGTACATATTAATAAAAACCAATAATAAAAGATATCTAATCATCATTCACGAAAATCATATACAAATTTATCAAAATACTCGGCCCAAAAATATTAGATCTATAAAAAACAAAAATCGAATATGAATTATGATAAAGGTCCTTTTTTGACTTGGTGGGAAGACATTCTTCAATCTGATGGAGCGATAAGATATCAGAAAAAACAGTTGACTTAGCTGTAAAACTATTCACAGATTCGAAAGACAAAATGATGAAATTGGCAGAAGGGTGGGAGCAATTTTATGATCAGTTAGATCCTATAACAACCAAGAGGCTTCTCCATTTGCTCAAATTGAGTTATTTATGTGTATATCAGGCTCCAGATGATGAATTGAACCTACTAATTAACCGGAAGAAGGAAGATGTTCAAACATGAACATGCAATTATCTATAGATAACCCAATGTGTATGTAAAATAAAGATAAGACAGATCATCCTAAGCATACACTGACGGTTATCTACAGATGTTTAACTT
Organism: Meliscaeva auricollis; assembly: GCA_948107695.1. NCBI lineage: Eukaryota > Metazoa > Arthropoda > Insecta > Diptera > Syrphidae > Meliscaeva > Meliscaeva auricollis. Next base: position 43,192,722 of record OX403616.1, read on the forward strand.
TTAAGTAAACAACATAGACATTAAGAATAGTAAGATAAGAAAATTGTATATATAGATGTTACGTAGTGGAATAAAATTAGTATTCATTCAACTTACAACGAGTGTACTCAAACATTGGTCCTTCGAGCAATATTAAAAAATTTCTCCCACCAGTGGTAAGAGATTTTTAATAAACGAACAAGATTCAATTTAGCGTTGTCAGAGCAAAAATACTGACATGAAAAAAAAAATTATATACAGTGAAAAAGCTTTGTTAGAGCTAAAATACTGACAAAAAAATATACAGTGGAAAAGCGTTGTCAGAGCTAAAATACTGACAAGTGAAAAAAATAAACAAACGTAATAAAAACAAAAAAAACAGAACATTTAAAAAAAATAGAAAAACAGGTTGAAATCTTAAGAAACCTTGAAAAACTATTAAAAGAAGGAGAAAGCGTAACAACGCGGAGCAAAAATGAAGAAATTCTTGTGTATGCTGAAAAGAATCTTCAAGCATTCAAGCAAAATGACAAGCTACTTCAAAAGCTTGGCATTATTGATGTTCCCTATTTTAAGGAACAATGGATAAAAGGAGCAGAGGACTACTTTCAAAAAATACAAAACTTGCTGAAAAACAAAGATCTGGACAGTATACAGCCAGACATAAGCGAAGCAACATTATCCAGCCAATTAGCAGAATTAAAAACTGTTAAGCAGCAGCTAGCCACTGGACTAGACTTGCAGCAACAACATATGAATGAAATGATGATAAAATCTGTAGCAAATTACGAAACTCATATAGATTTGAAGAAAATAGATACAATAATAGAGAGCTTAAAGGAAGCAATAGACGATGCGAAATTGGAGGCCATTTCTTCTCCTCATAACAAAAATATATGGATTGAAAAGGTGAAACGATGGCATGAACGATTGCAAGTTGAGCTGTAGGAAACCCTGCTTTGCCAAGAGAACCTTAACCCATCCTTATCTGAATTTACCACCAGAGATAATTTTGTTTCCATCCGCGATCAAAAGAGATCATTAATTCTCAAACCTAAAATTACTAGAAATCTCCATTTCCAAAAAGAAACGCAACACTTCTGGATAATCGAAAATGGTCGCTAAGAATAAATTGATTTTGTGTACACCCTAAGAAGTGTTCCGAATCTTAAATCGATAAAAATCTCCAGTCTCCAAACTTTTACAATTCAGCGGACCATTTCCGGTCCGCCATGTTTGTCTTCATTTTGTCTTAATGTCAAAGTTGCATACCTAAATCGTTCTTTCCTAATTTGAACTCCGCCCGAGTAACACGCAGTCAACGAGGATCAAGACTACAAGAAGAAAAGGTAAATCCAAAAAAAAAGAAAAGTTTGTTTTATATTATAAAGCCCTAATGGACATATATTCCATTTGTGTGATAGGTGGGGAAACCAATCCCAAGATACTCGGCAGGAAAGGAATATTGAAAGACAAAAAAACTTTTTGTTCTAAAACCACGAGGCGAGGCCCGTACAAGTTTTTTTTTATAAGAACGCCCTATAAAAATATACAGCAACCAAATTAATCCATAAGAGGTAAGAATAGTTAATAAAAATTACAAAAAAAAAAGACTGAAACGAAAAAATTGCATTAGAAAGCTCCATATTAATACGTACACGCATAGTTTTCTTTTTTTTTGCCAGGCAAGCTTGCGCAAAACCAAAGCATAAATTCAACCCTTATATTCGTCACCAATATACGCGAAGACGTACCGAAGAGAGGAGGGGAAGAGAAAGAAGCAAAATAAGAAAAAAGCTCTTTATTGTGTTTCTTTGTGCGGGAATCGACTCAATTTCATTCTCCACCTTTTGACAGGAGTTTCCACTCAAAAAAAAATCACTGGAAGTAAGAAAAAGAAAGCAACAAAACAGAAAACAGCTTTAGACAACTTTAGCTTTCCATTGACATACTTACTTCTTTAAAGCGTTAAAGGAGAATTGAATCCTGGCAGACAGGATAGATTCAAGAAAAAAAAAATATCTTTTTATAAAAGAACATTATTAGCTCGAGTTTAAAAATCAAAGTGTAATTTAAGTAGTACAAGTGTTTTGAATAGTGCTGAATCTATAGATTTGGCTTAGAAAAAAAAGTCAATTTAAAAAGAAAAAGAAAATTTAAAAAGTTTAAGAAAATTTATAAAGATAAAGAAAATTTAGCAAAAGAAAAGAGTAAAGAAAAAAAAAAGTGAATTTTAGTCAAATAAGCATAAGATAAGAAAAAAAAGAGAACAAAGTAAATTAAGATCATTCTTAAAAGATATCATACAAAAAAAAGTGTAAAGGCTCGAAAAAAAGAAGGATCATAGTGATTTAAATTTGAATGGTAGTTATTTTTGCCTCATCGATTACTTTTTTTTTTGTTTTATCGCGCTAAATTTAATCAAAATAATTCATGGGTTATAATTCATCAGATATTATCATTTATCAACTTTAAAAATAAAATCACCATCTGGAGCTGTGCACAACTTCGAAGGTAAGTCATTTACGTCATTACACTATACTCTTTTGAATTAAACCCTAAACATTTGTGATCCTTTTAACCTACCTACTTTATAACGAGATATATTTGTATTGATTATACAAAATATCGTAAAGAAAAAAATATATATATGTATAAAAAAAAAAAAGAAAAAAAGAAAGAAAGATCTAAAGAGTCCAAGTTATCATTGAAAGCAAGAATATCTACAATAAAAATTTTTTTTGGTAACTTGATTTTTTTTTTATATAAATATTTTCAAAAGCTAAAAGTAACATTAAAAGAAAATGTATAAATTTTATAGGTATAAGAATGTGAAATAAATATTTTGAAAAGAAAACTAAATTTTATGAATAGTATCTATAGAATTTTCATTCTAGAGAAGAGGATGAGGTTGATGTGAGAAGAAGGAATACGGGATGAGGATATAGGGGAATATGTGATGAGGATGCGACGAAAGTAAACATGGAAGATTGTGTGAATTTTTCCATGAAGTAACTTTGTAAATTAAGATGCAAATTTTGGGTTCTCTGTTTCAAATGAGTGACGACAGAGATAAAGGTGAGTGTAGAGTAGATCTGCCACACTTACGGGAGGGTACTTAAATCACTCGAGTTATACCAAGATCTATATAACCCATCAAAAGACAGTTCTAAACATTTCCATTGCGCAAATCAAAATTCGGGCTCCGTAAAATAACTTTATTTATTTTCGGTATTAACATTTTTTTTATCCTACTAACTTCTTGGACTAGGCCTGAAAAAAAAGGTAACCCGTCTGTTATCTCTGATGTCAAGATCCCCCCCTCCGACGAGCTTAGAACGTGCAACGACTAGCAGGCCTTCAGACATCATCGAGAAACAGGCAACTTTCAGAACTTCTGCCTGGACTGACGAATGGGTTTCTGTAACCAGTCGTCATAAAGGTGGAGATCGGTTCGGAAAGGATATATTATTCAAATCATATCCGTTACAGAGCTTTCTAAGATGAATCCAATGGAAGAAGAGACATTCAGAGAAGACAATTACATAATCGACTTGGAAGATGATGTTAAATTAGTTCTTGACAAATTGGAAGAAAAACATAAGGGCAAAGAATCTGATCCATGTGCAAATGTATTAACAAGAAGTCCTAAAATTGAACTGCCTAGATTCGATGGAAAAATTGAAGAGTGGAAGATATTGTGGTGGATATAAAATAAAATAAACATTTTATTAAATAAAATAAAACATTTTATAATACTCCAAAATAAAATCGCATCGCGATTTTAAATCGTTTACGCGAACGCAACCGCATACTTCTGTTTCAAACTTAAAGTTTCATTTTCTGAACGCTCACCAAAACAACTTAACGAAAACCAACTGTCAATTTTGTTTTCTTGATAATTAACTTTTGTCTGTCATTTTCATTCGCTTTCCATTTCATCACTCATGCAGTTCATACTTCAATTTTCAATTAAATTATATTAAATTGTGTGCTGGTGCAATATTGCTCCCAACCTAACTTAAATTATATTGTTAAAGTATTATTAAGAATACGTAAAATAAAATCTTAAAAACTAAAAAGTGTTTCGTCGTGCTAATATCTCCGACCTGTTCATAGATTTGGTTCACAATAATAATGATGTGCGAGATTCTGTGAAATTAAATCACTTGCGATCATGTATAGCCGGCGAAGCTCGAACTTCAATCGCTAGCCTCATACAAGGATCTTCGGCAAACTATAAAGAAGCATGGAAAACTCTCATCAGAAGATACGAAAATAAAAGAATCAATTTCTCCACACAATTGAATTACTTGCTGGACATGGCAATGATGAACGCTACATCACCTTCTAACGTTAAAAAACTTCACGAAGCAGCAAATGAATGTATTTACATCATCAAAACGACAATAGGCAAAGAAAAGAATGAAAACGATGAAATATTTGCTCACCTACTCCTTCGAAAATTCGACAAGGAGGGCTTACAATTATATGAGCAACATGTCAAAAAACCAAGCCAAATACAAAAATTGGAGGATGTAATGGACTTTCTTGAACAATTATTTCAAACCCTTGAGTCTCAACAACAATCAGTGACTCGAAGCAAAGAGTACAAAAAACAAGGTGGAAAATTCCATTCAGACAGAAGAGAGTGGAACTGTGAATTCTGTAAGCAGAGTGGTCATCGAATTTATTATTGTGACCAATTCTTAAACACCGAGATAAACAACCGATTAGCATATATACGCAATAAACAAATATGCAATATATGTCTTAAGCACAGCCCAGAAACCAAATGCTTCTCTCAAATAAAATGTATGAAGTGTAATAAATCACATAACACTCGACTACACAACGACAACTATCAAATGAAAAGAAGGGTCGAGGGAAATCAACACAAAAAATGGAATCCCTCAGACAACAACAATAAAAAAGAGAAGTCATTATCTTCCCTTATCGTAAAGAAGATAGACAGTCCAATGGTGATATTAGCTACAGCACAGATATCAGCCAAATCTTCAAATGGTGAAACATGTCTTTTAAGGGCATTGATTGATCAAGGTTCTCAAATATCAATGATATCTGAGGAAGCAGCGCAGATCCTCTCCTTGCTAAGGAAAAGAATCAATACAGAATTAACTGGACTCTCAGATGCAGCAGTGGGTACATCCAAATCAAGAGTGTTGTTCATATTTCATTTAAATTCCATTTTTTGTAAAGTGCAACCATAATCTTTTTTTTGTCATTAATTTATGCAAGCGTGTGAACGGCTAAAACGCTTGTATATTATTGCATAGTTGCACTTTTAATTTCATGTGCACTTTTTTCAATCTATCATGTATTTCTTGTCTTTAAATAAAATTCAGTTTCTGTAAACCCTTTGAAGTTAATGCTCGTGATTTTTTTTATTCTTCGTGATTTTGATTTGAAGTTTATTCTGTTTGAGAATAAAACATTGTGACGATTTTGATTTGGAGTTTATTCTGTTTGAGAATTTAAACATTGGATTTATATTCTGGCAGATCCAAACCTAAATACAAAAGACCGTATTGACATTATCATCGGTAGTGACTTGTATCCAAAGTTAATTGAAGAAGGAGTAAGAAAGCACAATGGCATAGTGGGACAGAATACAATTTTTGGGTGGATAATTTCCGGCTCACTACACGAGAAACGACAATGTGGCAAAATCATGTCAGCGGTTACTTCATCGATGGAGAAATTCTGGGAGATAGAAGAAATTGAAAAAAATAATGAAATATCAGAAAACGACATTTGCATGCAAGCATTTGCAGAAACAACAACAAGAGATTCGAATGGCAGATATGTAGTGAAGGTGCCACTAAGAAAAGATATAGAGCTTGGAGAATCTAGAAAACAAGCATTAGCTAGATTCTTACAGCTTGAGAAAAAAATGAGTAAGAAAACAAAAACCGACTACATACAGTTTATGCGAGAATACGAAAACCTGGGCCACATGGTCAAGGTAGACAAACAACACGAACATATGGGCAAATACTATCTACCGCACCATGCAGTTGTGAAAGATACAAGCCTAACAACAAAAACAAGAGTTGTATTCGATGCCTCAGCAAAGACGTCCAAGGGATACAGCCTCAATGACGCAATGATGATTGGGCCTAGACTACAAAACAATATCTTTGACATCATCATCAAATGGAGGCAATGGAAATATGTAGTTACTGCAGATATCGAAAAAATGTACAGGCAGATCAAAATTCATAATCAGAACTATCAGCAAAGACAACCTTACCTTAATAATAGCAATAATGTCGATACTAATTATAACCGCGGACAAAATCCAAAACCTATGAGCATAGATCCTCGCCCAAGTCAACTAAGAAAAGCACAATTAAACTATAATAAAAATAGGGATGAAATACAAGAACATGAAGATAATAACGATGCAAATTTTCGGTTAGCAGCCTCGGAAGACACAGAGACCTACCCTTTATTAGAATAAAAAAAAACAATGTGTCAATACGAATGTTAGTTGACACTGAAAAAAACTAATAGCCTAATAAATAAAAAGGATGCTCCTCCAGAAATGATAACTAAAAGAGAAAAACCTCTAATAAGAAAAACAGTCGACAACAGTCGAAAGAAACACAAGATTACAACAACAAATGATGATCCTATCTTCACTAGAATTTATAGATATCCGGAAATACATAAAGAAGAAGTTAATAAACAAATCCAAGAACTATTGGATCAGAAAAAAATTACCAAAAGTTCAAGCCTATATAACGCACCTATATGGATATGTCCTAAAAACGAAGATAAACTAAGAAATAAAGAGTAGAGGAAAAGAAGATACATTTCCAATACCTATAATAGAAGATATACTTGATAAAATGGGTCGAGGAAACTATTTTTCTACTTTAGATCTAACTAAAGGATTTGATCAAATTGAAGCAGATCCTAGAGACTGTGAAAAAACAGCCTTTTCAACGCTCTCTGGACTCTATGAATTTATTATGATGCCATTCGGATTAAATTTGCTATGTCTATTTAGATGTCATCATAATCTTTAGTACCACAGTTACGTCCGAGACTCCACCTGAAACCATAATCCCGTTTCCCCGGAAACTCCCCTTCGCCGAAACCCGGAACCTATTAATAAATCGTGGGAAAGCTCAACCAAGCCAAACAATTATTTAATATTGTAAAAATGATTGTAGTTCAGTGTGAAATTAACATAGCTATCGCGAGGCGCAGCCTTGCTTCGGACAGCAGCCTCTCTTTAGCATCAGAATAAAATAAATAAAAAGTTTTAAAATATAAATAAAAAGTTATAAGATATTAATAAAAAGTTATACAAATATTAATAAAGAAAGAAAAAAAAAAAAAAAAGCATTAAGCGCAAGTCGACTTTAAGTGGTTAATCTAGATCCCATTAAATATCTCAATAGTTTACCCACATACAATGGGAATCACGATAATTTAATCAATTTCATAGAACTCCTAGATAGGGTTAATATACATCTTAGTAAATTCGACAGTAACAGTCAGTTTATTTTTCTCGACATTATAAAAAGTAAATTAATAGGAAAAGCTCGGGAGGCAATTGAGATAAACAATTGTGCCCAGAGTTGGGAAGAAATAAAAAAAGTACTATTACAATATTTTCGAGATAAGAAGACCATAGATCAACTATACGATGACTTAAAAGGACTTGGATTTTATGACAATTGTCAAAAATTTTACAACAAAATAAAAATGTCACTGAGAAGACTGAACAATAAAACATTACAATAGAAAACTACACTAGCATCCATAGAAATAAAAAGAAACTGCGACATGGCGCTAAGGCTCTTCACAAGCAAAATACCTGAGCCAATGAAAGGTATCCTTATTTGCAGACAACCAAAAACTTTAGAACAAGCCCATGGATATTCTTCACGAATCTGGCTATGCTTACACCAAAATTAGTAATAATAACTTCAATAATATAAATAATTCATTGCATTTAGGAATAATTATTCTAATAATAATTCAGGAGTGTTTAGAAATAATTCCAACACTAACAATAATACGGATACAATTAGGAAAGTTATGACAATGCGTGTATGCCTCGAACACGCGCAATGGATTAAACCGATGAATCATCATGTTCATGTTCATACCTGTTCCCACAGGTATCTGTGCATTGAACTTCACCATAACGCATTTGATGACACCGGATACTTATTCTGGCTGGGAACTAACTGGTCATTGACCATAAGTGAACAGTCAGCATAATATGAACTAATGCCCTTGGAATATTGCCACCGACCAACGGTGCATCGTGGGATAGGGAAACTAGAATAAGTTAGTCTTAGTTTGACATTATCGGGAAGCGGAATAAAGTATTTGTTATTAATTGATTAAACTCTTTTTGATTCGGATTTATTAGATCTGTGAGTCGAACGGTTGGGCCGACCCCTCTGGGGTCGGCGTTCGCATTTTTTTTTGAATATCTCTAAGTAGAATTCTTAACTGGCGCCCGAGCAGGGACCGGCTCAAATTTCGGATCCTTTCACCGTGCGAATTGCTGTGTCCTTTAATACAAGACAGGAGGTTTATACACTCTTTGAGTGAGAGGTACAGCTGTAACCACGGGAACACAGTAACCCTATAAACCATCCAGCAGCAAATACTACATACCCTTGGGAACATGTAGTCATCGTCGTCGGTGCAAGGACTCGAAAGTGAAGTTGTTCGTGCCATGAGTAGGTCGCTTGCAAGAATAAACGCTCGCGACTAAAAGGGACCAACACGACTCTTCCGGAGCTGGTTTTTAACGAATCAAACTAATTCGGTTTTTTTGTTCTCTCCGTTTAGTATCGAAATAAATAAAGCTGTGCAACATAAAAAAAAACTCCAAAGTGAACAAAAAATAAGCTGTGAACAAAAAATAAGCTGTGAAAAAAAAGAAACACTCCAAAGTGAAAAAGGAATAAAATATCCTTGTCAAAAAAATAAAAGACAAAAGGCAAATGATCCTTATATCGTTAATGTTTCTATCCTTGGCTGTTGCCCAAGGTTATCAAATCTTTAATTACAAAGCACCCATCGTAACAATTAAAGACGGACAAGGCCGTATTATTGATACTTTAAAATAGTTCATGTGATCGATTTGCTGAAATTTGAAAAAATGTTGGAAGATATAACTAAAGCCGTTGATGAGAACATAAAAGAAATTGAACGAAAATCACTTTTCAATTTCCATCTACATCAAATAAGTGACCGCTTATTCCTGTTGAAAAGTAACTCACACAGGCGATCCCGATCCATTGATTGGATTGGTTCAGAATGGAAGTGGATTGGTTCAGCATGGAAGTGGGTAGCTGGAAATCCTGATGCTGCAGACTGGAATAAAATCCTCTAAAGCGAACAGACAATAGTAGAAAACAATAATCATCAGTACAAAATAAACGAGGCCTTAATGGGTATCTCCAAGAAAGTTACCGAAAAGATGAACTGGATGATTAGCAAGTTCAACAACCAGATTGAAAGAACGGATGCAGAAAGGATTGAACAAGATATCCTACACCAAATCCTTATAATCAATCGATGAAATTATTCGAGCATGTCAAATGGCCAGAAATAGAATAGTAAACACCAACCTTTTAAACAAGGAAGAAGTTAATAACATCATAAGCGAAATGGAAACGCTACCATACGAAAATGAAATCCAGGCGATAGAATATGACAAACCATCAGTTTTTACGAACAACACTATTCTCTTATATGTTCTCTCAATGCCAAAAGTAAAACCAACTCAATACAATCTTGTCCATACGCGTGCTACTATAAGTGGAAATCAACAAGTGGACTTGAATTTCAAAATGGTCCTCATTAACCACAGTGTAACTTTTGGATTGATTGGTCACTGCCTAACGATAAGCAATTCCACCATATGTGAGGAATCGGCCCTAGAAAGGATTCCTGAGGATGCATGTATAACAAGGCTACTAAAAGGTGGGAGTGCAAATTGTGACATTCATACCAACACTAGAGAAATCGTTGAGCTGGTCAAGGATGACACCATTTTCCTTACGAACTTTAAGGGCGATATCACGTCGGATAATGTCACAAGTACGTTAAATGGCACTTATGTTATTCAACTACATAATGAAACCATCCAGTTGAAGAACAGAACATTTTCGAGTAAAATCTCTACAGCGCTTCAGGTTTTACCACCGACCTTAACAAATGTGACCATTAAGAGTCGTGCGATCGATATTGGATACTTACATACCATTAGCCTGAAAAATATCGAACACCTTACCAAACTTACTGAAGATCTAAAAGCATCCACATTGTTCGATGTAACGGTAGTACTGATCATAGCTATTGTGATCTTTGTCTTCTAGCGAAAAACTAGCAGGAAACTTAACATCCCAGCGCTGAACATACAGACCTTTGGTCCAGCTGTCCCTAAAGGAAGATCCATGTCTTGCCCAAATGCGTAATCTACGGGACGTAGACTTTTGAAGGGGGAAGAGTTATGACAATGCGTGTATGCTTCGAACACGCGCAATGGATTAAACCGATGAATCATCATATTTATGTTCATACCTGTTCCCCCAGGTATCTGTTTATGTTTATGCATGGCATCTCGATGGCAGATAACAATTCTGCATCCAAGACAAAGATCTGTCTTTTTAAAAATGTAATGTTTAGCCTTAAGTCAAACTCCATTCAATAAAGTTCTTTAAAATGAAAATATAAAATCGTTATTATTTTTGAGTCATAGCATACAGAGACTCTAGAAACTCAGGACAGACACGCGACCATTATTTAAAGAGTTAGGAGAAAATAAAACGGCTGAATTTTTGGATTTTCGATTTAGATGGACTAATCGGAAATAATATCCTAATACCAGCAAATGCAATTTTAGACTTTAAGAACAGAAAACTAACCTTCAACGATGAAGAAACTCCAATCTTTCTTTCCAAAGATGACGAAGAATGTAATAATAATCATTACGAACAAGTACCACAATTAGACATCTATCACACAGAAATAAACCATGAGCCCATTACTAATCAAATTACCCGGAGGTACACAGACTAGAAGTTAACTCGCAAATTAAGGAAATGTTAGAGCAGGGCATCATACGACCAAGTAATTCACCCTACTCTGCACCTATCTGGATCGTCCCAAAAAAGAGGGACACATCTGGAAAAGATAAGTGGAGGATAGTAATCGACTATCGAAAACTCAATGAAGTTACGATAGACGATAAATTCCCAATATCGAATATGGACGACATATTCGACAAATTGGGAAGAGCAATGTATTTTACGGCGAAAGGTTTTCACCAAATCGAGATTGCCGAAGAAGACGCAAAGAAAACAGCATTTTCGACTGGAAATGGCCACTACGAGTTCACTCGCATGCCATTCGGAATAAAAAAATGCACCTTAGACGTTCCAACGTCTAATGAATTCAGTTCTTCATGAATTCATAGGTCATATATGTTGGGCGAACAAACCTTTTTAGTAAACAATGAACACAACTACAATTGAAAACAACTGCAACCAACTTCGTTCTACGTTCTTTTGAGACGATAGAAGCTGCGAAGGATGTATGGGAAGCCCTGTGCTTTCCCGGTCTACACGTGTTGCTCTTCTGAAAAAGTTGTGCTCTGTGCGTTTGCAAGAACATGGGAATGTCGAAAAACATCTCTTGGAAATAGAAGAAATTTTTGACCGTCTGGCTGCTGCTGGACATGTCCTAGATAAGGATACGCAAATATGCATGATGCTGCAAAGCCTCCCGGACTCCTTTGAAACCCTGGTGTCCACTTTAGACAGTATGTCCGATAAAGAGGTGACCGTGGAATTCATCAAGCAAAAACTTATTGATGAATACCAACGGAGAATCAACAGAATGAAATCATCGAGACCAGAAAAAGCAATGAAAACGGATTCCAAGCGAACAGTAGACAACAGAACATGTTTTTATTGCAAGAAAGTGGGACACATTCGTTCCAACTCCAAAAACAAGAGTCATCTTAAGTCTGTTGATGAGACTAACGTAGCATTTGTAGCTGGAAGTGAGAAACCTGGTTCGTGGTTGATTGACAGTGGCGCAAGTTCGCATATGAGTCCAACAAGATAAAAGCGAGTTTCTGAAAAAAGAAACAGAATTTCTAGGACATATCGTGACAACAGAACGTATCAAAACTACCGAAAACAGTCAGATCATTTTTAGGCATTACCGGATTGTACCGGAAATTTATCAAAGATTATGGGAAGGTAGCAAAACCGATGACCTTATTTTTGAAAAAAAATGCAAAGATTAACATAAATGACCCAGACTACATTGAAAGTTTTGAAACCCTTAAGAAATTAATTATTTCAGATCCTATCCTTCGATTCCTCGATTTTAACAAAAAGTTCGTCTTAACAACTGACGCTTCAAATTACGCGTTAGGCGCTGTACTGTCACAAGACAATCATCCGTTGTGTTACGCCAGCCGTACACTCAACGATCACGAAATAAAATATTCAACCATAGAGAAAGAACTACTGGCAATTGTATGGGCCACAAAATATTTTAGACAATACCTATACGGGAGGAAATTTACTGTACGGACTGACCATCGACCACTTGTTTGGTTGAGTTCACTTAAGGAACCCTACATAAAACTTTAAAGGTGGAAGATCAAATTGGAAGAATTCAATTTCGATATTGAATATGTAGAGGGAAAGGTAAACCAAGTTGCCGCTGGACTTTCTAGGATAGAGATCTATTACAATGAAAATGTGATAAATCCAATCGAAAATGAAAACCTTATGAGGATGCCAGAGAGGATAGTAACAATTATATTCCGATAATTGAAACACCGGTAAATTTATACAAAACCCAAATAATCTAAATAATACAGAAAATGCGAGTAACACCAGAATATATAAACTACAATGAAAAACAGATTTTAGACTTAATGAAAAAGTTTATTCCTCCCAAGGGAATTGTTGGTATCTTTTCAAGAGATGATCACCTATTTGCACAATTCCAGGAAGTATACTTAAAATATTTTAGTAACAACAAATTATTAAAATTTATCAAGTGCACAACATTTTTAGGAGATCTAGAGGGTAGAGAACTATTAGTTATATCAAAACCTTGGCATTCCTGAAAAAATTGTAACAGACGGTGAAAGCGGATTTTCATCATTAAATATAAAGGAATTTCTAAAATATCATAATGTAGATATTCACATAACGACTCCTTATAATAAAACAGGCAATTCGGATATCGAAAGATTCCACTCTAAACGAGCACATAAGAACATTTTCAGTCGACGAAAATAATACAGACACATTGAGAAGTAAAGTCCTAAAAGCAGTTACAATATATAACTGAACGAAACATTCAACAACAAAGGAAAGAACCATAGATTTTTTAAATGGAAATATTTCTAGTGAACAATATCCCAAGATCATAGATTTTATAAACAAAAACAAAAAAAAAATACATTAGTAAGATAAATAACGACAGAAATGACATAGATCTCACAAAAGAAGAACATAAATACTTGAAAAATAGAGTTAGCAATAAACTTAAACCTGTTCACATAGAATCATGATCTTTGTTCATTTCAATAGCACTGCAACAGAATTACAACACATCAAGTCAAAAACATATGCAATGCTGACACTGCAATTAATATTATTATAACGACGCCACTGGGTCAATCAACTGGGGATATTGTCGTTTTGTTTTGTTTTGGTTATCTGGTTCTGGTGCAAGTGTTCTAGATAGTAATATTTTGCAATTAATTTGTAATAAGTAATTTGTATTGTAAGCATTTTTTATTGTATAAAAGAATGAATGAAATCATAATAAAGTATCATTAAATCATTAACTCATTAACTTGACAGAAGTCTTTTGGTGGATGATCAATTGAAAATATTCTCCGTTCTTTGAACAAGTTAAAGTGCTTGTTTAAGATTAATAGATTATCAAGTTTAAGTGCTTGCTAATCACAATTATTAGACAAACGAGTCTAAACAATCTTTCTATTATTAATTACGACAAATGGACAAAACATTGACATACAAAACGTTAACGACGGAAATGGATTTCTAACCATAAGAGGCGAAGAAATCAAAATAATTGAAAATTATTCAAAAATTCTACACGTAATAAATTTGACACTATGGACAGACAATCTTGAACTAATACAACACAACGTAGACAAAAACGAATTTCCAATTATCATCCATGGACTTAACCAATTAACAAACGAAATCGAAAGCCTCACTGAAAGCAATAGAAAGAAACGAGCATTACTTAATATAGTAGGAACAGACTTAAAATACTTAGTAGGGACTATGGACTACGAGGATGAACAAGAAATTAAAACAAGACTTAGTTTAATTTATTTACGTGACGTGAAGGTGTTATATAAAATATTTTATTAATTAATTGACGTGTCACGTAGCATTCAATATCGTAATATTTAAAGACTTAGTTTAAACGAACAAAATAATAAGCACTTAATAGACGGACTAAATGACCAGATTAATATAAACACAAAATTTTACGAAGACATTTATAACGTTACAAAACACTTTGAAGTCAACAAGATACAGTGGTGTGAAAAATAATAGGTGCAATATTGCTTAGGTTGAAAAGGTTTTAATTTCCTTAAAAAAGAGTGAAACAAGTGCTACTTAAATGATACATAAAATATGTCTCATGCTCTTGTATCGCCTTATTGCTGTTTCACGTGCATCCAGTTGTTGCTTTTGATTATTTGACCCGTTAATTTTAACCGTTGTTAAAATTCGCTGTGTAAAAAAATAGGTGCATTAGAATGAAGTCACTCTCATTCGTCGTTTTAAGTCAAGAGCAGTAAGTTGTTAGTTTGTTTATCATTTGTTTATAGATATCAATTATTTTAAATATTTTTAAATTGATTTAGAACATGTAAAAATGGGCCGTAAACGACATTGTTCTCATCAGATTAGAGAAGTTATCAAAAATCTTCGAGGTGAAGGAAATACCTATAAAACAATCGCGAGACAGGTTGGTTGTTCTCAAAATATGGTCACGAATGCCTTAAAATGGACCAGCCACCCAGAAACCCGAGGAAGACCAAGAAAAACTACCAAAACCACTGATCGACAGATTACAAGGGCTGTTAAGACCAACCCGTTTATTAGTTCAACCCAAATAAAAAAGGACCTTAACCTAGATTTAAACACCTCAACAATTAGGAGAAGGTTGCTGGAAAACAAACTACCCTCTAGAAGGCCGAGGAAATGCCCATTGCTAACTATTCGACATAGACAAAGACGAAAACACTTTGCGCAGCAGCATCTTCTATGGAGCAAAGAAAAATGGCGGAACATCTTATGGTCTGACGAGTCAAAAATTAATTTATTTGGTGCAGATGGTGGTAAAAAGTTTGTAAGAAGACCAAAACTAAAAGAATTTGCACCACATTATACAGTTAAGACAGTGAAACATGGCGGCGGAAGTGTGATGGTTTGGTGTTGGTCCAATATTCTGGATTAAGGACATTATGAAATCAGCAGGGTACATAAATATTCTGGAAAATGTAATGTTGCCGTATGCTGAGAAAGAAATGCCCCTTAGGTGGTCATTCCAACAAGATAATGACCCTAAGCATACGTCGAAGGCAGCAAAGACGTGGTTTATGAGGAATAAGATCGATGTTATGGAGTGGCCGGCCCAGTCTCCGGATCTAAATCCAATAGAGAACTTGTGGAGTGATGTAAAGAGGGCTTTGGGCCAAAAAAAACATACCTCGAAAGAAGAATTATGGCAATCAGTAAAAAAAGCTTGGGAGTCTATTCCTATTGACAGTTGTCAAAAGTTAGTTGACTCAATGCCAAAAAGGTGTCAAAGTGTTCTTAATAATAATGGATTTGGAACAAAATATTAAGTATGAAGTACATTATACATTAATGAAGTACATTATACATTAAGAAAATCCTTGAAAATTTCATAGATTTTCTTTTATTTTCAGATTACTTTGAGGTTCAAGTTCTTACACCTATTTTTTTGCACATCACAAAATTGTTCAAATTTGTCTGTGGATCAAACGGAACTGTTTTTGTTTTATTTTTATATAATTTGAAAGTGGATACAAATAAATAAATGATGTTAATTTCAAGCGTCTGTGTTTCCATTTACAATTTTTATATGAGTTTTTGAAGATTTTTCAGCACACACCTATTATTTTTCACACCACTGTATATTCCCATTCACATTCCCATTTACATTCCTACCCAATTTCAGCTACTAACAAAGCAGACACCTACTTTTGTCAAATCAGCATTATCAAAAACATTATATTTGTTATTTGTTATGAAAATCATATTCTTGGAAATCAAATAATATTTTATTTGTTAATTTTGCAATTTCTTAGAAATTAAAACATTTACATTAATCAACTTTTTGTTAATTTTGCAATAATGAATTCTTGGAACCTAAAAAATATTTTTAAAGAATTATATTTTATAAATAGAAGGTAAAAGGATCAATAAAGTTACTTTTCGTTAGTCAACCAAACCAAACTGTGTTTTTTTTTTACATCGAGTTGTTACAACTTCGATAACTGGCGCCCGAGCAAGTTATACCAAATATTATCGCGTAAACATAAGAACCGCGTATACCCGGTATACGAAAACAAAATACCCTAAAAAAGTTAAGTTAAAACCGAGCAGTAACACCGCGTTATAAAAGAATCGCGTTAAGTGAAGTAAGGTGTAAACATAAGAACCGCCTCCTCGGTAAATAAAATTGATTTTTAAAATTGCATTTTTTAGACGACTAGTCTAACAATCTCTACCAATAACGCGTAAACATAAGAACCGCATTAAGTACAACGTAAACATAAGAACCGTGTAACCGGTAGGAAAAAGTTAATTAAAGACACGAAAGCTAAAGTGTAACCCAAGCATTTTCTACCAATAACGTGTAACCGCATTTAGTACCGCGTAGAAAAAAGTTAGTTAAAGGCGCGAAAGCTAAAGTGTAGCCCGAACAGTTTTACCAACAACGCGTTACATAAGAACCGCGTAACGGTGAAAAAAAAAATCAAAACTAGTGCGTAAAATATACCACACATTAAAAGCACAGCACAAGCTTTCAATTTGCACTCAAAAAGTGGACCAACCCGTTCCTTAGTAGCGGACTGAAGCAAAGCACTCCGGCACTCCGATGATGCAGCATTTTTTTTTTGTAAGAACTACATATAAAATAAGAACAATATTTAAAATACCTGCCAATCATATCTTGATATAAAAAATTATACACAAACAAATGAAATAAGAGAGTCACATGTCACAAAAGCAAAAAACCGACCTTTATAAACTAACAGAGTCATACTCAAATTTATTTGTTGAACCGGACGCAAAATTAACCTACACGACAACAGCGAAAGGTAAAATTAGAACATTGAATGATGAACCAGTCTACATGAGATCTGTTATGAACCATATATTTTAACATATCTTAACCATATATTAATACTAATTCTAAGAAAACATATCAAAAATTGTATCACTTTCAAACGTATATTCACTTTACTAATTCTAATAAAGATATCAAAATTGTATCACTGTATTACTTTCAAAACACTATTCACTTTGTTAATTCTTAGTACAGATCCATTGATTAAAGAATTGGAGGAAATAATTGATAGGGAAAATGAGAGAGATTTAGTAGGAATGCGAAAGAGAGCCTCAGAAAGAATAGTAAAAATGCAGGATTACAATAAACAAAAGAAAGATCAGAAGAGAGTATGTAAGCAGTATCAAGTAGGGGATTATGTAATGGTGAAAAATTTCGACAGTCACCCGAATGTATGCAAAAAGATATTACCTAAATTTAAAGGACCTTATGAGGTAAGGCAGATTTTACCAAATGATATATATGTAATAGGAGGTGTAGTAGGATTTCAAATTAGCTAAATACCCTATAATTGGGTTTGGGAGGTAGATAATTTAAAGCCATATGCAAATGAAACGGGAACGTGAGTAATAATCGGGACGATTTTATGTCAGAAGGGCCGAATTGTAAGCATAAAAAACAGAATAATTCATACGAAACAAGAAAAAGAGTTAAAATATAAGTACATATGTAAAGGACTAATAGATACACACAAACACACATTATATTTTAGCACACACTACACTTTGGCATACAACCTAGAATAAGCAGAATAAGTAGAATAAGAAAAGATACTCGCGTCATTCGACCAGAAGAATCAGTTAAGATTGTGCAACAGAACTGATCGGTCGTGCAGTATTTTTAATGAGAGAAATAAAGATTTGATAACGTTTAAGAAATTAATTGTGTCCGCTATTTATTCGATTTAAGAAGTAAAGACTATCCTTCCCCCCATCTAAAATTTATGAGAGATTTGGACAATCGCATAGATATCGTTGCCCAGCCATCGGTGTTGTATGCAAAAAATGTAGGCTAAGAAACCATTGCGCAAAGATGTGTAAGAATACTAGACAAGTAAGAAACGTTGAGTATGAAACAGACTTAAATGCGTCGTCACCCACACCATAATTTTTTCTGGATGCGCTTAGAGCTTCTACGTCATCGCCTTCCAGTCCATCACATTCTTCTGTTTCCAATACGATACTGCCATCTTCGTCATACTCATAATTATCATCACAATCAATAGTTCACTACTTTTCAATTCACACTCATCGTCATCAACACCATTCAAACGAGAAACATCGTCATCTCTATCAGACTTATCATCGTCCTCGTCATTGCTTATGCAAAGTCCTCGAACTTCATTAAAGCCGAAAAAAGTAAAACGATCTCCTGCACACAACCCACAACTTTCTTCAACAATTTGAAAACATCTAGCAACATGAAATGTTGTAAATTGGTGCCGACAGACATCTTTTCAAAGTTTCAGAAGTGCCCTCCATCTTTTCAACCTATATCCTGCTGAAATTCATAAACGCTCTGATAGGAAATGTACCACATAGAAAAAATTACAGGTTTTATTATATGGGAATCAAAACCTATGTGGCAGGTGCTAGTCCTTATGAGAAGTAAAATATCCATTCAAACAGGGAGAACGAAAAACTCGGCGTACAAAATATTAAAGATGGGAAGATAGAAGAAACTGTCCATCACAGCTTTTTACAAATAAATCAATCAACCAATTTTTAACTGAACAAATTACAATACTTGCAAATTCGAAATCCTCTAAATTCTAAAGCCTAAACCTTACCTATTATTTATGTAATAGAAAATAGACTTTACAATTATAAAGAAATGTTAAAAAAAAATATTTATAAAACAATTTTCTAACAAAAATTAAAAACTAACGATTCTATTCTGGTAACAACTGATCATAAGTATAAATTTGAAAAAGTTTCTCTGTAGTCTGTCGCAATACCTCAGCCATTGCATCCTCCATAATTGGTCGCATTTCTTCAGACACGGATCGCCAATTCTCATTTAAAAACACATTCATTTTCTCGCCCAAAGTGTTGTCTCCATTAAAGAGATTATCCAAATGTACTTTTGTGTCGGCAATGCTGTATTTTATTTTGACATCATCAATTTTTAAGTGTTCACTTCCGTTTTTAAAGTAACGACTACCTGCGACATTTGCAAGAACCTTTACATCAGCTGAAATACAACAACAACACAAAATTTACTTCCGCTATTCAAAAAAGAAAAAAAAAACTTACATAAATTCGCCATGCAAATTCCTTCACCCAAAAGTGGCATCATCATTATCTTTCCTCTAAGCGAATATTTTGCCTTCAAGTTTATTTGTGGAAAATGCAATTGCATTATCAGCGTATTGTTGTTTATATTTGCAATTACATTTTCAACATCAAAGTCAGATAGTCCACGAACTTCAATGTCTTTGTACGTGGAATGCAGGTACACAGCTCCAGAATCCTGATCAAGTTTGACTTCTGGGACAAGTAGGGGCTCTAATGGAGGTATATGAAGCTGTGGAATACCAATGGGCATTCTGTCGCGCAAATCCTCAACACAATTTTTAATACATCCATTAAGATTTGGATCAGATCGTCGACAAATGCGAAAATTTGCAGCTGAGAATGATTGAAATTATATTAAAAACTATGATATCTATACTATATCTTTTTTTACACTTACGCAATAAAGCAGCAAATGTTCCAGCGAAAATGTAGGATATTAATATGATAGATAAGTATGGTTTTAGTGCTTGGGAAGACATCGTGTTTTATGAATGAATTGAGACTATGCACTGAATAGTGACATAAGGTTTCGAAGAAAACTTTTGCCATTTAAATTTTATTGCTGATTAGGGGAAAAGCATAAATTAAAATTGAGATCATAGCACAGCTAACAGGTGTCCGGTAATTCAATATTACTTAATTGCAGTTTTTTTTTATGTTGCTTAAAGCAAGCATGCTTTGATGACTAATAATATATTCTAGTTTTTTTGTTTTTTTTTTTGGTTTGTAAAAAATATATAATTTTAATATTTACAACGAGGACAGACAATAGATATCATGTTTACTTTATGAGTGACCAGAAGAAGAGTTTTGTTGATCGTTGAGTTGGTTACTCCAAAGAGAATTCAACCTGAAATGAAGAAATTTGTATGTTATGCTTTATGCAATTGTTTTATATTTGTTTATAATAGTCAAATGGTATTTTGGCCAGAAAAAAAAATACACAAGTCTTATGCTCACTTTCTTTAAATGTTTTAGAGGTCACTGAATGTGAATCCGAATTTCAACTTTGCTAACTCCTACGCAATAAATATGTCTACCTTTTTTAGATTTTTGCAAAAAAGTCACTATGCACTCTGTTGGAACACTTTCTAATACAAAAACTAAGACCATTAAATTTCTAACAAGAACATTATGCTATTTAAATTTTTGTTGAGGATCGCAAACTTCAATTTTGCTCAAAAATTTCTATGAGGTCAATTGACACTCATTATTATTACCTTCAAGTTAATTGAATACTGCTTGCAATATACCTATCGATCTATTTTATCTTTTAATACAATAAATTTTCGATCAAAAAGGTTCATAGAAGAAAAGTTTTGGGGTAGCTTTGATTTTTTCATATTTTATGTTTTTGGAGGTGCGGAATCCGTATATTAGATTTTCCAACAAAATTTTCAAAGATTTTGGAGTTTTTGATATATTTTACCATGAAGGATTAGTTTTTGGTTACTTTATGTTCTGTAGTATTGAAGAAAACTTAATTTCCCAAAATCAGAGCCTAAAATTGGCAACGTAGCTATAATATTTTCCAAATTGCACCTCTTCACACTATCAATTTTTGAGACTTCAAAAATGTTAAGCAGGGTGTATCGTTTCATCGTTAAATAACGGTTATTTTTTCTGATTGTTTTGTAAACAACTCATCGGGTTTCGATGATAATTTTTAAACAAAAGGTTTTTAGCAATTTTCAAATAATGTTATATCAAAATTTCAATTTTTTTTTTTTTTTAAATTTTTAAAAAAGGTTCATGACCCTATTACATATAACCTTTTTTTTGTTCAGTGCATTTTTAAATGTCGTACTTTACATTTTTTTACACCCGGCCACAAATGAATGAATTTCAGATTTTTTTGCGCAATAATATTATGCAATAATTGCAATAATAGACAGTTAAAACAAAATTTGAATAACTGCCAGATTTTTTTTAATAAAAGTTTTAAATTTATTTCTAAAAATGAAAAAGAAAATTTGTAAAAAAAAAAACTAAGACATCTCTGGTATACAAAAATGTATGGAACTATAAGTGACCAACTATCACTGCCTTATCAAAGCAGATTGCATGGTAATACAATTTTTGTTTGTACCTAGAGTAAACAGGAAGTTATTGGTACTAATACGCAAAAAAAAGTTGAATTTAATGAATGAATAATGGAGCAGGTCAAAATTCTGGCTTCAAAATTCTGCTTTTCAAAATTCTGTTTTCTGCTTTTTTTCTGTCTAGCAAAATTCTGCTTTTCAAAATTCTGGCAATCGATATTTAAGAAAAAAATTCTGCTTATTCTGTATTAACGAAAAAAATATTCCTATCAAGTTTTTTCGAACTTTGTCAACAAAAATTATCATAAACGTATAACAAGTTTTATAAAAAAAAAAATATAAAAAAAAATATAACAAACAAAATATAACAAAAAATAATAAATTACAACAAAAAGAAACTAAATAATACCAGATATGACTGTTTTTTGCTATCCACTTTAGATAGAATAAATTGTAAATTGCGAAACGCATTTTAGAGTTGAGGTCACTTGAACTTTAAAATTTAATTTATTAAATCACCCCACTTAAAAATAAAAACAAAAAATAATTTTCATTATTTTATTTTTTCTTTACATAAACTTAGAACAGAATATTTATTATAAAACAAAAGAGAAACCTTATATTCGTTAAAATAAATGAGATGATTATTTTACCAAATTTTGCAAATTATGAAAAAGTTTGTAAAATGTTAAAAAGCGCGCGCTTTTTTTATAATTTGCAGAATTTTGTAAAAAATGATTTTTACAGTTTTTAATTGTAATTTTGAACGAGTTTAAGCATCTGTGAATCGAAATGAAGACAATGCATGAGAGAAGATAAGACTTCAAAGGCATTCAATGTTACACCATCTGGCAAAGTGGGTCGTTTTGTGAGTTTTTGTAATGTATAATACATCCAATCCGCGTAAGTTTTTCTTGCAGGCCTACATAATATATTGGACAAGCATTTTTGGTGATTTTGATTGCTTAATTTTCGAAGATTTATAAGCGTAAGTTTAATATTTGAAGTGAAAAGACTTTATTCGAAAGGTTTAAAACTGTACCTCAATTAAAAAAAAAAAATCTTTGTAAACGTCTGAAGTCAAAATTAATTCCCGGCCTACATTTTCTTCATTGAGTAAAGAATCAATCGAGACCATTTGTTTGCTGAAGCTACCTTACCTATTGGAAATGTTTAACTTTTTCAAATATTAGTCCCCGAAAATATAGTTTAAAATGTAATGCACAAATTAAAATCAATAATACTCACGCTTGTGTTAACAGCTTTGTGTCTTTGATCAAATTATCAGTTGGCAGTTCTAAAACACTGTCATCGTTATTACTCCTACAACTTGTTGAAAGTTCTTCACTATCAATTTCGAGTATTTCCATATTTTCTATAACATGATCAATTTGGGATTTATTGCAGCTTCCTTGATTATAAAATTGTTCTCCAAATTTCTGCATAAACTCTTTGGTTTTTTCGGTAATTTTAATTTCATAATCCTTCCATAAGGATTGATTTTCAAATACAATTTTTAATATTGTTTGAAATTCATGATAAATTTCAAGAATCAATTCAACTGGTTTGCTTTTTCCAGTCACATTTTTTTGCAAATATTTGTTGGTATTATCGAAAAAGTCTTTGCGAACTTTTAGAAAACTCGAAACGTACGATCGAATTTCTTCAGATGTGATTAAACGAGTTTTATTGCGAATGTCTTCGAATACATCTTGAAATTGTTTCCTAAAAGAAATTAACAAATATTTTATAAATTATCTGATTAATATTTTATTTGTTTTGCTGATAAAATAAACTTACACATGAATTTCAACATCTTGTTGGTATCTTGTTAAAGGTGATTTGTTTAGGAATTCCCGAGTTCTATTTAATATCGATTTGAGACGAAGATGAACATTTGAGTTAACAGCACTTAGGCTTTGTGCAATCGATTCCCATTGGTTGTCGAGAGATTCGGAATTTGCGATCTGAAAGAGGATTTGGGAAAGCCTTGTCAACACATTCGGATATGAAACTATTGTAATATGAGCTATTTTTGAGTTGAAAGCGTCTTGATTAGTTGAAAGCAGTTAAGAAATAACAATTTAATTTAATGAAAATATTTTCTAAGGAAACATAAATACTTAAATAAATGAATTAAATTATTTTGGAGTTTTTTTTGCTATACAGTACTTATAACAAAAACCTACATGATATAAGTAACAATAAAAAATTGTATGAAAAGCAAACACTGTTGATGAGAATGTACACGCTTTTATGTGAACTTTAATTACTCGCATGAATTATATATTTTTACTAAATGTTAAAACTATTGAATTAAATATGGGTGAAGAAATAACAAGAGTACCTAATTCGATAGTAACGACCCAAAATACTTTTGGAAAATTTGTTCTGACAAATTAATATTAAAAGTGAGCCAAATAATATTGAATTGAATCATCATATTCCGCAATTTAATGCCTTTGACTAGGAAAACTGTTCGTGGGTTACATGCGAACAGCAGCTGCAGCAGCATTTCACAGCTTACGGTGTTTCATTTCCGAATACAAAACGTGCTTGCTTTCTATCATGGATTGGATCGGAGATTTTGGGCAAATGATATGATTCTTTTAATTTGACATTACAAAATTACGTTATAACTTCTTTAAAAGCCGCATGCAAAAAAACCAATCATACTCCGAGTGGATGCAGAGCTACGAGATCTTGCAAAAAATTGCAACATTCGAAAAATAATTTCAAATTTTTAAATGTCACTTGTAATAAGTGTGGGAAGGGAGGCCTTTTTTGAATGTTTGTGTTGTAATGGTCTACGAGTAAACACACAAAAATGAAGACTGAAGTGAAATACTTAGGTAACATTGTTAGCTCTAAAGGTGTGCGTCCAGCTCAAAGCAAGGTGGAAGCTATCAGAAAATTGCCTCTTCCTACAAGTCTAAAAGAGCTACAGTCATTCATGGGTAAGCCAAACTATAACAGTTTTTTTTTAAGTTTTTCCCAAATGAACTTAGAAAACAAGATGTTTGGTTTCAATGGCTCGCTCCACAAAAAAATGCCATTCAAAATTTGAAACAACAAGTGTTGGATGCAACATACTTAGCTCATTTTCAACCAGATCTACCCTTTGTCACTGCAACAGATGCTTCATATTATGGAATAGGTGCGGTAATCTCTCACCATAATCCAAACAGTACAGAACAGCCCATAGCCCATGCATCGAAAACGTTATACAATTCGCAACGGAATTATAGCCAAATCAAGAAAAAGGCCAGTATTTATATGGCCGATTCGTTATTTAACCCAACAAAAAAAGCTTTCAACGATAACAACTGATCATTTAACTCGATGGGCATTAACTCTAATGAGATTTTCCTACAAGTCGTCAAATAAAAACGCTAACGCTGATGCATTTTCACGATTTTCCTCAACGTAGACGCACTTTCTAAGTTCCCGTTTGCAAATCCCGCCTTAAATTACAACATCAACTAATAAAATAAAAGCTTTTTCAAGAATATTTGCATGTACCATGAACCTCTACGGATACCTTAATTCGTAACTGGATTAAGTATCATCTGAAAACTCAACAGTTTCAGTTCGCTTCTCTCTCTCATCGAATGAACACGCCTTTATGTTAACTTTAATTACTTTCATGAATTGTTATTATATATTTTCTAAATTTAAAGACTTTTATTTTCCAACACAACAACTGTCTTACCTGCTTTTCCTGCAACAATAAACTTCCCATAGCCACCATACTTTGAAAGTGCTTGGTTTGTCCATTCAAGTGAATAATTTTCTCCTGAAAACTACTCACACCATGTTCCTGTTTCATAATTTCAGACTCTAAGTTCATTAAAAATTCATGTATTCCATTCACACACTCAGCAACTCTTCTGAGCTCGTAGTATTGCAAAAATAATGAATTCAGTAGACATTGCTTCATAATTCTTGGGTGGATTTTTGTAGTTAACCCAAATGTTTGACGAATCGGTTCTGATATGAAAGGATCTTCTGGATTACAAAGGCCATCGCTTTCAAAATCCACTAAATACAGCATTGACTTGTCTTCGATGTAGAATTTTTCTTCATACAATTGAAATGGTTGAGTTTGTGGTATAAAATGGTCTAGAGAATGTCCAGCTGGGAGAACAAAATAGAATTTATTTCGCATTATTCCAGTATCTCTCTCCATAGAACCACAAAGGTCATGCATGGTTGTTTTTTGATCGACCACATAGCTAAAAAACTTGCATCGATTTAACCAGAAAACTGTGAGAACTTTAACACTGAGAGCATCATCCAGCTTTGTGTAAAATGTCAATACCGGCTTGGTAGTTTGTACCTCATCAAGTGCTTCATAGCCACGTTTTCGTCCATCAGCTTCTAAAGCAAGCTGCAGCCATGGCTCGATGGACCTACTAAATCCTTTGCTTAACCTATTTTCAAAAAATAGTTGAGTGTGATGACAGAGTTCATTTTTTCCATTGTTTGACTTCGTTATAGCTATGCAGCCATGGGGTTTATGTTTTATACTCATTAAGACATCAAACATAGAGCCATCTTGCAGGAAAGGGTAAACGCCACATATTATCTCGAAAGCAACAATTCCCATTGACCAATAGTCTACACTATTTTTATATTCTGCTGAATCTACAATTTCTGGAGCAAAGTAATTTCTCGATCCAACCATACTTCCTCCTATAATTGTTTCCTTGTCAAGGATTCGAGCATATCCCATGTCTGTCAACTAAGAGTTAAATTTAATGTCAAGGTTTATTTTATTCAATCAAAACACAAAACAAACTAATCAATCACCTTGTATATTGGCTGTCCATCGGTGTTATATTTTATAACAATATTATCAGGCTTAATATCACGATGAGTTATTTTATATCGATCATGCAAATGATATACCGCCTTTCGCAACGCACCTAGAACTTGCCGTACATCATGTTCGCTGAATCCATTGACATTTTCGATTTGATGTAATTTTGAACGTAAATTGCCACCATCACAGTACTCCATTGCAATTACTGGTAATTGTATTTTTTTGTTTTGCTCGGCAACTAAATTCGCACACAATTCGGGACAAGCACGCACGATGTTTTCAATGTTGATATCTTTCATCCACTCGGATTCTTGCTGCCATCTTGTTTTCAGCTTAGACCTTTCATCCAGTGCAAGTTTGTCCAAATCGACAGAGCATCTTTTAATTGCTGAAATTGGATGTTTTAGTAAAAATACTGTGTGACAAAAAGAAAGGGTAAACAAATATACGCGGGCGGAGACCTATCACGTTTAGTAGAGCTTGCGCACTGATTACAAAACTTCATGTATAAATTCCATAACACCCTCAAAATCTGGACTTAGGGCCAAAAAAACGGCAATTTGATCCATTACAAATACAATGAACGAGTGGGTCGCACGTACTTGCTCTAAAGTTCGAAATCACTGTGTACGTTAAAGCTTCTTTATATAGTTTTTTTAAAATAAATAATTTTATACAAAAAAAACCCACTCCTTCTTGCATTCTCTATCATTGTAATCGTTTCTAGCCTTCCGCTCGAAAAAGTGAACAATCTTGAAATAGTGAACATGGCTGGTTTTTATTACTACACTATATCGAGCGTCTACTGTATTATTTTAGGTTTTAATACATATGATTTGAAAAGAATCGTTTTATTTTTGTTTGTTTTTTCACTTATCTGTATGAGTTCAAATGGTTATATCTCGTGAACTAAGCATTTGTTTCAAAATTTTTATATCTTTTTGGTAACTGCAAACAAAGTGCACGTTTTTGAAATGATAAACCAGTGTCGAGCCATACAATGTTTTTTTAATAAAACATTACTTTAATCAGTGGAGACATATTAATGCATTCAATGGGCTCTATCTCTGGTCTCCGGCCTTTTTGATACCATTCAATTTACATTTATTGGATCATTAAAGTAAAACATAGTCTATTATAGTTATTTTTTAGAATTGGTTGTATTACAGAACGCAGCGTTGGTATACGAAATTTGGTTTTCGTGATGTATATTTTTATTACAGTGGATTATTTTGGTGACAGTTTTCGGACAAATTAATATGTAAAAGGATATATAAAAAGTTACACATTTTCGATGTGTGAAATTTAACTTCGAAGAAAAATATTTTAGTTAGGGGAGAGATATTTGGACGTGATAGCCACGGATGTACCTCACCGTTCCGGTGTAAGTATTTGGGTGGGTAAGTCCTCGAGTGCAACAACGTCAAAGCACCCTATCTCTCAAAAATCAGAACTCAACACAATATTTGTAAGCTATATGGAATAAATCAGGCCTCACTTCTATAAAAAAAAAAATGAATAGGCATGAAAATGCGTAACGACTGTCTAGATTGGAACAGCAAAGACCCCCCTCCGACGAGCTACTGTGAGCAGATGCAAGCATACCTAGCGGTTTCTGGTCTAAACACCAGGAGAGGCAGAATGCACCTGTCTTTCTGGTGGGTTCACAGGGACAAAGGTATTTTTTGTAAGATTTATTATTTTTGAGGATAGCCTTTGTTT
This sequence comes from Meliscaeva auricollis, assembly GCA_948107695.1. NCBI lineage: Eukaryota > Metazoa > Arthropoda > Insecta > Diptera > Syrphidae > Meliscaeva > Meliscaeva auricollis. The sequence continues at coordinate 43,221,050 of OX403616.1, forward strand.
TCCAATACATTGATCTGCTTCGGGGTTTAAACCTTAGATTAACTCAAATAAAAGTCTTCTTCTTATTTAACACCTCTTAATTTCGTTACAGTTTGCTGGATCAGCTAGTATTCAATTAAATTAACTTGAATACTTTTGTTCGATTATTTTCGAGTTTTTTCGAGTTTTCTCGTGTGTTTTTCGAGTATTGTCGAGTATTTATGAACAGGTAATTACGAGTAATTTTGCTTGTGGGTATCGAAGACCATATACTCATGAGTTCAATCAATTTATTTGGCTTGACTTGTGCAAAATTTTTAGTTGTGACCAGAATGACTACTAGTATAGAGAGAAAATGATCGAGTATGAGCGTTCATTTTAGAAAAAATTAAATTGTTCGAACAGATTCGAACATACTCATTTGGAACTTTGGTCTGGATGTTTTCCTATTACTGTTATCATTATCTTTTGGGTTTCGTTTGAAATAAAATTTAGTTATATTTTCTTGATTTGTTGCAACAAACTTTGAAGCAAATAAGTTTTAGACAGTTGGCACATTCTCTTAAAGTGAAGCTAAATTTTCCGAAAAAAAAATTTGATTTCGGAATGATCAACACAGACGGAAATTAATATACCTTACCTCCCCTCAGTATAAAACAAAAATTACGAATACAAAATAAAAAGTAAATCAATTTAAAAAACGATTATAGTAGAATTGAAAACAACATTTTTTTATAATATGTACACTTTTTAAAACGTGGTTTAATTACATCAAAACAACAAACACTCATTGTGAACAAAAAAACGCCGATCAAATAAATAGCAGTGCTGTTTTTCTAAGCACGATAAACCTATGGATTAAATAAGAATTTTACTGAGAACAATTCGAACAGCTATTGAGCAATAAGGCTTGTCAAAACCAAACTAACGCACTGCGCCACGACAGTGCGACAAGAACTTTTATATGAAAAACACATTGCGCTTTGTCGCATTTGGTGTGGGTACTCTCATATGACGCTGTATAAATAAATTTTGCGGTTGTCGTGTAGCACTGTTGCACTTTGGTTTGGGCAAGCCTTTAAGTAATATATGGTTGCATGTCCTTTGTTGGTTATATCAGTCTCCAAACTGCGTTTCTGGGATTCGACAAGTAGTTGGGACCTTTTGGGTGGAATGGATTTTTATGACCGCTCAACTACGACTCACAAGTCGTTGTTATTTATTTGTTTTTATTCAAAATTTCCTTTTTGTATATGAGAACACAGATTATGAATAAAATCCAGGTCGGACAATTGTGCAGGCCTCTCCATGACCTCAATGTTTTGGTCTCGAAAAAACTGCTTAGTGCAACGCTGTTTGGCAGGTGTGTTTCCAGTTGGTGTCGTGCTGAAAAACCTGTTTCAAGGACTTTTTGTCTTCGGAATCAGGAAGCATGATGTTTAGCAATTATTGTACGTAATAATGGTGGTACATTTAATCTTTAATAATATTAGGCCAGCACCATAGTATGGAAAGCATCCGCAAATCATGATACTAGATCATATTCTCTTCGACTATAAAAAACAATTTTGGTTTCGTCAGTCTACATTAAGTTACTTAACTTCTGAGTCGACCACGACAAATGATCTTTTGAACATTTAAAATTTTTTGCTATGTGTGTTGTTTTCTTAGAAATGAGACATTAATAGACAACAAGCTTTGACGTGTTATGTTCTCCCAGACGTCTTCTAAAAATGTGCATACCACAAGATAAGTTTAGATCATCTACTATTTGTGACGCTGATGAAAGAGGAGTTGCTTATACCTATCTTACCATTGTTGAATGGGAGGTGTTATTCCGGACGAGTTTTTCTAATACTTCCTCGTACTTCATGGTATAACTTATCGTTGCAGAACAACATATAAGTAGTTGTACTATTTCGTTGCGCATTTTCCACATTTTTCAATCATGTAATAATATGGACTTTATGCACTGTGCATAATATGAGAGCGACCAACAAATAAGCGAATGAACGAAGAAATGAAATTTTATACATTTCTAATAAGCTATTTTAAATTTAAAAAAAAAAAAAACTATTTTATTCGATTCTACAAAAATAAACTTTGAATTCGCAAAATCGAATCTCTGTAATTCAGCAACAAACGAACATGTATTGTCGGATTATATTTGTAAGATTTGAAGTGCTTGAATTGATATAAGATTTGTTGTGTGGGTGGAATGTAAGGTCAAAATTAACTTTCGAATGGATTCGAAAGTACCATCGAGTTTCATAGTAAGGCCCCTGTAATGATTGTATTGTAATTTTTTATTTAAACACACAACGCAGTAAGTAGGAATAAGTATTAATTCACAAGGAATGAGTAATCCAACTCAATTAAAAATGTGTATTTGATAAGGAATAAAATTTTCTCTAAACACATTCTTTTGCAAAAAGGCGAGAAGTTAGGTCGGGAAATCTTACAAAGACAAATAACCATATAAAAATAAAGTAACATATAGGTACATAAATATTTTTTTATAATAATTATCTGGGCAACTTCGTTAGGGTTTTGCTTTCAATGCAGAATTGCAGATAAACCTACAAAGCGAACATTTTGCAACCAAAACGAAAAACAAAAGCATTTTGCGACGCAAAAAGACGATTGCATTTTTGCATGCTTAAATTCATTCTGACCAAACAAATTGGCTTTGATCAAATTTTTCTGTTGAGGTATCTATTCTTATAGAAAGTTTACAAATATATATTTTTTGTAAGAAGATCTACAAGATCAACAAAGTCCTAAACTAATAAATTAAACTTCATAAACAATCCAAAGGTATTTTATTTTATTTCTTGCTCCCAGGGTTTGTATTCTAGGAATTTTTCAAGGTTGTGTTTTCCATTTATTACATACAAGATTCTTATTTCGTCAAGCTGTTGCCTCAACAAAATATAATCTTTCAAATTCAATTAAATCGTAACTTTTTTTCTGAGAATAAGATAAACAACTATAAAGTGTTTAAAATTCAACATTGTGTTGGAAATTGCATTTCTAAGAATTTATTATCAAAGGCTCTGCTCTACCGCTGCATTGGAGCTAAGAAGGGTGCGATCAATGATAAGATATATTGCGGTCCAAGCATGTTTTGTTTATTTAATTTAATTTATTATCTGTAGGTATGTATATGTATGTATGTACCTACTGAAATTCCAGTTTCCGTATTAATCCACAGCGAAACTTCTCCAAATGCACCGGAACCAAGTTCTTTGACAAATTTCCAATTGGTTTGAGTTTCTCGATAGGTAAACATGTTTTTTTTTTTATTTGAGTTAAACTGAAATTTAAACTATTAACATGAAATAAAATATAATTAAAGCGAGGAATAGTTTAATTTTTATTGCTTGTATTCACAGCAAGGAATTTATTTCACACCCTCTATGACCATTGACGAAAAAACAAAACTGAAAGTAGTGACAGTGACAGCTGAACAGATGACAGCAATGTCAAAAAATGTAGTAGAACAAAAGCAAATATACATGAGTCTCGATTTATGGCTTGCCCAAAACAAAGTGCGACAGTGCGTCACGACATGTGCGACATGACTTTTATTATGAAAAACGTTTTGCGCTTAATCGCATTTGGTGTGGGTACTCTCATTATGATGCTGTGTAAATAAATTTTGGCGTTGTCGTGTCGCACTGTCGCACTTTGGTTTGGGCAGGCCTTTAACTGGTGTATCAGGTCAAGTACATAGGCATTAAAAGCCTTTTTTTAAATTATTGAATGACTTACATCATTGTTTTATATACAATGCTTACATGAGATCTATTTTTTTATACGCCCGGGCTATGTTGCACGAAAAAAACGCTACGGGGCTTATCGAAAACACTTGGCAGCAATGCGAATGAAATGACATAAAAAAATAATAAAATGTTTCCAATATACAAAATGACATAAACAAAAAATAAATAGTGGGGTTCACATGGCTCGACAAAACATACGATGCTCGTCCATATGAAAGGAAAAAAAACCTCATTTTGGCTGGAAATCAAAACTTTTCGATTTCTGTGGAGCCATGCTCGCGAGCATGTTGTAGAGCATGCTTGCCTATGTGAACCCCCCTAATAACAAAAATCTTTTTCTGATTTGTTTAATTGTTTGCATTTTGTCTTTTAATAAATTCAATAACATATTTATAAAGAAATTTCAGAGCATTAAATGCACACACTTTAAAATTTAAATAAAGTAATTTATAAGTAAAAAAAAATTAATTCTTTCTACACCAATCGCCATCTTTGTGTTTTCATTTTTATACAATTAATCGATAATTTTGGTGTTTTCATACAAAAGGTGTGTTTTTTTGTCCGCCCGGGCTAAATTGGTCGAACAGAGCTTTTTTTTGTTCAGTGTCAAAATAGCCCCAAGAGCTATTTGTCGAGCGGTGGCATTCACGGGTGCCTGGAGAGTTCTGCGGATGTATTCTGCAACATTGTTGTAAGCACGACGTTTCCTGTGAGTTAGCCGGTGTTGGCACTAGGGGTTTTTGGGTTTGGTGCTCGAAGAAAAAAGTAAAATATTTATTCGATGTATGCTTTAAATATTGTTACGAATATAGAAGCGAACACACCCAGACGAAATGACACATGTAGGTCATCATAGGTGTTATGATGCATTACTAAAGCTCTGATCGCTTTCATCCGAACTTCAAACTTTCGAACTTCGAACGGAACGAAATGGAACGGAACGAAATCTGTCTATATCTGTCTGTATTTGTCTCTTTTGCTTAACGAAACTGGAGATCCCTCGATACTTCAAAAAAAATATGAGGTCGGTGAAGGGATCGGGACAGTTTAATTTTGACAGTGATAAGTGATTGTGAAAGTGTAATTTGGAAGTGTTAATTCTTGTAAATTGTAAAGAGTAATAGTGAAACAGTTTGTTATAAGATAAAAGTGTTTGTTAATTGAGAATAAATAAAATTGTATAGTAAAAAGTAGAAATAAGTTTTGTTTGAATCCAGAAAAATATTACAGTATCAAAGTAGTAATTAATTGCATTTAAGCAATATATTGGAGTATATTAACCATAATTTTCCGTCCAAAGCGAAAGTGGGATTTGCATTTGGCTGGCGAAGAAATACTTGAAAATAATTTGGCAAAAGGAAATGTCAAATGTCAGAAAATGACATTTTTTGCGATGTTAATGAACGCATTCAGAAATAACTTCAAAACAAATATCATAGAATTGGGGTTGAGGGATGAGATAGTTCATTAGGCTAGGACCACAGCGGGGTAAAGGTGTAAGATTTAGTTTTCCTATTCGCGAAGGAGGATTTCACCAGGGGAGGGCATCTTCTAAGCGAGTGTTAGCCCAACACATGATAAACAGAAAACAAGGTATGCTTATTATGAACGCCACGTCGCCATTTTGGAAAACTGATGACGTAGTAGTCATCTCCGATGCTAACAATCGAGTTTTTTTCAGTTTCATTGTTGTTGTTTTCAATACAAAAAAATGTTTTGTGCAAATCCATAACTGACGTTCGGGCGAACTGCCGATGAGAAAGATGACTATGACGTCACAGAAAACCTGCCAAAAATTTAATGAGCATACCTTGTTTTCTGTTTATCATGGCCCAACAGATCATTATTTATATCGAATAACAAAAGAATAGAGGTGGAAGATGATTTGTAGGTTGTCGAATAAAGAAAGAAGAGTTTAGTTGGAATAAAAACGTTGCAGGATGAAGCCGTCTACTGCATTGTTATAAGGTAAAACTTGTTATAGGGAAAGTGTAAATTGTGTTAGTTTTGGTGATTTTTAGACTAAACAACTCGCTCATAAAAATCACCGTGGGGGATAGTTTTTGTGCTATAACTGCGAATAAGGGTTGTGAGGTGAGTCAGTTTTTGATTATTATGTGGTTGTGAGTGATATTGAACGACGGCAAGAAAATACAAAGTTATCCATCGGAAGCGGACCAAGAAGTTTGGGGGTACTCGTCCTTCTGAAGACCGTTAAGAAGTCCCAGTGCCAAGTCAAGTCCCTGAAACCGAAAAATTAAAGGGCGGTACAAAGCCCTGAGACGGGCATTAAAGGAACCCATTCACAAGTAACATTTTAAAAACGTTATTTTTTATTATTTTTTATAAACGAGTGCCAAACACGAAATACGACACCCTATTCAAATAAAAACCCAGAATAAAATAACATCCCCGCACCAAAACCAAATTTAACATAGAAGCGATCCGAGACACCAACCTCGAAGCGGATATAACTACCGGATGCTGAGGTTGCATAATCTTAGGGGTTTATTTTAAATCGGCCGTTGGCAGTTACGAATTGTCGAATTTCAATTTATTTAATTTTTGTTGTAATTTTTCTTCACGTAATTTTAATTTAATAATTTTATACGTGTGCAAGAGCTTCGGAAGTGAGTGGAGGGAAGCGAACCTTGTGACACTAAGTCGGTAAGGTTGAAGCTGGTTTCCCCCGACCGCCTTCGCGACGTTATTAGGCCCCATAAAAGGTGCATCCACCTACAGAGCGCTCTTTAGGCAGGTTTCGGGTGAAAACGATAGGTTTTCTCGGAAGGGGTGAAGGGTGGGACTGGGATTGGCCCAAAATTGGAATTGTCGACATCGGTGTTGAAGAGTGCATATCTTTTGGGTGCAATTAGAACCCAAAACATATTTACTTGAGTGCGGCATATCGATCCACCAACGAATTGGTCGCGTCGTGACATGACCTAAAGAACTCTTTTTTTTTGCTTTTGATTAATTTATATTTACTATAATTCTTTTTTTATTATTAATACATACCGATAATGGTTTTACGCAACCTTTATTTTTGATTTCCAATTGATGTTTGAAACGATTTTTCGGGTGATTTTAATCTAATGGCACTTTTAAGATTATTTGAAACCAAAATCCACTCAAACCGAACATAATGACTAAATAACCTAATTTCATAAGCTAAGAAAAAACAAAAAATGGTATTTTCGTTAATAGTGGTGGATTTTTTTTGAGATATTTTGGTAAGGTAACAGTTTTCAAAGGTGGAAACTTTGCACCGGAGTCGAGTTGTCGTGAGTCGGGCTATACCAATCCCACCCCAAAACTGTTCAAAACTCAAATAGATCAACAACAAACGGCTTCATTTCAATACTGAACCCTTACTGTCTTGAATTTGAGATCTCTATAGTTGCTAAGTTTATAAGGGTATACCAATCAGAAGTTACCCAGTGTGGGTTGCACCCCGCCACTTTTTATGGTTTTAATTTTTGTTGGTCTGATGACGTCTGGCAACGTTTCTGCTTTACCTAAATTTCTGTTATTTGTATCCTTTAAAAACGTTAACAATTGCTATGTGGACACCAATTTTCAGCTTCGTAAGGTCAGGTTTTACTTATAGACTGGTATTCACCAAGCGCTCATAAGTTATGTGCGCTTATATCGGAGTTTTTGGAGAAATATTATTTACTTATGAGTGGTTTCGATCACTCCTAAAGTTGACTACGCTGACTCCGAAAACTTCGATATGAGCGCTTATAACTTATGAGCGCTTGGTGAATACGGCTCTGAGTGTTTCTAAAAATTAAGGTTTGATGACTCTGGCTGCTCGTTTTTCCAACTTACGCTTGTGCCGATCTTGTTTTTTAATTACATGTTAGTTAAGTCTTTTTGCATACATTTTGATATAAACAAAACCTGTTAGGTTATTTTTAGCATTGTATGTTATTAGGTTTTTTATAATCTATTTTTATATTTTTTGTGTTTATCCCAACTAACGCTTCTTCCAATTTCCCCCTTATAATGATAAAAAACTATAATTATCAATTTATCACTGAGGACGTTTTTTTTACTAAAAAAAAAGTTGCTTGTTGAATCACCGTTACCTACATTCCCTCCAATTACGACTTCCACCTGTGGGATTTTTTCTTAACTATCAATAGAGCTGGCGGTTCCCACAATATTTGTTTTTGCACCTTATAACTTTGAATTTTTGGTCGCTAGCTTTCCGGATATTAAGAAGCTGAAAGTATAGCGGAGCGGCTGAGATGGACACGTGGAGCGTATGAACATCAACGCACCAGCCCGACGAGTTCTCGAAATAATCAAAAAATGGTATGATAATTCCAAAAATAAAATGCAAAATTGAAAATCAATCAACGTATAATTGTATTAAACTAAAAAAAAAAACAATTGACTTAAAAATGTATAGATATTCGATTTTTTTTCTTATCTGTATAAAAAGCTATCACATCCTGAGATAATGCTGATGAGTTTTTTTTTTCATTTTCTCTTACACAGGGAATAATTCGTCGTAGGTGAAAGATTCCATGATTTTACCAGCAATCGAAAAGAATTTCTTCTCCAAAGCTCGTTCGATTGGTGGAATTAATTCCATGGTGAATGTTTCAAAATTCTGATTGATTGTTTCGTTGATGATATCACCGAGTGTTTTGTCCCCGTTAAACAAATTATACAATCGAATTCGTCCTTTTCCCATTTTAATCTTGACTTCCAAAGATTGAATGCCAACACGATCCACTTTTTCACTGTCAGTTTTGATTTCAAACAACACTTTTACAAATGCAGTGAAGTTGGCTGCAATAGAAATTATTATTGATTATAAAAAAACGATTGAAACAAAAACAAAAAAATTACTGAAATTTCCGCTAAATCTTCCATTGCCCTTCAGAGGGAGAGCCAACAATTGCCCACTCACATCGTAGGTCCCTTCTCCATGGAGTCTTGGTAAAATCATTTCAAAATCTATGTGTCTACCTTGGTCCAGTGCGCTAAAATTAAAAAAAAAAGTAAAGGATTAATGGTTTGAAAAATATGCACACAGACGCAGTGTGGATTCTTACTTCAATTTCTTGATTTCAAAGTTCGCAGCACCATAAATATTCAAATTTTTGGTTTTTATAGTGAAACCATTTTGTCCACCATCCAATATGTTAAGATCACCTATATAAAGAGGCTCTAATGGAGGAACATTTAGTTCTTTAATACCATCACCTAGGTACGGTCTCATTTCGTGGACAGTATTTCGAATGCACTCATTGATTTTTGGATCATTTCGATGGCAAATGTGAATGTAATCCGCTAAAGAGAAAGAAATCTTATAGTTAGTTAGCATTGCTATAAAAGGGTAACTTTTTAAATCATAAAATAAATGAGAGCTTACGAATCTTCGGGGACTCAGCCAAATAGCTATCAAAAACAGCTAATAATAAGACAAGCGTAAAAAACTGCTTACACTCCATTTTGAGTTTATCTGAAATTAACATAAAGTAAATGTTATTCTAGGGGCTAGTTTGTTTATAGCGGATTAAGTTTTTGCATAATTTTCAGAGGGTCTAGTTAAATGACGCTAACCAACCAAAATTGGTTGATTAGCTTAGGGCATGTTCAACAACTCAAACTATGAATTCTCAGAAAAAAGAGATCACCAAGAGATTTTAGAAAACTTATTCAAATTCCATAAAACAAAGGAATTTAATTTGGTTCTTGCCAAAAGATCTTTAATTAATTACTTAAGTCGTTTTTGATTGGAATTCCAGAAGAGTCCGGAATCATCCAGAAGTCTTCTGAAACTATTTACTGTGTCATAGCTTTAAAAACAGTACCAGAAGACTTCTGAATGATTCCGGACTCTTCTTGATTTCCATTAGAAAACAACAACGAGTTATGTATAAATATAAAACACGCATCTTAAACTATGTATATGTTTTCATGTCATCTATAAAGATAATCAAAATCCCGGGCCAAAATATTGTGGAGTTATGATTCAATTTGTTTTAACTTAAGACTGTTTATATCATTCAAAATTTTACAGCAAATAGATTCAAAATTCTAAGTCACAATGTAAAACAAGAATCAAATTAATTTTTTTATAGTATTTATATTTATGTATTTAAAATTGGCATGCAGCAATAAAATCCATTATCGAAAATAAGCCATAAATTATTTTATATTGGTACTACCTACCTGTCCTAATAGTTTCAATACACATTTATTGCTATTAACTTTAACTTGACCCGTACTGCCAATGAAATCTTCAGTATCTACTTACTTAAACAAAATAATAATTATTATCAACACTAAATATTAATCAGCTAATTTGTATTCACAAGTTGCACAATAGTTCGATGAGTATTCTTACATGGAACGAATTGAAATCGTTCGGATACGGAATATTAACTATCTAATTAGGTTTGTTTTTATGGATGAATTGAAGATGAACATCAACTCTCAACAAATAATGTTTACTATGTAGTACCTACCGCTGAGCGGCCAAAATTTGACCGCAGAATCACGGAAACGTTAATGGAGCAATAGAATTAGTGTTTACGAATTCATTTATAGATATTAGGATTCCTTCACCATGCAAAAATACCCAAAACAAAATTCCCCGAACATAGGAGCCCTCAAAATTAATATTTATTACCTACTCGCCTTCAGCGTGTGAAGCTTTTCCATATAAAATAACGTTTATTTCAGTTTTATTTTTTAAATGTCTATAACTCAGCAGCATTTTATGCTCTGAGTAAAACGATTATTCGCATTCACATTTCTGCAATAACAACCAAAAAACAAAATACTTAAGTATTTGTTCATGAATATTGATGAAATCTACTTACATAAAAATACATTTTACTCGTTTTTGACATAATGTCATCGTGGTAAAACTTCTGCACAGTATTTGGAGGATTAAACCACATCAATAAAACGTCCACAGTCTTTACAAATTTACCCATTCTCGATTCTCCTTTGATTTAAAAGGTGGTCTTCCGGTTTTCAAGAATAAGAAATTTATAACGATTTCCGACGTTCGTTTCATGGCTGAGAAGAACATCTTACATCTCACATACAGTAGAGAGCAAAAAAATGCAAACAAAATCGTATGTTCTTGTTTTGAACTAGAACTAAGCTATTTTAAGTGGTAATGGCTTGAAATGCTTTCATACATTTGTGAAATTTATCGTTTTTATATAAACCGAGTTGATTTTTACCGTATCCCTCTCCAAAAAATTAATAATATTAAAATTATTGCAAAAGGTAAGTTTGAGCCCGAGCCAAAAAAGAGCTAACACGTGAAAAACTTTAAAAACTAACGGATAATTTCATTTCTTTGAGCAAAATATTGTATTTCAACATGTTAATGTTTAGTTAGGAACCATTATTTGGCAATACCGGTACTTAACTTATTAACTTTCGAGCCAATCAAAAACACGAATTAATTTGGAGAAATTTGGTGCCATTCTGTCCCTATTTGTTCCAACAGGTTAGTAATTTGAAAGTTTCAGCTTACTAATCTCCAGGGGTACAAGCTCCCATTAATTTTCAACACGATGCTGGACAGAGATTTCATTGGCCATCCCAAAACATGGAGATTTTCCTTTTCTAAGAAGTTTCCTACGAGCTGTATGGTGTCTTCTGAGCCATGATCCTGTTCGAATAAACTGTTTTTAGAGATATTGGATCCCCAAATGTGGATTAATATGGGTTCCGGAATATCCCAACACAAAATGAGCAATCATTCGGGTTCTTACATGGATTAATGAAGCACGGAAATAAGAAGAGGGGCTATCTCAATTGGTACCTAAATTATGTGCATTTTTTCGTTTTGTGTATTTGTTTTTTACTTACTTTACATTTTTGAATACAACTACTTCAAATGGATGAATTCCATTAATTTCCTAGTGCAGCAATTTTCTACACTATAAGTGCCAAAACACAGTTTTTAGAAGATTTTATAACTCTTGAACTTTTTTTTATTAAAAAAAAAATTAAATTTGATAAAAATAAAATATTGAAAAAGTTTAAGCATCTATGGTATAAAAAATCGTGTGGAAACCCTAATGCAAACTAACAAATTTCACCCATTCCATCTTACAGTCGAGAGATTTTGAAGAGAGGCTTAGTTTTTGCCACCAATTTTCAAGTAGATTACAAGAAGATATGTCATGTTTCGAGAAAATTTTATGAAGCCATGAATCTGCTCTGCAAACGGAGACATACTACAACTTGCACTTTTGGCATCACTGGGCGCTTCAGAACCCTTATATTTTGTATAATACTGTATTCAGTACCAATTTGAAATCAATTATTGGACTGGGATTCTAAATGGAACAACAATGGGTAATTCGGACTAATAAAGAGTGGGTGGGAAAGCAAAAAAAAAAACATTCGTACAAAAAAAAAAAACTATCCAGATTTGGAATTATTTTTTTTTTTACCAAAAATATAGGTTCCTGCCATAAACCAGATTTAGAAATATGTACATTACATACTTTATTTTCACAAGAACGGCTTCTACGATCTCGTTTTTTTTTTTTTGATAAGCCTTATCTTTTTATGAAAACCATTTATTTTTAATACGCTATACACGGTTCCTCTCATAAAACTCTGATTTTCTCCTTAATGACTCACTCGATTTCGACATTTCTTGTTGCTTTTAAGTTGGCACATTAAAGTTTGCGGAGCAATGCATTTTCTTCAATATTTAGTTTTAAGATATCGATAAATAATATCTTAAAAATTACCAAAAAATCCTTTGGAAATTTTATATGTAAAAATAGTTTTTAAAATCGTGGCTGTAACGATTACCAATATTTTTTTCAGCTTTAGATAAAATAAAAAAATCTAATATTAGTTTTAAAGTAACTAAAATAGCTGTAGAGAAGCTATTAGAACAGTTTTTGAAAAAAAAAAAAAAAAATAAAATTATTTTTAATGCATTAAATTTCCAAAGGTATTGTCGGTAATTAGTATGCAATTTTAAAGGTATTATTTGTTAATATCTAAAACAAACATTAAATGACCTGTTTTCGAAATAAACAATTGTCAAAAAAGAAAAAAAAAATGATAAGAAAGACAATTTTGGAAATTTTGTTTTATTAAACGTAACTTAAAGGCTTTTGTAAAAGAAAATAGTTGAAACTTTTTTTCTTGCCCCTCGTAGTACCCATTTCTGAAGCGATTTCCTGCAAAGTTGGTAGTAATGGGCTTAAGGTTATTTTCAAGAGAGACGATTTAACTTTTATTTTATTTAGGACCAAAATTAACAGGACCTACCATGTATATTGTGGACTCAACAGATTCCGACGAATTTTCTTAAACAAAAGGTTTTTACTTATTTTAAAAATTTTGCATTACAAAATTATCATACAAAAAAAGTTTTGGATTATAAAAAAAAATTTAAAGTTTTTTTTTGTTTTTGAAAAATTAATTTTTCAAAAACGGATTAGTGATTTTTATTTTTATTTTGCTTTTTGGATGTTCTTAAATAATTCCTTGAAACGGGAAGGTTTATTTTTTTTTTAATATTTCAGTTAAAAAAAAAATCGTCAAAAAGTTTATACTTTGAAAAATTAGATTTCAAGATAAAGATAGTAAAGACATCTTGTTATATTTAATCGATTCTTCAAAAATATCCTCAGTAGATTTTTTTTCATTAAAATATTATCCAAAATAATGCACTTTTTGTTGGTTTATTTGTAATAATGGAGTTATGACTTTTTGTTTATTTTTGAAATTAATAAACTTTAAACTAATGAACACTATTTCCCATGGTGGATCACTTTCAATATACGCAGATATGGTTAGGTAGGTAAATTATTTAATTCAACGAAAGTTTTTTTTCGGGTAAAATTAATCCTTGAAAAGCAAAACTTTTCTTAAAAAAAATTTATCAAAATTATTTTTATATCAAATGAAATAAATAACTAATATTAACACCATAATTTTCTTACATCACAAAAGGACACGAGCTTAATCCAAAAATGCGAGTTCAATTATCAATTTTATCCAAGTATGTATTCGTTCACGTTAAAGGACGAGAGGTAGACACTCCAAGAACAAGCTGACACTACTAACTCTTAGAACTTAAAGCAAACTTAGTAAATCTTCAGAGTGATTAGAACTGAATCTATCTGAGCTTTTGTCATAAGGTTTTATATAGAATCTATTAACTGCAAAGTGCGAGTTCATAAACCACACAAATAATGGTGTATACACACTATCTGATCTGGTGGGACGCTGCGCTGGCTGGCTGCTGAGCTGCTGCTGCTAGCAGGTGTTTTTTTCTGGGCGCGTGTATTTGCACACACGATGAGTATTAGAATCTATACTATTGCTGTGTATACTCTTGCCTTACTTTTCTGCAATATATAGCCAGTCATAGCGCTATCATTAAAGTATAGTACGATTATTATTATTTTGTAAATGTAAATATTAATGAGCAGAGATTTCCTGAGATATATTTTGCATTTTCTAATAATAATAAGTATTCTGTGAATCGCATGCAGAAATGTTGGAGGTGATAAACTCATTCAACTTCGGCTTTTGATATTATTTATTAAGTATCTATAACTAGAATGAGCATCGTTCAAATGAAGACATAGTTAATAGTTTACACTCTGGGTCATTTGATTGATTGGATTGACGTTTTTTGTTTTGCGTAACAATTAAAGGTGTTTGAGGTATTTTTTTTTAGTGTCGACTGAGCGCTTTGTAAACAATTTTCGACAGTCAAATTATTATGGCCGACATCAGAGGCGTATTGAGAGGGGGGCTCAAGCCTCCCCAAACCTTCAAGATCATGTTATTATATAGGTGATTTCATTTTAATGCTCATAATTAACTGAAACTTTTTCGTAAAACTTAGAGATTTGGAGGGAGCCCAGATACTCATTATTTTTCCCCTAATTTCCCCACTATCCATACCCAGCTAATAATTTTTTTTATTTTTTTTTTTTTCAAAATGTTCTTGGCACGAAAAATATTGAGTAAAAATTAAAAAAAAATATATATTTTTTTTTTAAATCAGTCAATATATTGCACAAACCGAAATTATTGTGCAATACAGCACACGGTCAATATCATTGCGGAATGCCCGCCTTACACGACACAATATTTTTGCGCAATAATATTGTACAAAAATATTGTGCGAAAAAGGATCGTCCATACACCACTCAATATTACTGCGCAATATTTCTAGATCTCTTTGCTTATTCTGTATGTCGTTGTGGAAACGAAAAATATTGAGTAAAAATTCAGAAAATATTAAATTTTTCTAATATCACTCAATATATTGTACAAACCGAAAATATTGTGCAATACAGCCCTTACATGGTCAATATTATTGCACAATACTGAGTATTGCGCAATAATATTGTGTCGTGTAAGGCCGGCAGAACACTGAGTATTGCGCAATAATATAGTTTCATGCCAGCATTGCCCTACGCTTTATTTCCACACTGACGTCGTCGTCGTTTGCTGATCTTTCAGATATGCTAAAGTAGACGAATTCTTTAACCGTCTCAAAGTTTAGCTCATCGATAACAACGGGAATTGACGATGTGGACTCTTTTGATCCTTCATTAATATTTACCAAGTTCATTGGTTATACTAATTAAAAGTTCAAATTAAGCATAAAAAATACAAAACTATTTGGATAAAACTTAAAACTGCTATTTTTTTCTTTCATTTAAAGAAAAAAAAAAAAAAACAAATGTTTATCATTATCATTATTCGTAAGTAGATACTAACAATTCATGCAACGTGATCATTGGTAGTTTATCAACAAATTTGTATGGATTGCATGTTCTTAGCCATATCCATTGTTGTTAGATATGTATGCTGTTCCAATGAGCAATTTCCTAAGATTGTCTTGGCAGGCGACATTGTTATTATTGCAATTAGACAGTTGTCAAAATACAATACTCAAACGATTTAGGTAAGGAAATCCCATTACTTATCAAGTTTTCAAGATAATTTCAGTTACAGAATTATTTTTAGAACATTTTATTTTGTTTTCTTACGAGTATATTCAATAAAAATCAAGGTTGCAGGTACGACAGAGGGTTTATTGAAGCGCTTTAAAATAATGACACAAGAACAATTATAGTATAGGTACTCCATCACCAAATAAGGTTCATTGAAGCGTTTAATGGAATAAGAATATATTTTAAAAGCCTTCTTTTTTTAGTGGATTATTATAAAATTACATTCTGAATACAGTGACTCTGAGTCTATGTTATACAGTACGGGTTTAAATGTAAAGCTAAGAATCATTATAATCATTATCTTCAAAATGTGAAAGTTAAAAAGTTTGAAAAATGTGTTTGCAACTTAATAGTCAGCCATTTTGAGTAAACTACTAGTCGCAAGGCTGAAATTTAGTTTACAATTGATTTGGTATTTGCTATAAACAAAACCTTAGGCCTGACAGGGCTGCCAAGGGCCCGGGGTAGCCAATTGATTTTTCAGAATGAGAAAAAATTGTCAAAAATAATCTTCTTATTAGGGTTGTTGCAGTTCTAGGGTTTTCATCCTTTTTTTAATAAAATTTTAAATAGGTATAAAGCATAAAACTTACGTACTTTTATTGTTGATTGAGATTGTTATCCTTTCTTATACTCATTGTTTAAACCCGAAACCCAAAATTGACTACTTTTTCTAGATAGAACAAAACAAAACCAAATAAATAAAACACTATGACTTTATTTGGGAAAAAGCATATAGCACAAAAAAACCCAATTTATTTAACACAAAATAAAAACCTGGCCGAACTTGCCGTGTACAATGCTGATGTAAGACTAACAAATTCTATAAGAAATAAAAAGTATACAGTTTCTTTTGCCTGCACTTTCGTATAAGAGAATAGGTAAGAATACAAATATAAAATATAAAGGCGCCGTAGTTGCTTGCTGGATTTGCTGGTTTTTCCACATTGAATTAAAACTCGAACACTTGTGTTCGATACAGTCCCGACAAAAAGGGAACCTTTTTCCTCTAGGTGTCTGCTGGCTGCCGATTCTTATCGCTGATTGGTTGCTCTCCGCTTTGCTGCTTGCTATAGGTTAAAAGTCATTTCTTGCTATAATATAATGCTGTAACGAGACTGATAATTGGATTAAAGTAATTGTTTAAATAAGTTTTCACTAAGCCGAATGCACTTTCCAATCCTTATTCGATTGGTAGCACACATACTTTCTGAACTGGCCGTATTAGCTGTCCTGCTTCGGTCTGCAAAACCACAGACCTAACTATACCGTCTCTACTTTGAATTAGCTCACTGATTCTTCCCATTGCCCATTGTGCTGGTGGGAAGTTCTCACTCTTTATAATCACTAGCTGACCTACTCTTAAACTCTCTTTCTCTCTGCGCCACTTTTTCCTCTCTTGTAAGGTTACCAAATACTCTTCTCGCCACCTTTCCCAGAAATGATCAAATATAACCTGCCTCTCTCTGAAAAGCTTCGTTCCCCCATTTCGTGATTCTCCTGCTGCCGAAAATGACGGCGGCAATACAATTGGCTCGCCTATCAAAAAATGACCTGGTGTCAACGCTTGCACGTCAGTGGGGTCGTCACTGAGAGGATGAATTGGACGGGAGTTTAATATACCTTCTATGCCAGTGAGCAATGTTAAAAATTGGTCACTTTCTAGCATACGCTGTCCCACTATACGCTTTAAATGATACTTCATTGATTTGACAGCGGCTTCATATATACCGCCCTGATGTGGTGCAGCAGGCACCATAAATATCCAGTCTGTACCCCTCATGTTGAGTTTGCTGAATAATTCATCCCTTTCCCATTCTTTCCAAGCTTGCTTGATTACCCTGGCTGCGCCAACAAATGACGTTCCATTGTCGCTATACATTCGCTGACAATGTCCTCGCCGACTAACAAATCGCTCATAACATGCTAAAAATGACAATGAAGACAAATCCCCAATCATATCAATGTGAACCGCTCTTGTCTTTAAGCACACAAAGATTGCTACCCAAACTTTCTTTGTGCTGATTCGCTTGCCGTATTTATCTGCAATCTTAATTGAAAAAGGCCCGGCATAATCAACCCCGGTATGTAAGAACGGTTTACCTGGCCGCACCCTATCCGCTGGCAATTCTGACATAAGTTGCTGTTCTAATCTATAGTTATATCGTACACAAGTTATACACTTGTGCAAATAACCTCTTAGCTCGCTACGCAATCGTGGTATCCAATATTCCTGCCGAATGAACTGCATCATTACCTGGCTGGCTCCGTGTTTCGTTGCTCGATGAGCATGATCGATCACCAACCATGCCAATCTTGAACCGCGTGGTATAATCGCTGGATGTCGCATATCGTATGCCTCTGCTGACCGATGTAGACGCCCTCCTACTCGCAGAATACCTTCGCCGTCAAAAACTGGTTTGAGAGCCTCAATCTTG
The DNA here is from genome assembly GCA_948107695.1 of Meliscaeva auricollis. Lineage (NCBI taxonomy): Eukaryota > Metazoa > Arthropoda > Insecta > Diptera > Syrphidae > Meliscaeva > Meliscaeva auricollis. The sequence continues at coordinate 43,239,248 of OX403616.1, forward strand.
CTACCCTCCGCTAATTCTCCATTCGCTTGAAGTGATGCCATGTCCTTGCCGTAAGCCTCTTTCTGGGCCTTCATGATGAGATACTTCAATCCCTTCTTTCGATCAATTGCTGTAAGTGTTGAAGGGGACGGACCTGCATTATACCTTGCTCGCTTGCCTCTTCGCCACAACTTGCGTTGCTTTGCCTTTACCCTAAGCTGATTTACATAATGAAATATATAGCCCAGAACCCCTGTCGCCTTCTCTAGGCTACATGCATATTCTTCTATTGGTACAATAGCTTGCTGTTCAGGTACCCACATACCCAAAGTTTCATTTGTTTGTGTAACTATACATACTTGCAGTTCATTTGCTGCAGCTGGTAATATTTCCCCAACTATTGGATTGACTGGCCAATTGGCTTCTTTCTGAATTAGCCATGATGGCCCATATAACCATAACTTGCTCTCAATTAACTCCGCCGGTAGCAACCCTCTACTAAGTAAATCGGCTGGATTTTCCTTAGTCCCGACATGACGCCAATTTCCTACACAAGTATTCATCTGAATCGATGATACTCGATTCCCGACATACGTCTTCATATCACGAGGTAACTTTTTCAACCAATGCAGTACCACCATTGAATCTGTCCAGAGTATATACTCGGCATTTACCCAATCCATTGCCCTAAGTAATTCTACCAATAGCCGCCCGAGTAGCTCAGCCGCAGCTAACTCTAGCCGAGGTATGGTGATTGTCTTCAGAGGAGACACCCTTGTCTTTGAAGCAATCAACCTACTCGTAACCTTACCATTGGCTTGCTCTACCCTTGCATATAACACCGCCCCGTATGCCATTGTGGAAGCGTCGGAGAACCCATGTATTTGTACCTTAGCCGTGCCGCCTGTATTGAGCCATCGTGATATACGGAATTGCTCTAAGTGTTTTATCCCTTGCCAAAGCGCTTGCCATCTTTTCGCTATCTCAATCGGTACTTCCTGGTCCCAACCTAAACCAGTTCGCCATAAGTCTTGTATCATAATTTTGCCGATTATTATTACTGGCGCTATATATCCATTAGGATCATATAGCTGCGCAATATAGCTAAGCAGATTTCTTTTTGTTACCTTGCCAACTATCTCTGGTGATTTCACTTCGAATGTGAATTCATCTTGGTGAACTAGCCATTTTAAACCTAATACGGAAGCTTGTTCTCTGTTATCAAACACCATTGCCTCCTCCCTAGCCGATGGTAACTTGCCTGCTAGCCATTGGCTGTTTGATTTCCATTTACGAAGTTCAAACCCAGCGGTCTGTAATACCCTATCCAAACGCTTCGCCGTATATAACGCTTGCTGTTCGCTATCGCAACCCGATACACAATCATCCATGTAAAAATCGTTACATATGACTTGCTCTATGTCTGGATATAACTCACTAGAATCTCTGCCGCATTGAATTAAAGCTCGCACTGCATTATATGCTGAAGATGTCATACCATAGGTCACGACTGTTAGCCGATACTCTTGCAACTTGTCTCTGGGAGATTCTCGCCAGAATATTCTTTGGTAGTCCCATTGCTGCCTAGCTATCTTGACTTGCCGGAACATCATCTTGATGTCTGCGCTGAAAGCTATTTTATGCCTGCGGAAACGCATGACAATTTCAAATAAATCTCGCTGAAGTTTTTCTCCTAGCTGCTGTACTTCATTTAATGAAATACCTTTATCCGTTTTACAACTACAATCAAAAACCACCCTGAATTTCTTCGTCACACAATGGTGTGGTATGTAATACACTAATTCCCCTTGCCGAAATGGCTGATCCACTTTTACCATATGCCCAAGGCCTTCATACTCTCGCATAAAACTAATGTATTTTTCTCTCAGAGCAGAATCTCTTTCCAACTTTCTTTCTAACATAAAGAACCTTCTTAAGGCTATTGCCCTTGAATCTCCTATGTCCTGAATACCAGGCTTGATAGGAATCGTAACAATGAAGCGTCCTTCATTGTCACGCCTTGCCGTATTTATAAAATTGTCTTCTACCTCCTGCTCTTCTGCCGATCTGAACTTGCTGCACCCAACTTGATCCATCTCCCAAAGTTTTCTTACCAGACTATCCAGTTTATCTAATTCAGCACATTGCAATAAATGTGTACTTTCGTCTTGCCGTTCCGTCGTATCGAGAGAATTAACCCCGAACATAACTATGCCGTAACTTGTCTCAATTGCCGCCATTTCCCCTATCGTACGTGGTATCGAACATACCATTACTCTCGCAAAAAACTTTACCCCTAACAGTATATCAACCTTAGCTTGTCGCCAATAGGATGGATCAGCGAATGGGATTTCAAAACTTTCCTCCAATTGCTTCACATTGGATTGTGGAGTTATCAATGACCAACTTGCTTCTTTTGGCAATACCAAGAAATCTTCTTCAACGCATACCTCAGTATTGTACCATGGGACTATGCCTACCTTTACCTGCCTATGAATTTGCACGGCATTCCCCTCTATGCCGATAACTCTCTTCGGAGCTTGCCGTGTAAATATCTTAAACGTTTGCACCACTTGAAAAGGAATTAAATTCGGTTGAGCCCCTGAGTCTAACAGGGCTCGCACCGGTCCAACCAAACGACCATCGACGACCAACCTAACCAACATTGTTGGAATCAAAACCAAACTATCTGTAAAAGAAGCATTTAAATTAAAGACATTTAAATATGTTTCGAGCAAAGTTTTATTGGGTATCTGCACTTTTCGTCGCTTAGCTGGAATGGGTAATTGTCAATCACCCTTCCTCTTTACTTTCGCTGCTGCAACTGTGTTTGAAAGAGTTGCCTTGTGATTGGGGCACAATAAGCTGTTGTGCATGAGTCTGAAAGGACATCGTGGGCATGGAACCTGGAAGCACGCCTCACTGCTGTGCCCTCTCTTAAAACAATTTTCACATAGCACGTGCATACGCACAAAGCGAATTCTTGCTGCTTGACTTAGTTCTATGAATTGCCGGCAACGATACAGTTGATGCCCTTCGTTGCAAAGCTCACACCTATGCTGGATTCTTGCCGGTTTATTTTCATGTGTGACTTGCTGAATCAGAGGCTGTGCCCATGCTGAATGCTGTTGCTGTCTTGCCGTGTTAGCTTGCTGTGCTGTTCGCTCGTTACTAAATTTATCGTATCTTACTCTGGGTTCTGCCCTTGCTGCTGCTCCGCTCATGATAAAACTCGCTCTTACTTGCTGACTAGTCCCTGGCTGTGAACTTGCCGCTGCTTGCCGATCTAAAAATGCTAGCATCTCCTTGGCTGTAGGAGTCTCCGATTGGCGCTGCAGTTCCCATTGCCTAGCTGTATCAGCATCTAGCCGCTCGTGTAACATGTGGACGATAATCATGTCCCAGTGGTCCACTGGGATACCCTGAGCCTTGAGCTGCCGCATGGTTTCATGGGTGACATTAGATAATCTCTGGAGCTGATCTGCCCGCGGGACAACTGGCAGTGCTGGCAGGCTGAAAAATTGTTTCAGTAATTCACGGCAGGTTGGATATTTGCGGTCATAAAGCTCATTGAGCCTAGCCCAGGCTTCCAGATAATTACTATCGGTAAGTTGCCACTCTCCCATAGTCTGTGCTGCCTTGCCGACCAACGACCGTCTTAGGTGTTGGAATTTGAATGCTGGCGCTATCTGGTCGTTTGTATGTACCGCGGCTATGAAGCGATCGCGGAATCCCTGCCACTTAGTGAGGGAACCATCAAAATCCCCCCAGGTATTCTTAACTTCTTGCTGCGCTGGCATCTGGATTGACACTTCAATTGGCTGACTTGCTGCTCTGGACTCACTAGCTGATATTTGCTGCTCTTCGCTGCGCCTGACATCCGCCATCCGCTTGCGGATTTGCCATTTCGTGCGGAGGTATAACTCTTCAGCTACCGCTTGCTGTTCTTCTACGCTGCTTACATCGTTGGACTTGGCTGAAATCCACTTGATGTGGTTAGTGCTAAGCTGGCTCCAGACGTCCTCCAATCGCTCTAACCTAACTTGGAGATCGTCCAAGTCCTCCGGCTGTTCCCTGGATTGCTCCAAATAACTCGCAATCCGCTCCATTGCCTTAAGGCAGGTGGCGTGAATTTTATTATTCGCCATTACTATAAATAATAAATAGGAAACAAAGAAAACTTTCAGTATGACTATCGATATCCTAATGTAAGCCTGAGCGAATGTGCTGTGAGTTTTACGCAAAATACTTTGGTCGCTTTGCCGTGTAGGAACACTAAACGAAAATATATTCATTTTCAATTGAAATACACTTGACGCATAAAATCATCTTAGCCGATTATTTACTATCTCCAAGAGATAAATTTACTTTGCTGACTTGCCTCTTGAATCAAATTATTGATTATTTTGCTGACTAATAAATGCCTATTTATTACCTATGGGCGCTGATCTTCATCACTATCAAACTTGCTGCTAGAATCACCTCTTGCCGTACTGTATTGCTAACCAGCTTGGTTGCCATTATTATTTATTGCTATCTGTACTTTATTGTTTATTGAATTCAATTTTGAAATAAGCCGTAAGTAAATTTTCTTTCATTTACTTATTTCTTGCCGTAAATAATTTCTCCTTCCAATTATTTATTGTACTCGCTGTATAATAATTTTTCTTTTAAATTATTCACTTGCTTACTGCGTCGTAGCCACTACACTTGCCATCACTTGCCTGTTTTATTTTGAAACTATCTGTTTAAATGTCGCAATGCACTGCTTTACTATCGACTTTCTGATGGCTACGATCTCCGTTCCCTAACCGTGCGCACTGTTACTCCCTAATGTCTCGTCTGTGCTGTGTAAACGCAAACGCAAACGCAAAAATAAACGCAAAAAATATCCCCAATATGCCGCAAATATAACGCAAGAAAAATATCGCAATATAACGCAAAAAATAAACGCATACCCTACGATGATTCTTGTGACACACTGTACTTTACTCACGCAAGAGAAAGTCAGCGACGCATTGTACCTTTACCCCTTCCTACACACATGTATCTATCGAGACACACTACTACTTTGTCACAAAAATCACAGACACAGCACAGATTGAGACAACGCAAAACAAACCCAAAAGGAGAGAACAAAATGATGAAGACCACGCCGCCGCGCCGTTACTATGCCGTCATTTATTTATCAATGAATAAATATAAACTACCGAGGTGATTCACTTGCATGCCACTATACTCTTTTTTATGTACTCTACGTTATTTAATTTTATATTATCAACTTGCCGATAAATTTTATGATGCCGCCTACCACTCACAATTCACACATTAGCTCAATAAATATAGAGAAACTATTCTGTAATGGGAACTTACTTGTTTGTTTTTTTTTAAAACACCAAATACTTAGATTGCTTTTTAATTTATTATTGAATTTAATGCACTTTAATTACCGCAAAATTTAAACGATCCGAATATCAACAAATCTTTTGCGAGAGTAAACAAAACAACACAACCAGACCAACACTGCGCAGCTGCAACCAGAAATTCCACCCCTCTTTTTACTTCGGTATTTTTTCTTTTTTTCTTTCTCCCTTTTTTTTTCTTTCTGACTTGCTGTGTGCGTGTGTGTATCTTGTTGCTGCCCTCAACTGCGAGAAATCGTTCTCGTCGTCTTTTCGTATTATTCTTTGTACTCATGTCTAGACATGAGACGCTTGCCGTGAAGAAATTTGTTTCTTCCCCTTATTTTTATCTCAACGGCTGGCTTGCAGAATCATGTCGCGACTCGCACATGACCAAAAAAAAAAATATAACACTAACAATACTAATACAAAACTATACATTACCATATAAGGGCTTACTGTAACGATGTTTCGTTTCTTCTGCTTCCTTTGTCAGGCTTCTTGCTGTATTGGAACTACGCCGCGTGTATAAAATAAATAAAAACACTATTCCGACCACGCACTAAAGGCTTTTTTTTACTTTAGGAATTTACTGATTGCCAGCCGGGGCTTTTTATTCTCTAGAATGAACCGCGAACTGTATATCCATAGGTCGCTGGTTCATATCCGGCTCGAAGGACCAAATGTTTAAACCCGAAACCCAAAATTGACTACTTTTTCTAGATAGAACAAAACAAAACCAAATAAATAAAACACTATGACTTTATTTGGGAAAAAGCATATAGCACAAAAAAACCCAATTTATTTAACACAAAATAAAAACCTGGCCGAACTTGCCGTGTACAATGCTGATGTAAGACTAACAAATTCTATAAGAAATAAAAAGTATACAGTTTCTTTTGCCTGCACTTTCGTATAAGAGAATAGGTAAGAATACAAATATAAAATATAAAGGCGCCGTAGTTGCTTGCTGGATTTGCTGGTTTTTCCACATTGAATTAAAACTCGAACACTTGTGTTCGATACACTCATATTTCCTTTGATACTAGTTTAATACAAAAAATAAAATCTGGTGGGGTTGTCATGAGCCGAAGTGCTTGCCAGACTAGCTTACAGTTTTTGTTAGTATAAGAAAGTTCATCATATAGTTGTAGGAATTGGCTAGATTTATTGCTAAGACTTGCAAATCCAGAATTGAGACACTAAAATTGATTTAATTGTTTTTAGAACTTGAGGGAAAAACTGAAATTGACATCGACATGTAATAAAACTAATAGCATCAATTGATTCGCCTCAATCATAATGGACAACTTCAGATACACTTGGTAAAGTCAAAGACTTGTCTGTCAAAGATTGAGCTGAGCATTTATTTTTGTTAAATGTTAAGAATTATTCAGTACTTGAGGAAAATTTATTTTTTTTTCATAAAAATAGTAGTTTTTAAGTTTTTATGTTATGTCCTGAAGTTTTGGTTTTTAGATTTTCTTCAAAATAACAGTATAATTCGGCAATTAAAAGAGACGGTAGTGTAGCTTACGTTTCGGCTTGTTGTGTAGCTCACGAACTATATTATTTATAAAACAAAACTCTCACAACAAAAGTGTTTTATTCTATTATATTCCATTAATCTATTTCATGTACTTTGGCTTTGGAAGATTTTTGTAGTAAAAAGACATCTTTTTAGATGACTTTCACATACCATGGTAGTATTCGTAACATACAAAAAAATAGAACTCCGGTCATGTCAAATGTAGTGTAGCTGACATTGCCCAGAACCAAAATTGTAATTTTCAATAGGATTTCAGGTTTTAACCTGTATGCAGATTCAAAGGGTAAGTTTTTTGTTTTAATCTTACCTTCATCCACTAAATTAAGTATTGGAGTGTAGACGAAAAAACTTAGTTTAATAAAAGTAAAAACTGATTTGTATCCCCTTTTGAAAAGTTACTCCTCATTTACAAAATTTTAATAAGACGAAACTTATAGTTAAAATCAGAATACAAAAATAAATAAATTTTATCGGGTAGCTACTTGAAAGAAAACAAAATAAAAAAAAAAATCACCAACAAAATGCATGACTTTTTCTTTAAAAAGAACCCAGCTATATAATTAAAAATCCAATTAATTCATTGACAGCAGACATTGTATGACTTTTCCTACAAAAGTTAGATTTTTTTCGTTGCAAATTTTAATAAGAAATAAAGATAATAATTATGTAAATATGTTTTGCAATAACCAATTTATTGTTCACACTAAATATCAAATGGGTTTAACTTTAACTTTTAAAAATCCCTTAATTTAATTGAAAAATAATGGATGAGGTTAATGAAAACATATTATGCATATAATAAAATGCTTCTTTATAAATGAATCTGGATTTCAAGTTAGATTTTCGTTTATAATCGTGTTTTATTCAGAAATTCACTATAAACTCTACTAATTAACAGAAGCATCAGCGCACTTCTTTGAATTCAATAATAAAATTCTTGATAGTGAGTTTTATAAAAGTAAGTGATTGATTGATAGTGAATTTCAAAAAAGTATAGATAATTTATAAAAGTGTTTTAATATAAAAATAAAATTAGTTCTGACTAGTTCAATATTTTTAAATTACTTTATAGACTATTATGTACTCTTTACATACTGAGTGGAAAATATTTAACAAAAGGCGCACTTTTAGAAGTAAAAATGTAGGAAAATTCGCAATTTTTGAGTTTTGATCAGATTAAAAAATGAAATGCACCACTGGACTGTCGCACGTACTTGCTCTTTGGGTCAAAATTACGGTAGACGTTAAAGCCTCATATATAAAAGTAATAAAAATAAATAATTATTTTAGAAATGCAATAAAATATATGGTTTTGGTTAAGTTATACATATATGAACGTATGTATGTATGTAAGAAAAGTAGAAACATGTCAAAAATTAATGAAACAAATTTTTATCTTTTAATTTATTTTAATCACGGTAAAGTAGGGATGTTTTGACATGCTGGAGGAATTAACATCAGTAGTTTTTCAAAAACTAAGCATTTGGCAGCATATTAAAAGACAACAAAGTAAAGTTAGTAACAATTGATTTGTGTTTTAAACAAAATATGAATTATCATTTCGGTTTAAGTTTTGTGAGAGAAGGAAGTGTTTTTGCAGCCTCTTGATGTTATACTATTACAAAACGGAGCAAACATAATTTTCGATTCGTTTTTGAGCTGCTGTCAATAAAAATCTCTGAGATCTCAAAAAATCTGAACTGGCTAAATATAAGGTCTGTTTGGGAACTCGCCAAAATAAAGAATTTCTACTATTTATGAGTCCAAGTCCTGTCAAACCTGTCAAGAAAGAGCGTACTGAAAAAGAAAATCATTTCCCCTCTTTTGAAAATTTCTTCCCTAAGAATTTATTGCGTCTGAAATATGAATTCTATCAAAATCATTGCATACAGCAAACAAAAAAAATCACAATTTTTGGTTAGTAAGATCCTTGATGAAAAAGCATTTACAAATAATATTTTTTTAAAAGCTTTCGTTTAAAAAATAAATTGTTTCCAAAATTTGTCGAAAGTCAAAAGAACAGGTTTTTTTTTGCTCAAATAGTTCACCTTAAATTAAATATTGATAGTTCAAAGCGCAAAACTCAATTAGTGTAGTCCATTCATCAGCGATAAAAAATATGGATAGTAACATTTTTTTGTTTCTAATAGAAATAAATGTTCCTCATACGCCACAGTGAACCAAAATTATGCAGTCATGAAATTGATATCGTTTGAAAAACATCATGATAAATTTTTGATGTAAGCATTGTTCAAACACGCATTCAAACTATCAGCAAACTTGCTCCAAACGAGCCGGCTTTTCTAAAAGACAAAAATCAAACTCAAAATATCAGACATCTGTTCTTACACGCATTTTACCAATCCTCAAACTGATTTCTGATTGTCAGAACAGTCAGAGATTTTTTCTCAAGTTAAAAATCAGAGCTTGAAGTTTGGAGTTAAAGGATGAAAATCGTTAATGTGCATCATATTCGTAAGGAAGGCGTTACTATATTCAGTCGATTTTTATGGTTTGAAGTTAAAATTATGTTCAAACATGCGGAGAACGCAAAAAAGAGTTCTTACAGACAGTAGAATTGGTGATCAGTCAGATTCCCAACCATGACTTTGTTTATATTAAAATCACAAACTTGGTTGCGGACAGTTTTAAACTGTGTGGTCAAACAAATGTATAGAGTGAGTGTAATTTGATGGTTTTTGGGATATTTTAACGATGTTCTGTTCAATAAGAGATAATGTAGATTGCTTTTAGAGATTGGACCCACAAATGTATAAATGTATGTAAATGAAATTGTGTTTAAAAGTTCCAACTGTTATGCTAGCATTAAATAGAAACATTTTTTTGTTTGTATTTTCAAGCGCTGAAAAGAGTAGAAGTACTTCTTTTGATCCAATGTTTGTTAGTAATTTATTAAAATAAATCATCGTCCTAAAATTATCTACCTTCAAAATTTCAGAAATTTGATTGTAAGGAAGGTATACCTAATCAAAATTAAGATAACGATATAAAACCACAATACAAAAGTAGGTATGTCACGCAAGATTATTTATATTATTGTCTTCTTAATAAGCAAAAAATAAGTCGCAAGTTTCGGTGCAATAAACACAGTTTTCTCCTTACTATAACGAGGCAATGACATAAAGCGAAATTAAATTACAGACATTAAATGCATAGATGATCATTCACTTGTAATTTTGTTGGACCTACCTACTTAAAAAGCCGAACTAACCTTTGTTTGTGAAAAAACCGCGCGTCGCATGACTGACAATCTGATGACACTTGCAATTTTGTGGTTAACTTACAAGACGTAGGGTGCTATTTTGCATCCGAGAAAGAACTCTCGCATGCATTGTATAATTTAATCGTAATTATACTTTTATACATTTTGAGCACACGTGTCTGATAGAAGGTGTTAACGACTGACTTTAGACAGTTATTAACTTATTTGAAATTATTAGATGCTTTTACAATTACTATATAATATTTTTGATCTATAAGATCTCAATTCCATATTACCTGTCATTTAAACTTGCATCATCTTCTATTTGACGGGTAAGGCCAACAACAAATCATTATTATATGGGGCATTTTCATCAACTTCCAGTCTGCTTGGCACAGAATGTAGATTTTAAGGATTTTTTTATCCCATTTTTCTAAAAGTTTTTCTTGCATGTCTGTCATATTTTCAAAACATGTTTTTGGCAAAGTTCTAAGACCTAATAGTGATTCCTAGTGACTGAAGCTACTGTCTCTTTTAAAGGGATGATATCCACAATCAGAAGGCGTTCAACAGGGAAATTCATGTCCTTTTTGTTTGACTTAATGCAGTATCCAATTTTCTTGCGACATCAATTATTAAGACATGTAAGACTCATACACACCATTTCTCGTTGAAATTAATTTTTTTATTCGCTTGTAGATTATCCAGCAAAACTTCGATGTAACTTCCTTCATTAAAGAAATGAGAATGGGCGGTATCGTCCAATGTGTTGTACTGTTATACTGTTACAGGATGTTAACTCAACGATTTCGATGAGTTAATATCTCAAGTTGGGTTCAAATACTTATGTGGGTGTCTTATATTTATTTTTATTTTTTTTTTATTTTTTTATAGTCTTTGAGGAGTTATAACTTTTTAAGCATTCGCGGTTTTTATTAGACATGATAAAAATTAATTTCGGATTATACCGCGTTATAAAATTATTACAGAGTGCAATATTGTACTCACCCGGAACGTTCCCGGTGACCACGCACAATGTAATTTGTTGCGAAACGTTCGGTGCGAGTACAATGTTGCACTCTGTAATAATTTTATAACGCGGTATAATTTATGAGTTTCAGCGACAAAATTTATTTCCGTGACCATTTCTTGGAGAAAATTGATGAAATTTAGTATACGTAGAGAATTCATTATAGAGAATACAAAAAGTCTACCAACTTTTTTATTTACAAAATGGCGGTTCCAAAATGGCAGGTGGAACGGATTTACCTTTTCAAATATACAATGCATGCATACACAACGGCAACACTTAAAAAAAAAACAAATTTTAACTTTTCTTAGAGATAAAAACTCATACAAATATTTGATTTTAAGATATAACTATTTTGAAATATTAATTTTTAAACACGAAAACTTAAAGAGTAATAACTTCTAGTTTTCGTGGTTCGACCTTAAATTTGTAAGAATAGTAAGAATTGTAAAGACAAATCAGGAAACAAAAACAAATACATACGTAGATATATATATCATTTTTTTTTCATATTTACTCTTTATTAATGATCTTCCGAATATTCTTAAAAATTCGCAATGTCTTATGTATGCGGACGATATAAAGTTCTTTTCTCAGGTCTCCAGTTTAAACGATTGTGCTTTGCTTCAGAATGATCTAAATTCCTTTGTCCATTGGTGTAAGTTAAATGATTTGTTGCTAAACGGTGATAAGTGTGCTTATATGGTCTACAACAGAACTTTGTTAAACATTATTAAAAACTATTCACTTAATAATTTACCATTGCAAATAGTTGAAGAGTTCAAAGACTTAGGTGTAATATTTGACTGTAAGTTGAAATTTAATTTACATGTTAATTCCATTGTATCCAAAGCAAATTCTTTACTTAGATTTATCAAAATAAACTCATTAGAGTTTAAAGATCCTTACACGATTAAATCTTTATACTGCAGTATTGTGCGTCCTGTTCTTGAATATAATTGTGTTGTTTGGAGCTCTACAACTGAGTTTAATAAAAAGCGAATTGAAAATGTTCAAAAAAAATTTCTCAGATTTGCTCTACGAAATATTTTTGAAAACAATGTAGAGGGGTTGCATCATTCTTAAAATGCCCATTGGTCGGAATGCAGACTCTTGACGTGAGAAGAAAGATGCATAGTATCATGTTTATTCGTGATATTTTGACATCAACCATTGAATGTGAGATTTTGCTTAACTGCGTGAATCTGTATGCCCCATCAACTTCCTTAAGAGCCAGACCGCTTCTGGCAGTTGATTCTCATCATACACTGTACGGACAGCGTGAATCAATTTCCGCAAGTTGTAATTTATTTAATCTGTCTTATTCAAATTTAGATATATCTATGTCTAGAAACTTATTTAAAAGTCGATTATTAACTTTACTATATTAATTTTATGTTAAAACTATATAAATATTATCAAATGAATTATTGTTATTATAATATTAAATTTAAAATCTGTTGAATGTAAATTCGTAGATTAAATAAATAAATAAATAAATAAATAAATAAATAAATAAAAGAATTAGAAGAAGTCGACTAAACTTTTTGGGAATAGACACCCGCAACATCATCATCAGTTTTACAAAGAGTGAATTTTACCTTTAGCTGCACAAGTATCATTTTAGGCAAACTTTGAAACTTATATTTAGCAGATTAACCTATGGTGGAAATAGCCCATTAAATCAGTTGATTGCCATCTTTTATGGATTTTATTTTCTATTATTTTCTGTAAATGACGATCTTAAATATAACAAATTCATGAATATGTTTGTTAGAAGATTTTATTAATCGATTAATTGCATACATACGATTGTAAATTTTTGTAATGTGAGCATTTAACGGTAATAAATAAATAAATAAGTTTTTCCGACAACGCTGAAAAAAACTGTAAAGTCGTATAAAAAAGAGTGGAAATATGAGGAAAAAACGTGAAAAGTCGTGGAAAAAATATAGGATACTTAAAAAGAACGTGGTTTTATATAAGCGGAGTATATTACGATCAAGTTCTTTCGCAGAATTTGCTTAATTTCCGTGACTTTACAAACTTGTCTTCATGGTTTTCTTCTTTCTTACTCAGCAACTCTCCAGCTCCATACTTTATTTCCCTCTTTTCTGCGGTATTTTAAGCTTATTACCTTGGTATCAAATGATTTTTTCATGATTTCATTGAATTCTTCTAATTGTCTATTTAATTATTTGTTCGGTAAGCTTAACACCAAGAATGCCGAACTTTAATTTGTTTCACTATCTGACTGACGGTTTTTGAGTCCATTGAGTACAAACAAACAAACAATTGAATTTGTTTCTGTGTTTAATTTTTCAAAAACTTTTTATTTAAAAGATTTAGTTTAGTGAGGTGGCTTTGCATTGAAGAAAGAGTCAATTGTACTCATATCGCCACCTGAATGCAAGAACCAGCTAACTTGGTTTTCGTAGTTTTGAGAAAATTGCAAAAAAAATATTCATTTGTTTTTCAGACTACTTTTTTTCCTGAAAATACTGATAAAACAAAACTATATATATTATATGTACATCCAGAAAACTAGTTATCTGTTTATTGATGCAAATCGATTCACCGAAGAAGAATACCCAAGCTGGTTCTTGCATTCAGGTAACTATATGATACATGATTTTGTGGTATTTTTGAAGGCCTAATCGATTAAATCCAAAACCAAAGTGATCCAACCATCATGTACAAAGATATTGGCCTTTATGTGAATAAATTGTTACTTTAAGTACAATAGTCAGAATATTATGGATAACTCCTTAAAAATAAGTGGTAGACCAAAGAAATTGAGTATTAATGTTTTACTGTAGGCTAAAGGATGTTTTTTTAAATGTAAAAAATGTAAAAAAGTGAAAAAGTTATAAAAAATACCCCAAAATCATGTATATATGATACATGAATACATGAGTACGGACGTTTTATTTCTTTCACAATGAAATTCAAAATAACATGTGCAATACAGAAAAACTCTTGTATATTCTCTCCCAGATGAAATCTAAAGGGGCCCAAGATCTCAAAATCACATTTATACGGAGTACTACCAATAATATAAATTTCATGCTTTCTTTTCTATACTATATACAATGATAGAGAATGCGAAAAAAATTTACCGACAATTATTGTTTCTGTCAATTTCTGTAGTTTTTCAAGATGGTGGACAACCTATCATCTGCTAACAGTTTTCACTGATAAAAATGCTGTCTAATATTTTGTCCGGTTTAAACCCGAATTGCTTATTGATTAGTTAACGTTTTTGCTTTTACTTTCTATTGTAATATAATTTCTTCTTTCTTTCAGGTGGTGGTGATGTAAACGCGTGGAACGTAATAGACTTTAAATAAATTAAAAATACACTAATTACTTTATTTTGCTTTAAAACCTAAATAATCTTAACACTCTTTTAAATACTACCATTATTTTTAATATTATATAATTATTATAAACATACGAGAAGAGAATAAATACCCAAATGCAATAATACCCTTATTTTTAATAAATAGCTACACTTTTGTAAAGAAGAAATATCTTATAATCTAACTTAAGCTAACCAATCTTCCAGAGGAATTCTCACAAAAAGCCTGTCCATGAAACTTCGAATGACCATTGTTAACTTAGCTCGCAGGGCTGGTTTCATTTCTTTCAGCAATTCTTGTGCGTTCGAGTTGATGAACAAATTCAAAGCAGCTTCTGTAATTCAAATTATATAAATTTTCAAATAAAAAAATGTTTTCCATCAAACTGAAAATTCAAGAAGAATATCTTACGTATAACCGTATTTCCATTCGCAATATTATCAACGCCCATTTGAATCGATTTAACATTGAAATCCATTTTGACTGTATCTACAGTGAGATAAGTTTTACCATTTTCAGCAACATTTGGAATTGCTTTGAAGTAAATCTTCGCCTTGACACCTTCTGTTTTCAGTAAAATAATAAAACATGAACATAAGAACCGGATGGAATAATTGCACAAAAAAAATATAAACAAACCGTATTCTCCCCAGTATTCACCGGCACCAGAGGCCTTCACCAAAATCAAAACACCTGTAGAACGGTATTGAGCTTTGACTTTGATCCGTGGGATTTCACAAGTCAGTTGAAATTGCATCGTCTCAATATCCGATCTGGAAATGTCAAAAATAAAATTATAAAACCACTGCTGTCTTAGTTTCAAAGTAAGTTGTTAGCAAATTCTATGAAACTCACTATTACATTATGCATGTAAGTATTAAAAAATCAACATCTTATCACGACAATACTCATTTCTTAAAGTAGGTAATGTATTATTCTATGTGACGAGCTAGTTATAGTTAGCACCAATTGCTAAGAGTGCTTCAATTAATTGGGTAGTGACAGGGCTGTCAAAGCTGAGTGTTGAAATAATTATTGTTTTTTTTTAACTGTTATTTTAATGTCAACACGTTGTTAAAAAAGGTTAATATTTGAAATATCATTGTAGACCACAATTTATTTACTTTGATAGAGAAAACAAAACACAATTCAGTTATACAGGGTGTCCTAAAAGTCAACGTCGAAACGAAAAAGGGTGATAGGGAAGGTGGTGACTGATATCCGAAAAATAATAAAAAAAAATCGTATCCATTTCTTTGTGAGCTATGGGCATTTGAAAAAAAAAATAGTAAAAATGGTCATACTGTGACGGTCTTTGAAGTACCGTGATTACAAAGCTTAATTTTTCTAAATTTTTGTTGTTGTTTTGGAACCTTTTCTTTCAAAAATATAAACACAACTGCACCAGTTTTAATGAAATGTCAATTTTTGACCAATTTAGTTCTCAAAATTTTAACATGACTTTAATTCAATGGACTCAAGTGTAAAAAAAATGTTCTACAACATTTTGGCAGGTTACCTTAGAAGTTGGCGTGGTCAACTTTCATTGCATAATGATAAGACATTTTTGATATTATTTCATAAATAACGTAAACAAAAATAATTTTCTCAAGTAACCCGGTTTTAAGATAACTCTTTTTAATATATAAGAAAAACCCTTGAATGCACTTTAAGCTTTCTCGTGTCTTAAGGGGCCAACCCATAGAATCCATCGCGTGTATTACGTCGACGTTTTAAACTGACAACTCGATAAAATACACACGTTCGTGGTCGGCATAACTATTTTGACAGAGAAGATATCTTGATATTTTGATATTTTAAAGATTTTTTTGGCACAACTGAAATAGGAATTGGATCTAACTTAAAAAATGGATGATTTTATGGTACCTACAGTTTTTTTTTATAATAAGATTAATTAGTGAATAAAAATATAAAATCTCTTTTCGTTATGGCATAATTATTTTGACAGTTTTATTTCAAATTAAAAAAACACAATTTGTAGAACTAAAACTAAATTATTGATAAATGAGTAGATAATGTAGCCTGACTTTTTGAAGTCGTCTTGGAACAGATTCTACAAGTCTTGAGGTATTACTTCCCAAAGGGTTTTCACCTCAAAAATAGTCTCATCCCTCCTGCGACTAAATGGTGAATTCCTCTTTCCTTTTACATAAACCCGTACATTTTCTATGACATTTATGTCAGGGCTTTGGGGCGGCCAGTTCTCTGCATATTTGTTTAACAGACACGTCGGAATTAAATCTTGCGACAATAGCTGCCCTAACCTCAATACTTAGTTCTGCCGTTTTAACCATTTTTGTACAAATCGAAGCCTTAATAAATTTAAATTTTTGATATATGCTTTAAATTTGTATTTTTTTTTATTTTAACTTACCAAGCATACAAAAAAACATCTTTCAAAATAAATTTGTCACTCAGAAAATAGCACTTTAAAAACAAAAAGAGCAGCCTTGCAGCAGAACACCATCAAAATGACTGAGTTTGACCATCACGTGATCTATAATAATATACCTTTTATCTTGTCACGAGAGCGAGAGATGTACATCTGTCAAAATAGTTATGCCAACCACTGTAAGAAGCGACCCATAAGAACGGACGCGATGGAAAAAGTAGCCGAACCTTTAACTTCATCGACAACGGATTCGTTGACGGAACGGACGCAACGGATTCTATGGGTTGGCCGCTTAAGTTTAAGCTCGATAGGGGTGAATCTGAATAGTAATTTGAAAGTAACTAACCAGAGTGCCGTGGGCTATCAGATAGTGATTTACTTCCATTATTTTGGTTTAAATTTACATACAATTAAATTTTTCAACTAAAATTACATCAAAAGCTTATTTAAATTTTTATTTAACAATAATTCAAATTGTTTGCCATTAACGGCAATGTAATTCGGTATATAAAACGGAATAGTCTCCTGGAATTGAACGCTGCAACGTTTCGTAATTTGTTGGCGCAGTTCCGCTAAGTTTTGGATCGATTTCGAGTAGACTTTTTTTTTACTGCCCCCAAAGAAAGAAATTCAGACGGTTAAAATCAGTTGAATGAATCGATCTTACATGGTCTAAATACAACAACAAATACATCACATTTTTTCAGAATACAAATTTAATACTTTAAAAATCATAATTCAGTTCTGAAGGGTACAAAACACAAATAATATGGACAAATTATCTAGTTAAAAAGAATCGGATTTCTTAAGAAAAACATTTTTGTTTCCGTTACATATGAAATATTCTCAAAATTTTTTTATAATTTTTTAATGACAATGCACGCGCCAACTTTTAAGGAAACTTTCCAAAATATTGTACACTACAATCTATTATATTAGGGTTATGTACAAAATTTGAGTACTTAAGTAAAGCGACAACGAAAATTGTTAAAAATCAATATTTGTAATCAGACAATTGAAAGACAGTCACAGGGTGTCCATTTGTACGATTTTTTTTGTTCAAATGCCCATAACTCAAAAAATACAGGGGCACGATTTTTTAAAATTATTTTTCTGATAACTGTCACCACATTTCCTATCACCCGTTTTCGTTTCAGTTGTCAGTTTTTCGTTAACTGGACGATGGTTGTATGCAGGCTTATGTACGTGCGTTCCAGTCATGCATTTTATTTTTATTTTACCATTAAAACTATATTCTGAACAACTTTAAATTGAATTTTTAAGAAAAATATTTGTATAGTGAAGTGATTCTTATTTGATAAGTAGGTTAAGCATTTTTACTGGTGTTTACATTACTTTGTTCTTTCAGTCTTCATAAAAAAAATTTAAAAACGCATTGTTTGCAGATTTAGCATTCTTCTTAAATGCAACTAAAATAGTTCAAATATTTAATATCTGTTTAGGTCACTTCAGTGGTCAAATAAATGTACAACATAATAATGAAGACTCTCAATATTTATACATCAAGCCTAATAATATAAGGAGGTATTCAATCCACTCATGGTCACGATCAGTTTTTGACCCCGATTGATTGCATATCTACATATGAACGTTTTATGCTTATGGATGACAAGATCAAGATTCAACGGGAGCGGCACACCGCACATGACGCACATGCGATGCGGAGAGTTAAATGTAGATTTTATTTTTCGAGTAGGTAAGTTGTTGTATGTAGTATCTTGTTATAAAACTTTTTTTCGCATCGAATAGCTTCTTGTATAATTGATGTTATTCGTGCATCGGTTATTCAGAGGTTTGGCGGAACTATGTGCCATTGACACTATAAAATTCAATAAGCTTTTATTTATACTATTGGTGCGTACCCCTACAGATCTGTATGTTTATGTTGATATAAAAATTGTATGTTACAACATTTTAATATAAATACATTCATTGTGGCTACATAACATGTAGAAAGATTGCAACTGATTTACCTACATTATTTGCGTTAGAATAAAACTGGGGTCACAAACAAATTTATACGCACCAACAAAATTCGAATATGCTAGTTTTAGGGCTCCTTCAATGAGGCCTTATAGACCAAGAACCGAAAGCAAATTTTGGGAGTGGAGGTATAACCAAAATCTGAGTGTTTTAACTTTTCCGTACACGTTTTGAAGTAGGTATACCGATTGACACAAGAATATTTTTTTTCAGAATAATTCTATTTCATCGCGAAACACCATGAAACTTATAGAAAAAACGTTTTCGAGACATTTTTATGTGCGTGCGCCGTTGCCGTCGGTGCCGGTGTCGGCGTCATTATGGATTTGGAAGTTTGTATACACGATAACTTTTATTAGAATCAAGATAATTGGAATCTGAAAGCGCCAAAAGTTTAGCAAACGAATATAAATATTAACGAGAAGATAAATTGAAAGGGAATGGGTCAAAATTCTGGTTTTAAAATTCTGCAGTTCATAATTCTGCTTTTTTTGAAAAAAAAAATCTACTATTCTGCTAATTTTCATTTCAGTCTGTCAAAATTCTGATTTTCCAGATTCTGAAGATTTATATTTAAAAGAAAATTCTGCTCATTTTGGTTTTCCAAAATATAACCCTTCTATGTATAAAAAAAAATAAACAAAAGAGTTCATTACATGGTAAATAATTAGATAAGTTGCAACAAAAAAAAAAAAACAACATAAACATAATAGTATATTGCAATCTACTGCAGTATCCTTATCAAATTTCAATCAGTGAATCGGTAGATGATCTGCGTTATCGATCCAAGAAGCAACACTGCCACTTACTGAAACTGACTCACGGCTTATGGCATTGCTGACATTTATCAACCCTAACCCTACTAAATAAAAATTGAAAATTGGCAGATCATAAATTTTGGATTCTGTAATCCGATTGATTATATTCTTTCCTGCAAACAAAAATTTTCTACAAGATTCTGGAAATTTTTTTAACATTTCCTAAACGAGTTTTTTTTTTAATTTTTTTTCAGAATACTTTAAACCATAACTATGAAAAACAGAATTTTGAAAAGCAGAATTTTGAAAGCAGAATTTTGAAAATAGAATTGTCAAAGCAGAATTTGGAAAACAGAATTTATTTTCATTGGCAGAATTTCGACCCCAACCTAAATTGAAACTGATCTTTTTGTCATTACCAACTTAAAAAGTGCGTAAGCATGCTTATTTATCCTTATTTTATTTTATTTATTTATATTTATATTTTTAATTTTTTTTATATAATTTTCTTTTTTTTTACGCTTTTTAAAAACTTTGTAAACCTATTAATTAACTTTGTATTAGCTTTCTTTAAGCGGCCCCATTATCTTTTCTTCCAAGAATACTCGTATCGCGTTTTACTTGTATTTATTTCTCAACTTCAAAAAACACTAAAAAAGTGCCGATACGACTAGCAATCACAATTGCCATTGTACTCGGGGAAAAGTGACCCCAGCGCGTGCGGTATCTGGAACAAAAGAGGCGTGGGACTCAGATAAACTTAGTCCTTAGGATAAGTTTAAAATCCAGCCATTCCAGCCATTCCAGACCTTCTTGTACTTTTCATACAAAAACCCTCCGAAAATGTCAAAACACCTCAGAGTGATTTTAGACTGCTTACAATTATCGTATCAGAGTGAAACTTCGTACATATATGTATGTGGTTCAGATGACAACACTATATTTTGGCTGTGCGTCCCCTGGGGAGGGGCATTGGGGTCCGGAAACAAATCTCACAAAATATATCTCACTTTTTGCATGTTTGAGATCTAGGAAATGCTACCTTTTAATCGAAAAATCCTTTCAAACAAAAATATGTATACACTATTTGTGACAAAATTGGTAGACTCGTCATCATTGAACTTCATTATTTCGAAATAATATAAAGGTTGTCGCATTTACTTTTGGGAAAATAAAATAAACAAATAGACATTTGTAAGAACTATCTTAATTTTATGTTAATAGATTTTTTTAATGGGTTGTAAATGAAATGAATAACTCACCTTACATTCGTTACTGATATGTTACCAACACCGTATGCCTGAATATTACGGAATACTGCGCGATAACCATCTGGGCCACTTCCTAAAACAATTCCAATTTCATCGATGATTACTGGTTCAATCTAAAAAAAAAAAAAAAAATTATATACATTAAGAATTTTTACCTACTTATTATAAGAAAAAGTGTTATTTTAAAATTTTTCACTAACCACAACACTCACCCTCTATCGAAAAAAAATTAAGACGTGTTCTGTTTCTGTATTCTTACACAGAAAAAATGGAACACATAAAATAGATCAAAAATTATAAGATCTCTCAATGGTTTTTATCAAGAATATAATCTTATAATTTTTAGTAGGACGAACGTGCTATTGAAGTTCAAATAAAAATTTTAGTCTGACTAAGAAACAAACAGAAAACTAACAGGTGCTTCTAAAACAACGAAAATTGTATCATGTTTTGTACTCTCTTAACTACAAGTGTACAAATCTGGAAATTATGGTATTTCACATTTTTAGCCTTGTTTATTAACTAAAATAAATTTATTTGATTTAATTATCTTTAGAAATGTGAACGTTATCCACCAATTTGTAAACGTTGACGTTTTCGCGGTACACTCGGCCTTGAGGATATGGGTTTTAAGAATAATAATTAAGGACAACATTTCAGTTTTCTTTTCTTTAGTAGATATTTTTTCTTTTTCAATAAAAGCTTTAATTTCTTTCATCAAACTATTTAGGATAACGTACCTATTTCCATCTGTGTCATCAACAAGTTTTTGCATTTCACCTTGATAAGCAGTTCAACATTGTTGTTATAAAAAAATACTTCTAAACCAGCCTGCAAGCAAATGCAAATCAACAAAAGTTATCATTTTTATCAGCAAAAGTAGTTATTAAAACTGTAAAAACACTTCAATGGAGCAGTTCGCGTGCTTTTCAATATTCATTTGTAAAAATATAAAGAAATAATTTTTCCAGTGATAAATACAACAATACCAACAGCATTGTTGTTGATTTCAATGAAGAAAAAATGTGTAAAAGACAGTAGATACACACAGTTCCTCGAATAGCTTCATCAACTTTTATAAACTAATTTTGTGATCTATTTTTTGTATATTTCATTTTAAAGATTAAAAAAACCAAAAATTTCATATCTCTAAACCTTCCCAACATCCAATAAATGTGACATCCTTACATTTGATTACATTATAATTGTCGATGGCTTTAAAAAGTTTATTGAACCCATAAGATTACAAAATATCATTACTGAAAACCTGAATTGAAACAAAAAAAAAAAAACATTTCATGAAATTCACTTCTTTGTTTTTCTGGGTCAAACATGCATACCTGCCTACCAACACCCATTATAAAATTAACTGGATATACCAATAAAAAAAACAATGTTTGATCTTTCTTAAAATAATAATAAATTGCTAATTCTTTCATTGAATTCGCGATGAGAGTTTTGTTGATAAACTCCATTTCATTTCAAAAACACATTTTATTTTATGAATAATGAATAACAGTGAAAGTGTGCATAAATATAGCAAATTTAATATTATTTAATTTTACCTCATACATATCCAGTTCTGGAACACCTTGTCGTAAAAAGTGTACCAATCTGTTTCCGCTATCACGTAAACATTCATTTACAACATCTTCATTTCTCGGGCATTGTTGCAGGTAGTAAGCTGAAAACAAAACAAAAAAATTAAAATTATTTAAAGGGTCTTACATAGAATAAAAAAAAGATACCTTTCTATAGTATAAAATTTTTCTGTGTAAATAATATTGCATGATAAAAGTACTGTTATGTATAATTGTGTTATGTTTTAAATATGGTGTAGCAATATTGTTTACCGAGAGGCAAAAGGACGATTTCAAATGCCATTCCAATCCAACAGATCAAAATATTTTTAAGTAAAAAATAAGTTCCTTATAAAAATTGTTTTCCTCGAGTTAGAGAAGGGTAACCATAACCAATTTAGAGAAATTAGCATTACTAAACATTTTTAAAAGATTTTGATTCAGAAGTTGAATTTAAAGTCCTAACTCTTAAATAATGAACATGATTAACTGAAACTGATTTAAAGTTTATTTTCTTATTCTACGTCGTTTCACTCAATGTAAAACCATTTCAAAACATCCAATTAGTGGATTAACTAATGCTCAAAATAAAGCATTATCTCTGAAGCAAGAAAACCCGCTCTGATTTGAATGATTTTTTTTCCAACGGTATTGGTATTTAAAAATACTTTAACAGTTATCGGTTAAAAATTGCCACTCTTATCAGATTTTTTTTGTTTTTTAACTTTACAATAAAATTTTTGTGAAAAAATTTTAAATTCTAAAAAATAAACTAAACCAAAAAATTTCCAGGTCTGTTTAAGGAAAACAAGACAGTAAAAAAGGGGTCTATTTTCACCCGTTCAGGTGGGAAGGGGAATTTTCCCAAAAGTTGACTCACAGCAGAAAAAACATTAGTTACATACAACGGAGTTGAATAATAATCAAATTATGTTTTTTTGATAGCCAGAAAAACCTTTTATTAAAATTTAAAATAAAGTTAATCCAATGAATAGTTTAAGAAAAAATGATTTTCAAACTCAGAATTTTGAAAAAAATAAATTTCAATCAAAATTTTTAACTGATTTTGTTTTTTGCAAAATTTTACGGAAAAAATACATAAAATATATTTTTTTCTTCCAAAATTTAATGGTCTTTTTTTAGCACCCAAATACAGAAAACTAAAATATCTTATGTTACCTAGTATGCAACTACGAGTTACTTATTTTTTAAGGAAAAAATTAAATTAAAAAATGGCATTCAATTTTGTATTTTTTTAAATTTCTAAAAACTAGAAGACATTTTTACCATCAACCTTTTTTAATGCAAGTAAAATAAAAATCATTAAGTTTAAATAGAAAAAATGCATTTTTTTTTAAATTCTGAGTTTGATTTATTAATTTTATTTCAAATTTTAATAAAAGTTTTTTTTTCTGGCTATCAAAAATCATAGATCTTTTTTTAACTTTGTAGTACTTATAATAATTTTTTTTTTAATTTAAGTCAACTATTTAGAAAATTCCTCCTCCCATTTGCACGAGTGAATATAGACCCCTTTTTACTACTTTTATCTTATTATTGTATCAATGATGAATTTAAATAAATGATTCTTTTATACGAAACCAAGAAAAAATTTAATTTTTAAGATTACGGATATACAACAACTGTCATACTACTTCAAATAAAGTGCCCCTAATAAAATGTGCCACCTTAAAATTTATCACAACGATTTTAAGAAAATTGAAAACTTGGTCTCTCTCTTGTATACCTATGTATGTGTCAGAATTAGTAAAAGTATGAGTTGTTTTTTTATAGAAGAACTTGGATATCTTTTTCAAAAAAAGACTGTCCATTTCTTTTGAAAAGTCCAACAAATTATGTAATAATTTTATAAAATTTTTGTGGAATTTATTGCTCAATATGAGCAGCTTAACAAAATTTAAAGGGTTTAAAAAAAAGAGAATAAAGTTTTCATATACTTTTTATTGCAGATTGACCATTTTCGAAATCAGATTTTTTTGTTCCTTTTATTTGCTACGCTAGGGCTAGTGTATTAAGTGAACACTAAAACACATATTTGCTTTATTATCTTGTAATTTAATTTCTAGCTAATAAGCTATATGTACCAACAATTTCAGTTGAAAAATATACATGTAATAAAAAAGTTGTGATCACAGACATGTAACACTTTTTTTCGGTACTGCAATTGATTGACTAAAGAGATTAAATTTCTCAAATTTTTTATGTAACTAAAGTACTTTTACTGCAAAACTATAATCAGCTAAAATACTAACTGAACGTATGCAGTTATTGAAAGCATAATATATTATGTAACATGTATTTTGTTTTCTTTGTCGGCATTAGGTCATAAATGAAACAATTTAATTTTTGGTCACGACACGTTTCGGGAATGTCTATAGACATCTTCGGCTGAATCAAAATAGTATCTAACAAAATTTGACCGCAGACTCATGATATAAAAATTGTATTGTAGTACCTACCAAAATTATTAAAATCCGTAGTCGGTAAATTAGTTAAAAAGGGAGAAATTAAATTCTATTTTACGATGATTTTAATGATGATTTTAACATGAAACATGCAACATGCAACAAGCAACATGCAACACTCAACATGCAGCTTTCAACATGCAACACGCAACATGTAACATGTAACATACAACATGCAACAAGCTACGGTTATATTAAAAAAAGTTAAAAGTATGTATCAGAGACCACAGCCTAAACGGATGGGTCGATTTACTCCAAACTTGGTATGTGGCGTTTTTTGAATTTTTTTTTGGACCCCAAATAACGGTACCTGTCATATACCGGTTTTAGAAAAACCCGTTTTTCTCAAAAACGGTGCCAACGATTTTGATTAAAAAAATCATGGTTATTTCTTGGGTAAGGTCTATCTTTAAATAAGAACCATTTTTTTCAAAAACCGTTATTAACGGTACCTGTCATAGAACTCAATCAATTTCAACCATTTTTTTTACATGGATGCTTTCAAGTTGCCGTAATAATATTTAGAAAAAAAATTTCGAAAATTATTTTTTTGGATTTTTAACAAAAGTTTGAAATTTTTTTTTGAAAAATCATTTTTTCGAAAACTATTCAGTATTTTTTTTTTCAAAATTTAGTTTTTAGATGTTGATAAATATTATCTTAAAAATGGCGTACCAATTTTTTTAAAATAAAAGTCCTTGCAAAATTTTATATAGAAAAAATAGTTTTTTTAGAAAACGGCTCTAACGATTTTCCCCATTTTTTTTCTAAAAATGTATCATTATAGAAGAAATCAAATTGCGTACTTTTTTTTTGGAGGTTAAATTCATTAAAGAAGCTGTTTAAGTCATTTGAAAACCGAATTTTAAGCTTTTTTAATTGTTTTTTTCTAAAACTGCATTTACAATTTTTTAATTAAAAGGGCTTAGCATAAATAGTAACTTTATATTCAAGAGCAAGTACGTGCGACCCAGTCGTGCATTTTACTGTCAATAGATATGTACTCTATGAACTGTACAGTCAGTATTTTACTACTGTTTATTCAGAAGTTAAAGTGCTTAGTAGCTACTAACTTGTAGTTAAAACTGCGACTGAATTGACTGCATTACCAATTGACTGTAATCTTTTACAGTTCTTTATTCAATAAATAATAACCAATTTTAAAATTTTAGGAATAGCACATTTTTGTATCAATTTACAGATATTGATCAAATGAAGCTTTTTGAAAAAAAATTTACAAAAACTACGATAAGTAAGTTAAGTTGTGTAATTTTTCATCATTTTGTCAATGCATCCATAACTTTTTAACTGCTGACTTTTTAGTGAAAAATTTTAAAACTTTCGAGAAGAATATGAAAAACATAACATTAAAAATGTATATTTATTTAGTTTTGTTTTTTATAAGGGCCAATCGTCCTTTTGTCAAAGGATTTCTTCAAATTCTATTTAACGTTGTAACGTGAAAGCAATACGGAAGTGATTGTGCTATATAATTTACTCAACACTTAATATTTGGAAAGCTTATAAAAATGAATAAATAAATCGAAAATGTATCCAAATTTGAAGAATTCTATAGGAAATTAATATCATAAATGGTTAGCACAACAACTGACCTTATAAGTGAAATCATTTTAATAAATTTTATATTTACCCTCACCATTTCTTTACACGACTTATCAATAAAACAATTCTTCGAAAGAACTCAAGAGATAGATGATAGAGTTAATAGATACTTACGCTGTTGTGCAAAAGTTCCACAAATAAAAGAGCTGACAAGAAACACCACAAGTTTATTCATATTTACTGGATTTATTAAACAGAAATTCTGTTCCTTCTTTGACTTAAATTGATTTTTTTTTTTTTTTATTATTTTTTGTTTAACTAAATACGTTTCACTCTCTAAAATTTAACACACTCTTCCGGCTCAGCGAAAGTACGACCTTTGATTTGAATTTATTTTCTATTTTTGTTTGCTTTGTTCGAACACACTATCTATCGCCTTCAAAGTTTGTATCTATAAGATAAATACCGATAAATATTTTTGCGAAACGAAATCTCTTAACACGAGTAATTATAACTATCGACCATCAACACCAGCTATCACCTGATACCATGAAGCAAAACGAAAGAAATGCAAATGCTACAAAATGTTGTAAACTTTAATAAGACAACTATATTGGACAAGAGCAAGTAGTGTATCTTGTATCTCAATGAACGTAGGTACGTCACAAAAATTAAAACACTTGACTAGAAACCGTGTCACGCATATGAAACTAGATTGAAGAGACGTTCGAAGCAAAAGATCCAGAGCCGATGGCGGAAGAATTATTTTTCGGTGGACACAACTTTCACGAGGTCTAGGTCACAAATGAACTGAAAAACGTCTTTGGGGTACCGTTTTAAGCTAAAGGTACGTGCCAACTCCAAACAGACACTTCACACACAACACAATGAAATACCAGGGGCAAGTGGCCACAAGGCATTGCATTAATGTAGGTAGGTACCTTTGTTCGGTTCTTTTCTGGTTGGAGCTCTCATTTCTTTCACTTCGTCTTCTTCTGTTCTGGACGTGAATATAAAAAAAAAAACATTAATGCAGCACGACAGGAAAAGCGACCGATTTACCTACACAGGTAAGAGAAGAACAACCTGCACAGGTAAAAATTAAAAAAAAAACAGAAAAACCAGAACAAAATAGTATGAGTAAACTTGTGAAGCATTCTAAACTATTGTGCGAGAGGTTTGTCCCTCTTTCTGAAGTAGATTTCTGAGAACATGATGATGGTTAATCTGGCCCGTATTATAGTTCCATACAACAGCCCTCCACTTTTAACTTGGAAGAAGTGAAGTGTATGTGATTTGAGCCTGAAAGAAAAAAGTTGGAAGAATGGGAGAGTTCTGTGTTGATTGGCAACCCGGAGGTGATGGCTCTCCCCATGAAAATAATGACAAGAGTTGCGGTTGGGTTGACGTGTAACACAGTGTTCTTTTAAAATTGCAAACCCCCTCTACCATCAAGCCAAGCTATTTCATGTGTGCATAGAATGTTAAAACATAAACTATACCTACCTCTTCCTGCTCTGAATAATAAACTATATTTTGTATTTATATTTTAACTGTTCTATCCAGTGCAAGCAACACTCTTTACTCAAATCTTAATTGTTTGGAGTTAATGACATGAAATTCAAGTAAAAAACATAAAATCGCCTCATGAACTATGCGTTCACCTACTTTAAGGACGTTGGTACTTAAAAATTTGTTCTAATAATCTAAATATTTCATTTCAACTTAGAAAACAATCAAAGTAGCAAAATATTATAAACAAGAAGGTGAGTTTTTCCAATAAAAGTTTCAAACATGGTGAAATTACATGCAATGGTCTCTACTGCAAGTTGTTTAAATAATCACATACTTTTAGGTAGTTTTGAGTATCTTTCAGTGTGTGCGTGGGTTTTTTTTGCTCAAAAAGAGTTGCATAGTTTCAAAGGTCATTAAACATTTTAAAATAGCTTGATTTGCTTTCTGATATGAGTAGTTATCATGAGAACAATTTTATCAAGAAAAGTATGATTGCTTTTTCCCTCTTTGTTACTAAAAGGGAGAGAATCTGTATTTTTTAGTGGAGTAACTAAAGCTGTAAATAAGGCATTATCTTACAACCGGGCAAAACTGCTCCGATTTGGATGTTTTTAAAGTTATACTTCTTTACCGCAATTATAAA
The DNA here is from genome assembly GCA_948107695.1 of Meliscaeva auricollis. Lineage (NCBI taxonomy): Eukaryota > Metazoa > Arthropoda > Insecta > Diptera > Syrphidae > Meliscaeva > Meliscaeva auricollis. The sequence continues at coordinate 43,268,026 of OX403616.1, forward strand.
AATATTAAGCCAGTAATAACATATAGATTTTTTCAGCCCATTATTACTTTTTTTCACACAGACACTATAAGTAGGTAAAGAGTAACAACACATTTACATTTTATACTGGGTTTGTTTTTTTTTTTTTATTTTTGATTTTGTGGGAAACAAAATAAATTTATTAAATTACAGAAGTCAGTCATTGTTATTGATGGTCTGACTGATTCATATTCTACACTATAAGTGATAGAAAAAAACTAAATACACCAAAAGATAGGTGGTATAAAGTAAGGTTCTGATACGACGGGATTTTTCTTAATTAGACCGGCAAGTTAGGCTAAAATGAGGCAAAAGACAAATTTTTTTTTCCATCCGGGAAAATAATTATTTTCCAATATCAAATATTTTTTTAGACATTTGAAAATGATGTTATAATGGATAAAGTCGATAATTTTTTGAAAAACTAATTTAGCACATTGAAAGATAATAAAAAAAAATAGGCGTATAAAACAGATTATATTTAAAATGCTCCATAACGGTTTTCTTGAGCTTTAAAAACAAACACGTTTTTGAAAGTTTATGTGGGTGGTTTTATTCAGGGAATAACGGAAAAAATATTTTGTCAAAACGACTTTAAGGCTAAATTGTTGTCTATAAACGTGTGAAGTCTATGAGCCAACATAACGGTAAAAAGAGTTTTGTTTACTCGGTGCCTAATTACTATTTACATAAGCCTATGATTCATCTTTATTGAGCATTACTATCAAATTTTACCTTTAATTTAATATATCATACATAACTGTACATGCTAGAAAAGCTTCACAAACTTGAAAAGAAAAAATGCATATTTACAGATTTTAGAGAGAAAAAAAAACACACATAAAAAGTTGATTACATTTGATATTAAAATCTGTAACTTAAGTTTTAGTTCCAGGATTTTAACAAATTGAACAGATTCTATTAGATACAATGTGAGTCTATAATTCTAAATAAAAATATTGGACACTTATTTTTTTAAACATTGCCACAGAGGTCGTTAAGTGAAAATATGTTTTTAATGAATGCGTTAAAATTACTAAATTTAATGAAAAATTTGATAATTTTGAATATACATATGTTTAGCTCCATTTCAAGATGTATCTGTTCTCTTAAACAATGCGATACAAATTTTGTAGATTAAATTATAAACAAAATGCACTTTTTATGCTCCTTTGACCAATTGTACCATTCATAACATCTGTCTAAGTCTGCTTAAATAATTAAAATTTTCTTATAAACTGTCAACAAATATTTTGATATTATTATTTGTTTCAATAAGACACTCACAAGCTTCGCAATATGATTAAATAGTATCAAAAATAGTATAAATTCGATCCCTTACAAATTTTTTGAAAAATTCAAAATATTCTTTTCACGTAAACAAAATAGCTTTTAACTTTAGTAAAACTTAACCGATTTTTAAAGTTGAAATATCAATGGAAAAATTAAAGTCTCAAAAAAATAGAATCCTATACAATTGTTTATTAAATTGTGTAAATATAAGTTCCACAAGAAAAAATTGATATTATATGACATTAATGCATCAAAAACCATTTAAAAATGGCCAAACGCAAAAATAAACCAAATTAGAAGGGTTTGTTCGATACAAAATATCAATTACATACAATATATGAAATATTTGAATTAATTTCACAATAAAGGAAATTATGCTTCTATGAAAAAATTTCCCTTCTAGAACTTTTCGCAACTAAATAATCTTACACATAAAAAAAAAAACTATACAAAAATAAATAATGATAGGAAGTATAACTTGTGGCGCGCGTACATGAGTATAAACACATTCAAGTATTTTGTCCTGTTCATCCCTTTTTTTGGTATAACTGCTCTGAGTATATTATATATTATTTATATGTAATTCTCATAAAAGGTTTTAAAATATGGCTTATTTTCTGAGTTTAAGCAAGTAGATGCGACCCAGCCGTGGAATTTATTATTTCGTTTTTTATAATATTGGTTATTGGTTCAATTGTTAGATTTTGTATAAACGAACAACAAATTGTTAGAATTCTGTTTCTACCGATCATGGTTAGTATCTGAAATTGAGAACTCTTCCTTGCACCTAATAAGTGCCTTCTTTATATTATATTATGATGTATGAATTGAGCATTGACCTTAAACTACAGAAACGTGTTGCGAAGTAGAATAAAGAATTATTGTTATTTTCATTGCATATTGTTGCAGTGCACAAAAGAATGAATAATAAATAAATTTATTATTGCTATGATTTTTTATTGTTTTGTTTTTTATTTAGTGTTAATTGATTCTCAGCACGTCTTTGAAATGTTGACAAGAAAAATAATCATTGTTCATTATTTCTTCTTCAGAAACTTCTTCCTGCGGTTTTGTTTACCTGATGGCTGGACAAAATAAAGGCTTCTTAGTATAATACGAATCTGTATTGTGTTGTGAAATGAGTTGTCATCAAAGTTTTACTGCCGCCACTGCCAAGCATTTATTTGTTCTTTTAACCAATGTTTACAATACCAAAAATACAAATGTTAAACGAGGAGCCAAGTACCTACCTACTTCATTGTCTGCATTAAGAATTGAGTTATAAAAGTGCACCCAGTTTCAGTTGACTTATTTAATAAATATTTCAAGTAAAGTAATACTGAAAGAACATTAAGTTTTAGTTATAACGAGTCTAAGAGTTCTCTGCATCTGCATACCAGATTCCAAAATAATTTATTTTTTGTAGGTTTGGTTGAATATCGGGCCATAATCCACATCCACGCCTCCTATTTAACATTCTAAGCAACTTTAACTCTAAAAGCAAATACGTGCGATCGAGTTATTCATTTTATTTCATTCACAACACTCTTTTTGAATTAAAACGAAGTTAATTTTATTTCATACAAAATATGTTTAGCATGTGGAGTAGATGTCACCTAAAATATTATTTTTTTTAATTTTGTTTGGTTAATTTAACCACAAACACAAGCTTAGCATTTTTTGGGTATACCATCTTAGAACACACATCACATACACATCAAAATTAATTTTGTCAAACATAAGCGGCTTTTGGATTTTTATTTTCTCAATCAATAAAATTAATTCATTTGCAGGTAAAACATGTTTTCTTATTTCAGTACAATTTTAAGTTTCTATACAAAATCCAAAGAATTAATGCAGAACAGGATTTGTTATATGCGGGGATATTATTTCATTTTATAAATCTTCTGAACGACTTTATTCACCGTCATATTAGATAAGAATCTTTGGATTTTATAAAGTGCATGATTTTTTACTTTTTTCCCACACTCGCATTTTTTTCGTTACATAATATTCGCTAATTTAAAATCTTCAATATTTTTTCGAAAGGATATTGAACAAGTCAATAACGTTTAGAGAGCCAAGTGCAATTAGGTTTTGCTGTGAACACAAAAAGCTAAGAATTCTTGGGAGATGTTATTAGTTACTTTATTGACCTTTCTTAGACAATTAGTTTTAAAGTTATAGATAAAGCAATCCAAATAAAATCTACTTGAAATCTTTATTACTTGCCTCTGTATGTGTGTGTGTTTTTTTTTGTATTCTCAGAGCTATAAGGATAAATTTGAAAAACTTAAAACCAAATATGCACCGCCAAAGTTATAAAAAATAATGCCAATCAGGTAAACTGTCCAACAATAAAAAAAAAATTAAAAAGCAAATAGTTCATTATATTATCTGCTTTCATTCTAATGCAAATTCTTATTATTCAACCGTAAAAAAATGCAGCTAAATATATTATTATATACAACCGACTTCAAATTTAAGACTTTTGATATTTCCTAATGGATATGTTATTGTCAAAACTGAACAAAAAAAAAAATCATCAAAATCGATCAACCCAGTCAAATATTTTTAACTAATAAACATAAAAAAAAAACAGTCTAATGATCAAAAGTGCATAATACAAATTTTAGCATAAAATAAAAATGTGACCGTTACCTCATAGATAGATATGCACTTCCTCACGTTGCACCCGTATTAACCACGTCATGATGATCTTTAAGTTTTTTAATAAGTCGAAAGTTCGTGGTTTTTTTAGCTTTTGTTCCAAAATACTTATTTACTCCTTTGTTTTTAATTTCTTAAAAGATTTTTTTTTTTTATTATTCTAAAATATAAAGGTATAATAATTTTTTAATATTGATCATTTAAACGGAGAGTTCTTAGTTCTTAGAGCCTAAAAAGAAAAAAATAATCAAAAAGTTATACAGATAAAAACTTAAAAAGTTCCGCCAACTTTCGCCATTTTGTTATATGATTTAATTTGTGCTTAAGTTGGTAAACATACTTAACTTATTTTCCCTTGCTATTTAGGTTCTTTAGAGCTTTGAGATCTATATAAATTTAACATTTAGTGAATGATCAACAAAGCTCAACTGGTTGTATAGTGAACTATTCATAAATTTGTTTTAATTAATTGTTTTAGCTTCATGGGTCACTGTGGCGTATGCGTAACATTTTCGCCCAGATCTGAACCGGATTGAATTTTGTGTTCAAAAAAACATGAATGTTTAACAAAACCAACACACAAAACTGAATTGTTTCACATTTCTTCAAGAAAATGTTACTACATATTACTTATTTTTGAGCTAAGCTAGCATCACAAGATTTGTGTAAAAACAAAAATTTGTGTAAAAACTTATGTATTTTTGACATAAATTTACACAAAACCAAATGAAATGGATGACAGAAAATGACATTAAAAAGAAGATTTGTATATCATTTAGTGTTATCCGAATTACGTAGTACTATTGCAAAAATACACAAAAACAAGTCGTGTGATTTAATCTTTATCATGTTATGAAATTTTTATGTTTTTTGTAATAAAACTTCACAATTCTATCTGACTCATAATTCGGATGACACCAACTGACATGCAAATTCTGTCATCAAATTTGTGGATAATTGTGTGCATTTTTTTGACAAAAATATACACAAATTTTTGTGTTTATACAAATCATGTGATACTAGCTACAATGTATTCAGCTACAACACTTAAGCTTATTTAACACGACTTATGTATACACAAAAAATTGTGTATTTTTAATCGACTTCAAGAAAGGAGGAGGTCATCAATTCGTCTGTATGTTTTTTTTTTCATGTTTGATACACAATATCATCTGAACAAAAATTCGGATGACACCAAATGATACACAAATCGTGCTTAGAATGTCATTTTCTACCATACAATTTGTTGTGCAGATGGTTTTGTGCATATTTATGTCAAAAATACACAGATTTGTACACAATTTTTTACACAAATTTTGGTGTTTACACAAAGTTCTTAATCAAGTTACTAGTTCCTTAGTTTATAATTGTACCTTTTTTTACTAACCTTTTAAAAAGAAGACTATGCAAATAAACAAACAAAATAATTGCCAATTTGTGCGTTATTTTATTTGTTGCAAATAGTTATTACAATTTTCAAAATTCTTTTTATTTCTTTTCTGTCTCAATATAATTAAAAATATTTTTTTATATATAAAAATACTCAAGCCTTGTTTGAAAAAAAAGATGGTATGCCATCTCAAACAGAAATTTAAAACAAAAAATCATTGACACGTTTTTGACAAATCAATTTTTGAAAAAAAAAAAAAAATTAAAACTGTTTTTAAAATCCAAAATTTTGATGTGAAATAATTTCAAAAATTCCTTAGAACTTTTTGTGTAAAAATTGTCATGGAAATCCGTTAAATCGTTTACGTGAAAAGCTGAAAAAAGAAAACGGGTCTGTGGGAGGTACCGTTATTAACAAAAAAAAATATTTTTTTTTATTTCAAAAGTACGACCATATTGTTTGTAGTGCATATAGAATTTTTAACAAAATTGTTAGAGTCGTTTTTGAAAAAAATAAGATCGGTATGCCTTAATTTTTGTCCTAAAAAATAGTTTAATTTCCCCCCTTGAAGTACCTACTCTCTCCAACAAAGAATTACTCTCTCAGTAACAGGGAAAATTAGACCTTTGCAACTCGGTTCGGTTGCAGCGTATTACATAAGTCTATCGCATGTAAATAGCTTTAAAAAAGCTTTCCCATAAGATGCGTGTACTGACAATATCAATATTTCTTGGACAGAGTATAGGGAATCACCAAAAACCTTTTACTATCAAGTTTGAAGAAAATCGCTTCAGCTAATTAAAAGAAAACCATTTTTATAACCCAATATATAACACTTGGACACCTGCAACTTTTGTATTTTCAATTGCAGGAAGCAGCTTTTTAAAAATTTGGAAACAAAACTACAAAACACCTCATGCATTGCCCGTTTATAGGATATTTTCGTTTTAGTTACAAAATAAACATTTCCTAACCAGTTGCCAGTAGTTGAAATAATTGAAACTAATTGAAGTTGTCTATGCACAGCTGAGTCGAATGGAGAACTAAATCCAGTAGTTCTTTTTTCTCTTTATTAAAGCTCACTCTCTCTCTTGTGTCAATCAAATCATATCACTACGTCATATTGCCATATAATGACAAAATTACTTTACATTCATAATGATGATGATCGAACAGACAAACTATAGACTAAAGTCGACAACTACAGCATGCCATGCCGGTTGTGTGTTGCGGTCAATCATTACACTTCCATATTAAGCTAGCATACAACTTTAATCAAGTTTTCGCAATTTTTTTGACGTTCACTAGCCTCTTCCAGTGCGGCATTGCCAGCTTCAATAAATAATGCTAGAAACAAACACGCACCACTAATGGAGTCTGTGCGAGATTTTAGTAAAAGCTCATCTCATAAAGCTAAACAAGATACCTACTTTATCGGTTTGGTCAGATATCTTAGCTATGAGCGAATGTATCTTTTAGATAAATAGTGGTGCAGCATCGAGATTGGCTTTTAAGTTTGTGATCTCTGTGCGCGCATCGTCATCGAATAATTTTATCTCATCTTCACTCTGAAGTTAGACTATACTTACTTACCGTTAAGGAAGTCTATTAATTTAAAAAACAAAAAATTCAATATGTGGAAATCAATAATTCTCCTTACAATATTCCAAGTTATTCTAGCCGCTAATAATGATATCCGTAAGTTTAATGTTTCTTCTTTTTTTTTATTTTAGTATAAAAGTGATTGTGGTATAAGTGTTGTTAAATTGTAGCATCGAAGAATTAAACTTTCGCTTTCAATTGGAATAAATATTTTATTTTTTTTTGTATTATTTATGTGTTCCTTTAATCGGAGGCAATTAACTTCCGGCACAATGAAGCTAAATTTGGACGTCTCGTGTGTCCAGAAAATCTCCACAATCTAGGGGTCGGTGTCTCGGAAAAATAAATTGTGATAAATAGCTTTGGTTTAAAATATATTTTCTATTATAATTCGTTTATGCTCACAAATGCGGCTATTAACTACAAAATCAAAAAAAAAGTAGAATACAATGCAAGTCTATAAGTCGGGCATTTGTACTCACTTATGGATGCGGCATATTCATTTTCTTTAACATATTAAACGAATTTCCAATGGAAAAATGTTTTTTTTTTTTTTGCCATATAAAACAACTATTGGGTACGTGTAATAAATAATTTTATGAGGCCTTAATCAAAGTGAAAAAGTAATTGATTTTATGTAGCTATACTGTTTGTTCCATTTTTGTAAATGTTTGTTTCTTCGAGATCGAGGTTTATTAGACAAAATAAGATCTATGTCATCTTAAAAATCAATTTGCTTAGACGGTTCTTCTTCTTCTTACTTCTTTACACATTCATAGCCATAGGCTGACATTGAGAAATTCTTTTGTATGGACGAGTAACGAACTAAAGATTAGTCATAATGCAGCAACTTTACAAGGAACATAATAATTATCTAGGCAAAAGAGATTATTATAAAAGAGTTTTTTTTTTTTTTGTTTCTGCAACAGATTATTTTAATCTTTCGAAAAAAAAAGATATCAGAAAATCGTTCAAATATTTTTTTAAAAATATGTATGTGCATTGTACAATTTGTTAAAATGGATTGAACACCTACGACACACGCAGTCTTACTTCTGGACTTAAAAGCTTCAGAATTCACACTTTTTTAAGTTTCAATATTTAAAGCCTTACCAATTTTTTTTTTCAAAATTGTTAAGTTGCTGAAAAATGCTCGAATTCTTTTGAGTTCTCTGCGTTCATTTTTGGCTCCACAGATATACGGCTTAATTTTTTTTTTTGCAGTATTTTAGCAGTGTTACAGTGGACAGTTCATCGAAATAAGAAAACGAATTGGAAATACTGTAGGCTAAAAATTTCGTATTTTTTGAGTTCAAAATGTACCCGAATTCAATTACACAGACCGGAAAATGAATATTGATGATGAATGTGTAATTGTTTTTTTTTTATGGATTTGGATGTGTCAATTCCAAATCTGACTCTTGTTTTTTGCTTTATTCAATGTTACATTCCTGGAATGCTAGCTCATAGTGATGAAATGGGTTATATAGTGCCTTTGAGCCACCTTGCCGAGAACTTATTTCAAATTGAATTCAGTTCTGAGATATAAATGGAATCAAACGCTTAACGAATTCGAACAATCTATAAAAATCTTTTACATAATCAATGTAAGTGTGCCTAGGAATAATTATTCCTTGGCTATCCCTATATTGGATATTCTTTAATAAAAAATGAATACTAAATTACTCAACATTTCTTCAAGCTCTTTTACCTAGGTTTTGATTCAGATTATACAGTGAATGAAATGATAAACTTGTCACTATACTTTGAATTGATAAGCGCACCAAAATGTATTTTTTTCATTTAAATGTTTTTAAGTGCACACATTATATGATTTATGATAAATTTTGTTTTTTATCTGATGAAACCATGATTGCTAGCAAGAAGCAAGAAAAATAATTTTATTATACATCTTCGGAATTATCTCTTCGGGTTTATAACACCAAAAACAAAAACCTCTGCGTCAGTCGCCATTTTTAATGAGGTATTTATTCGATTTTTTCGCCCTATATTGTTTTTTTTATTTATTTTTCTTATAATATGTTTTCTAAATATAAGCTTTAAAACAATAAAAAGTTACTGTCGAAAACCTGCCAAATTTTAAGTTCAAAAATATCTACATTTTTAATAATTTTACACAGTAAAAGTGTAATTTCCATGTTTTTCACTTCAATTATTTGCAAGCATCTATTTAATAGTAAAATTGTGTATTCAATCCCAAAGTTAATTCACCAAAATTGTTAAATCAATATGCTTTCGATTTTTTTATTGAGCTTTTTCGTAAATTGCACATTTTTACATCTTCAATTCAAAATGGCAAATAAAGATTAGTCTATGAAGCGCATCTCCGAGAGCGAGACCAAGAAATGAAAGGGGTCATACCCAAAAACCTTGAAAAAATTCGACTTCGGCAAAATAAGCAAGTTTTGAAAAGCATTATTTAAAACATAATTCGCTCCACAGATATATTTTTCGGAACAAAGTATAGGAAATTAAAAACTAGGGTCTTAATTCGAAAAATTAACAAAAAAAAAAATTATCTTGTTTTACTTTTTATGGATTTTTCTTGAAAATGAACTCTCGAAAACATACAGCGATATTGATAATTAATTTTTTTAACATTTTTAAGACCCAGCCAAAACCTTCCTCTATAGAATTTTTGCAGTTATGGTTTTATGTTTTTGTTTAAAAAATTACTGTTTTATATAGCTGACCGATTTTTTCTTGTTTAGTTTGACAGCTCATTTGCTGTTTTGTATATCTAACCCTTCTTTCTTGCACACCTCTGTATCTACTATGCAGTGTGTTTCTGCTCTCCTATACAAAAACAAATGTGTGACCTATTTACAATGCAGAAATAGGTGTGTGTCATTCGACCGTTCGTTATTTTTAGATCACGCTCTAAGTTGAAGAAAACTATTTAGATTTTTATTTTGACCCCTGATACTTTTTGTAATTAATTGCAAACAGTTTTTCTACCTTATAGCTTGATCTTCAAAAAAAAAAAAACTCGAATAACGAAGAGTATGGATAATCCGAGATAATTTCGTTCACCCGAGGTGGAAACTAATTTCAGAACTTTGTGTAAGAAATTATTTCGTTTGGAAGCTCAATTAAAAAATTTCTCATTTGCTCAAGTTGAAACGATGAATTCAGCTTCTAGAGACCTCAAAACGTGGAAATTTACAAAATTTTTAATTCGAGAAATTGTACCAATTACAATGTCTTCTAATAGGAAATTAATACTAAAATACAATTTTTTATACTTATCTACCACACCACCCCAAAATTGTACATGCATTTAAAAAAATTCGTTAATTTACTTTATAAGTAATAAACTTACAACCAATATTTATCAGATTCTTTCATCATTGGAAAAGCTAGCCCTTGCGTGTTTGTGGTTTGTTTTTCTATTTTCGATTTCCTTGACACTTTTTTTTATTTAATTTTTTTCTTCTCGTGGTATTGCAAAATTGAAGTAATTTTTTTTGTATTGAGGGACAAACATTTAAACAAGACGTGATGTTGTTAATGAGACTTGACCATCATGCATCTTTAAAATCATCATGAGTACGACTAAACTATCATCAGATAGCTTAACGGTTCGCATAATTAAGATTTTAGACGACAAGTTTGTTTTTACTTGCTTATTAGCTTTAAAGGTCGATTTGATTGTGTTAGAAAATAAGATTGAAAGTGGAATGACTGATTGCGGATGTTTTTTTTTTAATGCTGAAACGGTCAATAACTTAAAGATAGTTTGAGGAAATATCTATCTATAGCAAATTTTTTGTTTTGTTTACATTTTGTTTTGATTTTAGCATCAATTAGCAAATAGGGTAGCTCTATAAAGGTAATACGATTTGAGGTGATTTTATTTAAAGTTTAAATTTAACTCAAGTCTCTAATTACTACCTACTACTTTGTTTGTTGAAGAAAAACATATCGCCTTTATGAACCTTTTTTATTCTGTGATTTCCTGAAATTTTGTATAATTTAATTTTTTAATCACTGTTTGTTTTCGTAAACAAGAATTACTCGTTTATCGATGAGATTTGACGTTGTTTTTCCACTAAGCTTAGAACAAAACCTAGTTGTACAGAATTTAGATGGCTTAAATTGACTTTAGGTAATGATGTTTATTTATAGAAATTCTTAGAAAGCAAAAGTTGTTAAAGCTACTATAAGACCCAATTTTTTAGTGCGATATTATCCTAGTTTCAAGGTTAACCCCTTATTCACTACTAAACATATTTTTCAGTCAATTTAGTTTTTTATTTATTCTTAAATGAAACAATTAAATAATTCTTCTCTAATATAAATAATTTACTGGTTTATATATAAAGAATCTCCGCATTTAACAAAATTAAACATTAATTATTTGTTTATAGACATCAATTTTACATTTTAAGTTGAAATGTTTTGTTGCTAAATTCTACTGGCGTAAGACGTAATGGCCATCTGCCAGGGTTTGGCCTCACTTAAAATGTCTGCCATGATTGTTTTTGTCATCAGGGAGCCCAGGGCTACAAAATGCGACTAATTTTAAGTGGTTACCCTAAAGTCTAAGAACGCTTAAAAAACGCATTTTCGCGACCGTCTGCCAGAGGTCTGACCTCACTCAAAATGTCTGCCGTTGGTATATTTGTTATCAGTTAGTTTGTATCAATAAATCAATAAATTTTAAGTTGTTATCCTTGCTAAATTGGTTTTCAGAAAAATTGTACTTTTGATGCAATTTTTCTCGACCACGCCCCTAATAAATGCAGGCAGACTAAGATTTTCGTCATCACCATGACCTAGACTACCCGTACCCGTTACATTAATACGGATCGGTTAACTCTCACGCAAGAAATTTGCTGCTGATAATAATTGAAACTACTTGCATAAGGTTAACAATAAAAATATACAATTTTAAATATTTGCCTGACGATAATGATGTTTCCAATACATCACGAAAGAACTAAGATTTTTGTCTTAATTAAAACGAACTAATAAGAGATAAAAAAAAAATAAATAAAAAAAAAGAATTTGGTCCCATCAATGCCATGAACTGAGCAAGTGCTTTATAAGAAACAAGAAAATAAAAAAAAAAAAAACAACGGATGAGAAAATAAAACAAGAACAGAGACGACATTAACTTAACTTTAAGTTATGTAAGGTTATGCTATGCATTATTGATGTTTTTTTTAGAATCAAAATACTTTATATAGTTCAAGGCAAACAAGGAAGATAAATGCGAAAAAAGTACTTGAATATTAAACAAAAGATCAGTGGGTATCTAGAATTCGAAATGTTGCAATCACTTTGTAAGAATTTATAAACTTATAATAGCGATTATAATCAACAAAATACAATGTTAAGGTTAAGAAACTTGAACTTAATTCCAAAGCCCTTTTCGCTTAATGTTTTAAGGTTTCAGTCTTGTAACAGATAGGTTGTAGAACGTTTATTAGTAAATCATATCACGGTAGCAAGAAAGTCAAAAGAATTTGACAACATGCAAAGCACGAAGTCTGAAGTCATAAACAAATGGGATCTGTAATGTTTATGACCCAAGTTGTGTTTTCATTTTCTGTCAAATGGTAGTTGACTTATAGGCATAGCCGTATCAGGGTGGGGGGGGGGGGGCGGTGTTTGGTTAAGGTAACAAAATATTTTTTTTTCGATTTTTTTTTTGAAACTTTTTGGGAAGGAAGTTTTTTATTTGAATACATGAAAGTGTTTGATGATAAGAAATGTTTGTTGACAATTTTTTAATAAAATTAGTTGAACGGTGAACGAGTGATTAATCAAAATATATAGAAATTTGTAGTTTTATTAAAAATATTTAAAAACAAAAAGGAATGTTTGGATGTGAAGCACTTAACCCTTCGAAAAAGATATAACAATAACACAAATATTAAGTATATACCTATTAGAAAAAGTTTTTTTTTTCTTAGCTAAATTTAAAAAAAAAACATCAATTCTAAATTCAAAAAAATATCAATACCTACGTCATTATTGGTGCTTTTTTTTAAATTCTATTTAAAAGCTGGTGGTCTTCATTGGGTCCCATTTCAACTTAGTCCATTTCTGACAGTGGCATCCATTAGAAAATGTAAAAAGCCTTAAATTTGAAGTCGGTTATTTTTTTTTTTTGAAAGGTATTAGGATTTTCTTGTGGAGCTAAGCTTGCACTTGCCTCCTAAATGTTGCATGCTCATACATTTTTCATTTTTTTTTCTGTCTCCAAGTTATGTAATTTATAATCTAAATACTAGTGGACCTAGCAGACGTCAGGATATCCGGATATCGCGGCCTACCGACGTAAAAAGCCCAGGTAAGAGCAGTGGAAAATAGCGCGCAATACCGGTGAAAAATCGCAGAATATCTCAAAAATTTTAAGATGTCATGAAAAAGGCCACGGAGAAGAGAGTAAAATACCGCGGAGAATACCGAAATAGTCACAGACAAAAGAGTGTAAGATAGAATTGAAAAACCGCGAAAAATATATGCGAAATACTAAGGATTACTGCAGTAAAAAATGCGAAATACAGTGGAAAAAACTGATGAACGATCATGGAAAGCTGCGGAAAACAGCTAGGGAGGTCATAAAAAAGCGTCAAAACCTCGAGGAAAAACACATATGCGAAATACAATGGACTAGCGCGGTAAAAAAAACGCGGAATATAGTAGATTAAAGCACATTAATTCACGACCTCATATGTTACTTTCTGAAGTATTCCTAACTTTTTTTCGTGATTTTTCACGTTTTTTTCCTTGGCTTTCCACACCTCGGAGAAACCTTAAACTAATTTCAATTTCAAATGGAAAAAAATCAAAAATGTTGTATACCCAAGAGCACATTTAAAATACTAAATTTATAAGACATTTACTGAAAATTAAAGAATGACAGTAACTACTGTGGGTAGTTGATGCCCAGTTACAAATAAACTTTTTTAAAGATCGTTCAAATAAGAATTAAATGTAAGTACAAAATAAAAACACAGTACAGGGCAGGACAACGTCTGCTGGGTTAGCAAATACATATTTTTTCTTATTATTATTATATAAAAATTGTGATAGTTATTTTAATTATTTGAACTAAAAAAAAATATTAAACAAAATTGCAAGAAATATCCGTGTAAATTCGTTTAACTATAACAAAAAAAAAATGGTTCTTGAATGAGTTTGCTCAAAATATAAGTAAATTAAAACTAATCTGTGAAAACCACTAGTGTAGATCGTACTCGACTATATCAAGATGAGACAAGAAGTAGTGTTCGTAAAGACAGCTTTGAATGATTGGTTAATATCTCAAGTCCAATTTGTTTACGAATGGAAAACTTGCAATTTTTTAACACATAAATTCAACATTTAACCATTTTAAAGTGTTCAACCGTAAGGCCAAGTACATGCAAACTGCAAAATGTCAACTATTGTTGCACTTTATTGTATCCCGTTTTCCTTCAACTCCTCCAAAATACTGCTGATGCACTAAAAAAAAATCGACTTGTATAATCATTAAGCCTGTTTTTCAAGTACCTACGCCTAGAGTCATTAAAAACTTATAAATCAAGATAAACAATAACAATTCTAGAGCACGTAGAAGGCCTTATACTACTTGTATGTATAATTTCATATATCAATGATCACTTTTGCCGGTCCACAATAAATGAAAACAAAAACATCCAAAACATATGATACCAGAGATGCTACCTTCAATCTAAAACAAGTTTCCATGTAATTCGGCGACTAAATTCGCAGACCTACCAATCTTTGCAAGGTCAAGATCACCAATTTGCATTAAGTTCGAAAAAGCCATTATACACAGAGGTATAATTTAAATGCTTTAACCCAAAAACTAAAAATTTAGCTTGCTTCCATTGGCCTTGTTTACAGTTTCAAGTTTAAGGTCGACTATCTGATAGTTTATGTACCTACAATTTTGTTTGTAGGTAGACCCCATCATGAAGATGATGAAGCGTAGATATGGTTTTACATTTTATTCAATTTCCTCGTTTCGATTTCTCGTAATAATTTTGCATTTTTATAATTTGTTTTTTTTTTTTTTTTTTTTATTTTAGCTGAATACATTAAACCTTGTAAAAGAAATGACCCAGAGATCGTAAAGTGCTTCAAGGGTTCACTGGAGCACTTGAGACCGTACCTGAAAGCTGGAATTCCTGAAATTGAGGTAAGTTCAATAAATATAATACATAAAGTTATCTTATTACATCATAGTTCAGTGACATTCATCGATCTCGTAACTTTTGTGAGATCGATGTGCAAAATATTGCGAAAGAAAATATTGTAAAATCTCATAGAGTTGCAGTGTGAGTTTGAGAGTTTATATATTCCAAGTTATTGTCTGCGATGATAAGTCATGGATAAGTTTGTAAATAAAAAAATTGTAAGTAACTTGTAGCAGAATCGAATAAATTGAGCAAATATAGTTGGGGAAAATGCAATTAATGGAGGTATAATGGAGACTCATTGACGGTGAGACTTGACTTGCTGCATATACTTACTCTCTCATGGGGATAGAAATATATATCTAAAGCTTGCTGGGCAAGCGAGATTTCTCGATTTTTTTGCTAGTTACATAATTTCCGCTGATGGCCACTACTATAGCAAAGTTATACGATTGACAGAAAGTGAAAAAGGTGGCAATTGGCAAGTTACATGCACATAAAAAAAAATTATATTACTTAAGAGTATTGACACTTTGACTTATAACGGAGAGTTGGGAATAAGGAGATGTTATTTAAATAAATGATATACGGTTGGGGTTTCTCAGTTTAAACCTATTTATTCGAAATAATTTCCAAATCGTTCAGTGAACTTGTTTCTGGTACGTTAAATCTTCTAATATATAGTTTTTGTTTCTTAAAGAAATAATTTTCTACGAAAAATCTCCAAAAAAAATGTGTAGAACATAAATAAAATCCATTACTAAAATTACATAAACTTCATCTTAGTTTGTATTGAGCCCCAAACAAAGTATGTTATTTGATTTGATTAAAAAAGATACAAATTTTAAACGCCAACAACGACGACAACGCCCACAACGTCACACGCACATAAAAATGTGTCGAAAACGTGTTTTCTTTATGTTTCATGATGTTTCATGATGAATTAGACTAATTCTGAAAAAAATGTGTGCCAATTGCCAATCACTGTACTTATCCTTAACACTACGTGTATGGAAAAGTAAAATATTAATGCACATCTAAATTCTATTTTTTTTTTAAATTTTTGATATCAAAAAAATTTAAGTGTGTTAAAAGAAGCATACGTATTAAAAATTTCATCAAAATGGGTTCAGTCGTTTTGGAGAAACTCAAAAATCTGAAAATGGTTTTATGAAAGGTACCGTTATTAACATTTCTAAATTTCTAAAAATATTTCTTTCATTTCAAAAGTATACGGCCTTACCAAAAAAAGTAAATACAATTTTTTTTATTTTATAAAAAACACACCCCGCACATAAACAAATGCAGGTGCAAAATAAAAAAAAACAACTTTCGCCCAACAACCTATCCACTAATACCTATAGGTTTAGAGATTTAAATTGATACTTATTTTCCAAAACCCCGCGTCACGAAAATCATTAGGTACATAAGCTTTTCTATTAGTACCTACCTACTTTCAGATATTAAATATTTAGACATGTAGAGCAATTTCTTCACTACAAGTGAACTCAACTTGAGGATTTTTATTCTCAACTTGTGAATTTAGTTTTTTCACTCAAAGTTGACAGTTTCAACTGTCGATTCTCAACTCTCGAGTTAATCAGCATCTGGTTTTCGCAACTCTCGAAAATAGAAGAAGTTCAAATTTGTAATACATTGCTTCTGTAAAAAAATTATTCTCGGTTTCGGTTTGAATAAGAATATTTTTAAAATAAAATGTTGTGAGAAAAATATTATTTTGAAAACCATCCATTGTCTGCTTTTGGAAGCGACGATGAAGAAGAAGAATTGTTGGCGATTGAAAGAAGACAATTTATAATGTGTCTACGGGTCGGGATCGTAAAATGGGAGGTCTATGATTTAATTTGCAATCGGGTCAATTCAGTTGGTCATTGCTGATTTTATCAATATTGCATCGTATTTTGAAGCGGGTGTCATATGCAATTAATAACCTCGCAACCCCAGTTTTTTCGCATGCCCGAAACACGAAAGGTTACAAGCAGCAAGAAAACTTCATAATATAGCCAATGGGCACATACACCGTAATCTTAATGACAAATCTTAATTTTTGAATTTGTCCTTTAAGGTGAGGTGGGGTAAGTGTATTTCCAGAGAAGATGCAGACCGGGCCTCCGAACTTATTGTTTTCTATTGATTTTTTCTTTTTTTTTGACAACTTTTAAATACCTCATTTTTGGTCGAGTGTAAGGTTGGAAATGTGTTTGTACGCTTACTGCTGCTATTTATTGGTTTATATTTTTTAATCTACCAACATCCATAATATTATTTGCATATATTTTTGATTCTTTTGAAATTTTAAGCACTTTTAGGCAATATGAAATGAAATATTTTCGATTGTTTCTTTATATCTCACCGCGAAATACACCATTGTGCAAAGTTTAAAAAAAGGCAGAAAAGGTAAAGGTTAATTTTATAAAGAAATAGAAAAATGTAAGAAAATAAAATTTAAATATCATTCATAACCTTAAAATGCAAACCGGATATAATTGCTTGATAAGTTGCAAAAAAGACAACTATATTTTCTACAATATTAATTCAACCTTAAGTTTTGGAGATATTGATCGATTCGCTTTTTTCAAAATGGCGGATTTATCTTATATTTCGAATACCTTTCATTTAGATTTGAGAAAATCAGCTATATCTTTACTGTACTATGATTGATAATTGAAAATTGACTATTAGTGTAATTATTTGTTCACTTAGCAAAAATAAGTTATAAAATCTTTTTTTAGAACCGGTAAACCCCATTTTCTTACATAAAACACACAATTCATCAAAGTAATTGCTATCTGAAATAAATTTGCTAACAAATTGCACTTTCCTCTCAAAAAAAATGTTTGAATAACTTATAGACAGCAACAAAATGTCTAATTAACTTAGCTAATGAAATTTTGCTCGTGTCTGTTGTCTAATTTGCATATTTATTGCTTGCCTATTAGTTATTAATTATTTTAACAATGTAATGCATATTCACAGCAGTCACATAATTCACACTTAAAATGTTTGTAACCCAATTGGCATATCTATGTATTATTATGGTTCTGAAAATATTTTAATTTTTAAACCTTTGGGAATAATAATTATGTGTAATTATTCGGAAGAAATACTATAAAATACAAATATACTGATGAAGTTAAATATCATTGTTATATTACTACTTCTATGTATCAATGTATGTACCTTAGGGTGGTCTTAGTTTTTCTTTTTTTTTTCGAAAATCAAGTAAGACATGCGTATTTTCATAATTCTCCTTAATGGCTAAACTGGGTTTGTTAACACTTTCAAAATTGGTACTTCTATTCAGTTACATTTTATTTAGTTGTAGAAAACTCTGTGCACCAAGTTATGTAGAATTTAAGGCTGAAATTGAAACTAGTTTCAGATTTTGATGAAATCGGTTGTATTCAGGAAAGTTTTGACATTTGAAACTATGAATATTAGATAAGACTTGTATGCAATTAATTTATTCAAAAAATCTTGTTTAAAGAACTTTAGAACTTGTTTTTTTTTCCTAAAAATTAGTTAATGATTGAAGTTGACCAAACTTAATTCTTTCTGCAATTTGTATTCTTATGATAATGAGCTACAAAATCCCATTTCTTGTTTTTAGTAATTCGAATGCAACAAAAAATTATTATTTTCTATTTTAGGTAATGTTGGTACCATACCAACGATATAATCAATTTAGGCATTCGGTAAATTTGAACTTGAAATGAAAATTTCATAAGGATGATAGAGAATCCGAAAAAAGTAAATCCCTGTTTGTCTCTTTTTATTCAAAAGCCACAGCCTTGGGTCGATTTACTTCAAACTTGGGTAGATGCTGTTTTTAGTTGACTGGTTCGATTCCCGATGGGTTTCTGAATTTCTTTTGTATGTCAAAAAATAATATTTTATTAAAAACCTTATTTACAAAAATATTTTTTAACGGTACCTACCTTTCCTTTTTTTCTGGCTGTCTCCTAAACAACTGAAAAAATACACTCAAAAAATTTTTATTTAAACAAAATAGTATCAATTTTGATAGAGTTAATGGCTAAAATGTACCTCAAATTTTAATCTGAATTCCCTTCTTTCTAAAAATATCGGGTACCAACACCTAAATGGGTATAAGTATACACCTAAATGGGTATAATAATATTTGAATGCAAATAAACGCCTAAAACACTTTTTTTGTGAAAATGTACCATATTTGGTAAGGTTAAGAGCTAAAAACAAAGAAAACTTTAGATTGGGCTCTCTTCTACCAAAAAAAAATATCAGGTGTCAAATTAAAAATGGGAGCAAGTATACGGCAACCCTATTTGAATGCAAAAAAGAACACTAAAAAACACGTTTTTTAGTGAAAATGTCGTGTACATATTTGCCTCCATTTTAAAGATGGCACCCAACATTTTATATAGATAGAAGAGATCTCAATCTTAAATTTGCTATGGGTAAAGTTTTTAACCTTATCAAATATGGTATATTTAGACTGAAAAATGATTATTTTTAGTGTAATTTTGTTTTTGCATTTAAATAGGGTTACCGTATACTTACACTCATTTTGGAGTTGGCACCATATATTTTTAAGATAGAGGAAAATTCATAAAAAATTTTAACATTTAAGTCATTAACTCCACCCAAATTTTTACTTTTTTGTTGAAATAAGAATTATTTGAGTGTATTTTTTCAGTTGAACAGGGTTACCACATTCTGGGCTTTACAGTGTCAACTTTATTTTTTTGAATTTTTTCTATATTTTTGACTCTTGTTTGGCAATATTAATTTTTTTCGTTTTTTAAATGAACCAAAAAGTTATCGGTTGTGTTTTTTGGTTGTAAAGCTATGAGCACTCCGCAATACAGTAGGATCATAAATGTATAACAAATAGGTACAGCACTAAAAGCAAAAGTTGAATCAAGCTGCCGAAATATTTTTTACATTTGTCGAATTGGTGTCAAAAATCTATCAGCAGCTTGACTTAACTTCTGCTAGTATCGGCAGCTTCCATTTTTCCGTTACCGTTTACTAAATAAAATATTTTCTGAATATTTAATTACAGCTGCCTTCAGTGGAACCATTCAAAATGAACTCATTATCTCTCCAACTGACTGATGGACCACAGGGATACAAAATCACCTTAAAGAACATGGAGGTATTTGGTGCCAGTGATTTCCAAGTAAAGTCCATGAAGCTAAGTGAAAATGGTGAACCATTCGAGGCGAAAATTGCCATGCCAAAACTGAGAATTGAATCTAAATATACCAGCTCAGGAGTTCTGCTCATTATCCCAGCTTCAGGAGGTGGAGAGTTCCATTCTATATTTGGTATGTATCCTACTTAAAAATAAAAATGCATCCTTTTTTGTTTCTTTATTAAATAACATTTTATGTTTATTTTCTAAAGATGGTGTCCTTGCTAAACTGACTGGAAAAGTTTCGACAAACGAAAAACCCGATGGCACTTACCTGCATGTCGATGCACTTAATATTGAACTGGATGTTAAGAATATCGAAATGAGTATTTCCAAGGCTTTCAATAATAATCGTATTTTAAGTAAGAATCTTTTTTTAATTTTCTTTTTATGCCTCAATTGAATGTGTATGGTAATATCGTATCTAAATTTATTTTTAGCTGAAGCAACAAACTTATTTCTCCGTGATAATGGCAGATTGGTTGTTGATGCTATGCGACCTCAATTACAAAAGAAATTGGCCCATGAGTTTGGCCAATTGGCGAATCAACTTTTGAAGCATGTCCCCAGAGAGCAGTTTTACATCGATTAGATTTAAAGTTTATCATAAAAGCATCAGGGTCCAGGGTGTAAGATATATCATTAATTCGTTTAAATAAGCGCTTCATTCGACAAAAAAATCATTCTTGGATTTCTCATAATCGAAATTATTCGAAACAAGATACAATGTATCTGCTTTGCGTTTGTTCTTGCGAATTTTACTCATAAACAAAACTTCATCAAGATACTCAAAGAATTTTGTATCACATATTTTTGTAAATATATTTTTTTCTTTTTTTTTAAGATTTAGTGTTAAGTTTAAATTATACTCTTAAATGGAATGAAATAAACTTTTAAGTAACATAAAAAACCTTTGCATTTTTTTTAACGAGGAAAGAAATTAACTAGTTTTTATGAGTATTGTGTGGTGTAGCTTGTAGGTTAGGTACCATAAATATCGGTTAACATATTTTAATTAAAATTGACAATGGGCAAAAAAGGCAATAGCTCTATATTTTCGCTATCCGATTTGTTTGAGAACAACTAAAAACGCAGCGTTTTGTTGCAAATCTTATATGGTAGGTACCTACTGGTTCTAGACCCAGGAAGAACCTACAAAAATAAGGCCAGTCTGCCGAAAAATTCAAAGTTAAGATTTTTAAATGGAATCAAAATTTAATCAGGGTCAAATTTTATTTAACGGTAGAACCTATCTAAAAGCATTTCAGGCAAAACTTCTAAATCATACTATTTTCTACAAATAGGCTTTAAGCACTCTTTTTCTCCTACTGAGCACTCAGAAGATATCGCTATACCAAAAAACCTAAAATGACAAAAAAATGTATGTTTTTCACGAAAAACTAAAAATGTGAATGTTATCGAAATTGTTTGTATACATTATGACAGTTTCTGTCAAATAACATTAGTTTTATTAAGCTCGGTAAGATAGTTTTCGAGATATCAAAATTTTAAAAACTTCTTCAAAAACCAAAAAATCCCTTTTTGTGCTACTGAAGCCCGTATGATACTTCTGTTTTTCTTATTTTTAATAGTTTAAAAATGGAAACAGGGTAGTACGGAATGTTTCAAATGGAAAATCACATCAAGAGAAAGTGTGTACAACATATACACAAAAAGCCAAATATGTCAAAAAATAAGTACTAAAAATGTACGAAAAAAGAAAATAATTTAACTTTTTAAAGCCATTTCAATTGAAAAAGTTTTCAAAAAAAATAATGTATGCTCAAATTATAGATTATAATACTGTCAACAAAACAAACTTGACACTTATTGCCATAGAAGCTTCCAATTTCCAAATATTGCTACTTCAAAAAGGTGAATTGTTGAAAAATTGGGTTTTTCGCATACTACTCTTAAACGATGAATTGAATAAAAACGAAAAGAGAATAACAATTTGTTTCTAATAACTTTCATATAATAAAGAATAAAGATACACATAATGGTTTTAAAAATTAGCCGAATGTCGAAAAAACATGTTTTTTGCTTCCTGCTCTTAAATGGTGCAGTTTTCTATGAATATTTTATGCTCATTTTGTAGATAATAGTATTTCGCAAAAGAGATGTCATATAACAATTTTTCGATTTCTATTTTTAAACTCGCATGAGGTTATGAAGGTAATTGCATTTAAAAATCCTTATTCTGAATGTTCCTGCAGTGATTGTACATTTTTCCTGGGATATTTGGGGTGTAAAGTTGGACATCACAGACGCAGACTCCAGGCTCCAGGGCCAGGGTCCTATAAATAACACAATACTACAAGCACTTGTATTACAAGTGAAATCTAATAAATTTCCATGCAAAATTGAGCCATTTCACTTGTAATACAAGTACTTGTAGTTTTGTAGTATAGGCACCTCCTTTTAAAAATAATCGCTTTTGGTCACCTTTTAGAAATCTTGACACTCTTTGAGGCACGAGTACTATAACTTTTTGTTCTTTTTTTTATTTTTAAATCTAGGTTTTTTATAAGGTAGTTTTGAAAAAAAAATATATATCAAATTGGTTACAATAACTACGAAGATTTATTTTATTATCCGGTTCCATTATTTCATGATAAATTTAAAGGGTTACAATTTTTCACACGCGGTCCCGGGATCAAATAGATTTTTTAGTGAAAAAATGGGTTTATATAGGTATTTGCTTCATTTTTAGGGATATAACAAAAATGCCTTAGAATGCTTCTTAGAATCATTCTCTAATCAATTAATACTTTGGTGGAACTCCTCTTGCTTTAATTACAGCTGCACATCGGCGACACATAGGCCAGATTGGTTTTTCGATGTTGATGAAGTTATGGTGTTCCAGGTCCGGAGAAGTAAATTTTGTAGGTTTTCAATTGACTCTGGACGCTTCTTCTTAAGTTTGAATAATAACCAAATGATTTCAATTGGATTGAGATTTCAAATGTAGAGGGCCAACTTAACACATCGAAATTATTTTTATCGAAGTACGTTTTAACTAAAGAAATAAAAAAAAAACTACAAATACCTTTTATTTTT
Organism: Meliscaeva auricollis; assembly: GCA_948107695.1. Lineage (NCBI taxonomy): Eukaryota > Metazoa > Arthropoda > Insecta > Diptera > Syrphidae > Meliscaeva > Meliscaeva auricollis. The sequence continues at coordinate 43,291,433 of OX403616.1, forward strand.
AGTCATACAAATTTATTAAAAAAAAAAATAAGTTTATACTTACAGTTTTGGCTGTATGGCAAGGAGCATTAGCCTCTTGAAAAATTTATGTGCAATTTTTAGCAAAAAAGCTCCATGACAGAAGGCTGGAAGGTAAACTATTGAAGTGACTTTGGATTCTAAGAAGACCATTCTACCTTTTTTATATCAAAACGTTCAGTTTCAGGGGGCATCCATAGGATGCATTCAGAGCTTAGTATTTCCTTTGGTTTTCTTCGCGCAAGATTCCTCGCATTTCCCACATGCAGCTTAAACTTTTATTCGTTGGATAGGATATCATTGTTGCACATGTCTTTAATCCAAATAAGATGCCCCTGATCCCAGAGCAATCGTTCTTCCCTGACTTTTTTTGGGAAAATCTATTTTCAGTACTGCACTAGAATGCTACAAGTCTAGCTTTCAAGAAACTATTTCTCACTTTCTATTCATTATTATATCATTAAATTATTTTTCCTGTAGCTCGACACACATCGTTTTTAAGATCCACTGAAGTCTTGAACCGATTCTCCCCTGGGGTTGTCTTTTTTGACCTAAACAGAACCTTTACTTTTAAATTTTACATAAAAATCCCATAAAATTTCCTTCACAAATGGGAAATTTGCATTTAATGTTAGCTCTACCAAAGTCGGTGTTTACATTAGACGTTTTGTATTTGTTGTAATCGCGTGAGACTTCGTTCCACTGGAAAACTTCTTCTTCTTCCAACTAAATACAACAACAAAGAAAAATCGACAATTCTTAATTTTACGACGAGTATGATGACATTCTGTGCAGGTCTAAAGAAAAATGCTTTGTCGCGTTGGTGAGGGTACTCTCTTATGTCGCTGTGTAACAAAAATGTGTCGTGCCGTCGGTCGAACCAAAAGGATGAGCACAGCACTGTATGTCCATTATTTATACAGTTATTTTTACATCAAGCTCTAAGGTGAAAAATCTTAAGCCTCAAAGTTTCAGAAAAAAATCCGTAATTTTTTTTATATTTTTATTTCGACCCCCGATACCCCAGTAGTTTCTAAAAAAATTAAAAATTATTGGAAATGACTTTAAAATATGTCACTTTTTGAGGGAAAAACCGTCTTTGTTTTCAAATATTAGGAGGTCATATAAACGCGATAACATCACTTTAACAGGTTATTTCATCTTAAACGAGTTTTGGCGCGCTTGATTTTCATTTCATCGCACTGTGCTGCGAATGCGTATAGATTTAAAATAATCAAGCTATCTTTATTTTTACTACGAAAATACTTTACATAAAAAGCCAAGAACTGTAGAGATAAAAATAAAAACAAACCTTTTAATTCTAATAATTTTTTCGTGGATTTTATTTATAATAATTTTTTTTTTTTTTTTTTGTTTATTTGGATGTTTCTTTTATTTATTTACGTAAGGATCTTATGTAAATTGTAATTTATTATTATTATATTTATTTATTAGCTTTTTTTTTATTTTTAACTCAAGATTTTTCATATTTTCTTTGAGTATCCTGTTTTATCTTTTCTATTTTTTTTTTTAATTAAATGTGTAATTTTTTGTTTTATTTTGTTTAATTAATAAATATAAGACACAAACTTTGTCAAATTGCAAAATTAAGGAAAATTTAATATTGAGTGTTTTGTAAATATATTTTTTTATATAGTTTTTTTTTTTGCTTGAAGATAACAAAATTTTAAAGAATAAAGGTAATATGTAAGTATATAAAATAAATTTAAATTCTCAATATTTGCACTCAAGTAAATTAAAAAATAATTATGTGAATTTACAATAAATTTAGTTTAAGATCAAAATGTTGACTTTTTGTTCGAATTTTGGAATTTTCATTTTCCCACAAAAAGCTCAAAAATTTTTAAGATAAATGTTTTCTGTTTGTTTTTGTTTTTGTTTAATTGTTTACGTTTATGTTGGTTTCATTTATTTTCTTTTTTCTAATAAAAAAATTTACTTGCAAATCTGTTTAATTTTTTTTTTTTGTTCAAGTTTAATTTTTCGACCTCTTGCTTCATCTAAAAAAGTGTTTTTTATTTTTATTTTTAATGAATGTATTTATATTTATCGCAAATTTTACTATTATGCCCACAAGTGGCTAATTTTATTTATAGTATTTTTTGTTTATTTTGTTGACTAGCTCAACTTCTGAGAAATCTTAAAGAAGTAATTTTGTTTTCATCTTTTAGTAAATACAGTAAATATTTAGGTTTTGGTTTTTTTTTCTGTTTATTTAATATTACTACTATTTCAAAATCTATTTCTTGAATAATTTTCTGTGTACAAATTCTTTAATAACATATTTTTTCCCTTGTAAAATCTTACAAATGTTAAAATCTTTACCTTTTTTATTATTATTTAATGTTTTTTTTTTATTTACTATTCCTTAAAAGATATTTGGTTTTTTAAAAACATTTTATACATTATGTGTTTTGTTTTTTTTTGTTTCCGGTTTCCTTAAAAAAGTTTTGTAAAAAGTTAACTCTACTGAACTTAGGTAAAATATTTAAACAAAAGAAAAATTGATCCTACACGAATTATTTCCAACAATTGCAACCAATAAAAAAATCTAAGAAATATATATAAATAAGAATATTGTTAGAAAATGTTTCTTAAGTTTAAGACCTCTACAATGTTTACATATGAATACAATAGTTTACACAAAAATCTACAATTGTTTTATTTTTTATTTGTTTAATCTACAATTTATTCTTGTTTTTTTTTATATAATATAATGCTATTACTATGCATTTATAGCAATTGGTGTGTATAAATATTTTTATTTGTTGTTGTTTTTTTTTTTGTTTTATCGGGATATAATATATATATATAACGTGTTAAATATTATTTCTTAGGGATAATGTCGAAAAATAAATTGTCATCGTTTCTAAAATAATGAGAAACTTATTTAAATATCCTTTTGTTTTTGCAATTTTTGTTTTCAAATTCAACATTTGATCAAGAACTGTAAATTTAGTGTCTTTTTTTGTCTTCTTTTTCAAGTTGATTTTACTTTTTTATTTTATTTACTTTTTTTTATTTCCAAAAATTTCGCATATAAAAAAATAAATGAATTATCTGTTTCTGTGAGTAAATTCAATAAAATTCTATTTTTTTTTGTTTTTGTTTTCTTGGATATACATATGTATAATTGTTTTTTACAACAAAACTTGTAAATTTCACAAGACATAATTACATGTGTAATTTTCGCATGTAAAAAATATGTTCATTTGCGTTAAAAAAATTCATTATTTGGTTTTGTTTTTTTTTCTTGTTTTAAAGAATTAATTAATTTATTTATCATTTTGTTTTTCTTTATAATATTATTTTGATTATTATTCGGTTATTCAAAGTTTTTTTTTAAATTTATATTTTTGGATTATAAGTTAAGATAGATAAATGAAAAACTTTGCAAATTTTACAAGACAGAAGAAGGTATCTAGTTATTTAAACTTTTATTATTCTGGTGTATGTATAAAGTTTGTATAATTTTTTTTTTATTAATTTTATTTTATTTTTGTTTTTATCTTTGAAAAATTTTAATATTATTTGTTGATGTACAATTGTGATTGTTTTGTTGAAGCAAAATTATAATAGATGTGTATATCGTATATTAATATAGAAATGTCCATTGCAAATCAGAAATCCTCCATATTTATTTCAGAAAATTACCTCTAAATCCTTTCATAGTTGTTATGAGCATTCTAACTTCATGCCCAGTTTCCAGTCAGTCAGTAAGCTTTCTTTGCATTTTTCATAGGTCTTCAAGGATATTTGCCAAACCCCCAATTTGGTACTAGATACCTTCTCACTTTACAGGTAGCTCCCAAAATGTGTGTTGTTTTTTTCCAATATAATCAAATAATAAATATAACCAGCCCATTGTGAGTTCCAAGTGAACAAGTTTCCATCCGAATAGCTTGCATTTCACTTTTAGCCTATTGTGAATAACGTGCGAGGAGTTGTTAATTTACCGAAAGTTCGTATTGTTTTTAACTATTTTTTTGTTGGAATTGTAAGAGCAATTGTAAGTTCTTTTATTATTTTATTATTAAATTTTGGAGACGATCAAAAAACACCAGTTTGGCGGAAAATATTAATTTTATTGAACCATCGCACACTGGGGTAACTTTTTAAGCCACTACAAAAAAGATTGAGTTTTTTTCTCAGTTCATTCCATTTCATTGAAAAATGGTCACTTCCCTTGCTCACAACCTTCGTTTTCCTCCAGTTCAATTATCCCAGTGGGCGATGGCCCATTGAGACGAAAACTTATAGCTTTTCGAATTCCGTGCAAACAAAAATATTTCATGTGAAAAGGTTTCCAGGCGAAACTCACAATGAAGCAGAACAACAAATAAACTAGGTCTAATTGCAACGGCTTTGTGCAAATGGAAGTTGGTAGTAGAAACTGTCCTTCATACCTTGGTATGCACTATCGAATATTCCCTTTACCACAAAGAGTCGCTTTCCTTGATATTGAAGGCGCCTTTAATAATGTCACCAATCATGTTATATAAACCGCGCTGAAAAACATGAAAGTTTTTAGCCAACTTTTTAGCTCATTTTGAGAAGATATATTATTCAGCCCTATCATCGTTTCCGATCGGAGAATTAATTTCTCCGATTTCTACGAAATATAAGAATTTTGTATCATAGTAACTCTTCCGTCTGATATATCGGATAAACTTCAGAAGAAAATCAAAGCGTGCGTTGTAAATGTCAAAATCTCAGCAACGCGTATCGAATTTATGCGGTTTTCTCTCTCCGGTTTATTTTCTTATGCGATGTACTGCGATTTTCTCTCTCAGATTTATTTTCTAATGTGATGTACTGCGATATTCTCTCTCCGATAAAATAAACGTGAATTAAGATTCTGAGAATCCATTCACTGACAATGTAGGCACCTGCCTGGTGACTTTATATACCCTAAGGGCCTAAGTGGATCTAAGTAGTCCCACTTAGTGGATCTAAGGAGTCCCAATTAGTGGATCTAAGTAGTCCCACTTAGGGACGGAATTCCCCAAAAAGTAAGTTAAAATTTAGAGAACGTGAATTTCGTTAATTGCCTTATCAAACAATTACACGATTTATCTTCAAAAAAATTCCCCATGAGTTGAGGTTCAATAATATTCAACCTCGTATAAACAACATTTAAAAGGTATACGTGCAATTTAGTGCCTTTACTTTTTTCAGCATCCTAAAAAACATCTTTATCTTTTATGTACCGTAGATTTTCAAGCAAATAAAACATAAAAAAAATTCAAAGCTCCAAGAAAGAATATTACAAGCAACAATCGAAATAATATAAATGCCAATTATGTAGTTTGAATAAAACAAAATCCTAAATTAAAAGAATATAAAAAAATAGTAAAATAATAGAAATAAAACAACATTAAATTTTGCTACATTTTAATTAAAATTGTTTTTTTTTTATTCAAATTAATATTTTGTTTTCCTTATTTATTTAATTTTTTATATTTTCAGTTTCATACTTGTTTTTTTATTATTATTTAATTAATAAAATTTATTTTTAATTTATGTATGTATATGTATATAAATCATAAAAACTAAGAGACGATAGACTTGAAAAGAATAGATAGATAGATGGTAATAATAGACAATAAAAAATAATTGTAAATTTTTTGTCACACTTAAAATTTAATTTATAATAATTAATAATAATAATATAATAATAAAATAATCGCATTTGAATACAAAAAAAAAAAAAAAAAAACTTAAAGAATAAACAATTTCACAATGAAATAATATTATGTAATAATAAGAAACATACAAATATATATTTAATAAGCATTATTCACCTCGGTTTTTTTGTTGGTTATCTTGAGGTTTATGATTTTCTAATTGAATGAACATTTCATTGCAAACAAAAAAAAAAAATATATGAAAAATGTTTTTTTTTTCAAAAATAAAAAACATAAAAATTATTTATAAAAAATGTGTATATTGTGAAATATTTATAAAATGTATTTTTAATGATTATACAAAAAAAAAAAAAAAGGATTTTGCAACTTTTGTGTCAGTGTTTTGTTGAACGTGTAAATGTGTTCTAAATATATATTTTTAATTGCCTTTTTTTTATTTGAAATTTACTTAATTCGTGCCATAGTTATTTTGGGTTGGGTACACATTTTTTTTTATATATATTTTTTTTATTATACAAACAAAGTTAAAATTTAGTTTCAATTAGTTTCATCTTAAAGAGAGAGAGAGAGTGTGTTTCTCTTTCATTATAATTTTTGTTTTTTAATTTAATACAAACATTTACAATTAATACACGGTATATGTATAAATATTTAATTTTGAAATTCAATCAATCTACACGCGCAACTATGCTGCATTTAAATTCTTCTTCTTCTTTCTTTTTTTTTGTTTCCTTAATGTTCTCATATAATTTCTGAATACAAAATAAACGTTTCCCTATTATTAATGAATAAATTAACGACATTGTTGATTTCAAACAAAATGTCATTATATTTTTCTTTTTTTTTTCTTGAATCAATTTCCATTTTAAAAAATTGTTTCTATTATTAAGGGATTCTTTTTCAATATTTTGTTTTCGTTTAATCTACATTTATTACAATTATTTATAAGACTTTACACTAAAGAGTAATTGTTATATATATATATATTTTTTTTTATAAATGTATGTGTGTATAATTTTTAGTAACGTTTAATGATATATAATATATGTATATATATATTATAAATTGTGTTTTATAATAATAATTAATTAAAGGAATCTATATATAACTTGTTTAGCACATTTTTTCTTTCTTCTTTCTTATTTATTTACCATTTTAAATACAATGCTGTTTTTTTTTTCTTTTTTTTTGCAAACAGGATTTAATATTTAAAAATTTATGAATATTTTTATTTTGTTTATTATTATAAATGTGCTGAATTATTAATAATTAAAATAAACCAGACAGTTAATACATAAAAAGAAATAAAAGTACATTTATCTTTATAGAAAAAAAAAATAGTTACAGCATTATAAATTAAAAAAAAATGTATTTATATTTTACATTACATATATATAAATCTATAAGCTAGGAAGTTTGAAAAAGAAAATCCACGTCTCGTTACATTATCAGTGCATGCTTGATAGAAGCAGTAAAAATAAATGGAAAACCATAAAAAGAGTATAGTTACACACAGAGTTAGACATTAAATTAAAAAAAAAACATAAAAAATAAAATACAATACACACGAAAATTCATATTTTTTTATTTCGTTTCATCGATAAATCTTAAAATCAAACAAATTATATATATTTTTGTTTTTGAATTTACAAACTAGTTTTACTTGTAATTTTAATAATTAATTGTTTTTTGTTATTTAATGTTTTTTTTTTTTTAATTTGATTTTCTTTAAAGAAATTTACTTCTACAAAAATATTGATACTTCATTATTTTTAATTTTATTTTGGGGCCCAAGAGAGATGAATTTACAATTTGCTTTAAATAATTTATAAACAAAAAAAATATATCCAACAGATATCAGTTGAGTTGTTATCGTGTTGAAAAGAATCACAAAGTTTAAGATTTTTTTTTTTACAAAATTTTACAGGAATTTACAATGTTTTTTTTTTTTTATATTTATGGTAATTTTGCTAAAAAAAAAGAATATTTTTTTTTCTAAATTCGTATTTTTTGTATAAGTGTTTTTGATGGGGACAAAAAATATTCTTCTTGTTTCGATATTATATTTTATACAATTGTGTTTTTTTTTTTGTTGTTGTTTCGATGAAAGGATGATTTAGAAATAAAGAATTATGTTTTTATTTTGGAGGAGTGGAATAGAGGTATAATGATACCTAAATGAGTTGTTGGTGTTTTTGTTTTTTTATTATTCTTTCTATAAATCTATTTCTAGTGTACAAGAAAATATTTATAATAATACATAGATACAATTTTTTGTTGACATTTTACAGTCGGGCATAGCTGGATTGGGTGGTGGAAATGTTTTGAGATCGTTTTGAGGCAAGATGAGGGGAAATTAACTTTTTTTTGTTAATCAGTTTTAATGCACCAAAAATGGAATTAGAATTTTACTTCATATAGTGGATGTTTTTCATTGATTAAGGAATTTATGAACTAGCAGGAGTACTTCCTTATACATACATCTGACCGTTGGTTAAATTCGAGAGGTGTGATTTTCGGCTGGTATGTTACCCAAATGAACATTATCGACTTCAAGTTTTGAACACAATATTTTCAAAATTCCAAGAAATTGTTTTATTGAGGTGATTGTCGAGGTTTTTCTGCCAACACTGCAACTTATTACTATTGCAGTATTCTTTTTGTTTTGCAGATTAAATCCAAACGAGTGCAGTCAAGAATTGGCACTATATAGCTTTTTTAAATTAACTGTTCTTCATTAAAAACATTCGATTGAACCAAATTAGATTACGCCATAGACAAGTCCAATTTTGAAAATTTGTGGTAACAACGAGAAATGCAATTAAAAAGCTCATTGGTTGTATGTGGAGATAAAAATTTAGCTATAACTCCCTTTATTTTTTGACGGAACTGTCTTAGTTTTACATCAAATGAATGAATTTTAAAATTAAATTTTTCAATTTTACATCAACTCCTCAAAATTGGACTTGCCTCCCATATGCTCAATGATAGAATTACCTAGTACTCTCCTAATTGTCAAAAATGTGTCGCAATCAATGCCCGTAATTCAGGATCACCGGGTTCTCCAGCAATGTATTGAAGAAAAACATTTTTTATCTGCAGACCAGGCAGGTGGTAGGACATAATAACCGTATCAGGTCTAGAGTCACCTACACTGTTATTCGTCCAATTGTCAAAAATGTTTCGAAATCAATAAAGGTATGGCAGACATGCGGTTGCACTTCAGCTGCTTACTTGTATTCGAAACTTTTCTACAGCCAATTGGAAAAATTCTTTCTGCCCATTGAACACCTGGACGAATTTTTCTACTAACTGACCAAGTATTGTTGAACTTAACCGAACATAAAAGCAATCAGTTTTCCCATTAGTTTACAATAAAACGATTATTGTTCCTATCCCTCTCATACAAGTTTCCAACGATCATTTATATTCTCCAAACCATTCGTCGTGAGTGGGTTTGTGATTTTTTTTCTGTATAAATCGATTTAATGAATGATGATTGGTATTGTTTTTTTTCTGTACAATAATTTACAAAAAATTATCTATAAAGTTGCTTTTTAAAAGTAGAAATTTACATTATAAACAAATTAAGTCAAGGGAGGAGAATTATTAAAAAAAGGGATTAGATAACTTGATTCCAACAAATATACAAAAAAAAAATTAGTAATATTTGCTACATAAGAAAACTTATTTCTCATAAAGTTATAAAAGAAGGACAAAGGTACAATTTTTCACTTTAACATTTTTTAAAAAAAAAGAATAAAAAAAAAAAGAATAAAAAAAAAAATAATAATTTATAATAATAACCTTATTTTCGTATCTACAGAGAAGTGAAGTGAATTAATTCAAATCAATCTAACTTTTAACAAAATGAAGAAAAAATGATTTTCAACGTTGACTTTCTTCATTTTTTTTTTTGAATTTACAAAACATTTACATTTTATTTATTTGTTTAATAAAAACAAAAGGAGCCCTTAAATAATGTAAAATGTATCATCATAATTTGCAGAAGTAAATTCTCTTTAAAGATCGAGAAAAAAAATGTATCTCTTCCGTTTCCGTGTCCATGTTTAATTCTTTGTTTTGTTTTTCTTTTTTTTTTACAAAATGTTTACAGGAGTTTTTTTTTATACAAAAAATGTTTTTTTTTCTTATTTATTGTTAATTTGTTAAAAGGCAGTTTTGTTTCTTGTTTTTTTCATACTTTTTTTTGTTGTTTGTTTAATTATTTTGATTCTATACAAAAATTACACTAATTTACATAAAATTTCCTTTTTTTGTTGTGAAATTAATAATAATATTTATATTTTCTTGTTTTTTGTTTCATCACCAATAAAATCGTATATTGTTAGAAAAAAACAAATTAGTAATAATTAAAATTAAAGAGCTTGCATGCATGCACTTAGACAAAAAAAATATGTATAAAATAAATTGTGTGACTTTTCTAAATTTATGTTGTTAGCCGTAGAACGTGTGAAGAACGTTAAAATTTTTTTTGTAAAGTTTATTTTTTAATGTTTTTTTTTGTTTTGTTTAAAGAAATCAAAAGAACACACAAGGCACGCAGCGATAGAGAGGGCGAGGGTGACGACACACATAGGTTTAATAAAATCATTAAAAATATAAATTAAAACAAAAACAACTTTTTATTTGATAAATATTTGTTTTTTTTATGTATAGTTATATATATGATGTAGATTTGTTTTTGTATTACAAAAAAAAAAAATAAAGAACAAATAGAGTAAAAAAAATTATTAACTAAAAATACATAATTGTACACGAAAAAGTCTATGATTTGAAAAATAATAAAATTAAATTAAAACTAAGTTACAAGACAAGATACAACTTATAATCTAGGTATTTTGTTTTCTATATAGTCAGACATTTGTTTTTTTTTTACATACAAAGTTATATTGATTAAATATTTAATTAAAACGAGAATTATATTTGTTTTTTTTTTTTTTTATATGTGTGTGTTTGTTATGGTTGTTAATAATTCATTTTACATAAATATTCTCTCTTTACTACATGAATTTTTACTTATAATTAATTTACACAAAGAAAATGAAGAACAAAAAAAAAAGAAAGATTTTTAAATTAAATAATATAATAAACAAAAACATAAAGAAATGATTATAGTCGTTAATGATAAAAAAATATAAAAAAAAATGCTCCTTGCGTTTCCTTTAAATCTTTAAATGTGTTTGTGTGTGTGTGTATGTGTGTTAGTTTGTGGTTGTAGTTGTTAAATTTTAAACATTTTATATATAAGACTTCTAATACTAGAAAAGAGTGTTCAATGTCCTATTTTGTTGTTATATTTTTTTTTTACATGACACCATTAGCTGTGGCAATAGTTGGTGGACCAATTGGTCCTAATCCACTACCATTATTTGCTCCAGCAACAGATACTGATACCGATGATGGAGTTGATGAAGCCGATGACGACATCACAGAAGACACCGATGATGGTGTAGCCGAGGAATTGGCTGTAACTGCTATGGGAGTCATACCATTTTCTGTGATCATAGCATTTGATGGTAATGCTACGGATGTTGTAACGACCGCTGTAGCCGGTTGTATAGGATTTGATGATTTCATAAAGAATTTCTCCAGTTTGGCATTGATGTGTTTGCCATAAGTGTATTTTCTTAGAGCTGCCATATGGGGGCGAATTTTATTCATGAGCTTTTTAAGCTGTGTTGGTTCAGAGACATCAATCATTTTTTGAACAACATAGTTCGCATATTGGTCCTTCATCATGACATGGAGGGCACTTGAGAGGATGAGAAAAGTAAATTTAGTAGATAAAATAGAAGAATAATTTTTTCTTGAGACTTACTTGTCATTGAATGTGCAGACTTCGTCGATGAGTCCAGTGCGTTCAGAGCGTGTTGCATGCGTTACACACTTTTCTACGACATTCGAAGCAAATTTATGTTGTGAGAGAACTAAAACCTTGCCGCGTACACTGTTTATTAGAATGGATTTATCTTCTGGTTTACCGTGTTCTGAAGAAGATGAAAAACCAATAGAATCATTTTGTTATTTTTTTTAGAATAAAAACAAAAAAAACTTACCAAGAACATGCTGAATAACATAGTTGCCATATTGGTCCTGTATCAGTTGTTCCGTATGCTCATGCAGTTCCTCCAATATTGGTGATGTCTGTTCGGTTGTGCAGTGTTCCAATATACGCTGAATTACCCGACAACCATACGGATGTGTACTTAATGAATATACCTGAGACTTGAAAGCATTTATAATAAACTGCAACGCACTTGGCTCAACACATTCAATGCATTTCTGTACAACATGATTGCCGTTTTGATCTTTGACACATTTCAGCACATGACCATCCAGTTCGCGAACGATTTCTTGCTGTTGTTCGGGTGTAATACTCTCCAGAGCTTTCTGTATCACTCGACATCCGTACATTTGTAATGCCAATGGCAGCACATGTCCTTTGACTTGCATACCCAGTGTGTTCTTTTGTTCGGGTGTGCCAAACTCAAAGAATTTCTGAATAACATAATTGCCAAATACATCTGTCATAAGGCTATAGGCGGCACCAAGAATTTCATTGAAAACCATTTGTTTTTCGGCGGCGGTAGCACGTTCCAGTTTTTGTTGAATAAATCTTGATCCATGCTGATCCTGGGAGAACTCAACAATGTGATTTGTTAGATCACGCAATTGAAGATTTGGATAGCGCTGATTGCGGAAGTCTTCGAGTAATCTTGATCGACCGGGTGGACGTTCACCATTAACACCGCCAGCAGCGGCAGCAGCAGCTGCTGCTCCAGCAGCGGCTGTAGCTGCAGCCATAGCAGCGGATTGCCGGGCAGCAGCTGCTGCATTGGTGGCAGCCGCAGCAGCAACAGCTGTAGCGCCCGGAATGCCCAAGTGTTTAGAGAATAGCGAACTGTTCGAACCGAACATATTTTGTCCAGCAATACCGACCAATATTTGATTGCGGTATTTGGTCTCAGCACCAGGTGCACGATTTGCAATTAGGCAAGATTCAGGTGGTGGGGTGATGGGGGCTCCAATTGGACTGGCCGAAGCATTGCCCACAGATCCAAGGTTTCCATAGCCACTGACTGGCCATTTTCTTGCCACAGCTGCGGCAGCAGCAGCCGCTGCCACAGATGATGAGACTGCTGTTGCTGCCACTGTACTCGTGCTATAGTCCATTGATGGGCTAAATGCCGATGTATTTCGGTCAAAGGAGTCCCGACGGGTTGTCAGCGATGAAGTATTCAATGCCAAACCTGTTTCAAAAGAAAGAATAATATTTTTATTAAATTAATTTCAAAAAAAAAAAAGTTAAAAATTAAAAAGAATTTAAAAAAAAGCAACCTGGAAGCAAAGCAATCTGCGTCCAATTCCACATTGTTTGAGTACCATTCAAGTTCATTTTGTTTGTTTTCAAAAGTGATTAGGTAATTAATAATAATATTCAACAAAGGGAACTCTTAAAATGCACTTGTTGTCGGTTTGCGATCTAAAGTTAATCTGTAAAAATTTTAAGACCTGCACGTGTTGGAAAATTGGAGAAAAAATAAGAGGATGTCTTTAATTCACCAAAGCAATTCCCCGCCTTCTTGTTTACCAATACATATGTAGTTTTATTGATACATTTCTGTTTTTGCATATTTATATCCTTTTTCTTCGTATTATTTTTGTCATCTTTCGTCTAGCGGTTAATTCAAAAACGTGAAACACAGCATGCAACAATTGTTTTCGAAAAAAAACGACTAAGGGAAAACTTAAAAAAAAAAAAAAAGATAGAGAACATTTTGAGTTCTCGGTAGGTAGAAGATGGATTTGCGTCATTGTAAATGTATATCCTATTCTAGCAACCTACCTACCTACTTTTGAGGAAGAAAACAACAAAAAAAGAAGGGTTAATCGGGATTTCCGGTTTATTCGCTTGTGTAAGAATCGATGATTATGTATTTTAAAGGAGAGCTCTCTGGCAAATTGAGCAAATAAATACATCGACGACGACATGACAAAGTTATTGAATTTGTTGCTTTCTCTGTATTTGAGTGACATGGTTTGCAACGTGATTTTTTTTTTTTTTTTTTTTGAATTAAAGTTCTGTTGTTGTTACAATGGGTAGGTACCGAAATGGAAAACCAATTCATGATTACAAAATTTGAAAAAATAATATCTTGAATAGAATTCTTTATTTCTACGTACCTAGTCCAACAGCTGGAAAAACGTAGTTTTCATTCATAAATAATAATTTGTTGAATGTCATTCATAAAAATAAGTACCTAGGTACCTACCTACCTCTTATGTCGATTTCTACTACTCATTTAAATTTGGAGGTTTTACAACTAGAATATGGAAAGAATACAGGGGAAATAATGGGTACCTATTCAGAAAAAAACTTTTATTTTTTACCAAATTATTTTCAAGCACTTTCAAGCTCACTAGTTTATTTGACATTAATCTTAATCGGGGATTTTATTTTTGACACGTTTTTTCTTACATGAAAATACTTCGCACACAATGGGCAGGTTTAGGAAACGTCAAGGACTAAATATTTAGCCAACTTTTGGGTCTTTGATTGGTCAGCTGTCAAATTGCTGTCACATACCCGAAAATTGATCGAATGTTTAGTTCCTAAAGGCCAATTTACAGTTCGGCGTGCAAAAACAAAAAACAAAACTTCAAAGCAAATTTTAGTGTGCTCAAGGCATAACTTTGTACCATATTTTGATATTTATATTTTCCAATCACCGACCGTTACCAATACATAAATTACCTTTTTTTTCAATATCAATTGGTACAGAGGCTAGAAATTCAATTTTGTTTTTTTGCACGAAAACAAATTTTTTCATGAAAAAAAAAACAACAAATTGCGTTCTTAGCCATTTGTTTTGATTGGTTACAAAAGAAAAGTACCCTACGTGTTATCTGGGGTTTGACAACAAGTTTGCTTTTTTGTATAATTAAAACAATGGAAAGAAAAGACAGAAATCAGTTTCGTAAATTAGGTTAAGGTTTCCTGAATCGAAAAAAAAAACAAAAAATATTCTTCCATTTGTCACAAAAAGTGTGGAAATTTGACAGAAACAAGACATTAGAGTGTGCCGAAAAATTATTAAACTTGCTATTTTTCTTTTTTTTGTATCTTCTTTAATTTTTGAAGATCAGTGGTGGGTCAACCGCCATTGTTGAAATTTACTAAAAAAAACCGTGCTCTAACGACAAGTCTGACAAAATCCATCCAGCGAAATATAAGTAGCTTTGTTGAATGCGTCTGTTTTGGACTGTTTTGAACAGAAAATTACAATTTTTTGTGTTTAATGAAAAAAAAAAAAAAAATCTGTTCCGAACGACTTTATTGGTGTTTAATGAATCTGTCTGGAAGTGTTTAGAACGATTGCTTTCAAGTCGGAACAGAGTCGTAAAAACCGTTTGTGGTTCACGTTTCTCACTGTTGTACCTAATTTTTTTCTAATTAAACATAGCTATTGAGTCTGACGGACAAGACGGATGGCATTGACTGGTTCGGTAAGGCAAATAATAACAAAATAAAAAATATCCTTTAGAGTTTAGACATTTATCGCGATTTCGTTGGTATTCGGAAGCATTCTGAAAATATTCGTTTGGCTGTTCTTCTTCGAAAAAATGATAAAATATTTGGAATAAACAGGTTGTACAATCGTTACCGATAAATACTCGTAAATACAAAATTGGACGGAAAATATATTTATTCCTATGCACAAAAATATATAAAATTGAACATTAAAAAATAGGTAGGTATTTGAAGCGAATTCGTGTAAGAAATACAAGGCAGGAGTAATAATCAATTTTAAAAGCTGATAAAATTGTGTCAGCCCCAAAAAAAACAATGTCATTATCTTTTTACAGTATACAATTTTGAAATGAAATATTCAGAATGTTTGTGGTTAATAGAAGATGAAATGGAAATTCATATTACTACGCCTTCGTAACTCAGAAACTGGGAAATGGCCCAAGACATCTCGGATTTACTAAAAAAAATGTTAGAACAAATAGAATGAATGGACAATAGAGTTTATCTTAATAGGTACCTATTCATGATCTATTCAGAAAATTAGTTTGTATTGTGTTTTAAAACTTTGTTCTAGAGTTTCTCAAGGGGATTTTTTTTAATTGAACAAAAAAAAAAAGAAAACAGTGCAGGCGCCACTTAACGATATAATTAGCAAATCTTAACAACATAAACACATACACACAAACCCACCGCAATCCTTCCATAAACAAAAATTGGCGCCGCTTTGACAGTATATCGTTTTCATTTATTTGTGTATACAGATTTATGATGTGTACACAGGTGCATATTTTGAAAGATGTTTGTATGTAGCATGAGCACGTGCTAAGGAAAAGAGACTTAAATTACCTACCTAACTGAAGTGTTCAAAGGGTTGCATATTTGTATCTTCCTTTCTTAACCATACGATGATGCGAATAACAATTAATAGTGGTAATACTCGTAGGTACATACATAAGAAAAACAACCTTTTTTTCTTTATGAATAAAATCTCCGGATGAATAGAAGGTATAAGGATCAATTTTTTGGGCAGGGCCGTCGAGAGGAGATTTGGGCCCTTGTAGGTTTACTAAAAAACAATCAAAATCCCGAAAAAAAAAATTATGGAATACATTTGTAATACGGAAGTTTCCGAATCAGTCAAATACAAATTTGACAATGACCATTTTGACGAAACCGACAGTTTCAAGGTTGGATGGAAAATAAAATTCGGTGTGTCAAAATTTTTTTTACTTGCGATATAGGTACTATAATAAAAGGTTAGGATTCGTAAAAAAAATTGAACTCGAGATAACAATCAAACATGACAATACGATGATAGAGAAACCGAAAAAAGTGGATCCGGCAATCCTGTCTGTCTGTGTGTCTCTATATCAAGCTGCATTCTATGTCGCAGAAGCAATTTTTTTTAAACTTGGTAGCTTAGGATTTTTGGTGATTCCCAGGAGGGGTAATTGAAATTTATTTTTTTGGACCAAAATTAACGGTACCTGCCATATGACAAAAAAGAAAAATAACTTATTTTTTTTTTTCAAAAACGACTCTAACGATTTTGATTAAAATTACGACCTACGTACTTTTGAAATAAAAAAAGTTTCAATTTTTTTTTTTTTGAAAAATCGATTTTTTCGAAAATGTGTTGATAATTTTTATTTTTGATGTCAATTAATAGTTTCTTATAAAAAGGCATACCAACTTTTTTTCAAACAAAGCTTGAGTATTTTTATAGATAAGAAAATATTTTTTTTAAACGGCTCTAAGGATCTTTAATTTTTTGTTTTTAATTAATCTTTTTTAACTTAACCAAATGGAGTTTGGAGGTCAAAACAATTTAAGAAGCTTAAGTCATTTTATTTCTTATTAAAGTATTTATTGGGAGCAAGTGCCCCAAATTTTAAGTATTTGAGCATAAATATTGATGAAAAATATTGGTGTTTGGTAAAATTTTTAGACATTTTTTTTCTAATAGGTGAAGGTGAAGTTCTTAGGGCAGGTGAATGTGAAGTTCCTGGGGGGAAGGGGGACATGGCCCAGTGACTTCCCCCTGTATACGCCACTGCTCAGTATGTACAAAGCAGACCACAACACAATCTCTTCAATTAAACAGAACAACACGTTGTAATAATGAGTTTAAACTTTTATTATTCTCTACGACAAGTTGGCGCCACAAAATGGTTGTTTTTTTTCCTAATAAATACCATTTTCTTTCATTATACTTATTTTGTAGATGTTTCAATGGCTTGGTTATAGCTTTAAATGTCATGCTGTGGCTTTGAGATGCCATTAAATTCCGCATAAGAACGACACCGTGGAATTTTTTTTCCACTGATATTATCTGTTTATAACATATACAACAAAAAAAAGTGGTGTTGCATGCGCACAAATCCTGCACCATCACCGTTCACCCATATAGAATCTGATTTTAATTCAATGTCAATCTCTCACTCCGGGTGGCACTGATTTGTTTGCAATTAATTTAATTACTTAAATTCAGTAGTGAGAGAGCGTAAGGAGGTGTTCTTTTTTATTTTGATTTAATTGAACTGAATAAATTAGATCAAGCCTAAATCCCAGAAGAGAACTCACAGGACACAGAGGATATTATAATGAGCAAATATTTAAAAAAAAAAAAAAAAAAAAGGTAGATATCCATAGAAATTACTGATCAGGGGTATTATCCTTAATAAGGTATGCGTCACCCTCACTATATGCAATCTTACCGTTATTTATCTATCAGTCACGTTGTTAAAGGTTCGAGGATAATTTTAGTTTCATTTGTGTATGTGTGTATGTTTGTCTTTTTTTTATTGAAGTTGAATTAAGGCACACAGCATAATAAATTTCTATAAAAGAGTGGGAGGCACTTTGTCAAGGTTCGACTACATCAATCAATCAATCTTCCAGACAGGGAGAGAGGAGTTGGCAAACATCCCAAGTCCTAAGAATAAAGAATTGGTGATGAGAATAAGAGATTTGTGGGTGGGTGAGTATGTACGTATGTTGGGTTTGGGGGTGGTGTGTATGCTCCTTTGGGGGTTGACAATTTGCTTTTTATGTGTGAATTTTTTTTTTTATTTCTTCACATAGAATCTCACTTCGGCAGATGCTGAAATTGATGATGATTAATCAATCAGAGGGAGGTATTTTTGTATTTTTTTTTTTATTTTTATTACTGATTGAAAATTATTAAAATGTTTTTCTTGTTAAAGTGTCAAGCAGAGCTGACTGGTTTGTGTCCTTGGTAATCAATTTTATATTGTTTCCAGCAGGATACACTGAGTTGAATTATTTATTTGAAATTGCCTTTGTGGCGACTCAGAATTTAATTTTTTTTTTTGACGAAGGAAAATATACCGAGTTTGACATATTTTTATATTGAAAATATTTTTTTTTCATTAAAAAACGATTTATTCAGATATATGGTAGGTATAAATGAGTGTATGAGTGTTTCATACGCATGAATAAACTTTTGTATGATATAGAGAATTTATCTGTTTATAAAGCCACAAAAATGTATCTATGTAAATAAACATGTGTAGGTACATAATGTAGGGTAGGTAGATGATTACTAAAGGAAATTAGATCTAAATCAATCAATTTTTAAGTAAAGGACTAATTTTTATTTACAAAGCGCTGCTGTGCCAGTGGGTTTTGTAAAAATAAAAAAAAAATCTTTTTAAATTTTGTAAATAACTTTGAGGTAATTTAACTTCAATGAATTGATGAGAGTTCTTTTTTTTGACAAATAGAGAAATTTATTTTATTTTGTCAAAAAAGGCTATCGTTGACGTTGAAGTTTGACTATAAGTTTCCCAAAAGCAAATAAGTATATACTTATGGGAATTTTTATGTAAAAGTCAATTATAAATGAAAAAAAAAAATTATTATTGCTTTTGGTAATAAATGCTCTTTAGTTAGGTGGCAGTATCTACTTCAAAATTAATTTTAAGGAGGTTTTCAATTTAAGTTAAAAAAAAGGAGTGAGTATTAAAATAATTTGCTTTCTAATGCGAAGTTAAAAAATCGACTTTATCAAGCTGATAGAACTACAATTCCTTGTAGGTCACGGAATAAAGAGTCATGCCTATTATGCAATTCGTAATACTTTACTCTGCGGGGAGTCAACGTGGTTCACTGCGTTCACATTCGTATTTCAAGCAATTATATATTTGCCGGGTGAACTATATTATCACTAGTAGGAACTACCTTACCATTTCCACTAAGACACTTCCTCACTTGCGAGCTCCACAATAGAAAATGGGGCTTTAATAATTTTAGTAAAAGTTCTACAAGAGTATGGAAAAGTTAACTTTGTTACATTTACATATATGGACCTGTGGACGACTTAAACAGCGACTTTCTTTGGCAAGGTTCCAAAAACAAAAACTTTCTTGAGCTTCACCCCTATTTCGAGTGTCAATTTGTATCAACTGGTAAATGAAAATTGAGATTAGGTAATTTTAAGACTAATTTATTGAAGAACTGCTCAACTAGTCAATATTTTATTTCAGACCAAAACTGCTATAAATTGAGTTGAGTATAAGAATGATATTAAGTCACAATTTTTATTAATTGATTCATTGTTCACCTAAAACAAAACAAGCAGAATTGCAGAACTCAAATTTTAGGTCAAGACTCTTATATCAGCTCTCGTTTTTGGAAATCACAAAAAAACGTTTTTTTTTTTAAATGTTTTCGAAACAGAGTTTTGACAAAACTGAATTGACAATAGCTTTAAAGGATAAACTTTTCATCATAAATGGTCTACCCTGCAAAACAATTAATACCTAGTAAACGCTGACCTGATGGCCAATTACGATACTAAACTTTATTACCGTTTTCACTAATATAGTACTATCACCATAGCAAATTCAGATCTTGAGTTTATAATAAGTTGATCAAAAGAATTTTCATTTAGGTTACCAAATCAAATGTTCTTATATTCATGAGAACTCTTCTAGGAAACGGTTCCTACGTTTGATTATGCTTGTATCAGACGATTTGTGTAAACACCAAAAATTGGATATTTGGATATTGGATATAATTCTAAAAACTAGGACATGAGTCTATTTTCGAAAACTTACACTGCGTCGAAATGAATCAAATTTTAATTTCTCCAGAATTGATGAACAAAATAAGTCTACCATAACAGGACCTGCGTTAGCTTTTTATACATGTCATCTACCCATTTATGTCATACAATAATTGTTGAATCAGAAGCGTTCCATGACATCAATTTCATTACAAGAATTTTCTAAAAACGACACATTCCATTATTATTCTAGTTTTCTGTATGACTTCATCAAATACTATAGTATAGACAACAACGTAGAAACTTTTCAGACGCTACAAAGTGTGGGTATTATAGATAGAGACTTTAGTTTAACATAACTACCATTGCCGCCAACGAAGCTGATATTTCTTTATGGTATACCTACAACAAAAAAGTATACTTAAAGGACTATTGAGGACACATCGCCGTCGTGCTGATGTCCTTATAGCGCAGCATTATAAAGTGACTTTTTACTTACTTATAATGTAATGATTACATGAATAATAAATGACAAACCAGGTCAGCGGAAGGACGAACAGAATTTGTAGGAAATGAAGAGCAAATACACCAGCCACCACCCACGGACTCACATAATTTACAGACAAATAAACAGAAACAGGATATTATGTATTTTTTTTGGGTTGTTGTTGCCTTTCTTCCTTGTTGTTGTTATAAGCGCCTCCTGACTCCTGATTTCTGAAACCGGGTATGGTGTACAACTACACGAAATAATTTGCAATTACAATTATTAAAACACCACAAATGAATGAGAAGAAGATGGAGGAGGCAAAAGGTAAAAGAAAACATACATAAAGCTGATGAATTCTTTTAACTTTATAAATGAAGTTGCTAGAAGAAACAGAGTTGTATTTGTAAAAGAATTGTATAATTTACTTTAAAATTATTACTTTGTTTTTTTTTTTTTTTAATATTTACTCTTGAATATTGTATGAACTTTTGTAAACTGTATAAACTTGAATGGTACCTACCATGTTCTGCAGATTACAAAAATAAGCAGAATTAATAATAGTTTACAGATGTATTTTAAATTGCAAATGAAAATTGTATTAATATAAATGAATTTGATTTTGTGTATATGTACCTGTAGGCTGTGCGGGGCTCCCCAAGGTACCAAGACCTCCGCTAAATGCTTGGGGTGCAAATAACCCGCCACCTTAAATGTAAAATTAATAATTGAATTGGGTTATACACAACAACAATAAAAATGAGTATTTCAATTGTATTCTAAGTATTAAATTTGAATTAATTTATTAAATAAAAATAAAAACAAATATTTATATATTTTTGTATATTATGTTAATGAATATTAAACATTTTTACAAACAATATGAGGTTTTTATGAATTAAATTTAATATTTTTAACGTTTTTTTTTTTACTAAATTGATCGATAGTGTAGAAGTTATTTAAATAGTTATGAAATATAAGCTTATGACTAATTGAAAAAAATGAAAAAAAAATAACTAATGTTGATCACTGATATTACATACTTACACTTCTTACTAACTTGTAAAGAATACTTTGATCCATTTATTTTTCTTAATAAAATTAGTGTCATCAAAATTTTAATTTTGCTTAAAGATTCAAATTAACTACAGCCCTCTAAAACACCGAGAAAAACAACAAAGTAAATAAGTTTTTACAAATCGAATAATTGGTTTTGCATGGGTCATGTATTAAGATTGTTTACTGGAACTATCAAGCATTTTCGACACTTTTTTTAAAATTGACTTTTGGCACGCTAGAATCCTATTTCATCCCACTGTGCGACAATATTTAGATGGATACTGGATTCGTAGGGGAGAGTGGCCTAAAATGGCCCCCCTAAGGAAAAATCTATTAATTCTGTTCGATTCTACGATTTCTAGCTAGGGGGCCATTTTACCTTGGTGGGCCATTTTAGGCCACGCTCCCCTATAGGGTTCCCTTATACTAGGAGCAGTGTAGAATCTTCCAAGCTAAAATCCTTGCAATGACGAAAGCTGCTGGGCACATATCATCAATACAAATACCACAAACTGATTGAAATCATTATTGTCATTATTATCATAAAAGAAATTTCAGCAATTTCTGAAAAGGATTCGGATCTAGGAATTTGTTGTCGCGGAGAGCTAAGTGATTCTTGATAGACTCTGTTGGATTCCAGTGGGTTTCCAGTGCTGACCAAAATCGCGTAAAATGCAAATGTAGTTCGTTTCTATTCTATCAAGCCATGGAGTGTTAAATTTCATTGGAGGATGGCTTATAAAATGAATTATAAAATCAGCAAAAAAACAAATATTTTAAGGTTTTTTCCTTTACTTTGGCGAAAGTGGGTTTTTGCAATTTTATATGACATTTGGAAGGTAATACAATTTGTTCCCGATGTACCAAGCCATATAAAATGTCGAATTCTATTGGAGGATGGCTACGATATCGATAGATTGAAAACGTCTAAGAAAAATGAAATTTTCAGTTTTTGTTGTTACTACCAGAGCCGTTTCCCTCAAACTCTATATAAAGGAATAAAGAGACTAATAATTCTTCGAAAATGGAAAGCGAACCGAAACGTCCAAATAAAGTTTACCATTTTGAATCAAACCGAGTTGAGGAAAACTATCAAACCGAAAGAAATTAATCAAAAACAAAAGTTTCCTTCAAACCAAGTTGGCGAACCCGGTATCTCTATTACGCAGAGCCACAGCCTTATAAGTGAGTTAGGTGTGTTAACATCTTCTCATCCCGGTAAATATGCTCTGACGGACTCTTCAATAACTTAGAAGTACCCTTCGACAGTTCAGAATAAAGCCTGCTGAAACCTATCAACGCTTTATAAGCTTAAGCCCACGAAGTAAAACTCTTAAAAATTACACTGATTAACACTGTTTTTGAGTTTATAGGGGTTTCTTATTTGTGTTTGTGTCCCTGATTCAAAATGGTTTGTCAGAAATTCATATATGGTGGTGACCTTTTTCAAATTTTTGACAATTGCTAATGGATCGGCCTTAAAGACTGTAATCTTAGTAGATAAACTTCTCTAACGTCTTGTTCTTTTTTAGTGCTAGGGGTGGCACCCATATCATGTCGGAAATATTTGCCATTATATACACGAAATTGATGAATCCGGGCGTTTCTGAATTCTGGAACAATGATCAGTATCCTTAAGTAGGTTTCGATAACGTCGGACTTTGACTAGCCTTAAAAGCTCAATTAAAAGTCCATTGACAATTTCGAAATCACTATAGCACAATGCTATCAAGGAGAAGGATAATGCCGTCGCATAATGTTCCATTATCTTTTTTCAATAACAATTTTATACAAATATTACTCATTAGACTAAAATATAATCATTAAAACTCTCAGACACGCAAGACTACTATATTATCAAATCATATTTATATAAGATGTTAATAAACTTGTCAACATTAAAACAAAAATAACTCTGCTTGTGTATAAATATTTCCACAGAATGTAAGAGGTAAAAACAGATATATAAATAAATTTCAAAATATGTATTTCAAAAGTTTATGGGTACATTTTGTGCCCAGCAGAGTGAATTCTCTTGCACACAACACAAATAAAACAACATTCTCTATGTGTGATGCCAAAATTGTGTCCATTCCTGAATTTAGCCAGCAATTTTCCACAACGTTGACACATTGAATTCTTGATAAAATTATTCGGCGAATCACTGATTTTAGTTTGGGTATTCAAAAAAAAAAAAATGTTTTTTGATGTTTTTTGTTATTGTAGGTATACATGATAAAAAATTATTTCAATTGAAATGGCTTAAATATTTAATTTGTAATGTTCAATGTATATAAGCTAGACATGTGAGTCTATATGCATAGCATATTTTTAATTATTTAAACTGCACAACAATGAGCAAGTTCCATTCAGATATAAAAAAACTAAAATTTAAAAAATGAAGGCATTATTATTACTCAAAACAGGATGTTTCCTATTAACTTTCAATTTTTATTTTTATTTTATAAATAACGATTTTTAGTTTTGAGTTAACTAAAAATAAAGTAGAGTTTGTAAAATCTATTTATAAATAAAATCAAGAAGAGTTTATATGGTTTGGTATCACTGCAAAATTAAATCTTTAAAACAAATTTGGAATTTCGATCTTGTTGTCTTAATTTCTTCAAGAAATTACACCTCCTCTATTAAAATGGTAATTGAGGAGGTAATGAATGAACCTCTTTTTTTACGTTTTCAAGATATGCTAATATGAACATGTCAGAAACCCGCGTTTTGGTACATTAAACGTCGAATTTCTTTACTGGTAAATATTTAATTACAAAACTATCAATGGGATTTGAATGGAATGCAATTCATCTCTCAAAATCTTTTTAAATCATTTGAATGAATGAAGAAAGAATAAAGTGCAATTTATCTGTCAAAATCATTTTAAATCATTTAAAAATTCGCTTTCAGCGCAAAGGTATTGCAAAAGATTTTCGATGTGTCAAAAATACTCTCTTTAGTCCAATCAAAACGTTCTTAGAGATGTAAAGTTCTGGAGCAATAATTTTCAATGGCTAACTTTATGATTTTCGAGATGCTGAGCGCGTATCTGAATTTATCCAACAAAATTAATCACGGCAAACATGAGAAATCATTCAAAAATTTACAGCAAATTGTTTTTAATTATTGTTTTAGGTGCATAATTCAAAATATGAACATTTTTTCGCTTAAACCGATTATGTAGAACAAATGTAGACAAAAAAAAAACAAATTTATGTCTTGGCCAATTTTTTGTACGGCTTCTGGATTCTTTACAAAAAAATGTTTGAAAATCTATAACAATCAGTCTTTTTAAAAAGCACAAAATATCATTTTTATTGGTGTCCCCCTGATTACTGCTTTCTTTATACCATAATTAACTTGCCAGTATCAAGAGTATAGAAATTCTATATTATCCTATAAATTAGAGGTTATTTTTGCAGTGTACATTTCAAAAACTACGAAATTTTAAAATTTATGGTGATTAACACAAAAAAAAGGAAACGGTTTAACATGTGACTATAAACTCATGAATAAAAACAAATCTGGTTTTAGGTCTTAGCTTATGCTATATGGAATAAGTCGTCCAAATTAAATTTTAGCCGAATCAGCTCAATAGTTTTGAATATATACCAGCTGAACCGAATCTCAGAGAGCTGTTTTCTATAAAACAATCACATTTTTTTAAAAACCAATTAAAAAAAATGTAGCGATAGAATTTTTTGAAACCAGGTTAAGATTCAGAATCCAATCTTACATAATTTCAAAATAAAAAAACTATATGAAGGAAAAAAAAAACTTATTTTTTGCAGACCAGTGTAATCTTTAGTATCTTAATGTTTTAATAACTGCTATTGAGTTGAAGTCGTTTAACATATTTTTCTCAGCCATTATCTAACCTATATTGTTTAAAAATAATCATTGAAGTTAACTTGTCCTAATTGAAGTTTATGCTTAAGATCGATGTCAAAGTTAAAAAAATGATTTTTTGAAAATCTTACTAACCCATACCATATCCATATTTGGAATGGTTTTAATAATTCAAATGAATCACTCATTTATATGAGAAACTACAAATTCTGACTTGAAATCACAACTTTTGAATAACTAAATTTGCAACACCCTGTTTATCTATAAGGGTCGCATGAGATTTATAAGCACATATCCCTTATCATATGAAACACAAAATGCCTCCGTTTGCCATACACGCAGAGCTTTTGTCAGAGATTCAAAATGAGCGCCTGAAAATTCCATTGCTGATTGAAAAGAGCAGCAATATAAATTTTTTTTTGTCAGTTGTTTAAAATTTGTTTTGTTTTTTTTTCTTTTTTTTCATTTTTTTTGTTCTTCTTTCAATTTGCGGCAACCAAACAATTTTGAACGCGAAACTGATGTTCAATGCGGTTTTTGTTTCATCAATCAATCGAAGAATTTTATAGTTTGCAATGAAATTTAAATTATCAACATTGCACGATTGTAATTAAGGGATTCCGTGGAATGCATTTCGATTGTACTTTAAACCATATATACCATCATGCCACTGAATTGTTGCACACAATATTGCTGGGATTTGGCAATATAAGCAAGCAGACATCGGGCCTATAATAATGGGGACGTTTTTGTTGTACGAAAAAGCAATTGGACAAAGAGAGAGAGAGAGATAGAGAGAAAGAGAGCTCAATTAATTATGCACAATCACAATTTACAATCGCGCGCGTTTATAGTCATCGCCAACAAAGTAAGCGCATACGGTTCTATGCAGATAATAAAGAGCGATAAATCAAAACGAGGTTAATGCAAGCAAATTAATTACAATCGATACCAATCAACGACCGAAACGGTAGAGGTGTGATACAATCAATGATGATAATGACGACGACGACGACGCCAACCAACGGCAACGATGGTAACGAAGCGATATCGTGTGCGATATCGAGTCTTTGGGATCTTAAAGGTTTGCAATATGGTTTTTGGGAAATCATGGTTTTACGAAATGAAAATTGCTTTAATGATTCGGGAAATATAAATTGCGCGCTTCATTTTAAAATTAGACAAATGTTGTTTGCAAAAATTTCGCAAGGGAACAAAGTTTTTTCTATTTTATTTTTCATTTTTTTTTTTCATTTATATAGAGGGGTGTCGTGTGCAGCCAAGTAGAAACGGAAGAGTTTTTCGTCGAAATCCTATTTAAAGGTAATCTACGAATAGCAATTATCTTGGGTAGTTAAGGTATAAGTCTACTTGTAAAGTCATGTGAGCATGGAAGAAAGTGCATAAGTCGATATGCACTGTCACTGAACCGAAAAAGTGGATTCACATAAATATTTACTGCTTCCATCATATGGGATGTGATGTGTAATTTAGTTTTGCAAGCCTCTTGTTATTGGTTAGACAAAGTCTGGAACTTTCTTCAACACATAAAATTGCATGACGGATGAAAATTATGTCTAACAACTATTAAGTACGCAGTAGTTTGTCGGATTAGCGAAAATGATAATTATAATCATTTTTTACTTTGAAAGGAAGTGAATAAAAAAGTTGCGTATACGCCCGAGTAACCTTAAGGTTTTTTTCTTGTAATAATATTTGATTGAGCACTTATAATGCAGTATACAGTTTACATATTACATGGTACCGAAAGAGGGGATTTTGGCGTTAAAAGGTAAAGGGTCTGTTGAAAGAAATTCAAAAGTTGTTTTGGGAAGATGTGAGCTGCTGATTCTATGAAATAAAACAATTGAGTCACAAAAGAAAGTAAACGATCAACCAATCGACTATAAATGACGAAATTGACCTGGTAATTCATTAAGTTTTCAGTTTCTATTGATGCCAGTAGAACATTTTCAAAATAAAAGATTATGATTATCAAAAACTGTTAAAAATCAGTTCATCATTAAGCAATTTCATTCATTAACTAAATTTATTGAATGTTTTGATTTTCTTTTTTAAATCGATAATTTAGCTGTTTTATAACCACGACTGACGACGGACGCTATCATAGATTAGATAAGTATGTTATGTCATAAATGTTAGATTTTTGAAACTAGTTAGAGGTAACATTTTTTGTTTTGTTATCGAAAACATTTTCAAGTGTTTAATTGTTATTTTATGAGTGAATAGTGTATCTTTCATCAATTTTGATTGATTTTTTTTATAATGGATTTTTTTTTTATAAATGTTTTCTTTTTTTTCGATAAGTAGATAATAAAAAAAAAATATTGCGGTAATGGAAGAGTACAGATAAATTCATAATTAGATAGAGTGTTTGACAGGGTCACATCTATACTTGCAATTAAAGCCAAGTATAACACATTTTTAAAAATTGTGGAGAGAACTTCGGGCGATAAAGTTCTAGTACCTACTCTGATGTTCTGATATTCTTTTTGAAAGCTTGTGGCTTCTTCTTACAGACACGTGACTTAAAGAACCCCAAAAAACAAGTTTTGAACGGCCAATGAGGAAGGACAGTCTTGCGACAAGAAACACATGCTTGAAAAGTGATAATATTTTTAGTGCGGTTGGATTTGTGGATTATAATGGTTCTGTATCCAATTAGAGTAACCGTATTACCCACGAAACATAGCTTTCTCGTAAGGTTCAGAATTGCGTAAGCAATTCGCATAACTCTACATGATACTGAGCAAAAAATATTTTTGGAAAACTCCACCATTTAAGAGCAGAGATAAAAAAACCTGTTTTTTTACTTCTGACCAATTTTTGAAACTATTAGAAACAAAATTGTCAAATTGTCAATGCTTTTTTATCGTGTTAAGGTTGTTTTCTGGACCATATTATAATCTAAAATTTAAGCATACACATTTTTTTTTAAAACTTTGTCATTTTGAAAAAGCAAAAACGGTATTTTTGGATTTTGACTATTTTATTTTAAATTACGATTTTTGAACATGAATATTTTTAAAAAAAGTGTTTGATCTACAAAATTGAGATAAATGCAACAAATTTTAGTTTGAAAAACTACAATTACATACTAGCGAAAAAATTCAAAGAAGTAATTTTTTTAAATTTTCTCAATTGGCTTTAGCAGACCGAAAGTAGTCTATTAAAATTGAAAATTATAATAAAAAATGACCCATGGGAAAAACCTAGTTAATTTTTGAGCAACAAATTTTGTTTTTAAAAACCTTTAACTTCTGGAAAAGAAAAAAAAAATTTTTAAATTCAACTTTTTTGAAAATTTTTAACGTTGCAGATCATATTTTAACGGAACCTTGAATAACAAAAAAACTAGTTGAGCTACAAAATCGGGGTTAGCGTGTTTTACTAGTTTATGGTGATTTAAAATTTGTGCAAACATTATTTTTAATTTGTCCTTTTTTAAGATTTAGCAAAAACTTCAATAAAGTGCTTGAGCTAAAATAATTTGGTTTGCGCAAAAAGTTTTGGTTTGAAAAGTTTGAAAAGCTAAAATTACTAGCAAAAAAAAAAAATCAAAATGGTAGTTTCTTTTTTTTAATTTTCTCCATTGGCTTCAGCGGTACGGAATTATACTCTCTTACAATTGAAAATTGGAATCGAAAATGACCCATGCGAGCTACAAAATTAATTTTTACTCAACATATTAGTATTTAAAAAGCTACACTTTTGAACATAACAAAAAATAATAATTTTCTGACTTTCGTCAGCTAATTTCAGTCTTACTTTAGCGGAATTTTAAATAACTAAAAAACTCTTGTAGCTACAAAAACGATATTTATGCTATTTAAAAGCATTTAAAAAGCTACAAATTGGGATGACAACCAAAATTATTTTTTTAATTATTTAAGATTTTGTTCGCTAACTTCAGACTTACATATATTAGCGAAAAATTAGAGAGCCAAATTGTTCGTTTGTGCAACAAATAAGCATTTAATTAGCTACAATTTCTGAGATTTCATTTTTTTGATTCCGCCACAAAGTGTTCGCCAAAGTAAGGGACGTCGACAAACCAATATTTCTGACATTTAAACCTTAACTTTTGACGCGCATACGATTTGTCATTTGCATTAAAAATCTTAAATTGGATGATGTACTTTAGACCACTAAAATAAAAAAAAAAAATAAAACATGTACTAGAGTAAACAAACTTAGACTTTATACATAATCTAAAGAATTTTGAAAATTCTTGTATTTTCCTAAATTTCTCAAATTTGACATCGATTTTAAGCTTATGCTTGAAGAAGAACATGTTATTTTTAGTAAGTATTTTTAATCAATATTAATTTCCAAATTTATGAAAATCGGTTAGAATTAGTTGAGCACCAAAACGTACACAAATGTACAGTAAAAATACAGTAATATTAACGTAGGTACTGCACAAATATTTGACTTTCATTTACCTATCTATTTCTTTTATAAATTCAGTTTCAGCTTCGTTCACCCAGAAAATTAATAAAAAAATACATTCAATAGGTTTTCAAAAACCTACAAATCTGTCCAATAGTTATATCTTCCCAAATAACAATTGAAAAGTTTCCAATGAATAAAAATCACTTCTATACCTTCGATCAATTTAGATTCTTTACAAATTTTAATTTTTATAAAGCTTCATGCAAATAAATATATATAATGACTGGTAACCTATACAAGAATGATTTATGTTATGAAATATCAATCTTAACGAAAGAATCAAAGAATTAACGTAAATAAGAATAGTAAATTTTGTTTTTTACATAAAAAAATTAAAAAAAAAAAAACTATACAAAAATTATTATTATTTTCTTACCTCCAACATTTGAACCATTTTGTTGTGAATACAGATTCTGTTGAGCGGCCTGTGGTTGCGGTGGATATAATTGTGGTGGACCTTGTTGTGGAGGTGGTCCAGCTCTAGCGGCACCCGGTGGTACTAGCACTGGTGCTGGGCTGACAAGGCGCATTGGTGTGGTTGTTCGTGGTCCCATCACAAGTGAACCACTCTGGTCAAAAAATGCTGGTATAACCTGTACACACACGTGGGATAATGATGTAGGTATAGGCAGGATGATGATGTGGCATTTATAAAGGATTTTTGTTTTATTTTTTAGTAATACAGTAGTTTTTTTTTTTTTTATTAAAGTGTGACAAAGCATTAAATGAGGAATGGGGTAGATGGAACGAAAAGAAAAAGATATAAAATGTTTATTTTTAGATTTATATACAAACTCAATATAAATATTTTTTTGCTATGTACAAAGTTATATAAAAATGTACAAACGCGATTAGATGTTGCTTTTAGAATTGAAAAATCGTTGACATGTGAGTTTACAAATAAATGAATTTTTATCGATTTTTTTTTCTATTTTTTATTCTTTTCTTTTCAAAGTTTGTACACATACCAACACAAAATAAATGCAGAAAAAAGACAATGTTAGATTTTGTTGTTATCGATAAGAGTTTTTTGAAATAACATTGCATGTTTCGGTAATGGGGTGTGATTTGTAGACTTTGATTGTCGCGCGAAAGGGTTTTTGTTTTTTTATTTTTTAGAAAATAAATAAATAGCGTTTCGTGTGAATAAAATAAAAACGTTTTAAAATGCTTTGGTATATGTTTTTGTGTCAAATGTTTTTATTTTAAAAGGCTATGGTTCGGTCGATAAATAGACTCCGTGAAATAGCACCCTAATGGGATGGGACATTTTTTTTTTATTTAAGATAAACTACCGAAATAGGAAATATATTCCAAAAGTTTTAAGGACCTAAGGTCTCAAAAATATAACCGTAATGTCGAATAAAATGGTTAGATGAAAAACAAATAGTATTAAGTCTTCAAGAGGAGACTCCTAAAGTAGACTCAAAGCAACATTTTTATTTTGCAGGTGCAGGTTTTGTGGGAATGTGAAAAAAAAGTTGCCCGCGATTAGAGACAAATAAAAAAAATGGACCACAACTGACAGTTTAAGAGCAAAAAGTGCCTATGCACCAAAATGAGACTTTGTCTAATCCATAACGTTACACACTTCTTACACAAGGAACCAATGAAAGAAAAAGTCAATTACAAGCTTGATAATTTCAATTGATTACATTTTAACTAAAAACTATTGGAACAAAAACTTTAAGAACTACCTGTCATGTTACACAACTGTTATCGATTAACACGTTAACACTTTTGTAGTGTTTTTTTCTTTCGTAATAAATTACATTTTACCCCAAAAAGTTGTTCAATCAGAAAATTACTATACAAAAAACATAGTGAAAAACAATCAGGGTGCTGCAAACACTAAAACAATTGCAACATCTTAATCGGTTACACCTGACCGCACACAAGAAGAGTGCTGCACGCATTCTCTGTGGATTTGATGGTGATGGATTTATACAATAAGATGGTGTTATCATCAAGTCTTAATTGCTCTATGGGGCCCTTTTTTATTAAACTAATCGAAAATAACATCATGGTAAAACAATGTGTGGTAACGCGACTCTTGCAGCTCAAACCTACTGTATATAAGATTAATTGTAATCACTTTTCATACAGTGATTTATATCACTGTGTGTTTTAGTTATCACTGTGATTGTGATGAAAGTTGAAACCCTGTGATATGATCCCTGCGATTGTGATCATAGTGATTTTATCACAGTGATTGGTATCACAGTGATTGTTATCGCAGCGATTGTCATCACAGTGATTGTTATCACAGCAATTGGTATCACAGTAATTGTTATCACAGTGGTTCTTATCACAGTGATTGTTATCACAGTAATTGATATCACTTTGATTGTGATCACAAAAGATTGTTATCACACTGAATGTGTTCACAATAAGTGTGATAAAAGAGATTGTGATCACACTGATTGTGATCACAGCGATTGTTATCACATTGATTGTGATAACAGATTGTGATGATAACACAAATTGTGATCACACTGCTTGTGATCAAAGTTTTTGTTATCACAGTGAATGTGATCACAATGACTGTGATAACGTAGATTGTGATCAGACTTATTAAGATCATAGTGATTGTTATCACATTGATTGTGATACTAGAGATTGTTGTCACATACTCGTAATCAATTGTTCTTTTAGTATCAACCCCTATTTAAGCTTTGTATACATCTTAAAATGCAGTAAATCCGATCCTGTTCATTTGTCTGTCGCAGTGGTTTTTTTCAATCTTAATAAAAATAGGTGTACCGAACCAAAGCTAAAACGCTAAAGGTGTTGTAACTATTTTCATTTATATTATTTTTTTT
Source organism: Meliscaeva auricollis (assembly GCA_948107695.1). Lineage (NCBI taxonomy): Eukaryota > Metazoa > Arthropoda > Insecta > Diptera > Syrphidae > Meliscaeva > Meliscaeva auricollis. Next base: position 43,324,404 of record OX403616.1, read on the forward strand.
TTTGTGTGTTCTTTTTTTTCTAATTTAACAAATGGATTACAAAATGAAAGCCATCGGATGAGGAAATGAATAAAAATCAATTTCAATTGAGTGCAAATAGATACCATCACACACTCTCAAGTCTCAACCCTATATCAAACCTAGCTGCTATCGTTGTTGGTCTTTGTTGATTAAAATAGGGGGAGAATAGAGGTGATGAATGGATTAGATTTTTAGGTCAGCACAAGTTAGTTTAATTAAAATATGGTAAGCTATGTCCTGGTCCTCTCTACTGAGTATCACGAGAGTATAATGTTCGCAAATCGTTCATTAACTAGAGAAGAGAGAACTCCACACACAAATTAATTAAATGAAAAAAAGAAAAAAACCTAGAATATAAGAGAAAAACGATTAATTCAATTCTAGCAGCAACTTTAAAATCTTTCTCTTTTATGCTCACTTTACATATTAAAGTTAGTCCTGAGACACTTGTTTTTTTTTTTACAAATTTACATAAAATTCTTTACATTCTTTTCTCACACTTTGTACATTTTTTTTTTTGATAAAAATTAAAACTCATTTTTTGAGTGAGAAACAACATACCTGATAAGATTGATTTTCAGCACCTTGTTGGGATGGGGTTAAAGGCCTTCGTGGCTGTGATCCTTGCTGTGGTATTAGATTGCCCGGATACATGCCCCACGGTGCAACCCCATAATATTGTGGCATTTGTGCCGCTATCAGACCCATATACGGCGTAGCATCCTGTCCCGGATTTATAACATAGGGGGCGGCTTGTTGCGCCGCATAAGCATTTTGTTGTGCGGCCAGAAATTGCTGTGATGGCATAGGCATCGGTTGTGGTTGCATTGGTGTGCCATTTGGTGCTCCGGGCGCGCCCGATGAAGCAGCCGCAGCCGCTGCAGCAACAGCTGCTGCATTTGTTGCTGCTGCTAAACCAGGATTTTGTGATCTGAATAGTTGCTAAAAAAAATAGAAAGGAAAAAAAGATTAATTAAAGGATTGTATTTATTAGAATGCGCACTAAATTTTGGAATTTCACTGATATATGTATGCGTTTAGGTATGTTTGTGTCTAACTGTATGCAAACAACAAGCCTTGAAGGTTAATTGAAATTCTATTTTCTGAGAGAGAGAGAGAGAGAGAGAGAGAAGGAAACAAATGTGTGCCGAGAATTTAGAATCTCGCAAAATGTCAGCATAAATCTGAACTTTATGGAGAATTAAATAAATGAATTGCCCAGAAAATTGGAGGAGGGTTCTTCTATACCTATACCTACAACGGAACGGTATACGAATGTTTCAGCAACAGATGTCATAATTCATGACCCAAATTCCACAAGGGAATGTAGAATTCCTTTGCTTTTTCCCTTGAGTTCATCGTTTTTTCTTTTTTTCTCTGATGTTATTCTTTTTGCCTTATTTTTTTTTTGAAAGTGCGGCGAGAGATTGGAGATATTATATTTCATTTTTTTTTTTTTTCGTCCTGGTAGGTATACCTATTACAGCATTCTTTTGGTCTCTGTTTCGGATGGGGGAAACAACAAATAAAAAACACAACAATCTTGGGGTTAAGTTTTTGGAAGGCCAGATTTTATTTTGATTTCATTCTGAATTTTTGTGCGGCATTTGGCTTAATTTTTTTTCCTCCCTCCAATGACACGGTATACAAAGATAAGGGTGGTTGTGCTTGGCCTTTTGTCAAAGGCTAAGTGAAAATAACTGACTTCATTTCGGAGCAATGGGTTCATTTTGTTGGAATAAAATATAAAAGAAGAAAATATCGTGAACAAATGAGGTTGTGTAAGGAACATAATAATGTATATAGACTATCTTAAGATTCTAGACCTGATCGGCATAGGAAGAGGTACGTGCTATCTGTGTCCCATGACACTTAAGAAATTTATTTAGGTGGACTTGTTGGAAGGTTAGCGATGTGGTTTACTAATTTTCTTTTGTTAGAAATGAATATAGATACTAAGCCTCGGTTGTTATGGTAAAAAATTGTAAAGGAAAAAAAAAATCAACTAAAAGAAACCAAAAAACCTAACCCAACAGAATAGTGTACACTAACGTGCTTGGTATCAAATTAAAGGTGAGTTTCAACTTTTTGTATGAACGAAAAGATTTTAAAAATTGTTTCTGGGACAGTCGATATATTTGAGTTTAAAGTTGTTCATTTCAAGATTTAGTTTGTTTTAGAAATAATTGTTCATGACCACGCTTACTTATTTGTCGGTGCGGTATCGTAATTCGGTATGCTAGCTCGGTAGGTTGAGTCACTTTTGAATGGGATTTCTTATTTTTCACTTCTGGGTAGCAATTAAAATGTGCCACATGGTTACAGAATCTTGTTTAGAAAGTTTCATACAAATCAGATGTTACCTTTTGCCTCCGGATTGTCCCTGAAATTCTGTAAATTCTGTTACAGCAATAGGGTCACGTCCCCTACAAAAGTGCCCTAAGAATATAAAAATGCATTGTTTTGCAAACGAAAAGGGTAATGGAATGGTCCAATTGAACTTTCAAATCAGTTGCGTAGTGTTTTCAGTCACATAATAAAATGGAGAACACCTGAATGAAGGGGCATAAATTGCATATCAAACGAAAGCATTTTGCATAGATGTGGAGTGGCTATAAATTATTCAAATATTTAAAACCGAAATTGTTTAAAACAATGAATTAAAGTTGCAAAAAATGAGAGGAACAAAAAAAAATTGGAAATGTTAAGTCCACTGAAATTAAAATATTAAGGTAGGTTCACATTGAGGTTTGTTCATATTACAACACGCCAACATGAAAGAAGTTGATGAACGTGTTGTTGAATGTGAACACCCTAAAGTAGTTGAGCGCTTACAATTATATTTTTAAACATTAAGCTTTAACTACTTTTGCACTTTTTGCAAAACGTGAAAAAACTTTTGCTGTACAGCTAATAGTTGTTGCTTTAATTGGAATTCAAAATTCTCAAAGTTTAAACATCTACATGCGTGCTATCTGCGTTACTCTTACTCAACATTTAATCTTCAATTGCTGAGTTTAATGTTTTATCTGAAATTATTGGCTAAAAACTCATTTTTTTTTTAATGATACAGATAATGCTTGCAAAAACTATTAGGCAGTGAAAGTTTGTACTACTTTTAGATAGAAAAATTGGTTTTCTTCAAAATTAGTTATATGCATTTTTGAAGATCAAGATGTTGTCTAAAGTTTTCTTTATTATTCATTAAAATCGGTTCGAAGGGAGCTGAACATTGGAAAAAACAAAAAACGCCATGAATTTCCCATACAAAATGTATGAACAAAATTGAAAGTCATTCAGCGAGTTCTAAACATTAAAATAAAAAGCTAAAATTTTGTGAGAAATTTTTATTTAATGTATAGAACAATAATCCGCCTGTATATTAGAATCCAGAAAATTCGTTAAAAAAAGCAGTCTAGTAGTTCCCTCTAGGGTCAAGGCTAAGCCCTTTCTGTAACTTGCAAATGTATAAAAATGTGTAAAAACTACTTATGGGTTCTCGCTTTTTAGTCTTAAAAGTTCCATTTTCTCGTCTAGGCAATAAATACCAAGATTGAAATAAATACCTTCAGCAGTTTAATCAAATTTTGTATTTGTGCACAAAAATTTTAAGAATTTAATTTTAAAATTTTCTATTTTTGTATTCTTCTCTTTTATATGTACTCGTATGTTATTTTATTTGTCTTGACCCTGTATTCAACTTATACTCGTTTGACAAGTGCATCATTCTTCTATATTTTTTGTTATCCCAGTTACAGGTTCAATTATAATCAAGAGAGCAATTATTTGCTATAAATCAACATTGAATAATTATACTGTCTAACATAAACGACATAAATGATACTCTCCTTTCTAATGACCTACAAAAACAATTTACTATAAAGCAGTTTTGAAAGCTATAAAAGAAATTATCATCATAAAATGTTTCAAACTCAACACCATCTTTACTCTCATAGGTTTATATGGATGTATCTACTGGTGTTCATCACATCATCTATGTTAAAATGTTGACCATATTTTCACAGTTTTCATACAGAAAAGTAAAACCTTACTAAAGATAGATAGATAGAAATGAATTTTCCCATGTGGCTTGGTCTACTTGGCGTGAATTTTCTCTTTGGATTTCTATACAAGAACTTGATCTACTGGATTTTTCCTTCTATGTACACATAGATGCACACAAACATATAATAATTTAGGTCAATAAGAAATATACGGACATAAATTAAATTTAACTTTTATTGACATAATTTTGAATCATGATTGTTGACTGTTAGAAAGAAAGAAGCATCTTTTTCTTCATTAGAGATAAGCCATAAATGATTGCAATTGAAGCTGATATTGCAGATAATTCTTGGGTTCAGGAAAACGGGTAGCTGCATTTTTTGTCCATTTTTTTCTTTTTCAATTATCGTTAAAAAAGTAGCTGTTTGTTATTATTATTTTTATTTTTGTTGATTTAATTTTATTTTTCGAAATGCACTGAATACGAGTTTGAGGTCCACTTGGTTCGTAAACCGTCAAAGTTTTGAGGGTATTGCAAAAAATGACTTCCAGATTTGGATTCAGTTCATCGAAATACATGAAAAATATGGTAAGTTCAGTCGAATAAAAAAATTTCTTCGTGTAACTGCAATTTTTCGTGATTTTTAGCCATTTTTGGTGTTTTGTTCTTTGTTTGCAATTTACTTAAATTTTTGACGGAGAAGGAACAAAAATTATTTCAAATTCGGGGGTCCAAGCAAAAAACCGATCAATTTTTTTTTTTGAGCCAGTGTAAACTCTTGACTTGATGTAAGGTTTTTCATTTGGAGATTTGAGGTGCCTACTTTTTGGCCTTCCTAAATTTTTAATGAGTGTCAATGACTTGCGTTTAAGAAAACGGAAGAACCTCTTATATGTGTAGAAGTTGATTGTTGCACCCAAAAGCTGTTCCAAGTCATTCCCACGGCAGATCGAACTTCTTGTAACGCACGCTTCTTCTTGGAAGTTTCATTGACCTCAGCCATCTTGACGTTTGAAAATTGCAGAACGGAATTAATCAGCAGTACATTGAGAAATATCAGTTTTTCGTCTTCGTTTGCAGCAAATTGGTAAATTCGTTTATGTGATTTTTGTACCAAATTCGCTAACTAGCTATAAAACCAACTGATCAAATTATGTTAAAAAAATAAGAAGATACCTAATACAATCTCCCCCCCCCCCCCCCCCATAAGAAACGATATCAATATCAAACGCAGTTCTTCACGAAATTCGAATCAATCTAATACATTTTTAACCACTACTAAACAGATACAAAAGCCTAAAAGAAGGCAACGTTAGAATAAGTCTTTTTTTTTAAACTTATATATCCTTCTTACACACTTTTTTGGGATAGATTCTGCATACCAACAAACTTTAATTCAACCAATATAAAAAAGCATTCGATATTCAAATTAATCGAGATATCAGACATTAATATAAATATCGATAATTTTATATTAAAATTACCATGATTTGTTATTTTAATATATTTGTCACAAATCTAGTAAAATCAGTAATTGAAAATTATATTCATTCAAATACTGTCCCATGAACTCAACCTTGTGGCACTTAATTTTATTTTTTTCATTATCTGCTTCTACCACTTCGCTTTCAACCTTTTCAAACACTCAAAATTTATTTTTCTAATTAAATCAACCCTTGCAATCATCATCTGACATTATTTTTTTGCACCACCACCGCCACCGCAATTTACCGTTTTATTTGATTTAAACTAATTCAATTAGTATCACTCTTCCGTATGCCCCGCCATAATATTGCCGTCTTTGGCTAATGCTATTATCATTAAATTAATTATTAATTTTCAGTTTTACGCCTTCAAGTCCTCTATCTACAATAAACAAAATACGAAAACCAAAAGCGAATAAAAGAATAAATAAATGAATGAAATATTCTGGCTTAATAACTACGTGATGTATCTTACATCCCAATGGTAATTAATTCGAAGCTTGAGTCTCGCAGTCTTCTTGTGTGTGCTTTAACCTATACCTACCTACTTTGAATCTTTATAAGCGGAATTCATTAAACCTTAAACTACGCCAGATAGGGTTACTCACATACACACAAAATACACAATCGCGTTAAGGTAGGGGAGTGTGGTGCAGGAAGGCAAGGTCCTTTTGCTTGCGTTGGCATAATATTTACAACATATAACGATAACCCCGTGCGTTTCAAGAAATGAAAATGGCTCCATGGTGTACAATCAAACCCGAAAAACAGAAAATCCTTTACTCCTACACACTCATTCCAATATAATAACCTTTTTGCCAAACAACAGTGCACACAGAGCACACTCACTAATAATAAACAGAGCCTCGTAAAGTATGCTGATTTAATTTCATTTTGTTGTGGAATATTTATCCAGTGTATCCCTTTTGGGATCAGGAACTTGATCAAACAGAACGCAAACGTGCGCACTCACTCACGCCCATTTAAGCTACGTAATTGTCACAAAAGTAAACACACCGAAAATTGTGTGTGTTTGTTTGTTTGTCCTTTTTGTCATTTGTCGCCTGGCTTGTATATGTGTACGTAAAAGGACTTTTATACTAAATATATACTATATTACTTGGCGTTCATATTACCTACTGCTGCATACTTTCTCTGGCTCTAGATTCTGATGATGATGGGATGGTTATTGTGATGAACGTTTTGTTCAAATATTTACAGTTCCTCAACCTTTATCTGTCTGGGGCGTAAAAGGATGACAAAGTTATGCTCTGATCTTTTCTAAAAGGATGTTTACATTTTTTGTTTATTTATTTATTATTTTTTTTTTTCACTTTTAATGGTTTGTTTGCGTTTTGTTATTTTTTTTGTTTCTCCTTCAAAGTATCGCATATATGTACCTACTTAATTTAAAAGACTTGTCCTTGGCCAAAAATTTTAAAATCCACGAATTGGGTGTGTTAAGTTACTCATAAATCATAAATTTGCGTCTTCAAAGATTTTATGTAAATTCTAAAAAACCGCCGATAATGGCTAAAAATCCCGAAAAAATGCAGTTATCCGAATGAACAATTGAAGTGAATTGCGAAAAACCGCTTCATATCGGTAAAAAAATACTGAAACTGCAATAATTATGCAAACTAAAAAAACAAATGTCTTTACCTACATCAAGTATTTTTTCATAAATATTTCTATGCACTGAATCCAAATTCGAAATGGGTTAAGCTGTTCCACTCTTGAACTTTGAGTAAATTGCGGGAAAACGCTTAAAGTGGCAAAAAATCGTACACAAAATTTTGCTTTTTTTGCTATTTAACAATTTAAATATGTTGTGAAAATGCCAAAAACGAATATTTTTGTTTTTTTTTAATTTTTATCCATTTCAAAAATAGTTAAATTTTGATCAAACTTTGTTAAAACGCAGGTACATTAGTATGTCTTGGTCTTCTAGATACAATTTTTTTTTGGCAAAATATTATTTTTTGTATTTTTGACGAATTTATTTTGTTAAATTAGCCTAATTTTCAAATAAAAAATTTGAAAACATTTTGGATATTTGAAAATTTTGAGATGGATTCATTTTGTTTATTTCTTCCTTTCTAAGACTAATTAAGAAAACAACAAGACTATTGTGAAAAACATTGTCAAAAATTGAAAAAAATAAAAAACGAATTCTTAAGATTGATTTTTCCGAAAATGACAGTATTATCAGCCAGCGAAGAGTGGTCATAGAAACCAAATCTAACCTTTGCAAATGAGTTTGACTTTCTTACTCGAATCTAGTATCAAAATTGCTCTGCCATGCAAATTTTTTGTGATATCGAATAACGAACTTCTCAAAAACACTGTTTTTATGATGTTTGGGTAAAGAGTGATTTCATTTACAGAAACGAGACCAAATTTTTGGCAAAACTTAAAAACTAGTTTAAATTTGTAAAAAGTCTAATCAATTATTCGGGCCTAGGAAACATTGCAAGAAACATGTTCTTGTTTCTCTTTACCCAAAACATCACAAAAACAGTGTTTTTGGAAAATTCAAAATTCGATATCTCAAAAACTTTGCATAGTAGAGCAATGCTGATACCAGATTCGGGTTAAAATAGTCAAAATCTCTTAGGTACAGTAATTTTTGGAAAAATCGATCTTAAAAATGCTTTTTTTTCTTTGCAATTTTTGACAATGATTTCTACAATAACTGTATTGTTTTCTTACTTAGATTAAAAAAAGAGGATTTAACCAAAAAGAATCCATTTCAAAATTTTCAAAAATCAAAAATACTTTAGTCATATTTAATATATATGTATATTGCAAAAAAAATTTGTATGAGTAAAAAATATAGCATTGTATGTTAAAACCAAGTTTCGTCAAAATCTAATTATTTTTTAAAAAGATATAATTAAAAAAGGGAACAAATAATGCATTTTTGTGCATAACTTTGGTAAGAAGAGATGTCAGGTCATGAAAAAAAATTGTGGATGCTATCGACATTTTTTTTTAAGGAATTGCTTTGCATTGTAAAATGTGCCAAAGACTCGCCCCAATAGTCTAGCCATCATGTGCGTGCAATTAAATATAATAAATTATTGACAATTTTAACACTTCACCATTATAAAACGCCGCCATTGCCCATAAAGACCATAATAATAATATAAAATTTTAAATATGTAATAAAAATTTGTATAATATCCTGCATCATTTCTCAAACCATGTCAGGATTACCGCACGATATTAACCAGCAACAGGACTACACCACAGAGGACAACTACCTACTCAATACTCATATCAACGAATGCCGGAGCAGAAAAGAACAGTTGAAATATTTAATTAGACGCCTTGTTGGGCTTGTGCTCCAAATGCAACAGGATACAAAGAATGTACAGCACACAATTGCACACAAATAACAAGGGAAAAGTGTCATTATGTTCTTGTTTGAATTTTTTTTTTTTCTTTGCATTTATATTATATCCTTGGCTTGTATAAATATGTACGCGTAATTAGTCTGTACATTTAAGTCATATCCCCAGTGAAAAAGTCCTTGTCCTTTTGGAGCCAACTATATCTGCCAACATATTCACACAAACACAAAAAAAATATACTTATATTTATCATTTGCCAGGACATGACATTTTTGTATTTTTTTTTTTGTTCGTTCTTTTTGCAAAACTATACTTTACGCTTGGGTATCCTCCTATATATTGTATTTATGTGTGATAAAAAAGACCATACCCAGGATATTATGGTCGACAAACATGAAACCATTATCAATATCCTTAGAATATACACATACATAGGTATACTTTTCTTCTTGTCCTTTATTTTCTAGTGTGATGTGCTATACCAGCAATCCCATACATTCTCCGGCTATAATCTACTCAGCTTTTATCACTAAACTTAATGCTCAATTAGGTTATTATAAAAAAGAAAAAGAACAAAAAAAAAAGCACAAGCATATCGGATGGGATTAACGGATATCGTCCTTGTGCGTGTTTTTTTTATTTTTATTTTTATATTTTTTTTTTTGTGAGTAACTGAAGCTATGGCTTTTGGTAAGTATATATGCGAATGTGTGGGTGTACACTTTGGCATTTGCTGAATTAATTATATACTACAAAGTCAAGTTTCCATTAAGTCATCCCTATTTAGGTACGAGAGTCCTTATATATATTTTTTTTTTTTGGGTGGTGTAGATCTTGGATTATATTGTTCTCCTGGTTTTCTCTAATAATGTTGAAGTAATTCCTAATGCATTTAAGCGGAAGTTTCCTTGTTCCTGCTTCTATTTGACGAAGATACTTTGGAGGGTATAGGATATAAATGTGGAAGGACGCATGGAGAGGCAATTTTTATCACGATTTACATTCTCTTCTTTTCTATTGGGTCTCTTTTTTTAGACTCCTTCTATTTCTTGACTCCATATTGCCTTTATGAAGAAGTGAAGAAATATTAGCAAATGCGTATAGCGTTCGGTGTCGGAATATTGTCAAACGGCACTAAGAGATGAATAAAGGCCCTAATGACCCTTATAAAACTTTTATATTTCAGAAATAGGGTCTGAAGAATTGATTTTGGAATGACTTATGCTTTTGACTTATGATTTATCAATAAAAAATTTTTACCAAGAAGACAAACCTCATACAAATTTGTTTTGGTGATATTTGTGTATTGTGGGTCCTAACATTAATTCCCACAGTTTACCGCTTGTAAGGGTTCTAATATTGTTTTTTTAAGGTATCTTGATAATTTTATGCGGACTGGTGGGGCGCCTGTTCTAACTAAATTTGGTCCTGACACATAAACGATAAGTACCAAATGTCTTACCAAACAAGAATATGGAGAAATATTATTAAGAAGGACCTCTATACATACATATACAAAAACTTGTGTGAGTAGAGTATGTATATGCATTGTTTGACGGTTGTATTGGCTTTTAATTGGAATTTTAGTAGCAAAGAATGCGTGTACTGAATAATGATTAAGTAAGAACAAATTGAGAGCTATCGAAGAATATAATACGAAGAAGAAAATGTAAGAAGAAAATGGTGATGGTGGTGGCCTTATAGCAATTTATATTGGCACTGTGCTCACATTATAATGGAATATGCTGTGCTAGCGATGTTTTGGTCTGATGATGGCTTGAATGTGGAGTTGGAGTGATTAAAGTTTTGTAATTTTTTTTGTTGGATTCAATATTCATTTGTATTTATGCTTATTTATAAATGTGTGTGTGTGTATTTATTAAGAAGTATTTAAGAATGAAAATAGAGCGAATCGAATTAAAGAGTGGATAACGTTAAAATAATGATGGCTTTACAAAAAAAAAAAAGCCGCGGGTGGTTCTATTTTTTTGAAGAAACACTGCAACGCAGGGAAGAAATAAGTGTAAATTAGAGATTATATTGTTAATCGGCTTTATTTGGTAATGACTGGAAGGAATTAAGAAGAGGACATAAGATATTTATCATTTAGATGGTGGGTGTCCCCAGATTCACATCGGCAGTGATAAATTACGCTTTGGGTCTAAGGATTAATTATATCGTTTGGTTCTTTATTAAAAATATGTTTTCAAGGATAAATTTAAATTCAGTTGAACCAACAAAAATTAACTGATAAGAAGTATCAAGTTAAAAAAAAGAAATTTTAAGGAACAACTTCTCAGCTTGATTGTGCTCCAAGTGTGATGTCTACGGAGCCAAATTAAAGTGCGAAGAAATGAAGCAGTTCGAAATCAGGTGATCATTGAACGAAAAGGAAATGCACCAAAAAATAGGAAAATCGGCGCAGGAATCGAAACGTTAACACAAAATTATGGTCAAGAACCGGATGAAAATTGTATTTGCACCTTGAATATGATATAGATCACGTGTTAGTTGAAAAGGCGAACAAAAGTCTAGAAAAAACATATAATATTAGCAATTGTTTTTGAATAGTAAGTAAAAAAATCTTATAGAAGTGGCCAAAATCAATGGCGAAGGTATCACTATAATATTTGGACGAGTGCGTGGATTTATCCGTCATAATTCTTTTAAAAATAAAATGTACGACTGAATCGCACCTACTTCCTCTTGTAGCTAAAGTAGCTTGAATTGCTAAGAACTTTAATTAAAGTTTCAGTTTAAAGTTTTGCAGTTGAAAAAAAAATACTAAATTCGATTTTAAAATTACTAAAAAGGCTTCTTAAATGAATTTGACCTGAAGACGCAGTGCGCAATTTCATACCAGGCTGGGTATGCAATTTTGAAGATAAATTAAAAAAAAAAAAATTGTTGGCACATTTCGAAAAAAAAAATGATTTAAAACAAAATTATTTTTTTTTTTAATCCAAAAAATCAATTTTGGAAAATATTGTTACTAAACTTAATTGAGGCAACTTAAAAACTTTCATGTTAATCGAGTGAGTCATTTAGGAGAAAGCCAGAATTTTCAAAAACGGTTATATGGCAAATACCATTAATAGCGATTTTTGAAAAAAAAAAAAACGTTTTCCCAAAAAGATACACCTTATCCAAAAACATGACCATGGTTTTTTTTAATCAAAATCGTGTGAACCATTTTTGAGAACAATAGATTATTTATAAACCGGTATATGATTACCGTTATTTTTGGTCAAAAAAAATTAATTCAAAAAACGACTGGGGTCGCATGAAAATTAAACTCCTGTGACCTGAACTTAAAAGTGTAATGACAAAATAATATTCCAATAAAGCATTTATCTCAATCCAACTTTTACAGCGGAAGAAAGAATTGAAATAAATTCCCGGTAAACACGGCTTTTGTTTTATGAACAAAAAAAAATTAAATCACTTTTTATAAAAGTACATCGAAATTAATATTTCAAAATGCAATTGAAATGGAAATGAATGTGTTTTTTTTTTTAAATAGAAGATTTAAATAACTATGACCATTTAAATAAATGATTTTGCTCTTTAAATTAAACGTTTGTCAAATCAGTTGTCACTTTCATTGTCTTTCTCTATTATTCATATTGTAAGCATTCATTTAATACACTACACGGAACAATCTCTTTGTAAGGTAGGTATAGGTGGGTAGCTATAGCTTCATATAATGTATAGATACATTGAGTTTCATTTCATCTTGTTCGTTTTCCAATTGAATGCATCCTTTGAAATCGAACATCATTGACTGTGTATTGTCTATGAATTGCATATTCATGTAACACCACCCATCTCCAGAAAAAAAAATATATATAGAAAAAATACAAAAATTGTGGGTGTACTTCAACAGAGCTTTTGATACCATTTAGCACATACGAAACACAGTTTAATAGCAAATAAAAAAAAAAAAAAAAAAAATTAAGCAAAAACTTCATTGCATGCAATACACAAAACAAGTAAAACATACACCACCCCTACACACACATTGTAGGTACCTATATGGTTGAGAGGGTGTCAAATGAATAGCTAGGTATGTTAAAAAAAAAAAAAATATATACAACCAAGAGTGACAAACAACTGACAGGAAAAAAGGATTTTAATTGCGTTTCCAGTTGCACACATGAAAGCTTTTATGAATACCTTATTAGCCATTATTGTCTGTCAGTGTCTCTCATTGATGCACGAAGCACGATACATCAGGAGAGAGGAGACCTGTGCGACACATGGAAGTCGATACCTAGATAAACAAATTACGTTGTGTCTTTGGGGTGTGCAACTTGACGTATGCAGGGAATATGGGTACAGTACCTTTATTGCCTCCTCTCTTTTGTGGTAGTGGTGGTGGTGGTGATGGTACGGCACACGCTACCTACCTATACACTGCTTCATTGGCTGCTCTTGATTGCTAATTGTGCGACATCGTATAATTTATCCTTGACACGCTTTCTGAACAAGGCAACACAGCCACAGCCAGCAGTAGATATTGTATAGAGAGCAACAACTCACACACATTTATAGGAACTCAAATATTCATTTTGATTCTCTATACAATAAACATAAATTTTCATATTCTTTTTGTTTATTTTTTTTTTTCTTAAATCCTTGAATCATGTGTATATACTATAAAAGGTACATTCTGAGGTTTTATAACTTTGCACTTTTGTTTTATGATGTTCACCTTATAATCTCTATTCACACACAAAGCCTAATCAGTGATCACTTAAATTTTCTTAAGTAGGATTCTTATTAATTTTCTTAAGAAGGATAATTTTAATGCCAAGGATTATGAGCAATTAGTGAGACTTTAAATTTTTTGAGGTAGGTATTATTCTGTGAGATAAATTTGCTTAGCACAAATACACAAAATGGTGCATACAATCATAAACATGGGATTGGAGTAAGGGGATTGTGTATTCATCAGAAAGACCAGTGCCAATCCAGTTTTCAGAGGGCAAAAGTTGAAAAAATTATATACATTATAGGGGTGGTGGGAAAATTTAGGATAATTGGTATATTAAAGGAGAAAAATAAATTACACACCAACAGAATGGGGGAAAGGGGATAAGACGGCGAAAAAATGGAGTGGATGTCGAAAATCGTGATTTTTTGTTTAAGATTTTTATCAAAGTTTTTCTTATGAAAACAAAAATGAAACAATTTGAGTTCTAATATTTCCTTAAACCGAGTTTTAAGAGCTAGAACTTTGTCAAGAAATCGGCCGTTAGTATTTTGACGAATTTATTTTGAAAAAAAAATGGACTAATTTCCAATTAAAATTTTTTGGAAAACTTTGAGATTGATTCTTTTTGGTTAAATCCTCTTTTTTAAGACTAAGTAAAAATTTGCAAGATCCCACCACACCGACGAGCTAGTGGCGCACGTGAGCAAGCATGACAGCTTCACTTCCTTGTAAAAAACATTGTCAAAAATTGAAAAACAAAACAGAAAACGCATTTTTAAGATCGATTTTTTCCGTAAATGACAGTTATATTAGAGCCGTTTGCTGATACGAAACTTAAGCATTTATGTTCTACATCTACATATAGTCTTATGTCACAGTTAAGGTACGCATTGGAAAAAGTAGCCCATAAACGCATATGTTCAACATAAATATTTTAAGTATTGTATCAGCAAACAGCCCTTAGTTAGAGAAGAGTGGTCATAGAAACCCAATTAAACTCTTCCAAATGATTTTGATTCTTTTAACTCGAATTTAATATCAGAAATTGCTCTACGATGCAAAGTTTTTGAGATATATCGAATTTTGAACTCCCCGAAAACACTGTTTTTGTGATGTTTTGGTTAAAGAGAGATTTCATTTTTAGAAACATAAGAACATATTTTTTGCAATGTTTTTAAAGCCCAAATAATTAATAACACTTTAAACAAATTCGACTCGTTTTCAGTGCTTCGAAAGTTTTGCCACAATTTTAGTCTTGTTTTTGAAAACAAAATCTCTCTTTTCAATACACGTCAGAAAAACTGTGTTTTTGGGAAGTTCAAAACTCGATTCGTCTTGCATGGTAGAGCAATTCTGATAATAGATTCGAGTTAAGAAAGTCAAAATCTTTCGCAAAAGTTTAATTTGGTTTCTATGGCCACTCTTCGCTTACTAATATTACTGCCATTTACGATTTTTGACAATTGTGATTCTGTTAAATGATTCGAGTTAAGAAAGTCAAAATCACTTGCAAAAGATTAATTTGTTTTTTATGACCACTCTTCGCTGGCTGATATTACTGTCATTTACGGAAAAATAGATCTTAAAAATGCGTTTTCTGTTTTTTTTTCTCAATTTTAAACAATGTTTTCTACAATAACTAAGTGGTTTTCTTACATAGACTTAAAAAAAGAGAATTTAACCAATAAGAATTCATCTCAAAATTTTTAAAAATCAAAAATTTTTTCTTCAACTTTTTTGATTGAAAATTATGCTATTTTTGTTTCAATAAATTCCTCAAAACACACAAAAATTAATATTTTGCTAAAAAAAAAAACATTTATAAGTATAAAATATGGCATTGTACCCTTAAACATAACTTATGAACTAAATTTAATTCCATTTGATTGAGTTATAAGACAAAACCCAGAAAGAAGGAATTAAAGAAAATCATTTTCATTACCCTACCGCATAGAGAGGAAATTATTATTCCTCCATATAATCATTATAGTCTATTTCAATTGCAATACAGCAAAAGACAATCAAAATCCTATTATAATTATAAATCTTGCGGCTAAGAGAACATAAAGAGAACAATGATTCCTTTCCGTCTTCTGGAAAAAAAAGGTTTTAAACTTCTTTTTTTTTTTGCATTTTTTTATTGTCGTGTCGTATTTCTTTATAGGAATGTACATCAAATGCAATTTTGCATCGATCTTTGAGTTATGTGCTCTTTCACCTTTAACACAACCTTTTCTGTCAGTTTGTCTGAACAGCATACGGGGTCAGATACCATAATATAAAAAAAACCATCGAAGACTAGATAAAGTGGTATGTATTGTAGGAAATGATATCTTTTCTTTTTGCAAAAGTGCAAAAGAAAAACAATTTTTTTTATAGGTCCATTTGTTTGAGGAAAAAAGTATACCACTAAGGTTTCTGATACCATTTTAAAATTTTTGCGAATTTAAATAGTCGAGAAAAAAAGGGTTTGAAAATTTTCACTTATGCACTTCGTGCAAAAAGTGGCCGTTGTAGTTGAGGCCTTATTAAAAAAAAAAAAAAAATTAGGTCACCATTGCAATGAAGCAAGCACAAGTAAATAACAACTTTTACTTTGAAACCAATTTTGTTTTATTTTTTAAGAAAATTCAGTTTGCTTGAACACAGTAGTAGATGTAGTCCCCCGTGACGTCATGTATAGTGCACTGGACTATCCCTCTGGATGTCTGGGTTCGATTCCGAGCCTATGAAACCCTGAATTTGACATAAGTACTGCCTTTTGTGAGAGAATGACAAAACTGTTAAGAGTAGGTACTGATTGTCATGAAAAGTGAGATGAATAAGCCGTTCGGAACCGACTTAAAATTGTAGGCCCCATCCTTTCCTGCTGACCATCTACAATTCTACACGCACAGAGGAAATTTTTGACAGTGTCAGTTACTAGGCCTTGGTTCTTCGTGTCGTGAGCTAGTTGTGCCAAAAATTAGAAGCTCATGAAAAAATCTATGAAAAAAAAAAATCTTCGACGGACAGAGGTAAAACTGCTTCGACCAACACATAACACGCATCCGCCTGAACCCACATCAAATTGACACGATCGATGTAAGCTTTGCATTACTTCTTAATAAAATCAAATGAAATAATAACACCATAACGGTAACAACAAAATCCACAACAACATAATAATCACATAAAATGTAAATAAAAACAAAACAAAAAAAAAACACAAAACAACTCAGTAGAAAATTAATTGTCAAATTGTATAACCTATTGACTCATAAAATCGTATTCCTCGACCGTCAAGTTGCCTTTTCCAGTCACGGGCATTTTGACGTGGCAGTTACAAAAAAAAAAAACAATTTGATTCACTGCCAAGTACCTTAAACACGAAACACTAATAAAATACCTACACAAAACTAAAAAAAAAGACAAGTGACGGCCCCAAAAATAACACTATATAAAATAATTTATTTGCCTATTCCGTTTCACTTTTCTTTTCACTAACCCTTATGACAAGGATATAACTTCTAGCGTGTCAACTAATCAACAATTCAAAGTGTAACTTTTTTTTGTGATTCTTGAAATATAATGATAAATCAAAATAAGCGGGTTGTGCGAAGTAAAAGGACCTCGTATTATGTCAAAAAAATATTCGTGCGTTTGTCATATCAGGAAGTGAAAGTAAGTAATACGCTTCGTTAATTACGTAAGCACCTTGAAACGCAAACTATAATACATATTTTGGTAAGAGTGTATATTGAAATCAGGCAATCCTTATTACAAAATTAATAGTTGAGTTGTAAAATAAGCAACTTGAATTGAGGGTGATGACTGGTTGAGTGAAAATTTGACGTTTTTAGGTTTCAAACACAAATTATATCAAACACAATAGATTTTTGTTTAGGTTTTTCTTGGTTCATCAAAAAAATTGGGCTGGTTCGTGTCTAACTGGGTTGAGTTAATGATTGAGTGAAAATATCGAAAATTATACCGATGAGCGACACTCTGAGGAAGTGAGTGACTCAGTGAAGGATTGAGGGATAGCTACTATCGAATTTAATTTAAAGGCCATTTTAATGTGACTTTAGAGTAAGTGACGGATTATTCGAGTGATTTAGTGAGTAATTGAGTGAAAACATTGAATATTATTGTTATGAAATTTTTAGATGATGGAGTGCAAACATTGAATTTATTTGCAAAGGCGTTTTACGAGGGTACTAATTTAGTCCTTCAGTTTGTGAATAAATGTAAAATGTGATTGAGTGGAAATGTCGACTTTTTGACTGACTTTGTGAGCGACTAAGTGATGGTTTCACATTAGATCTAATTAATTTTTTAAGTGAGCCTTGAAGTGAATGAGAAAATGAGTCAGTTATTGAGCGAGTGATCGAGTTTAAATATCGAAATTAACTGTTGACATATTTGAAGACTACCGGCTTACTCACTTCTCAGAGTAATTGTGTGATTGAGATCGATCACAATGAAATGCTCTTAACAGTGAGTAGACTCTTAGACCTAACTTTTTGCCATACGACCCTATGAGTGATTAGGTAATCTGCTTAATCTGTAACTGCATCTTTGTGGAAAAAAAAAATATTGAGTAAAAATACAGAAAATATTAAACTTTTTGAATATCACTCAATAAATTGTGCAAACGGAAAATATTGTGCAATAGCGTTTGATTTGAGTGAAAATATCAAATTAAATACTTAAAACTATTTTGAAGTTTATTTAGCGAATAAGTAAAACAGTGAGGGATTGAATATAAATATCGAATTTTTAATGACTGAGCAAACCAAATTTTATTGTTAGGACATTTTCGAGTGAAACTGTGAGTAACTAAGCAAAACATTGTGTAGCATAAAATTTAATTCTAAGTAAATTTTTAATTGACTCTGTGAGTTCATCAGTGATTGAGTGAGTGATTAAGTAAGTGATTGAGTTGACAAAGTGCGTGCTTGAGTGAAAAAAATCGAATTTATTTGTTACGATAAATTAAAATGACACTCCAAATCTTATTGAATTGAGTAAAAATATCGAATTTAATTGTAACGACCATTTTGAGTGACGCTGTGAGAGAGTGCAATTAGGTGTTAATATTAAATTGAATTTTAATGATATTTTAATTGTCTCTGGAATTAAGTAAAGGATTGAATGAGGAATTAGGAGAATGAGGGATAGGGAGCTGTGTTGCATTTTTGATTGGCATTGTAATCAAGTGGTTGAGTGAATGAGAATTTGCTTGATTGAGTGGAAATATCGAATTGTTGAAACTTTTGAGTGACTTTATGATTGAGTGAAAATAAAGGGTTTTCCAATAAGAGGTGTTATTTTGATATTCAAAGATAATTTTTTGGAGATAAATGATCGGATGTTTATTTCATTATAAAGAGGAAGGTATGCCGTTAATAATGAAACACAACATCAGCCAAATGGCCGCCAAGACCACGCTTACAGGACCATATCCTTTTCATGAAATTTTCCATAACCCAATCGCAAAGTGGCTGCCCTATGTCCTCGATAGCCTCACGAATTTCATCTTTGAGGTCTTGAATCGACGCTGGGCTGTTGGTGTAGACCTTATCTTTCACGTGGCCCCAAAGGAAGAAGTCGCAAGGTGTTAAATCACAAGATCTCGGTGACCAATTGTGATCACCTCTTCGAGAGATAACACGGTCCGGAAACTTTTCCCGTAAAAGATCGATGGTTTCATTGCTTGTGTGGCACGTAGCGCCGTCTTGTTGAAAGTAAACGTTGTCCAGATCAATACCATCCAATTCAGGCCATAAAAAATCATTAATCATCTCTCGATAGCGCAGTCCATTGACCGTAACTGTTGCTCCAGCCTCATTTTCGAAAAAGTAAGGTCCAATGACCCCGCGGGACCATAAACCGCACCAAACAGTCACGCGTTGAGAATGGAGAGGCTTTTCAACAATAACTCTTGGGTTTTCCGAGCCCCAGATGCGACAGTTTTGCTTGTTGACGTAGCCTCCGAGGTGGAAATGGGCTTCATCAGTCAAGATGATTTTTCGATGAAATTCCGGTTCATTTTCATGCATTTCAAGGACCCAATCAGCAAAGACACGACGTTGTTGATGATCAGCCGGCTTGAGTTCTTGTGTTAACTAAACTTTATAAGCCTTAAGACCCAAGTCTTTATGCAAAATACGGAGTAATGACGTTTGTGGAATGCCTAATTCCAAAGAACGACGAGGAATGGACAAACCTGGGTTTTCTTCAACACTTTGGGCTACAACAGCAATATTCTCAGTTGTTCTTGAGCGACGTGCACGGGTTTTATTCTTCACATCACTAACTTGTCCCAACAGCTCGAATTTGTCCACCAATTTCTGTATTGCGGTCCGACAAGGTGCTTCACGACGACCCAAAAATGTTTTAGTTTTACGAACCGTCTCTGCCAAATTTTCACCATTTTTATAGTGAATTTTAATAATTTCAATGCGTTGTTGAAGCGTGTATCGTTCCATTTTTATTAATAGCGTAGTTTTTACTTGTCAAATGTCAAAAAATGACAGCTTCAAAAGTGACAGCTACCGAAATAGCGGGCTATTCAAAATAACACCTCTTATTGGAAAACCCTTTATTAAATTTAATTATCAAGAGCGAGTGATAATATCAAATTTATCCATTTATTATTATTATTATTACATAATGAGAATAGTCAAGAAAACATTAGCTTGGCCTTTGCATTTCAAATAAAACTTTTAGGTTTCACTCGTTTTATTTAAAATTCCAAAGAAATTCACATAACTGATATTGTTGATGTAATTGGATATGTATTTGTAAGTGTATGCATCTACTTAGTAAAAAAGCAATCTATTAAAACCATTGGCTTGTCCGAAATGTCCTTACAAGATCACATCTCCTTGTCAACATGCAATCACATATTCATTTTTGTCCATTTTCAAGTCATTTACACACACACACACACACAAACGTTATTAAACGCTTTACAGATAAATAGGAGAATCATTTTTGGAATTCATTTCAAGGACCTTAAGGTGTATGTACTCAATTCCTACCTACTTTACATTGATGCATATCTATGGTGCATTCATTTCAAATATACTCATCCTTACCTCCAAGTCTCTTGACAATACTTCAATTCAAAGTCATTTTCTTTATACCAAGTTTTTCGTCTTTTCGATATAACACCCTTTGTTTCGTTAACTTGAAATTTAATTAAAAAAAGAAAATATATATATAATAGCCCTCAGACAGAAACTTTAAATGTTCTACCATTTTGTCTAACTGCACATCCTTTAACCTTACAATGAACAAATATACCAGGTATATATGGAAGTATAATAATTTCAATTAAAAACTCAATTACGAATGGCATTTCAACTGAAGGAGATAGGAAATAGAATAGAAAAAAAAAAATAAGAACAGACATAGATTCCACCAGCACACTTACTACTCTTACACCACTGGGTAGCTACCTACAGTCTGCCCCGTCTCGAGACTCATCAATATATCCTTGTTTCGAGGACGACAACGGAAGCCACCTTTAAACTACAAAAACTACCGGCATGTCCAGGAGGAAAACATTCTTTCCTTTACTTTTTGTGTTGCTGATATATTGGACAACGAAAATGGACGATTTTCTGTACACAACAAAAACTGTACAGTACCTAAAGGTTTTGTAAAACGGCTGAAGTGTCAGAAGTGGATAGTGCTCCAACACTACCATCAATGCCGCTCCGGATGGAAGGACATTGTAAACTCACTTAAAATGTAATTAGCAGCTGGTCATGTTGAAAGGAAATCGATCGAAGTTTAGTTCCGAAAACTATTTCCGCCCACCATTTTGTCGATTGCTACTTCTACTACACTATCTCCTCCTCCTCCTACTTCAATTGGGTGAAATGCTGGTATTGCGTTCATTGTTTTGTTGTAGGTACTGGTACTACTGGTTCGAATCGAAAAATTCCAAAGTGAAGAATAAGATGAATCAGCTTTTATACACACCACGAATGTGATTAAGGGATGGCCAAATAAATTGATTAAGAGAAATGCTGTCTCTCTTTCCATCCCGGTTGTTGTTGTTGTTGTCAACGGAAGACAACATCACGACAAGACGACACATGCGGTTTTCATGGGTTCAGAGGTGTATTTCGAGTTTTTAATGAAACTATCTTGTATTTAAGTAGGTTTTTCGGAGATTTCTGGTGTTCAAGCATCATGGGAGTGATTGCATTCACTTTGGTGTGGTAAACTTTTCAATCTTTTACGTGTCACAAGTGCATTAAGTTGTCTGATTGGAGATGGCTTGTGTAAGAGTGAACTAAAAGTTGTAATTGATTGGAAATTGGAAACAAACAAAAACAAAACTAAAAGAAAACCCAATTGAATTATTTAAGAGGAGAATTGACAAATGAAGCTTGAAAAAATTTATCAAAATGTGATTAAAATATACAAATTTAATGGTTAGACTAGGCCAACGGTCAGAAATGACAACAATCTTAATACAGATAATTGTCTGGAGGAATTGCAGAACAATCTACACTCATGCAACGGCAAATCCTGATTTAAAAATATCAAGAAATGGGGTGGGGACAATATTCAGAACTCTTATTCTGTACCTTCTTGTCTAACTAATTCGGTTCAATTGTGATACCAGGATCACTTATTAGTACCTGTGTCGAAACTAGGTGTGAATTATAACTAATCAGAAAAACGGGTGTTGATAAAAATGGTACTGATCGAGTATAAAATTATTTGATTGTTCTATATTTCTTTCAAAACAAAGTTTTTTTTTTTGCCACGCTTAAACTTTTTGCTTATAGTTAGGTTTTGGGATCAATTTTAGTTTGGATAATATTTGGCAAAGTCATTCTTTCTGCATTGGTTAAACTAGATAGAATTGAAGAAGTATTCATTAATTTTGATTCAGTAGATTTGTGAAAATGACCTTTCATTCCAAAATTAGAGACACACGAAACAATTTATAAAATCGATTTCAATTGAAAAAAGTTGAATGAATATTTATTTGCAAAAATAAATAAAAAGCAAAACAAAAAAAAAACAATTTATTTTTTTTTTTGCCAGTTACATCTCGGTACTTGTCCTCATTTCTTAATGTAAATCTATGAACTGACAATGATTCACATTTTGAACGAATGAACAAAATGAAAGAAAAACAAGAGAAAAAAAAACTAACTACTTGAAAGCGAATTTCATAAATATTTACTGACTGCTTATAAAAATGTCCCACTTTAACACTTAAACAACAACTATACTGACTTTCGCTATGAAAGTGTACAGAAATTCTATAAGAGAACTTTTTTTTTGTGATTTTCTTTTTATGGAAATTCGGTGTTTTCAAGTAAAGTGCAGTAAGTTTCTATTCGAATATACTTTGGCTTCCAAACGTTGTTTTTATTTTTATATAGAAACCAATTTCATACACTTTGAGAAAAACTATTAGTTTTTGTAACGAAAAAGTAGAAATTTATTAAAAATGACCGACCATTGAATTTTTAATAACATATATTTTTTGGCTCACAAATGCATGAAAACACATTATTCTTGATATAGAGCATTTTCATAAACATACATATATGTATGTATACCTACGCAATCTTTAAAACATATGGTGCGCTACGATTTTGGAACCCATTTAAACTCTAATAAATCTACTAGGGATTTGTTCTATTATTCTTAATAATATCGGGTAGGTATTTGTGATATCGACCGTGGGAATTTTAGTGCGATTACACTGTTAGACTGTTATTAAGTGTGTTTTGTGGTGTATACTCCGAACAACGACTATAAATAAGGAGTACATTAACAAGTTCGTAAAATAGGACATTAAAAACTTGTAAACTAACCTCTCCTCGCCCACGTCGCCAAATTTAAAAATAATTTTTTGCCTTAAAAAAAATTTTATCGTACGTCAACCTTGAGAAAATAAAATAACAACAAATCATTCATAAGTAATATACCAAATTTTGCTCCACTTTACTGCATTGCATTATAAAATTCCCACGCCCAGTCGCCCCTCATAACTATTCTCACGTGTGGCTGTATAAAGTTCATAGCATAATAAACTTAAAATTTATGTAATTTGAAACTATTAAATATGTAAATTCCTCTCAGTGTACATAGAGAAAAAGCTTGTCATTCTATTTTTTTTTTTCGCTTTCGCTTGAGATTTTTTTTTGTGTTCTGTCTTTTCTGTTCTGGTTTTCTATTTCATAATGTTTTACGCATAATTTGCCACCGGATAAAGAAATAAAAGTATACGAACTATATTTATATGTATATATAAAGTCGACACAATGGCACAGCAACACTATACTCATTTTGCAACGACTTCAACAAATTATACGCTCAATGGTAATGGCAAAAGTATGCTGTACACTACGTCACTATATCACATTTCCTGTATTTCAATGTTCCGATTTTTATAAGGACCTTAGGGATGAAACTCTCAAGTGTTTTCTTTTTCTGTTTATTTTTTTTTGTCAAGCTAGCGATATAAAAATAGAAATCGATAGCTGGGCGCGCGTCAAATGAAATTATAATAATGAAAAAAAAAATTACAAAATACACGCACACTCAACCTCCCCAATAACACGATCTAAATTTCGTTCTATATACATATAAAGCCTCCTGAGCCCCGATTCTTGAAAAAGGATACACCATGAGAAAGCGAAATATTATGCAAGTCACATAATAGCTTTGAGGCAGTGTATAGTGTCCTCGAGCATATTAAATTCTGCAAGTCTAGAATACCTCACAATAACAAAAATAAAAAAAAAAAACAAAAACAACCCAGAAATTCTATACTCCTTCGGCAAGAGAACAGAAGTAGAAAAAAGAAGAAGAAGCAAAGGAGAGTCAATTTGTATTCAAAATGTGCACTGGCAAAATTCAAACGGAAAAATCCTATATTACTTCTATATATCGCACAATGGGGTGCACCACCATGGTACATTTGAGAGAGATGATATAGGTACAGGCTACACACATGATAGAGCTATTTTTTTGGAGAAGGTGATGGGGTTCAAAAGCAACACGCACATCAAAGACAAACGCGTGTTATTTTCGATGTTTTCAAGGATATATATTATGAACGAAGAACGAAAACACAAATAATAATAAAACTCCTTCTACTACTAGCATTCGTTTTATAAACATCAAGACCTTTTTAAGAACCGCAGAAGCTCCACATAAGTCTCTCGAACTATAACTTCATATCGAAACAGTGTTGGTATTATGATGTCTATGGCATGGGATATTGGAAGTCCTTCCAATGCATGCAAAAGTGTGGTATAGGATATGAAGACGGTTTGGAAGCCGGTTGGCAAAGAAGTTATGAGTATCCTTCATTGTGTATGAGAAAATCCCTAAATAATATGAAATGCAAAACGTGATATGCATTACTTGTTTGAGTATTATAACACGGTATGGTGGTGGTGGAACAATAGGACAATGTGACGAAGGCGCAGCTTCAAAACGGACATAGAAGAATTTGCTTTAAAAGTTTCAAGTATTTCAAGGATTTAAACTTATTTTTACAATTTTTTTTCTTAGTCAATTTTTATCCGATTTTCATAAAAAAGAATTTGTTGGATTTGAAAATAAATATTTTTTTTAACTATTAATAAAAAAAAAAACAACAGAATTTTTGAAATTCTTGGGATTTTTAAACCAATTTTTTTTAACTAAACCAAATGTTTTGCATATCGTTAAAAAGGTCAACATTTTTTCTTTGAAGTAAAAAATAAAATAAAATCGGTAAAAATTTAGAGTTGTAATGGTTAAAAGTTCAAAAAATCCTTTTTTTTTGTCATAAATCTAGAATTAGGGAATGTAAGGAAAGACTAACATACCGTTTCGATCAGTGCGATAGGCGAGTAGTTTTTGAGTGTTACACAGTGTCCTATATATGTACTATATAACTCAAGATAATAATCAAACATGACATTACGTCCGACAATTCCGTCTGTCTGTCTGGCGTGTCTGTATCTCATACTACATTCTAAACCACTGAAGAGATTTCAGTCGAACTTTGTAACTAAGGGTTTTGAGTGGATCTCCAGAGGAAGAATTGAATTTTGTTTTTAGGACCAAAATGAACGTAACCTGCCGACGTAACGACTTTGATTAACGATTAACGATTTTGATTAAATTTTTTGTGTATACCTAATATTTACAACCATAAAGGTTGTACTTTCGAAATAAAAAAAAGGATTTTTTCATCGATTAATAATGGTACCTCCACGATATTTTTTGAAATTTAGGTTTTAGATGTCCATTAGTACGTGCGACCCAGGCGTGAAATTTATTTATTTATTTCATTAACTTTGAGAAGTAGATAACGTTTTTGCAAAACGCGTTCTTGCGTGTTAACGCATCTTAAAATTTTACCATATTCGATCTACGTAAGATTGACTATTGATTTAACATGAACCACTGTATGCCGCTTACCATAGCAGCTACACACTGAAATTCGTAGTAAATTTTGAATTAAATATATATTTTATGGAAAAAGGTTTGGGTTAACATTTATCTCTAAAAGTGACCGTTTGGGAGACATTTAAGAAAAAAACTTTTTAAGGGGCCTTTGACCATCCTCATATCGATGGGGAATTCAACTTTCAGAAGAATAACAAATATTTGCAAAAGAATATTTTCTTTTTCTAATAATTTTGACTCTGAATTCGATGAAAACACTCCAATGTACGATGTTTTTGTATAACTTGAAGTTGTTTTCGGTATGTACAGTAGGAACATATGTCCTGGCCTGGAAGACCAAACTTATTTCTTTGTTTTCTGTTGAACTCTTTTGTATGTACGAATATGTGGACAATTTATACTTTTGGTCTATCCATTTGTTAAACTTGGAGCAAAGAGGATACAACTGAAATTCTTTGGCGTACGACAAAACGACAACGTTTGTATGTACATACATGTTTTCCTCCGTACCTATAAAGGATGAAAAACAGATCTCTATCCGTATGGGCTACACATGACGAATGAGGTATTGAGACTCAAATTAATAATGCATTTTGTTTGCATAGAGTTGTGACAAAAGACCTTGTTTGTAACGTGTAGGTACACTACATACTTAACCCATTCGTTGTTGAAGTCCTCTCTCTTCGATTCATAAAATGTTTCTATGCATGTGTATATAATAGAATACATATATGTCAATTTAAGGAAGGAAAAGGTTACTTAAAATTGCTGTTCCTGCGTTGTGTGTTGTTTTTGTGTGTTGCTATAGTTGTAGTTCTTTCGCAAAAAAGGGATAAGAATGACAAGCGTTACAAATTGCTAATATTATTTATTTCAAGGGTTGAAGGATATTTTCATTCCTTTTCATTTTTGCATTTTTTGTTGTTGTTGTTGTTTACCTAACGAAGGCATTTGTTTATGTTTAACTTTATGATTTCTTTCGTATTCTGGATATGAGGAATAGCAAACAAGAAGGTTTTGATATAATTAGGTAATTTAAAAAGGACATTTTGAAAGGATATTCATTTTACAAAAAAAAAAAACTTTAATTTTCTATAATAAAGTTGGTGAGATGTTTTTTTTTTATAAAAGTTGATTTGTTGCCAGTAATTGAAAGGATTCGTCGAATTAATGTAGGTACTGTGTATATCTCACTGAAAGTATTGTAAC
Organism: Meliscaeva auricollis; assembly: GCA_948107695.1. NCBI lineage: Eukaryota > Metazoa > Arthropoda > Insecta > Diptera > Syrphidae > Meliscaeva > Meliscaeva auricollis. The sequence goes on from OX403616.1 coordinate 43,351,629, forward strand.
TTTTTTCTTTAACTGGAACTTGGCATCACATAAATCATAAAACATACATACCCTTGTTTAATATAAAAGTTAAAAGTTAAAACTTTTTATAATGATTGTTTGAAGAACTTACCTAGAAAGAGAGAAAAATAAAAGTAAATCAATAAAAGAAGTATTGTAGAATTATTTTAATGTTTTTAATTATAAACATTTTCAAAAAATTGCCAAAGAAATGAAAAAAATTGTTGATTTTAGCTAGAAAAACAAGGACGATTTTTACTTGACCGAAAAAGAAGGACGACGGGAAGAAAAAGGACAGCAACATCTTTAAAAAAATTAGTTGAGACAGATCCATTTTGCACACAGCTTAATATTCACAACGGTACTTTGTGTTTTTGGTTTTAAAATCAACGAAATTTCAAATAAATTTATAATTTTGCAACGCATCTTCCAGTATCATGATGAGTAATACATGGTGAGATGTATAAGCCATGTCAAAGTTTCTGGAAGATTGTGTAAGTTTTTGACAACAACCATTAGAGGTCGTCATCAATTTTATCTCTGACAGATTCGACTTTAAATACCCAGCCATCTTATGTTTCAGTACCACTTTCCCGATAAAGATATTTTTCTCTTTCGCCGAAGCAGAATCGTTTGATATTGTGAAAGGCTCAAGCCAAGGTGATGTACTTTCATGCATTCCAGGTTTTTTGAGAGTCCGTTCAAATACTTTCTTATGCTTATGATATGACTTCATCCGAAGGACCGATCGGAGAAGAATCGGAAAAAACGGTTTATACAAAAAACAAAGAAGAGACTTACTTTTTTTACTTGGTAGTTTGGATCCGCTGATATTTGCAAAATGACAACAGTGTCGAAATGAAAACGAGGAACCATCCCTGGCAACTTCTATATCTTAGATCTAAAAAGGCATTTAGGCAGTACAACCATCTATCAAAGAACCAATCAGACCTAGTATAAGACCCTAATCATCCCAGTCTTGCTGTATGCGCTTATGGAGTCAAATCACATGAAAAACTGCTTGATTTAGAGAAAAAATCTTCGATTTATTTGATTCAGTGTTTAACAGGCAGGATTGTGAAGAAGAAGATTCGAAGAGATCCACAGCAATACAAACCTGGCTCCCATTTATTGTCAACTGACATCAGCAACTTCTAATATCAATTGATGGGGTTGATGTAATTATCAGTGAAGGGTTACGGAGAACACTTAACGGAACGAAGAGATCAACGGACTTTAAAGCAACAAGAAACTGTATATATGTCTCGTCAAACTTAATCAGCAACTTCTAACAACAAAAGGTGCGTCCCACAGGGCCTTAAGAAGTTCATTTTCCATTAAAAAGAGTACATTGGAAGATCCTTAGATAAGTAGTTATTGATTGAAGATGATGTAGTTGATGTTGTTTGAGGAGAGAAAAATACAGCGATTCAGATGGATGGAGTAAACGAGAGACCTTGGAAGAACTAGGTGAACGTAACTGGAAGCAGAGTTAGTTAGGGGCCGATAAAGCTTATTTGTTCAGGTCGTGGTTCACACTGGATTGTAAGTGCCAAGTTGGAAAAACTTGTCAGTTTCACAAAGATGTGGCAAACATATAAAGCATATAAATTTTTTTTTTTTTCATTTCTGATCAGTGTAAAGAGAATATGCCCTCTGCGACATTAAAAACTTGTCTTTTGGCAATGAAATCGTTTTCATATTATGCCTCGAATCTTTATCAAACAGGGCCCACTGTTTGCGTATGATTTGTCTTCATAGTGTTATTTTTTCCCCCATAAACTCCTACGTTCACTAAAAATATGTACCTACCTATTCCCAAAATTGACAGAGCGAAATAATTAACAATTTCACAACAAAACAACTTAATTTCCTCACAAAAACATTTATGCTTCAATTATTATGAGTAAAACTTTAATTTCCGGTATAATGGGATAGTTGAATTATTATTTCATTGTTTCGAGAGGAATGCAGTTGAAATCCTTTTTGACTTAAGTACTTCCGATTCAAACTTTTATCCTGTGTTTTTTTTTTGTTTTTTGTATTTTTTGCATGTAAACAATTGTCCTAAATTTAAAACATGTTGTTATAGCCTCAGACCGATTTATTTTAAATCATCAGATAGTACAAAGCGTCCAGTTGATGTAAACAATGGATGGTGAAAAAAGAAAATTGAAGAAGAAAACAAAATAAAAATATCGGACACAATGTCTTTAGAGTTTTTAATTATTTGCTTCCGAGTTTTTTTTTTGGTTAGGGATGTTTTTTTTTCTCATATTTTTTTTTATAATATGACCAATTTGTGTTACACAGTATAGTTTTGTCCCCATGGTACAAAAATTCTATCAAACTAAAATATCATTTTGTGTGTAGACTGTTTAGAGATACATTTATGCAGAGGTAGTGAAAGAGTATTCACACAAAAAATATCAAATAACAGTTTTAATGACCAACTGAACAAATTGCGAATAATGGAACCAGATACCGGTACATAGGGATATCCATCCGCCATTATTCTATCCCTTCTTTTGGTCCACAAACTACCAGTTTATGTCTAGTAATTTTAGAAAATAACACAGAGGGGGAAATAATAATTTATCTATGGTCCTTACTTTTGACATTTGAACCGTGATATCAGCACCACGAGAGGAAAACAGAATAATTTATCAATTCCAGGGACTCAAACTCAGGATGACCTATTTGTTTTATAATTGAATGGCATTCGTTATTGTTTATTGTTTTTTTTTTTTTTTTGTTATTTTTATTTTATTTTATTTTTAGAAAAGAAACCACTTGATTGAAATATGTACATAAATATTTAATTTTTTTATGTTTTTCATTTTATTTTTTTTTTTTTTTTTGGTTAACGAATGGCATCTCTAATTGGAACTGAATTTGAGGTTAATTAGTTATAAAATATTGGCATCCTGATTGGTTAGTATTATTTTTTTTGATTTTATTTTTTCTGGTAGTGGAATTGATTCCCAAAGGACGAACGCTAGGTGCTGGAATTCAATACAATTGCGCAATAATATATAATAATAATAATAATGAGTTATCCTGATATTTTGAATCCAATTATCTCGATTCATCGAAGTGGTTAATTTGTTGTTAATGATGTTTGAAGCTGAATATTGGCGTTTGTGGTGGCTTTTCTATGTGCATGGATGGGTTGACATTTCCGAAGTTGTTATCAGAGCAGTGGCAGTATAACCACATGTGACAGGAATTAGGTTCATTATGAAAACCAAATGTCCCAGCCCTAAAGAGAAGGTCAGTTTATATGTACATATGATATTTTGCATGATTGTCATAAATCTTCTTGTGACTAAATTATGTAATTATTTGGTATATACCTATTTCAGAAATAGGAGAGATGTATTCATATTCAATACTTTTGATGTTTACTTGAATTTCTGCTTATATCGTAAAATTAATGTAATGAATCCTTTTTTAGATGTCAGTTATATCTCAGATTTAAGGAGTGACTTTGGTAAAGTAGTATATTTAAAAGGATTCCACTTTTTTTTTTTAAAGTAAAAAAACAGAAATTGATAAAATGGTTTCTTATATATTAAAGCCTGTGTAAAATATATAACCATGAAATAAATTGCATAATGAAATAATGGGATCGTGTCTTCAAAACGCTCGAGCCACTTTTTTTCAATTTTTATTTTTCTGTTAAATTTGAATATTCCGACAAGATGTTTTGAAAAATCACGAAAAAAAACTCCTATGCAGTTTTCGGGTTTCCCAAAAATTGAAAAAATAAAGAAGTGAATTTATATTTTTTGTATGTCATTTTGAAGATAATGAACAAGTCTTTAATTTTGTCGAGGCAAATTTTGAAAATTGAACCGTATTTTGAAATATATTGGTTTTGAACAATTCTAAAATTCATAATTCTCGGATGCTTTTATATTATCTTTTATAGCAACTCAAATGTCACAAAACTCGGAAACTCTTTAAAAATCTTTAGTGTCTAACAAGTATTTTATCCTTGCAACTCGAGACCCTACATTTAAGTCTGTTTCTTAATTTCCAAGGCGAAACAGATGACAAAACATTTGAATTTTCGGGAAAGAACTGTTCCAGTTGAGTAGATTGAATTTTATGAGAAAAACAACGAGTTCTTAAAATCGTTCTAAAGTTGAGTTTAATGGTTTAAAGACTCTGAACTCAAACGAAACATCTTAAACAAATAATATAATACATTTTGTTAAAAATTTGACGGTTGTTGTAGTTTTTGGGAAAATACGGTACAGCAAAGCTTTATCCTTTCAGAACTTATAAATATGTAAATATTTTTTCCGTGATTCAATACTTTGCATGGAATATAAAACATGAAATAAATTATCAAGCCTATTATTGTGAAAGGGTACGAAATTTGAGGAATTTTTTGACTCGTAGGTAGCCGTTATCTTTTTTTACGGGAGTGTATTCCATTTATTGTGGAATCCAGTTAAGAGAATGAAGTTGATGTTTTTGCGACCAAGAACATTTATTCAACTAAACAAGTCCATGTTGCTGTTTTCAAGCAATTTAAAAATTGTTTTTTGAAATTGTCACTACTCTCTTGTGAAATAGTGATTTTTCACTTTAGAAACAAAGTCATTTCTTTGATTTTTAAATTTGCATTAGTTAATTCCAAAAACTGAAAATATAGGTACTTGAAATTGATTCAGAAATCTAAGTTAGTAGGTAGATCTTTGAATGCACAAGGAAGTCGAAACTGATTGTGTCGAATATTAATGCTATACATAAGTAGTTTGGTTTCAGCAAAAGTCTCTAAGAGCCATTTCCGCCAAATAATTTATAAGCAAACATAAAAATTGAAAAAAAAGGAATTCCAACGAGTTCTCCTCAAAAAGATTAAACCCGGTTTGAAAAATCTTCGTTGTGACTTTTCATTACTTTTTACTTTTTTTCTGGGAGCACATACCTAAATGAAAAAATATTGTTGGTATTTAGGTGTAACCTATATACCATGTGAAAAATCTCCAAATTAAATACTAAAAAATAAAAACATTCTTTTTTTTTAACCTACATATAGAAATCACGTTCAGTAAAAAAAAATCTCGCATCATTTATGTTGTACCTCAAATACAAATTACATGTGTGCGTATACCTACTTAACTTTTTTCATAAATTTCAAATGAAGTCACAAGTAAAAGTACGAGTCGGTATGTGTATTTTGTTTGTTCTTCATTTTAATAAAATTCAAAGAAACACGCAATAAAAACTCATAATAATATACGAAAAGAAATTTCTTTCCCTCCAAAATTTCGAAAAGTAATACTAATTTTATTTATAAAAAAAAAAGAAAGAAATGAAATGAAAATAACCAAACGTATCATCTTTTTTTTTTGTCCCTCATTATCTTATGTGTTACTTATTACTGAAGCTTATACATTGCATTAAGATGTTTATGCTAATGAGCCAAACACAATATAAAAAATATATATTTGTGGGTATAAACAATAAATATACGTTATTTCCATTGAGGGCAAAAGATACAAGAGTACCTAAACATTTCAAAAACAAAATTCAGTCTACAATCAAGTCGCAAGTTTTTGTTCTTTGATAGATAACAGATAGATTTTATCTGGCAGATGAATAAAGAAATTATTATAAATAACGATTTTAAGGTATTGAGTTAACGAAGAGTTAGTAAAATAAAAGTTTATAAACGTATCCTAGTTCACTGAATAAGGATGGATGTTAGGTCCCAACAAACTGGAAGACAAAATTATCAAAAGCATTGATTTAGTTGGGATAAAATTTAAACACGAATTAACTCGCACAAAATTTCACACGTTATTCCACTGAAAGCGAAAAATACAGGTATGTTTAACATAACATATATGAATATTAGTTTTAAATTAAGATCCAATTTTTGGTTCTTATGGCATAGAATAAAACGGGTAGGTAACTGAGGAAATTATTATAAATAAGGAATTTTTAGAGCTGTTTTAACGATCAGTTAGTTTAATCAGTGAAACAATATTCTATAAAACGATGCAAGGGAAAGACCCTTACAAATTCAGAGAATAAAATTATCAAAAGTATTGATTTGTTGCGATTTAAATGAAACCCTAGTTAAATCATCACTAACTCATGTTTAATTGAAAACTGTAACGAAAAAGTACCTACTTACTTACAAGTGAAGTTCTTGTTTTAATGGCACATAGAATAAGACTGGCGGATAAGTGTAGAATTAGCTATTAATAACGTATTTTCAGGCTTGAGTTAACGAAGAGTTAGTTAGATGAGATAAACAAATTATGCTTCAGAGCCCAGAAACGCGTATTGACCCAATTGGAATTAATGTTAAATTAAAGTGAACTCTATGAGTTAACTCATGTTTAACTTTAATTTTTAGCCTAAAAGTTTTTACATTATCGATATAAAATTTTAAATAAGCACTCAACCGGCTAATCATATAATAAAACGGTCGAAAAAAAAACAATAAATTAAAATTGCAAAAAAATGCGAGGAAAAGAAACACAATTGAAAATGTCATTTCCACTGACACATGAAATGTCAAATCCATAAACCCAAGACCAAAACCCAAAACAAATCCGCCAACACGACAGAAGTTGATGAATATGTCGATGAATGTAAAGAATCAACTCAAAATTTCTTGACAAAGTTCTAAAATCAGTTTAAAACTATTATTTTTAGCTCTCAGTTTTTCTGAAGAAAAATTATAAAAATGAAACAATTTGAGTTTTAATTTTTCTTAAACCGAGTTTTAAGAGCTAGAACTTTCTCAAGAAATTAGCCGTAAGCATTAACTACAATCGGTAGTTTTTGCAAAAAGTGAAAAAGAATACACAAGCATTCTAGCGACATCTGCTGCTGAGAAGAACGAATTACACCATACAATTTTAACTTTAGACATGATTTTCTGAAAAAATAAAAAAAAAATGAATGTGCACTCGAATTTCGAGGCTGGGTCGGCTAGTTTTAACAAAGATGAAGCCGACTTAAAGTTTGTTCCATAAAAGTGATTTTTTTCACAATTTAACTTCATGATTATCGTTTAAAAGGCGACGTTTTTTTTTTAAGAGAAATTTCTTTAAGAACTAAAAAGTTTTCACCAAAATGTTAATTTCTGGAAACTATAAAACACATAAACAAGCATATTGTGGTGATAAAAAAAAACTTTTTCTTAAGTAACAGGGTGTGTGTAGGAAAACTTGTTGTGAGAAGTATAACAAAATTTGAATTTTAAATGTACCTTCCTATTAGGTATAGTTTGTGTGTCGAAAGTTTAAGTGTTTTATAGTTTACATTGGTCAGTATGTATGTTAATACAAGATGAAATAAAAATGATAATATTCCCATTATCATGTAGATTAGAGCTAAGTTTCTTATACGATAAGAATCTGGAATTTGATTTTTTTTTATGAATCCCTAAATTTCCATGTTATACCTTCAGCAGGCGTAAAATGCACTCTACTACCTCTCTTTCTCTCTCACTCTCTTACTTTTCCTATGCCTACATATGTACATAAGTCTCTGTTAGGTTAACGATAATTTGTTTTATGAAAGATAATGTATACAATTCTAGTGAATGAGTGGTGCGTACACATCTATCAGTTTAGCTTAAATTTGTTTATCACAGATTTTTTTTTTGTTTGGTTCTCATATAATAAAATGTTCATTGTGGTCAAGAGAGTGAGATCTAACAAAAAAGATTACGTATACGCCATGTTGTGTGTGTGGTACCTACTAGCTTAGCTTAGGCTTGTTCCAGGAAAGCTTTTATCTTTGGATATATTTTTTTTTTTGTTTGTTGTTTTTTGTTTTGTTTTGTTCACAGATAATAAACGACTCTTTGTTTATGCTGCAGAAAAGCGGTCACCAACTATAATAGTAAAGTGTCGGAAACAACGACGACGACGACGTAGCTAGTTTTAGAGAGTGTTTATCAGACAGCCAATTATTATTATTATGGTCTGTGATGGGAGAGAAAAGAATATATGTACATATTTTCAAAGAGGTCATTGTCTAGAAAATTAAATTGCAAATTCATAGTTTTATGAGACCTTAATTTAGATAATGTCGTTTTTTTTTTTTTTTTTTGGGATGAGAGATATTTCCCTAGTTTTTTTGCTTTGTTCCCATCGTTACTAAAAACTTTTGAGTCAATTAGGGTCATGGAACTTTATATTTTATGTTTGTGTATGTAGGAATTTATGTACCTAAATTACATTTTTGCAGGGTGACTTATGATTATGACTTATAAGTGCGTCGGAAGTAATTTTTTTTTATTTGATAAACCAGTACGATGGGACATTGCTCACACAAATTTAGTAATATAACAATTGTCATCCAGCTTTTTGGGTTAGACGAAGTCAACTATTAAACTTCATATTAATGTGCAAAATTCTACTCTTGTTCAAGTTTAAACTCTTAGACTATAGATAGTATCACACAATTTGCGCAAACACACACGTTTGAGCAGAAATTTGTGTACTTTTTGGCATAAAAATGCACAAAACTATCTGAACAATTAATTAGATGATAGCAAAAATGACATAAAAACATGATTTCTATGTTATTTGGTGTCATCTGGTTGTAGATAACAGCTTGCTACAGGCTGACTACATCAAAGACACTGTAGTGTACACAAAAAAAAAAAAAACTGAGTGGATTGAGAAATTGTGGAAATCAGATTATTGATAAAAATAAGAAGAAAATCGTTAACACAACGGAACCCTGAGGCACACCATTATTTATTTGTGGTTTTCAGACTGGAATCCATCTAATACGATTTTGTTTTAACGGTCCTTAAGGTAATTGGTAATCCAACGAAGCTCGAGCTTGATATTGAATTTCAGTATTTCAGTTAAAATCGTAATTTCTCAGATAATTTTCAATCGATTTTTATGGGTATTTTAACTCATTGAATTAAGAAATAAACGCAGCTTTAAATAATAAATAAGAATAATAAGGCCTACTTTAAGTAAATGCTTAAAATCGATGTTAAAGTCGAGAAAATGAGGAAAAAAAAATAGAATTTTTGAAATTTTCAAGGCTTTACTGTTTGAAGTAGGCACCCAACATTTTTTCGATAAAAAAAGCCTAATCCAAAATTTGGTATGTTTTGAGCATTTAACCTTGTCAAATATGTGTTTTTAGTGGTTTTCGTGCATTCAAATAGGGTAACCGTATACTCATACCCATTTTAGAGTTGGCAACCGATATTTTTTCGAGAGAAGAGAGCCCAATCTAAAATTTGCAATGTTTTGAGTTTTTATGGTACATTTTTACTGAAAAGTGAGTGTTTTTAGTGTTTTTTTGGAATTTAAATAGAGTTGTCGTATACTTACACCAATTTTGGACTTGACACCCAACATTTTTTCGATAGAAAAAAGCCCAATCCAAAATTTAGTATGTTTATAGCATTTAACCTTGCCAAATGTGGTACACTTTGACTAAAAAATTATTGTTTTTTGTGGTTTTTTTTTAATTCAAATAGGTTGCCGAATACTTAAATACCCATTTTGGAGTTGACACCCGACATTTTTTCGATAGAAGAAAGTCCCATCTAAAATTTGGTATGTTTTGAGCTTTAAACCTTATTGAAAAGTGAGTGTTTTAGTGTGATTTCAAATAGGGTTGCCCCGTATGCTTACACCAATTTTAAAGTTGGCAACCGATATTTAGAGACCGATAGAGACCGAATGTAACCTCGTCAAATATTGTACATTTTGACTGAAAAATGTGTGTTTTTGAATTCAAATAGGGTTATCGTATACTCATACTCATTTTTTAGTTGGCAACCGACATTTTTTAGAAGAAATCCCAATCTAAAAATGTGGTGTGTTTTGAGCTTTTAATCTTGCCAAATGTAGTACATTTTAACTGAAAAATTGGTGTATTTAGTATTTTTTTGCATTCATATAGGGTAACCGTATACGAATAGCCATTTTGGAGTATGCACTCGATCATTTTTGGATAGAAAAAAGCCCAGCCCGATGCAAAATTTGGTATATTTTTAGTATTTAACCTTGCCAAATGTACTACCATTTTGCCTGAAAAAAGTGTGTTTAGTGTTTATTTGCATTCAAATAGGGTTGCCGTATACTTAAACCCATTTTAGAATTCAGGCTAAAATTTTATATACACTTTACTCATATAATATTTTCGATTTTTTTTAATAAACCAAATATAATGATGCAGTGATGTACCACATTTATCTTTCATTTGACACCAATTTCAATCTCTAACATTATGAGCTAAGTAATCCGACGGTCACCACATGGTGACAAGTTAAACTAGAAAACATGTTTCGCATGCAATTGATTAAAGTAAAAACAAAATAAAAAACAAAAAAAAAAAAACATTTACAACTTCCATTTGAGTTTTTGAATATTGTTTAAAAGGAAACAAGAGTCAAAAACTCAACTTAACTTCGACCTCCAAGAATATTCATTTACCTCTACATAATGTATATTCATCTATTCAAAACACGCCTTAAGGATAATTTCGTCCTTCATTCATTTTATTCCCCGCGTCATCATAATGCTGATGATAATGAAGAAAATATTTAATATTAACACTTCATGAATATTAAGAAATAGCCCTCGTCTCTCGTCCATCCATCCATCCGTCTATCGCGTCTCATCTTTAGAAAATCTCAAGTCATAAAATTCTGATTGCTGTTTGTATTCTCTCTTATTTCTCATCCACCCACCCCCTCCAACCAGTCTCCAACAACTGTGTCTATATAGGACAATGGAAAAAAGTAAGAGAAAGGGAATGTCTAATACTTCTACGTTCCTCTACTTATATCTAACCCATTTTTCGGCTAAATAGATTAATTTCAATCCTTTGCAGTCCTACTATAGCAGCACAGGCCAATATCCTATGAATCTTTTCTATCTCTTCTTTTTATAGGAATGTGCCTTTGTCACATTGAATATAATGAAAAAAGAGAGTTGAAAAAGAATAGTAAAATCCTTAAGGATAAAAATTACTCAAAATATCCCATTCATATGTCATTCACAGGTATTGAATATTTAATGGATATTCAGTTCCATAGTCTCTGTTCTGCTTCTCTTTCTCTTTTCATTCTGTGATGCCTGCCTGCCTGCATATTCTTATAGAATATTTATACAAAGTACATAAATGAATGGAATGTCAGATGAAGAAGATTCTCTCTGTCATCGCAGTGATGAAGGGTTAAGTTATCGTCTGCAATATCTTTTGTATTATGTAGGTAGTATAGGTGGCTTAAGGATACATGATGACATAATAGCGCGGGTGACGTTTTTGACCTTTTTTTTTTTCTATAACCTATAAGATCCATTGTGACGTGAAAGTGTCTTAGCTGTCATAGTGACAAGCGCATTCTTCCAACAGATTGATATTTACTCTTTTATCTGTTGTTTGTATGTATATCGACTATTAGATATAACAAAAACAAACGATACCCATCAGACTAGAGATAGAGAGGATGGATGATAACATCATAGTCATTGTAATCATCATGTCCTTGTGTATCCTCTTTTAGATCAAAATACTTACATATATACCCTACCCACCCATGGATCTATACACACACATACATTCATGAATAGATATTTCAGTCATTGTCATTTTATTTAACTTGTCATGTTTAGGTTGTGGTTTTTTTTTTTGACAGCTGAAAAAGGACGAGCAACGAGAAGGGATGGAATGGAATGGAATGGAACAGGAGACACTTTTCTTTAGGTTTGATTTTGTTGTTGTTTGTTTGTCAGAAAAGAAACCTGTGTCCTTTGTGAACCTATAGTGGTAATATTTTTATATTTTTTTTTGTTTGGGGTAAAAAAAAGAGAAAAAAATATGTAAGTAGTAGATGCTGAGATAAAATACAATATTTTGTGCCATAAAGTGTGGTATCTGGGGTATGTCTTTGACTATACAACACACAGAACACAGGCGATGATTATGATGATGATGATGATGATGGTGATGATGATGATGGTGATGGTAACGATGAAAGCAAGGATAATGTGGTCGAGCTTTTTATTTGGATTATATTAAATAGGATAGAACATGTAATTATATTGTTGATGTAATTCTCAACAGGACCAAAACACACAAACACACACAACAAAGACACAACAACGACGACGACGAAAATGCTGAGATGGTTGGATGGATATAATAATATGATGACGATGTTGCAATGGGATATAAGATTCCTTCTTTCTTTTTCGTCCTTTTTTTTTGGATCTTGGTATATTACTATGGATGTAATTAAGTTTTCTTTTGAAATGTCACTTGTTGGCAGAGTAATTATGGAACAAGGGTTGTTTGGCAACAATATCTATGTTTGTGTGGGTTTAGTGGTAGATATATATATGCACATAATTTAAGAATATGTCTAAGAATAAAAAAATGCGAAGGCGTTTTTAATGTTGCTTTTCAAGAGGAAGCACAACACAAAGGGAAATCATCACTTCTGATGATTTGGAAAGGGAGGATACTTTCAAAAAAATGTCTTATGAAACATTCTGTTTTTGGGTAGATTGAAAAAAGTTGACTAAAAGGACATTTTTTTTCGAATGAGATAATTTGAGATAAAATTTTAATAACATGCTATTTTTGTTTTTCGAATGTTAAGTGGTTTAAAGTATTTTTTTTTATTTTTTTTTGTGAAATTTTTTAGGCAGAATGCTTTTTCTTGGGTAAATACATTTTAGGAAAATTTCGATAAGGGACGGCTGTATTTGGAGCACGGGAAAAAAGATGGACACAAAGTGTTTCAATTAATTCTATGTCATTGCTCGAAACTTAAGAGCATTTACTTAAATTTTAGGTCGTAATAAACTTAATTCTTCAAGAAAGCACCAACCTTTAGGGAGTATACTCACCATATGGGCCAAAATCATGGAGGTGGGAAATTTTACTGTCATTAAAAAAATCAACTTTCTTTAAAATTTAGGTTTTCACGCTCATGTGTTGGGTTTAGTTATCATTTTTATTAGTTCATAAACGGGCAGAGCTTAAAATTATTCATTTTTCAATTTATCGCAATATATTGAAATTTGAGTGTAGAGTTGAAGCTTATATGTAATTTTTTCGTTTTTTTATTATGCTTATATTTATAAACATGTGAATTTCTTATACAATTTGTATCAATTAATGTTCTTTAAATTTTCATATTATTTATTTAATACAATGTAGCATTTAGTATTACTGGCACATTGATAAAATGTTGAAAATTTAAGATTTTGCTTTTAAAAAATACATTAAATAGCGTTCCTGGAAGTGATGAAGCTAGGTATAAGAAAATGCTGGATGTTTCCAAAACGACTGTAGTGTTCTAGGAACTATGTTAATCTAAATTATTTATGATTATATAACTTTATTAGCCAAATATGACTTCATTTGAGTTTTTCTGTGGATATATTTCTTAAAAAATCCGTTTCACTACTATTCCAGAACACCTACGAAATATATAACTTTTTCAAGTTTTCTTACAAGCTTTATGATAAATCACCATATTCAACCATATTGCATTAGACTCTGACTTAAAATAACCAAAATTATGCAGATTTGTTTCGATAATACTGTATAACTTATACATAGCCCGGAAATGAAGTTTTGATCATTATTATCGTTTATTTTCTTTCTAACAAAAGCAAAAGACATATTTTGAGGTTTTATTGTAGATTTAAAAGATTTTAATCTTTATTCATACCAAAACAGGCGTTCCCGAAATGACGCTTAATTGATGAACGCTCTTTATATATCAAATTTAATTTCAATTACCACTTTAAATTAATATATAAAACTATTTATGGAACTATAAAATAATTTCATAATATACCATAAAGACCATTTATAGCGCCATCTGTACGTTAGATGAAGATAAATTTGATATTTTGTCACTGTAACTATAGTCAGACAACCTGTATTTACATAGAAATGATGAATCTTCTCATTTTTTTGTAAGGCACGTGAGAATTCTTGAAGAAAATTAAGCCTTAGTAATGTTAGGAATATAGATAGCTAAATTTAATTGATTTTAGTGTTTAATTATTTTTTGTAACTCGAGTTTTAGTTCTTAAGTTATGGAAGCGTTCCCGAAATGAAACAAAGTTAATACATTCGGAGACTCATCTCAATTATTTTAATAAGTAATTCAGAAGTAAATTTCAAATTCATGTAATTTTTTGGTGACGCCTTGTACCTCAGTCCGTGGTTTTAGTTAAGCCTGCTTACTCAGGCTGTGGTCTATAGAGACGCTTGCTATCTCAGACTGTGGTTTATAGCGGCGTCTTCTATTTCAGACTGTGGATTATAATGACAGCTAATATCTCAGGCTATGGTATATAGTGATGCCTTTGGTTCTTTAACTTCTAGCTTTTACTGGAAGCTATCTGGTGGGATTTAATGGTAAAAAATACTACTTTTGTGGTATCTGCTTTCGAAAAGACAAAAGAAAATTCTTTTGTTTCGGGGGATTATATGGAAGATTAGAATAATTCGGCAGCCGTACTCGAAACACACAACTAGGAATCGATAAAATTGTGACAAAACAATATTGTGATCCTTCCAAATTAATAACTATCCGCTTTTGAATGTTGAGTGTGAGAGATATCAGAGGAAAGTTAAAGGTAATTTTAATTTTTCTCTGAAACTTTCACCAGTGATAAGGAATCTTGTGAGCAATTCTAGCTTCTCCGACGAGGGGCCTGCTTTTCTTATAGCTACTATGCCTCTTGTTTCTAAAAAAAAGTCAAGACTAGCATCATCTAGGAATTCGTTTCTGTCAAAACACTTTCCAGATGAAGATAAATAGGAAAGAAAAATGTCGGAACCAGGTCACTAGAAGACTGGTCCGAATTTTCACCAGATTTTTTTAAGGTTCAAATGACCTTTTCTCTGATGATTTTCTTCGGTAAGTGACAATGGCAAACTCATGTGAAAACCATCGGTACAATACATAATGCAACAAATAGAAAAATGGGTAATAGTATAGTCAAAACACAACTATGGCAACTTAAGTCAAGGAACAATTATTTTTTTTAATTTGATTTTTGGGTCATAAAAAACAGAAAAATAGGAGCTACTTTCTTACATTTTAAATCAAAAATGTTTGTTCTAAGAAGAAATCAGATAACATTTTTGTTTTGGATAGATTCTACATTCAGCAGTTCCTTAGAGGTCCTGTTTTAAAACAATTGATATACATAGCAACAAAACTCTGCAAAAAATTAATAAAATTATAAACAAAAGTACAACAACGCTATTTTGAAGAAAATGTCAAACACAAAACAAAACTTTATGCACAAAAAACTTATTCCTTGTCGAGATGAGATGCCTTCTCATCCAAAAACCTCCCATACCCTTGAATTTTCTCACAAGAATTGCAAAACAATTTTTAAGAACTTAAAACTTCAAACAAAACTAACAAAAACATTTATTTAAATTAATATTCATTCTCCTTAGAAAAGTAAACATTTTTACTAAAATAAAAAACAAACATCCCAGACATTCACGATGAAAGCATGAGATGAAAGAGTCAAAAATTCCATCAACAAAGGACAACGACATCGACTTATTTTCTTCTTTCATGCAATAGTTTTCTTTTTTTTTTGAAAGTTTCATTTTTTTAGAAACAAAAAGAAAAATGTCAATTTCCGGTTTCTTAAAAGAACAAAAAAAAAAGCTTGGCATATGCCATTCTGTTCAATTTACACATTCAATCAACAGCGTTTTCCTGGCAAATACCACTTTTTCCTTTTTTTTTGGTCGACAATCCCATTCAGTCGCAAATTAGGTTAAGGGAATTCAAATTTTTCTAGTAAACAAAAAAAATTCTCTCTTAAGTCATCTCTATTACCCACACCCAAAAGACCTTACTCTTCCGCGATATACCTACCTATTTCTATATTAATATAAGAAATTGTTCATTTGGTTTACCTTGCAATTTGCTACGAAGGATGTTAGGTTTTTAGTATCGCCGCCCGCTGCACCGCCACGACACCCTCAACATTTCAAGAAGCTAGTTACCGCCCTAGAACCCACCCATTCAGATTCCTTTTGCCAGAATCTTCCTCTCGTTCCCCCATTCCATGTCTGATGGCGGTGAACCGTACTCAAAGAAAAGCCATCTCATAGATAGGTACATCCATCCCTTTATAATATCCCTGTGGGGCTATATACGATTCTATACAAGGACGACACAACGAAGATGCCGAGGACAAACTTGTATAGTTGTAATACTTTTTCTTCTGTCTACCGGTTGCTACTGTCTACTGATGATGCCGTGAAAGAAAAAGGTGACTCTGATGATGGTGGCCCAAGGGGTTGACTCTCTACATAATGTATGTATAGGTATAGAAGGTATACAGTATAGAATGCCAAAAGAAAAGATTGCCCGGAAGCAAATTTCGGGTAGAAAGAAAGATGTACTGTAATTGCCGTTACACAAGCATTAAGGAAGGATGAAACAAGAATGTCTTTTCCACAAAATGTTCCCTTGAATAAGGTTGTCGACGTTAGTCGTTTCGTTTTTTTTTTTTTTGTTGTTCGCCTAGTTGAGGAACAAAAAAGGCTGTATTCCGTTAAGTCTATGTTTAATCCAGGGGTGGATTATCTATAAATCAAAAATATTGTGGCAATACCTAGGGGGCAGCTTTATCGAGCAAAATTACATAGTATATATCAAATATGTTTTTTTTGGGTGAGCTATATTTTTTTAAAAGGAAATGTAATTTAAATAAAAAGGGCGCATTCATAATAAGCCTTGTTTTATTGGTTGTTGGGTAAACAGCACAGTAAAACTTTCTATGGAAAACAAAAACAAAACGAATGCTGCCAAAAAATAAAGCAGTAGAAATCAAGATGGCGATGCTGGCTATTGCTTTGAAATATTGAAATAAAGAGGGCGCAGAGTCGTATTGAAGAAATAATTTTTTGTTCGAAGGTTGGCAGTTTCACGTGCGAAGGATGCGTTCGTTAATTCTTCTTTTTTTTAATAAAACGCGTTTTGATTAGAAAAAAAAATAAAATAACGAACATTACTCTACATTTGATTTAATTAAGAATTTAATCTATATCTTTATTATTTTATTTAAAAAAAGAAAGAAGGTCAAATCGAAAATGACATTCTATAAAATTTGCGAACACACCCCTAAGCTGGTTCAGTTTCGCCATAAATTGCACCAAAAAACATCAATGTAATACCAAAATTCATTAGTTTTAAAACAATTAGAAATCTAAGCATAGTCCTTTGGACCAATTAGTTTTAAATCGACTGCCAATTACATTAACTTTGTTTCAAGCTTAAGGTTTAGTTTAAAATCGTTTACGATCTACTTAGTTGTGAACTATAAAAAAAGGTCTCCATTTCAAAATTAAAATTAATGTAAATGTAAAAAAAGTTTAAAATCGATTGCAAACAAACGAATATTTAGTTTTCATTGAATTTATGTTTGAAGTTTCAGGGCCTAGTTTAAGTTTGAAATCGATTTGTGGAATCCAATAAGAATAAATTGCAGATAAGTTTCAAATCGATTGGAAACCATTATGGTCTTCTAGCTCCGGAACTTAACATTCCACCCTACCTTACCCACTATCCTACCTTATCCTTTTTCCCACATAACCCCATTTACCGACACCCCCTCCGCTCCTCTTTCCCGAAACATAATTTAAATGAAAAAAAAAGTTTAAAACCGATTACAAATTATTTATAAACTGGTTGCAAACTAGTTAATATTGATGGTCGCCTAATTTATCAGAAGATGTTTACAATGATCAATCCATCCCTGAGCATCATACTATATAGACGTCTTAAACGATGTTCGAATAGAGATATAGACATGAGAGTGAAACATTTTTACAACATCAATGATGTGAACGATATGTAGGTTGTATAAGAATCAACCTCAAGAAGAAGACAAAAATGTGAATTTCCTTTTCATTTTTTTTTTTTATTTCTAATAACAAATCTGTGAACATACTTTTTTGACTTTTTTCTTTTTTTGTCAAGGATTTTTGTTTCCAGGTCGTCGTCGTCGGGGTTTGATGAGTTCTTGGTAGGTTGG
The DNA here is from genome assembly GCA_948107695.1 of Meliscaeva auricollis. NCBI lineage: Eukaryota > Metazoa > Arthropoda > Insecta > Diptera > Syrphidae > Meliscaeva > Meliscaeva auricollis. Next base: position 43,369,688 of record OX403616.1, read on the forward strand.
TGCGGTATTTAGATTTATCTAGGTTTCTTTTATGGGTTGTATAGATACATATAACAATTTTTTGTCTTGCGAAACCACAAACTCACGTTACATTTTATGTGGCACCAAGAACCTTTTTGAAAAGAGAACAAAAACAAAAAAAAAACAACGACATAGACAAAAAACAAAAAAAAAAAAAACGGTAGCAGAGGAAAGGTGATGATAATGGCTTTAGCAAGGACTTCTCAAACATTATGGTAACAACAATATTAGGAATGTTAAATCTTTGTATTATTTTTCTCTTACTTGTCTCTATTTGTGTTTCTTTTTTTTTTTTTTGTTCTTTGTAAGATTATACCTTTGGTAGGTATTTGTATGTATTTAAATTCTAAGGAAATTGTTACATGACTGGAATTAGATGGGTAACCAGTTGCATGTTTTGAAGAAATTAGCTTTTTTTTCTTACATCTGAAAACATGGACAAGGTTTTTGCGGAGCAGCTATTGAAGAAGCATCACAGTCATTGAAGACTTTCTTTCATTTAGTTAGAGAGGGAAAATTATCGATAGTTTAAAACTATCGATATTTATCGATACATTCGATTGTTTTTTTTTTTTGTCATATTTATATGTATATCAATCCAAGGAAATTCTAAGTAAGAGGTCAAGAATTATCCATAGTTTTTGTCAATATTTGTTAGTTATAGATATTTAATAGTAAGTTTTAAACTTAGCTGTATTTAGATATTTTTTTCTTTCATCTCACAATCAGATCATCCCAAAATACCTAAAAGAGATTATAAATTGTGTATTAAAATAGCTATCGAAATCTATCGATAACGGGGCTGGATAACTATCTATCTAATTCGATATTGCAAATTATCGATTATAATAAAGCACCTATTGAAGAAGCATCACAGCCATTGAAGACATCGATACCCTATAAAATCTTGACCATTATAAAAAGATATAGTTATTTGGGTAGTTTTTGACCCTGTTGCCGGTTCTCTGCAGCATTCAAATTGGTTGGAGTTTTTAAGAATTTTTGTTGGACCTCTCATATGGTTTTCTAGGTATGCATTTTATAAAAAACTCCACTCGATTTTAACAAATTTTATGGGTCCCTAACTTAAGTATAGTAATTTCGCAGAATTGACGTGGGAGCTCTTGTTATTTATTGCAACCTCTTTTAACGGTTAGTATAACAACAAAATTTAACAATATTTCGACAAACTTCTAAGGGTCAATAACATGTTTCTTGTGTCAAATTTCACTTCAGTTCTAAAAAATTAAAGTTTTGACCTCTTGGTTCTTGTTGAGCATTTAACTTAAGCACATTATGGCAAATTGAAGTTTTAGAAAAATTGCCGTGGAACCTCTCAAGTTTTCAAAAATTGTTGTAAGACCTATTTGCATATTACTGTGTAAAATAGTTCGATTTCGATAATTTTAATTAAATTCAACCGGCCGTTCAACTTTTGCATGTTATGAGGGGTCTTAAAAATTGTTGTTTCGAATGATTAACGTAGGACATCTAAGTTTGTGTTATGTGATTATGATGACTATAATGATTATGTATTGTATCTTGTGTAAAATTTCACTCCATGTCGAATAAGGGGTTCGACATCTTAGTAGCATTTTTTTTTTTTTTTCATTTAAGTCGATTTCACTTATTTTTAGGGGTCTCTGTTGGCTATTTAACTATTCCACAGTACAGTTGGTCTTTAAAATTGAAATCACAAGAAAATTGCAGTGGGACCTCTAAATAATTATGTGCTTTAAGCTAATTTAATTGAAATTTCACTCGATTTCGCAAATTTTTAGGGTTCGCTTTTGGCTATTTAACTTTTACACAGTATAGTTAGTCTTTAAAATTTAAGCTAAAAAAAAAGCGTTGGGACCTCTTAATATTTATGTGGTTTAAACTTACTTAGTTAAAATTTCATTCGATTTCGACAATTTTATTAGGGTTTGCTATCGACAGAGATACAAATTCGATTTCAAGTAGGACCCTAAAAATTCTAGTACCTATACGGTTGTTTAAAAAAAGAATATTTCATATGAATGTAATTTGTTTGAAAAGACATAGCGGTTCTTCAATGGCAGTATTTCAATATTCTACCCTTGCTAAACCTGAACATATGCGATGTCTTTCTTATGCTATTGGTATACTCAAATTAAGATCATAAGCCCTTTAATAGTACATAGCGAGCGTACGGTTTTCAAATTTTCCACAAAATTTAACAAGTTCTATTACACCATATATTTCTATACTTACTTCATGTGTCTTTGCTTAAAGTTGTGATGTACATATATAAGAAAGTAATTGCCTTCAATTTCCGCATAACTGAATTTTTGTCTTAAAATACAATAACACTAAAACAAAAGTGTATATAATGTATGTATATGTGCAGAGGGGAAAAGTATCGGCATGAGAATTTATACAAGAGAATGATATAAATTAAAGAATTAACCAAAGATGAGGCAGGATTTTCTCAACAACAAGGATGTTCCTAACAGGGATTTTCCGAGATTCTTACACTGAAACATTATGGAAGAAAAAAAAAAACTAAACAAGGACTCAATATCAAGGACATTTGTTCCCTATCCTCTATCCTTCTGTTTTAAGCGAAGCCACATCAAACCGCCCATTAATTCATAATGATTCTTTATTTCTTCTAAAATATCTAAAGACCTTTAAATCCTTAATAGCATCAATGACTGTTATATACCTCCATATAGTTGACGGCATCAAGGAAGAAGGATATGAAAGGATATGCAATACAACAACAAAAAATCTAAGAAAAGAGAGAAAGTAAAAGATTGAATCAAAACATACAGGGATGAGAATATAAGAATCTTTTAGTATGAATTCGAAGCCTATATAAAGGTATGTATGCTTAATATATAACATTGGGACCTTATACGAATTTAATCGATCGATATGCGTTTGAGAATATTCTTGAATTATTCAAACTAGGTTAATGGCAAATTACAATATTATTTGTTTCCTTTTTTTTTGTATATACGCGTCTAACTTACATATATGGACAAACGCACAAATATCATTGGTCCCGTAATAACAAAGTGTGCGTTAACATTAATTATGTATTGAAATGTGCTGCCTTAAGGTGTTCTTTATATGAAAGTCCTGTGCGTAAGGGCGTGTGGTATAAGTAAGAAATCATGAATCATTAATCGAATAAGTAGATTGGTTGGGTAATAAAAGAACAAAAAAAAAGCTATTAAGTTACTTTATTCGAACATAAAATTTGGGTGTGTTGTTTTGATATTATGTAGAATCAAAAGTACTTAAGTCTGAAACAACCTAACTAGATGAAAAACTCACTAGGTATAGGTAGGTATTGAAATTTAATATGTCTCACCAGAAATTAAATGCCTCAGTGGGATATTTGAGAATGTTGTAGGACTTCTTCGATATTTGTTTTAGAATATGTCTGTCACAATGGGTGATACGTTTTTTTTTCAGCTGGTACATGGTTCTGGTTTCCACACCAATTGTTAGCACCTACTCAGATCGATACCAGAGCCATCTATTGACTTCAGATATTAAATAAGTCCCAGTGTTAGTCATCATATTGCCAACGTATTGATCCTGGCTATTTCTGTAGAACTTTTTAGTACTTTTGAATGATTTCGAATATAAAATTAGTAGGTACTTTGTAGGGTTCAATTGATAAAAGATGTCTGTAGTTGATGTAAGCTAAGAGCAAATTTAAATTATTGAACTGTAATTTTGTTTTAATCTTTCAGTTTGAAGATTTTACGAATTTTTGTGGGACCTCTGGATATCAGTCTTATGTATTTTGTGTAAAATTTCACTCGGTAACTGGTGTTCCTACAACCCACTGAGCAATTCTATACATATTTTGCTTAATTGAAGCATCGAAGAATTTTTTTTTGTGACCTCTGAGGATGTTCCAAAAATTGAAGTTTCGAAAAGATTGCCAAAGGACCTCGTTTTTAAGGGGTCTATGTTTAATTATTGGAAGAGTCGCTAACTTTGGCTTATTATTAAGATGATTCGAAAAATAGCACTTTAGAAGAATTACCGTACAATGGGACCACTTAATTTCTTTTTGCCATTTAATTTCTCCATATTGCGGGCAGTTATTGAAGTTTCAAATAATTACCATGGGTCTACTTGGGATAATTTAAATGATGCCGAAGGACTTCTAATCATGTTTTAAGTTTTTAAATTCTATTTTGTTTAAGACCTTACTTAAGACCTTACTAGACTTACTTTAAGGGGCCACTGGTCTTAAAAACCTAAACTTTAAGTATGTGCAGCGGGAATTAGTGCATAAACTATGTATTTTATTAATTAATAGCCTGCTTCGAGGGACTTTTGTAGCTACATATGTCTGCATCTTTATTTGACAACAATTTCTAAACTAAGTAGGTAGGCAAAATGCTAACAAATATCTTTACATTGAAGCAACATATTCTTGTTGTAATAAACCATACCCGAAAGGCAAACAACTAGGTACACACAAACACTCAATAAAATTGACGGAATAAAGAATGGTCAAGTTTAATAAGCTGACATTCTAGTACGAATAGTACAAAATAACAATAAAAAAAAAAAAAATTTGACCCCGAAGAAATGTCTCCAAGGATTACTTCTGCAGAATTGTCACTCTCATAACTCGATTATCCTTATTTTTATCCATTTCCTAATTCATTCACAAAAAAAAAAAAAAAAAATATGTGTGTTTGTGGATATTGAAGAATATATAAGAAGAGCAAGAAATGTTTTCAATTTTACTACATAACAATAAATTTTTTGTCCTCTCTTTGATTGATTAATCTATTTTTTCTGGACATGTAATTTACCGACAAGACAGACAACCCGACACGGAAGAAAGAATCGTAATTCATTCGGTTTTTTTTTTGTTAACATCGTAGAAGCACGTGTTTCTGTAGTGTCTACAAGAAGAGACCGAAAAAAGTAACGAAAGTGTATAAAGAAACAAATTTATTCTCAATAAAGAGCAGAAACTTTAAAGTTTAAGTTTAATGTTGAAACAAAAAAAAAAAAAAAAAATTAAAAGGATCTCATACAAATTTGATTACTGAACATTTAGTATGTAGCAGGTTAAGAGCTTTTTAAAAGCTTTTAAGTTTGCTTTTTATTTAAAGGGGTTACAGCAGGCAATGAAAGAATATAAAATAACCAACAAGAAGCATTTCATAGAATTTTTTTTGATTACTGGACGTTCTTGTCAAGCGGATTCTAACACTGCCTCCCGCCTTCAGAGTTTTTGAACAAATTTGTGATTTTTGTTCTCTGAGAGCTTTTAATGCAACAGTTTAAAGATACTCACTTCATTACTGGATCGGCACTAAACCTGCAAGGTGTCAAGGTTGTTGTATGACAATGAGCTTTTCCCTCAATAATTTTTAATTTCGCTCCTATTTTGTTATGTAGACAAAAGCTTACTATGCTCTTGGACTTCTTGCTTCTTCATTCTTCGACAACATCCTAACAAAAGAAAATATATAAAGTTTTTGAAATAATAATTATTGCAGAAAAAATCAAAACAGCCATTTTTTTTTGTTTCGCCTTGTCCAAAAAAAAAGCTTTCAGGGGTTTTTTTTTTTTGTTTTCACCAGCATATGCTTGCATATTTTCAATAAAAGCCCTTTATTGGCACTTAAAAAACAAACATACACACATATACGCACGTTTAAAATTTATCCTTTATGCCAATCACGAGGTGGACGTGTGTTTGTGAAGTGTCAGGCTCCATATACACTCGTATAACACACTCATGATACTGGCCCTTAGCTTAATCCAATCAGTAATCATGATGTTGGTGGGTAGGCAGGTAGGTACTTCTACCCCCACCAACAACATACATATAGTAATTTCTACTGTGACAATATGCAATATTCTGCACGCGATGGTCAGGAAATCGACCTTTTCCGACCAGACGACATACGACAACGACGACACGACACAGGGCATTACTATAGATTCTCTGCATCCGTGTCACGTTTTTCAACTCACTTTACATCAAAAACAGACTCATACCCATCATGCATGAGGTTCTCTCCCTTTCTATGTATGTATACACCACCAGTGTCAGTCTTTGAGTGAAAACACAACGTGCCCAATTTTTCCAACCAACCAACCTCCACCTCCTGTAGGTATACTATACAATTTTATGACGATGTGGATAAATGATTAGATTCGATGATGCAAATGAGGATAATCCGGGACTCCCTGATCTATTATTATTATTATTCCTCTCATGTGGAGGGGTTATAAGCACGACGTGAATTTGATTTGATGATGATGTTGATGCTTTTCTGCTCCTGAGAGCTGGTGGATGCTGACGATGTTTACTGACATAGATGAGTGATGATGGTTCTCTCCTCTACTCTATACTACTGCTTGGTACTTTTCACACAAAATTGATGATGGATTCACTTGCATTATGCAATTCTATATTCATTGCAGGCTACTTTCCATAAAATATTCAAAAAACTGATGGATGCAAAAAAACAACAACAACAAAATGACCCCTCCTTCTCCTTCCCTCTCCACAACTAGATTTTTGGAACATGTGTGAGAGGTTATAATTATATATTGATGCCACGTGAAGGGGCGTTGAATAATTATCTTAACCGCTTTTACTGCACAACACATGTATACTGAACCTTATACGTATGTTAGATAAAGGACCCCTATAATCTATTTTGCATTGAATTCTAAAATAAATTTCACAGGAATTTCATTTGAATTTAATTATTGTCTATTCTATTTTATGTTTTTTTTTTTTTTGGATTTTGTAACCAATGTACAGGCAAATAATCGGATTTCGTTTTAAATTCTCACATTTATTGATAGAGAAAACATATTGGGATGATTTCTGATTTTGATTTGCATCAATAAGTTACTATGAATTGGATGATTAAGGATATATACCAAGTTCATATATACGATGGTATATTTTCTAGTTGTTTTTAATTAGTTTAAATCTTGCAAATGTCAAATTCGACCATCAAAAGTTCATAGAACTTAACATTTATTTTATAATAAAAACTTTAGTAACTAAAACTGGTATCTACCTTATTTAACAAAAACGATGTTAACGCTGCTGGGCTGAGTCCAACTCAACTCAAGATACTTCATTTGAGTCAAATCAAATATATTCCCAACTCTTACTTAGATTACTTTCAAAATTTTGTTGGGATTGTTAATATTCCAACTGGAAGTGTCCCGAGTCAGGCTGTCAATATTTAGATCAAGGTCAAGTTGAGTTAGCTAAGGTGAGTTTTCTCGAGTTGAGTTGATTTAAGGCAAGCTTTATCCAACCAAGTTAATGGAGATCGACTAAGGTCAACTCGATTTAAAACAACTGATTTCAGTCAACTCAACTCAAACTGATTCTGAACTTAATACTAGACAGCCCAACATCGACTTAAAATTCAGTTGAATTATTGATTTTGAGTCGAATCAAGATAGGTTAGCTGACATAAGTTGTGTCGAGTTAAGTCGAGCTATTCACAATCATTTCAACGCAACCCAACTCAATTCAACTCACCTCAAGAAAATTCATTTTAATTGACTCAACTAAACTGGATTCAGCTCGAATAATAACCACTCAAAGTTAAAGTTTTGATAGACGATTTTGAGTCGAGTTGGCCAAGTGGTGCATAAGCTATGTCTAGTTGAGTTAAGTCCAGATACCAACCATGTCAAAATAGCACGACTCATTTCAGCTCAAGAATAATCATTTCAACCAACTAGATTCAACTGTATTCTCAATCCAGGTAGTCCATACACTCGAGTGGATTGTGTCTCGAGTTAATCTTTCTAGATTTGAGGTCAAAGTAGAATTAAGTAATTAAGCTGAGTTGTCTCAAGTTAAGATAAGTTGAGCTATATACAAACGCCACTCAACTCAACTCAACTCAACTCAAGAAAACTAATTACAGTCAATTCAACTCAACTCAAACCAGATTCTCAAACAAACAATAGCCAGCCTTCATCGGATAATATTAGCTTATCATTTCGTTTGGAAAGATTTTTAGTTGTCGGAGTGGAGAAAGGACACGATCTAGCGTTGGGATCAGTGTCGACGTGACATGAGTTGTCGAAAGTTAAGTTAACAATTCACTTCATTCAACTCAACTCAAGTCGATTCTCAACTCAGCTCTAATCCGAGAGCCAAATCCAGATAATATTGACTGAAATGAACAGTTCTCTTTACATCGAGTTGTCATCGTGAAGATGTCTCCATTTAAGTCTTTTCGAAGTTGAAGTTGGCTAAAATGAGTTGTCTGCAGTTTATAACCAACACATTACCACGCCAATGAGATCAGTGAATCAACACAAAACTTTGAAACTCAGTTTCTCATGCTGTTTACGTTTATTTTAATCAATAATTTTTCAATTAGAAAAATGATACACATACACATGGTATGATTAGTTAAGATCTAGACGTAGAAGCCGTTAAAAGAAAGTGATTCACTGTGTAACACCTTCAAACAAACAGAAATTAGGTTTGCCAGTGCATTTGAATGATATTTTTTACAATTCAACTTTTTTTGTAAGGACCACTATAAGTTGGAAGTGGTTCACTGTGCAGCACTATTAGAAAGTAGAACTTTATAAAATTCATAATGGTAGTTTTTGGTACAATTCATCAAGAAAGGAAACAGTGTTTTTGACTTGAGTTTATACAACTGAATTTGACAGTTATTGTTGTTCAATGACCTAAGTACCATTATTGTTGTTTTAGAAATCTCATTTTATTCGTTTTATTGACATTAGCTTTTAACTCTTTCCGACTATTATTATAATTTTGCCTTTCATCTTTGAAAGACAAATCTCCATGGCATACTCCATTTCAAAGTTCTACAAATGTCAAAAATAAAAAATATGTCAACTGAACATAACATAATGATTTATTATAAAAAAAAAAAAAAACAAAAACAAACAGAAGAAATGACATGAAAACTCCTTAATATCAAAAGCAAATATACGATTATATTCCACGCAAAGTCTACACCATGGGAGAAAACAATAGAAATTCTAACAACTGCTATGTGTATGTCGTCATACAAAAATAAGAGAATAAGTTAAAAACTCTAAAAAATAGAACAACAAACACAGGCCATAGGATGGTGATGGTGATGACTGACAGAAGGACATTTTTTGTGTTCGTTCTTCTGTTTAAATGGATGTTTTGTGTCTCTTTTGTACGAGAGAGTATATAAATTGCTATTATCATTGCTGTCAAACGAAAAACAATTATTATCGAAGGACGATACGAGTGCGGGATATGGGGTTGGGTTTTGGGTTGGGTTTTGAGCGTTTTTCAGGAATTGATGGCATTATTTCTGGCATTTGACACTTTATCCGCCATGATGACAGGTGAAAACCGTTATTTTGTGTATTGTGTTGTGTGTGGAGTTTATTAGATTGTGGTTTCTGTTGTGTTTACATCATCGCTCTTTTATATCCTCGCTGATCCTGATGCTTGATGAATAGCAAAATAATAAATGTTTACAACCGCAGAAGGCTGCTCTACAAAAAAAAATTTAAACAAATTCATGAGGAAGGAAGTGATAGAGAAAAAGTGGTATATACGAATTTTGACCTGTACAACAAGAGGATGTGGATTATAACCACATTTCCGGACTAACATTCATCCCTTTGTCGCTCAATTTCAAGTTAAACTTCTGCTACTGCTGCTGTTTGCTGTTGATGGTCGAGAGAGGTAAAATCATTAATTGAAATCATAATCTTCGCTTTGCGAGAAACACGAGCGGTGGTTTTACAAAACCTCTGTATAACGGATACAAAGGTAAACCCTATATAGATACAGGTAAAGGGAAAGAGATAGCAGCTATATATATATATATATAATATAATATCGATTGTACTTTAGAGTCCCCAGGACTTCCTGTGTGATGACCGCAATGAAATTCAGTTTTGCTATGCATGGAAGTAGGTACATATAGAAGAGTCCTTATGGAATCAACCGACCAACCGACCGACCAAACCAGCGACCGGTCCAGGTAGTAGGTATAAGCTGGTCCGGGGGATGTAGTTCAGGGAGGCAGGATGTTTAAATCCACCCAACCACACATGCTGGGTTATTTTTCACCAAATGCTTATATGAGGTCCTGAATATGACATATCTACTTTTGCATACATACATACGTGTGTTACTCTCCCATACACTTTTGTCTGTGTATAAAGGGATGAGATATGGTTTCGGTGAGTGGTTGTGATGATTTTTGATGATGTCGATGCCACGTTGATGATAAGGACGGTTTGGTATACCAAGGATCACACAGAAGTACAGTACTAAAGTGTCTGTATAGTATAGAGAGGTTGAATTTACATGAATATTTCTCTGTACTGAATGTGTACAAGTGTATACAGATGTTTGGGGGCACACGTGAGTGGGTGTGACGCTGCAAAGTTTTCATCATCAGTCATCAGAGGGAAGCGGTTAAAAGGATGATGATGATGCCAAGGATCTCTGTGTTTGATGAGTTTCGTTCAGACGTGACACTTGATGAATACTTTATGAATATTATCAAAGAGTTTCTCTGAAGATTTAAAACAGAAACTTATGTACGTTTTACTATGCATCGTATACTTACTACGTAGGTATGTATAATACATTTGTGTATTCTGGATGCAATGAAGTTATTACATACATATAGACGTATGTAGTATAAATGTGTTTGATGACATGGAACCTGTGACCTATTGCAGTCATGTGTTAATGGCCAGATGTAATGAATGCGGGTATTTTAAACTTGGTAGTTTTTTTTTAAGAGCCTTAAAGTCAGCTTTATATCCGACATAATATTTTAATGTAGATTACTTTGTCTATTATTAGAAAACAGATTACAAGAGTCTGAAGGAAAAACTTGAACAAAATGTCATGTTTCAACAGTTTGGTAAAGTAGAATTTGGGACGTCAAGATAATTCTTGCCCTTGAAAATCTGTTGCTGGATTTTTGGAAGTAAATGAGAAAGGCAAGATCTTCTGATTCCAACTTTATATACTCATATCAAGGAAAGGAGTGAAATTTTATAGCAGGTGAGAACAAACATCCAAAGTCTGGCTTAAATGGCATATTTTTCTGCAGAAGATGAAATAAATCAATCAGAATTTTTTGAAGCACTTCTTTGTGGTGTTTCAACTTTTAGAAACCAATTTGAACTGCTGACAAAGAAATGTTTTCGGAAGTATTACCGTTCGATCTAATAATAGAAGCAGTAGAACGGAAGCTTTAGGAAGACTGATTGTTTCCAGCCCAAATACAGATTACCAACATTGTGATGAAAGGAGGCAATTTTCTCTAGAATAGAGTAACAATAACACCATTTCTTCAAAATGTTTCTTAGCTGGGAAATGAGTAGACTCAATAACCAAAAGCTTGTTGCGATTTTAGGTTGCGTTTAGTCTTAGATTTGTTGCTTCGTTTGCCCTGGGAGATGTGGATGTAGTTCTGTCTATATTAAAAACGAGCTTTTGCCCCTGGAAGTTGGAGTCAATTATAACCCGATCCAAACTAGAATATTTATTGTACGTGGAGATTTGGTCAAGATGATTTCGTTTTACATCACCAATAGCTTCCGTTTGAAAACCGTTAAGGAAAAATTTTATCAGAAGATATCCGATTGGCAGTACTAAAAAGTTTTCACATCTATTTCTGGTAGCAAATATCGATAACCATTAAGACCAATAACCAACAAGAAATAAATAGCTTTGGAAGAAGAGAGTGACCTAGCATCGCAACATGTTCAGTGCATACTAATAATAGTAAGGTTAACAGCTAAGAATTCCAGCAAAGGCTACCCATTTGAGGAAGAGACTTGCATATCGCGTCTTCTGTTGGACAAACTTGCTTTTAGGCTCTGCGTTGCTGAGAGGGAGTTGGGGCGTGAGATAGTAGCTCTCTGTGTGACAGGACTTTTATTGGACTTTATTCTACCCCTAAACATAACATTCCATTACCAAATCCACGCCGGAATCTGCCATTTCTATCAATGTTTCTATAAGCATTCTATAAGTTTTCTATAAATTGCATTATAAGAAGAATTGTGTTCATGTGTTCACTGTAACCCATAAGAATTACCACATGATTAGAAATTCACCTTTTTTACTCCTAGAAGTCTTAAAGAAATCTTATATGAATACGTTAAATGATGATTAGAAACCTCTTACGATAACTTATCATAAAAGTAAAACTTTTCGTTGAGAAATTGCAAAAGATAAGTAGAATGAAGTTTGAATTGAATTTTAAAAATATTTCACTTTCACTCCCATAGGACACAAATAAATGAGAAAAAATCGTCTTTTCTAATCCCAGGATTATTATACGAAGCTTGCATGAGTTAAATACATAAAAGCTAATTGATAAAGTAAGCTAATTGATAAAGTAAGCTAAATTAACGACGAAACGGCCTTGAAATGTGTACTTTTGTTTATTTTATTTTACTCTCGACTTATATTTTACTATCCTTTAGGGGTATTTTTTAAATACCATTCAAGTCAATTTCATAAATTTCAATTTTCATAAAGAAGAAGAAACAAACATCTTAAATATAAATAAAATACTCAAGTAAATAAAGTGCAGAAAATAGAAAATAACCAACTTCGACAAACGTAAATTTCAATTAGTCTTAAAGCACGACGATGACCGACTCTCCTTTCCTCCACCCAATCCCCGTGTTTTTTTTTTTGTCTCAATGTTTTTTTTTTGTCTCAATAAACAATTCTATTTTATTTAGCTTTTTACTTACTCTAGCGTTTATTTTTTTCTTCTTCTTCTATAATTTCAAGAATTTCTCCCCTTGATTAGAAGAATCGTCCACAAGTTTTGGTCGTCATTGTGCAGTCATACCGCCGCGCGCCACCATAACCAAAGTCGTCGGCATCGTGTCGTTACTAAACGACGCTGTGGTCACTTATTTTAACCCTTCCCCAATTCTTCTTTCAAATAGAGATGGGTTGGTGGTGGGTTTGAGTGCGGCTTCTTTGGTAGCATTTTTAACAAAAAAAAAAAAACGACCAATTCCTTTTCCCTGAATTAAAGTATCCATTACGTAACCAACATTCCATGGAAAATAAGTGTAAAACTATAGACAACATGGAGGGTTAAAAAAGAATGCTTACTCGAGTCTAGAGCATGCTTCTTCCTAGTGTCTATGTCTGAGGTAGCTATCTACAAACTCGTATAAATATAAAATTCTATCGTCTGGGTTTTTGGTTGGAAATATAAACTAGAATTAGGTGCGTCGTAGTAATTTTATTTCTAAGGATTGGCATCGAGACTCATTTAGTTCTATAATAATTTACTCTTCTTTCCATTTCTATAAGGGTTGGTCACACACCCCAAACAAACCAACACCCAACCAACATCCTTGTAGAGCTTAGCTAGGTTATACAGGTATAGCACCTGAAAGGTGTGGTCGCATACTTCTTGTTTAGTTAAATTAAGTGCTTTGAAAAGTAACCAGTACCCAGTTAGCCTTGATGCTTTTAATTGGATAAACAATAAGTAAATCTTTTGACAAAAGGTTTGACACACACAACTAATATCTTGAGAGCGACACACAGACACAATGAAGCAAAGTGGTTAAAACACTTGAGGAGAAAACAATGATAAATGATGTAGGTTCTTTTATGTCTCCGTTTTTATCCTTCCAGGTGATGATGAACGAGGAGGGACTTTTCTGTAGACATCAGATCGTATACCTACGCTTTTTCTTGAGATATGAACAGTTTTTTGACATTTACAAATGTCAGTTTTAATAATTTGCTTTATGGTTGTTTAAATCTAATAATTTATTTAAGGAAATGAGTTGGATTTTAATCCCATTCATGTGTCACTTAGATAAGAGGACAAGATTGTGTGTTTTTTTTTAAAAGGGCATTAAAGTCCTCATCATTGTCGTTGAAGGCGATTTTAATTTTGTTTATTGTCAAAGTCACTTTGACATTTCCTTAGACTGGAACATTTGGTCTAAAGGTCATTGGGTTCTTCTAAAAAGTGATCAATAATATAGCTGTTTTTTTTAAAGATTTATTAAGGACCTCTTATTAAGGATTTCTGAAAGGAACTTTTGCTTTTACCGTCAAAGCTAGGAGAAATGACCGAAAGTCGCTAGGAGAAATGGACCACTATAGCCTCTTAGACGTATATTGGGATCAATAAGTATTAAATAAATTTATACTTAATCAAACCTGCAACCATTTTTAAGCCCCAACCTAATGCAGATGTGGTTTTGTTCTTTTACAAAAGTCATACAAAATTGTGTCATCTTAAGCTGATTGGGTTTTTTTTTCTTGCATTTCTTGAGATGAGTTCTTTATAAACTTACCTGGAAAGAGACAAAGAAAGAAAAAAAAAAGAATTAGAAATCAAATTTTATTATTTTCTGCAAAATCTTAAAAGTACGAGTAAGTAGGTAAATTGCATTGAGGGAGAAATATTTTTTTTCTCTGTTAAAAGATTATAATCTTTTAATTAATAAAACAAGTTATGGATAGAAAAAGAAAAAACGAGTAAAGAAGAAAAAAAAAACAAAAGATATCTGACTTTATGATTTCAAAAGGAATAAAAAGAATTAGTGTCATCCAAACCATAGTAAAGAGAAAAAGAAATGACGATTATCAGATAAATTTTGAATGAACTTACATACTTTATAAGTTCATTATAAATGTTTTATTATTTAATTAGAAAAATTATAAAAAAAAAGAAAGAAAATGGAGAGCGAAGAATCTCTTGCAACACCAGTATATTTTTATCTTAATTAGACATTATTTTTTCTGCTCTGTAAAGGGTAAATATTCGTTTTATATGGAATGTCCTTTGGAATTTAATAAATTTATATTTTCGTTTTCGTTAGTATAGTGGAAAAAGACTTAAAAATACTGAAATTGTTTTTAGAGAAAATAAGGAAAAAGTAATTGCAGTTTTTAGATTTTTGCAATTTTCCAACTATAAACACATTTTGTTCATTAACACTATTTTCTGCAAAATTATTATAATTTGTTATAAAATTCAAAAATCTATTTTTTTCTGCGTTAAACAAACTATTAAAATTAAAAATCGAGCAAAACATTGCTATCTAAAGTAGACCTCGTAGTGAAAAAAATTTAATGGAAGAATTGTAGGTGGTAAAAGATCTAGAACTTTTGTTTAGTTAATTTTTCTATATAACCTCAAAAATATTGTGAAAAATACCAAAAACTATTTTTCTGTTTTTTACTTTTTATCTATCTTCAAAAATAGTTAGATTTTAGTGAAACTTTAAAAAACGCTATTTTGAATATCCACCCCAATTTTTCGCCCAATCTGTTGGTGATTTTTCTACGTTCATATACCATTTGACCTAATTTTTCCGACCATCCATATCCTCCTTATGAATTCTTTGTTTTTCAAAAAACTATTGGCACTGTTCTTATATATCTAGGCAAGGGAATTATTATAGTACCTTACTAGTGCATTGTTAACAGAAATAAAAAGAAAAACTAAAAAAGTACTAAATTTTGGGACAAAAAAAAAACCTTCGAGAATTGCAAAAATTCTTCTTTTATCAATTTTCATCTTTTTTATCAATCTTTGATCATTTATTCCTTCCTTTTATATAAAGAAACTTCAACTTCAGTCAACATTATTGCAAGGGTTCAAAACTAACTATATATTAACATTTTCAAAAATGAAAGTTAAAGAATAAAATTCTCTTTATTTTTTAATATTTTTTCCATGTATCTGTTGTATGTGTACATTTTTATATGATCGTTCAATATGCTCCACTGAAATATATGCATTTCGGATTTTTCCTATAAAAATGCTAATTTCATATTTTATTTTTATTCCATGTCTATCCAAGTATATTCATATTTCTTCTCATGTGAATAGAGTATACCATATGATGTGAGTGAGTGTGTGTGTTGCTGATGTTCCTTTTATATTTGAATTTTACTTTGGCCTTTTTTTTAACCTAAATATATGTGTGGGGATTTAAGTGATGTACGTGTAGTATCCACATAACAGAGAGAGAGCAATTTCATATCAATATTGCATCATTAGAAATACATCAGTGAACGCTTTTTCATATATTTTGCCGGATAATGTATAGGTAAACACATATATAGTATAGCTATTATCTACCTTCCGTTTTTGTTATTCAATTTTATCCAGTCAAATGTTAGAAAGAGCAGATTTTCAATTTTTCTTTAAGTTTTTTTTTTTTTTTTTTTATGTGTATTTCTGACTGTGAACTTGATTTTGATAAAAATAGGATGATAAAACAAGGATAAGAAGAATACACTAACATATGGGTGCTAGTAAGAGTTGTTTTTTTTAAGGACATGGGTTTATATAAAAGCTTTACAATTTTGTTTCAAAAAATAACGATACGAGTTTGAATTAAAAATTAAGAAAAAAATTACAATACATTTATTTAAGTAAAATAAAGGTAAGAAGGACCTTTATTGTAAGAAAAAATCAGTGAAAAAGGTTGTCAGATGCAACAAAATAAAAAAAAAAAATGCGACTACACCATGTGAAGATTTTATAAAATTATCTATACAAATATTTCAACAAAAAGAAATACTCGTACCTATTAGCTTCAATTTTAATAAGAGACTTTCCTTAATATTGCTTGTAGCAGAAATATACAAATCGAGTAAGCTAATTTAGGGCCAGAAAAACCTGAGTAAACTTCGTTTTTTTTTTTATTAATTAATGAATGAATCTTCTACAAATCTTCTTTTTACTTTCGATATGGGTACCATTATCAAGTTATGCATTTGTACAAAAAAAAAGTTGAGATAACAATCAAACATGACAATACGATGATAGACAATGAGAAAAAAGTGGGTCCGACAATTCTGTCTGTCTGTTTATCTGTCTGTATGTATCAGAGACCACAGCCTAAACTGGTGGATCGATTTACTTCAAACTTGGTATGTGGCGTTTTTTGGAGAATATCCCCAGACGTTTTTTTTTAATTTTTTTTTGGACCCCAAATAACGGTACCTGTCATATACTGGTTTTAGAAAAACTAATTTTTCTCAAAAACGGTGCCTACGATTTTGATTAAAAAAATCATGGTCATTTCTTTAGGTAAGGTCTATCTTTAAGTGAGAACCATTTTTTTTCAAAAACCGTTATTAGCGGTACCTGCCATAGAACCGTTTTTTTAAATTCTGATTTTCTCCTTCATGACTCAATCAATTTCAACCATTTTTTTACATGGATGCTTTTAAGTTGCCGTAATAATATTTGACAAAAAAGTTTCGAAAATTATTTTTTTGGATTTAAAAAATTATTATTAAGTTGTTTACCAATAGAAAAAATACATTATTACCTATCAGGATGTGAACTTGTTAAAATAGCATTTCGGCTCTTGACATCTACATGCCTATACCTACATAAACAAACACCTATGTATGAATGTGTATGTATCTCCTGCTATTTTTTTCCTAATTAAATACTTAACTACAAATTTCGCTTAAAGCTAAAAATAAGTTATCGACGACTATTTAATATTTTCTGTTTTTTTTTTTTTTGTTGCTTTTGTCAAACTAAAAGTATTTTATGATTTTAAAAGCCCTATGGGAAAAAATATTTCTGGCAACTTACCAAATTTGTCTTCATATTTTTTTTTTATTATTAATACACCTGACATTTTTCATGAAATTGTTGATTGACATATTGGATCATTTGCATGACAAACCCGACATGAAAAGCTGACATACATACATTCATATTTGATTTCCTTTTTCTTTTAATTTAAAAGATGGTGTAAGAATAAATTTGAAGGTTTTTTAAACGAAAAGAACTCATTTCTATATAATTTGTATGTTTTTTTTTTTTTTTTTAAATAAATTTGTTTTCCTTCAAACTATCAATAAGATATTAAAAAAGCAGGAAAATATGTACAATTGATTGAGAGGAATATTCTAGAAAGTGTCATATCATTCTGGGATTTAAATTAAAATTATTAAAATTATTTCGAAAAAATATATGAAAAAAACTAAATATCCTTTTTTTTAAAATAAATAGGATTTTGTTAAATGGATTCCCAAATAATGATAACCTGTGTAAAATGTATAGTCATGGAATAAATTGAATATCACTGAATTGAATGAATTTGTTTTTTTTTTAATTTCTTTTTTTTTAACTCCTTGCTTTTGAAATCTGAGATCGACATTTTTAGCAAAAGCATCTTTGTTACATTTCCTTTCATTTGATACCTCATTCTTTAAAATCGAAAGGGAATTGCTGAAATTAGGGCCTATAATATAATCTATTATCGAAGTGGGTCACCATGGCGTATACGTAACTTTTTTTTCTATTGATGAACATTAAAAAATAAAATTATATCGCTGACCAATTAATAGAATTAATTGAATTTAAAGGTCAATTTATTCACCTTTTGAATAGGCAGAATTTTTCAGTCGAAATTCTTAACTATAAAAAGCTTAGTTCGTGGTGACAAAAAGTATGTAGGATACATGGACAAAAATAATCGCACGTAGGTAATTTAAAAATATATGTTTTGCTAATGCTTGGGTTTTCTGTCAGTTATGTAAAACTGTGTTTTGTTTGTCTTAAAGTCTTATTTATAACATATAAGTGCACGAGATGGACGTCAAAAAAAAATTTCTAGAAATCAAATTCAATGGAAATTTAAACGCAACTCACACTTAAATTTGATTCATGCAAATAAATACCAATCGTACTTATGAATGTTATATTTCAACACCAATTAAATTAATAACACAAAATATAAAAGTTATTCCTCTATTCTATACTTTTGCAGCAGAGTTTTAGTTTTTTGTTCATTTGGTTTTAAGCCATATCACAATTGCTTAGGTAGTATAATCGTCCGGCATTAAAATGCAATTAAAAATTTGAAGCACTTTTGTTCACACATTCAAACGCACTCAGTAAATTTGTATTGTTTTCAGAAAATATGTATATGTATTTATGCTAATGTATAGGAATACATGTAGGTGATTTTATTTTTGTAGTGATGTTGTTTCAGACAGCACAATATGGGTGTTTTGTTTTTTTGAAACACATTCCGAATCACTGTATTAAGGTTGTTTTTTTCGGATTTTCGTTTTTGATTTGGCGGAATATGAAAAACTCTAATGGGACATAGATACATTCGTCAAAAAGATGTCTCTACGACTTTTATTTACAAATTACCGAACTGTCGACCTAGGTTCTATATTTTCGAAAACAAATAAGAGATTCTGTGTGAGTTAAGTCAATTCCAAGCTGCTGATATTTCATTCTAGTAGTTGATAAGTTTTTTTTTTTAAGTGAAACCAAATCAAATGACACGCAGTGTATTTACACGACGTGACTGGTGAATATGTTTCTGAATCAGTTCGTATATCTATGCGGTTCGAATGCAAAAAGTAATAGTCAACATTATCATTACAAAGTACCAACCAACTTTCCATGGTTGATGGTGGTGTTGTATATGTGCAGTGTGCATGCATTTTTTTGTATACCAATTTCATATGATTGTAAGCTTTGAACAGGACACACTACTCTATTCCTTATACATTTAGTCCCTCTGTTTCTGTATGACCTTTAGCTGAGGTTTAGCCAAATTATTGGCCAGGGTGTGGTCGTGGAGTGGTAGTTAACTCTCGAATCAACAATATGTCCAAATCATGCTTCCCATACCCCAAAATCAGATATTGTAACTAACTGTTTCAGGTCTACAATATCAATATATATGTGCATTTAGTACGTGTGCAAGGACCAATAGTCGGCATTGGCATGGTATTAATGTTTAATTAGAGTGTTTACTTTCCTATAATAATGGCTTTAAATTGGTGTTATTTTTTTTTTGTTTTTGTTTTTTTGAATCGGGCCCCCCAACAACAACAACACAGCGCAGCAGGCGCCTATATTTTGAATTTAATTTTGAAAACACATTTGTATAATGGCATTCCTAATAGGTTTTTGTATTTCAATGCGGTTTCAGTTTATTATATTTAATTAAAAGAAAATAAATTGTTTATAGACTTTAGCTATAAATTCGTTTTAATGGGTGTGAATTAGAATTTTAAAAATTATTTATGATTTTAACGGAATGAAGTGAATTTATTGGCACTTTTATATGTTAGAAAGATTATTGTTATTATTATTTATTTTTTTTTAAAGAATTATTTAAGAGTACCAGGATGGAGTTTCATTTCTAAAGCCGCACTTCACAAATGTACAATTGATTTATCTAACTTGTTTATGTCAAAATATTTGGTATTCATTCAAGAAGAAATATGATTAAGTACAAATGGCAACCATTCATTTAAGCTCAATGCGACCACTCTAGACTTGACTATGAACCTTAGAAATTTAAAAACAAATCACAAGTTGCATATTTTGACTTACAAAGTTCTGACATTTTTCACCAATAATACTTCATTTGACCAATGGGGAGGGTACTGTCAGATTACTTATCTCATAAGGTTAGATATTTAAATTGGTGCCATATGTAAGATAATTTGATGCTGAAAATGAACACATAGGGTTGCCACTTTTAAAATGGGTGCATCAACGTGACAATCCTTTCTGAACGAAAATAAAGCAACATAATTTTATCGATCATATAACTTTTTTGTTTATTAAATAAGAGAAATATTAATTAGGCCGAAAAAATAAACTAAGAACACTAATTTCAACACATCAAATCTCTTAGCTTGGGGCACTCTGCTATCTAATTAAAGTCTGGAAGTATACGGCAACCCTATTTGAATGCATACAAAACACTCGTTTTTCAGTCAAAATTAACCATATTTAACAGAGTTAAAAGCTAAAATACACATTAAACATAAAAAACGAGTGTGCTAAGATTTTTATTGCATGAAAATAGGGTTGCTGTATACCTAGCCTCATTTCAGAGATGGCACTCTACAATTTTTTTTGATAGAAGAGAGCTCAAGCTAAGATTTGATATGTATGTATGGTATGGTAGATTTTTAATGAAAAACGAGTGTCTTTAATATTTGGCTGCATTCAAATAGGGTCACCGTGTTCTTGGCTTCATTTTAGAGATGGCAACCGACATATTTTAGATAGAAAATAGTTCAGGCCAAAAGATGGTGTTTATTTAAGCTTTTCAAGTCAACCAAAATTTAATATTTTTTTTTTTTTTTTGGTTAAAATAAGACTTATTTGAGAGCGTTTTTTCAATTGAACAGGGTTACCACATTCTCTACTTTGCACTGATGAATTAATTTTTTTTTTAAATTTTACATATCATTTTCTCTAATCCCATTAGTACAGTATCCCGACAAAAAACGCTGCTTACAACTACCTCTCAAGAAAGGACAATTCGTTACTAATTCTTCTAATTTATTGAAATTAAATTAATTAAAAAGTGCAATTTCAGAATGGATTTTTTTTGTTTGCTTTTAATGGGAAACTTTATTTAAGTTCTAATACTTATATAAAATTTTAGTACACTGCACTGCGGGAGGAACTTTTCCCATTGTTAGCCTCATAAAAATTTAATATTAAAATTCCAAAGATAAAGCCAAACAAAAAAAAATTAACAAAGTGTTATATTAAATACTGAGTGATAAATACTTAATTTAATTCGATAAAAAAACCTATATCGCACTGCACCAAAAAACTTTGCAGTCCAACATTACTGCATAAGTATTTTAAAGCATAAATCGAAAAAAAACTAAGGTATGTTTAAATAAAAAAAAAAAAATAATAATAATAAAAAACATCCCACAACTTTTATAAAATGAGTCCTCATTAAAACACATTTGCAATTCATTGTACAGAATAAATAAAATCAAAGAATTGGAACATGTTTCACAAGCCGCATCGTTTCGAGTAGCGAGAGCAACCACTTTCATGTTTGTATACACCACCTCCTCACCCTCTTTATCAGAGAAAAAAAAACTTTTGAGATTCGTATGATGTGTGATACTGATGCACTGCACACTTGTGGCCTCTTTTACTGTGCAATATATCTCTCATCGATGAGCATACACTCCGAGTCGCTAAATTTATTTTTTTTTTCTTTTATAACGAACTTTTCGATAGAAAAAAAAAATAAAGAAACCACATTTTCAATGGAGGTATTAAACTTCTATTCCATTAAAATGAAAATTCAATTCCTGAAATTATTATAAAAGATGTTGTACATGACGATATTGCGAAAATAAATTTAGAAAATGTTTCTAACTAAGTGACACGGAGTGTTCGGATAGACACTTAAATCATCCGACCAGGTATTGAGAATTAAAATTTTTAAACAAAATTTGAATCAAAACTTTTAGTTTTTTTTTTTTTATATTAAATTTTCACTCTGCATAGCTGTATTCTGTCCGTCCGTGGAATTTTATTCTTGGAATGATTTAATTGGACACTTGAATTTTTATTTGTTCAATTCGGTCGAAATACCTATTTCTCTGTGTTTATTTTGAATGAGAATGCGTCTATCATCATCAGAACGATAGCAGCAACAGGCGAATGTATAATTTTTTTGTTCAAGTTTATTTGGTCCTCAAAATAAAATAAAAATTGTTTCATGAAAATCTTTAATTGTGCCAGAATTACTATTAAAATAATTGTGCAACATATTTTTCCTCTTCGATAGCCAACTAGGTACTTGTATCTGTCTGTATGACTGAATTCTATAGCATTTTAGACTAAAGTGGAAGGAAAATGAAACAAAAACAAAACCATCGCTGCCACTCTACAATATAAAAAAAGGATTTTATTCATTTATTATTATTTTAAGTTTTATATTTTTTTCTCTAGAATTTTATGTACATTGATGGTGCCAATAAAAGAGAGATAAATTAATTAATTAATAATAAAAATGAGATATATTGAGTTGGTGAGCTTTTTTAAATGTGGAATTCACAATGAGCTTGCTGTTGGCTATTAAACAGTACAGTGTCGGATTAACAATGGGACATCCTGGGTTTAAATAATGAACTAACGGCAAGAAAGGAAGTCGAAATCAAAGACGTTTTTTATATTCTTATTATATTTTGATTTTCTAGTATAGAATTTCTTACTAATGGACATAATAAAAAAATGTCAGTGATGAATAAAATAAATAGATGAGGCCCGAGGATTCAACCTTTGGTACCTTAGAAGCTCATCATCCAGGCATTTGATCATATTGCAGACAATGGGCGGATACCATACCCCCTGAATGGAAAATCCTAAATTTTCGATTTATATGTTTATATGCATCAGAAAACCAACCCTTTTGTAAAATTTAAAGAATCTACGATTCATTATACCAATTTAGATAGAGTTAGATGATCTATCACAGAGTGAGTCAGTCAGTTACAGTTTTTGCAATTTTTGAAGGCCTGTATTTTATAAACTGCTCATGCAAAGTGGATGAAATTTGACCAGTAAAAACAATAGATGAACAAATCGCTATACTTTTCCTATTATTACTCCCGTATTAATAAATGACAAATAACGACGAATTAGCACTAATTTTACCCATCGAATATATTTTAAGAAATAAAATCAAACGAATACGTTGTTTATCCTTGTTTTAACAACATGTGTGTGTTAATGAGCGGATAAGTGTGATTTTCTTATTAACAAAGAAGTATGTACATATATGAAAATAATATTTGTACAAAGGTTTTTGATACAAATTTTATAATGACTGAACGTTTTTTATCGGTTTAATAAAATAACTATTTTTAATTCTAAAAATAACTCAATTTAAAACTTTTATCACTCTTAAATTGCATTTTTTATCTTTTGAAAACTAAAAAATAATATACATTCAGTTTGTCTATATCAGCCTAAACTTAACTCAACCAAATCCTGATCAAATTGAACTGACAACCCTTCTTATGGTATATGCCAAAAGAATTTCACTTCACATGGCAAAGGTAAAGTTTTTTTTTAAATAAATAAATAAAAAAAAAAATCTCACAAGACATTTCTTAAAACAAATCTAAAAACAATCTGACATCCTTCTAACTGCTTAAACTTTTGATGTCAACTTAAATAAATAAAAAAAAAAATAAAATAAAATAAAAATCTATTCCAATTGGATAAAAATATATTTCCGTTATCTCATATATAGACACATGAGTCAAGTACATTTATGTGTATACCTTCATCTATACGAAATAAAAGCTAAGTGCAGTTATTTTTTTTTTTTTTTTGTTTTATTTGTTTCAAATGGAGCACGATATGTCAATCGCTTGGCAAGGACATCCAAAGAGGAGACTCTTGTTCTCTCAAAATGGATACAAGAAGAAACTAAATAGACACTAGAAAAAATAGAAAAAAAACCTCTGTAAAGAAGTTATCCTTTTAACGGCAACTATACCTACTGAAGCTAACACGATTACATGTTACATGCACTCGATTAATTCCTTCAAGTGTAACAAGGTGAAACATTTATAGGACCAACCAATGCACTCTGGAATTGATTTTTTGTTTTTTTTTTTCGATATTCCTATCCTTTTTCTCTGACTATTTATCCATACTTGCTTGAGTGCTAATAATCTCTTTATGTTTGAACACTAATATGCATTTTTGTTCCTACCACTCCCCATATCCTTCTGAAACAAAACAAAATAAAAGAAACAGTAGCATCCACTTGCACCGTCAATAGTGCTATGTAAATAACTTGTCCTGAAAGAATAAAAAAAAAAATCTAAAGAAACTAAAAAAAAAATTTGAAGAGAATCCTTAAAACGAATTCAAATGAAAGCACAATATTCACTTCACTCGCGCGACATCCTTGTGTCATTGAATAACTGTATGTAGGAATATGTTTTGCATTTTGCTTTTGCAGTGTGCTTATGTTAATTTCTAAGAGTAGGCTACAACGACGACGACACGATATACGAGGGGGAATTCAACGGGCGGGCGGGCGTTTTCTGGGTTTTCTGTTGGCATTCAAGCATGCAAAATGCATCACATTTATGCAACGTTTAAGTCGCGAAAAATGATTGTAGTAGAATGGCGTCGACGAGCTAAAAGGATAAAATGCTCGATGGGTTAGAAGAAAAACCTGTGTGGTGGTGATGGTGATGGGTAACGGTGCAAGAAAAGTTGATGGCGCATATATAGTATTTCCTTTTTCCATTATCTTCCTACTGATGGCCTGGCCTACCACCCTCTCTCACATCACAACACAAAAATGAAGCTTTCAAGTGCTTATGCAGATGCAGAAAACCTGCTGCATATTAAAGATGTCATATCTCTCCTAGCACACAAAAACTGTTTTTTTTTTTTTTAGTTTAAATGGGTGAAAGATACAACGAAGACGACTGACGACGAAGGAGCAAGCACAGCAAGCTACATACATAATATTGCTTAACTAAGTTGACCTATTTTTGAGTGGTTTTATAATATATGAATATATATGGTAGGTTTGTCTTTTAGCCTTGGCAGTTGTGAGAATGGCAAAGGTGGTGCTGGAATGGCATGTGTCTTTTTAAGTGGAAAAGGGTTCTTTATAGTTTTATGATTGTTTGCTTACCTATTATATTTTAAGTTATTTCTAGATGTCGGAAGATTATCTCTTTAACCCCAACAACGCATATTATACATTTTTATTCCTTTCAAATATTTTTTAATAGCAAAAATGTACCTAAGTTTAAAATATTTTCAAGGAATTTACGATTTCCAAATACATTAGTACTTTAAGAGGAAATTATTATAAAACATCAGCAATCTCGGTTTTTAACTATCAAAAAACAATTTTAATTTTTTTTTTTTTTTGAGAAAATGCTTTTTTTGAGATTACGTTACATATTTTCTCCACTGCACAGGTGGGTCTTTATTTTCCGACGACAAAAGCAGCAAATTTTTTTTATAGTACGTATGTACCGTTATGTGTGATACATACATCAAATTAAAGGTAATTTTAGTGTTAAAGATAAATAATAATTTTACATGGTTTCGGTTAAAAGTTATGATATGTCGTAGCGGGTTGGTTACGTTTGCCCGCCGAACAAAATCCCGCCGATCAAAATCTCGTAATACGAAATCCCTCCATATAAATACTAAATTTCGTTAGGGCTGTATTTCATATGAAATAGGTCACTCGATTTCATGAATATCAATTGAAATAAAGTTTCCTACTATTTTTTTTGAAAACAGTGCTGGGCTATAACTGATTTCAGTGACTCGAATCGAAGAGAATCAGTTGGAACAAAGCAATAAAATTTGTCGTTCAAATAAAAGTATATAAACTTTTGAATTTTGTCAAAATTTCTTCAGTATCGATTAGGACTTCCTTCAAGCAAGTTGATTTTATAAATTTTTTTTTGTATAAACAGAATTTGATGTTCAATTAAAATATATAAATATTTGAATTTTTGGAATTTTCTTTATATTCATATAAGATTTCGTCGAAGGAGTTCGGCCTATTTAAATCTTCTGTTCTTCTTAAAATTTTATTTTTTTTTTTAGGAGATTTGACTTTAATTCATTAAAGGACATTGACTCGCTGCCGTTTTTTTGCTGTTGGGTTTTCTTCTTTATGAAATAGGTTAGTGTTAATTTATGATTACATTCGTGTTGTTGGTGTTTTAATAAATTTGCATATTTACTCTTGTAAATCACTCATGGATTCTGTAACGCTCTGGAGTTTTCTTGGCAATGTGAGGCTTGTTTTGAAAATAATCAGCGAATAACAGAATAGTTGACAAAATTCGCGCGATTTTTACAACTATTCTGCAGTTCCCTGACGATTTTCAAAGCAATCCTTTTATTGTTTTATTATTATATAAAACTAGTTTTGCCACATGTCAATAATATGGGCGTTAATATTAAGAATAAAAATCCTTTGTTGAAAACTATTCCAGTAACCTTGACTTTTCGTAGGAAGGAGACCTTGCGTCAAATCCGGTTGTTCTGATTTGTTCCTGAGTTGTTTATGATGTTCAGCCGATGTTAAATCCAATTATTCGAACTCGAGCGCCGAACGCAACATTGTTAAAAAAAACAGCGATTTTGCAGTAAATGCCATTTTTAGCTATAAAGGTCTAGTTTTACAGTTCCAACCTTACAAAATTTTCTTTAATTTATACCCATTCTGTAGATTCAACAGTTTTCAAGATACAGCTATTAACAAAATTGCAAAATTAATTATCGGTTAAGTAGATCTCCAAGTTAATGATGTTTTATCGACTAGACCAGGTATAATTTTTCTCTTTCTCTTATAAAATTTACTGCACTAAAAAACAAAAATTAAAGGGATTAAAGCACCTTTAAGGTTGATACACAATAATTTATGTAGGTAGGTTAGGTACTAAAAAAAAAGTACATCAAATCATCATTCCTGCTTTTGATACCATCAGAAAATAAAAAAAAAACACCCACACAACTTTAAATCGTTTAAACTTAGATCAAAATCACATACTTGATGAAAACAAAAAAAGACGCATAAAATAGAACGCACATATCTTCTATTTATGGCTGGATCCTATGAGAGGGATATTGTCGTCGTTTATTCTATACAGCTTGATGTTTGTATGTATTATGTATATGTTCTGTGCGGTCTTGAGGTTATTTGGTTTCCTTTCAGTTATATAGAGCCAAATGAATGTCTAAAGTAAAAGGACTAACGTTTGATGCGGTCGGCTACTCCATCACTCATTGAGATTGTATATGTGTGTGGCTTTGTGTTTTATAGTAAAAGGGTTTGTGTTGTTTTTTTTTACAAAATTTGTTTTTTTTTCGGAATAATTTTTTGCCATGTCTTTTCCTGCGTCCTTGTTCCCAACGACCAACGACGACGACGACGACGTGTCGTTGTCAGCGGCATCGTCGTCATTCGCCTTAAGGGAGTATTTTATCCTGCGGGTCAGTTTATATCCTTGTTTTTAGTGTCAACACAATTCGTATGGTAAAAATAAAAAAAAAAAAAAATCCATATATATTTAGAGCTGAATAAGAAAGGTATATATTTTCATTCACTCACTACTTCCCTTGTGTATACTTTAAGGTAAATTGCTTTTTTATATTATTTTATGAGTTTTTGCTGTTTTTATTCCTTTTTTGGGTGGGATATACCTATAGCTTCTATAACACCACCACTTTATGTAAAATGCTTGCAAAAAGTAAAAAAGATGGAAAGCCCTTTTTTTCTTTTTTTGGTTAGGTTTTGGTTGCATATGGAGGACTGGGCGTCATAACAAAAATTTTCAGCAAAAAATGAAATTACTTTCAAAAAAGTGTCTGTCTAGAATGTATCACTTGTCTTTTATAATAGTAATCTCTTTGATTTTTTAGAAATAAATCGGTTCTAGATGAATCATTGTCTGGAATATTTCGTATAAGCTTTTATGAACTTTCCTATTCTTGTATTGAATATAAATAACAGGCTTGTTTTTGTTTCCATAAATGTTTTAATAATAATAATTTTAACAATAAAGACGCAAATAACATTGTGTGACTCCGAAAATCTGGATTATAATTTGCTTGGTATTTAGTTGGATTTGAAGTTGGGTGCATTGCCTGCCAGTAATTTAGATCTCGTTATTTTCAATTTTTTAAAAAACTAAGACTTTTTAGCATCTGGTTTTCTGTATTCAGCTACAAATTGATAGGAACATATAAAACTTAAAACCAAAAGGGTGCGAAAGGGTAAGTGTGAAACCATAGATCATAGTTTATGGTCAAAAACTACACCTTCATAGCTTAAAATGCCATTAACTAAGGAAAAAGGCGCAAAAAAACACAGTTTTATGCATTATTACCAATGTTGCGTTCGGGGCTCGAGGTCCAAAAATTTAATTTAACATCGGCTTAACATTATTAACAACTCAGCAAAAAATTATAACTACCGGATCTGACGCAAGGTCTTCTTCCTACGAAATGAAAATGTAACTGGACTACATATTTGTTAAAAATATAACACAAATATTAATCTTAATTTAAATTCAATTATCAAATTTATTTTTATTAAATTTTACGTGATCTACTTAAATTCTCATCAACTTACATTAGACAACCTGATAATCTGATACTGAAATTTCGGATTAAATCTATTTCACGTCTAACTGGTGGTTATGAATATGAAATAATCTTCTTAACTTATCGTTAACTACCAATAGAATGGTTTTTGTCGATAGAAATAAATACAATTTCAGAATTTGACCAGGTTAGTTCTTTAAAACTTGCTAAATCCACAATTAACTTCGAGTTTACTCCGAATAAACTCAACAAATTCAAAGAGTTTTCTGGATTGTTTGAGCAGATATTTTTGACACATTCGTGAGAAGACGTATTGTTAAAAACCAAAACTTTAAAATCAAAATTTCTCTGAAAATTAACTTTATTTCTTATGCCAGCCTTATGCCGGCCTTACACGACACAATATTATTGCACAATACTCGGTATTGTGCAATAATATTGACCGTGTAAGGGCAGTATTGCACAGTATTTTCGGTTTGCACAATATATTGAGTGATATTAAAAAAGTTTAATATTTTTTGAATTTTTACTCAATATTTTTTGTTTCCACAACGAACCAAATACAGAATAAGCAAAGAGAGATAGAAATATTGTGCAGTAATATTGAGTCGTGTATGATCGACCCTTTTTCGCACAATATTTTTGGACAATATTACTGCGCAATAATATTGTGTCGTGTAAGGCGGGCATTACACAATACAATATTATTGCACAATACTCAGTATTGTGCAATAATATTGACCGTGTAAGGGTTGTATTGCACAATATTTTCGTTTTTCACAATATATTGAGTGATATTAAAAAAGTTTAATATTTTCTGAAATTTTGCTCAATATTTTGCGTTTCCACAAGGAGGCAGATAGAGAATAAGCAAAGAGACAAAGTAATATTGCGCAGTAATATTGAGTCGTGTATGGATGACCCTTTTGCGCACAATATTTTTGGACAATATTATTGCACAATAATATTGTGTCGTGTAAGGCCCGCATTAGATTGACTAATTTTGGTTCATGTCAAGACTAACTAGACATTAAATAACACTGGTCTGCAAAAATAATGTTTTTTTTTTTGGCCTTCATTTAATTTTTTGAAATTATGTAAGATTAAAATTTTCTAAATCTAAATCTGATTTCAGAAAAATTGTATCACGCAAATTTTTTTTAATTGATTTAAAAAAAAATGTGATTGTTTTGCAGAAAAGAGCTCTCTTAGATTCGGTTGACCTGATATATATTCAAAACAATTGAACGGATTCGGCTATAATTTGGGGATTTATTTCACATAGCATAAGCTTAGTCCTGGAACAAGATTTTTTTTTATTCATTAATGTATGTATAGTCACATTGTAAACCGTTCTTAAAATAAAAACACCATACATTTCAAAATTTCAAAATTTCGTAGATTTTGGGATGTACACTGCAATAAAACCTCTAATTTAGAGGATAGTATGATAATTTAAGACATAAATTTAGTAATTTTGTCTAAATTTGTTCTACATAAACAGTTTTAGCGAAAAATGTTCATATTTTGGATTATGCACCAAAAACAATAATAAAAAAACAATTTTTTATTAAGTTTTTCAATGATTTCTCATGTTTCCCGTGATAAATTTTGTTGGATAACTTCAGATTCGTGCTCAGCATCCCAAAAACACATAAAGTTAGGTATTAAGAATTATTACTTCAGAACTTTCCACCTCTAAAGATGCTATAATTGCACTAAAAAGAGTATTTTGGAAATATCAAAAATTTTACTTTGCAATATTTTTGCACCAAAAGCGAATTTTTAAATTATTTCAAATGATTTAGATATATAAGATGCACTTCATTCACACCCCATTAATAGTTTTGTAATGAAGTATTTACCAGTAATTAAAGAAATTCAACGTTAAATGTACCAAAACAAACGGGATTCTGACATGTTCATATTAGCATATCTCGAAAACATGACAAGCTAGAGTAGTCTTGACTTCAAATCCTTTAGAAAAGTATAGTTTGGTTTGAAGGCGATCTTTGTTGTAGAAAATTATTAATTTGTTAATTTCGTTCAATATTTTTAAAGTTATTGTCCGACTTTCTTTCTTCAACACATTTATCAATGCATTCTTTTTTAACGTAACATTTTTTTTTTTCAATTTTAAACTTGCTTGGAAAAGGATATTGAGGAAATTTTATTTTACTGCGAAGTAATAAAATGAAAAAATAACAAACATAACCCGCCCGGAAGAAGAATGGATGAACGGAAGGAAGGTGTGGCCATCCGCCAGTGACAATAATTCTACCCTCAACTGACCACAACCGCTATACGAGTACCAGGATGTATCTTGTTTTCTGTCAACAGGAGGCGGGTGGTAATAGTAGGTATCTTTTGTGTGTTTTCAAAAAGGTATATGGTAGATAGATGGTAATTTACTTTTTCGGTTTATTGTGCATTTCGTTGCCATTGCAGAAGTACATCATCGTTTCACAACCTTTTCTTTTGAAAGCCATCAGGGTCATAAAGCATATACCCAAGCTCACCTTTCCCACAACGCAATTTAAGTCCTTTTTTTTTTGCCATTTAATATGAAAACTGTTCACATTTTGGGGCAAAAAGCACAAAATAGCAAAAGTCTGCTCTTTGTTATATTTTGCCCTTGAATTTGTATCTGTCTGGTGTAAAATATTTAGCTATAGGAACACGCTCTGAGGATACTCATTCATTCATTCTTCTCATGGGAGACGTAACTGTTGTTTCACCTTCGTCTTCTATTCATTTATGGAAAACAATTCCAAAGCAAAAAAAGGCGAAAAGAATAACACAGTGGAAAAAAAAGAACAAAATAACAGAGAATCCCGACGATGACTATGGACATAAAATACGAGAGAATAAAATGAAAATATTTGAAATGAATATTTATAAGTTCCAAACAGTGTAGACGCGATTTTTAGTTTCCTGTTTTGCTATATTAACCTCATGCTCCTTTCTTTTTGTCTCTGCGTAACGTAGGTATCACTGTACCCTGATGCTACTGCTGCTCCCGCTTAAAATGTTGTTTTCTCTTAGTCCTTCCGGCTTTTTTTTTTTGGCTAGGGTTTTGACATACACCAGAGTGAAGGAAAGTCACAGTGTGTCTATGTTTTGTTCCTGATTTATTATTTTTTGTTCATGGTTTTGTTCCGACTGAGTATTTTTTAATGGATAGCAACAAAAAAAATTATAACAGAAACAGGACCTTTTAAAAATTGACTTTTATGATAAAAGAGAGAGAGAGGAAGTCGAATTTTGTTTGTGCCTTTTTTTAAGTCTTCCAACACTCTTCCTTCCTTTTTTATTAAGTGTAAAAGTGAATGAATTAAAGCATGAATCCCAAAGTTTCCCTTCAGCGCCATCATATCGTCCTTTCGATTTTATCCCGATCCCAATGTGGCAATCATTCAATGCAGTGATCCCTGTTGTAATTGAATATTTTAGAGTTTTTTTTTTGTTTTTTGTTTATTTTGTTGTTTTCTTTTTGGTTAAGGTTTTGGAAATTGTGTACACAATAAGCTGATATTTCCGGAAGGAAACGTTTTTTTTTTCATTTTTTTGTGTGTATTTGTGTTGTTTCTCGTTCGCCGGGAGAGTTTGTTATATGAATTATTAATTTACTGGTACTGTTAATGGAATATGGAGTTTTGTTGAAGCGGTAGTAAATGAAAGTACACACAAATGGAACAGAACCACAAAAATCAATTAAACATGCAGTTCAGGGTTGGTATAGGATGAACCTTGATGAAAAGTTTTCATAAAAAATAAATAAATTAAGGTTTATGGTATTGGTGGATTGTGGTTTGTAAGAAGTTTTGATAGGAATGAGATCTACAGAGACCAATATCAAGTATTGGCATTCTTAACTAGATTTTTTTGTTTTGCTAGGATGACGTTGGAAAAGGTTCGGTGTCCATGAAATTCGTTTCATTCCTCACTGATAGGGTGATTTTACGATTTCTTTCAAGTTCTTCTTGACAGAATTCTGCAAGAAATTTACTTCTTTTAAAAAGACTTGATCCTTCACCGATACTAAAAAAAAGATAGCTGCTATAAAAAATGTTACGTTTTTGCACTTCATTTATTATGCTACGTGTTACGCTTTTATTAAACATTTACGGTTGCTCGTAGCAAAACAAACATGTTTGTAAATGTTATGACAAAACTAGTAGCTGCTAGAAATAATTGCAAACAATTGGTAACCATATTGCAAACAAAATCAGTAGCTACTTTCAAAAAATCGGAAGCTAAGTAAAAAAAACCGGTAGCCACTAATAAACAGTTTGTAGCTGATACCAAGAACTGAACTATAGATGCATAAAATAGATATTGTAAAAAACCTGGACTTATGATTTCAATAGTTTCAAAAATTTCTCATTCGATTTTAAGCATATTTCGAATGAAGATTTTAAAACAATATTTATTTCGAAATCCGACGAGGTGTTTCTTTTTCTAAAAATCCGTAGACAATTGTCTGAGGAAAAACTATTTCAGTTTAAATTTTAAACTCTTTCAAACCTTTTATAACTTTTCTACAAAAAAAAAAAAAACAACTGCCTCAGAACTTAAATGCCAAAACAAGTAAACTTATTAGATGTTTGAGTTTGTTGTGTGACATTTTATTACATACATAAGTTTAGATGAAAAGGAAACAAACTTAAAAAGCTTAAAAACATATTAGCAATAGTTAACCAAATAACAAGTCACTTTTTAAATACCCATTTTAGTCACCTAAAACTAAATCATAATAAATGTCACTCCTCTCTTTACTGGACTGGCAACTAATCTAAGGTTTCTACACCTGTTTTTTTTTTTTTATAACAAAACGATAATTTAAACTAAATCCTTTCCTCCCTTTTAGTAAACACACAATCCTAGTTTAGTGCAAGAGAAAAAAAATACCCTTGTAAATGCAAACACACGAAATAAGTACATAAAAAACCAGCAAATTTATGCACTTTTTTTCTCACTTCTGCCACTCAAGCCAACTATACCACCCATTCACCAGCATCAGGATATTTCGCACATGCAAGGACAAAGTTTTTGAAATTTGTCCTGGGTTAAATGTATTAACACATGAATGCAACTCTAGCTCACGTTGAATCTCGAAAGCGAGAGAGTATTCGGCACGAAACTAAATAAACTGAACAGGACAAAAAAAAAAAGGAGTAAACGTACACTGAACGCTTGACCTCTTAAAACCCTTTAAGCTTATTATGCGTATCGTTGGATGGTTTGGTTTCGGCTTAACAAACAAAAAAAAAAATAATCATCAACTGCAACATTTTTAAATGCCATTTGACTTTTTTTTTTTTTTTTTGAGAAACAATTTCCCAGAATTTTATTTCTCTCTCAGCAATTACATTGCGGAAGAAATCACACCTGTTTGTCGGGTGAAGAAGAGGTTTAAATGAATGCTGCACGCCCCGCAACCGACAATTCTCTGTTATATTTCACTTTTATTGAGTTAAAAAAAAAATTAAATATATGTACAAAATACCTATAGGTGTGTGTGTGTGTGTGTATTTTTGAGAAAAAGGATTCCGAAAACAAAGTATGTAGACTTAAATGCGATTTTATTTTCGGTAATTTAATTTGCAAGTGAAAGTTTTTTTTACCCGGTTATAACTTAAATGGTTGTGAGTTTTTTTTTTGTTTTTATTAGTTTGAGTGTTTTATTAAGGTAAAAGGAGTTTATGATGGGTTTTGAGGCAGTAAAAGCTTTTTAACTTTTTATTTAGTTTGAATTTATATATCCCAAAAGGGTATAGATAGACTAGACGTATGTCACACGAGAATTGTTTTTACCCAAATTATTTTATGCTTTTTTTATTGCAACACGTTTGTCATCATCAAACTTACCTGAAATGAAAAGAAGAAAATAATCAAATTAGTTTTTGAGTTTAAAGTCAAATATGGAAATAAAAATATATAAATATTTAAAACAAACAAGTTCATGTCAATCAAGCAAATTGGTTTGTTTCTATTTAAGAAGAAACGTGTCAAGAATTTGTCCAATTTTTTTCAAAATATATAAAAAAAGAAACAAAATTATATGAACTCCCGGCCAAAAACCGAATTTTTGGGTGGGTTGTTGTAAAAAAAAAATAAACAAACATTTTTATTTATTTCAATAAATATCATTAGAAGAAAAAAAAAAACAATTTTCTAGATTTTTGTTTGCTTTTTTCTTACTAACAAAGAGTTTTGACCTTAACTTGTTACACAACGATATATTTTAAAAATAAATTTGAAAGTCTATTTAATTTTGCATTTAATAACATATCGAACTTCGAAATCGATCGTAATATAACCAAGCTATTAGAATTTTACGAATTCACCTTTTTCTTCAGGTTTATTCATTTTATTTGGTTGCAAGTTCAACCATTTTATATGGAGAGGGAGAAATCTACACTCAGAGAAATAATATATTTTTTTTCGTTTGCGGTTAATGAATTTGAATTAAATGAAAATCAATAGTTTTTCATTCGAAATAGATGTATTACATTAGACCCAAATTGTAATTCTATTACAGCAAACATAATGCAAAACAACTTATTCAATTGAAGCTCAACTTGAATTGATTGCGGCAAACGAAATTGCTTAACACATCTAAACAACTTTTTGTTTACTAGCAAATTATATTGTTTGCAGCAAACGAATGAATAGTTTGCGAAGAAACTTTTCGGAATGTTGTTTGTTGAAAAGAACTTCACTTTTGGTGTAAAAATACAATTCATTTACAATATATGATTGACGTACACAAATTTTTTTTAATAATTGACTGCATGTTTGTGGAGTTCATATGCATAATATGCTACACGAAAGCTTTTTAGTTCGTGTCAAAATGGCAACAGCCTTGCTTCGAAAGCAAGGGGTCGCAAGTTCAACCTACGATACTACTTCGAATGTTGTTGTTTATTAAGTCAGTGTTTAACCCAAAAGAATATTAGAGTTTGCTGCAAACTAGGTTAAAATCCAAAAATTATTTCTAAAGTAAACATCAAAAGCACTTGTGTATACATAAAAATTTGTGAATATTTGTAATAAAAATACAGAATAGCATCTGAACCATAATTCGGATGACAGCAAATTTTATAATTTTTTGCCATCCAATTTGTGGTTCATATGGTTCTGTTCTGTGCATATTTATGTCAAAAACACACATATTTTTACACAAATTTTGTTCTTTAGGCAAATCGTGTAGGCTTAAATCACACGATTTGTGTAAACACCAAAATTTGTGTTTTTTGGTCATAAAAAGTCATAAAACAATCTGAACGACAAATTGGATGACAGCAAATGGCATACCAACACCATTTGGCGCCTTCCCAATTATGGTTCAGATTTTTGTCGTATGATCTAAGCTTAACAAACGAAAAATTGTCTGCCGCAAACTATTCGTTCTCATTTTGTTTATATGCATTCTAAGCTAATCATAATGTTATACAGTTCGTAGCAGAATGACAAGATACTTGTTTCGAAAGCGAGGGGTCTTAGATTCGATGACCGATGTTACACTGATTTTTTTTTTATCATTCACAAAAAGTGTTTAACACAAACAAGTTCAGCAATATGCTACAAAAGAAGTGAACAAATTGTCCAGCAAACGAAAAAGTCGTTTGCTGCAAACGATTCGATCTCTCAGTCTACTGTTAAACACGAAGTTATATATTACTAAGAACTCTAAAAAGAAGCCTGAATCCAATTTAGGAATTGAAGTCGTACAAGACAGGCCTTCAGACCTGGTTCAATTTTTTTTCTGTAATTTTTTTATAAATGGCAAGTGTATTGTAAAACATGTGTCCCTCAAATCACCACTTTCAGTTTAAAGAGACAATATCGTTTCGGAGTGGAAGAAAGGACGTTGTTGCTAAAAAAAAGACAAAAAAGAAAATGTTCCAAACTGCTTCAATTCTAGAGAAAGAATAAAAAATTCTTGTGCTCATTAAACTCAATATATAATTTAATTTTTACACTTACAGATTTGGAGGGAACAAAGAGGGGGGGGGGGGGAATCAATATTTGCCGTAGAATAAAAAAACAATGTGCTGTATTATAATGAAGAAGTTTACATTCTCAAACGACAAGTGACAAAAAAAAAATATAAACAAACAGGACTAGTCGATTTTATAGCATCTCCATGCTGCTGCTGATGGCCAGGCCATCTTTCAATTTTTTTTTCTGCCCATAAAATCCGCATCACACTCCATAGACCCTCAAGGCAAAAGGCGAAGGAGACAAGAGTGTGATATTTGATGATTATAACTTTTCAAATTAAATCGTCTGCATTAATGGTATGAAAATTTACGACAAGTATAGTCTAGGATCCATTAGCGCATCACGTCGATTCGTCGTCGTCATTTGTTGTCGTCATAATCATTGGGTTTGTTGGTCGTCTGTTGCACGATTATATATAGTCTATATCAACACAAATAAAGTAATAGTGTCCTCGTTATTAATATACACCAACGTCATTTATTACTTTAACTCGTCTCTAAGCGACACGAATAAACAAAAAAAAAATTAAGCTCTTAAAGAACATTAAAACAATTATGTTTGTGAAAATGGTATTTGATAGCCCAAGCTTCAGACGTGAATGCAGAGCATTATGTCATTTATCATCACTATGTTGGGTTTTCGGAAGATGAGTTGTATTTCTATATGCAACACATATTGTGATGTATATGTTGCTGCTATTGACGACAGCGGCAACGACAACGAACGACCGACCGACACGAAGGACGGATGTTGCAAGATGATATAATCTGAAATGGTTTTTATATCTTATAAAAAAATATATATGTGACACTACAAAACAACCACGCATTTCAATTGTATGTTTGTATGTGTGGGTTTGAAAGGATTCTTTGGTGTACTTATAGTCTGAGCTAGCTGTAGTATCTAAGTACGTGGGTACTTTTTATGTGATATTTCGAACACGATAAAAGATGACACGAGAAGGCTATATAAAATGAAATCAGCTATTTAGGTCTTTATGTGATTTTGTGTACTTTTGAATTCTCAACTGTTATTCTTATTGTTGGTGTGGTAAGGGATTTTAAAAATTTAAATTCCTTTAAACTGTTTACTACTTCAATTTTATTTTGTCCAAAATCGTTTTATATTTTGCGTCTGAAAGTATTCTCTTAAAACGTTTGTTTCGAGTCAGCGAATTTTCTGATAAACGGACAAGTACAAAATTTATCTTAAATTTTGATAATAGCGGTTGAAAACGCCCATAAATAACAAGTTTTTAACAATTATTTGCACAAAAAATGAATTTTCATAATTTTTTGAGGTTTTTCGCTCATTTCATATGAAATTAGCGAAAGAAAACAAAATATAATAACGACAAGAGTACCAAAATCAAAATAATCGTAACAAATAAGCAACACAGTAAAAATCAATTTTTAATTTGACTTGAGGGAGATAATTCGCGCATTTCATATAAACTTAGCGAAATGCCATAGAAAAATTGTTAAAATTGAAGATAACACACAAAATAAAGGAGAAACACATTCAGCATTAAAGCAA
Source organism: Meliscaeva auricollis (assembly GCA_948107695.1). NCBI lineage: Eukaryota > Metazoa > Arthropoda > Insecta > Diptera > Syrphidae > Meliscaeva > Meliscaeva auricollis. The sequence continues at coordinate 43,408,192 of OX403616.1, forward strand.
GTAGTTAGAAAGAAATACAAAAGCAGCAACATCATAACTACCATAATTAATTAGCAAGGAAATATCACGACAAATTATATTTTGATTGTCGATACCTTTTACGGAGCTTAGACGATTGAGATAGAGCTTACTGGAAGAAGACATTGAGTGCAAGTTGATGCCCCCAACCCAATTTAGTGCCATCAAAGTAAAAGTATGTAAGAAACTGATAGAATTCAAACAGAAAATTCCAAATATGCAATTTAAAGAATCTATAACCAAAAGCTTTATGAATATATTTAATTTTTGAGTTGCTTGATTTAAACAAAGATTTATTTTTGAACAAAATATAACAAAAAAAAAAAAAAAGAAAATAACTGCACAGACAGAGAGTTGGAGGACCAAAAATTATACAGCAGAGCACAATATGCTCTGTGGAGCACTTAAATTGACAACAGCCATTCGAAGACTAAATGAATCAAATGATAAATTCAAGTCAACGACATTTTTATTTTGCACCATACAATACGAAAGGCGAAGAATGACACCAAAATAAAATCCAGCAAAGGCGTTTGAATTGAAATTACCAGCACGTTTTTTTTTTTTTTTTGCTGTTGTTAATTCTAATTTTATGACTTAATAAACTTCCTTCCAAGCGACGTAAATGTGACTATGGGATGGTGGCAAGTAAAATTATTACCAGTAAAATTGTTTGGCATTACAAAATTGCAAAAGAAATTAAAACATTTAAACAAAATGAAGAGCACATAATAAAAATCTGCAAAAAAAATTGTAAAAAGATATTTTCTCATGGCGTTGAACTTAAAGTATTGCATTCTTCCTTCGTTTAAACGACTTCACATCACAAAATCGAAAAGTTCTCAATATGATAAATTTAAAAAAACTGAGCACTAATCCCATGAATTGGAGTGTTAATTCATCAAATACAATTTTATCCAAGAATTTCTGTTATCACATTCGTCGCCTCTACTTGTGGAACAAAACAAAAAACTTCAACAAAAAAAAGAAAATGTATTTAATAGATTTTTTTTTGCCAGCGAAACGGAAATCTGTACATGAAGATAAGAGAAGCCAACTTGTAGGCATTTAACAATATGCTAACTACGTTCTGACAGGAAGTACTGTACATTAACAGAAAAGAGCGATGCGCAAAAAAAAAACAAAAAAAATGGAATTATCAGGAAGGAAGATTATTTAAAGTACTTTTTGAAGAAATTCAAAGAGAATTATTCGCTTTTATTTTTCCAATTTATAGTTTAAAGTTTCACTTGGGTATGTTTTACAGATAAAGATATTAAAGTACCTATGTAAAATGAAGAATGAACACCAGATTGTTTAAGAATTCCCAATGTGGATGAAATGCATATTCTGATATTTTGTTTTCTTCAAACTAAATTTTTTGTTCGGTTCATAATTCTTTGAAACGGCGTAAATGTTTCCTTTCTAATATAGCAAAACCAAAATGTTTTGAAATTTTTTAGCAATGGCTCATATATTTCAACAGGACCAGAATTGAACATAAAACATAACAATCGTATACGAAATAGCATGACTAAAATGCATCAACACTTGGTAACTGGTGTAGTTCGTAGGTTACCCAAAATGGCAAGTTTGTGCTTTTATTTCTGTTTTTTTTTTTTTCATTTCTCATCCTGTTGTACAAAAAAGTTTGGTAAAAAATGTAACCAAAGTTTTGTACAATTCGAAAAAGCTTTAGTGTTTCGTTGCTGATAATTTATCACCGTTTCCATGCGAACGTAGAAAGGACTCAATTTTGTTCATCCAAAAAATTTGATTTTTTTTATGTTTTCCAATAAAAAATGGTATTGATTTTCAAAAAAATAAAGTTATCCAAAGAACTTAACTTTGTTTTGATAAGTTTTGAAATATCTTTCCTCAAAATATTTATTTATTATTCTGAAATCATTTCCCAATAATATTACAAAAAAATAAGAAAAATTATTGTAAACACTAACATTGCATTTATACATATATATATTAATGTGTCGTGTGAAAGCAATTTAATGTGACGTACTTACATATGTGTTGTGTGTGTTATTGCATCTGTGCTGTGCGAAACATATCTAATCGATTATGATTGCACCAAATGGTTTCAAAAATTGGATTTTGAATATTTGCCAAATGAAAAAATATTTATTAATAAATTTCGTTCAGGGCTCTCAATACATTTTTAATTTATAACAAAAAAAAAATGCTAATGTAGAATAGGTCTTTATTTAGTTGAGATTTAAAAAATTCTTTTTTAAAAATTTATCAATTTCATTGACAATTCATCGACAAAATAAAATTATCGGTTTGAACGTACCTACATACATATTTTAAATCAACTATTTTTTTAGTTAAGGATATATGTAGGTTTTTTGCTGATTTCTAGAAAACGGTTCATTTTAACAAGAACAAGTGTTGTACACTTTTGCTCAAAAAGTTTCCGTTGAAATAGAATATAATTTTGAGGTATATATAAGGTTGGCCGAGGTTATCATATCAAAATTGAAGAAAAAAGCTTTCTTTTGCAAATGTATCGAAAACTTTTATGGTAAATTAGTTATTCTTATTTTAAGTTCAATAAAATTAGTCAAGCATATCTACAAAAATTTCTAAGGAGACTCCAAACCCACAAAATTCGAAGAAAAAACCCACTGCGTACTTCGCCATTTTGAAAAAGGCTTTAACAACGTTTATTTGATTTTCTTAGTCAATATTAGTCCAAGACTAGTTATTTTAGTTTACTTTTATAAAAAAACAAATTCTCTAAAGTTTTTGCCTTTTAAAATTTTTTTGATAGCTCGAATTACTGTCGAAAAACTGCCAAATTTCCTGAGATAAAAATGGATTTTGAAGTTTATCTCGTCTAATGGGCATCCGAATTTAAAAGACTCTAAGTATATTTTATAGAACATTAAATTTTCTAAATTTTTGTATATTTAGATTTCAGGTACAGCAAGAAAATTCCAAGATAGATATAGTGAAGTAAAAACTTTTATTTTACAAAAAAATTCTTACTTTTTCATAATTATTTTTGTTTAAATCATTTTAAAGCATGTTCTATTTTAGACAAATTTTGTGGAATTTGACTTGTAACTAAACATGAAATCAAGCATCTGTATAATTAAAAAAAAAACTGCTCTTAAATAACCATTTTAAAAATTCTCAACGAGGGAATCACCCTAACCAACAATTCTAAAGAGCATTGTTTATGTTATTTGAATTAAGAGTAAGGTTTTTAATCATAATATCACTACCGCAGATGTCAGTATTATGAGTTTATGATTATAATTGAACTTATCCATACATGTGCTCAAGTTCCACAGAAATTTATAAAACAACATACTGAAAGACTGGCAGACAAAATTGAAGGACCCATCTTCATCTTATTCTCTTTCATTTTAATCCCTAATGCTTCTAAGAACTATAAACACCAAATCTTCATGCTTCTACCGACAAATTACTATCATAAGGACTCTTATTTTTATTTATTTCTTTGCAATTTGTCCTTAAGTCCTTGTTTCGTCAGTAATTTGTATTTAATATAGGAATTGCAATCTCTCCAAATATTTAAAACGAAAAACATGGGAATTTCTTACATGTGAATGTCCTTAAAATACCTGCCTTGAACTCCACCCCAAATCCTGATATAAGATATTCCTTTAATCCATCAACATAAAACATAAAATACAAAAATTCCGTCTGCATATCTTTTTGGATTTCGTTTCGTCCTCATCCTTTTTTCAATGTTCTTTTCAATAGATTCCTTGATTCTTTGTCACTTTGCATTCAACATTCCAAATGCAAATTCATTCAATTTTTGCATTACATCCGTCGCAACCCAATATACAATGAACACCCTTCTTTTCTATCTCCCACTCTCTCTCTCTCTCACTCTATCTGTTTTTGCATGCTTTTATCCTTTTTATACATCCTTTTTATACATTTAGGTACTCTCTTGTACTTCGAACAATCAAATGACAGTTGTTGTCAATTTGTACGGCCGCCTGTCAATGTTCAACGATTAAGTGAGTAATTGAATCAAATTGTGCGTAACAATATTTGACAGATCGATTTAAATCTTGAATAATAATAAAAAAAAACAGAAAGGAATTTACATGAAAAATTCAAAAGTAAATTTTGTTTTCTTATAATTTTCCTAACGCAGTAACAAGGCACAAATAGGTACTCTAAGGGTAGTTTTCTTTTTGTATTAAAATATTTGTACACAGGGGCACAGTGCAATAAGTAAGCTTTTATGTATATAGAGGATTTTTCTTTTTGATTGTTTCAATATTTACTCCCCGTATTGTGCATTAACCATTCAATAAGCCGCAGACAATTTGTCGACATAAATATAAGTAGGTAGAGCAAAATAAGAAGCAGACTGTCGACAAATAGAAGAATGTTTGTATATTGTCTTTGGGCTTTAAAACAGTAGGCATATAGAGTCTGATCCCCAAATGAAGATTGTAAATCTTTAAAGTAAACGTGATACAAATAAAGAGTCCTTGCTGTGTCGTAATGAAGGAGTCTGTTTTATTTTCTTTATGAACTTAGCACAATCACAGTAAAATGTCATTTTTTTTTCGAACAGTTTAAATTTACGGAAATTTAACATATTTTTAAGAATAGGGCTCATTTAAATGTCATTCAACCTGCATCGTTATTATTTGAAACAAAAGTAGGTATATTGCGCAGATTCTTAGTTTTCGAGTGTGTTGTGTACGATTTTTAGGCATTTAAGACTTATCATTTATTTCTCCTTTCAACTCATATCCAACTTTCGTAAGCGCCCCCTCACTGTGTAAAATTATTTTAAGGGTTGTGATGCCCCCTTGAGTGCCCAAATACAAAAATAATATACCCGAAATAAATTGATTCGGTCCGGAAATTCGTAACCGGTACCAAAGCCTTTGAGCATCATTTACGTTCCCTATAATTTTGATGGAGATGAGTGCATTCCCACCAAATTTAATTCCATTATCAAATCATAGTGAACCAGATAAATGTAATAGTCAACTTGGATAGGGTCCATACCGTCAAGTAAGTAAGTATTGGAAACAGTTATACCAATCATCCACGTTTATAGAAAAATTTCTTCGTAAAACCGCAGAGGTTGCTGTTTTTGAAAATTTTACACTGAGCCTTCATTGATTCCTGTCACAATATATTATATTTAAAGACCTTTTCCCAGCAAACTATACAAAATCACTAGGGTTTTTGTTACAATTTAATCAAATCAATGTTCCACTATAATTGCTTGATAACAATATACAAATTTGTGTCTTATGCGTTTAGCTTGTCAGCAACTACACTAAACCTTACACTATTCCAAACCTAGTAGATGTGGTCATCTAACGTTGAATAAATTGAATCGAACACATCTCCTCATTCTTGTTGTTTGCTGATGATGTTGATTATGAAAATGATGATGACCTGGAAAGTGGATGATATCAGAAACAGCCACTAGTATGTATTAGTTGATGGAAATTTCTTCACTTCAAATTATTTATTAAACAACCTGAATCCATAACAAAAATTGAAGATACGTCGGTCGTACCTACTAGTATCCATTAGTAGCGATCTCTTTCAATCAACTTGCTAGCTCGGTGCTGTGTGCTTTTGAGACGTCAGAAGATAAAAGCAAAACATCATCAGCATATATAGCTTTAACATGTACACAGGGTACACATCATATGACCCCCACAGATCTGCCCCTAAAGTGATGTATAAAACGCTTGTAATCATTACTACGCGGCACAACTCTCTCGGATGATGTGGATGATGATGATGATGAACTTTAATGAAAGTTGATTGAGCTTGATTAACTTTTATTAGTTTTGTCCGAGAGAGAATTGAGTAGACAAACCCAGCTAAAGATGAGAAGATGCTATATATATGTATATGTGCGAGGCTAAGTATGGTACTCGTTTATGTCTAGTATACAGTTACATGCAGTACTTTATGGCAGGGAAAATTATTATACCCTATATTGTAGATAATAGGAAAATTCACTTAAATATACACAAAAACACACACATACAGATGAGTGTCCATCATGATGTCAGGATGTCATCCACCTAAGCCCTTTGAGACCATAACCCTCTTTTCCAAATATCGCACAAATATGTATACATATACGCTCTTGTCTGGGGTTCATCAAGTTAATTAATAAAATTGAAGTCGTCGCTTCCTCGCGCTGATTCTGATTTTGATGGCTATCGTCATCGTCGTCGTCGTCGTCGTCGTCGTCGTCGTTGTCATGAAGAGTTGCGAGTTCGAGTTTTATATGCGCATCACTGTTTTTCAAATTAAATTCAAAATCACAGAAAAGTATGCTTAAAGGGGGGTTGGTATGGTACTTTACTTAATTTACTGTTAAATGATTTGATGGACTGAGAACAGATTAGGGTACCAGATTATACAGAGTACGTAATACGTAAAGCAACCTACATTTTGATTTTATACAGTAATGTTGAGCAATTTTGTCTGATTTTGATTTCTATAGGAGTAAAGGTGAAGTACCTTTACGTGTTAATGGATGCGATTTGAAATTGTAAAGCTGACTAAATTAATTGAAGGACGAGCAGTTTAAACGACTGATTTGAGGGTCCACATCTGATTCCAAAAAGGCGAGCTATTAACATTTGTGGTACTTTTGCTTTGACTTAACGCTCTTTAAAATTAGGTATCTTTTAAAATTATACGCATCACCTTGCATGTGAGAAAAAAAAATCATTATTAATTGGATTTCTTAGATGGGAGTAAATTATATCTTCAACTTGTTCAGTAGATTAGACTTCGAATAACTTTTTAATTTTTTTGTGATTGGTCGATTACGAATTATAGTCCAAAAACAGCATCCAAAGTAATAAGCAGCTCCTGTAGCGAATTCTAAACGGTATCCGCATAAATAATCGATTCTACCGATAGCTTTCTGTAAGAATTAACAATCAATTTTCCTTGAGGACCTTTGACTTCCGGCTGTTAACCAATTTCTTCACAGAATGCTAACACTCCTCATTCTTTTTGTTAGTGCCAAGGGTTGCAAAGTTGTCATATCCAGCCATTGGCGTAGACTTAGCATGCAAGAGTCGAAGGTTTCATGGTTTTGATAATTTATTCTAGCGATCCATGCAACGATCTTAGAAATATCAGTGGTCTGCAACGAAAATTGCCTTCAAACCAAACTATACTTTTCTAAGGGATTTTGACACGCTTAACACGAATCTGAAACTACCCTTGCACGTCACGTTTTCGAGATATGCTAACATAAACATGTCGAAAACCCGTTTGTTGGTAGGTAAATTTAACGTCGAATTTCTTTACTGGTAAATACTTTACTGCAAAGCTATTAATTGGATGTGAATGAAGTGCATTTCATTTGTCTAAATAATTTTAAATCATTTAAAAATTCATTTTGGCGCAAAGTGGTATTTATGATTTGCCTAAAATACTCTCTTAAGTCCAATTAAAGCGTTTTTAGAGGTGGGAAGTTCTGAAGTAAAAATTTTCAATTCTTAACGTTATGTTTTAGGGATGCTGACGCTGAGCAATAATTTAACACCAGCAACATGTGAAATCATAGCAAAACTTAAAAAAGATTGTTTTTTTATAATTTTTAATAAGAACATATTCGCTAAAACCGTTTATGTAGAACAAATGTTGAAATTACCCAATTAACGGCTTGACACATTTTTTGTACGACTTTTGGATTCTTCACAAAAATGTGTTAAAAATTCTATAAAAGTCATTCCTTTTGAAAATCACAAATTATCATTTTTTATTGGTTTTCCTCTGATTTCTGCCTTCTTTACATCTTAGTTAATTTAGCCAGTACAAAGAATATAAAAATTCCATACTATGCTATTATAATTTTGTCCAAATTTAGAAATCTGTCATTAAAATTACATAAAAACAAAATAATAATAATAAACGTTTACCTCTTCAATTTTTCATATTTTGTGAAACCTAAGGTATTTTTTTTTAATTTAGCAAAACAAATTATCAGAAATTTGAAATTAAAAAAAAAAAAAAAAAATTGAAAATCAAAAATGTGACTCGAGAGTTTTGAAGCCAAAATTCCATTTCTTCATTTGATATTTATCTCATGGCTATACATAACAAAGGGCGTCAGTAGGTATATACTAGTAACAGTTTGGTCAATTATTAATTTTTATCAACAAAAAATATGAGCTGAAGCTTCTTCAAGTAACACACTAAGTCTAAATTTTTCACTTCTTTTATTCAAGAATATCAAGAAACATGTAGATTTACTGACATATTTATTCCATTACTACAAAATTGTGTTAACAATATTTCCCCAAATTAATAAAGATAATCCTTTTTAGTCTACACAAAATCAGTCACCCTATAATATTATATCACTTCTATGTTTATCATTTGCATATTTGTAGTTAAAGCTCTGATGCTTCTTCTATGTACATAAATCCAAAAATTGATCCCTAAAATTTATACTCCTTCTTGTTTTGAATAAATTAAAATTTTCAAACCATCAAAATCTATGATTTGAATATTCCTTCTTTGATATGGTATAGGTACAAGAAAAATATTGTTGTAAACAGATTTTTGTCAATACATACTACCTACCCTTACCTAAACCCAACCCCCATGGACCTTCCTTTTTTCTCTTTTTCATTATGGTATCTTCCTGATGCTGTTGCTGTTGCTGGTGGATGGTATACTAGGTTGGTAGGTATAATATTTAAATAAAATATGAAATATTCAAATTCCTAATTTCCATCACTTTCCACTCGATTAGATGACAAAATTACATCCTTAAAATATACTTTTCCACACTAAGCTCCTAATTTGTATTGGCATTTAGTAGCAGATATACCTCGCAACAAATTTTCTTCACTGTATTCCACCTTTCATATTACCATCACTCCTCCTCCGCCCTTATAATAATAATAATAACAAGACAAATTTTGTCAGGGTGAAAACAAAACAATTCTGCAGTAAAAATAAGAACCAGAAGGAGGTTGTATAAAAGCAAAAAAAAAATAATAATAAACGTTACCATACGGCCCGTAAAATCTCGGGGGAAATCAAAGAGAAAAAAAAACACCCCTCATATATATAGAAACGTCATCTTTAAAAGCTTAAGATTTTTTTCTCTTATTTTTTAACCCAAAAACATCGAAACGATTTGAAAAAAAAAACCTGGAGGGTTGCACAGACAAAACGAACCAAGAAAATAAGAAAATCCTAAGCACCCTCCTAATATACTCCATAAAAGGAAATATACAAAAAAATCGAAATAAAATCACAGAAAGTAACCTTTCAGCAGTTTTTTGCTTTAGCCTTTAGAGTTTAGATGCAAAAGATATAGGAAGCACAATATGCTTGAATGCTTCGGTGTGGTGTATTTTTAAGATACGATGAGAAAGAAATCAACCCGAAAATAAAATCAAACAATTTTTCATCATTTTTTCCCACAAAAACGAGCTCACGCCCGGTTAACAAACTTTTTATAACCCCACACATATACCCGAAGGGCGGGAATACGATATACGTATACGATACCAATACGATACGCTACTGCTGGAAAATGTATGGAATTGAGAAATAGATTCTTTCTTTGCTATACGGTGAAGGAAGGAAGGAAGGAAACTCTTATATCTGGTGGACCTTGGGAAAAGTTGTTGCTATATGCATTTGTTTAAATAGATATCCAGTCATTGCAAAAAGGTTGGGTCGGAAACATATGACTTGGCAAATACCACCTCAACCTTTATCTATATCCTTTTCCTTAGCCAAACTACTGTGTGTGTGTGTATGATATTTAGTCCGTTTTTTTTTCTTTCTTGCTTGCGGAAATTATAAAAGGGAGTCACTGCTTATATGTATAGTGTATACCTACAATATGTGGTTGTCCTTTTATCACATCTCTCATATCTGCTTCCTTTAAAGTTTATATTTCCATTTTTGTGGCAGCGACCGACCAACCGACAACGTACGAGTATATCTTTGCTCTTAACCTACATACACAAAGTTTAGAAAATCTCAAAACCGTAAAAGTAAACAAAAAAAAAAACAGACCGAAAGGATAACGTACTCGTTCAAATGTATAGGTACACGTCATGATCCAACAGCAACAAAAAAAAAGTACTTACAACTCCCCCTGTGTGTGAAAACATGTGAACATTCTCACATTTCACTCAAAATCAGAACCCACCAGAGTACGAGTTATAATGCTCCAGCTAGCGAAAGGAGCAAAAAAAAAAAAAAAAATATAAACCCTAAGTAAGGACAAACTTGAAAGGATATCACACGAATGGAATATCCTTTAACTGAGCTGCTTCTGCTGTCTTGCCATTGCCATATCAGCCTGCTTGCTGTGATTTATAATTTTTCAACTTTCTTTTGCAAAGACTTTTTTACAGATTTTATTTATTTTGACTGAATACCGCTGGAAGACACACACACACCAACACACACCTCTATATTAGAGAGATGATGATAAAGGACACGAATGACGATGGTATGGCAGGTATTTATTAGAAAACTCTCTCCTTCCTTGTATAATATTCTATTTGCAAAAGGTGTATAGTGATGAGGTATTTCGTGTTGAACCACAGGTTTAAGTATTTTACTGAGTTTAAAGATTAGATATGAAGGTATGTGAGTTTCTATCTAGAATCTAATCTATCTTATAGATATTTATAAAACTTTTATGGAAGAAGTATCTTTCTATGTTAGTTATTTTGCTGCTTTGATCAAATAGGAATGTTGGTATCCTTCGTTTTTTTTTGTTTTGTTTGTGTTGTTGTTGGAATTTTTAAAGGGTAAAGTTTGAAAGATTTCAATGGGTGTTATGCTTTATCGTCCGAAAAGGATACAGATATTTAAGGACTCTCTAAAGCAATTAGAATTAACACATATTTTAAGTGTTTTTAAGTTTTTGTTTTATTTTATTTAAATATCTTATTTAACGTAGGTTTTGTGTTGGAAAAAAAAAATGACAAAACAAAAAAAAAAACAGCATTGTTACAACTTTACTGAGAACAAATAACAAGCAAAAAATTAAAAAAAAAATTAATTTCAAGACAAGATTCTTGAAACTTATCAAATTCATAGCCTGCGTATGTAATATCACAACCCGTTCAAAACTTGTGAGTTTTGCAACGAAAATGAAAAAAGTGGTGTGACTCCTTAACTTTTGGTATAAAAACTTGTCTCTTATAATAAGCTGTGTAAAAAGAGAAATCAAATAAATCTGGTATGTATTTGCAATAAACGTCTTTCAGTCAGACAATAACCAATTAAGATTTTATGATTACTCTTTTAAGAGTAGATCTTAGTATGAATCTAAGAAAAACTTTGAAAGAAGCGTTAGTTGCTGAAACTCTTGTTCTTGTATTGTTATAAGAATAAAGTTAAGTCGTTTAATAAGATTCTATTGTAAAGTTAAAAGTTTATACACTTTTATTAAAGGAGTTTAAATTTATTTAGTTATAAGAATGAGAATCTTATAAAAAAATTAAATCTTATACTTAAACTTTTATAAGATTGATTTAAATATTCATTCTCAATTATATAGTAATGAACTTGAAAAGAGTCCTAGAAGACTTTACTCTGGAGAGCTATTTGTTAAAGCTACTATTTATTTAATTAAAAAAAAAAATCTTTCAAAAAACAACCTCTCAAACTGGCAGCAATAACCGACTCTTTCCACCACAGTCCAAAATCAGTTTTTGCTTAAATTGTTGAAATATTTCTTTTATAAAAAATATAATTAAAAGCATTTTGGGGCTTTCCTCTCCCGTTACATTGAATATTTTAATATTAAATTTCAAGCTTCGTCTCTTCCCAACTTCTCTTCTTCACTGAATTGCATCCTTCCTGTTGCAAAAAAATCCTTTTCGGCAGCATAAGAGTTCAGCAGCTGAACGTTAAACAATTTCAATATAGATACCTTTACCCTCTCTGACTATACAGTCGATAGCAACATATTGTTATTAAATTACTATAAAAAGGAGCCAAATTTTGAATATTTGTTATTTGGTTGATTTATGTGCTAAAGTTCGAGGCACACACGAAAAGAAGTAGATGTAGGTATGAAAATTGTTTACTTTCGATCAAAAAAAGAAAAAAAAAAGGTGTCAGAATATAAAATGAAATCCTGCCTGCCTATACAAAAAGTACCGCAAAACTTATATATATTAAAAATATCAACACACACACACATATATAAATATAACGAAATCGATAAATCATAATTTATTATATAGGAATTTTTTTTTCATCCGTTCTTATGACGCTCATGTGTGTATCAATTCTTTTTTTACTTCTGATTTCTTTTTTTTCTCGTTCGCTGGCTTGTCAGGACAAAAGTTGCGTTGCGTTGTGCTGCTCCTTTCATCAAGGACTCTTCGCCGATAGATTTATTTATTTATTTTTCTTCTTTTTTTTTCTTTTTTACTATTCGTTGTTCTTGTTTGGTGTTGGGTTGCTTCGGTTCTATGAATTATTTCTTTGGTTGGTATGATGAATGACGTGCCTGGCTTCTGGGTGAAAAAGATCTCATTCTTTATGTGCCTTAATTTTTCTTTCATTTTCTGACGTCGTCGTTGTCGTTGTCGTCATCCGTTTGGATGTCCTAGATGTGTTATGATGTGTATGTGCTTGGATTTTGTGCGTATAAGTTTATTTAATCGTTGATGGATGGGATTTCTTACTTTTGGGTGATAGCCTATAAAAATGGCAAAAAAGAAAAGATGTGCTTGGGTCGTCGTCGTTGTTCGGGTCATGGTAAGTCTTTTGCAGTGCCTTTCTTAGAGAGAAAAAATCAAAAGTATAGACATAAGATATATTTATAAGACCCAAAAAAAAAAAAAACGAACAAACTTGAGGGTGAGATTAATTGTTGATCATTATGGACACAAAGATCTGATACACAATGTCTCTTTTTGTTCTCTGGCCCTGTTCATGGGTAATGATTATTTTATTTGATTAACAGCAACAGAGGGTTTGGCCAACAAATCAGGACAAAAAGTAATAAAAAGGGATTTATTGGAGGTGCTTTAACATTTTGCCCACAAAAAGGACTGATAATGTGTTTGACGTTAAATATGTGACTTGCGGTTGGTTGTTAGAAAAAGTGACATAAGTCATAATTTTGTATTTTAGTTCCGTTTATTAAAAAAATGACAGTAAATCAAAAAACAAAAAAAAAAATACTTATCTACTACCTACCAGGAAAAATCATTGTCTAACATAGAAGACGCCAATTAAGTTACAACAGTCTGTAGCGGAAAACTTTAATAAAGAGTCTGAGGTAGGAGACGTCACTAAATTACAGTCTGAGATAACATAGGTCAATAAATTCCTGTCTAGATTATCAGGCGCCTCTTAATTAGTGTCTCGGGTAACAAACATTACAATATAAAAATCTGAGATAGCAGCGGTAACCAACTCCATATAATTTAGGATTCTGTTGCTGCCCACTGTGGTACATGTGTTTTTATATGAAACTGAATGTGAATTATAATTTCACAGAAAAAATATTATCAATATTCCATATTAAACTCCCAAAATCTGGATTTAAAGAAATAAAAAGTTCCTTTGAACTTTCAGAATAATGAAGGTTTAATACTAAAAAGTTTAGTGAGTTTGTTAATTTAAACGAAATAAATTGCCCTCTTTTGGACATTTTTTTCGCAACTGAATATAAACTATGATGTTATAAAAAAAAACTTTGATCTGTTTTTAATATGAGTGTTTAATGCACAAATTTAAGTTTTAAGTTTAATTAATTCTGTCTGAGAGTGATGCTGTAAGTGTTAAATAGCTTACAGTTACTTCTGGAATAGGGCTTGTTTAAGTTTCGGAGCATTTTTATCTGATAGTGTTGCTCTAAGTGATTAATAGATTGCAGTCACTTCTGGAACAAATAGAGTTTCGGGGCATTAGTTACTGTAAGTGTTTAAAAGATTGCAGTCACTTCTTCAACAGGGTTTCTTTAAGTTTCAGAAAATTTCTGGCTGATAGTGATGCTGCAAGGTTTTAATAAATTGCAGTCACTTCTGGATCAGATCGAGTTTCGAAGCATTACTCTCCGACAGTTACTGTAAGTGCTTCCCGTCACTTCTGGAACAGATTGAGTTTCAAAGCATTACTGTCTTACAGTTACTGTATGCGTTTAATAGCTTGCAGTCACTTCTGGGACAGACTGAGTTTCGGAACATTACTGTCTGACAGTTACTGCAAGTGTTTAATAGCTTGCAGTCAATTCTGGAACTGATTGAGTTTCCGAGCATTTCTATCTGATAGTGTTGCTCTAAGTGATTAAAAGATTGCAGTCACTTCTGGAACAAATAGAGTTTCGGGGCATTAGTTACTGTAAGTGTTTAACAGATTGCAGTCACTTCTTCAACAGGGTTTCTTTAAGTTTCAGAACATTTCTGGCTGATAGTGATGCTGCAAGGTTTTAATAAATTGCAGTCATTTCTGGATCAGATCGAGTATCGGAGCATTACTTTCCGATAGTTACCGTAAGTGCTTCCTGTCACTTCTGGAACAGATTGAGTTTCAAAGCATTACTGTCTTACAGTTACTGTATGCGTTTAATAGCTTGCAGTCACTTCTGGGACAGACTGAGTTTCGGAACATTACTGTCTGACAGTTACTGCAAGTGTTTAATAGCTTGCAGTCAATTCTGGAACTGATTGAGATTCAGAGCATTTCTATCTGATAGTGTTGCTGTACGTGACTGATAGATTTCAGTCACTTCTTGGACAAGGCTTGTTTGAGTTTTAGAGCATTTCTGTCTGATATTGTTGCTGTAAGTGTTAAAGCAGAACGACAAACCAAATTCCTGTGTACCAAGCGAAATGCAAAACCTAAAACTTTAAACCTCATTAAAAGAAAAGATCTCAAATTTTATTCAATATATCAACACATTCTACAATGTTAACTTGGTTATACTATTTACACCTAATAAATTATACTATCTTTTATATCCTTCAAAAAGGACACATTGTAGTGTATAATTTTATATTCCCATCTCATTTGTTCTCATATTTACTTGGCTTGACAACAAAAATTGGAAAAGAAAATAGAAACAACAGCATCAGCATGATAAATTGTTGTCGCGCCATTTTGAATAAACTTAACACTTCATTTCTTTGCGCCCGTCTAAAATTTAATTTTACAAAAAAAAAAAAAAAAAAAACAGGAGACGCCGCCCGCCGGAAAAAAAACATATTTACTAAACGATCCATGGTTCGACTAACAATACTGCATCATTCATTTAGTCTCTTCTTTTTTTTTCTTTTTAGGTCTTTGGTATTCGAAAAGCTTCTTCTACTCATCTTTCATTGTGTATGTTCTATGGCCATATTTATAAGGAACAATCTCCAGGACAACTCAGCCCCTTCCATCCCCCCATAAACGTCCATGTTTAAATTTTGCAAATGCAGCGCCATCTATTCATCCTCACTTTCCCACTTTAGAACGTCACTTTCTTCTTAGTTGGTTGGTTAATGATGTAAATTTCTGTTGACAGTTTTCATCTACACCATCGTCGTCCTCATTGGCGCTCGGCATTCTCGTTGGCGGTGTTGTTTCTCTCATTTTTCACAAGACTCAAAAATAGAGATTTAGAAAAAGGACGAAATACAAAAAAAAAAAAATAAGTAAACAAAATAAGGTACATGAAGTTTTTTTTTTTGTTTTGTTTTGTATACAATTTGTCGTCCGTCGTTGTCGTTCTTTCAAAAAATATGAGTTACGACGTCGTCATCTATGCAAACACATACATAACCCAAACAAGGGCTGAAAACTTATAATGCAGATGGACGTTTCAAAAGGACAAATGAGGAGGTTTTCTATGCAAGAGGTTTTTGCCTCACTATTTTACGCTATTTAAGCCTTAAGGTGGTTCACATGTAAAGCGCATTCATACTGCTGCTGCTGCTGCTGCTTTGCTTATGCTATTTAGTTGCGTCATATGAAAGACTTTAAAATGGGACGAAGCGGGCGCAGGCAGTGTGGTAGTCGCAACGTAGACTACGACTATGAAGAAGATGATGACGATGGTAACGACAACGACAAGGATGCTTGTTGTCAACATCCCATTTTAAGGGTGAGTTTAAATGTAATTAGCTGTGAATAGATTCTGAAAGTGCTTCAGAATGAATAAAGTTATCTTGAGTACACGTGGGAAACATAATAAGAAGATGAATAACTATGAGTTCTAAAGTTGTATGTACCTACTTGAGATATGATTTATGAACTAATGCTGGGTAATAATGCCGGGCGTATTCATTCTTCGAAGTATCTAAACAAAAAGAATGTTTTTTTTATTTTGTTTGTCTTTTCAAAGAACACGGAAAGTCGTAAAGGTATTTTAAAGAATTAGTGGGGATATTTTCCTTCTAGACTGAGAATCAACTCCGCCAAGATTTTAATTGGGTCAAAAGTCAAAATTTACAGTTTCTAAATCCAAAATTAAAAAAAAAAAATCACAAAAATCTATTTTCCAAACAAAAAAAGAAATTTTTTTTTTTTTAAATCCAAACAAAAATTTTTGAAAAATTTTGATAATTTTGAAATTTTAAAGAACCTTTTGTGTTAAAATTGTCATCAAAATTCATGGGGTCCCATACGAGAACGTAAAAAAGAAAAACGGCTCTATGGGAGGTACCTACTGTTATTAACCGATGAACAAATATTTTTTCTACTTCAAAAATACGACCTTGCCTGTTGTTGTAGAGCCTACACACGCAAATTTTATTGAAAATCATTAGCCGTTTCTGAGAAAACTAAGTTTTTTCTTGTTGATTGTTGGTTGTATGAAGTAATGTTAATTTTGGTCCGAAACAGACTAACAGAATAACAGACTAACAGACTAACAGACTAACAGACTAACAGACTAATAGCCTAACAGACTAACAGACTAACAGACTTACAGACGTATAGACTTACAGACTATAACAGACTAACCGACAGACAGAATTGCGAAACACACTTTATTCACTTTCTTTATCATCGTAATGTCATTTCTGATTGATATGCCTAGTTCGATTTTTTTTTTACGAATCCTAAACATGCTCTGTAGTAGCTCGCAAGTAAAAATAAGGCGGAAAACTCTCAAAGCTACAGACCTGAAAAAATTTTCGCATACTTTATTTTACAATGTATCACAAATTTTTTTGATAGAAAACCTATTACTGTTCAAGTAATTTTGAATACCAACATTAAAAAAGAAAAATCATTCAAATCAAAGCGGTTTCGCCTCAACTTTGAATGTTTTTTTTTTATCTATCAAATAAAAACTTTTTGAACTGCCATACTGAAGACCAAAATGTGTGTTTTTTTGTCAAACACCTATCTTGCTCAGAAAAAAAGTTTTTTTTCTTAGTAAATTGATTTAAAGTAAATTAATTTCATTTGGATAAGCAACACCGAAGATGAATACATTTATTCATTATAATATGTATGTAAGTCGTATTTATAAATTTCAAACTTTGTATTTGAAGGAGTCCCAAAATATCCATATCCACATTAAAAACTTTTTTAATTGCTATATCTGCTTTGATTCGATTTTAATATTCATAAGTCATCATAAACAAAATTTAGTCTAATCTCTGAAACATATTTGTCTTCATGTTTTTTTTTTTTTTTTTTTGCAAAAAAGGAAAGCCCATTTTCAACCCTTCCATTAAATATAACAACATTCCTAATTTCAGCACCCCATTTTGGTATATCTTTATATAAAAGCACTTTTAAAAGAGAAGAATCTGCAGTTGAAATATGCCAGGCACCTTAAAAATTTTTCAAAACTCTATCCTTGAATATAATCATCATCATCATCATCAGCATCATCAACTTTATCGCATTGGATTGCTTCGCGACACAAGTACCCCTTAGCAATTTATAAACCTACTCCAAAGAGAGAAACTGACACCATACCATGCGCCTTTTGAGATATATACTATACATACATACACAAAAAGATTTGTTGGTTAAAGTATTTGCATCACTTCAACACACAAAAAAAAAAGGAAAAAAAAACTTCAACAATCAAAGAGCTAGAAAAGTGTATAAATGAGATGAGCTGCTTTGTTTTGACTCATATTCTCTCTCTTCTATACAGAAGGACTATGAGAAGAGTAACTTTTTTTTGTTGCTTTGTTTTCGTTTTTGTTAAAGGAGCATTGTTTTCCAATTTCTCAAGGGTAGTAGAAAAGTGTATAGTGTTTGTTGCTGCTACGGAATTTTCAACCTCATTTTATGAGGTATATACAGGGTGTTTTTTTTTCAGTAATTAAACTTTCCAGTCAATTAATTGTTTTTTAAACTTTGTCAGGTGTTGAAGAAACTGGTAACAACACTCAATCGATATGATCAACTTCGTAGCTTTAAAAATGTCCTTTTAAAAAGACCTTGACATTTTTTGTTTCAAAATTAATCGAATCCAAAGTAGGTAACTAATTTTCATTGCCTTATACATACATACCAACTATATCTTATTTGAACTGATTTTCTCATGATCAACACTAAAATATATTAAATTCAAGCATGGAATATATAAATATTGACAAAATATGCATGTCCTAAAAATTCGTATTGTCACCAATTTTGTACGGGCAACACTTTGGGCAATTTTAAAAATCCAAAAATCATAAGAATTTTTTAAATCGGTGGATTGGAGGGTTCAATTAATCAAAGTTGCTTTATTTTTGTATTTACAAAATTTTCTGCGTTTCTGTGTAAAAATTTAAAAATTTGGTAAAAAAAAATAAGCTTTTTGCAACTATGACCATATTTTATTTTATAATAACAAAAATTAAAGATTTTCGGGACTTGTTTTTGATTTTAAATTGGTTGAGAAAGTTAATGAAATTCGGAAACCAAAAACATTCGAAAAAAATGTTTCAACAACTTGATTCAAAAAAATAAAAAAAGTAAAATTATAGTAGAATTACCTACGAATTTTTAATAAGAAAAAATCCTTTTAGATTTTTTGGTGGTTTGTAAATCAATTTTAAACCTTTGATGGCTCAAATTTCAGCCAAACTTTTTAAACCTTAATATTTTTGAATTTTTCAAAAAAATCACATTTTATTTATCTAGAATAGTTAAAAAGCACCATCTATCAAAAAATTGTGCAAGTAAATTCGTTTGTCAAAGTGGTCGAACACGTTTCAGGCAGAAAGGAGCCTGTTTGAGAAGTTCAAGATTACATAAAAATATAAGACTAAAATAAAGCGCTAGCATTCTAGAATTATAAATTTTAAGTATTTTTTCAAATGCGAAAAAGATGGTTTTGAAATTCTGTCTGTCCGTATGTCTGCCTGTGTATACCACGAGCTACAGCCTTAGTCGCTGAAGCGATTTTCTTTAAATTAGGTGATAAAGGACTTTTGGTGATCCTCTAGAGGGGAAATTTAAATTTTGTTAGGACCAAAACTAACGGTACCTGCCATACTACCATTAACGACCAGATACTACCTGTAACGATTTTGACTAAAATTTTTGTGTCTACTTTTATTATATAGACATCTGAAAGAAAAGAAATGTTTTTAAAAATTCTACTAACGGTCCCTCCCATAGAACGTTTTTTTTTTTAATTTCTTACTTTTTTTAAACGACTTAACCAATTTTGATGTTTTTTTTTATACGGAATCTCCTTAAAAACCTTAAAATTATTTGATATCAAAATTTTCAAAAAAAAATAATTTTTGGATTGTTAAAAAAACTTTGAATTTTTTTTCGAAAACGGGTCACTGTATTTTTTTGAAATTTTGTTTAAAGATATGCATTAATATTTTGTTAAAAATGGCATTTTTTTTTAAACAAGGTTGGAGAATTTTTGTACATAAAAAAATATTTTTTTTTTGCGATTTTCAAATATTTGTTCTAACAATTTATTTTTTTAATCAAATGAAACAGCATACTTAGTTTGGAGATATAAACAACTTAAGAAATTTTTTATGTCATTTTAGTATTGAATTTAATTTTTGTTTCCATTTCTCATACAAAATTAACTAATAAATTCAAACTTTATGTTTTATCGTCCACAGCAATTTTGAGCAAGTACGTGCGACCCAGTCGTGCATTTTATTTTAATTGACAACTTAAACGAAGTTGCCATTATGATCAAATTTGACAAAAAAGTATTAAAAAATAAAAAACAAAAAAGTCTCTCGAGCATTTTGAAGACAAAGTTCCATTTTTTCGTAGATATGCTATGCATTTTACACTAGCTGTTTCTACTTATGAGAGAGTTAATGCCCCAAAATTTTTCTGTATTTATGTTTTGAATTCTAAGAAAAGAAAGGTGGTCAAATTTGACTTCCAAAATTTTGTTGAAGGTGTTGAAGAATGGAAATCAATTGAAAAAAAAAAAAAAAAATAGTGTTTGCATCTAAAAGTATTATCCAGTAATCTATCTATCAAGAACTTATTCGAGAGATTAAAAACCTTCCACACAGGTAAATAAACTTCCATGTCCACATACAAGGTCAATAAACTAAAAATAGAAATTATTCACCCCTAATACTTGTCATAAGTCTTTGCGCAGAGTAAGGAATTTTATTTGAAAAAAAAAAACAAAAAAAATAAAAATAAATGTCAATTTAATTAATTAAATAGAATCCACTAATTAACAAAGCAAATATACAAATCAATTGTGTGTATATATTTCACTTTTAAGTATACTTACATTTATATCTTTCTCCCAAGACCAGACATCCAAGAGTGATCACTTGAACCTAACTAAAAATTACATGTCCAATTAATTTCAACAACAAATGCTCAGTGCAAGGATTGTTCAAGTCAACACTCCCACCACCACCACTGCCACCACCATTACCCTTCCATCAGTGTTGTTTGTGTTTACCAAAATAAATTGACAAAAAAACATCCTCAACAAATATACATATAATAAGACATTGATGCACAATGAGGTGGACAAATGTATAATATAATTAAATTATCGCCCATACTTCTGTATAATAGTTGTTGTGCACTCGTATATACAAACGAGAAATGGCATAATGGCAATTAAGTTCAATTAAATCCGAGTACACTGTCGTCTTAAATATGTGTGAAACTATTAATTGTCACATTTAAATATGATTTAAGCAGACAACACAAGACGAATCACATTATCACTCTACCATCGTCCACCTATTTTGACAAAAAAAAAATATATGGTGGGATGTAAATAATATATTGTATGACCAGACCACCCTTTTTGGCTGAGAATTATTTGTTACGAGCTATACATTGTTAGATTTATACTTTTTTATTTCCTTTTTTTTTTTGCAAATATTGCATCCAAAATGATGTTCGGGCAGTTGATTGCACTCAGAGAAAATCTTCGAAGACTTAATTAAAAGTTATTCTTGTTAAATTGTTATGATGGACCCCAGCCAGTTTTCTAAAAAAAAAACAATATTTTGCGGACCTGTCATAAATTTAAGGCTGAAATGTATAAAAATAAACTTTTGCGCATCGTTAATCTAATTAAGTTGAATAGTATTTAGAAAATGATTCTCATTTACAAGTTTTAGATAGTAAAAGTTTATTCAAATACTCTCATTGCCACCCCTGTATTTCATATAATTAAGTATTTTTTACTTGTTTTTTTTTTATCAGTTCGTCCCCTATGATTTTAGGGGTGAAAAATTTAAAATAGAAAACTTGGCATGTAGGTTTCATTCAGCACGAGAACAAAATATCAAAAGAGTTCAACAACATATCTTCGTTCAAAGGGTGCTTTTTTCGATCAGGATGAGCTCATCTGATAAAATCTTAGCTTTTTAAACATCGTTTAAGGGTTTTTTTTTGTTTATTCATGTAATGAAACTCTCTGGTCTCGCGTTTGCTAACAAGTTGTACAAAAACAGAATAGGGTATTTACTCAGGAAAAAAACTCTTTGAGGGCAATTCAATTTATATTATTTTCGGCGTTGTAACTTTTGATAAAAACTGTAGTTTGTTCCTGTTCCCATGAAGAAATAGCTTCTTGGAAAAAGATTTTCAACAAATGCTGGACTTTATGTAACAAATGCCTATTTTTATCAGACTTTTAAAAAAGGACGAGGTTATCAATTAGACTTTATTTTTCTTGTTCTACAGGGCAAGCACTAACGATGTCGGTTAAACTTTATGATATGATTTCTTGAATTTTTTTTTAAATTTATCGAGAAAAAAAAAACAAAAAGAGCCGATTCGGCTGAAATTTGGAGGACTTATTTCACATAGCATGCGCCAAGACTTGAAACCAGATTTGTTTTTATTCATCAATGTATAGTCACCTTTAATTTCAAAAAATCACCATAAATTTAAAAATTCCGTACTTTTGAGATTAACACTGCAAAATAGATCTCTAATTTATAGCATGGTATGGAATTTCTATACTCTTGATACTGGCCAAGTTAATTATGGCATAAGGAAGCGAGCAATCAGAGGAAAACCAATAAAAAAAGGATATTTTGTGATTTTCAATAGGTCTCATTATTATGGATTTCTCAAAATTTGTTTGTGAAGAGTCCAGAAGTCGTACAAAAAATTGGTCAAGACATAAATTTGGTAATTTTGTCTATATTTGTTCTAAAAAAACGGTTTTAGTGAAAAATTTCCATATTTTGGATTATAACATCAAAAGCAATAAAAAAAAAACAATTTTTTATAAGTTTTTAAATGATTTCTCATATTTCACGTGATAAATTTTGTTGTATAACTTCAAATTCGCGCTCAGCATCTCAAAAACATAAGGTTAGCCATTGGAAATTATAATTTCAGAACTTTTCATAAATTTCACTTTACAATATCTTTGTTTTAAAAGGGAATTTCTGATTTAAAATGATTTAGACAGATAAAATGCACTTCATTCACATCCCATTTATGGATTTTCCAGTAAGGAAATTTGAAGTTAAAAGTAGGTACAAAAAAAACCAGGTTTTTGACATGTTTGTACTAGCATATACATATATCAAAAATGTGGCGTGCTAGGGTATATCTGACTTCAGATTACAGTTCAGCGTGCCAAAATCCTTAAGAAAAAACCTACGGTTTTTTTTGAGAATAAGAAAAGATTTTCCTTCTTTTGAAAAAAAGAACCAACAACCACAATAATATTATGCACTCTTTTTATTGGTTCCAATCATCGGAGTAATATTTGTTTTTTTGTACTTATCCAATATTTCCATTTCTTAAAAAAAAAAAAAAAAAAATAATTAATTTAATAAAAAAAAAACAGATTAGTCAAAATATCGCCCTAAGTGAAAAATTACATTTTGAAGGGCTTGTTGCACTGCAACCGAGTGTACTGCCAAACTCTGTTTTGAGGACCAAAAACTTTTTTTTTTTAAAGTCTAACTCCGTCAATTCTTCAGCTATTTAAAAAAAAAAATTAACTTTTGAATATTATGAATCAATCTTCAATATTTCAAGCCTAACTCGTTAAACGCAGAATAAAGTAAGCTCTAAATTTTGTGTATACAAAATTATAGTGTTTTAAAAAAAAACTTAGTTAAAGTTGAAAAATTGCGCAAAAAATGCATATAATTTGGCATTTTAATTGATGGTTTTTCTTCTTTCAACTAACAATATCATGTATTTAAAATATACAAGTTATTAATGTCCTTCTTCCACCATTATACTAAAAATCAAGCTCACTTTAAGCAAATGATAGTAAAGAAAGAAAAGTGAACATCTTTGTGAATTTTTGAAAGCTGAATCTAAATCCGTGCCCGTTCCCCGATGTTAGAGTATATTTTCGATATATTTCTATTTCAAAATGTTAAAAACTCATTTTTTCGGTGGGTATACATTCATTTCGAATTGAATTTAAGTTCCAACATAGAATTGAAATAAATATTCTAGAAGTAAGAACCACTATTAGAAAGAGCATGCCGATATTTCTGTCGAGATATTTCTGTAAAAAAAAAACTAAATTCCATTTCTTGATTTCTTGTTACCCTCAAATATTTTTTCTCTCAGTGTACTACTTTTAACAAAATGAGTGCATAAAATGTTAATAAATGTACATTTTATTTAAACGAATTACTCATCTTCATGTTGTTGAGTTGTCATCACTTAAGCGATGAAACATTTTTTATTGTGTTCTCTTCTCTATGGCAGAGTTGGCAGATTTAATTCGATTTAAATCTGATTTAGCGTGAATGATGAACCTCTATATGTTTTAGTTGTCTGTATAATGTGCAGCAGCATGCTCGCTTAGATACAAACTACTACTCATGATCATGATGATGATGAGAATGAGTAATCAAATGCATCATGAATTATAAATTCAACGTCGAGTCGCGCAACAATAGACAATTAATTTGAGGTGTCATTCACAAAAATGTCATGTACAACATCACTCAAGATGTGTGAAGACAAAGCACTTGAACGAACACCATCCATAAGCATAACCATAGGACTAGAGGGCCACCCATCATCATCATCATCAGGCAATGAATGATACTTTATTTTTATTTTTCATCTTCTATAGAATATCTATGCCAACAATTAACCAATATCACATAACAACAAGGACGACAATGTTTAGAAAGTGGAGGGATGGATTTTTGCCGTATTTCGATACAAATATAAGAATCTTTTGTGTGAATTTTTAAGGAGGAGGACGACAAGCGAAAAGTTTAGGGGTTTTTTAGCGCAATAAATCTGTGAATAGAGGCAAAAGTATATCTACTAGATACATTTACTGTATAAAGAGAGTAATAAACTTGTGGAAATGGAATTTATGTCTATACAAAAAAGATAATAAAAATAATATTTTTTTTTTTTCTTCTTCTTCTACTTCTTTTGCTTTTCATGGTATTTGAGTTTGGAGAATTTTAAATATTCCAGACGACACAGTAATAATATAATTTGCTCTCTGGGTTTTACTTGTGTGCGAATGCGAGAGAGATAGAGTGGGCAGAGGAGCAATCAGATAAATTGCTACTTGAATTTCTCATAAATATAATTGTTGTGTCGGAAGCAGCAGTGGTTTGGGTTGTTTGTTGGTATAGGTATGGTTTTCCTCCAACGATATGGTATTGTGGTAAATGAGCGGAAAGAATATTAAAGCTAGAATGACAAATTGAGTAGGATGGTTTTTATTTTTTATTTATTTTCTTTTTTTTTTTGCACAAGTCTTTTGGTCTTTGGCAATGCAAGGAAGTGTGAAAATTTATTTCAAATATTTCCAATTTATTTCAAATTATATAGAAAACAATTTTAAATGGATGCTTATTTGTAGAAAAAAATGAATGAAAGGTTGTCAACCTCAATGGTTCTAGAAGTATTATAATGCTACTTTCTGTTCTTATCAACCCGGCAACTAATTTCTTCGTGGCCACAATACACAAACACCATAGAAAATTAACTTTTGTCGCTTTATAGTTCACACACAGTTTGTTTACACCAATTATTCCAAGTTGGAAGTCGATAGAACGCTTCAGGACTATCAAACTTGGAGAATGCTGTATCCATTGGTGTTGGGTAATAGGAATTACGACAGACTTCAAGGGACTAATACCAAAATCTGTTCTTGTAGAGCCTTTGTCTTTAACACCGCCAGAGGGAGATAAATACCAACAAAAGCAGGTTTATATCGATTCTCACTCCGTTACCATGATATAAATGCTTATGAATCAATCTAGGTATACTGACATCTTCAAGCAGATTAACAGCAAGAAGTGTCCTATATGCTTGTCATTCACATATCTTTTAATGACCAAAAATAAAGGTAAGATCTTTGCCAAATACTTCCAAGGCACGTCCAACTTTGGTTCCTGCGAATATTGAGGACCCTTGACGTCCGTCATGTCTATATTATAGGAATAAGCGGCTAGAAAGTTGAAAGAGCTAAAATAAAACTAAAGCCTTTGCCAAACACTTCTATTCCATGAATCTTTTGTTGCATAAAGGAATGATTTCAGCTAGAAGTCAAAAACTTATCAGACCGCCCATGAACTACTATTTTTCTTTTTGTAACATGATAATGCAAACTTACTTGAGAAAGCTGCAATATTCGTGAAAGCAATTTGACAGGATACGAAGCAAGTACGTTAACAACCACAAGGCTATCAAAGAAACGAAAATTCAAAAACTCCACAGATACAACTTCCAGATAAGCAAAAGATGCCTGGAATAATAGGCCACAATCCAATGATACAAGTGCCGAATGCAAGCCAGGTTACTGGACACGAGGTGCTTGATATTTAAGTTCGAGAAGAAAAAGTCCTGCCTCAATACAAATAAAACTAGAACCGAAAACTGACAACCATAGACAAGGGCCTTCTGGTACAAATTTGTAATGCTTATCAGCGATTTACCAAATTTGACTGAAGTTTTGGCTAGATTTTAACAGCTTGGGTTGAGATTTACCAGTGCTGCCTAAAATTTACCAGCCTAAACAATAAGCGGTAAGTTATCGTTGAAGTGAACTTTGATACAACCTTGTTTTCTAAATAAAAAAAAACTCCAGTCATTTTAATAACACAATTAATTACAACACAACGGATACAATCATAAATTATTTATCTATAAAAAAGAGAATGAATTTATTAAACCGCATGTTTATCGGATATTTGTTTTTATCTCTTAATATTTGCTTTAAATATATCATAATATCCACGATATTTCTATGACTAGGAAAAAAAAAAAACATAAAAGTAGCATACTCAAAGTAAGACATAAAATGAGTAATAAACAAGATACACATTTCTTCTACAGGATAGGAGAAACACAAAAAAGACCAATCAAGAATAAAAAATATATAAAATTACTTAATACTGTAAACAAAAAAAATTAATTTTATGTTTCTTTAATTGAGTTTTTAACTTCTCTGAACCAGCGAAAAAATAATGAGTTTTTTTTTGCTCTCGAAATAGCTTTTATTTTTATTGCTTTTTGTCCAGACAAGATTTTTTTTTCAGGCTTTTCATTTTAGTGCGGTGTTTTCAATTAGAATCATCAGTTTGACTTGTGGCGCATCTTGATAATAACACACTTTTTTTCCTCTTGATATGGTATTATTACAAAACTCCAATGCCTGTAAGATTATGGTTCTCTTGACTACAAATTTCTACCAAAATAAGTTTTAAAGCTTTGAGGTAAAAGCTTTTTAACAATTAATATTTGATTTACAGGTCAATGTTTTAAAATCCAAATAGAAACGTATTAACATTTTTAGTTACACCATTTCGTACACTATCTCGATTCAAAGATGGAAAATTTGGTGGGTACATAAAATACCATTTGTCTTCTCTTTGTTATTATTGTGACTTTCAACCGGAAATGACTTAGTTCACTTATTGACATGGAAATGCCTTATTTCTATCTTGTTCAGAATTTAAAAAAAAATCTGATAATTTGTCTAAAAGTTTAAAATTCGCCATTTTAATTAATAAAAAAAAGTAAAAGCACCTGGTACTAAAAAAAATTGTGCTAACTTTTATATTTAAAAACTGTATACGTTATTAATTTAACAATAGGTGATTAAAGCTTTCAAAATTCTAAAGTCAACTTTAGGAACACCCTGAAAATTTCATTAATGTTATGGTAGCCCAGCATACAAACAAAAAACAATAGATGAAAGAAAAGGGCGTGGTAGTAGGCGTTTATTTTAAATACAATGTGAAAATTTGTATACTTTATTTAAAACCACTTCATTATACTATTTAAAACTACTAATGTATAAGAAAAAATGGGCGTGGCAGTAGGTGTTTTTTTTTAATTTTATGCAAAAGAACAAATTCTGCAAATTTTAAGTTCCTAAAACATAATCTCCAAGTATAACATCAACTTTCAGGTATTATTAGGTCATGAGTTAGTCAAGTGGTCCGATATCACGGGCCATTTGAACATTGAACATTTCCAGTATGGCCCCTTTTTTTGTACTTCAATGCCTTCTATTCTGAGAAATTTTAAGATTGTACGCTGATGGTTATGACGATGATTTATAATAGTGTAATAGGATCGAAAAGCAAGATATATTTCCAAAAATTAAATTACTCCTAAAGCTACACTTCCGCATAGGGTAGGTGGTCGCAAATTGGGATTTAAGTTCATTAATTACACCAAAAACACTAATACTGCATTAAAATTTGGAATTCTTCAAAATTTTACTGTGAATTTCGGATGAATTTGTGAATAATTTGTTAAGTGGAATTTGTCAATCAAAACTCATTGGATGTTCTGTATTTACTATTTCACTTGAATTGAAAAAAAAAAAACAAAAAAACACTTTAGGATCATTGTTGTCATTCTAAGAATAATAATAAATTGAACTAAACTAGACATTTGAGAGAGATAATATTTTAGTTGGTGTTAAAACATTTTTCGTTTATTTTTACACAGTTTGTACGGACTGGACTGAAAAGGATAGGAGCAGAATTTTTGTGGGAATAAAATATTTCCAGTGAAACAAAAAATTCCATTGGAGATTTCCATTAATTATCACGAGTTTAATCAATCCATTCCATATAGAGATTTCAAAACAACATGCAGGGTAGATAAATAATCCCATTACATTACATGTCCAGGAATATCCACTTGAATGTTCCAACACCGTGTGATCTATAATTCTCGATTTTTTTTTATGAAACGTTTGTCACTTCCATCGAAATTTAATCTCTTTTGGTGAAAAAAGCAAAAAATGATAAGTGATTCTCCTCTCTTTCTACCTCCATAATATTTACAATAAATTAAAAACAAAAAGAAAAAAATCAATTTACTTAATAAATTGATGAAGCAATTAAAAAAAAAAGAAAAAAATTCAGATGCAATTTTATCTGTGTGCAAATCAATATTGATGGATGCCGGTAATAACGTGTTATTGAAGGACTCTTAAAGCATCCGTTTACTCATTTGTAAAATTAATAATTTTATTAATCAACGTTAATTATTGTATGTCACACACATCAATCGTCAAACAGTCGGTACATATTCATACATTGTATATATTTATATTTTAATATCCTCAGAATCATATTATATTATAGGAAATTGGTTGATTGCACTGCGATAATTATTATTGTCGGATATTATGTAAATGGTGCATAAGGAACAAAAAAAAATAAACAACAACAAAAATGATGTATGATGGCAAATGACAGTAAAATGTAAAATGTGAATGACCAGCGTTCGAAATTATATATAGATTTTTAACCATTAATTGAATTGATAATGCATTACATGCAATTTATTTCTATCAAATGAAAATATAGCATGAAATTGATTTCCTTGATGATAATTGCAAATCAATAAAGTTATCCATGAAAACGATTTTGATAACGTCGACAACAGAAAAAAGATTAAACCTTGTAGTAATTAAAAAAAAAAAAAAAAAATTATATTGCTTTGAGGAAAATTCTGTTAATTATTAATTTAAACATTTTTAATTTGTTGCAGGTGCAGTTGCAAAACTGTCATATTTCGTCATTTTGTAAAATTACTTTATTTCAATGCTCAAAAACCATTGTGTAGTACAGTTAAATTATACCAAGAGGTTGTAAATTATAATGTAATTGTATACAATGGTTAACTTTATGTTGTTTGAAGTCTTAATCGGAATCTGAAGTTGTGCAAAATTTTATTTTTTTTAATAAAAGTTAACTTTTCCTTAATGGTTATATGGGAGGTACCGTTAGTTTTGGTCCTAAAAAAATAATTCTTATTTCCCTTCTAGGCAATTGGAAAAAAATCTCTGCAGTGGTTTATGCTGTAGCTCGAGGTATGAACCAAAATCATCAAGGTGGAAAATTTGATGTTCAGGTTTCGTTTTAAATGAAAATTACATCAAATTAAAATTTACTTCTAACATACCAGTTAAAATAATTAAGATCTTTCTTTGAATGTATGGACTTTGTTTGAAACAGAGTTAGTTTTTTGCCATTTAATATAGCTGAAAAAATCATTCCGGGAACGCTTCCATAACTCAAAAACTGAAATTCAAGTCACAAAAAATACACTTAAATCAAATTAATTAAGCTACCTGTATTCTTAACATTACTAAGGAATTTTTTTTTTCAATATTCTAACACAAAAAAAACGAAATGAGAAAATCCATTATTTTCATTTTTAAATAAAACTCCATTTTTAATTAAAAAATGAGAAGATCCATTATTTCTATTTTTAAATAAAAGTTGTCCGAAGGAATATGTCTAACTGTAGTTCACTGCATGAATAAATTAAATTAAAACGGTAATTGAAATTAAATTTGATATCATAAGGATCGTACATCAATTAAGCGTCATTTCGGGAACGCCTGTTTGGATATTATAATTTTTTGACAATGTAATGATGCAAATCAAGACCCTTACGATAAAACCTGAAAAATATTTCGTTTGCTTTTGT
Source organism: Meliscaeva auricollis (assembly GCA_948107695.1). Taxonomy (NCBI): domain Eukaryota; kingdom Metazoa; phylum Arthropoda; class Insecta; order Diptera; family Syrphidae; genus Meliscaeva; species Meliscaeva auricollis. The sequence goes on from OX403616.1 coordinate 43,438,552, forward strand.
TAGAAAGAAAATAAACGATAATATTGATCAAAACGTCATTTTCGGGAACGTCGTCATTTCCGGGAACGCTTTTGGGCTATGAATGAGTCCAACAGTTTTCTTTAAATATATCTGCAAATTTTTGGTATTTTATGTAAGAATCTAATGCAAAATGTGGCTTAAATAATGAACGATATTATAAAGTTTCTAACAAGTAATATTGATTTTGATTTGTTTATTGGATTTTATCTCTTTTTCAAATAAATCTGCACAAAAATTTCAGTGTCATGCGATAAAATGAAAAATATTATTTTTATATTCAAATATGTCGAAAATGTGACATAAAACAGCATTTCAGACTGCGATTTCAAGTTGATCTAACCATTATTTTTCAAACATTCTAAAAATCTAACTTTGATTTCTCGGCAATAACTTCATGTTTATCAGATAGCATTTCTTTTTCCATTTCTGCATAATTGCATGTAATTGTCCATCAATAGAGTTTTTTTTTAACTTTATTTGTGCATCAAATAACAAATTAAACATCTTGCCTTCTCGAAATCTATTATGATGTATCATGAGATAGACAAATTTAATATTTATTACTTTTTCCAATTCGTGGGAGATTCAAAATTAGCTGTCCGGATACGAATTTCTTTCTACCAGCTACTATATATTCTGTCCTGACATTGATTTAATGAGAATCTGATTTATCTTTCATTCTCCAATTCCAATTTTTGACACACAACATTGATTAATATTTAAAATATTATAAACATAAACAAAAAGAAAAATTCCATTCATATCCGTGTAATGTAAATAAACTATGTAAATATCCAAAATTAGATCTTAAACAATAAATTCAGAAAATTCTGATGGTAAAAGTACCATTTCTATCTAGTATCTACATAATGTATCTATTTATATGTTTTTTTTAGATTACCCAGACAATGTTTAGAGTGGAAGTTTTGCTTGTTGGAAAGAAAAAAAAATTACTTGTTTGATTGACAGAAAATATTTTTCGATTTCGTTTGAGTTATTGATTGAGATTAGACATCTCTTGCCCATCAAGTCTGTTGACATAAGCCATTTGGTATCACTTACCTGAAAAGAAAAAAAAAATTAGAACATTAGTTTTTCTGAAGATTGTTTAATTCGATATTTTTTTAAATAGGAAAAATAACATTCATCAAAAAAATGGAATTTTAAGACATTTTTTTTTTTTTGAAACCATCAACAAAGTGATGAGAGGGAAAAAATGTAATTAACTTTTTTAAAAGATTGACATTTCCTTTGATTCGAGGAAAATGTAAATATGAAGTATTCAAAAAACAAAGTACCCTGTGATGAAAATAATTACCATAATCAAGGCTTTTCATTAAAAATAAAAATACATAAGCTTGTATGCAAGGAATGCTATCTTGGCATTAGCATCATAAAAACCATCATCAACACTCCGACCGACCCCATAATAAGCGCAAGAGCGTACATAGACGAAAAAAAATTGTAATCAAAAGGCCAAAAATAAAGCGGACACAAAGTAATGTATCCTATATAATAGATGCCAATAATTACATTCCTACGCAAATGGAGGGACATAATAAAAGTACCTACATATTGCGATAAACAAGGTTGCCGCTTGTTAATTTTGAAATCATAATAATTTATTCAGAACATGAAAATATTTTAGTTGCATGAGTTCTTGAAAAAGGTTTTAATTATTCAATAATTATGTCTTAGAAATTTTTCGTGTGGGTCCTTTATTTGGGGTGACACTCCAGAGTTAGCATTTTGGTTCTGGGAAAAAATATTTTGGTAATTTTACCACAATGTCTACTCTTCTAATTTTACGAAAAAAAAAACCAAATCACCGATACTTGCTCTAAATAAAAATACTAAGGTTGCTAAGTCTTTTTAATCAAAATTTTATAAATGGGGTTTAGGAAAACAAACGAAAAAGATTCGATTTCAATATCAGTAAACCAACTTATTAAATGAATTTGACCACAAAACTATATTTGATTTCTTCTATAAAGATCATTTTTTTGAAAAAAAAACATTTGAAAATCGATAGAGCCATTTTTTTATTGATTTTTATGTATAAAAAAATTTTCAAGGACTTTAAAAAATAAAATTTGGTAGTTATGCCATTTGATCTAAAAATTAAATTTTATAAAAAAAACATCAAAAAACGGATTTTTCAAACAATTAACAATTTTCTAAAAAAAATTGTTACTACACTTTATTAACTTAAGGTAAAAATAAAATGCACGACTATTCCACGTACTTGGTCATAAGGTCAAAGTTGCTGTGGACGTTAAAGCTTCTTATATGACCGTTTTTGTGAAAATAGTTTAGTAACTTTCCATTATTATTGTATATCACGAGAAAAATAAACTGAGTCTGAAAATTTAACAAAATTAACTTTGTAATCTATCGAGATTGGTTGTCTTTAAAATTTTACAAAAATATTTATGTAAGAAAGGTTTACAAAACTAATTTAAAAACAGATATTTTGTAAAGTTTTCACTACAAAATGGTTTAAATTTTGATATGCCCGACCAAAAAAGTAAAAATATGTGAAACTGGCTGAGATATGCCTGCTCGAATTCTACTGTTTTGGGTCTTTTTTTCAAGATATGGACAGAATACTAAAGATTCTTCGGAAAAAAACGACAAAAAACTTTCAAAAATCATTACCCGAAAACTTACATATCTATGAATATTTTTTTCGATGCGATTTTCGAGTTCTATGGGCTAAAATATATACTGCACTAAGGGTGCAGTTTGGCTATAAAGAAACTAATATAATAGAGAAAATATTTTAAATCCAAACAAAAACAATTTTTGAGAGAAGATGTTTTTGGGGCATATTTTCACTATTTCAAGTCTAAAACATGCAATTTTTCAATAAGAAACGCTTAGATCTGCTGTATAACACTTAAAAACAACATAGCAAAGCTGTCCACATCCATGTCATGCCATACTGATTCACAAAACCTATAGCATATTTTTCTAATTTAATTGTTCAAATATTTGTACAACTAAAAAATGTCTGTCATAAATAATATGCAACACAAACGGATATGATGATGACAACCATTAAGAAGCTGTCCCCAGCACAACTTATAGATTGACGAATCTTTTTTGCGTTTTTTTTTTTTTCTCAAAAAGAGTAGGTCGCATTAATGAAGCAAACAAAATATCCAAACTACCCATTTTAACATTAAACAGAACAAGTATATATACTACCTATAACTGTTTATCTAACCCGATCCATAAATTATTATAAAAAAAAAAAAAAAATAGCAAATATCAAATATCATCACAAATGAGATTTTTATAAACAAAAGGAGAAAGAGACAACTCTTGGTTGTTTTATTTTTTTTTTTTTGCAATTTATTTGCGATGACATGGATTCCTGTTGTTTGTTTAGTTCTTCATTCACATTTTCGTTTTGTATTTTGTTGTATTTTTCATCGTCCATCGTCATCATAATATCTCCCATTCGTATATCACCGCATATATCCTTGTAGAAGAATCCTCAAACTTATGACACACATCCCACTTGACATCTCATTAATAATAATCATATGCTCAGTTTAGTTGTTTTCTCAATTTTTTTTTTTATTTTTGTTTGTGTTGTTGTTGTTGTTTTCTTTTCATAGCTTTTCCATTATTTTTTTGCTTCTTTCTGATACAGATATGTATATAATATCATATGATCGTTATGTCCTCATTTATGCTTATGTGCTCATCAAAAACAAAGATGAGGAAAGCCCCCAAACTCCATCCTTGTCAGGAACGTACGTATGTCAGCATATAGCACCCACTACTTTATGCCTCTCCATCATACATACATAAATACGACCCCTATAGTCTTTTCTATTTTCTTAAAAAGATACAACAAACAGAAAAAATTAAAACAAAAAAAATATTAAAACAACACAAAAACGCACTGAAGAGAGAATTTCTCTTTTGTTTTGATTTCATTTTCATAAAAAATATAAAAAAAAAAAAATCTCCATTCGTTGAAAGAAGAATTTTTAATTACCCACAAGCATTTTGATAGCCAGCGGTACAGTATGGTGATGGAGCCACATAGCTGGGGTACAGCCATATTGTGGGGTGGTGGTTGACTAAAGGTGATGGGGTGGTGGTTTTATTTTTTTAGGATCATTTCGAATAAACTCATTTTTTCATTTTTTTTTTTTTTTGAATTTTACTTAGAATTGCCTAAACAGAAAAATGTGTTATTTTGTTGTTTATTCTCACCCTTGCCTGTGTGAATAAATACCATGTGGTGGGCGTGTGTGTGTGTGTGCAAGTTGGGGGTGTTGTAGAGGGAGGAAACGAATAGGTGATGATGATGATGATGACGATACGCGTTGATGATGCAAGATAAATGTTAATTTTTTTTTGTTTATTATTTTTGTGTAATTTATTGCGTGTTTTTTCATCAGGTATTGTAGTAGGTGGTGTTGTTCGGTTTTTCGTAATTTTTTTTTTTTTTATATCTTATCCTGAGTGGTAAACATTGAGAAGAGATGAGAAAATTTCCCAACAAAACAGATGATGATTTAATGAGCATAAATGTATATAGTAAGTTGACAGGGTGATTTCAATTCAACTTGCAAAAAAAAAAAATCTAGAACGGAAATGTAAAAAAAAATTATAATAATTTTATTAGAAGGGGTTCCTTAAACACCCTTTCCTCTACAATTATCAACATTACTTTTCAAATGTTGAAGAGTTCTCCACTTTTAGTACGAATTCAGCTATGTGGTATTCATATCCCAAATAAAGATACAATACAATGCAACTGCATTAATTAAATTTTTTTATGGTTGATCTTTTAGTATTAGGTGGGTGAGTTAAAGGTTTTGACTCGAGTCATGTCAACAATTAATGGTAATTTGTTTCTGTTAATGTCACCTGCAGTGCTGAACCCTCCTCAAGTGAAAACAATTTTGGCTACAATTATCACCTTATATTATTGAGACAATATTCACTGGGAAATTTAAATGTGCTTTGCACCACCCCTAAGGTAGGGAACCATACAATTTTGAAGAAAAAAAAAATACTTGTAAAAATGCTACCTTTTATGTTTAGACGTTAGTAATTTTGATTTATTAAAATTTTAATTTGTTGCTTTGCAAACCAACCGAACTACTCTTTTGTGACTATTATTTACTTCAAACAACTCTTCATTATTTATTATTATGATTTTTCGATATCTTTGCTCAGCAAACCCTTTTTTGTAAACAAAAATTTCTGTTTGCATATAATTGAAAAGCTTTTCTAAATTACTAATATCATTAGCAAAGTGAATTGCAAACTAACAAAACTTTTCACTTTGCAAATTTGTGTGGTTCTTGAAACGTATTTTTCAAAAAGAAAACCTTTTCAACTGTTAATTTCAACAAATATCCTTTTTGCAAATTGGCGTTTGGTAAAACGAAGTGTGCAAAGTAAAAGTAAAAAGTTGCAAAGTGAAAAGTGAAAACTGTTTGGTGAAATAGGACCTTTGCAAAAATATAAAAATATAATATATTTTTAATTCTTGTTTCACGTAACACAGGTAACCGCTACGCTATGTTTTCAGTCATTTGATTTCACTGAAAATTGAAAAAAAAATAACAATAAGATTGAAATATAAAAAAACTTCGATCAGTTTAAAGCTGAAATGCCGTTTTTGAACAAATGATTCAATTTTTTGAAAAACTTTAAACACGAACTTCAAAATTCAGGAAACTGTAAAAGCAATAGTTCATTTTTTAACAAATGAAGACTTTTAAAATGCATCATTTTGTTTCAACTTTTTTTTTTTGCCAGGCAACTGGGATCAAATGGTTTAAAAGAAATGAAAATCAGTTATTTTCAACTTGTGCGCAATGTTGTAAAATCTAGATATCTTTTGGTTTGTTTTAGGGAAACAAATTCGACGACTTTTAAAAGAGTATTCTAAAACTTAGAAACTTTTTATGAATAACATTACTTTAATTATTAGCAAGATGGATATTTTTGAAAACAAACAAAACAAAAAGTCGCAATTTTATAAAAAAAAACTCCATTGGATTTAACTAGAATCACCCTGTATTCATCATACTTTAGAACAGCAATGAGAAAATATATGTGAGCTATTTTGTTCTTTCTTTGTTTACAAAATATGTTATAGTCATTTAATTAATACGAATTGTAGGTACATTTATGAAAGATAATGGTTTTCTCAAACATGTAATGAAAATAGGGGAATTATATTGGGGTTGAAAGCCGCAAGGGATTGAATGATATTAAATGGATTTTGTTATATTTTTACACATTTGTTTTTCTTTGAGACATTCACTGTTAAACAAAAAAAAATACAAAAAATACAAAGCATTCTAGTTTATACAAATAGAATTAGTTTTTTTTAGTACTGAGTAAACTTAGTCAACTGTTCCAAAAAAATTGGGTTGCTATATCTCAAACACGGATAAGTACACGGCAATCCGGTATCCGCTCCGATTTTGATGGATTTTGTTATAAAAATGCTTAAATGTTACTTCTTTAAAAATTGGCGGATTTCTTTTTTTAACTTATCAATAAGATTTTTGTGAACAAACATTTTTTTTATCAAAAAAATTTGTTAAAATCTTATAAAATAAACTATGCCAAACATTTTCCAAGTAAAAATAGGGGTATTTTCACCCGTTCAGATGGGAGCAGATTTTTTTTTCAAAAGTTTTTTTTTTAAACAGAAAAATCTTTTTTTATTAATTTTAAATAAAGTTAACCCAATATAAATAGTTTAAGAAAAAATGATTTTCAAACTCAGAATTTTGAAAAAAAATATAGTCAACATTTTTAACTTTACGTTATAAAATATATTTTTTCTTCCAAAATTTAACTAAGTGGATCGATTTGGAATTTCTGGTGGTCTCCATTGGGTCCCATTTCAATTTGGTCCATTTCTGACAGCGGCATTAATAAGAAAATATCAATATTAAATTTGAAGTCGGTTGTTTTTCTTTTGAAAGGTAACCTACCTATAATTTAGTAAAAATGTATAACATAGTATTTTCTAACTAGAAATTGTCGATTGCCAAGAGAAATAACTACACGGCAACCCTTTTTAAATGCAAACAACAATGGAATAAACAAACCCAAAATTGTTCATGGTTAATAAACTCAAATAATGGATTAAAATATGTCTTTTTTTTAAATTGTCGGAGTTAAGTAAATGTATATAAATTTTATCTGGAAAACGACAAAAATTTACCTGTCTTTTGCACTAAAACAGGGTTTCCATTTAGTGTACTCACTCTTTATTGAGAGATTGCACCCCAAAATGTATATTTCAGCTTTAAATACCATCAACAGGGTTGCCTGCTTGGTAAAATGGGGACTTAATTTATTTTTTAGTGGCTGGTAACAACATGGCACTCTTTTATTTGAAAACTATTTGTTGGAATTGTTTTGCTTAAGACAGGGTTGCCACATTTAAACTGCGAAACATTATATTTATGGTTAACTGTGGTGTAAACTATGTAAATTTGGTAATGTAAATTTGTTGATCCCTTTGAATGAGGTCGTTTTCATTATTCTTTGTTTGAAAATCCAAAGAAAAAATTGCATCTTCTTGCTGATTTTTTCCAAAAAAAATTGCATAACCTATCATTTTCAGATGATTACTTTGTGCCACAAACAATTCTTGAAGATTTAAAACTAATTTTTGAAATTTTAGTGGTAGGCCATTGCATTATAACCTTGAAGACACAGTCCCATGTACTACTTTCTTTTAATCTTATTTACTTCTAGAGCTCCAAAACAATTCGTCAAGCTTCTTTAGCATTTTAATTGGATCTCTTCACCCAAAGAGGACTTTATATTCTCGTTTTTTTTTCTGGTCTATAATCCAAAGTTTTTTTTTCTAGGTAGTACCTCTGGTGAGTAAATAGATCCCATAAGCGGTGCTTCACATATATCCAATCCTCGTCGTTGTCGACGTATACTTCCATGTTTGCAACTTCAGCAGATGAAAGGTGATAGATAGATGGATAGATAGATAGATACAACCCAGAAATTTGATATTCATTAGTTTTATGGTAATAACAACCAACATCCTATCTCCTTCTCATTCTCTCCAATCTCTTTCTCTCTCTCTCTCTCTCTCAGTCTTTTAGCCCTCCTGTCCGAATTTCCCTAATGAATGAATGATTTCATGTGTGATGATCCGGGGGTGGTATCTAGTATGTAGTGTGTTTGTGTATTATTATGCATATTTATATTCATGAAGGGTTGTTGTTTCTTTTGCCTGAAGCTTCGACGCTTTCGTCGTCGAATAGATACAACACATATTTTTTTTTTTTTTTTTTTTATTTTTTTTTAATACTTTCACTTCAATAAACTTTGGTGTGCATTATTTATTATAATAGCTTTGGTTTAAAACGAAAAATTCTACCCTCCAACTGTTTTTGTTGGTAAGGTACATTTATTTCATGAATATTCGTTTAATTGCAAATTCAGAAAGTCTGTTGTGAATGATTTTCACGACACACACACACGCGAACACTCAAATTTATATTCAAATTTCCCACCAACAGATTGGGGAAAGGGGATGGGTGGTCGAAAAAGTTGTGTGGGTGTCGAAAATCGTGAAAATCGAAAAAAGTTTGATACAAAAGTTGTAAGTGGTTAAAAGGTCTACAACTTTTGTTCGCAGATAATTTTTCTATGTAACCTCAAAAATATCGGAAAAAATGCCAAAAACTGTTTTTATTGTTTTCATATATTTATCTTTTCCAAAAATAGTTAGATTTTCATTTTTTTTCCAGCAAAATATAATTTTTTTTGTTTTTGAAGAATTTATTTTTTTTTTAAATAGCCTAATTTTCAATAAAAAAGTTGGCGAAAAAAATTTTGATTTTTTAAAATTTAAGATGAATTCTAGTAGGAAAGAAACACAGTTGTTTTAGATTTGTTGTAGATTTAGGGAAAGTAAATGACAGCAATATAAGTCAGCAAGGAGTTATCATAGAATCCAAATTAAACTTCTGCAAAAGATTTTGACTCTCTAAACTCGAATGTGGTATCAAAATTGCTCTGCCACGCAAGAGATATTGAATTATAAAATTCCGAAAAACACTATTTTTGTGATGTTTTGGGTAAAGAGAAATTTTATTTTCAGAGCCAAGTCATTTTAAAGATAAAAAACAGGTCTTTATTTTTGTCGAAGCAGATTTTTTAAATTTATATAACATTTTTTTAAATATTTGGTCTTAAAAATAAACAAAAAAAATTATAATTTTCGGATAATTGATTTTATAAGTTACATTTCAAATTCTACAAAACTCATAAAAAATTATCAAAAAAGTAAGAATTGCATTCAAGATTATTTTGAAAAAAAAATATTTCTCAAAGGGGGCAATTACACTCATTTTATACCATGTTTCTGGGCCTGACAAAAAATGAAAACGGCAAAGTATTTTAGGTTTCTTCTCATTTTATATTTAAGATTATTGTAAAAAAAATAATACCAACCCAAGTGGCAGTGAAGATACCTTCTACCAAGTGCCTCGAGTTGTTTTTAAGAAAAATTTATTAATGTTACTCATATCGCATCGTTATAATAATTATTATTATTATTTACGCTGATGACAGCATTCCAAATTAGAATATTTTCTCGCATCGGTGCGTGAAAATTTTCGTTTTCTGCGAGCGGTTTTCATGTACTTATAACACAAAATGTATATTTGGGTTTGAGTTTTATATGAAATTTATTGAAAAAGGAAGACTACCAACCGAATCGAAGCGACGCAAGACACAACGATGCTGGCTGATGATGTCTCTTGAAAAAGTAGGAAAGGTGAATTTATTTTAATTTTAGCATTTTGAAAATTTATTTCGATTTTGTCATTTTGGCGTGGCTTGGCCTGGCGCATGATATGGGGTGTCGATAAAATGAATAAATAAATAACTGTACCCTATTTTTGCCGCCTACTTGCTGTTAAAAGTGGTGCTCCCAGCTGGTAGTTAAGTGCCAATTAATTAGGAACAAGTTTGGTTAAGTGTAAGAGTATAAATGAATAAAAGGGTGGTTACCTCATTAAAAATCATTCACCTGAGTTTTCTTTCAATATTAGATATACAAGGAAAGGAATTTTATAATTATAATTAATAAAAAAAAATGTTACAAAAAATATGTCATTGCTCGATTAAGTTCTTAAGCTTCAAGTAAAATCATCTGCATGCATCTCATCTTCATTTACTTAAAATTTTATCGAGTATTAAGACTCGTTATTCAAAATGAAATTCTTGGCAATTCAGATAGTTTTTCTTTAACTTGTCATTCTCGTCACGCACTTAAAATCTGATTAAGTTTAGAAGTTATGTTTTTTTTTTTTGACGAACTTGATATCTTTGTTCTTTGTTTTAAGGCTCTGTTTATATTTTTAAATAATTATTATAATTTAACTTATGCTTTTGATGAAGAAACGTAATTACCTACTATATCACTCACGCTAAAATTTGTATTAAGTACAATAAAATACAAGTTTTCGAAAAAAAAACCTTAAAGTTTTGAGTTAAGCGTCATATTTATCCCTAGTGTTTATTTCCATGTTTGTTAACGTGACGCTGGTGACAGGAGACGGAAGATACAATTTGGTTTTTCTCAGATAAAATTTTTGATATTTTTGTATACTTTGCAGCCTACTGATCGATTTTACTCATTCAATTTGTTATTTATCATTGAACAGAAATCGTGACGCTAATGACCTGCATACAAAGCCGAACTAAAACTCCTTCCTCGTAGCACTAGTTACAATTTGAATGTATTGAATTTTTGTCGCGCAAATGACGAAGTTACAACAAAACATATCCGTGACGCAAATGACGAATTAAACTTAAAATAAAGAAAACTAAATTATTTTGAATAAGCTGCTTATAAAATTAGATCGAGAAATCCAATTTTTATTACAAAAATCATCCCAAATAGAAACAATAGAAATGATAATGAATATAAATCTTCTTAAAGTCATAAAAAATGCCAGACAAGAGCAAATTTGACTGATTTGAATGTTCACCTTAGCCAACCAATGACCTGCTGTATTAATCGAATGTTTCAAATTTGGGCATAAATGTTATTTAAAATGCCCATATTTAAGTTCGAAGTCGTATCTAATTTACAAAATCCAAAACTTGTTTATCGCAGATAAAAATCTATAATTATGTCAAAAAATCGACAGAGTCAATCTACATAATATTCTAATTAGTTTTCCTCGTGACTATTTTTTTTGTATAGCCTTGATGGTTGTGCCTATGACATTATAATTTTGTCTTTTTTTTTTTTTTTGTTAAAAGACAAACAAAAAATCACTTAAATAAAACTCAGAAGCTCAGAAAGTGTTAAAGTCTTAATAAGTTCCTATACAACACGATGTCGACGGTTTTGTTTTTTTTTTTTGTTTTTGTTGTTGATTTCCGATAAACCTACGCATCGACTAACATTAATAACCTAGAGAGAATTGCTAGGAAAATAACAGTAACAGGCTTTTCTTAAAAAAAAAAATCAATTTAATATATTACGACTGTGGTGCTATAAATTGGAATGATTTAAATGTCGCTCGCGCAGCTTTCAAGACAAAATCAAAAAAAAAAAATTGCATATTAACAATTTTTTTTTATTGATTTTTAAACTTGTTTGTTAATTGGATATTTGATGAGGGCACAAAACAAAATCTAATTTTTGTTTTTCTTAACAAACAAATTCATACGAGAAGCACCTCGATAACATACTCGTAAATTACTAATTAAACGACTAAATTATGAGAGAAAGGAATTATTTGGCGTTTTATGAACAAAATTAAATGTTCCAAACTGATGTCTGATTTATAATTTAAAATAAAAATGTTAAACGAAAAATTATTTGAATACATTTTTTTTTTTAATGTGAAAAAACATTCTAATTACTTTCTTTAATAATTTAATAGCGTGTTTTTACTTAATTTGCTTTATTTGGTTCCAAAATTGTTTTCACTTAAAAACGACTTTGTTTTTTTTTTTTTTTTTTGAAACCATATTTAGACTTGAATGTCATCCAAGATTTTTGTATCTGGCTCTGGACGTAGATTTACTGGTTTTACTAGAAAACTTGTTTTTGTATTAGCTGAATTTTTTTAATTAAGTTATTTTAAAGAAGAAGACATGGTGTAGTGATGAGAGAAGACAAAAAGGTGAACTTATACGTTTGTATTGTTTTAAATATTAGTGATATCCTCACCATTCTTTTTATTTATTTTTATTGAAGACACATGTTTAGTTGTTTTCGGTCAATGACAATGTTTTTTTCTAGATAGACCAGAATTCTTTAAAACCAGTTGGTTAAACATCCGAAGAATAATTGGAGACTTGTTCATTATTATAATGAAACTCTTTCGAAAAATAACAAACCTAAATTGCTTGAATTGGTTGAAATAATTGTTTCAAAAATACATAAAAAAAAACTGTACATCTCTGATATGAACCTTTTTTTCCTTTTTCAATAAATTTTTTCAAATTACACCAACCGCACCAAAAAACTACTGACTCTTCTGCTTCTTTTTTTAGCTTATTTGGTACTATCATAGCTTGCGTGTGATGGGATGGGTTTTTTTTTAACACTCTCTGACAATCGCCCATCTATTCGCCACCATATCATCTATTTCAAATATCCGAAAAACCAATTGAACAACAACGATAATGGATAAAAGTTGTTTTGTGTGAAATTTATCGAAGCATTAATCGTAAAAAAGTTATACATATATTCTCTTTTCTTCTATATTACAAAAGTGTTGTTTTATGTGTGTATCTTTTGGCAAAAGAAAAACACTTATTTTTTCCAAATTTTGTTGTTGTTGTTGTTATTGTTTTATTTTTAGTATCTCTATATTTTTTTTGACTTCAGAAGGGGGAGGGGAGGGGGGGGGAAGGGGAGGTAATAATGTGTTCCTAAATAAGAATTTAATTGGCAATTTATAACTCGTATATATGGGTCGTGTTTTGTGTAGCTGAAGAAATATTGCACAAGATTTAATTTTGAAGAAAATTGAATGAGCAATAATTTTGTAATATGTTTACTTTTCTAATGCATCTGATGTGTCTTCGTCTTCATTTTTTTATATTAACAACAAAAAAAAAAAAAAACCAATTTGAAATCTCATGTATTCTAACAAAAAAAACTGTTGAAATTATGATTCATCCATCAAAAACTCCAGGTTAAAAAACAAGATGACAGAAACAAAAAACTTTTCAATAATATGCTTCTCAATAAATTTTGCATATACACAAGTTAGTATAAGTTACTGGAGAAAACATGTCGAAAAATCATAATAGGTATTTTTTTTGGGAAATCCGGAGCGACAAGATACGGTTTTTTTTTTAATTCTTGCAAAGCAACAAATTAAGATTTTAACTCAATAAAATTTTGTCGAGAGGTCAAAAAATGTTCTGCTTTCTGTTGGTGCGTTTATATAATGAATGCACATTAAAGTGTCTTCTTAATTTTTAAGTAGTCTAATAAAACCCAGTTATCCTAAAACCTATGGATTATAAAAGTCTTAACATGAAAGGTCCTATTTTTACTTGTTTTTTTTTTGGTGTCGATAGGATTTGAAAACCGAACCTCTAGTGTCGAATACTCTACAATTTTCATTATTCTGTAATATACGCTCAAACTTCTACTTTTCAACTTTGCAGAATACGAATTCAAATGCAAAGTACTATTTTGAATTAGTGAAACGCTTTTACATTTCAATTTTCAAAAATAGTGTGAAAAATTGAAAAGTCTTTTCATTTTGCAGATTTTTTGAAACACTTAGCACTTTTACTTTGCAGAAAATTATTTATTTGCAAAGATGCAACGTAAAAGGCGAAAATTGTTTGGTTAAATAGGACCCTGTTTGTTATTTTAAAAATTACATAAAAATAATATGCGTTTACGTATCCAGTTTTTTTTTTTTTATTTTTTTGGAATTTCTCAAGAAGTTTTAAGGCATTTTTGTATAACAAGTTGTTTTAATATTTAAATTTATGCATTTCACACAGCCTTCAATATTGGGGAAACCATTTGGTCAATTTCTATACCAACAATATAATTTGACTGAAAAAACATATTTGAGAACTTAACCAGGAAAATTTTGCACCGAAAAGAAAGTGTTAATGTGAAAAACTCGGCTGGCTAATTAAGTCAAAACCTTTTATTACACAGTGAACTAGTTATTATCTCTTAAAGTTTGTTCTTCATCAATAAACAAAAAATATGTTAAACAAATATTTGAAATCTCGCAAATATACATTAATTAAATATATTTTGCAGTTTCCGCGCTATTTTTTCGTGTTTTATTTGATTTCTGTTATACTTTCTTTCAACAAACTATTATTATCCTATCTTCCACCGTGGATCGTTGTGTAATTTATGAACTGTTTATGACAGAAAAAATGTTACGTTTTCACATTATGCAATTATTTAATAAAACACAATGACTTACAATTTTGTATTTTTCTCCAACAGCAACATAAATTTTTATCATAATATACGAGTACTATCGCAGTTAGACAATGCATTATTATTATTTTACTGACAGAACTTCAAACTCATATTTTGCATTCCACAACACCCAGCGTTGACTGCACTCAACATTGAAAAACTTATATAAAAGGGTTCTAAAAAAAGAATAAGAAAATTCAAGGTTTTAAGAAGTAGTATTTTAAGACATTCAAACCGCAGCACAGTGGTCAAACACGGTAATCTAGCTGCATATAATTACAAAAGCTCTTTCTTCAAAACTTACTGCACATGTGTTGATTTTGTTAATGTTAATAATATATAGTTTGATTCACCACAGATTTCATAAATCTCTTTTAAAATTTTAACAGGCTTAAACCATAAAATGACGTTTGTTCAAGACAAAAAACGTCATTTTAAATAAAAATATTTTAAGCTAATTTGAAAGGTAGAACTATTTTATATTAAATGAGCAGATTTTTATTTGTTTTTTTTTTTAATTTTATTTTCAATTAATGGAGCAAATCAAAAGATTTAAAATAAAAAATTATTTTGTCCAGTTAAAATAGCAACTGAGCGCTACTGTGCGCAGACTGTTGTAATTTTCTAAATTAATTGGATTTAAATCAAACTAGAAGCTATTTAGTCCAACTGTTTTGTCTTTTATGTATATAGAATTAATGCTTCCCATTTCATGGTACAAACTACAAAAGGAATATTATAATTTATATACCTATGACATGACACTAAAGCGAATGTCATGCTTCTGACAGTTTTTCAGATTTATTTATTTTTAAATTTTCTTTTTTTTTTTTCTTTTTTATTGGAAGTAGTATCACTAAACTGTAATGCCGCCAAGTACTTTACTTAGAAAGTGTCATGCACTGGTGCTCCACAATATTTCTGTCAACATAAGATAAGAAGAAGTTAAGTACCTGTATGCGAAAAAAAAATGTCAACATCAAAAATAAAGAAAATACCTGTAAGGCAGGCTTTGATGTTTTTTTTGTTCACTTTTTCAAACTCGTGCAGAACAAAAATTAGAAAAAAAAACGAATATCTAAAGTGCCGCTATGCGTGTAGTTAATATCTGTTTTCTTTTTTTGACATTGGTGTTTCAGATAAAAATAAATTAAAAATTCATTTCCGTCAAAATTATTTGTTTTGTGTATCTTCAGCACCCGTGTACGAGTTGATTTATCACAATTTATTATGACTTTTCCGCACATAGGTGTGATAATTTTGTAACCTTAAAACAATAATAAAAATTTGTTCATCTTGGCAGTCATATATGCAAGCGTAAAAAAATTTTTAAAATATTTCATATTTTCCTACACACATACTCGTGTATCTATCGCTTATTGCATAATTGTTGTAATCCTGTTTAAAATTAGTTGAAAGAAGTGAAATTTTAGACAGGTCCTGCGGTGGTGGTGTGTGCTTTACTTTTAGACGTAATTCGTCTGATAGCCAGACGATTTTATACGTAATCGCTGCAAAAGTGGGTCGATCGGGTGGGTTTGGTGTGGTTTTTTTAGTGAGCTATACTTTATATTAGTTGGGAGTTTTACTGATTTATGTTGATTTTAATAGAAAGATCTATTACATCATTGAATTTATACTTACCATGATGATGCAATAGAAAGTGCTGTACTTATTATTGAGGATTTCTTGTTAATCTAGTTGGAATGTTTTAGATCAAATTATAAAAAAACAAATATCGTAGGTAACGAGCGTTAATTACATTATGTCATTCGGTTAGGTACTCGTAACAAATCTAGATAGTATGGTTTTAAGAAATTAAAGGAATATTGATTTTTACTTTTATACCAATCTTGATTTGATTACATTGTTAAGAGTTTAACCCTAGATTCATAAACTATATTCATTGTTACATCGTTCATAAACATAAGTCTGTGAGACCCCTTCCCTTCAAAGTTATCAGATTTTTTATCTATAAATATTTTTGCAAAAAAAACACATAGGCTACTTTAAGGAACATTTATTTTAAATAAATAAAATAAAAAACAATGTAATTTTATCACTCGGCGCAATCTTGACACCAATTTCCGCGATGCTCCCCGCACATGGGACGTTTACAGGAGGTGCAAAAAAAACGGGTCTTACGCTTCTTTTTGTAATCGCAGAAGACACAATTTTTTCTGGGTTGATTTTCAGATATCACTGGAACATATGGCAAAGTATCACCTAAAATGGCATCAATATTCCTTTTTAGGCAACGCCTCAAAGTTGGTACTTCGGGACGATGACGTAACCAGGGCTCTATCAATTTGTGTGTTACCTCCTTCACAAATTCTCGCCTTGTCAATGGTTTTTGTTCATTACGGCTGCTATTATGAACGTGGATGACAAAAGAGTTGACTATAGACATATTCAATATGCCAAAAAAATAGCATAGTGGCCATCTTTTTGTCTAAATAATGGTAACACTATTCATAAACATACGTACCTCAGACCCCTTGCGGCTAAAATATCAAAAACTAAACGTCTATGCACCAACGAAACTTGCGCGACAATAAGCTCTCTTTGCCTTAGGAAGGTACTGAAATGCACGTATTTGTATCTCTTTCACAACGCTTGCTATGATTGATTATTCAACTGTAAGAGTCTGTGAGACCCATGTTTATGAATCTAGGGTTAATAACTTTTTTATTCAAACATAATTACATGAATCGAACTTAATAGATAGACGATAAAATGTATGGCAACGGTTTAGTTAGCTGTGCTGTTGGTATACATACATTTGCAAGTCACGATGTCGATGGATTAACAGATCACAAAAAAAACAATTCCAGATTTTCAGAATTTTTGTTTGTTTTGCTCGACAAAAATTATAATTTTAGAGCAGTTTTGTGATACATATTTGGAACGAAATATACTTTTTGCATCAATATATAGTTCATCCCTGATCTGTCAAGATTTCATATAAAATTTCGAACAGAAGACCCCAAGCATTATACCGGAGGAATTTGCAAATTTGGTTGCCTGTTAAACCAAATCTACTTGATTGAAAATCGCTAAAGCCGTTAAAAAAAAAAGTTATTATTTTTTTCTTTAAAACATATTCAAGTGTTAATGGAATCTATAAGCTAAATTTCAAAAAAAAATTACTCTCCCGTTTTTCCCCCACTTCCCTTCAAGGGAATCAACTTAAAGCCGTTTTCTTCACTACAAGTTGAACTCAAGTTGAGGATTTTTATTCTGAACTTGTGATTTTGTTTTTTCTTCACTCAAAGTTGACAATTTCAACCGTCAATTCTCAACTCTCGAGTTGATCAATTTCTGGCTTTGTCAACTTCCGAAAATAGTAGATGTTGAGAAAGCAAAGTAAGAGTTTTTTGTCAAATTATAATTTTGTTGGATCTTCTGTCAAAAATAGTTCTCAGTTTCGGTTTGAATATAAATATTATTAAAATAAAATTTCCCAAAAAAAAAAGTAGATAGTAGATAAATTATCCATCGTCTGCTTCTGGAAGCGAAGATAAAGAAGAAGAATTGTTGGCGACTAAAAGAAAACATTATAAAATATGTCCACGGGCCGGGATCGAACAATGATATTTTATATACCGATTTCATTATTTCATGCTTGCGATCAGTTTTGGGGAACTAGGTTAGCGATTGTATTTGGCGTCAATAAAATCAGCAATGCCAATGACCAACTGAATTGACCCGAGTGCTTCATCCCTAAGCACAATAAATAGTTGGGTAATTGATCGTAATTCCCGCTATTTACAAATACCTAACGCCCATATAATTGAATAATTTCAAAATTATTTTTATTTAACAACAAGTTTTGTAAAGTTTAAAAGTTGCATATTCTCTACAAATTATTATTGTTTTCGAGAGTTTTAACATTTAAGACCCCAAATCTGATATTAGTATTTTAGAATTTTACCAATTGGTGGAAATGTTGCAATATTTAGACTCCATAAAACTATTTTTGCTATTAAAGTAGTTTTGAAAATAGTCAATAATTTGGGCGTAAGTAAGGTAAGGAATATTCATGATATATCACTATCACAAGGTACCCACCTTGTTTCAATGGAAGGCAAACCACCATTTATCAATTCCAAAAATGTTGTTCGCATTGAAATAACGAAATAGCGGTATATAAAATAATGGTCGTCCCATTTTTCGATACCGACCCGTGGACACATTTTGTATTGTCTTCTTTCAATTGCCAACAATTCTTCTCCTTAATCATCTTCGTTTTCAGAAGTAGACGATGGATGATTTTTCCAAAAATAATTTTCTCGGAATATTTTATTTTTTAAATATTTTGATTCAAACCGAAACCGCAGGGTAAATTCAAAACTCAGCTAACTTTTAAATTCAACTCTCGAGTTAAGATTTGGAATAGTGAAGAAAAACATATTTCATTTCAACTTGTCTCAATAATTTTATGTCGAATAAAACAGTTCAAATAATCCTAAAAGTCTCAAAAACTCTATTTCCGTCTGTCAGTCTAATAGCTATTGACCGTTTATATTACACTTCTTTCCAACTTTGTTCATATTTCAATTTTAAAAGATTTTATTTATTCACAAACAATTTGACACGCATTTTTTTTGTTGTTTTCTTTGAAAAATTACGCAAATTATTCAACGCTTTTTCCACCATGCGTACGCGTTGTGCCACACACATATATTTCTCAAAAAAGAGCCAAGTCCTATTATAAATCTAGAGCTATGCAAATGATCATATGTACATAGGTAGGCACAACATCAACGCTCATGTGTTTTGCTTGTTTGTTTAACTGGCAATATCTTTGAAAGGATATATATTCCACAAACAACAATAATCATCTTTAGATAGCGCATCCATTAAGGGATTAAACAGAGCCACTAAATCCATTCATGATATCACACAACAGCAGCGGCAGCAGCTCCGCAACTAGAAGAGACAAACGACTTGTGGGGTGTTGGAACGGGAAAACGAGAAACGAATGGGATGATATTCCTATCAACAACGCAACCAAGGATATAGGATTTTTTTTTTTTTTGTTCACCATTTTGTATATTATTGCATATCCTTGAAAACATAAAACTACATTACACAACCAAAGTGTGTAAAAGAACGCAAAAACGAAAAAAAAGAAATCGGCTGTAGAAAATAAAATATCTCTTTTTTTTTGTTCTCAACAAGCTGGTATAACCAGGAGAAGTACAACAGTAACTGCGTATCATCGTAAGTACACTCAAAGATATGAGGCAGAAAAAAAGATATACAGAATTATATAATCCCGCATATCCTTGTGCATTTTTTATGGAATTTATCCTTGTTGTACTGTAGAACATATGCTGCAGCAACACACACACATATGTACACATACAAAACCAAATGTGAGGAGGAGGTGCTTTTTCTTTATAATCTCAATTCTTTTTCTTCTGATGCTCAATGTAACCAAAATACAAATTTTTATCTCTTCTTCGTCATATCTTTTATCTGCAAAGGCGATAAATTTAACAGCTGCACGCAAGTGGATAGTAGTTATTGTATCTGTTTTAGTATCTATGACTACGACGACGACGACGAGTGGATGTCATTGTAACTTTGATGTGCTAGAAATTCGCTATGAATGTGACACAGAGAATTTCGTTGTCGTCCTCGTCTGGTTTTCAACTATAAGAACTAGTGTAGACGATATGAATAGTATAATTCATTTAAGCCGTTATGCCTTGTAACATATTTTGTGGTAACATTTCAAATTGTAACATGCGAATAGATTTTCTTTTTTTTCTTTTGTTAAGAATAAATAGGACTTTTGATTTAGGTTTAATATATTTTTTTTAGGGTCCTAACCAGAAACTATTTGATTTGTAGTGCATTAAGTTTTTTTTTACGATATTGGACGTCCAGTTCTTTTTATTTAAAAAACAAGGAAAGTATGTTTTGGACACAGCAAGGCTATTTTACTCTTTCTCCATGGGGTTAGCCTCGGTGTGACAGAAGAGGTTACGGTGACTTCTTTAATGAAACTAAAAACTATGCTATAAAAATGAAGAGAAAAAAATAATAAATAATACAAATTATTTTAATTTTTAATTTTAAGTGTAGTGAATGAATTAAATTCATTTTAAAAGTTTAAGTGACCTCTACTCCAAAATGCGTTTCGCCCAGGTACAACAATGGGCTCATCAGTTAGATGTTGTTGTACCCTTTCTAGTACACAGTTGATATATGCTGTAATTTTAATATGAGTCGGTAAACATCGACCAAATCTTTTGCGTATTAGAAAGGGTACAACAACATCTAACTGATGAGCCCATTGTTGTACCTGGGCGAAACGCATTTTGGAGTAGAGGTCACTTAAACTTTTAAAATGAATTTAATTCATTCACTCCACTTAAAATTAAAAATTAAAATAATTTGTATTATTTATTATTTTTTTCTCTTCATTTTTATTCTATCAACCAGACCACGGGTTTTTAACATCATTTTCTAGGTGTCTGAATTTAAACAAATTCCCCTAGAATATTAAAATTCACAGTTGATATATGCTGTAATTTTAATATGAGTCGGTAAACATCGACCAAATCTTTTGCGTATTAGAAAGGGTACAACAACATCTAACTGATGAGCCCATTGTTGTACCTGGGCGAAACGCATTTTGGAGTAGAGGTCACTTAAACTTTTAAAATGAATCTAAAAACTATGCGATCGCAACGAAGTCATTTGCTGGAAAGGATCACCCATGGACGAAATGTCGAATTGAGGAATGCTGTTGCTCCTTAGTTATAAGAAATATCTGCATCCAGGTTACTACACCTTAAACAAGAGACGGTAGCCTTTCCCAGATGGAGTCTGTAAAAGAGGAAATCCTGAACAACAAAAAAAAACTTTCGAAAATATCATCTGGTCACTTTCAACCAGGGGAGCATTCTTCATTTTGACCTTCCCGAGAACATGTATCATTGTTGCCCGAAGTAGAACGTTAGGAATATACATTTTGACCTGAGCGCAATGTGACAGTCAAGCAGTTATCAAAGGTATTACTGGACGAATTAAAAAAATGTCATTAAATGCAGTTTTTCTCTAAGTTGAACGTACTGAAATTTAATACAACGAACAAGTCGTCAATTTGACCAGTCAGGGTTAAGCAGTTCAAGCATACCACTAGGAGTTGTTATGGGTAAAAAAATTATATCGAATATCTCCTATCCTAACAAACCGAGTGGAAAAAAGCTTGACAAATTGCAATAAATCCCGGAAACAAAGTCGGGTTAGTTACAACATTTAAAACTCAAGAACTGCTGGACCGATTTTGATGATATCTGATATGTTGGATTCGTCACCCCTCGGAGTTCGCTACTAACTATTAAAATTTCGGAAAATTATGGTTTAGAAAAATTTTCTCATGCATTGAAAAAATGAAGAAAATTATCTTCAATGCATGACAGAAACAGAAGCCTGGAATGGTGACTTGGGTAATGCCAGTAAATGTCATTGTGTGTATTAGCCTTTGACAGCTGATTCAGTTGCGGTGGTCTGAGATATGAATCCACAAGCAATATTTCATAGCTTGAAATATTTCATGCTATGGATATTGCCCGTAGAGACCACTTATTGCTTGCTTTAGCATACCATGGATATCATTCTGTGAGGAAGCAATATGACGTTCGTGTTCTTTCAGTGTTAGTGTCAATAAGCTATTTTTTTCGAGTTTTCGACAGTTATTTCATTTGAATTAAATTAAAATGAATACCGTTCTTCTTTTTTCGCAACATAAAGCGTTTTTTCTTCGGTATTCTGAGTTTTTCCGGGACACATTAATAGGAGTAGGTATTCCTGCAAACCTGGTAAACTTTTCCATCTTGTAAAATGGGAAAGTTTACCACGCATGTTTCATGAACGCCCCGAAAATCAACTTGATTAAATGTGTGTAAATTGATACTTGAATTATTTGGAGAAAATTATGGTTGTTTCCTTGTCTTCGTCAAAAAGCTACATGTTAGTGACTGCTTATATTTTAACTGGTCAAAATTAAACGTTAAAAGTTTTAAACAATTACCATTTCTAGATGGTAAATTTTTACCAAATAAATTTGTGTGGAAAAGTTTACCATTTTCTGGTAAAGATTTCATATAGAAAATAGTACCAGATTTACCATGTTTACCTGGTTGCATGAATACCCCTAATGATCGTGCTTCAGATGTTAAAGATTGTAGGTATATTCAAAAGCACTTGCTAATAGCAAATTACTGAAAATGAAAGATTGAAAAATATGTCGTTTTAGTAGCTACTGTAATAAACTGTTATGTCAACGGCTTCTGATAAAGAATCGGTTCCCGATCGATCACCGAAATAAAGCATCATTGAGCGCTGTTGGTAGGAAGATGGGGGTAAGATTTATATTCGCAGTTGATTTGATGTAAATGTAAATATAAACTGTTACGATCGTATAGTATGACACTTACATTGAGTGCAGGGCCAGGACAACGTTTGCCGGGTCAGCTAGTTGTGAATATGGGAATAGAAAATCTGAAATAAACGATCAATTTCGCTCAATTTTTTAATGACATGCACCACCCTAATGAAAAAAAAAGCATGGTGTATTGTGATTGAGTTTCCTCTTAATCCAATAATAAATCTATTCAAAAACAAACAAAGCTCATTTCAACCTTGTTTTTGTTTACTTTGATGAGGAAACAAAAATTTATTTTCTTGTTCAAGATCCACATCACTTGTCAACAAACTTTCAACATATACACACATATGTAGGTATAAACCTACCATGTTTCTACCAACATGCGGCATGTAGGTTGGTATGGTATACACCTTGTAAGTTCAAAAAACAATTTTTGTTTTTCTTTCAAGTTTGCAGCATTTACAAACAATGCTTGCTCCCACCTTAAGAACAAATTCATTGTCAATTTCAATTTTCTTACCAAGTGAAAAAAAAAACACACTCTTCTTCATCCGTTGAACCTTAATTAAACTTCAACAACAATGGCGGAATGGTGCAAGTATAGAAAAAAAAACGAGAAATACATACCAAGCGCAAGCAAAAGCAGTACATAAATATATGTTGGTATGAAATCCAAAAAAAAAATTAAAAAGTAGGTAAGACGATGATGAAGAAAAAGAAAAATCCACGTCTTGTTGTAGAATTTCCCTGCAATTTCTATATGTATGTACATTTTCGCTGATGCTGGAAAATTCAATTAAAAGTCGAAAAAGCTAAGAGCAGCAACAGCACTAACGATAATAAAAAAAAACCACAAAACCTCATCACAATTCCTATATGCCTACCTGTCTTGTCCCACTTAAGCAAAAAAGCGAAGAAGTTAACGAAATAAACAAACTTTGCAACAAAACATAGGCAGAGGCAAAGAGCCCCGCTACCGCTATAATATGAAGGTAGGCTTGTGTACCTACCAATAACAGGAACATTGCGCGTTGCAAAACAACTGTAAATTTAGCCAACCATTATTATTACCCAGCACCCTGAACCAAGGCGAAAAACAAATACAACTCAGAAAAAGTAACAAACTTTACAACTCTTTTTGTGTCTTTTGTTTACTATTGTCATTGTCATTGGATTCCTTCCAATTCCAGTTTTCCTGAATTTCACCGTTGTAACTTTGATTGTGTGTAGGTATGTGTTTTCTGTTTTTTTTTTTTTTTCTTTTGTTTTCTGCCAACTCTCTTCAACAACAAAAGCAGTTGAAGTTTGTCACTCAAAGTGTAGGTATTTACTCCATTCAAACTTCGATATCGTGGCGGCAACTGAAGTGATTACAGTAAACATAACACACTCCAAAATAAAATGCAACATATATATATATATACTATGGGGTAGAAAGGAATGGAAGTTGGAGTAAAATGAAAATTGGAAAATGATTTATTGAAAAAAATTTAAATATTTAGTAGTTTGTTCAATTTTTGTATTGTAAATTCAAACATTTGTTATTCGATTTTAATAAAACCTAGTACCTAGAGAGTGATACAGGCTTTTTTTCTTCCAGAATGTTAGAAAAGTTACAGAAGCAATCTTTTTGTACAAAAATGTTTCAACTTTGTTTATGCATTGTTCCTGATTAAAATAAACTGATAACAATTAAAATTTTTTGTTGTTATTTTCTACCAACTTTATGTCAAAATTGACCCACTGTTTCTTTAAACAATATTGAAAATAAAGTAGGTAAATAATAATTTGATTCCTCTTTGGCGAATGTGATTTTTTTTCTTTATCAAGTTCGACTGTTTTTTTTTTTTTTTGTGCCATTTATCTTTTCAAATTGTAACTGCATACTTACAGTTTATTTATTTTTTTGTTTTTTATTTTATACAAAATTTATGAGTGTTTGCTGTTTGTATTTTAATAGGCATGTGACGCGATGCAATCGCTAAAATGTGTTGCGCATTTTAATGCCCCCACCATTATCATAAATACACCAACAATTCCATGTTGGTATCCAAATAAGTAAAAGACAAGCACCGTTAGGATGTGAGTGAGAGAATGGATAATGTATATGAATGCATTCAGCAAAGAACAGAAAATCAAAGAAGAATCCCAATTTAAAATTTACAAAAACAAAGAACTTCTTTGGTTTTCCATGTTTTAATTTTTTTTTATTTTTAACGGACTTTATGTGCTGCTACCTGTTGTGTGTATGTAGTTTATTTTTATACACACAAACACACCAGGTAGGTATTTCGTTTACCGTTATGTTGACCGATTATATAACGGGATTCCTCTTCTTCTTGTACTTCCGTCAATACGTGATGTGTATTTAGAAAGGCTTACAGAAATGTTTTTTTTCTTCGTTCCTTTTACTATATTCTTAGCCACATCTCTTGACCAGGGTTTTTTGTTGATTGGTCCGCATTTAGAATGGTGGTATTCTTTTCAGGTTATGTTATCTCTGCGTGGTGTCTTGGTTTTGATCTTCATAAGGTCATTGCTACTTTTTTGTGTTTGGTTTAGTCTCCTTTGGGTGTTTGCATATCCCGTTTGCTGGATAAATTATTCAACTTTTTTTGTTTTTTTATTATTGAAATTTATGAGTAAAGCTTTGGAATTATTGTTAATCGAATGAATTTGATGTATCCAGAATGTAGAATTAATTTTTGAATATATTATTACGGAATTAGAAGTTGTTTTTTTTTTTGAAGATTAGAAGGAATCTTGTTTGGAAACTGGTATTCCTACTTCCTACGTGTAAAAGTGATATTTTAAGTTGGTATGCAATCGTTTGGGAATGCATTTTTTTAATTAATTTGAATAAATAACTATTTTTTTTTATATTTTGAACCATTTAGATAGTGACTGGAAAATAACAAGTTCGAGTTTAATTTTGAAATCATTGAGTTAATAAAAAAAAATGACATAGATCCCACACAAATTTTAGTGTGAAACTCGATGAGGGAGGGTCAATTTATGAGTGACAAATAACAACTACCTATGTACATCACATAAATAACTTGTAAAAGCCACTCTACAAATTGTTTTTATGATGGCTGGATACATTGTTATTAACCTATCGAATTTCGTTACCGATGCCTTAGCCACTATGCACTATGAACCATTGTGCAACCAACTGGAAACTTGTTTTCAACCAATTTTTAACTAATTTCCAATCCTTTTAAAATAAATTCGAAATCAACTTGGAACTTAATTTTAGATTTAATTGCCTATTTTTAATCTGTTAGTAACATATCCCAAACGTGAAAGAGACATAAAAAGCTTGTAACATGACGAAAATTGAAATTTTTAAACTAGTTTAAATTGAATCCATACTAATTTGAAATCTACTTTAAATTGAACTTAAGATGAGCTTAAGCCTATGGAGAATTGTAACTTTAAACACAAATAACTTAGAATTGTATGACAAAACAAATAAAAGAATACCATAGGGTGCTTCTTATAACCAAAGCTGCAAGGAATTTAATGGGACACCCCCTAATTGTGTTCTCTATGTACCTAAATAATTTTTTTATTAGACGATTTTGGCATCTTTTACAGGTCGCTACCAAAGTTTGAATTTTGCACATTGTGGGTGGACGCTAGAATTAAAATTTTGAAAAATTGTCATGGTAGGTACCTCTGACTTGGATTCTTGGTATTAAAACAAGATAATGTGTAAAATTTCGCTTGATATCGCCGACTTTAAGGGGTACCAACCGATACTTTTGAACTTTTTTCTACATTTTTAGCAAATAATCTTAAAAACTATACATAATTTGTCAGTAGGTACCCCGAAAAGTTTTCGAAATTAACCGTGCAAAATCTGAATTTATGGTCAAAAACGGTTCTTTGAATTTTAAGATAATGCAAACATTCTAGATTCAGAAATTTGATCGCTATTTTGAAAAAAAAAGAAAATACAAAGCATGTCGGGTGTAAAAACATGTACACTATAACCTCAAAAATTTTTAAAAAAATCTGTTTTTCTCATAATTTTTCCAACTTTTTCGTCAAAACTTTATTTATTTCCAAATCCAAAAAAAAAAAAAAATATGAAAATCGGTTTAAAATTGCCTGAGATACAAAATTTAAACGATTTCAACCCAAATCGAAATTCGAACATTATTATGTAAAGCACCGAACAAAAACGTAAGTTTAGTGTACCTTCGAGTTGGAAAAATGCAATTTTTTTAGTGTTCTTAGTTTCGGACAAACCATGTGGGAAAACATGGAATTTGAAGGAAAAAGTGAGGTTAACAGTTCTATTAGTCAAAATTTTCTAGCCTGCGATAGCCTATGGCGTGCTTTCTCAATGTTTTGTATCAATTTAAATTTCTTCACAGTTAAATCGATAAAATTAACAAAAACACACCTACTAACAAATTAAAAGATTTTTTTTTAATTTTAAATTATTTGTTTTTTAATAAATCATAGAGAAGGAGTTAGTCTTCAAAAATCTCTCTCAGAAAATTTCTTTTCTTCTAATTTAAAGACATGATTATCCACAAAACACCGCTGTCACGGTGAATTTTACTAAAACAATTTCTTAAGTTTACAAACCAAAAATTCAAGCACCCATACTTCAGTGACCTCAATAATTATTATTATTCTTTACACACCTCAGACCCCAATTAAAGTGCACGCTTAGAAAAAAATATGAACAAAATATTAACTGAACGCCTTCAAGCCTCAAGCCCAACAAACTTGTTCAAATAAATTAATGTATTAATTAATCATAAACCAATAAAGAAAAGTAAATGCCAGACATTAAGGACTGCACGCTACCTGTAAATATAACAGTAGCTATACTTATCTACCTGTAGGTACTGTGTACCCAATATAGAAACTTTCCTCCCTTCAAGTACACTATACTTGTGCGGTCTCTAAACTAAACTGAATGTCGACACAGAAATGTTCACAGTTTTTGTGACAAATTTTCCTCATAAACAATAATTATCCGGTCAATAAATGTCAAAGTTTATCCTTTCACACCCCTTGACAAATATCAAAATTGTTTTGCCTTAATATATATTTTCTTTGCACACCAATAAAATACATGTATAACATAAAAAAAAAAACACACACACACATGCATGGATCCTAACTACCATACAAACCTATAATGATGATGGTGAAGTATGTTTAGGTAAAGTGAGGTCCTGATGACCTTAATGATAAGGATGAAATATTATGTAATTGGCGTCCGGTTAAATTTATTAAATATCCCAGAAACATAACGTAGCAGAGCACAAACACACAAACACACACACCACACACCCACACTATACACATACAAAACATTAATACATTTTACTTATGGACCTTTGCTATTATTATATTTGAGGGTCCTTTTTGGTCAGTTTTCTTTTTTTTTTTTTTGTATTTGTTTTTGAAAGAGGATGAATTTGAGTTAATTATTTAGCGAGATTTGTTAGATGCTTAATGAAAGCAGAATTAAATACTCTTTGTAGGTAATAAAGTTAACAGAGAGGTTTCTGCTTTGGCTTGTTGTTGAGAATTTTTTGTTTTTTTTTTTCTGTTTCAATTAGGTATTTCATTTGGTTGAATTCAGTTTGCTTCTTATAATGTTGGGGGGCATTCATTTCAATTAGTGTATATCTAGGTCGCTCATTGGATTTTCGATGAGGTTTTTTTGTAGGTACCAATGTGTGATGGAAATATCATTTCATTCAGAAATCTTTTGGAAAAGAAACAAAAAAAAAAACGATTGTAAGGAGCTCTTTTAATGCGGTTCAACCGCAGCACGATGATTTTTATGGGATTTTTATGCTATCTATACATTTTTTTCCCTATTGGTGTTCTTTTTTTTTTAACTATTTTGTTTCCGCGAATAGGTGGAAATATTCAAGAAAATTTAATTAGAGTTAAGCCTTGACTTGTCACTTTCAAAAGATGACAATTATGTTTGGCTCCCATTTAGATTACCGCAGCATGCATATTGCATATTGCTGGTTTGCTGTTCCTGAAGTGCTTCAATACTGTTTCAATATTCGGCCCTATCGGGAATGAAATGACGGGGAGTTGTTTTTTTTTTTTGGAAAAGGACGCTCATTAAAAAAAATTTTGGGAAAATCGCTCCCTTTTCACTTTTCCATTATTGTTCATACCAGAGCAACAAATAACAAGCGAAAACTGAACAAAATACCTGGAATATTCGATTCGATTGGGAGCTTTTTTCCCAAGAAAAAATTCCCCGGGAAATTTCGTTCCATATAGGAGTGATTACGTAAGACTGTCTTCCTTAAATAAATTTGCCGAAACATCAGGTTCAAAATCCATTCAAGGAGGAGTACCTAGTTCTTAACAAAACTGTCAAGTTTTTAATAATACTTTTTTCCTATTCACAAATTTGTACAAAAGATTGATCATTTCTGAACAAATTTTTGTTTATAAAATACAGTTGTTCCTACTACCTTCTACTGGTTCCATTTTTTCGAATACCTCCATAATTGAGGTGTTACGTTAAGGATATTCAATTCCAGGAATTTCTTGATGCATAAAAATGTGTAATCTCCCGGACTTTAATTTCGTTTTTAAACTAAAGTTAAAAAACTTATCAGGAAAACCGTTAAATTCAAGCTAGAACTTTGCGCGAGCTGTCACCTACTAATGGTAGCATTGGCATGTAAGGATAGGTACTAAATATATGTTACCTATCGCACTGACCAACTTTTTGTTAAATCCGTTGCAAAAATACTTCTTAAAACCAAAATTTGTAAAAAATTCTTAAATTTTGACGTAAAAATCTAAAAATATGGTTTATTTTTTTTATTTTTATGGCAGGGGTATATTGCAATTAAGAGCCATTTTTTTTATTTTTGTTTTCGGTTGAGCCATACAATTTTCCCTAATAGTCCTCGAAACTAACTCAAAGGACCTTAAATTTCTTACAATTTTTTGGACGACAAAACCAGCTGCCAGATTATAGCGCAACGCGTTTTAGGTAATGTTTTCTAAAGTAAAGTCATTATTTTTCAGTTTTTTAGGTGATGATATGGCAATAAAGGTTTTTTTTTAACAATATTGAGTGAAAATTGTGCCTGTAGGTATGCAAGGAAATTTTTCTTTACTGTGAAAGGAATATTAATGAAAATATTTCAATTGGCTTAGCATTGTTTTTTATTTAACTGGTTGTTTTAGCGTTTTTAAAATGCTTTTTGGAGAGGGAAAAATAATATTCATTTACTATTCCAGTTCCGGTGCCGTTCTCACCTAAGCCAACGGATATATGCACGATTTTTCTCTTATAACTCATGAGAGTGATAGCTATTAATTTATTTCATTTATATGAACTAATAGTAAAAATATTTTAACTCGTTCAAAAAATAATGATTTTTTGCAACCATAAATAAAAACCATGCCCACTGTGCGGCTCTTCTCTGGAATAATGTATTCTTATGTATTATTATTACTTGTTGGATCTTTATACAAGAGTTCGCATCCCTATTTATAAAAAAGACGGACTTATCCGCTCCTTAACAGAAGTGTTAGCTGAAACATGGCTATAATACAACTCATTCGTTTGATAACTTTTTTTTATAAATTAAACCAATGGATAATGGAAACGTACTAAATCGTCGCTGTTCGTCGTTTATTAATACGAAGTAAGAATAAAAATTCAAACATTATTACTGTTGTGCAAATTAATATCACAAGTTGTTGGTATTCCAAAATAATGTATAAAATATTATTGTTTAGTGACATCCATCCATTTCTTTCTCTCAAACCCAATTGAAATTTGAACATCAATCAAAATTTATTGAATTCTATTATATCAATAACAACAAAAATCCATAACCTACCTATGCATCAATATTATTTTAACAAAATCAACACAATCTAATAGAATAGGGATATATAGGGAGGAAACACAATTTCGTCACGATGTGCCTAGTGAATAATATTTCTATATCATCAAAACCAGAGAGTAATCAAAAATAACATTCTCTCTCAGAAAATAAATTAAATTGCAAAAAAAAAAAAAGTATTATTGGTTTAATGCATATATTTTCCATTAGTTTTGCCCCCAATTCAATTATTATTTATATTTATATTTTTTTTTTTTTGAAAATATTATGTGTGTTTCCAACTTTATATTGTTTCAAAAAACAACTCCAACCCAAAGTTAGTGGATATGGGAATAATGATAAAATATGACAGCGCAAACATAACGCAATTATAGCTAAAAAAAATTCTTTTATCTGTTGGTTCTTATTGGTCACGCATTTACTACATATACACATTCGCCTACAAACATTATACTCAACAAAAACTGCAACATTATTAATCATCATCAATCAATGTCAAAACTTGTCATCAATGTCCTTTTGTGTTAAGTTCAATCGGCTGGTAGGTATATATATTTTTTTTTTCTAAAACTAAATGTTATCCTTCGTCCTTTTCTGTATATATTCTATGTATGTGTGTTCAATTTATTATATTTGGGTTAAGGGTATACTAAAACCCTTAAAAAAAATGAAATGAAATATGAAAATACACATAACCACATTGGCCAAATTAACAATGTTTTATCTTGCACACCAAGGAGGTTTTTTTTTCGATGACCGACAAGGACGACGAGGAGTGAAAGATAAGCAATAATAATAAATTATGGAGGCAATACGTCCGTCGGCCATATTATATTTTGATTGACGCGGGTTCAGACATAGTTATACCCATAGAAGACAAAAAAAAATAAAGAAGTAATATCCATCGAATAGAGAGATACTGTTTGTTTGTTAGGTTCCTGGTTTAGCATTATGTACCAAGTGTTTTTGGTGTATGAATTTCACACCCTTATCTTTTTTTTTTTGGTTGTTTAGAAACAGTTTTGGCTCAAAATTGATATGCTGTTGAGTGACATGACATGACGCACCCTTTACATAAATATATTCGTTGGTATATGTGTGTTTGTATAATCTGTTCAAACAAAATTGTATCAAATTATGCTATTATAGATAGAAAAACTATGAAATATCTTTCTACTAGGTTTACACATAAATACAAAAAAACTGCTTCAACGAACTTGATTCTAAATGGCAGTTTGTTTTGTTATTCCAGATTGGTTGCTTTTAGTAGGAAACCATTACGGTTAAGTGTTTTATTATTGAATATTTTTTTGTTTTTTTCTTTGGAACCATGGACATTTAAACCAAGAAATTGAACTTAATTTGTTGATGGGTTCTTGTTTTTTTTGTATATTTCTCAGGTTTTGCATATATGCTGGATCAGTTAATTCGAAAAAAAACGCAAAAATGTATAACTTTGTAGAGCAAACCTAGACCACTTATAAAAAAAAATCAAGGCAATAGTTGTAGAATTTGTGACAAATTAAATTTGAACAAATAGGTTATTATTCAATAAAAAAAGTTGACGAACAAAATATTGGGACGGCCTTTTTTTGTTGTTGTTGAAACCTTTAAAAAAAACATGCTTTTATTTTATTATTTCAAAAATTAGATCAAAATAAACGCAAAATAAGAGCTTTATTTTCGTAAATGACTGTAATAAATATAAGCCCGCAAAGCTTGGCTATATAAAAAAAAAACAAATTATGCTATTGAAAACGACTTTGACTTAGAATTCGAATGTATAGTATCAGAATTGCTCTAACAAGCAAAGTTTTTCATACAATTTTGCATGTTTTGTGTAAAAATAGATTTTAATTCGGATCATTACATTTCACGGTTGACCCAAAAGTCTTTTCGATTTCAAAGACTTAGTGCATTGAAAAAAAGAAATATGAAAAATGACGTAGTAACCATTAAACGAAAATTGTTGGCATTATATATTCAAAAACTATTAACAAAACATTATTTTGATTTCCAAAAACTCTTTCGTACAAATATTGAAGATAATGAGTTTAAACAAAAAAAAAATTTTGTTAGAAAAAAATTTTTACCTATGTATATACCAAAATACTAAATTCTTAAAAGAACTCAATGTTTCAGCCCACAGCCCACATTCGGAGTGAGAATTCGAAGTAATTGAACGAGAAATTATTTTTTGGTCTACAATTTTAAAGAACACAGAAGTTTTGTATAGTCTTAAGCTACATTTTAAGCTCAGTTGTAAGCGGTTAAAGTCAGTCATATTGAATTTTTTCGATTTTTTTTTAATCAAACCAGGAATTTTGGAAATATAGTTTTTGCAATTTTTTTGTAAACATTTTGAAAAAAATTAAGTTTAAAATATTGTAATATTCTTATAAGCATTCTTTAGAGACCTTAATTTAAAAAAAATGGAGGTAAACAAAGCATAATAGTCCCCCAAAGTTGAGACCTTTTGTGTCTTTAAATGTGATTGAACGTACTTTCAAGAAAAAATTTGCTAATACCCAACTCCGCAAACACCCCAAATTCTATAGTGACCTACCTTCAAAAATTTAAAAGGCTGTAAAATGTAGGTAAAAAGTAGTGAAGTTGGCCCCCCCAACTTTCTAAAAGTTAATTTTTTTTTAGAGTTCTGGGTATTTCAAAAGGGGGCCAACCTCACTTTTGAAATATAGATAGATTGGGCAAACAAATTTCTTACAGTATTGCATAGAACTCTTGTGGGTTTTCTCTACAAATCTTGTAAGAATTTTTTTTATATTTTTTTTTTGTTGTGAATGAATTTTTGGTTGATTTTTTTAATATTTTGTAGGTTCTTATAATCAATATTTTATTACCACAGGACTGCAATTTTTTTTCCTTCATATAATATTTTGGTTTCTGAAAAATTCTATCACTACATTTGTTTAATTGATTTAAAAAAAAAAATGTGATTGCTTTGTAGAAAAGAGCTTTGGATGATCTGGTATTAATTAAAAACTATTGAGTCGATTCGACAGAAATTTGGAAAACTTATTACACATAACAGAAGCTAGGACCTGAAACCAAATCTGTTTTTACTCATCAATGTATAGTCACATTTTAAACCGTTGTTTTAACAAAATCACCATAAGTTTCAAAATTCCGTAGTTATTAGTATAGTATGGAATTTCTATACACTTGATACTGGCCAAGTTAATTATTGTGCAAAGAAGGCAGTAATAAGAGGAAAACAAAAAAAAGGATATATTTTGTGATTTTCAAAAGGACTGCTTTTAATGGATTTTTTAACTTTAATTGGACCAAAGAGAGTATTTTGGACAAATCATAAATTTCACTTTGCAACATCTTTGTGCCCAAAGCAAATTTTTAAATGATTTAGAAGAAATGCACTTTATTCACTTCCCATTAATATTTTTCTAATAAATATAGTTTACCAGTAAGGAAATTCGACGTTAAATGTATAATGGTAATATTGACTTCAGATTTAGGTTCAGCGTGCCCTTTAGAAAAGTGTAGATTGGTAACAAGTAAATTTTCTTTGCAGACCAGTGTATTTAGAAGTGACAAAACTGCAAAACTTTTCAGTAACCTCAATATTCTTGCAAGCCATAAAAAATAGGCCCAATCGGGAATCTCCTGGGTAATTTTGTTTCCGTGTAAATATGTTTTTCTCTCCGGAATTTTTTTAGCGATCGTTAATATTAACTGAAATTATTTTCCAGGGAACAAAAAATATATGAAATGATAGATAAATTTCCCTTGAAATTATGTTCTCGATACCAATAAATTCCGAGGGAAATATTCCCAAGCGGTATTTACGTTCCAAACTTTTTTTTAAAATGGATACATGCATTTTGTTATTGCTTTGTTTTCAGGTGTAAATCAATAAATGCTGAAAAATATCCCTTTCAATTAAAAAAACAAAATCATCTTATTTATCTCCACGATGTATACGATGTTAAAAATATTGTATTTAAAGAATGACCAATAAAATTAGACCAAAAGTGAAAATTTTATTTTATTACGAAGGTGAGCGACATACCCTTATTACTGTGAGACTTATTTCATTATTTTCATTATTTTATTGTGTTTTAGGCATCTTTTAGTATTTTGTTTGTTCTTTCTTTTTTTTTTTTGCTCAAGTTCAATGAACTCCTTTCTAAGACTTAAGCCGATTAACTTCTCACGAATGCGTGTTAATAATTACAGGCTTTGAAGCAACTTTATCCCCACAGGCTTCTAATCTGTTGAATTTGGTGATGGTGGCTTTCTTGTTATTGTTTTTCAGGTTATTTAAATTACATGACTCATCATTCTTGAATTAAAATGTTTCGTTTATCATTCAAAATAAAAAAAAAAAAAAACCATAGGACTTAAAGAGATTGCTGAATTTGTACCTGCTCAAAAGGAACCAATTTTACAAAATCTGACCCTATATCAGTTTTCATACATCGAGTTGAAGTGTTGATGTTGAAATTCATTTGTGTCCATTATATTGCCAAAAAAAAATTATTTTATACAATCATCGACTGCAGACACCCTAGTGTAGGGTTGCCACAATATTTAAAAAAAAAATTACTTTCTACGTTCCACACAAGATGCGACAGAAAACTATAATGCTTGGTTACATTAAACAATATTTGTTTACTATTGATTTTGGCTCTTCTTGAATGATATTTTCAGTATAACAAAAAAGTACTGGACTATAAGCTCTTCCTTGCGGAACACCACCATTTATTTACGAAAGAGTTACAATTGTATGTCGTTTTTCATCAAGAGCGAATTGAAAGAATAAACTCTGGCAAAAGAATTAACTAACTTAACCTAACGCACTATTCAAAAACATGGACAAAGCTTGGATCTATGAATAACTAAAAAAGGAGAAAACTATTAAAAAAAAATTAAAACTATTTTTCCTTTATAAAATTTTTGTTAAGCCCCAAACCTTCTCTGAAATAATTGTGCTTTCCCTGAATAGAATAATCTACCAGCTCTATTACTCTATTTTTATAAGCTTTCAAATAATTAAGTCATAAAACTTTAAAGTTGTTTATGTACCAATAAAGGTTTTCCTCATTGTTTTTTAATTAAAATGGCTTAACTTTATTGTGCAGACATTGAAAAACCAATTCACCCTTTAAACTATCAACTTGCACGCAATCCTTTCAAAAAATTAATAAGAGAGAAAATGCAAAACAAAAAAAAAACACAAAAACAATCCCATAAAATTATTATTCTTGCTAGCCATAATATCATAAAATATTCTTTCATATACTTTATAATAACCATCACACAATATTATATACAAAACCATGCGTGTCCTGATAGGCGAGCCTTAGTAAAACAAATATTCAAACAAAATCATCAGTGCACGTCATGTTATTTAAAATTAATTGAATTCCAATTGTAGACCACAAATTATTGTATATAAATGTATATTATAGGATTATAGGTATACCTAGGACGTATATACAGGTATGTGATTTCAAGAGTCATTAAAGGAAATCATTTTGAAAATGACTATTTTTTTCCTTCTACATTAAACTTCAAACATCAATCCAACAATATTCCTGTCTATACAATACATAATCAAAGTGTTTAAATTCAATGTGAGCGAACCTATACTAACTCTGACGTGAATCAGAGCAGTTGGGTTGATTTTTTGATCCATTATATTGTATGGTTGGCCGTCGTCGGTCGCAAGATAATTGTTACTCAAACCCAATTTCCACTCAATCACGGAATCATGTATTTTTTTTTTTTGAAATCTGAAAAAAAAAATACAAAGTGAATTGCATTCAAAACCGATACTAGACGAGAATCTAATTCTTAAGAATTATTATGCTTTGGACGAAGGAAATGGCGAACGACTTGACACGAAGAAGGATCTTAGCCTCATTCCAATATACACTCTGACTTACTCGTTCAAGTTCAGTTGTTCAATTGTTTTATTTTTATTTTCTTTTTTACTTTTTTTTTTAACTGAGCAATTATTTTGGAACAATTATTTTTGATTGCTCCAATAACTGCAAAGTGCAATTTCTAAAAGATTAGACAAGAAGTGAGAGCGTATGAGAGACACTAAAAAAAATACTGAAAATTATAAAAAAAATACAAAGAAAAAAACGACAACACTGACAAAATCATTCTACACCTTAAATTTTGTTTAATTTGCTTTATAAATATTTTTTTTTAAACAAAATCGGTTAAATCACTATCGAGAATACACAAATCCCTTTCGAGAATACACATATAAGCAAAAACCCATACTTTTTTTTAAACGTCACTTTGTTAATTATGCATTTTTTTCAAAATTTAGATTTTTAGGTGTTAAGATTTTAGGTTTTCAAACTCGGCATATCCACAGACGTTTTTTGAATTAATTGTTTGGACAAAAAATAACGGTAGGTTCTTGCCATATATCGATTTTAGAAAAAACTTATTTTCCTCAAAATGGCCCCGACACGATTTCAATTAAGAAAATCGAAAAAAGTTTTTTTTAGATAAAAAAAAAATGCATTTGAAAAATGGTTTTTAATATTTTTTTTCAAATTTAGTATTTAAGTGTTGATAAATAATATCTTAAAAACGGCATACCAATTTTTGTTTAAAGTCCTTTGAAAATTCTATATACATATGTACCTAGAAAATATATATATATTTTTTTTTAACGACTCAAACGATTTAAAAAAAAAAATTTTCTAAAAATTCTTCTATATAGAATGAATATTTTGTTTTGAGGTCGAATTCATTTAAAATTCATTTATGCGAATTACTGCATTTTACAAAACTTAAGTTAAAAAATAATACTTGCCCCATAGAGCAAGTAAAAAGAATCATTAAAACTGGTTTACCCAATCAAAAGTTCTGCTAGGTAACAAACACAAAGACAGTTAAATTGAGAACCTCCTCGTTTTTTGAATTTGTTTTTAGAACCAAAAACAAAGTACCTGCCAATAAAAATGTCTGCTAATTTCGGAAACCTTATTTTTTTTTCAAAATCAGGTTTAAGATTTCGATAGAAAAAAATGTATGTGCTTTTGAGAATGAGATATACCTTTTAAAAATGAAAATGGTTTTTTAAACGGTTTTTTTTTTAATTTTATTTTCTCCTAAACGACTTTATCAATTTTACCGAATTTTTCTCCAAAGCCTTAAATGTTAAATATTTAAGTAAAAAGATTTCGAAAAATGGAATTTTGGATTTAATTTATTTTTTTCTTTTGAACACACATTTTTGAAAACAGGTCAGTGATTTTTTTATTTTTTTTTTTTTCAAGATGCAAATTACTTACAAATTTTTCATTTTTTTTTTGTAATTTTAAAATTTTTCAAAAATTATGTTAAAAATTTTATTTTTTGTTTAATTTTGCTAAAACTATTATTCATTCACAAAATTTGAAGCTACGCAATCAAAACAGCTAAACATTTTTAGTTACTAAAGGCCTATCTTACATTTAATTTTCTTTTCCTCGAAAACAAAAAAAAAAAATGAAAATCAGTATCCGCATAAGCATGTGATATGGAGTATAAAAATAACGCGCAGTTATTAAATATTATCCCTCTCTCACTGATGTTAATAAAACTATGTTTGCATTATTTTGCACAGAGAGTTAATTTCCTTTTCTTGTTCTGTAATTTGCCCGCCTCCTTGACTGTTTCACAGATTTGAGACATGAAACCGCAAATAACACTCATTTGGCCATCCTTTTGTTGGGGGTAATCGCAACTAATTGAAGGATAAATTGCGTTAGTGAACTCAATTACAGAGTAGAGTTGAACTTGTATAGCCCAAATAAGTGGTTACTTTGGCAATCAAAAAAGCTGTGGCATTGAAAAGGATCTCTAGGATTTTTATATTTTTTTTTTAGATTCCTTTGGCTACAGCGACGGAAGGACAAAAAAGCACAAACATTTGGAGTTAACGAATCTCATTTGTTCCAGTTTTGTTCTTTTTTTTTTTTTATTAGAAGGGAAAAGGATTCATGTCCCATGAGAAAAGTCCAAAACTCAGTCAGCTATACTGGAAAACAGATATCACGCAACTGCCGGTCGACCACCGGCCGGGCGTTGACAATTATTTTTTCTGTGAAAAAAATATCAAGGCACTTTTTGTGTGTTTTTGGTGAATTTTTCATTGAACCACCACCACGGTGTGTGCAATTTTTTTTTTTTGATTCAAAACCTACGGTGGAAATGAATGATTGTTCTGTTTTTTGTCTTATTTGATATCTCTCACAAAAAAAAAACCTAAAACCATCGATGGGTAGGTCCAATCTGGTGGCGTTGAAAAAGTGTACCTATACACAGCAGAAATGCTCATAGATACCGGTAACCGATTCAACAAGAATTCAGTCATGTGTTTGTCTATTACCCATTTGTCTTTGGCAGCGAAAAACTGGATTTTTGCAGTTGTTTTTGTTGTTCGAGTCGAATCAGCGAAGCGAATTTTTAGACGTTAGTTGGTGTACAATTGTAGAAATACGTGCAAAAAGGTGTATAGTGCCTTTAACTATCCACCACTGTAGCTGTGTGTTCCACTTGCTGGTTTACTTTATTAGAACGACGACAACTACTACTACTACTACTACTACTCCTACTACTAGACTCTCTTGTATGACAAAAGGACAATGAAGGGAAAAAAATATTTTTGTCTAACTGCTACATGAGCAGAAATTTGACTTTGTCCTCCTACTTTTTGTGATTTTTTTTTTTATTTTCCTGTTCAAACATTTCAACCAACCATTTTTGTATTATCTACCTCTAGACCATTTTGTTTGCAACAACCTGCAAACAGTTGATAAGGATAATAACTAAAAAAAAAAAGAAAAAAAAACCAAAATGGGTTGAACATTTTTTTCCTTCTTGTTTGTTTGTTCTTTATCAGTCCTTCAACAACTGTAAGGGAAAACAAAAAGATTATTTTTGCGGTTCCAGGTACATGAATTTTAATCGAGACAAAAAAAAAGAGAGAATTTAAAGTTTAAGAGCCTTGAAAGTCCTTAGTTTGCATTAAAAGATTGAAACTTAAAGGTTTAGTCTGTTCTTTTGACCTGAGATTCACTATTATATTGCAAAATAATATCAGCATAGGGATCAGACTAGAAATCAAACTTGCAAGTCGCTGTTATTTTTTTGTATGCCCGTAAGACCTTAGGTCTTTTAAATGCAACTTGCACTACACTTTAGTAAGAAAGAACAGAAAGATAGGAAAGAATTTAATTGGTTTGCACTGTACTGAAACGGGGGCTGCCTGGAACGGGTCTAGAACCCACAGCTCTTAGATTGTAATCAAGCAAAAAGGCATTTAAGCATTTAAGACCTGTCACAAAGAACCAGTGAGACCTTATAAATATAAGACCTTAAACAGTGGGAGAAGAATTGACATTATCGATATCGAATACAGTGGCGAGGCGTCATATTGTTCAAGTCGTGCATGAACGACTAGCTTACAGGCGACATTATTTTAATTTCTATCTAATTAACCCACACCTCATACTCATACTGTTCGTTCATTCCTTATAGTAGTTATATCTAATGTATACGTACATATTTTCCATTTTCCAACTCGCGCATTCCTTCTGTGAACTACCCAAATAAAACAAAACGAACTAGCTACCTGCTACTGTTTTGTTTTACTCAACCGATCTGTATAGTGTATCTACCCAAGTCGTTCATACGATTTGGCAACGAAATGAGCCCATAGAAAGCATACAAGAAAAAAAAAAAACAATTCGCTCGTTGTAGGGAGCATTTCGTGCAAATCTGTTTTGAACGAGTAGAGCTTTTTTTTACTGTGGAATGAAGGAAATGAGGAAAACGGATAGCTAGGGCGTAGGTAAGTAGTTTATTTATTTATTTAGGTACATATTCCAACATTCTATTTTTTTTATTTTTTCGAATATGAGAAATGAGACGCGCGTCGTTCATAGGGACGATTTCGTTCAAATCAGTTTTGAACGAGGAAAGCTTTTTTTTACTGTGGAATGAAGGAAATGAGGAAAACTGCTAGCTGGGGCATAGTTTTTCGATTATGAAAGATGTGTAGGTGCATTGCGCAGAGTTTTGTTTTCCTGCGTATCTAAGATTAGGTCAATGAAAATTTTGTTCAGTATAAGTTGTGCGGCATTATATTTGATAGAAAATGGCATCTCATAGTGAAAGTGGTTCCGCGTGTGATTGTGTTATAGAAAAACTAATAAACAAGCCATTATATAAGTTAAATTTAAATGAAAAAAAAGAAATTGTACTATCAGAAAGACCAACTCCCTTGCTTCCAGAACTAACAACAAAAATGTGTAATAAAAAAAAAACCGGACCAAAGGAAACTCTTCGAAGTTTTCACGTAGAAACTTATAAAAGATATATATACATTACCGGTTGCAAGAAAATAAACAAGCTGTTCTGTTGGCCATGTTTACTTTTTAG
The DNA here is from genome assembly GCA_948107695.1 of Meliscaeva auricollis. Classification (NCBI taxonomy): domain Eukaryota; kingdom Metazoa; phylum Arthropoda; class Insecta; order Diptera; family Syrphidae; genus Meliscaeva; species Meliscaeva auricollis. Next base: position 43,479,749 of record OX403616.1, read on the forward strand.
AAGCGAAAAGGACAAAAACCATTGGAATTTTTTTGGGTTTTCGGATTTAAATCATTTAAGCGATAGCTATGGTAAGCATTTAAAATCGTGTTCTCACATTGATTCTCTGTATGCATTCAAGACGTTTGGAACAGTAAGGGTAGATTTGCTTTTAGACAAATCCAAGCAAATAAGTGTTAGTAAACACAATGAAAAAATAAAAAAAAATCGTGAGATAATGAAGCGTCTGATTGATACAACGTGTTTACTGGGACAGTTAGAGCTACCATTTCGAGGACACGATGAGACAGAAGAGTCGCTTAATCAAGGAAATTTTAAGGAATGCTTAAATTATCTTGCTAGGTATGACCCCATTCTAGATAACCATTTACAAGAGGCGACTGTTTTTCGTGGAACGTCAAGCGATATACAGAATGATGTTATTAATGCAGTGAGCACTTTTCTTGCAAATGAAATTGAAAAAGAAATAAAGGAATGCAGTTTTATTTCTGTTTTAATGGACGAAACAACTGATAACAGTAAGAAGTCACAACTGTCTACAATGGTGCGATTTGTTTCGAAAAATGGAATTATTGAAGAACGATTCTTGGGCTTTTCAGATGTAAGCGCTAACAAGTCTGCGGAAAGTCTCTCTGAACATATCATAAGTCAAATAAATTATTTGAATTGCGGCCAAAAGTTAATTTGTCAAACTTATGATGGGGCAGCAGTCATGGCGGGGCATTTATCAGGTACCCAATCCCGGGTAAAGAGTATTTTTCCGAATGCCAGATTTATTCATTGTGCGGCACACAGGCTGACCTTATGCCTTCAGGATGTTCTAAAACAAAATTCGAAATGCAGACGGTTTTTCGAAAGACTTACAAGTTTGTCGAATTTTTTTTCACAATCGACAAAAAGGTGTGCATTACTGGATACAATTGTTAAAAAAAGGTTTCCAAAAGCTGCACCAACAAGGTGGAGATATAATTCAAAGCTTGTGTCTGTGGCTAAGGAGTGCAGAGAAAGTTTTATCGAATATTTTCAAACAATTTTGGACAATGATGATGCAGACGGCGATGATATGTCGTGGGACTGCAACACCGTCAATTTGGCGCAAGGTTATTTACAATTTTTTTTTGACTTTGAATCGCAATTTTTTTTAAAAGTATTTAATTCAATATTCAGTTTTACTGATATTTTATATAATGTCTTAGAAACAAAATCCCTAGATATAATTTATTGTTTAGATTTTATAAATCAAACTAATGAAAACATAAGTTCATTAAGAAAACAATTTGACCAATATTTATGTGAAACCAAAGATCTTAACAATATTCAATCATCATACCGAATTCGTTATGAAATTGATGAAAAAACAGAATGTAGGAGAATGTTTTTTGAAATAATTGACACAGTAACTACGCAAATAATTACAAGGTTTTCAGATCTAAAAGATCTTAAATTTGTTGGTTTGCTCGATACAAAAAAGTTTGAAGAATATTCTAAAAAGTTTCCCACTCCTCTCATAACTGATTTAAATGTAGCATATGGAAACTTCTTTGATACTTTGTCTCTCAAAAATGAATTTATTGTAATGTATAAACAAAAAGACTTTTGTAATGTAAATTTAAAACAATATTTTGAAAAACTTCGTAACGATGATCTGGTTTCAGTTTTCCCTGAGATATACAAATTATGTGAACTTGTACTTACATTCCCTTTAACAACCTCATCTGTTGAAAGGTCGTTTTCAACCCTTAAAAGAATAAAAACCTATTCTAGAACAACTATGGGCCAAAATAGGTTATCAAATCTTTCAATGCTTACAATTGAAAAAAAACTTTTGAAAGAAAAACAATCTGAAGAATCATTTTATGACAATATTATAAAATTATTTTTGCAAAAATCGAGGCGAATTGATTTAGAGTTTAAGTAACAATGTAAACAAACAACTAAAAGTACTAACGTAAAATGTCTATTGTTATTAACCTTAAAAAAAACTAAACTTTCAAATGTATTTAATCAACACATACCTATTTATTATTAAAATAAAAATAAAAACATTATAATGTACCTTTATATAAAAAAAGACTTGTTTGACTTCTTGGCATCGCAAATAAGAATTTTGAAACTGAACGACTAAATTTTTTAGGCACGCGTCGCCGCTGATCGAATATGTACCGCTATCACCTAGATTGACAGCTTTAAGAAAAATTATCTTCGAACAACGCGCTCGTTTTTGATTTTAAGGTCATTAAACACAGAAAAGTCAGACCCACGTTTTTGAATTTTTGGTTAAATATGTTTATTCAAAAAATAAAAAGAATTGAAGTAAAAAAATCAAAACTAGATTTTTGTTTTTGATTGATTCTGCAAAAAACTCCAAAAGTTCTTACGAGGTCCTTTCATAGAACCAGCGATTTTTTCGATTTTTCGTGATGTTTTTTTTATTTTTTTGCAAATTACTGCTAAAAATAATTTAAGTACATAGGTTACAAAAAATAACTGCTTTTGAGATAATGGATTCATTGAATTCGCAAGATTATTTTACTCCGACTTAACTCAAATTTAACTCAACTTTGTAAAACTGCTTCTAATTCAAGGATTCATTTATTTCGCAAAAATAACTTATTGAAATTTAACTCAATTCTCTGACAAACACATTTTGAGATAAAAAAAAATAAATTAATTTGCGTGTAACTAAACTCCGACTACTACAAAATTTAGTCTAAGTAGTTTAAGAAGAGAAAAAGAACGACAGAACCATTTAATCGATGTAAATGATAAAATTATAAATCTATGGCGTCTACATTACCCATAGCTTTGTCAAGTCTTAAGCATCTATACAAACGTACATAGTCACCTACCTGGAAAGAGATGAAAAAAAGAATAAAAATTAATTAACAATCAAAGTAAAAAAAAAATCAACAAAAATTAAATCGAAAAGCTTAAACAGAAAAAAAAAACAAAATTGAAGTACAAACTTATGGCAACCACGTTATAAAATAGGCACTCCAATTCGTACCCAAATAGAATTGAGCGAGTAGAAGGAGGATTCTCGCTATCTTCCTGGATGCCAGATGGGTATATACCAATTTACACAGAGATGTAGATAAAACCTCAACCCATTTTTTGGAATGCAGCTTTCGGCACACAATGTACGGCACGGTGCATATCCAAAGAACGAAAGACTAAAACTCACGCGGAGGCGGCGGTGGTGGTGACGACCGACGCGACGGGAACCAAAGAGTCCTTCTGCGGCCCCACAGTTACCGGTAGCTGATAATTTTGCCACACAGCTTCTCATTTGGCTGGGGCTTACACTCTATAGTCCTTAGAGTTTGTTACATCATTAATATGTATCATTACCAGCATAATCTTCACCCTTTCCCATTATAATGAAGCTGGCCAGAGACCGAATAAAAGGCGCACTCCCCTGTTCGATGGTGTGTATACCATAGTAGAAGCAATGACAGTAGCTACACCACCAGCATCAGCATCAAAACCAGCAGGATGCTTGGGAAGCAAAAACTGATTATATTAGTGGCAAACATAATTTTGCTCGTCCGTTCTAATTGAGTCCAAGTTGGGTTACCCCATTCTATCCACGGTACTGTCCACGCTATGCCGGACGGCCGCTCGCCACCGACAAAACGAACAAAAATATATAGGAGAGCAGGGTGGTTGGTTATATGGTTACTACAACAGAATTGAAAGGTGGTTTTTTTGGTTAGTTATATGGAGTTGCTACGTTTCCGTTTTAGTTTTTGACACAGTGTTGACTTGGGTGGGTTTTATAAAGGCTGGTTCAACCATAGAGATAGAGAGAACTTTTACCTTAGACATCAGAGGATTGGAAGGAGCACCAACCTAACTATATCAACGGTATCGGAAACATAAATCATTTTTAGCAAACAAACGTTTTCGAAAACGGACAGAGTCTGCTTTTAACATAGGTCACAAATTTATTGGAATTTTTCACTATGAATCCTTCCAACATGTATAGAATTGGAGAGGGTGTTTATAAATATAGGGGAAATACCTTTCTGGTATACTTTTCCACATAGATCATAGACATAACGATAAAATATGCAGTAATTTTGTGTGTTTTGGATGTAAATTGTCGGAAGGGCTGATAATTCAAAAATAAATGTCTAATTTTTTAGGAGCAAAAGTTTAACATTTGATTTGAATCTTCAAACTTTTTTGAACTAAACTGATTGCTAAATAACTTAAGAGGGCTTTTGACTGCCAAGTTTTGTAAACAATTCTGTATGCCAAAATAACTTCTTTTATTCGAATTGGGACACTACCATTTTTTAGATCGCACGAATAGCGTTGGATGATTTTCGTTTCATACATTGAAGGTAATTATGGTGAAACTGTAAATATAAAGCGTGGTTTACGGGAGTGATGATATGAGACAACTTGGGAAACGCAGTTATTTTTAAATTTTTCAAGCAGAAACGGGTAGTAACACCCACAAGGTCTCAAAAGGAGTTTTTGGGAAATATGGGTTTCAGTAGACTACTTGGGAACATCATCGTTTTTATATGATGCTTTACTTCAAATGAAAAAATGCTGAATATTTTGATTTCCCAGAGTGAAGAAAACCCTGGTATACCCAATGTTAATTTTTTCAATAGCACAAAGCGCACTTTTAACGAAAGTAATTTTTGTAACGTAATTTTTCTAGAATAATTTTATTAGTTTCACGAAAACTGAGATGGCCATGAATTTTTCTCTCTCGTCTTTTTTAATAAGATATTTTTGACGTTTCTTTTTTTGTATACCTAAAAGCTTGTGCAGTCTATTCTTAGACCTAAAACTTGACAAACAGTATTTTTTAATCGCGCAAAGCGCTTATTCTTTAATATAATAGAAATGAATTAAAACCTTCTTATAAATTATAAAAAATAAACAAAAAATAAATACACCCTGAGTAAATTTTAATTTGAAAAATACAGAAAAGCTGTGTTTTGATTTTTTTTCGAGCGAATCGCTCTACACACTTGAGTCCTTTTTTTGACAAACTTGAGCACAGAATTTTCAACCGAGTTAAAAGTGATTAACGACAGCAAAAATTAAAAAAAAAAATGGAAGACCCAGTTTTTTGTATCGCGCAAACCGCAAAAAAAAAAATAAAATTTAGGCATCTTTTAATGAAATCTACGAGCATTTTAGGAACCCATAAAGCTGAGATAGTCCTGACATTTATATACCTAAATCACTCGAATCGCGTTCGTCATTTCTTGCTATCTAAAGGCTTTTTATTCGTAAGAGCGAATCGCACATTTTCAAATCGCGTGAAGTTTTCACACGTTTTAAAGTACCAAATAGATTTTTTTCTCAAAGGACAAAATACAGAAAATTGTTTGCCCATACACGGATTTGACAGTGAATTTATTTGACAATGGTTAGTTCTTCCTATTTGGATCATAATTCCAATAATTCCGTAGTTTTATGAAAACTTTTTTTTTAATTTTTTGTAAGGATTAGTAAAAGAAGAAAACCACAAAGTAGGGATAAGTTTTTTTTTTTTTTTGTTCAAAATAACGACACATGTCGAAGTTTCAATCAAAACTAACCCTTATTTTTCACACCAAATAACTTGGTTATCCTAGTAGGTAATGCATCCCCGAAATCTGACCTAGTTCTACTTTGCCTTAATTTAATACCCGACTATTATTGAATAAATATTCCTCATAGCTATAACTTATAACATCAACAATTTAGTGGAGGACTTCTGTTTAATTAAACAAGACTTTGGAAATTTGAACCTCTTTTTTCTGCCCAACTCATACCCAAGATTTCCAACTCATTCAATTTTAATTTCATTAAAAGCTATATAGGTACTCTTCATTTATTTCACTGACATTAACAAAAAAAAAAAAACCATTTCACTTAAAAAAGGACGTCCTACTCCTAATTGCTGAACAAAAGCGGATAAGAAATGAATAATTAAATAAAAGAAAAAAAAAAAAAAATCTTGACTAAAATCTTGCAGAAATTTTGTGTTCATATCGTTAATTGCGTGAAATTCTCTTTTCCTTTCTCTTTTTTTTTATATCGCCTATCAAAAACTGCTTAATGGATATTATCCTTGTACAACACAAGGATAAGTACAGAACTTCGTTTTTTCGGTAGTATAAAAAAAAAACTGAAAGGGAAAGAATTGGAACAAAGCTAACCAAGCGTTAACTTAAGTCTAGGTTGGTTCTTTTTTGTTTGCAAAGTTCTTTTTTTTTTTTAAATCGGGTCTTTCTTTTATTTGTCGGCCTGTTGGATATCTACTTTCCTTTTTTTTATTGACTCTTTGTATCCTTTTTATTTGGTAACTTCTTTTGTTTGTTTTTGTTTTTGACTTTCACTCATTCACACGTAATTCTCTTGTTTGACTTAACATTTTTTGTGGTTGTTTTTGTATTCGAAGAAATACAAAAGAACTGGTCACTAATAGAAAAGAAATTTGGATATGACGAGGACAATTTTGTTCAAAGATAGTCCATCAAAATGTTAACTCTTTTATACCTCAAAATCTGAAATTCTTACAGTTTTTTCTTAAAAGATTTGGAGCTCCGTTTGATTTTTTTAGATAGATGAATTCAAAGCAAAAAATTGAAAATCGTTCGAGCGGTTTAGTGATGTTTTTTTTTACACAAATGCTCAAACCATGTTTAAAAAAAATGATATGCCATTTTCAAGAAAATATTAATGGAAACCTAAACCAAATTTTTCAAAAAAAAGAAAAAATACAGTGACCCGTTTTCGAAAAACTGATTTTAAGTCGATTATAAAAAAATTAAAAATTTAAAAATATCGATTCTATCATTTTTTAAATATTTTTAAAAATATTTCTTTCTTTTAAAAATTTTGGTTAACTAACGAAAGTACACAAATTTTTTTATCAAAATCGTTGAAGCGCCTTTTGGTAAAAATTAGTTTCTCATTAATAGTACCTTTAGTTTTAGTCCTAAAATAATTTCAATTACCTCTCCAGGGAATCACCCAAAAAATTAAAAAGAAAGTGTCTCAAAATCCTATTATTTTACATGCAATTTTGACTTGCTCTGTTCGTCTGTGCATCCATCTGTGCAGGGAGCCACGGTTGACGGATTTGCTTGAAATTTACAGGTAAATTTTTTTAAATTTCCAAGGTTGATTACTTTTTTTAATTACTTGATTAGAACGAATACCTCCTTATACTTTCCATAGTCCAATTTAAACGTTTTTAGAGGTGTAGACAAAATTACCAAATTTGTGTCTTGAACAATTTTTTGTATACGCCTTTTGGATTCTTTAAAATAAAAATTTAAAAATCCACAAAATCAGCCCTTTTGAAAAGCATAAGATATCCTTTTTTATTGGATTTCCTCTAATTATTAAGCCTTCTTAACACCATAATTAACTTGGCCAGTATCAAGAGTATAGAAATTCCAAACTATCCTCTAAACTAAAGGTTTTTCTGCATTGTACATCCCAAAACCTACGGAATTTTGAAATTTATGGTAAATATTTTAAAATAACGCTTTAAAATTTGACCATACATTCATGAATAAAAACAAATCTGGTTTAAGGTCTTAGCCTATGCTATGTGGAATTTATGTCCTCTTAATTTCAGCCAAATCGGCTCAATAGTTTTGAACATATACCAGGTCAACTGAACCTAAATTTTCATTTCACATATTTTTCCTGAAAATCAAATCACCACAAGACGATTTCATGTCCAGTTCAAATCTGCAAAAAATGTAAATCTGTTTCATAAAAGTTTACATGCATTATATATTTAAGTATATTGTTCTGTGTTGCCACTGTATTCGTCATAACCTAAAGTTTCAATACTAAAAAAAAGAAACTTCCAAAAGTTGCCATTCCATCACATCGTTAAATTCTTCCAACTTCCCATATGAGAACGCGTAAATGTTACATCGTTTTTTCCCAAACGTGTTTGAATAATGAAATTTGTCTATACTATACATACACAGATATACACGATCGTTTATTTTATAATGTAATCTGTCAAAAAGGATGATTGTAATCGCAAATTTTCAGCATATTACCATGGCATGTGAACACTGAACAGTGCACCATATTTCTATAACCGATTCCCAACTCGAACATATATTACAACCGCGCATCAGTAAGATAGAATACAACAAAAAAACACCTAAAAACCAAACTATTATCCGCATCCTTGCGGTTTAAAATGGTATAAGAAGGATAATATTATAAAAATATCCGAGTTTTTGGGTTATTTTTTTTTTTTTTTTGGGTGATATATGCACAGAGTTTACCTACAGACAGATTTGGGAGAGAGAGACAGATAGAGAAAAAATAGGTTTGGTTCTTCGATAAGGCAAATTTTGTCTATAAAATAGCTACATAGACTGAATTGGTTAGACAAGTCGTTCGTCCCACAAGACTAGGTAGGAATCCTTGAAACACATCATGAAGCTGCTTATCATATTGCTGTACAGATGTTTTTCCACACAAAAGTCTCTTCTGCTTCTTTCTGCTTTTATTAAAAAAAAAAAAAAAAAACGAACAAAAATTTGTCCTTATCGAATAGGAAATGGTTTTTCAATCGATTTTCTTTTTTATTTTCTTTCATCCACTTAAAGAAGATACTTTTGTATCTCTACCTATATTAATGTATCTTTTTGTAAGTATAAAACTCTTCAATTGTGTACCTGTCGTTATGTGTTATACCCAAGAACGACGAAGTAGGTAGGTTGTAGGATAGGTGGTAGGTGGTACTACTGCATTGAGTGTCGGTAAAGGTATAACGTTCGGTCCTTGTCGTCGTTGAAACATCTTTTCTTTTCTAATACAAAGAGTGATGGGAATTTAAGTACCTCCAAAAGTATCTGGAGCAATACTAAAAAAAAAAAAAAAGAAACGACACGGGCAGGGAAAAGTGTATACAGAAGAGATGAGAGTGAACTAGAACGAAACCTGACATCTATTGGCTAGTGTATTAGAGAACGAAAAAGAATGCAATTTTAAAGGTGTCCGGGGAATTTATCAAGTGTCAAAAAACTGATGAAGGGTAAAAATATTACATTTTTACGATGAACGGAAATTGAATGGGATTTTTCTTCATCCAAGTATATGTACTTCATATATCCCGCCAAATATTACAAGTCAAGGGGGTTTTGTTGTTGTTTGTATCGTTTTTTGGTCGAGGATAATACTTCCATACCTTTAGAAAGCTGAAGGTAGGTACATTTGTTTGGTTCGTTTGTAACCTATTGGTGATGGCATATGAATAAATCATCATACTGACATGTTTCTATGTTTTTTTATTCCCCTAAGCCGATAAATGTTTGTACATAGAATTTGTTGTATATCCTGTCGATATATATGAGAGATAACACTAAATGCAGTCATCGGAAGCTATACTCGTACACAAGATAAGAAATTTAAATTTTATGCTGATCCTAGGAGATGTAGGTACATTATGGGGGTCAAATGTTTTTTACTTCACATTGAAAAGGTTTAAATATTTTAAGTGACAAAATATGTTTTTCTCTCTTACTTTAGCTACCTACCCTACATGTATTTTATTATAAGGGGTTGTCTATTCTATTCTAAAATATATATTTTTTAGAAGTTTGAGTACTGCAGATATTTCCTTAAGTGCAATTTTTTAAGTTGTTTCTAAAATCAGAAGAGTTATGACATAATGCAACGATAGGAATTTTATTCCTACACAAAAATTATTCGAAATATTATAGAAAGTATTGAAAATTTTGTAAAATTAAAAAAAAAACCTAATTCCTCTCTAAATAAAATTAAAATAAAATAACCACAATTAAGTACAAATTTCAAACAAATTAACAAAATTTAAAAAAAAAAAATAACAAATGAATAGAAAAACAAATTTTTACCTATTGAAAAAGATAGGGTGAACAATTTTTTCAACAAAATTATAAATTTTAATCATACCTAATTGCAAGTTTTTAAACCAAATAACAAAATTTGAAGCAAACTATAAATTTTGTTCGAAACTTTAAATTTGGATCAAAAATTAAAAATTTGAAACAAAGTTATAAATTTCCAACCTTTAAACGAAATTGCAAATTTTAAACAAAATTATAAATGATATCCATTTATTTCAAAATTAAAATTTTAAAAAAATCACAAATTTTAATAAAATCACAAATTTTAATAATATGATAAATTTTATAAAAAATAATAATGTTTTTAGACAGTTGGAAAATTTGAATTTAATCAAAAATTGGGCAAAATTAAAATTAAAAAAAGAAAAAAAAGTTCCAAAATTTCAAAACAAAAAAAAGAATTTAACAAAATTTTAGTAATATTGCAAATTTTCAATTTTATAAAAGTATTAAAAATTTTGAAAAAATTGGAATTAAACAAAATTACAAATGTTAAATTAAATTAAAAATATTGCAGAAACCAATTACACTGTGAAAAATTAAATGCAACCACTTTTGAAATGACCTATCAGAGGTTGTAGGTATGACTGAGAAGATAACATTATGATACATGAAAACTTCCATATACCCTCAAAATTTCAACTTTTGCAAAAAAAAACAGCTTTTAAGTTTTCCGTGTTTTAAAAATTTCATTTTTTATTCAATATGAGATTTGTTTACAGTTTTAAAAAAAAGAAAACATATCATTTTTAAAAATATATACTTTTGCAGTTACATCTAAAAACTCATTGTTAGATTAGATCTAAAAAAAATACATGCTCTTTCCTACTTTCTGAACTTTCAAGACAGAGTCAAGCAATGCTTGATTTTAATATTTAGCTTAACTTTTAGTGTCATTTTTTTATGAATCGAATGAGATATCATTTAATAAAATCTGTTAAAAATTGAAGATGATACGATTTTTTTTTAAAGGTTAATGACTGTGATTTTTAGAACAAAATACATAATATACATAATATACTTAAGCTAGTATCACACGATTTGGTTAAACAGCAAATGACAATATAAACAATATCTGTATATCATTTGGTTGTTAAGAACTTTAAAGCTGAGAATTTGGTAAACCTTCTACAAATTAAAATCACACCCAAAATATTTCTTATTAAATTACCAATTTTTGTGAAGTCACAAGCTATAATATACATTAATTTTAGCCCGAATCCTTCTCTATCTAAAAAATGTCGGGTGCTATATCTTAAATAGCCCAATTTTAGAGGGGGGCAACTGACATTTTGTCGATAGGAATCTAAAACTTGATCCGTATTCTAACTTTTAATTCTGTCAAATTTAATGAATTTTGACTGAAAAACCATTGTTTATAGTTATTTTTTGCAAAAAACAATTTATTTTCCTTCATATATCAATATTATCAACAAAAAAAAACGTTCAAAAATTAAATGCTCCCCTAAATAAACAAAATTAATGGTTTCACTAAAATCAATCAAAACAAAAAATTTTAATTGAAACTTATGTTTTTATTTTTTTATATTTTATCTAACACTTTATCACTCAATTTTCAAAAGGCTTTACCCAACTCAAGAATTATAATAATAGATGACTATAAAAAAAACAAATCCTTGTCAAAAATTCTTCTTAATAAATGAAGAAACATCTGTTACGTGACAAACTTATACTTGCCAATTTCAAAACCAACCAATCCAGCCACAAACAAACCACAAATAATATTTTGTCCGGCCTAAAGCCACCACTAGATCACGTTTCTCTTTGAAAGAAAAAATAGATACCGCACGAGGAATACAAAGTTAATAATAAAAAAAAAACAACACAAAAAAAACATGTTATTGACCCCTCGACGACAACCAACACGAGCTATTTCTCTACCTACATCATCATTTGCCTCAGGCTAAAAGTCAGTAAGTCAATTGGTGTATCTTTTACGTTGAGATACTCAATTTCAGACCAATAACGTAGTGCCTCCATTGACAGCAGCAGCGGCATATGTAATAAGGCAAATCGAATTTTTTTTTTGTTCGTTTCGTTTCCTAAATCGAATTAAGTTTTTTTTTTAAGAGCATATGTATATGGAAGGGCGTTTATTCGCATATTTGAGTGTGTGGCACACATCAATATAGAGTCTCCAATTACAATTGATCCAATCAAGGGGATTTTCTACAACAAAGCTTCGATAGATAGGTTTTTTTTCTATGAATTTTTTTCGATAGTTTTTTTTTATGTTAAATCTTTCCTGTGTTTGAGTAAGCAAATAGATAGTAACAAAATGAAAAAAAAAAAAAATAGGTGGAGGCATATGCTTCTAATGGACTTTTAATATGCACTTTAGGATTCAATCAAATTGACTTAGCTGCTACCCTGATGCTATAGATTCTTCTTGTACGCCGCGCTGCGATAACTCAATCAATTTCTAATAACCCCAAGGCCTCAGAACAAAAATACAACAGCATTTTATCTATTCAATCTACAATTTGTATCTTTCTAAAAATAAAAATAAAAATTAGAATTTATCGATTAATAATGATCAACTTGAGTTTAATTTAAACACTTAAAAAACCCGTAGGAAGTTAAGTGTTTTCTTTCATTTTAAAGATATTTATCTTTTTTTTTTGTGGATGGTCCTTTTGAGAAATTGTTTTAATTACTTTTCGTAAGCAATTTGTTGATTAACTCTTCAAAACTAAAGGTATAACATTGGGCTGGAACAAAAACAAAAACAAAAATTTTCCCAACAATATTTTAACATGGCACGCAGTTAACCTGACCCGATATTAGGGAGAGGAAGGAAGAAAAAGATACAAAAAGGTAGATATAGATGTAGAACAAAAGATATCCACAAAGAAAAACAGACAGATGCCGTCAAGCCAACCACAGACATAAAACAAAAACTTTTGCAGTATAAATTTGCCTTTCCTAAAAACGGGCGGGGGAGGGGGTCTAAGATAATAAAAAAAAAAAAAAAAAACTCACAAAATAAATAAAAGATGAAAGGCCTCTATACCCTATATATCTGCTACTGGAAGTTACTTATACTGAAAACATAGAATTTAGATGAATGAATAATGATCTAAAGATACTTTTTGACAAAGAGAGAAAGGGGTGCGTCGTCGTCGGTCGTCATTTCGTCAGTAGACTACACCCTTTGTATTTCTCAAAAATAATGTTTTCCTCATAAACTGGGCATCAAAAAAAAAAAAAACAAAACACGGATAACTATTTCCATATGCCAGTGGATGAACATCAGTCAGTGTACATCCTCCGTTTAAGAGCTTTCATATACCAGAGAGCACAGTTCTATACACCAATCCATGTCCTTGCTCAGGAAACTATTTTGCACAGTGAGTTCAGAGATTTAGTTTTACCCTCTTTTCGTCCAGCACAACCGTGCTCGTCATCGTTGTTCGTTGTCATCATATTCGAGGATTTAAGTTCTATATGCTCTATCTCATATCTATGGGTTGGTGTATGTCCATTAATAGTTGTCAATTTGCATTTGTTGACCCAGTTTAGTCTTTTATGCTTTAGTTCCATTTGCCTACTTATATAGAGATCCTACACTCAACAAATTGATGTCCTTTTTTGTTGTTGTTGTCTTTATTGTCTATTTATTCTGTGAGGGACTGCTAGAAAGGATTTTAAAGAGGCTCGAGACTTTGAGGTAAAAAAAAAATATTAAAAAGATAAAATGGTGAAACAACAATAATTGCTGACCGACCACTTGTATCGGGTAATTATTGTTTTTTGTTTTTTTCTTTGATATTTTGCCACAAAAAGAGCACAGCTACATACCTGTACCTTATCTGTATCTCATTTCGCATGTATCTGCTGAGTTCATGTCTCAATTATTATGGTCTTTTGATGTGGTTTGACAATGTGTGCCTTTTTGTTTTCTTTAGCACGAGTATAAGTTAAGTGCAAAGACATGGGGATTATTTAATCTAAATAAAATCATTGTTGCAGAAGAAAAGAGATTTAAGGCAATAAGATTGAAATTTGAATGACAATTAAGGAAGATTTTTTTATTTATAACAAAATCAGATGGTTTTCAGTGATTAAAACATAGGTTCTGGCCTAATACATAAGTGCACAAACGTCTAACGAAGAAGCTGAAGTATCTATCAAGATTTATAGACGGAATCTGCCAAGTCTGTCGAAGACTTCAAGCTAAAGAATCTTTCAAGATTTATAGATGGAATCTTCCAAGTCTGTCGAAGACTTTAATCTTGAATTTGGGAGGGAAAACATTTAAAAACTTACAAAAAATTGTTTTTTTTTTATTGTTATAATCCAAAATCTAAAATTGTCATAATCCAAAATCTAAAAATTTTTCGCTAAAACCGTTTATGTAGAGCAAATGTAGACAAAATTAATAAATTTATGTTTTGACTACTGTTTTGTTCCACTTCTGGATTTTTTAAAGGAAAAAATGTTGAAAAATCCATAAAACTCAGTCCTTTCATTGAGACTGAAATTTTTAGAGGACCTAGTTCTCTGTTAACATTTGCGCCACTGATAATGTCTTGCAAGAAATTGTAAGCTGTTAAAATTTTCCTGCTTCCAAAAGTTGAACGTGTGTAACTTTGGCATCGCCCGGTTAACAGTAAACAGGTTCCACACCTAGCTCCAAACATATGCTTCATCAACTTGAGATTGGCAACTAGTTGAGTGCATCTTGGTGATAACGTTGAAATAGAACAAAGAAGTACTTGAGGAGAGCGGAGTTATTTCAGGTTGGTAGAACAAATAGGTTCAAAACTTTTTACTAGGGGAAGACGAAATCTGCCTGCCTAGAAAGACATACCCTTTTTCTGTCCGGCAGGAATTGATACTAGGTAAAGTCGTTTTTGATTGGACGTCCAGAAGCATCCAAAAGTCTTCTGCAACTGTTTATTGTATCATATCTGTCATTTTTGTGCCAATAAAACAGTTTCTGAACCCTTTTGGACTTCCAATCGAAGACGACATAAGTTGTTTTGGAAGAAAAAAATCTTCTATTGATATTCGGTTCTGCGTGATGAAGATCTTTCATTGGATAAGGTATAAAATGGTAAAAAGCCAGTTTAGTAAATAAGTAATAATTCATACAAGTGGACATTTTAAAGAACTAAAAAAAAAAACTCTGAATGCCCATTTCTAAAATTCTACATCAGAATTTTTAAATTACTTCAAAGAAATAAAATAAAAAGATCGAAGCTCTTCAAACATACCTACATATTCACTACATATAGATATCGAATAAAAAAAAACATTTAACACAATAAAGAAACTTCCTTTCAATACTTGATGCGTTCTTGTCCTTTTTTTGCTTCTTCGTAAATTCACTTTGTCCCCATTAGATGGACTTTCGATATTTCTGTGAAAGTTTTTCTTTACACTTAACCCCCTGTACACCCAACCAATAACCTCGTTTCTGAGTACATCTTTCGAATTCGTATTGCGATACACCATTTTCCATTTGATTTGAAAAGTTATCTTTTAGATAACTGAGTTTTTTCGTTCCTTTTTTGTAGAGAAAAAAGGGACCATCATCGTCATCAACAACATCACAAGGAAAAGGATATCACACAATTCGAACGGACCGACCGAACGAAAAAAGAACTAAAGAAATTTGATTTTCTGATCCACTTTTGATGGACCCTGAAGTGTGGATTGTGAATTAGCTTCGGCCGGACAAAAGTGCCCGTTCAAAATCGTATCCCTAGAGAGGGAGAAAACTTTTCCTTCAAACACAAAATCTTCTTTACTTTATACACCTCCGTTTCTCCCTCCCAGCCCAATACTCACTCACAATATACAATTGCAAAATAAATCCAATGATCCACTTGTTAAGGTTCGTTTTTCTTGAAGAGTGTGTCCTCAGTCTTTCGCAAGAGGACATATCACACATTGTTATCTTTTGCAAGATGAACCGCATAGATAAACTTGGAAGAGAATTTTTGCGGGTATAGGGGGTTGGATTTGAGGAATTAGTTTTTGGGGGAGTGTGAAAATATGGCTCACCACTATATAGAAATAGATAATATTTGGCTAAAATATCTTTGTCCACTCTCATCGGTCGGTGTGGTGGGGTCATGTTCGGATTATTTTGTTTTCTCAAGTTTTAGTATCCTATACTGAAGACACGAGATATTATTAAAAACGAAGAAGACATCACAGACCTCACATTTTCTTCATTTCACTAAAGAAACAGTGTTTGTGTGTGTGTGTGTGTGTGTGTGTGTGTGTGTGTGTGTGTGTGTGTGTGTACCTTATGTTGAGAAAATGGACACAAGATGTTGAAGTTCAAGCAAACTCATATTGCAAGAAACAAAAGGACACCAAAAAGAAGCAGAAGACACTATTACAAAGTTTTTGGTGTGAAAACATAAAACACACATATTCGACTTGTGTTTCAGTTCTTCTTCTTCTTCGAGGGGTTGATCTCTACAAAATTAAATCTTAACTAATAGTTTTAGTTGTTGTTGTTGTTTGGCAGTATTCTTTTATGTTCTTAGAAAATGTTTTAGTAATTGCTGTCACACAGATTGCTGTTAAGAGTGTTTTATATATTATTGTGGGGAATGGTTAATATGTCAAGTTATTATAAATAAATCGACACAAAAGGGCGAGAAACAAAGTTTTTTGTTGTTGTTTTTGGGATATTGTAAAAACAGAACGTATGGCAAAAAAAAGAAAATAGAAGAAAAAAGACAAGACAGCAGACAGAAGACAGAAGACAGAAGACAGTAGACAGAAGACAGAAGACAGAAGACATAAGACAGAAGACAGAAGACAGAAGACAGAAGACAGAAGACAGAAGGAAGGCGATAGAATACATAGAATTTAAAAAAAGAGAAGAAAGAAGTCAGTCAAAAGAAGTTCATATGAACTATATATATATACTATATATATATTCTCAATACACCAAATACTGGCGAGTAGTGTAATAGGCACACAAAATTTACAAAAGCTCTACTAGTGTAATCTTGATATTATGATGGGAAAGGAAATATGATAGGCAGTTAGATAAAACTTGACATTTGTCGATCAAATAATAGTTTTGATTCAAAATAAAAGTAGACACTTTAACACTTATTTAAGATTATCTATACTATATGAATGTTTAGTTTTCGCTTGAATTGTGTACAATACTATATCATGCTTGCATGCAGTTCAAATCATTGATCAATGAAATTTTTAAATGTCACAGAAATAATACAACAGTGGTGATAAAATTATAAGTTCTGCTTTTAAACCCAAAAGGTTGTACTTAATTCACCTGAAGGATTTAACAACACGGATTTCATATAGGCGTCGAAAACTTATACGCCTATTATTGTTGTTGATAGTTGATAACAAAATTTTGTACTTCTAAATTAAATTTTATAACTGTAAACATTACTGCCAAAAACTTTATCAATTTAGTTGTAAAATATTAAATTTCCATTTTTATCAACTACATATCAATTAAAAATATTATCAATTATAAATTTATCAAACATAAATAATAGAGTCAAATTTAACGATCAATATAATAAATTCCATTAAAGAACTGATGCCATTGTCAGTGAACATTTGACTCTTACTGTATCACAAAAAAACTATCAGAAAAAAGAGAAACAATTTGAAAATTAATTATCAACACTCTGATTAAAAAATTTATGTTATTTAATTGATTCTGTTAGATGATTTTCTACAACCTACTATTATAAAATAATTTACTTATAATTTCGCACTTGAAATTGACAGAATTTATATAAATACAAACATCACTGTTAGTTTTGAAATAAAAACATGCTAAAAAAAATGTATTTTGCAAACATTATTATTTTTTTTGTGTCGTACATTTGGTGTGTAACTGGAAACGACTTAGCGGTAAAAAAAATCATTCTTTTCAAAAAAAGAAAACTAATTTAAATTCATCTTCGAAAAAGGACTGGGATTTTCGGATTGCGCGTTTTGAGTATAATACTTCAAATCCTGAACTTGGTAGATTTAACCTCCGCACAGTACGTACCACTGGTGGTGTTTATGCTCTCAATGGAACATTTTATATTGGCGTCGATTTGGATGCATCATATATGGTGAATATATTTTTTTTTTTTTTTGTTTTATTCTCAAAAAGATTTTTTGAAGAAAAAAATGTTTTTAAGGGTCTAGTTAAAGTCCATAGAAGTCCGGCAGGAAATAGTCAATTTCATGATACTCCATTTGAAGTTGAATTAAGTCCATTTTTTACCTTCATGTCTTATGTGTATGTAAAAGTATTGCAAAAAACATTTCTTAAATGCACTAATATGCCTGTTTATGGTGATGCATTTGACAAGCCATTGCCAAAAGGTGAATATTATTTGAAAAAATGTCGCATGACCAATGAAGAGCTGCCTGGACATGTACAACCAGGAATATATAGAATTAGTGTTATTATAAAAGGCCAAGAATTGGAACTTTCACTTTTTATTTATTTGGATGTAAAAACTAAAGGGAATTTGTACAAGTGATAAATTGTAAAAATAAAAAGATACCAAAAAATATAAGAAAAATTATAAAAAGTTTTTTTTTTTAGTTTTTCTGTACTCTCTTTTTCTGAACTTTAGATAATATCTGGCAGAGTGTTAAATAAAGAAGTTCGAGAAAAAATTAAATTCTTAAACAATTTAATTCAGTCTATCTATGGAAAAAACACATTGTGCCAACAAAAAAAAATTACAAAACTTCATACGTCCGTTTTGATTCGGCGAGCTTTCGAACTCCGATTCGAAAATCAACATTCTTCGAAAAGTTATTTCCAATTGTATATTGCTCATTTACTTGAAGACTGTCATAATTAAAAAAAAAAAACTCCATTTTGCAAAAAAAAAACCAATTGGGTCTCTAATGTTAAAAAGCCATTAAAATCTATATGGCTTTCTGGACAATTTTTATTAACTGTGATCAATACATATTTGTTACAAATAGGCAAAACAACTTAATTCCATTTTTTTTCGTTTTAAGTAAATTAAGTTTTATTGTTAAAACTTTTGCACAGAAGTTTTGAAAACGAATTAATTAATACTATCTGCCACAGGTATAATATGTCATGTTTGATGTGTAAATATACTGCACAAACACTCTGATTTCATTTTTACGTTAGCAAACGAAGAACCACTCCTACAGCACCTATGCTTGTACTTATCTATCAAATAGAGTAATTAAAACATCTTACAATGTTTCGACTTGCATTTTTTTTTTTATTTGTTTATACAAAACAAATCATAACATTACCATCTACTTATTGACCACACCTAACAATAAACATTACAATAGTGCATGGCTTACATTCCACTCACGATTTTCACTCACTCATACAACAAAAAAAATATGAACAATAATGACATTTTTCTTTATGAGTTTCCCAGTGCTAATTTGAAAAACCAGTTCTTGAAAAGGTTGAGAATTCCTTACAAAAAAAAAAATGTATGTACGTTAACCTACATTGATATTTTGTGGTTAAAAATGGAAACAGTAAAAAAAAATAAAAACTCAAGTTGCTTCAATGTCATTGTATATTGATTGACAAGATAACTTAGTGAGGAACTATTGGAACGACCAATAAAATTGATGACGCACAGACGCAACTCTAATAAACAAGATTCCGATTAAGTTTTATTTAGTTTTATAATAATTGTCATGGCTTTTTATTTTCGATCTCGATTTTTAATGAGTGTGTTTTGTTGAAAAGCACTCTAAAAGGTTAAAATAAATTAAAAAGTGGTTAGAATTAAAAAAAAAAAAAAACTGTATTAGTTTTCATTAACTTATTTTGTTAATTAATTAATTCGTCTTAAAATTTAATTATTATTGATACACATTTATTTTTTCCTCATTTTTGTTTTGCTTTCAGTGAAAGTTGTTTTCAAAATTAAGTGCCAGGTATCTTTTATCTTACTAATGCAATGTAATTTATACATATTGATTTTTTAACACTTAATATGTTATTCAGGAAGTAGATAAGTGCACTTATATTTAAATGTTAAGGACACATTTTATTAAAATGAACACATGAGCACACATAACTAATGAAAATAAAATGGAAAACTAGGTCGACCGTGGATTGAAATTTGAAAGTTTGTAAATGAATAAATTTAAGGGAAGAAAAAAAAATCGTGATCCAAATTTAGTAATAAAAATAAACTTATTGAATTCTAAATAAAAGATCTACGCCATTCTTCTTCTTGATTTGTTTGTGTTAGTAAAAACGAAAAATTAACCAAATGGATTCCCGAGTATTGAAGCATGTATAAAGTGTATAACCATTAATTAAATTGTAATGAATAAATGGGATTTTGTCTTCAAAACGCTCAAACAACTTTTTTTAAATTTGTTTCTTTGTTAAATTTGAATATTCGAAAAACTTGTTTTGCAAAATCAATTACCTCATTTTCTCAACTTTGACCATGATTTTGATGATGTACTTGAACTAGGACCTGTTGTTTTTAATTAATATGTTAAAAGTATGTTACTTTTCAAATCCAATGAGGTATTGAATTGCCAAAATCGGTTGAAAATTGGCTAAGAAAATAAATTTCAACGATTTCAAACTAAATATAGAAATTCGAACATTTATGAAACAGTTTTACATTTCGATTGGATGGACATTTTACTTGGCACAGGTCAACAAAAATTATTTTTTTGTTGTTAAAGATTTTGATGTACTGAACTCGAATCCGAAGTCTAAATTTTCAACTTGGCTATAGTTTTTGAGATATTCCCGTAACTAAATCACAAAAAAATCGTTTTTTGATATTTCTGAAGCTATATTGTGACGTAAGGTAAACTGTTACATCTAAAAATTTTACGGATTATGAAAGAACTAGTGTTATTCTTTTGTATTCAGTTTAAATCATTTCGATACATCTTTTATTTTTCAAGAATCTTAAGTAGAAGTTAATGTATTTCTTATTTTGTACTGGTCAAAAAGGTTTTTTGTTGCCTAACCAGAACTATACGAAATGATTTAAACTGAATACAAAAAAATTAAACTAGTCACACATCGAAGACCTTTAGAAACGTCAAACGTGTATGCATCAAATTTTTTAAATTTTCGCCAGCAAAACAAAATATTAAACTCAATTTTTTGAGACCATTTTTCCAAAAAAAAAAAAAATAATAAATCGTCGTAAGAGCCACAAAAACCTATCTCAAATTTGAATTTTTCAGAAGACTCATTTTAATTTAATTTTTTTTTTTGAATTTTTTAAAATTCAATTTTTTGAAAAAAAATATATGTTTCTACACCGAAAGGCCTAACCATTTCCTTACTTTTACATAATTGAAAAATTTGACATTTCAATCCTGTTTTAACTTCATTCATAGGTACAAATATTTAACATTAAATGCATTCGTAAAATTGTTATAACTTGCTTAATTTTTATTCGATTTTATTCGATTGTAATAGCTCTTTAAACGCAGAAATAAATATACTTGAAACTTAATAAAACATAATAATAATGTTGTTAAACAAGTGCAAATTCTTTGTAATAGTTGAAAAATTGTAAGAAAAAATATAATTCCTTTTGAAAGCAATGTTTGACAGCGAGTGTGAAATCAATTGATTTGATTAATTTTTTTCAAAGAACCCTCATCACAACTGGACCTTTATTGCAACAAAATCCATTCCCGTTCACGAAAAAAACTTTTTGTTCCTCGGGTTCTTTCATTAAATAACAACTAATATAGTAGTAGAGCACGTACGAAACTGTTCATACAAAATTTAAAATTACTGAAAAATTGTATCTAAAAACTTTGATATTAATTATAAATTTTATTTCCATCTCAAAATGTCTCCTAGTCACAATTTTTTTTATTTTTTACCAATCGAAAAAATGACAGGTAAAAAAGTTTTTCCGCTTTCAAAAATAATTATTCTCTAATGGTTTTATAGAACATCTGTACAACACCTACAGGGTAAGGTATACCTTCTACAGTATTACAGGTACAAACAAAAAAAATGGGTAGGTGTACTGTACACAAATTCATTCCCATTACACGTCTACGTACAATTGTCATCATTTTATAAATCTCACTCAAGACTCATGTTCCTTGGTTCAGTACGTGACTTTAATTTAGGTCAGATGCAAATTCATTTGAATAACTTTTTCAATTAAACTTTCAAAACACCAAATGGGAATAGGTTTGTTGTCGTGTCGTGTCGTCTATTATAGATAGATATCTCTATTATCGATGAAGTGAATGAACAAAAAAATGAAAAAAGATGCCACATCACAGGTATAGGAGAACGAAGATGAGACTTTAATTCCCTGAGCCTCAAATCGCATTCGCACAATGTCTTCTTTTTTTCTTATAAAACCAAAAACGTCATCATCACCTTCTTCGTCGTCATTATCATCAATAGAGAGCCATATTGTGGCCTCATTTCGTGTATTTTTTTATCCATTTTTTCTTCTTCATTTTTTAATCCAGAGAAAAATAAAAAAAAAAGAAGGAAAAACTCGTGCCCTGGAACAGTCGATGACCTCAGAATTCTCACCTCAACAACAACAAAAAAAAAGTAACTTATTTGACGCATTGTGTGGCAAAGTCGATGGACATAATTTCAATGACGATGACAGAAATAGGAGTCATGATGAGACATCAAAAAGAAAAAAAAAAAAAAAATTAATTCAAGAAAAAAAAATGTATATAAAGAAGGAAACATGTAAAGAACACGGCTTTCATTGTAAAGTGTGTCGCATCTGGAATATTATACACAAGTTGTTCTCAACCAATGACGATGATGATACTTTTTTCCGACCGACACACTGTCGACTGCCGACTGATGGGAATGACAACAACAAGTGGATTCGTTGAACCCATTCCGCATCTTCTTCTTGAGTTTTGGTTGAGTGATTTCAGTAGTGTAGTGTTGTGTCCTATCTGTGACCACAAAACATGACCGCATTGCACTACAAATTGTATCTACTTTAAAGATACATCTTGTCGTTTTCCGCACACCAGACCGAACCGCACCGAATCGCACCGTAATGTTTGGTATCTACGTGAAAATCACAAACCATGCTACAACACAGGTTGGTTAGTTAGGCAGTGTACCCAACGAGCACGTAAAAATAAAAAAAATGTAACTATAGAAGGGTGGTGGCATTTCTGACTTTTTAAGCTAGTTTTCTAGATCTTCGGTTGGTTAACTTATACAAATTTTTGGTTCGCTGATTTTAAGAATCTTTTCAAACGTCATCAAGCGATTCAACCAACTCTAAGCTGGGAAAAAGAGTAAAAGAAGGTCCTTTTTTTCCCCCCTATAGTGTAGGGAGAGTCAAATATTTCAAATAAAAATATCTTAGATTGACAAATGGACTCAAGGTGTATAGATGGCCAAAACATGACAGAAGAAAAAAAGAAAAAACTAGCCAAAAGGGACAACACACGTTTTCTGTAAATGGACAGTTTTTGTTTTTTGTTGTTTTTGTATTTTCAGAAAGAAGGAAGCCATTTCCATCGCCAGTCGTTGTTGTCACTTCAAAAAGGTGTTATAGTCTGTGAGAAAATGCTGTGTATTTTGAGAATTTTATCCTTAAAAGTACCTATTCTATAAGTTTGTACAATGACTTTTATTTTTAGAGATGCGAGGGGAGAGGAAAATTCATGTTTTCACAAACTTCCCAAAAATTACCAAATTTTTTTGAAAACTATGAAATTTTTGAAAAAAAAATAGAAATAAATATACAGACGGAAATTTAAGGTCATTGTTCTTAAAAAAAAAATGCACGAAGAAATGGACATTAAAGATTTTAAAAGTAAATAATGTAACAAAAACAACATTAAAAAAATTACATAAACATCTTCTTGATTTTTTTTTTTGTGCTCCAAGCTAATTTTGCCATTTGATTTAATTAAGAAAAAATATTTTTTGTTAGAAAAAAGTATTAAAAACCGTAAGAGCTGTTTGAAAAAAATGTATATATAAGAATTCTCAAACAGTTGGTTTGCCATATTTGAGAAAATATTAATCCAAAACTTAAAAAATGAAAAAAAAAACAAAATTGATTTTGATTTTTTTCAAATAAAATATTAATTTTTTTTTCGAAGACGATTTTTTTTCTTGGAAATATAAGATAATTTGAAGTTTCAATATAAAAATTGTTAAAAATCTTTTTTTGTAAAAATTTTCATCGCAATCGCTTCAAAAATTTTTAATTTTTTTTTCTCATTGATAACACTGTGTGACACTCAAAATATACGCGGGCGGAGACCTATTATACGTTTTGTAGAGCTTGTTGCACTGATTACAAAACGGTATGTTAAGATTCCGAACATTCCCAAAATCTGGACACAGGGCCAAAAAT
The DNA here is from genome assembly GCA_948107695.1 of Meliscaeva auricollis. Taxonomy (NCBI): domain Eukaryota; kingdom Metazoa; phylum Arthropoda; class Insecta; order Diptera; family Syrphidae; genus Meliscaeva; species Meliscaeva auricollis. Next base: position 43,503,987 of record OX403616.1, read on the forward strand.
ACCGGTTTTTTACTGTTTTAGAAAGAAAACATTGGGTTTGTTTAAGACCAAATTTTTGCGGTACCTAAACGTTCTAATTTCTATAACTAGTTTTATTTTTTGCTTAGCCAATTATAAACCGATTTTCATAAGAAATATCTCGTTTGGTTTGGAAATAATCATTATTTTAAAATATATTTTTAAAGCAGCATGTTGTTTTGAAAACATATTTTTTAAATTGATGTCAAAGTTGAGTAAAAGCCGAAAAAAAATGGAATTTTTGTTTCTTTTTTTGTCCCTAACTCCAGGTTTTGGGGGTGTTCAGAATTTTTACAAACCGTTGAGTGCAACAAGTTTCCGCCCGCGTATATTTTTTTTACCCTCTTTTTGTCAAATAGTGTTATTTTTACATTCTTGACTATAATATTTGCAGTTGCATTTGCAGCCTGTTGGTTCTTTGCTGGGAGCTAGAACCGGAGGAGGTGTTTTTTTTTTTTTTTGTGTACACAAAATGAGGAAATAATCGGATTGTGGTTTACTTTTGGTGTATACGAGACTTGAATTTTTTTTTGTTTTTAAAATACACACAGCTCAAAAAAAAAATTCCCTCAGGGTAAGGTGATTTACTTAAAAATAAATATTTCATTCATAAGACACAGAGTATAAGTAGGAACAAAAAAATACACATACATATTATACTCGTACAGCAAAAATATTTACAAAAAGAAAAATTAAATGTAATAAAAATATATCAAAGTAAAACGATCAACAACAGCAACAACTTTCTTCATGAAATATTTATTACAAGATACGAGAGTATGAACATTTTATTGAATATTTATAATAATTTTATCATAAATTTTAAAACAATTTGAATATTTTATAACGTGGGAAGTTTAATGGCAATGTGTCGTGTATATACGTGTATGTGATGTGTATATGAAAAAAAAATTGTTGTATTTCCGTTGAGGTTGCCTTACACATTCTTCAACAATAACTGAATTCAATGTGAACAAGATACTAGAATTAAGTTAACTATTTCAAGACTTCTTATTGGCGGTTTATTTAATAGATTTTAAGATCTACAGAATGATATAAATTTTTAAACAGTTGTTCCAACTGATATTGAGCAGCAGCATGGAAATCTCGCAAACCATAATAGGAATGGAAAAACTAATACAAAATGAATGTCTATCAGCACATGGTCCAACAATCAAACAAAAATTGTGGGTTTTTATTGCCCATTTGTTTGAAAAGGACTAATAGTTTTGAGCAGATCTATCTTAAAAGAATATGGCTTTTTTGGAGGTGTACTCGAGTAGATTCAGTACATTTTTGGAATGCTTATATACCTGAAAAATAGCTATTCAGAAACTGATAACACTGGTCTACAACGAAAATCACTTTCAAACCAAACTATACTTTTCTAACGGATTTTGGCACGCTTAACCACGCTAATATGAACATGTCAGAAAACACGGTACATTGGTTCATATAACGTCGATTTTTTATTCACTGGTAAATAGTTTATTACAAAACTACTAATGAGATGTGAATGTGAATGTGAATGAAGAAATTTATGATTTGTCGAAAATGTTCTCTTTAGTCCACTTAAAGGTTTTTTTAAAGGTGAAAAGTTCTGAAGTAATAATATTCAATGACTAACTTTATGCTTTTTGGGATACAGAGCACGAAACTGAAGTTATTCAACACAATTTATAACGGGAAAAATGAGAAATCACTGAAACACTTACAAGAAAAATGTTTTTTTCAGTGTTTTTGGCGCATAATCTAAAATATAAAAAATTTTCGCTAAAACCGTTAATGTAGAAAAAATTACAAAAACTATGCTTTGACCAATTTTTTGTATGTTTCGATTCTTCACAAAAAAATGTTGACAAAATCCATAAAAATCAGTCCTTTTGAAAAGTACGAAATATCCTATTTTATTGGATTTCCTCTGATTACTGCCTTCTTTACACGATAATTAACTTGGCCAGTATCAAGAGTACAGAAATTCCATACTATCCTCTGAATTAAAGGTTTTTTGGTAGTGTTGTACATCCCAAAAACAACAGAATTTCGAAATTTATGGTGTTTTTTTTTAATAACGGTTTAAAAAGTGACTATACATTGAGAAATAAAAATTTAGTTTCAGGTCTTAGCTAATGCTATGTGGAATAAGTCCTCCGAATTTGAGACGAATCGGTTCAATAGTTTTAAATATTTGATATTTGTCAACCGATTCCATGAGAACTTTTTTTTACCAAACAAAAATCACATTTTTGAAAAATCATTTAAAAAAAAATGTACCTACGTGATAGACTTTTTTCTGTAACCCGATTTAGATTCCGAAAAGTCCAGTCTTACATAATTTCAAAAAATTATATGAAGGACAAAAAAACACTTTAATTTTGTAGACCAGTGTTATCAAGGCAGATTTAATTTAAGAAATAGAGAAAGACATAAGATTACCGATTTCTGGAAACACCACAAAGAAATTAGATGCGCGTGCTAGAAGTGTAGCCATCAACATTTTTTTATTAATTCATTTTTAACTGTACTTAAAGCACATAAACTTGTAGCTGTCGCGTTAATTTACTATTGGCTTTTACAATTCGAATCCTATAACCAACCTACCTTACCACCTTGCGTGTGTAACTTTTAAAAGCTTCCGAAGCACATTAACACATATATTTATGAAGAAAAAAAAAATCAAATAAAATATAATAAAAAAAAACAACTAAACCAAAAAAGCAACGTGTTGTTGTCCCGTTTCAAGTTTCCATAAAAATGCCTTTTAATGGGGGTACCTACTACACCAACCAACCATCAACAATAACAAAAAAAAAAAAATATTATAACGACTTGAATATAGCACGTGAACTGACATACCTACATACATGTGCCTCTCTGATATGCACAATTTCATACCATTTTGATGGAAGTTTATCGTTTCATTTAACAACAACTCCTATATAAATGTATAAATACGCATTAACAGTTAAAACATGCGAATATAAAAAAAATACATTTATATACTTACAAGTAAAAATCTTTATAGAAACATTTATATGTACTTATAATGTATATGCCTATACTCGTACTTATATCTTTTAAATGTTGCTCTTTTTTGGGTGATTTTTTTTTTCCATTTTTTATTGATATGGGCAAGAGGTTTGTAAATGTAAGTGGTTTTATGATGCTGTGTACGCGCGTTTACACAAATATTTAAAATCGTTGGTTTTATAATGTTCTTTATCTTTTTTTTTTTATACACACTTTTACCATTTTTTTTTTTCGTTTTTGGGGAAACCAGAATCAGTTTTGTATAATTTCAGTTAGGCAGTGTCATTAGACGTTAAAAAATTTAATTCCATCAAAAATTTAAACTCTACCTCACTGTGAAAAGCTTAAATAAAAACCAAGCTTAAGAAAAATACCTTTAATTTGATGTAAATATCATTTTCTACACATGGTTTTTATTTCGTATGTTAGGAACAATTAATTGGAACAATTATTTTTGAATGGGCACCTTAAATCTTTAATATCTCGACTTTACCTACAAGGATTTTGAAAATATTTGACTCATATACCTAACATACGTAATGTAACCTTTTATTTGATAGTAATCTCTTTTATGAATAATGGCTTTTGGTGCCTTAAATATTTTGAGCTCCTAAAACAATATACATATTTCTAGGCTTTCACATTTTTACCTTCTTACCGTATACAATATATTAATACGGGTAAAATAGTAATAAAATATATAAGAAAAATTGTAACCCTCATGAAACTTTGGTTGAAAAATTGTATAGAAACTAAAAGTCTGTAGAGCTCCTACAAATATTTTGAGAATAAGAGTGTTTTTTTGTTTAAGCAGAAAAAATATATAGAATTAATGGTTACCCTGAATGTCGCTAATGAAAATCAATAAAAATATGATTGGATTTTTTTTTTTGCCATTGGAACCAATAATCTAAAGAGTCCAAAAAATTTTTTGGGTGAAAGGTCATGTTTTTGAAGGCAAACATTGAATATTAGTGATAAGTCACAAGAAACAAATGATTCTAAATGGAACGTTTAAGAATTTATGTATGAATTTTTCATTTGTCATGTCAACCAAGCATTAAATGAATTGTTTTAAAAAATCTCTAATAAAATTGGTATTCAATTTAAATCTGGTAAAAATGTTACATTCTACCTATGAATTAAAAAGCTAAAGATTTCATAAAATTAGTTTCGATGAAAGGGTGTTTTTCTCGAGGAGGAACAAGAAATTTGAAAGGAAAAGACATTTTACAACTCTTAGGGCTCAGCCAATAGCACTAGTCTACAGAAAAAAAGTTGTGCACCCTCAATGCCGTTATATTTTTCGTATAGATTTTAGCTCGTAGATCCACAAAATCGCATCGAAAAAAATATTCATGGATACATTTTCGAGATATGATTTCTTAAAGCTTTTTTGTCGTATTTTTAGTATGCGGTTCTCTATTTTAAGTAATAATTTACGAATCTGTACAAAAGAACCAACACTTGAAAACTGAAATTTGCAATAAATTCTATAAAATTTTGTTTGCATAAGTGAAGTAGATTAAGGCCGGCCAATTTTAAGTAATCTCTCAAGTTGACCAACTTGAGAGTTGACCTAAACTCGAGAGTTGAAACTCAGGTAAACAAAATTTTTTATATGTCAATAATTGTCAACTCAACTCAACTCCCATTTGAAAATCTGAAGTTGGCCAAATTCCGATTTGAAAAATATCCTTAGTATTTGCAAAATTAAATCTGAATCGATGTATGTCAATAAAATTATTATTATTTTTTAAAGTTTTATGCGATATCGTTAAAAACAAAAAAAAACGATGGTTGCGAGTGAATACTTCATCATCAACATCATTTCTGAAGTCACGTCCTACTTTTCAATTTCAATTCGTAGATAAATCTTGTACTGTCTTCTCTCAAGGTGATTTGGCTTGAAAGTTCCGTCGTCTTTATCTCACTGTACGACGAATTGTATGTCCGATTTTTCCAAAAAATAATTGCTTCAAAATATAAAAGCATTTTTAATTCATTTATTTGTTTATATTTTTTTATAAAACAATTAACCTTTTTAAACAAAATTGTTATGTATTTTTGAAGTTATTAATTGTAAAATAAAATTCATGTGCTTTAAAAAAAAAAATAGTGTCAATTGAATTTTCTTTAAACCTGAATTCTAAGTAACTGTATTATTAACAAATGAAGATTATTCAGGAACCGATAGTTTTACTGACACCGACCACGAGACAATTAAGGCAAAACCCATTTTTTAACAATTTTTGGGATGTTCTTGTAGTTTTTTAACTCGAAAAAAATCTTGCGATAGAATTTTCGAATTCTACGTAGAATAAAATGTTACTTCCCATATATTAGATCAGAAATAATGGTTTTTTAACAATTTTTTGTAGTTTTTTTTTTAATTAATACATTTGTTTTCTTTTTTTTTTTTGAAAATCTTTAATTTTTTGTTCTTCGGATATTTGAGACGAAAGAAAATTTTTGGATTTTTTTTTAATTCCAGTAGTAAAACAACTTTTAATTAAATTTTATTAAATCTTTTTTTTGAAATAACTCTATTAGTTTTCGAGCTATGGTGAACCAAAAAACCTTTTGAGAGGGGACGAACGAATTCAGGTTCATACAAAAATCACACTAATTACATAAATTTTTAATTGAAACTTAATATTAAACAATTCTTGCTATGTTAACCAGAGAGAAAAGACAACACAGGTAAAATTTTAATCTCGCAGTTCTGAGGTAACTATCAAATGAACTGACGGTAGTTAGTTTATTCTCCAAATTAAGTTAGCTCCGAGTTAACTCAAAAGCATTTTTTGTTTCATTAAAAAATCCATTTAGGTATATAAAACGCAATGCTATAAAAATATATTACTTCCAATCTATCGAAATGGAAGTGGAAATCATAAACTTTTGTGATCAAACAAAATATAACCCAAAAATGAAAATCAGTTTTTCTATAATATACCTAACTTTAATTTAAATAGTTTTTTTTTAAGGCAATTGTACCAATTACTGAACAGTTGTTGACTTAAATCCGAATTAATGATGATTAAAAGTGATTTAAAAACTGGTTATAACTTCCGGAATTAATTTTTAAGGTAAATGTTTATTTTGATATAATTCCCAATCAAAATCAATCCTACAATAAAAAAAAATAAAAAAACAGGGCTAACTAAATCCAACTTTTTAATTCAACACTTACATAACTTTTTGGTAAGAAAACCAATCAATACAATAAACAAAAATGCATTGAGACATCAAAATTCCAAAACAAAACATAGGTATTTCCAAAAAAAACGACCTTGAACCTTGAAAAGTCCAAATTTTAAAGTGAACCAACATGAAAATCAATTTTCATTATAATTAAATGTTGCAATAAACTTACAATGTGTTCCTTTAATTCTTTGGTTCTTAGTGGTCCCAACCATTGATGTAATCCAATATAACGTTTTTGTACCATTTTTAAAGCTGGTGCCCCTTGTGCGTAAGGGCCGCCCAATAGGGCCGAGGCAGTTTCTAAAACTACCATTTTTAATTTTAATTATTATATTTTATGTTGTGTTGTTTAATTTAATATTATTATTTTACACTTTAAAAATTTAATTTTTTATTTATTATTAAAATTGATTTTTTTTTTTTTTTTGAAAAAAGCAAAACACTTAAATTTTTTTTAACAATAACAAAAAACTTTTTGCTAAATAAACACTCTTATTTTATTTTATTTGAAAGCATTGAATATTAAAATTATTTTGCATACACAATTATCAGATATTATTAAATATTATTGAAGAAAAAACAAACCCCCGAACATATTTCAAACAAAAATTTAATTGCACCAAAATTTATTATGTATTAGGACTATTTTGTTGTTTAATTAAAAATATTTGAATAAATATTTAATTATTTTTTTTTGTAAAACATGCAAAGATTTCTATATAATTTTGTGTTTTTTATTTGAATATCTTTATTTTATATATATATTTTTTCACACGTATCACAGCACTTATAATAAATATTTTTTTATTATTTTTGACACAATAATTCACATCGATAAAAAAAAATGTATAGATAAATATTTATTTTTTATTATAATATTTAATTTTTTTTTCTTTTTTCTCTGTCAACACGAACAAACCTCACAAACCATACATTATGTGTGTGATTGTAAAAAAAAATAAACCGAAATTTCCTCCAACAACCGAGGGAAAATAAATTTAAATTGGAATTGACAAAAAATAAAAAAATGAAAAATCCTTGATGATCCTAAATCCAATTAAATTATTCGAATGCACGTCGTGGGTCGGCGGCGCGGAGCGAATTCGTCGCCCGATACAACAACCAAGGCAAATTAATTTTAAATCCTCAGCACTCTCGGTAAGTAAACACACCTGTTTCCACTCCACAAGTGGTGTTTGTCCGTGGTGGTGGTTTTGTTGGGTTTTTTTTTTTTGGTGGAGATGTGGAGAGACTGAAGGAGGATGATGGAGTAAATATACACACAGTTTTGACAGACGCAAATCCTTGAAACAAATTGACGTCTATTTTATTTTTTGATATTTTTTTTTGTTAGGATTTTGAAGCGTGCCGCGAAGGACTTTGTCCAGATAAATTTATAAATTCGTTTTTTTGTTTGTTTGTTTGTATAATTTGAGGCACAAATTCAGATTCTGAGCCTGGGGTGTAGTAGTAGTAGGTTGACAAATCTGTCAGGATACAGGCGAAGGATAAATAAGACAAAAAAAAAAAACAAAAACGACCGAAACCGATTTGTAGTTAAGAAAAAATATAATTATATTTTTTTTTTATTTTTTGTTGTGTTCAAACCAACAGATACAATATCTTTTATTTTGCTTTTTTTGTACGAATGAAGATAAATAATTTTTTTTTTGTACGATCCACAATCTTCAAAGTTCCATCGCGAACTGTCGCGCTGCGATGGTGTTCAATGTGGAGAGTTCTCGTCGTCGTGTCGTCGTGGTCGACTCGTTGGAAGTCTGATATTTATCTAATCACATTTCTTTCCTCGACTTCCATGGATATTTTTTTTTTCTTTCTTTTTTGTTTTTGTATATTGTGTGTGGTGTGTTTTTTTGATTCTCTTCGGTGAGTGATTTTGTTTATGAAAATGTTTATGCAACTGAGGGGAGGATAGGATAGAGCGAGAGAGAGAGTAGACAGAGAGACAGAGTGTGACCAGCTTTAGTAGAGATTTGGGAAAAAGTTTATGTTTCATGGGTTTCTGCGCATGATGGTGTGGTGAATATACACATTTATCTCATGTGAGTTAAAATTGTAGCTAGTCACGATTTTCTTTTGAGACAGGTGGGAGAATAGAATATATTCCATCTAATATGATTTTGGAAATGGTGGTGATGGGTGGGGGGAGGGGAGGGGAGGGTTGAGACAAGATGTTATAAATCGTAGGTGCAGTTTTTATTAAATAATAAAAATAAAAATACATAATTCCGAGTGCAAAAAGAGGTTTGTATTTATTTAGATTTGTATACCTATACCTAAATGTGTGTATGTTTGTATGTAAGAGATGGTTTTGAGCTCGTAAATATTTTATGGTCTAATGTAAATGCCAGTGGTAGGTCACATAGCAAGTATAAAAACCAAAGCATGAAATTTATAAAAATAGAAATAAACATTCTGGATGATACCTACATATTATATCTAGAGTCTCAAACACCTTAAGCCTCTGCTTTTTTAATATTGTTTGCGAAATAAATTTAGTTGTTTATCATTTTGGATGTTATTATTATATTATAGTGTTGAGTATTTTTTTAGTGGGGTATTTTGATGTGTTAAAGAGCACTGAAATAGGGTCGTTATGTTCTTTGTCCATAAATTGTATGATCTTTTGACTATATGGTATGATACAATTTGATGGATTTTATATAGAAAAGGTGAGACTTTTGTGAAAAAAAGGATCTATTTTTTAATTGACCATTAAAAAGGATTATTTCGTGCATTTATGGACATATGTGCTGATATTAGACCATAATATTAGGAGTTATTAGACAAAATCTATGTATATATTTAGTAGAAGAATGAAGACAAAAAGAAATTATTGACATTTCATGACAATACTTGACCTTTTGTTAAAACAGTTATTCTCTGCATAAAATGTCCTTAATCTTTATAATATAGTTTTCATAAATTTATCAATCACAATGTCTTAACAACGTAGTAGCCTCTATGGCGTTATGGTGCCATTACATATCATGCCGCTAGACAGTGGTGCTTTTTATGAGTTTCAGCGACCAAATTCATTTCCGTGGCCATTTCTTGACGAAATTCATTAAATTTGGTACACTTAGAGATTTAATTATGAGAAATAACAAAAAGTCGGCCATTTTTGGCAGCTGAATTTGATTTTGAAGCTAGAAAAAATCTATGACACCACGTTTTTGAGATAAGGTGGTATTTTTGTTTAAAATTATCTCGAAAATGTGACATCATAGATTTTTTGATTGATTTAATACATGGATAGATGCAAGCACATTTTCATTCAAATAGGGTTACCGTATTACCCATTTTGGAGTCAGCACCCGAAAATTTAAAATTTAGTATGTTTTTAGATTTTAACCTTTTCAAATATGGTACATTTTGACTGATAAATTAGTGTTTTTAATGTTTTTTGCATTCAAATAGGGCTTATGGTATACTTATTACCTTTTTGGAGTTAGCACCTGACATTTTTTTTGATACAAGAGAGTGCAATATAAAATTTGGTATGTTTTTTAGGTTTAACCTTGTCAAATGTAATACATTTTTACTGAAAAATTAGTGTTTTTAATGGTATTTTTGTTTGCATTCAAATAGGGTTACCCTTTGTACCCGTTTTTACTTGCGATACTTAGGATTCGTACAAAAATCGAACTCAAGATAACAATCAGACATGTCATTACGATGATAGTGAACGCGAAAAAGTGGGTCTCGCAATTCTGTCTGTCTGTCTGTCTGTTTTTCTGTGTAAACCTTGAGTTACAGCCGCTGAAGGGATTTTCTCCAAAATTTTGTGATAAAGGATCTTTGGTGATTCCCTAGAGGGAAAATTTAAATGTGTTTTTTTAGGACCAAAACTATTGGTACCTACCATTTAACCATGGTCTAGGATTACCACATTCTGATCTTTACAGTCTTAACTTTGTTTTTTTTAAGTTTTTTCATATTTTTGACTATTTTTGTATTTTAATATTTCCGTTTTTTTTTAATCAAAAAGTCATAATGTAAGTGATGTAGCGTTTATACAGGGTTGCCACGTTGATGTACCTATTTTAAAAGTGGCAACCCTATCATTTTATTTTCAGTACCAACTTATCTTTCATTTTACATCAATTTAAATCTCCCTGACTATATCAGCAATCAGGCGAGAAGCATGTTGCTAGTTTTATGATGGTTTGGGGGTTTGAAACTGCGTGTTGGAACAAAGTTATAGTTTGATAACTTATTGTTTGTAAGAAAATTCAAAGTGACACAAGAGGAACAAGCTGCAAGTTCACACGGAATGATATAAACAGCGCATTGAATCACAATATCAATCGGCAAAACTACTTTCGGTACTATTTAACAGATGAAGGAACCTTAGACCTTCCTTATGAAATGGAAGTAAGTACCTAAGCTATTCAAGTTTTACAAAACGGCACTGAAGTACAGAAGAAGAATTTAAAAGACATCTTTGTAGCAACCAACTGTGACTTATGACGGCAAAAAGCCATGTTTTTTTTTTGTTGTATTGTATTCATAAATTGAATAAAATGAAAGTAAAAAATATAATCTAGATAGCTTTAATGGATCCAGATATAATTTGATGTACAAATTCTAATTAGTGAATGGTCTTGACATCGAATTTCGAATGTACGAAGTTATAAGACTATATTCCCCTCAGCAACTAATAGTGATTCACAACGGTATTCGATCCAATTTCCGTGTCATCCATTTTAAAGAACACAAAAACAACAACAGTTTTGAATAAATTAACAATCTGCTTAAAATGTTAATGCCAATCACTTTCAGATGAAACTACAAAAAAAACCTATCTCAATTAAATGCTTAGAAAAAAGGTTCAAGATGAAAAAGTGTGAATCATTTCCAAGACCTCGCTCCACTTATATAATTTGTCACAGAAAGTAAATTTTAACAATCAAAAAAAGAAAAAAAAAACCTTATAAAACAAATTCAAAGAATCTCATTAATTAAAAAAAAAAACATTAAAAAAAACACTTTCAAATAAAATCTATCACGCAACTCAACAAACATTTTTATTTTTATTTTCTCATCAGGTGTTTTAAAGTAAAAATAAAATTATGAAAAAAAGTAATAAAACCATCAACAAATTTGATTTACAATCTTCAAAATTTCCCTAAATCACGACTGGATTGTTTTTATTCAAAATGATACTTTTCAAGGTCTTTTACTTTTCTCTCTTTAACAACCATTTTGTCATAATAAGTCCAATATGCAATAATTTTGAAAATATTTCATAAAAAAAAAAAAATAAATATATTTTCTAGTCAGAGGCAATAAGTCATCCTCTTGGTAGGTATATTCAGTCAGACACCAAACACATAGACAAAATGGCACACTCATTCTTATTCAATTAGATTTATGTATTTGTCTCATTTATAACTTTTACGCTGGCAACACCATAGTCATACAATTATAATTTGTCCTTCTTGTGTAGATAGATCATACATTTTGTTGTTGTCCTGTACGAACACCACCCCATCAGAGAGCTATACACTCCCACACATTGGAATTGGTGGAATGCATGCAACAGCATAAAATGAATTTTCAACAAACAGAAAAAACATGCGATAGACTTTCCAGAATCTCTGACCAAACATGCGAGGAAGGAAAGTCGTGGAAATGAGACCAACATCAATGTCCACATAAATATAAGTACCTAAATTAATATACGAGTAGTTGTTGTATTCCATTCTTTTACTCCAAATTTATCAAAAATGGTGATATTATGAAAATGGATTTTCCAACACAGAAAAGAGAACGTGAGAACCAAAGAGAGAGAGAGAACAAGAGTGGGTGGATGTGGATGGATTATGATGGCGTTGGGTGGTAAAATCAAGCGGCTGCAAATAAAAAGAGAACTCGAATACTGAAAACATTAAAATTTGTTTTGCATTTTAAATGGAAATTCACCACATTTTGCCGGTAGCATAGTGAAATTCTCTTTTCTGCTCTCTGCTGTCTATTTCAAGAGCCTAGCCTTAAAAGTGGTTTTCTTATTTTATTTTATACATTTTCCTCTTTACCTACTTTCTTCTTCTTTAATATCATTTGTAGTTTCCTGCAAAATTTTATACAGAAAAAAAAATAGTCAAAATATTTGTATTAATTTTCCACGAGAATTCAGCAGAGGGGACTATAGAGAATAAATAGAGAGAGAGAGAGAGAAAAATATAATAAGCGATGCATGAGCCAAAATAGTGAAATGCAACAGGCGATTTCTAGCGCACGACAGAAAAAATGGATGGCGAAAATTTTGTGTGGGGAAAACAGTAATACAAAAACAACCGGTCGGTCAAAAACAGATTTTTCTTTTCCTTGTTTTTTTTTTTCTTCTTCATTTTCAAAAGCAATATTTAAGATCTGTTTATGAGTTCACCTAATAAAAAGTTGGGTTATATTTTAAGCTCATATAAAATTAAAATAGGACTCAGAGTTAAGTATAAGCAGGTTGAAAATTAAGAGGAAATTGAAAAGCGATTTTAGTAATTGATTCACAGCTTTAAATATTACTTCCTTATTTATTAAATAAAAATATTAATTATGTGGAAGTATTAAAACACAATTAGTTTATAAAAAGGAAAAGCCCCATACAAATGTATCTAGGTCCTAGGAAACATTGGGAAAGAGAAAATATTGGCAAACTCGATACCTACTTGTGAGCATACGATTTCTGTTGACATAACGTAGGTATCTAATTCGCAAGTGTCTGATATGGAAATTTTGTAAAATATCGTGATCAAAAAATGTATTTAGTAAAATTTGATTGTTCATGAAATGATGAAATAATTCTAAATATTTTTTTTTGTATTTTGCACGACTACAAAGAACGACACTGTTATAAAATAAAATGCCTGACTGGGTCGCACGTACTTGCTCTTGTAGTCAAAATTGCTGTAGACATTAAAGCCTCTTATATGGACCAAAGTCATGGAGGTGGAAAATTTTATGCCTTTGGGTTTTTTTTTTTAAATCAATATTAAATTAAATTAATTTTTCACTTCTGATGTACAGGTTAATATAATTGAGAGGAATCTCCGAATGTATTGACTTTGTTTAAAACAGAGTAAGTTTTTGTTTTATTCGATCTAATATATCCGAAAAATCATTCCGGGAACGCTTCCTACTAAAATCAATTAAATTTACCTACCTGCATTATTAAGGCAAAAAAGTTGTCCAAAGAAATATGTTTCAAGTTATAGTTACAGTAACAAAATATCATTTTTTTATTCATTTAACGTTCAAATGGCGCTAAAAATGGTCTTTCCGGAATGTCATGGAATTGGTTTATCTTTTCAATTGTAATTTTTTCCATGAATAAATTTAATTAATGCAGGTAGTTGAAGTTCAATTTGATATATAAGGGGCGAACATCAATTAAGCGTCATTCCGGAAACGCCTGTTTTTGAATTGAATAAAGATTAAAATTATTATTTTGTGTCACTATTACGATAGCACTACAACAAAACCTCAAAGATATTTCGTTTAATTTTGTTAGGAAGAAAACAAACGACAATAATTGACAGATCGTCATTTCCGAGAACGCGTTTAGGCTATGAATGAGTTATACAGTATTCTCGAAACAAATTTGGATATTTTTTGTATTTTAAGTCAGAATCTAATGCATTAAAGCTTTTATAGAAGGTTTATTTTCATTAAAAGCATTACTGAAGTTCGGAAAGATTTTTATAAGCGAGTTTATAGAAGTTTATCGAAGCATGGAATTCGAAAAGATTTTCTTAATAGTTTTCGAAGACCTGTATAGAAAATTTCCATAAGAGCTTATCTATAATATTGAAGATTAACAACGATGCGAACCAAAATGACTAATTTATTTATATAAATCTCGGCCAACAGATGGCTGCTATACGTTTCGATTATTTTTTTTTTTTACTTTTTCTTACTGCATTGGATAAAAACCAACGAAATTTACTTTCGTAGGCAGATTAAAAAAATAAAATTTCAGAGACCTTAGTATGCATAGCTAAAGTTTTATGCTATTTTAGTCATAATATCGAGTATGTGCAATACGTTCTCGTGAATTTTGTTTTTATTTCAATACCAGCACCCCGTAATAGGGTTTCGCATGACAAATTAAGAAATGTTGGAAAATATTAAATAAAGGTCAACTAAACTGACTAATTGGTGAGGCATACAACAAAAAAAAACTCTTTTTTATAATTTCTCAATAATACAAAAAATGTTACTCATACGCCACAGTGACCAGTTAAGCTAAAATTAAAAAAATTGAAAATAGGTATCGAGACCAAATCAACTGTTATAGATCATAAACTGACCTTTAAATATAAATATAGAAATGTTTTTATATATCGGTTGCTCGAACATTTAAGTTCTAATCACCCATAAGAGGGAGAGTTAAAATATGAATAAATTAAATCTGGCATACTTGCCATATATGTACATATATGCCATTTATATTTAATTAAAAAAAAATCATCGTATAAGAACTTAAGTCTTTATGTTGTTTACAGGGTGGCAAACGTTGGTTGTAAGAGAAACCAACCAACACAATATGCCAATCACTAATTTACGCTTTCATGCTTTTGACAAAAAAAAATTAGTTCCAGTTCTTATTCACACCACAAAAAACGTTTAAAAGTCGCATTATTATCAACACTCAAGCTGAACAAAAAAAAAAAAAAAAGAAAAAAAAAACATATTAGAGTGAAAAACAAAACATGCTTTCCATAAGCTTCGCCACGTTTGCTCATTCATCAAGGTAACACACACAAATAAAACAAATAAGCAAAGCCACGTAAATTCCTTCACTTTCTATGGCTTTCCTGCGAAAATTCTTGCAGCTCGCAAGCTAATAAATTCAAAATAATTCAAAAGTGCTTAGTTAAAATGGCATAAAAACTGAATTCAAAGTCAGTGACGTTAAAGTGTAAAACAATAATGAAGCAAACGAAAAAATACACACGATAGACTTAGTCTGGCAATTTGCAATCAATAGTCCTCGGTGGCATTGAAACATTGAAACACCTTACATGTTAGTAAACAATGTCAGACGAAAAACCACCCATTTTTATGCCATCAATCATCAAGAGTTTTACATAGTTTTTCATATCTTGAGTGGTATTAAAAAAAAAACGAAAAAAAGCTGAAATAAGGAAATAAAAATACGTAAAAGAATCAAACGATGAGAGTATAGCAGACAAAAAGATATAAGTGTCAATGTTCAATGCAAAAAGATGCGCATTAAATGACTTATTAATTTTGTTTTTTTTTTTTTGTAGAAAGTGTAACGCCAATTAACAAATTTTGATAGCAATTAATGTAACGCTAAGATTTAAAAGCTCCGAAATACTCGAAATCACAGTTTTAATTTTTCAACGTTACAAAAAGAATCAAGAGGATAACAAGTTGGTGTGTTTTTTAATCATCCTGGATATTACCTTTATAACGGGTGTGACACGTTTTTCATGTCTTTCATTCAATAAACTATTTAAATACTAACACCTAATATAATATTTTTTTTAAATTTGTTTTAAACACGAAATAAATTGCAACTATATTGCTGCATTAGAATATCTAAACGAACAATGTAACGGTGTGACTTTCTAATGTCACACCGGAAACATCTTATTCAAGCATATTTTCAGGCAACATAATTATATATAAGAGATGTAATACATTCAATATTGAATACATACATTTTTAAATACAAAAGATAGGAGCGAAGAACTTTTAAAATGTGTCACACCCGTTACAATAGAAAATTTGGATTGCATTTATCAGGATTTTTTGCCTTCGACAGCGAATCGAAAGTTTTTTTTCATTTGAAGAAGCAGAAAGAACCGGTATAAGGCAGGGAAATTTATTTTTTAGACATATTTGACAACAGTGCAAGTTTAGAAATATTCAAGAAAGTTTTTGGGAAGTATACATAGGTACAAGCAAAAGTTATGTTTTATGAATAATTTACACATGAATATCTGTTTATAAAAAAAAATTGACACCCAGTAAAATTTTTTTTCGAGAAAACTGGATTTTAGCGAAAGCATTAATGTTTTAATGTTCTCAGAAAATTTCATCATCATCATAAAGTTGAATCAAGGTTTTTCGTTTTTAGAGATTAAAAGTGGGAAAAAAGTTCAGCGTTACACCGGTGATTGAACCAGCCAGTGGTCTCTCACTTAAGAAGCGAGTATCTGTACTTCTGCCACGGACTGTATAATTTATTATTACCGTAGACTGCAAATGAACAAAGTAAAAAATTGTCTGCTTCAAACGACGATTTTTTTTTTTTTTTTTTTTTAATTATATAAGATTGAACTTTTCTGAATCGAAACCTGGTTTAAGAAAAATTCTAAGACGTAATTATTTTTTATTTAAAAAAATGTGATTGTTTTGTAGAAAAGGGCTCTTTTAGATTCAGTTGGCCTGGTATATATTAAAAACTATTGAGCCGATTCGGATGAAATTTGGAGAACTTATTAAACATAGCATAAGCTAAGACCTTAAACCAGATTTGTTTTTATCCATCAATGTATAGTCACATTTTGCACCGTTAAAACAAAATCACCATAAATTTCAAAATTTCGTAGTTTTTGTGATGTACACTGAAAAAAAACCTCTAGTTTAGAGGATAGTATTGAATTTCTATACTCTTGATACTGGCCAGGTTTATTATGGTGTAAAGAAGCAATTATCAAAGGAAAACCAATAAAAAAGGATATTTTGTACTTTTCAAAAGGACTGAATTTTATGAATTTTTCAACATTTTTTTGTGAAGAATCCAGAAGCCGTATAAAAAATTTGATCAAGACGTAAATTTGGTAATTTTGTTTGAATTAAACGGTTTTAGCGAAAAGTGTTCATATTATGGACTATGCACCCAAAACAATAAAAAAAAAACAATTTTTTGTAAGTTTTTCAATGATTTCTTATGTTTCCCGTAATAAAATTTTTTGGATAACTTCAGATTCGTGCTCAGCATCCCAAAACACATAAATTACGCCATTGAATATTATTACTTCAGAACTTTCCACCTCCAAAAACGATTGAATTGAAATAAAAAGAGTACTTTGGACAAATCATAAAGAAAAGGTGTTGTATCAATGACGAATGTTCGATAACCTCTAGTATGGAAAAATGGAATGGATTCTAAAACGAAAAAAAAAACAACTTGAGCTTCGTTTTAAATTGAAATTCAAGTTTTTCCAATAGGCATAAGTAAGGCGTAAAAATCGAAATTACGATATTTCTTGAATCATAATTTTTAGGCTAGGTACCTTCAAATACAAAACACATCCATCAAAACATTCATCAGATTTGTTCCGCCGGCAGATTATTAGCTAGCTAATAACCTCTCCTCTTCACATAGAATACGTAACATCTGCAATCATCAACCATCATCTAATTCCATTCTCTTCTTTAGGTACGAGTATAGGTATATCCTCAAACAAAAAGGTAATTGACCTTCTCTCTCAATCTTCACATCTAATAGGTTTTCTACATACACACAAACATACATAATATCCAAAGAAAAATCAAAGCAAAGACGAATAAAAAGAAGAAGAAACAAAAAAAAAATTATAATAAAAGATAGAATCTATACTAATAACTCAATTCAACAGCACGCCACACGATCCACACCGTTCTTCAGCCATAGCCGTGTATACCAACCAAAGAGGGTTCAATAATCTCATCCTATTATAATATGCTACGATTCTTTACTCCTCTAATCATAATCATAGATCCCGAGAGAAAAATTTCTTCAACCATTAATCAACCTTGCATCAATTTATCAATTGGTTAGAGCGAGATACCAATACCTTTTGCAACAATAAATTCACAAACAATAGAACAATAATTTTTACAAACACAAATCGAAGAGCACAAGCTAGCAGTTTGACAGGTGACAGTCCTTAATTACATTTTGTGAGCTTCTAGTCTTCTTCTTTTAGTTTACGATGACGATGACGACAACGACGATGGGTATCGTCAGTCTTCAAGATTGCTGTTGTTGTTGCTTTTTCTGTGTGTTTCAATCGTTTTCATTTGATAGATGATTGACGGTCACGATTGTTTTCATATAAAAATACATACGTCAGCTGGCATGGTGGCCTTAACATTACTCTTAATCAAGCTTTGCTATACACAATATCTTGCATCTTGATACATATTGTTGCCCCCAGAGCAAAATAGATAAAAATGACTAATTAGAGAGAAATGAGGAGATTTCTAGAAGTCAAGCCCAGTGATGCAGTCTAAGTATGCGCACCAAACTTCTATCAAGCAATCATGGAGTTTGCAAATAAATAACAAGCACTCAAGTTGTGAATTTCAATGTGATTTGGCCTCAATTTTGTCAGCAAGCAAGCAAGCAAGAAACGACCATCAAACAACTGCGCAGCAAAAGATACAGAGATGTGAAGAAGAAAATTCACAACAAAATCGACCGACGCGAAGTGACGACGACGTCACGCATGCGCCCGGTGAACGAACTTAAAGTAGCTCGAGCTTCACTGGAAGATGCTTGGACTCATGGGGACTGGAAGACACACACCACTGGACTGGAATACCAACACACAACAAAAATTAAGAATAACAAGAAAAAACAAAACTGGCACTAACTCTGTCTGGCGTGCGATAAATCGGCACAAAAGTCAGTGGCTTGGGATTGGAATTGGAGTCTTAATTGATGAACTTCCAACAACGGCCAGTGGAATGTGTTACCACCATGGTTTTTTTTTCTGAGATAACCTGGTTGGTTTGGTATAATACACAGAATCACCAATAACTTGACTTGGTATGGAGGTACAAAATAACTTGCGACTTGTTGTAGTTGTTGTGGTAGGTATGGGTTCCATTCTGCTGGCCAGGTACTATAAGACCTGTTTTCACAGCTTGATCGTTTTTTGTGGAATCACGGAACTTCAGTTGGGTGCATTTGTATCAGTGTATTTTTATTAGCTTACCTCATCATCTCAAGGCGGCACTTGGGTATGTATCTTTTGTGTTGTTTCCTTGTACAACCAAACCAACCTACCTATCTTACTATCCCCAGGTGTGGAATTAAGTTGACTTTCAGAAGATACAGTTAGAATGGGTTCTTGTTTTTTTTCTTCTTATTCTTCTTGTTCTTCTATCTCTTCTCTTTTGTTTCTTTTTTGTTGTTGTTTTTTTTTTGTGCTTCTTCACTGTGTGATTTGTGATCGAATTCAAGTCGACATTTTGTTGAAACAAATTTATCGGGAACATGTTCCAAATAGCGATTGATCAACCGACACGACGACGTACAAGTACAAACCACCATCAGCTAGAAAGGCGTGATATGTGACGCGGCCGAATACTTACATAAAAGAAAACGCAAACCCTCATGTTGTACACCAATCTATAGGGCATCTGTTTTTCTGATTTTGTTTTATTTTTTTTTTTGTTTTTTGCGAGCAGTTTTCGATTTGCTACAAATAAGCCCACCGGGGGATTAGGGTTTTCATGTAGTGAAGAGCTCGTCTCATTTAATGATGATGATGACGATGATGAGAATGAGGACGAATACAACCGATGATGACGACACGATATACTATCTATTGATGGTTGCCGTAGAGATGTGAAAACATGAGTTATATATTTTTGAACTTCAGAGATTAGTTTATTGAGTATAAAATTGAGTTATATCAAAATCATGGTGGATAGTAAATTATTATTGTGATGCATCGAAGAGAATGGAAGGTTGGGCATTTATAGTTTTCCCTGGAGATATACTATATAACTTTTTTACAAAGATTTTTAATGAGCTTTATTATTTATGATTTTGTTCTTTTGGTGCAATAAAACCAGAAAAAAACTCAAATTATTTCCAATTATGAACGAAAGAGAAGTTGCAAGCTAGATATCTATGAAATCCAAGTTTTTCGAAGAGTTTTTTTTTTTTTAAATTGCTAAAAGCAAAAAGAATCGGTTGTAGATTTCGGTAATGCAGAAATCAATTTTTTTGGTAGCAAGTAGTTAGCGAAATATTGAACAGAAATCATGGTCTTTCTGGACTTCTGATACTATCAATTGTCTTTCAATAAGTTGAAGGAAATCCCAACAAGGGAAAAAAAACAGATTTGTTCAAGGAAATAAAATGCACAACTGGGTCGCACGTAATTGTTCTTAGGGTCAAAGATGCTGTGAATGCTTAAGCTTACCAAAAATTTCAAAAAATATCATTGACACATTTTCAAGAAATCGATTTTTGAAAAAATAAATTGAAACTTTTTTGAAACATGCAAACAATTTTTTTTTTTTTTTGAAAATCTTGTAATAAAATAATTTTAAAATCGTTGAACAACTTTTGTGTAAAAATTTACATTAAAATACGTTGAGTCGTAAAAAATTGTAACGAGTTGATTTTTGGTATACTAGTTTGTATTAGGACAGCTTATAAATCTGAGGAAAGACCTGATTTTTCCGATGACCGCTAGGTCCAGTGTAAAGGGTCAAAGGTCACAAAAATAATTTTTTTTATCTTAAAACCGGCATGTGTTCTACAATCTCAAAAATAGTTGTTACTTTTACAATCTAAGTTAATTATAAATAAATTTACTTTTCAAAGTTCGAAGATATGTATCATTTACCATTTAGAAATTACAGCACTTCAAAAATTTAATATGGATCCTAAAAATATGGTATTTTTCCGTTTACTTAGTATTAGATTAAAGACAGATTTACGTAGTGTTATACATAATTTTGGCAAGAAAGCAAAAAAAAATTAAATTGCATACTTTCGGGCTAAATGTGATATTTTGAAGTGCTGTAACGTCTTAATGGTAAGTGATATCAACAAACTTTTAAAATCACGTTAATGTAAAATGAACTCAGCTAATAAATTGTTAACAACTGTTTTTTTTCAAACACCTGCCGTTTTTGAGATAAAAGTGAAAA
Source organism: Meliscaeva auricollis (assembly GCA_948107695.1). Lineage (NCBI taxonomy): Eukaryota > Metazoa > Arthropoda > Insecta > Diptera > Syrphidae > Meliscaeva > Meliscaeva auricollis. The sequence continues at coordinate 43,525,182 of OX403616.1, forward strand.
ACCTATTTTTGCGACATTACCCCCTATAACGGACCAAGCAATTATCGGAAAGTTCAGAAATTTCCTCAGATTATAAACCATTCCGAAACCGAACTGCAGTATAACAAAAATTAGCTTGTTAAAATTTTTTTCCTTTCTTTGACATTTTTGTGTCTATTCTTACTGGATTACCAAGAAAATTAACTTCTTTTTTTGTTTCTTTTTTTTTAAGTTCAATAACCTTTTTACGATTAAAGTCAATCTATCTTATAGATATAACGTTCAAAACTCATTTAAATACCTAAATTTCATGCTCTTGTATCACGCTTTGTTGTGTGTAGAGTAAGAATAAGAACATTTTAACATAATTTACTGTATTCTTTAAAAGAATAATAAGTTAGATAATAATTTATTATTCTTTTCTTTTGTGTTTCTACTCGCAGGTCCAAATTAGTTTTTAATTCGACGATGGTTAATTAAAAAAATATTTAACATAAAGTGGCTCTTCGTTTATAAAATGAAATATTAGTCATCATAATTAGTAGTTTGTAACTGCCAATCACTTTTTAGCATAATAATAATCCAGTCAATGTCCGATTGAAATGAAATTAAAATTTATTATAAAATTGGGGCTCAAAGCATTTTTTAATACCGTACTCGTTTTAAAATGTTTTAAGATGATATTTTGTGACTGTTTTGCCACAATACAAAAATTCTAAATATCCTTCACACATTTTTAGTTTTCATCAATTTGGCAGAAGCATTAGTTTACTCTTGAGTCACAGGGAAGTTGCAAAAAGTACAAGTTACTAAACAGTTTCAATTTAGTTGCAAGCCGATCAGTTTAAAGTTTGTTTGCATTTAAAATTTTCCTTCCTACCAAATGTTCTAATATAAGCGTAGGTTTAAGTTTTCTAGAACTTGACTCTAAGGTCTCCTAACATCGTACATAATTAGTTTCGATTAAAGCCTCTGAAAGTTTTTTTTTTGCACACGAAAACAATTTCTATTCTCAAGACCAAGTATAAACGAAATTATAATTTTTGTTTTCCATCAATCAAATCGAATCAATTTTAAAGTCTCCTTCAACTATACCTACTATACCTATCCAATCCAAACTACTCGGTGAATCATAGCAAGCAAAAGTCAATTTATAATTATTTTTTTTTTTGTTTGGCTTGTTTTTAGTTTCAACTGTTATTGAATTGATTTTCAGTTTAAATCCCCGACTAACAGTGTCTATTTCATCAAATTGAATTAAATCAGCCGCAAAAATGAGTTGTAGGTATCCAATCCAGCGATGATACCAGAATTGGTAGGTATATGTGAATAGCCACCAACATAATAGTGATATATCCGAGATAAAAAAAAGAAGAAAATATGAATGTTTGTTCACAATTAAACTAAAACAACAACAACAACAAAAAAAATATAACAATCCTCTTTATGTCACAGGGAAATGCGAGTGCTTTGGCCCGATATAAGATTTCTGATTAAAGTCCCTTTTTGTTTAACTCAGAGGAAAGTTGTTGTTCATTTTGTTTTCCCCCCATATTTCTGAATTCCCTTCACTCACATTTGGAATTCACTATCATTACTTCACTACCACTGTTTAATTTAAAGGTATACTGTGCCTACGACATACACGTGGGTAACTATATCGTTGGCGTTATTTGTTCAAGGCTGTAGTCAAAAAAAGTTTGTCATTCGAAGAATTATAATACAGTTGCTAGAATTCACTGCCTTGGTGCCGGTTGAGCTGTCCAAAGTAGCAACAGATGACAGCTTGATATCAGCTTAAGACCCGGAAAGTCAAATTGCTAAGGCCAAGGCATTACTAATACCTGCTGAACTGTCATAGCTTTTACCTAATGGATCCTAGCACCTCCAGAACCGTACTGATAACTGCTAATCAACCAAAAATGCTGCCTGATGATGTTTCTAAGCGTCACCAGAACTATAAGTATAAACTGTTTATCTATCAGAATTAAGAAGTAACACCTCCTGATTTACCACAACCTTTGCTTCTGTGCTTTAAGATCACCAGGGGCCTTAGATCACTGTGATTTACCAGGCAGGAGGTGATAGTTCGCATCGAAAGCTTGTAAATTGTTCAGTTACTTTCTGAACAAGTAGTAGGCAAAAGGTAAAAAAAGCTTCTAAAACATCTCAATGTCTTTCTTAGGACTCAGAACCCGTCAATGAACCTATTCCGGAAAGCCTCAGTGTTACCAATCGAAAGAAGTGGACAAACCTTGCCGAATTCCTCGGTAAGAACAAAGCTGATGTGGTTTCTCATCAGGAAGTATACGATTGGATAAAAGAAGAAGAAGAGAAGATGCATTAGTTTGACATCTTCTCAGGAAGTTACCAACTCAATGGGAAGAATCATGTGTTAGGATGTAAATTTGCGGTCAGAAAAGAACTATAATAAATGTAATCGTGCGTCGCCAGCGAGAGAATTACGACGCACGTTCCGTATGAAGGCGAATTTCTACCATTTGACTCCTATAAACGCCATCTTAGGGAAGAAAAAGATGACATTTTAAAAGAATGATTTTAGGAGCTATTCGGCAAAACCTATAGTGAATGCTTATAGAATGAAGTTAAGATATTCCTAGCAAATTTGAATGCCAAGAAAAGGAAGAATAGACACAGCCTCTACCTCATCAATTCCGGAAACGAACTCAGTCTAAATTGGTAAAAGACCAAGGTCCTGGAATCCCAACGTGATCTTATTGCAATCGATACGGAAGACACTTTTTCAGCATACTCATTGTGCGTTTCTTCAGGTCGGCTAACATTGCTCGAACCACTATCTAGTGGTTCGAGCCGGTTTACGGCAACAAATGCAACGATATGAAATTTCAACGTTGGAAACCTAAGAGTCGAAAAAACACTCGACATCTTTTGAACTCGCCAGAAACCTTGATTTACTGACGAAATGGATAGTGAAAATCACTCTAGCAAGCCCTAGGGTTGCCCTTGGGCGCGGTCTAGAAGTGAAACTAGAATTTGCTGAACCTCCACCGATGGATCGATCCCACTCTCTGAATGTGCGCCCATACCAGAACGATCGTTTGCGGTCTCTGACTTTAAATGCGTTTGGTTGAGTGTAACGACAATTTAAAGGCCTGGGACCTGTAAATTGGGTGCTTCTGGGTGAATATGGGCACACTTAAGACGGCTTTGGTAGTAATAAGAGATTTTTTCTGAATATTTTGAAATATCATTATAAATCCCTTTCTCCCAAGCTAAAAACAAAGCGCCTATCTCGAAGTGGCAAGACTTAAAATAGTTGGGAACCTAGAATTCTTGATCATCAGAACGTAGATTGCTTTAGTTTAAATGTACCCTTTAGTGGTTTTACCACGAAACAAAAATTTGAAAAAAATACAGTTTTTCCTCCACTGCCGGCGACAATGAGGGTTTAAGGTACCCTTTAAGTTAGCCTGACTTTGAAGGATAATAGTCACAAAACGTTCTTTTCACTGCATTACTGTTTTGAGTAAAAATTTTCAAACAAGGTCTGTATAATGAATTTTTGGCACTTCGAATTAGAAGGTAACCCATCTGACTACGGTCTTGTGGTTTTATGTGCGCCACAAAATATCCTCCTAGTCCTTTTCTAAAACCATCAAGTGTGCTGTTGCAATTGCAATGATGATGATGATGATGTTCTGATGCCTGCTGATGATAATGGTGCTATGTTTTATTTTTTTCAGTTTGTTATTGTTGTTGTCTGTATGTCTGTCGCCATTCTGTAATTGAATTTTACATTTTTTTTTGTGTTTGTTGTCTCATTCTTTTTTGATAAATTGATTTCTCATTTCTATACATTGGAGACACACATTGGAGTATTGTGATGGTATGCGTGTGTGGGGGATAGTTAAATTGAAATTGAATATAATAGACGAAGAAATAGTCTTTTTCCTGGTTTAGACTACACCTACAAAAATGTATATCACAGAATACGTACACATACCCACATTAACAATATACGAGCACAGTTATTCGAAGTGTTGTTAATAGACAAAATGTATTTATCGGAAAAATAAAATGCACAGAAAAGGAGACAGAAGAGAGCTCATTCTAAACCTATTGAATATAAGGCCATTGAAAAATGGGTTATAATAGAAATGCAGTTAGGCTTAACGTTGGTTTTTTTTTTTTGTTTTGGTTTTATCTTTGAGAGGTTTTTGTATTTTTATTTTTACATATTTTTCAATTGAATATCGGAATTGTTAAATGTTGTTAGGTCTAGAAGAGGTGTGTTGTATGAGGGTCTGAAAGGACTTTTTCCAAGTGGATGAGTGGATGATTTAATTCAAATGTGGAAATTGTTTTTATCAAGAATCCATTGAAATGGAGAGGTTTCCTATTTTAATTTTAATTTTGTTTTTTTCATTTTTGGGTTCGGAGATATAATCCAAATTAACGGGTCCATATGATGAGACCTCAGGGTTGTGATATTGCCGGGAGTGGGAGTGTTTTTTTTTTATATTTTTTTGTTTCGATAGTAGAACGAACTTAGCACACAATTAAAATTATTCATTTCTACGTTCTTATTAAAAATTTTGAGGTCCCAACTCTCAGACGTTCCAGTGTGGCTTTTTCCATTGGCCACAAAAGGGTTAGAAAATCCATTGAGTGGTTTCCTACTTTTTTTTCATTTTGGGTTCGGAGATATAATCCAAATTCACGGGCAGGTATAATGAGACCTCAGGGTTGTGATATCTGCGAGAGTAGGGGTTAAAAACAGTGTTTTTTTAAGATTTTTTTTTTCATGTGTTGTAAAACGACCTTACCACACAATTCAAATTAGACATTTTAGATTCTGATTTAACATTTAGAGATCCCAACTCTCAGAGGTTTCCAGTGTCGCTATTACCATTTCACCTTAAAGGGTTAAAAAATCAATTGTTTGGTTGAAGTTGGTTTTATAGCCCAGTACATAAAGCATCAAAAAATTATTAATACGTGGGTCCCAAGCGTTTAAATTATCGCGACAGGCAAGGTAAATCATTGTTTTGTGCAGTCTTTGAACTTTAAATGCGTCTTGTTGAGAATGCCGCCAATTTTAATGTCCAAGACCCTAATCATCTTTTTTTTGTTTTGGTTGGTACCTCTGATAGCAAAAGCTATTTTGTTACACTCTTTGTCTTTAGATGCATCTGATTGGATGTGACAACAATTTAGAGGTCTGAGAAAGGGGGCCTTTTTTCTGATTTTCACACAGTGGGTCTGAAAGCTATAGCCAATTTAAAAGCCCTAAATCTACATATTTTTACTAGACTCGAAAACATAAAGCTTTCTCAGGTTAAGCCCAACTTGTAGCTGGAAGCAGAGCTTAGTATGCCCAGATTCTATTTAAATAAACGGGAAATAATGTTTGCAAAGACCACATAACACCCTCTTTCTAAAAGAGAGGACTGGCAAACCAACACTCCATTAACCTGCAATCTGACGGTTCCAAAATGAATACTAGAGTTGGTGCAGGGTTCTATTCAACCTTTTGACTAGCAAGCTCATTCAGATCTCCTATAAAAAACAGCAATTTTTCGAAGCTAAGGTCATAAGTAGGGACCAAAACTGCAAAAAAAAATGCAATTAAAGTTCCTGGTCATAGTAATGTTGCAGATAATCCAAATCAATCATATTAACACTTTTTCATTTGACTTTAAAACACTTAGTTAGATTGAAGCGCATTAACATGAACCTTCACAAATTTACAGATTATCCATTAATTAAAAAAAAAAAATTCCTGGTATGTAAACGCTGAGGTATAAACTTCGAAAAATGCATAGCAACACATAAATCATTGGTAAATAAAGATTTTTCATGCAAACACAACCACACAGCATGTTTCCCCCTTTGTTTATAAGAAGCTTACAACAATGAGAATATAGCTCCTGAAAACAGCTTAGAGAAACTATATACATACATACCGTAGAGATGTTGTTATACCCTACTGATAGATTAACATATCCCCTTACATCGACACAATATCACGAACGTGGTAAAGAGACATTTATTAATTCTCGCCCTTCAGACCATGTCGAAGGTATCGTAGAGGTATAAGAGGATGATAACCACACGACACTCTATTTTCGTTCTACATGCCATGTTTCGCTTAATCGTCCGTCCCGTCGTATCACACCAAGACTTGATATATTATAAAGTAACCTATACTTTCTATAGAAGACTATATTATCCCCGGAGAAGAATTTTGCAATATAAATAATTTCTATGCAACAAGTATGAAGAAGTATGAGGAACATGGAAAATGCACGGACCTGGTGGACACCAGGAATTCTTTAATTTTCCTAACATTTGGATCTGATATGGTTTGAATATATGTACATATGTGCACGCTTGGGTGCGAAACATAAAAATAAATCTGAAGTAATCAATTTGTTTATAAAGTTACAGGCACATATACATAATTTGAGAGTGCATGTTGGTTATAATGTTGCAGATTTGTTGCAAAATTGTTTTGTTTTTTTGTATTTCTTCTATAATTTCAAACATAATACAGAATATTACCATCCTAGAACTAGAAGGTAATGATAATGATTAACATCAATGAAACGTGGAACGTAGCATCATACAGTAAATCCAACATAAGAACCTCACGCACAAGGTTATAACCCGAAATACAATAGATCTACTAGATTTCTATGTTTTTTCGATGTTTTTTGTTTTTTATTTACATTTAATAAAATTTTTATTAGTGCGTTTTGTAATGTAGAACTTGATAAGTTTTTAGACACTTATAATTAAGAACGAGACAGTTATGTTGGTGTTACTTTTACGAGTTTTACTGTTTAAGCTTTTTAGACGGAATGTTGGGAGATTCTACTTACTTTGTAGAATAGAAAAAGAACATTTTCAAATCAACGGCTTACCTGAAATGAAAAAAATAAGATATATAATTAGTATTGACTTTCAGATGATGTGATATAGTTAAATAAAATTAAAAAGTGCACCTTATGAGATAGAATTAGGGGAACTTTATGGGTGGTTTGCTACAAAATTACAAATTTCACAGAAAGGTGTTCTCTATACCTACCCTTTGTTTAGACAAAATAGAAAAAATAAACATAAAATACTTTTGAATGCAAGAATAATAGCATTTGGAAACCAATAAGGGATGGAATCCATATTATTTCGAAAAAGTTCAAACATAGGGTCACCCTAATGTGCATGGTATTTAAGAAGCGCCTTAAAACCTAAGTTTCAGAAAATTTAATGGGGAAAAATCTAATTGCGTTAAATGTACTAAAATAAAATTTTATACAATTTTAAAAACTTTTTAGTTACCCTACCGACCATCAAACTTTTGCTAATTGTGGGTGTTCTTTAAAATTCAAGTTTCGAAAAATTGTCTCGGGACCCCTAAGTAAGGTTCTATGTACTTAAATTGTGTTAAATTTCCGTTGAATTCTACAATTTTGCAATAAAAATCAGCAAAATTGTCGGTAGACACCCTAGCACTTGTCGAAATTAACTGAAATTTTACAAAATATCTTTTTTTAATACATAGGGAATCACGCGACAATTTTTCGAAAATTTAATTCTAAGGTCCATCCACAATGTGCAAAAGTTCAAAGGCCTTCAGCGACCTCTACAAGTTGTCAAAATCGTATCATATCTTACACAATATTTTATTTTAGTAGGTAGATACCTTCATAGAACGCAATTAGGGGGTCCCCGTCCCCATTTACTTTCCGAAACATAGATTTTAAGACGCATCACCCTAATGGAGTTTTTAAACTTTCCAAAAACATTGGCATGATCGCATGAAGCAGAACAGAGTTCTTAAGATGGTGGGAAGAAGGGTGGAGGGGGAGGGGGCGGCTGGTCCTTGTGTTCGTAGCTTTGAACAGTCGCTACTACGTTTTTCATACTAGGAGATACATTTTAAAAATAATATCGGTTTCATTTGTCTCAAGCCCGTATTCATCCTTGATTAATACATACAATTTTTTATCCGTTCCTAAAAGTGTGGAGAGACGTAGGTGTTGGGGTCCCTCAAAGGTAAACCCTCCCTCATATCATTGAGATACATTCTTGACTTAATATTTCCAAGTTCCTACGTTGGGCGCCACCTGAACAGGAACACTCTTTACTGCCAGGATCAGCCCACTATTCCTGAAAGAAGTGGACTGTAATGGTGGATAATGGAAGGGTCTTAGAACCTCCTCAATTTGAGAATTTGTTATAAAAATTGAGGACATAAAAACTTAGATTTTATCTGTGTGATAACGTGGGTGGAAAACCTTTTTGAGAGGCACTAACAATCTGGTACTCTTCTCACCTGAAGGATTTGTATGGGTTATTTTGGGTATTTTGTTTTGTTCAGAATTTCGGAGCTTCAACTGTTTGCAAAGCCATCACATGAGTTTGCTCCATGTAGGTATGTATACGTCTTCTTTTCCAATTATCCACATGAGGCTTTACTCGCACACCATCTTTGCGATGGCTATGTGAAGTTGGTACCCCAATATAACGAATAATATTTTATTCACCACAAAAATCACCAAACAAATTTTTTTTTCGCTAACCAACTCACCGCTTAAAAATAAAACTAAGAAAACTTTGTCCAGAACAGCAACCATTTAAAAATCGAAATTTGTTCTTTCAGTGTATATTTTGTCATTTCTTCACTTTCATCCAATTACAAAACTAAACTCAAGAAATCCCAACCTCGTTTTTCGTTAGGTTCAAAATTTGTAACAAATTTCTTTTTTCAGTGGTTGGTGTTGGGAAATATGTTTTTCCCTAAATAAAATATGGCGGCTGAAACACAAGATCAATTCTCGATAAAATGAAACGTAGGCTAATAAAGAGCCCATCTAACGTTCTGTAAAAAAAAATTGTATCTCGTCAAACCGACGAGAAATCTTAGCAAGTTCAGATTAGTAATTTATTGCCGGGTGTCATCGGCCATTAGCCGTTAGCCTATGATAAGCGAAAAGACTTAAGTCGACCATATACTAAGCGGGCAACTTAGAATTCCAACAGTTCATCTCGTTCGCTAAACGAAGAGGTCGAAAAAACTCTTGATAGTATAATTATTCATGTTTATAGAATAGTGATTATGGAAATAATAAATAATGAAATTCAAGAAAAAATATTACTCTTCAATCTTTTGAATCAAAATATTAAAAAAAAACATTGAACAAAAAGAAAAAAAAACAAAAAATCATCTCGCCATATCAAAACAGAATTTCGAGATATTTTCGTCATTTAATTTTAGAAATCTGACGCATTTGGTGCGGCTGTTTTCTTAGCGTTGACGTATCTCACCTGCGCTTTTTTTCTACCTTTTCTCTTTTGCTTAATATTTTTCGTCTGATTGAAAAAAAAGGACAAAAACTGTATCTCGATATCTGTGTTGAGTGTGGAACAACACAAAAAAAAAAGAAGGAAAAATGAAAAATGAAGAAGAAATATTATAAGAAAAATATCGTGCGCTTATTCCACTACGAGACTCATCTAGGTGTATGATATAGAGTCTTGGCACAAGGCCTAGTTTTTTTTTCAATTTCCCCCTTCATAATAATAATATGGTCGTGATGTATATCGCGCATTAGAAAACTTTTTTGTTGTTGTTGTTTTATTGTGATGTGAGAATGCTCAATGACAATGTGAAAATGAAAAGTCCTCGATATGGATTTGCAAGGTGTGTGTGTGTGTGTGTATTGCATCTAAAGCAATTTGTGCAGTGGACACGAATTAAAATTCATTTTTTTTTTCTGTTCCTTCTAAAATGTTCAATTGAATGCCAAAAACTGTTTGATATCCATGACGATAGTAGAATAGTGACGAATGATGAATGGATTTTGTAGATGTCCAAATGTGCCTTGAAACGCATCCAATTAAATTATATTTAATGGCCAGGTCAGTCATTATTGGGAAAATTGGATGTGTGTGTGTGTTCGTTGTGATAATGTCGGTCGACAGACAACTCACCACATAGTACGTCAGAAGAGCGTGTAAGAGGATTAATCTAACTTCTAACCTATCGAACTCGGGAGCACTGGGTGATTTAGAAGACTGATGTGTTGATTTCGGTGATTATTTCCCTATTTTTGGTTGTTTGATTTGACATGGGAGTAGGGTTAAATCGACATTTTGGACAGAACAACTGATCTTCTGACATGGGTGTAGTTTTAATTTAAAAAAAAAAAACTTTATGTAAGTTAATTTTAGTTTAGTTAATTATTTTCAATTGTGTTTTCTTTTGTATAGTTTCAACTTCTAAAACTGAATACCAACACAATTTTTCAGCTTTAGCTTATTACCAAAATTCGAAAAACGAAATTTGTTTTTTTCGGATTTTTAACTTGGAAAACTTTTAATTTTTTTTTTTTTTTTTGAAAAATCATTTTTCGAAAATGTTTCACTATATTTTTATTTTAATTTTTGTTTCAGGTGTTTATTAATATTTTCTTGAAAAGAGCATATCAACTTTTTTTTAATATGGTTTAAACATTATATTATATTACATTATATTATATTATAGGTTATTTTTTTTTTTTAACCCGCTGTATTGATTTTCAAACTTTTTTTTCTAAAAATGATTTTTTCTCAAATGACATACTAACTTTGGAGCTCCAAATCATTAAAGAAGTGATTTGAGTCATTTCAGTATTTAAACTTACATATTTCTAACATTTTCTTATTAAATAATATATTTTTAAAAACTTTTGGCTTTAACGTCCACATTTACTTTGACCATAAAAGCAAGTAGGTACGTGCGACCCAGTCTTGCCTTTTTTATTCAAAGGCGTGTGTAAATCGTTCTTTAAGGAACAAGCAGAAAAAAATAGACCATAGCCTCAAAAGCAAAAATGATTTGATGTTATAGATTAGATGTTTCTGAAACTGGTCAAAAATTGTCTGACCAAAAACCAGAAACCATTAGTAGCAGTAATTTCTTTAGAATACTTTTTTATTTATTTCCAACCGCCTGATCAAAAATTATGGGGCTCGAAAAATAAAATTAAAAAATTGGATTTTTTTAAATATGTTTTAATTTTTATTTTTATATTTTTTTTTTGCAAAGTTTTCTAAAATACGTATTGAAAATGAATCAGTGTGACCCTTTTCTACAAATAAGAGGTACAATTTTTGTTTTTGCAAGCAGGTCCCACACAAATTTGGTTAGTAACACTTTTTTTATCACACTTCAATTTAGACAAATGTCTTATTAGTTATTTATTGAATACTGAAGTCCCTAAACTTACTTGATAGTTGTGATTTATGAAACAGCCCAAGCACCTAATTTATCTACCATATTGTCAGTATATTAAAAAAAAATCCAGCTCAAAATGATTTCATTGTCATTTCAAAACTTTTCAAAGCAACAAATACATTATTTTCCTATTAAGTATATTAAACTTTTATCTAAATATACTATGAAATTTTATAGCTTTATTTTGTCAAAGAATTTGTTCACCAAACTAGCTCACTCTTTATTCAATATTTAAATTGATGTTCTCATAATATCTGTGTTATGCCCATAAACTTCAGTTTACAGTTTTTTTTCATATTTTTTTTTTTTTTGTGTGTCCCGAATAATCGAAAAACTTAACCTTCCCTTCTGAAATGCCAGCTCCCTCACAAGTAATGATGAGATATTCTCGATAAAAATTTGTCGCCATCAGTTTAAAATTTTTTCCTTTTTTTTTTTTGCACATCCTTTCAGGAAAACTTTACTAAGAATGTATCCTTAAAAAATAAAAAGAAGAGAAAAAAAAACTTTAAACGGTTTTCGTTTTAAAAGTGCTTACTGATCCACAAAAAAAAATCTCCCATCGCCCACAACGACGACAACGATATCGTCTAGTAAAACCCAAATCTCGATGACAACAGGACACACCGGGAGGACCAAAAGAAGAAAAATATTTTCATGATTTTTATGCATGGCAGACAGGATGTTCTATGAAGTGGTTATGGTTAGAGGTTGTTGGATTAACCCAAACAAGAAAAAAAAAGTAATAATAATTTTTTAAGTTCACAAATACGTCGAACAAACTTGATTAAATGGATTAACACTCGTAAAGGGGATTCTAAAATGTAATTTATTTTTCTTACTTGTACAGTCTCTCAATTTAAAGAAATGTATTACAATATTTAATTATTTTTTTATAATTTTACACAAATATAAATTAGAAATAAGTATGCTTTTTTCGTTTTAATTGCTGGAAAAGCTTGTGGAGTAATACTTTTGACCTCAAAAATTTCCTAGGTGTTGCTACAATGGCCACTTTCTGCAGAAGTGGAAAAGTAAAATGATTTTTTTTTAGGAGGTACATTTTCTTTGCCAAAAAAGTACAAAATCTAATGAAAATGACCCAATTTTGAATTTTTTCCGAAGTTAAATAATCAGAAAAAATGAGTTTGAAAATTTTAACTTTTGCACTATCTGCAAAAACTGGCTGTCAGTCTTAACTCTGTATGAAATTCTAAGTAAAAACAAATTAAAAAATTTAATTTTTCGAAAGAATAATATTTATTTAAATTAAAAATATGTAGTCAAGATAGCTGAGTTCCAAAAGCAACAGTCATTTTGAAACTGCAATTAATAAAGTTTCATGTAATTTCCTCATTCTTTGAATGTTAAAATTTTCACTAATGGGTATTTCCATTGTAACGAGTGCGACACAGTAACAACATTTCTTGTTCATATTTTGTTTACTATTATCTTAATTAAATATTTAAAAGCCTTAACACCTAATATAAATAGTTGTTTAATATATTTCTTAAGTTTAATAAGCTTAATATTAGGTGTAACGGGTGTGACATTAGAAATTCGGCTCAAACACGTCCTGAAACTTATAGAAGCCAGATGTGAAAATTTTATTACGATTGCAATTAGCCGTTTGTTTAAATAAAATTCATGTATAGATTTTATTTTACAACAATTCAAGATTGTAACGGGCGTGACATATTTTTGTAACAGGTGTGACACTGTGATTAAAATAAAGAAAAATTGAAAAATAAAGACGGAATAAATTAAAACTTCAAAGAGTCAAATACTATTACGCAATAATTAATTAATTTCGGTCGCAATATGAGTAAACATCAGAGTAATTGAATCGATTTTTTTTAACTTGTTTCTAGTTTGGACACAACTTTTTTGTTCACCGGTAAAACAGTTAAATCCAGTATCCCTAATATAATGTTAGCTTTGAAAAATTAATATTTTATTCAAAGATGTATCATTTTTTTTTTAAATTTAAGCATACAAAATTTTTATTTTCTTTGAAGTTTTTAAAATTTATTAAAAGTTTGTCTAACAAAAATGTTTACGATTTCAACCCAGATACAGAACTTCTATAAGTACCAAAATAAATGTTAGTGTCAACTACATCCCCAATTTAATGTATTTTTTTTGAGCTTGTGGCACTATTTACAAACATCCCCAAAATTTTGACACTGGGCCAAAAAACGGTTAGACTGAGGCCTATCACGTTTTGTAGAGCTTGTTGCACTGATTACAAGACATTATGTTAAAATTCCGTAACACCCCCAAAATCTGGAGTTAGGGGCAAGAAACGGGTTTTTTGACTTTCAATTATTGCAAAAAATCTAGGTTCATCACTTTTGTACACTTTTATTGTATTGGAAAGTACATTTAAACCTTTTCAACAATGTGAAAAACATGTAGTGTGGTTAAACCACCTGCACTGTATAAGCTTAACAATTTCAAAAATTCTATTTTTTTCGTCATTTATCTACATAAATTTAAAGCATATATTTTGAAAACAACATGCAGTTTTAAAAATATTTTTCAAAAAAATATTCATTTTCAAACCAAACGAGGTATTTTTTTTATAAAAAATCAGTTGAAAATTGGGTAAAAAAAATGCAGAATTCGAACGTTTAGATACCTACCGAAAAAGACTTGGCAACCAAATGGTGTTTTTTTTTTATTGCTGTACCTAAATTTTAACCTGAGACACTTCTTCACTTTTAATACTATTTCGACGCCAAATTTTGTTATATTTCTCGGAGAAATGAACAATTAGTCAAAAGACCACTTGATTTTTCCATTTGCATAATCTTGAATAAAGATTGAACCTCAATAATGTTTCCATTCACTTTTCAAACAAACATCTAATATCTTCTTAATGTAATTTCAATCTTTTAATCCCATATTTTTTTTACCCCCAAATATACCTATACACACCTGTATAAGAAAAGGTTCAAAGTGCACAGGTCTATGAATCGGTAACTCTTACATAAGTTCATCATAATCTAACACTCGATCATTATTGTCTATATAGAGAAACACCCTAATCAATATTTACCCACAAACAACAACAAAATACAAAAAAAGTAGGTAAAAAAAAGTTTCTCCAAATAAATAAAATCTCTTAACCTTAATAGAATTTTGTTTCCACTTCTCAAGTGATTACTTCTGCTATGGTCTCTCAAAATATTTTAAGATAATCCCCTCTCGAATGATGTTTTTTTTTTCTTGTCTGTTTTACGAAAACTTTCTATCTCAAAATAAGATTTCCCAGGAGCATTAATTCTTGTTGTCAAACACTGCAGACCAATTAACAAAAAACCGCTTGACCATCCTTCATTTACCACCGAATTACAGACAAATCCACAGCTGATGTAATGCCAATGTGCTCTTATACTGGATGAATTTGTTCATGTGGCTTTAATCCTTCTCCCATTTGATTTAAGAAAATTCACAAATCCCACCGAAAAGATAACCGCACCATGATAATTTTCCATCAAAGCTTAAATGCACAAAAAAATAACCATCCAGTCGCTGAAGACACAAATCGAGTTAAAGTTGAAGAAGAAGAAGAAGATTATGATGGCACACCTAGCAAGCAAGAAAATCGTCGGTTTACCTAGACCCTTATAGGAAGACATTGGCTATATACCTACCAACATTAAAGGTACACACGCGAAAGACAATCATCCGCCTTACAGCGTCGTCGTCATCGTCGTCGGTCGTTCGTCACTTCGCTTCGCCTCGTGCTTCCAAAACAAACGACCGACCTGGACGACCTCTTGCCATTGATATGGTTTTTCCTTCTTCATATCTTCTTTGTCGTGGTCGTGGTTAGGTATATCTCTTTCTACTCTGCCATGCCCACTTTTGTCTGTCAAGTTCATGACCATTTCCAGAAAACGAATACATCTCGTCGACTACTCCGGTTACGAAATTGCACTACCCAGAAGAAGACAACAAAAAAAGAAGATTACAAGACACGAAACATGGAAAGAAATGTTTCTTGTTTTTTTTTTTTCTTATAACTCGGTTTTTTCCATTTCCTCGACCAGTAAACCGGAAAAAGCTGTTCGGACGTGAAGAGTCAGTTTCAATGATGTACTAGTTACCAGTGCTATAATAGTGATTCGGTCTTGCCCAGGTCAATGGACTGTCAATATATACACTGTAGTAGATAGGCTTGAGAAAGAAGCCCAAGTGTGATTTCCTAGGTTCTTCAAAAAAAAAATGAAGAAAGAAAATTGGTTCACATTGACGATGAGCGACGACGAGCGACGACGAGCGACTCACGGGACCGGACAGTTTGGCTAGCTGGCTGGCATTGTCCGAACGGACAGTTTTTATGTTTAGTTGTAAGTGCAAAAAACTAACTATCGCACTTGTAATTATGGTTACGGACTATTAGGGTCGATGTATGACTATTTGTACGTCGTCGTCGTCCCTAAACATTTTCCCAACCATACAAACACACACACACGCTATAGACCGTGAAGAAAAACACTCGTTGTGATGGAAGAAGAAACATAACTACTTAGCCGACCGAACCGATGCAAGGTACGGACGATGAAAAGTAAAAAGAAGAAGGCCATGAGGTTTGTTGCTTCGTCTAATTGATGTTCTCTCATTAAGCCCGCCGATGAGGAACACAAACAAACCATTTAGATATAGACTTTATGTTTACACCCAGAAAATTATTCTTTTTTTTTAATTTAAGTAATATTCTACTAGGTATGGAAAAGGTAAGTAGAGACTGCTTGGCGGTGAACGAACTAATCAGCTTAGTTCGTTGACTTTTTAATAAAAAAAAAATACACATTTCACAACCTTTCGAAAGGATGGTCAATACTTGGGATCATTTGCCGAGTTTACAATAATTGTGCCCTTATAATTTTTTTTTTTTAGAACTGATGCTTGTAGCGACCAGTATTAGCAACGCTGCAGCTTCGAACACCGGCTGTCCAGAGACGCTCAGACGTAAAATCAAAGAGACCAAGATTCCAAACAAGCGCTTTAACTGATCCTAACATTTGTCACAACTACACTGTTAAACTAATGGAAGCAGCGTCGAACATGGTTGTGAACGATGATTTGTCTATTGAAGAAAAATGGGATCAAGTAATTTTCATTGAAACTAGCTCCGCAACTGTTCCGAGCGAGAATGACTGACGTCAATGTTGCACATCGGAAAAACGAGTATAGAACAACTCATAAAATAGTGCAGCGCTGTGTGAAACGTGATAAAAGGAAAATGCGGAACATGCTGCAGGAAAAGGGGATGCAAAAGAGCTGTACAGAATCACCAAGGAAATTGTTGGGCAACGTAACATCACATCCCGTCCAGTTTTGGGCGTAAACGGTAATCTCTTGGTGACAATGGAAGATCAGCTTTAAAAGTGGATGAAGAACTTCTGCGCACTGCTCAACGGCGATCAAAATGGTAATGATGATCCGCAAATGGCCAAGATGCATATAGATCTTATAGGGGCATCGATTTTTCTTATTAATTTGACAGACAGTTCTTTACTATTCACACTGTCACAAGGGGTCTCAAAATTGATGAGAAGGTGGTGGGTTTCTTGGGGTTTCTCCCAATTCTTAAAACTTTAACATAAAACGCTTGAAAAAATCTTATATCTTATCTTTATAAGGCCTATGCTTCCAAAGTTAGTACAGAAATCCCTTTTTTTGAGAGCAGGAATGACAGTACAGAGATTGCAATCATTGGGCATACTTTTTCCGTATACCATATTGCAAATATTAGTTAGTATATGCTCCTGACCAAGTAATCTCCAGGATATATGGTTCCGTTTTAATGGAAGCTCTATTTTTTCTGGATTTCTCGGTAGGGATCCTAAGAATCCCAACACGCGTGCTTCGAAAAGCTTCTTGACATCCCTGCGATTGATTTTACCCAGCTCACGCCAACACTAGTCCTGGGTTTTCTTGCGAGTTCAAGCGATACGCAAACGATCGATATCTAGAAGCTTTCAACGTAAAATCTTCTCTGGGAAACTGTTGATCTTCACAGATGTTCTAAGATCTTCATTGGATAATGTCACACGCAGTTTGGCACCAACTACATGGTGATCAGAGTCAATGTTGGTTATTCGGAAAATATGTATACGTAAATGTAAATTAGACCAAGTCACTACCTAAGTACCTGTCGTTATTTCTTTGTTTCTAGCCACGATATCGAAATGAGAGAATGATGTTTTTATTGTTTCTGGTACTTTTTTCGTAATTATGCTCAGGCGTAGTCCCGACTGCTCATTGAGCAGCCAAAGACTATCTCACCTCTATTTGTTGATACCAGATCCGAAGTACTTAGTGACCGCATAATTTTAAATAACCACAGCCAACTTTTTGTCTCCTGTCTCCCGTGCTACAAGAATTTCAATCTCTGGTCCGATTAGTCAATGCCTGGAATAGCTAAAGCTAAACAACACTCGGGTTACCGCTCCCCACTAAAACAATTAGTTTCCCCAGACAGACGTCCGGCAGCTCTTCATTTCTATGCATCACGAAAAACATCAACTTTGATACATTTCTCACGAATTGAACCCGTGAAGACTATAAGCTTCATCGTTTTAGGGTAGGCCCAGCACACAGATAACTTTCTAAACTGTCAAGCCACGATAAGGCTGGCTTCGCTTATGGGAGCTTCTCAGAAGGTACGGTCACCTATACCGATGGAGGACTGCCTTCCATCGATGACAACATATTCTAGTTGATTGCATGTCAGACCCCTTGATTGTGAGCGCCAAGTACCTTTGTGGATATTGAAACGTAGGAGCCTGAATCTGTTACAGGAGCCTAGGTCCGTTCCCGGAAGATAGCCCTGTTCCCAATTTTCACATTAAAGTCTCCCAAAAGTATTTTTACGACTTATGCATTTCGAATACATATACTCATTTATTTTTGGGAGAACCTCGTAAAACCTCTATATGGTAATAACTTCTTTCTTTTGTAGGTAATATCTTCTTTCTGTTTTGTAGGAACATGTGCGGTAATGTAAGACTTACATAGTTGGTTTAGTTTTGCCTTGATTTAGATCGTCTTAACTATCTCGGAAGACTTTAGGAAGACTGAAAACTCTAATGACCTACACTTCTTTTTAGATTAAGGCCAAGTACAACCATGAAATCACAAATGTTTACCTTAAATTTTCAATATCAAAGCTAAACAAAATAACATTTAAGACTCCAACAACAAGCAATAATC
Source organism: Meliscaeva auricollis (assembly GCA_948107695.1). Classification (NCBI taxonomy): domain Eukaryota; kingdom Metazoa; phylum Arthropoda; class Insecta; order Diptera; family Syrphidae; genus Meliscaeva; species Meliscaeva auricollis. Next base: position 43,543,651 of record OX403616.1, read on the forward strand.
TCGAACTAACAACGTGTTCAATAGTAGGTCTGTACAATTTCGGCAATCACAAAACTAAAATCAGTTCTTGTAAGAAAAAAAAAAAAAAAAAAAACAATAAAAACCAAAAGCTTAAATATTGCAATCTTTTTCCAATTTGCTGTCACCAACATCTCTCCCGACAATCTTTTACCCCCCACAAGATGCATTTGCAAAACAATATCAAAACAATTTGCATTGTAATGGCAATAAAAATTTAGACAGTTTTACTGAAAGTTTTTCTTTTTATCCGCTGCCGCTAAAAAATAAACAAAAAACCAAAAACAAAACCGATCCCACCTGGGAGAACTGTTTTCTTATTGCCCTTTTTTTGTTCTTCTTCTACAAAATCCCGGAAATAAATGGATAAAACCCTTATAAAGAATGATTCAAGAAAAAACGTACTCGCACCGTAAAATAAAGCAAAGCAACAAAAAAAAAAATGAAGAAAAGTACCTTACAAATAAATAAAATGCCAATCAGAATAGAAGTTGTTGTTGTAGCTTGCTTTTTCGCCTTTAAACTGGTAGAGAAAGAGACTCAACGTCTTCTACTTCTTCTTCTTCTTATTTTTCGTTTTCTTTTTCTTGGTTGTAGCGTCATTGTCGTATAGTCTTTTCCATGGATTAAGCTTAACCTCTTTGGTTTTATGGAATAGAAATAGCACCAACCGACCATCATTCCGTCCAGTTATTGTACCTATAGTATATGAGTGTCGTGACTATTTGTTACCTAAGTTTTTTTTTGCCAGCGAGAGAAGAAACAGATGGCATTCAGATTCTCGAATAATGTATCTTAGAAGATATTTTGCAGAGAAATGGTTTTATAGAATGAAGACCAGGCTTAAACTAGGTAGGTATTGGAGCATACAAAGTATACATACAACCTATAACTAGGAAACAAGTTGCAAACTGGATATAGAAAACGGAAAAGGAAAAAAAAACGGTCATTGAACCCTTTCTCCCACTGCCAATGCCAATGGTAAGTCAGCGAGACATAGTGAAGAAGAGAGAGGAGCGCAGAGAGGGAAGGGTTATAACATAACTCCAAGTACGGCCAACATCATCAGCTTCTGTGTTGCATGCAACAATCCAGCCGGAACATAATACATAACCCAAAAGAACAGGCAAGTAGTAGCATAACAGCAGGGGAACACCAAAATACAAAAAGAAAGGTAGAATTCCATGAAGACGATATGATGACGGCACAAGGAAAAGGGTTCGGTTCTCTTCTTCTTCAAAAAAAAAAAAATAAACAAAAATAGTAGAGATGGAAAAATCGCGCTGGATGCCAGAATGCAATAGATTAGAAATTCTCGAGGCAGAATCCGTTTTATTTTCGACTCGGCACGCGGCGTTAGAGAGGAGGGTACCAGTGCCAGCAAGTATAGTGTAGGTTATCATTCGGTACATACACATCGTTAAAGCCCCATCAGCCCTTCAGGCACACACATACTCGTCGTTCTTCTGTTTGCCGCCCGGAAAGCATGTGTTGCAACCAGAGGAAGAGCTTCGACGGCATCGTCATCGTCGGCCGTTGTGTCGTCAGAAGGGCTGCTGATGGAATTTTCCTTCCTCCTTTTGCAAGTTTCTCTTTTTGTCTTCATATACCTACAAGCTTCGTCCTTTCATTTGTCAAGAATTGAAAATTGCATTTAGCATTGCACACTCACAGAAGCTTAGGGTTGTTGTTGACATATGACGTTGTGTGGCGTGCGTCTGGCAAAAATTCTTCATCATAGATTTTTTTTTTTTTTGTTTGAAAACCCTAAGGGAAATCGAATCTGTCTTTCTGATCCTTCGATACTGATGTAAAGATACACCTTGAGTTTTCGGTGTAGGTAGAGTGTTCGTCATGTTAATGTCTAATTCTTGTTTGAGAGGCTATAATAAATCATGCGGCACTAAGCTGTTGCGGTAAGACTTTAATGCACTTTAACCAAATGTACCAAAATAGGTTTACCTATAGGGAATCGAATTATACCTACAATAATTCAGTGGAAATGATTAGACTTCTATGGGTTGGGTAAAATGCACCAGTGGCACTTAGGATCAGATAAAGTCATTAGATTGAATAACTCGAATGGATTAGCAATCAATTAATTACTTTTAGAGCCTCTTGAGTATTTTAATTAAGGTACAAGTGAAAGTATTGTTTTTTTTTTCTTTTTGAGTTGAAAAGAGTGCATACAAAACAATGTCATGAAATGCAGTCATGCTTTAATAATAATTATTGCTCGTTTGAGAAATCATTTTACATTAGAGATTGTGGTGTTACGTTACCATGGGAACTTCTGTAAATCAGCATTTAGGACTTGAGAGATACCTACCAAGGATTAGGTGTTTCAAAAATATTAATTTTGAAGTTTTAATTCGCTTTTTCGGGTGTCGAAAAACAATATTAGATGTTCGGAATAAAACACAAGATGTAACGTATTACTTGCACAGTAAAATTTAGATGTCGCGCTTTAAAGAAGAAGTGGTTCCCCGAATACAACATCGGTTCCTTCTGTTACAACGATCTATTGGGTTTGAAGATGATCTACTCCAACATACTCAATGCATATGCCTGATTATGTTGTTAAACTTCTTTCAAAGTGCATAGGAACATTCTGCATTGCATTTTTCCAAGTACTACTAAAAAGTAGTAGATACTAAAAAGTACTTCAAAATGCAATATTGGGAGCAGCTGTTGGTGCTAGAAGTTGTTAATGTATACGTAGGTGATGCAGTTTCATAAGAAATATGTTTCTGGTTGCAGCAGGTTGATATCCAATGCACCAACACAAGTATCGGATGTTGTGAGAAAATTTAATTATCAACAAGCTTCTATTACAAGAGATCGCTAAAACTTTTACTGATTGCAATTCAGCGAAAGAGTGTACCACCAGTACCAACACTGTTTATGTCCCATCAGAAGTGTTTGCATCACTAATGTGCTTGATTTTAATAATTGACAGGAACGAACCTCTAGTTCGATGAAGTGCTAGTTGCAGACCTATAGGATCAGAACTGGTGACTGTTGTATAACCAACTTGGTACTAGCTTTGCGGACAATCAATCAAAGGGAGGAGCTCTGACTTCTCAGACCAGAAAGAGTGTGAGAATTAAACGGAAAGTTTTGTCGGTGGTGAAACGATCTACCAAGGTGCCATGATAAGAATAGGAATGCTCTAGCTTCTAGTACATACCTACGAAGTCAATACCAAAGATTTAGAAAGAACACTCTTCTAAGATAATTAGCCAACAAAACGGCTTACAAGCAGCTTTTTTTAAAAGACTCTATAATTTATCAGCTCTAAGTTCTGCTGATACGATTACTCTACTAAAAGAACTGTTCAAAAACAGCGGGACTCTATTTGGCCAGGAGCATAGGTACATCAACTTATTCTTACAGCCTAACTAATTATTGTAGTTAAAGTATGGTTAATTTGGATCAAAGAAGAAGTTGGTCATCGCCAGGAGCTTTGGTATTCCTTGTAAATATGTTTTAATAAGACCTTTTGTAGCTTTTAAAAAAACTTCGATTGATTTACCAGCTCATTCGTTGGCTGACGAATGCTTCTTTCCCGTAGTGTGTTTAATTCAAAAGAGAGGTGATGCTCTGAATTCCGCGAACTGAAGACACTTACCGAAGTATCTCCAAAGCAACGTATAAAATCTGTTTAAACGCGTTGATACCTTTACCAACAACCAGAATGGCCTCTACAGTATTCCGGAAGACTCTGAAAAACGACTTTCGACCCTCATACTAAAAAAAAAATCAAAAATACTACTCTTTTTACCTTGAAAGTCGATCATAATAGCGGTAATAGGAGTGAGGGTACTGTAACATTCTTCGACCACAATTGTTCAAATATATCAGAACTCCCGAAAATCCTAGGCAAGATGTTAATTCATTTAGCAAACCGGAGATCAATTTGGGAGAAACCTTTTATAACTCACAAAAATAAATGCTATCGATCACAACAAACAACTTCCGAAATGATCGGAAGTTCCTACAAATTCTTTGTTAGATGTTCGCGAAATAATTAGCTGCTGTTTGTTTTATTCTCCGGTGTCTGGCACCCTTAATTTGGTTAAACACTACAAAAAATTTGAAAACTGCTACCCAAAAAAATTGGGGGATATCGTGTATAAAAAATGCCCTGGGAATGTTTCACTAGTAAAAAAAAAAACTGGGAACGGAATACCGAAGAAATGTTTACCTCGGAATTTATTGTTAAAAAAATTCTACAATGTTAAATTTGCATTGAAAGGCAACATAGTTGGATCAGTGCCTCTTTCGGAATAAATTGGCTCAAAACTTTCAACAGGACATTATTTCGTATCTTAATAGCTTCTAGCAAAGATATCCGAACACATTGTGTAACAAAAATCTAAGTCAAGTCTATCCTTTAAAAGTTCACTTTGAAAATTCTTCATCTTGAATTTCGATATCCTTCGGCAATAACTTTCTTTTGGAATCCTTTTAGTCATCAATGTGCCTTCACATTTTGCTTATAAATTTCTAAGAAAAGACGATACCTTCCAGCTACAACGTAAGCTCTGTCTATGTTTTGATTACTTTCGCTCGTCAATGTGTCGACATTATAGTCCTTCAGCTCCAGCACCAGCATCAGCAGCCTTCTTCCTGATAAAAGAGAGATATGATGTAAGTCTCATATCTCTACCAAAAAAAAAGCAACACATACCATCATCATCTTTGAGAAAACACACATTTTTGCAGGGCGGAAAAGCGGCAAAATGACGAAAACGATGACAAGGAGATGCATAAGGAGTGGGTATTATAATGGAAAGGATATGAAAAGTGTTTGGGTATCGACTGACTGCGAGATAAACATTAAAATGCCAAAAGGGAAATGAACACACAAACAGAGAGAGAGACCATTAATACGTGATGTCGGAGCGTTATTAGAAAATCTTATATTGAGATTCACTAAATGAGACAGAAAAGGACTCTTTCGACAACCACATACATATCCCGTAAAAATGATGATCATGTTGATGGGTGTACTGTGATATCCTGTTTTTTTTGTTTGTATAAAAAAGACCCAGGAAAAACACAAAAGCAAAACAAGGAGCGACACCCAGAGCGAGAAACAGTCCGTCCTCTTTGACACACAAATCCCTTCAAACAATAAGAGGACCACAACAACAATAACAACAACCACAACAATAACAACAACAACGATAAGAAAAAAAAAAAGGATACGGAAACGTGCCGTCATGACACAAGCATCGAACTAGCCTTTAAGGATATCCTCCAAGTCCGAAATTAAATTGACCAAGAGTGCTTAAGGATATTAAGGGAATATGTTTTCATTTCAACCTCATACTCATACTATTTTCTTTAAACACATTCACTCAAGTAATAAAAGTTTTTGTTGTTGTTACTGTTGTTGTTGTTGTTGGTGTTGGTAGAATAGCAAAAAGAGTCCTTATTTCGATCCTTTTGTGGGTGTTTGTAGATGACAGTTTTCGTTTTAGATTATTTTTTTTTTTTTGTTTCTTTTATCGACAACACTCCTCATCATATATCCTTTTGCCTCAAATGTTAACATGACGAAAAGTGTTGTGTACACTTTGGCATATTGCTTAAGTGCTAATGAAGCATGAAGTATTCAAAAGGGTGTTTCTCACACTGATATACTTCTCTCTTTCATTTATTTAAAATTATAAGGACAAGCTTGAGGAGAAGAAGAGGCTTACGTGTATCGTTGTCGTGTCCTCGTCAGCAGAAAGATTTTGTCATACTCAATGAATATAAGAGGGCATCACAAGTATAAGTTTGTAATTATGTATAAGATGATGATTATGTTTGTGTTAAATTAGATGACGAACGGCATTACAGCAGCAGCATGTCACACAAGAGAGAAAACAAAAATGGGTTACAAAAGTTAAGGGCTAGTATGTGCAGACAGTAATTAGTGCGAGGGTTGCTTTGCAGTGGTTCATCATCAAAAGGATCGCAAGGATTTTGTGGTCAGATTTGTTGATTTAATATTTTTTTATTACGTTGGGGGTGTTTTTTTTTTTTTGTATTAGTATTTTAAGGGTCTAATTATTCATAACAAACAAGTCCTTTTGTCTTATGATTTTAAAGTAAATCATCATAAATATTTGGTTAAATTGGCAGTTTGTGGTATAGTTGAGGACTTTAACAAGAGCACCCATAGGGCACATTTTGTAAGGTTTTTACGAAGTATTACGTAATATAATAAACTAAAGTATATTTTGAATTACGTGTAATTATTATGTTAGTACTTAAAAACTGCCTGGAACAATGATATACTTGTACTTTAATTTTGAATAATTTGGTGATGGAATGCCTAGTTTAATATTTGCAGGTAAGTTACCTATCTACATTAAGTCTGCCATTATATTTGTAACAACACAAACTCATTTTAAGCTTTTAATAATTTAATTCGGGTCTAGTTATAGCATGGGAATCAACATTGATGTGGCGATAGGGCTTAATGTGACTACTACAACAGTAAAAAAACTTAGAATGCAATCGAAACTTGTTTCTGAGGAGTAAGAATAGCGATATTCACAATTAAGTCGTAGAAAGCTGCTGGTTCAGATGGCAGAGGTAGCAGGATATGACTTGGTCAGGAGCATAATCATTATTGAAATTTGGGTTATCAAACCGAATCAACTTGAGTTGAACCTGTCCAACGACATCTGATAAATGAACGGAAAGATAATTCTGTTCGGTTTGAGAAAAATATTGGTTTGGAATTGACTAATTTTAGAGCAAATGGGTGAAATTTGGAACGAAACATTATTTTTCTATCAAAATGCAATTTGTACCCGATTTATCAAGCTATGAACTGTTAAATTTTATTGGAGGATGGCTACGATGTCGATGGATTAAAAAACCTCAATCATATATACTGACAAACTGCTCAGTACCACAATTTTTTTCTAAGGCCCACTTTTCGAATGTGGAAATAACCCGGCTCTCTTTTAATATTCAGAGTGTCCTTGGATATTCTTTCAAATCATATCTTTTAATTCTTCTCTGGAAATGTGTTTGTGGACTTAAGTTACAAAAAATAAGTATCAAAAGCGATCATAAAACTTCAAACTCCATAATCTTCTACTTTTTCTACATTGTTAATTTTCATTTCAATTAACTTTTATGTTTTTTTGAAAAATTGATATATATATGTTTTCAAATCTAATTAGGTCTTTTCTGTGTTAAGTCAAAAATCTTTATCGCGATACTATAGCGAAATGACATAATAAACTTATGACGCCAAGACGAAGAATAATGGTGCACCCATAAAGTCGATGCAAAAAGTCCAAACTTTTTCAATTACTAATTTATGCTGTGTGATGTGTGGTGGATTGTGGGTTTTTTGACAATGAACAGTATATATGTATGAGTGAATTTGGGGGGCTGCGTTTCTAAAAAAAAGGGTTTAAATGAAGCATCTAGGAGGAGAGTAAGAGAGAAAGAGAGAGACAACATGTTAAAAGCTAGTCAAGTGAATTTAATGGAATTTCCTCTGCTTCTATGCAAAACTACATAAAACTCATTCTAGCGTATCATATCACACCCACATGTTTGGAATTGCTCAACACCCATTCCTATCCTTTAATTTTTCATAACATGACACACTCTAGTGCGAATACAAACATCACACCCTAACTTTCGGCAAAGCAAGGGGCTCACACATGTACAGCATGACTAGTTTTTTTTTTTTTATTATTTTTTTTTTGTATTTTGCTGACGCGCCCCACATGACTATACTCTTGGTTTTGCTCTTTTCTACACTTCTAACAGGGTTGCCAGAACTTTTACGCATAAAAGATATGTTTGAATTGCTGAATAAAACTGAGAAATAACATCTTATTTAGGAGAAATTGAAAAGTTACAATAAATCCATATGGCAACCCTCGCACCTGGCTGCTGCTTCTGCTGTTGACAGTGAATAACGGAATAACTGAAACGAATTATGTGTAATGCATTTTTTTCGAGAATCATCGAAGCATCCGTGTTCCAGGATTTTTCTGCTCTCTCATCCATTTCGAACTCATGCAGCACAAAAGTACGTGAAATATAGATTTTTTTTTTTTTCATTTTTACTCAACTTAATAAGAAGAATTCAAATGATGGAACCTAATATCAGTATAATATCTTATAATTAATAAATAACAAACATTTAGTTTGAAAAATACTCAAAGTTATCTGTTTAAATGTTTCATGAACTGCGTACCTACAGTAGTAAGCTTATTTGTGTTTATGAATTAAAAATATGTGTCATAACGGCCTCCAATGAATTTCTCCAAAACTTCAATTTTTTGGAAAGAAGTTTCTACTTTCTATCCATTTCAAACGAATCTCAGAAGTTATAATTGAAGAAGTTAGTTGAAATAAATAACAAAAAATAGTTTCAAATCAGTTGCAAATTAGTTACTATTCTGTTGCAAACTACATTAGGTACATGGATATTGGTTGCAAACATTTATTAAATCTATTCTCAACTTGTTTTTAATCTGGTCCAAAACAAAATTAAAATCTTTTATATCGGTATATTTACAAAGTCTGTTGGAAATTAGTTAAAAACTTTAGTTAACAATAGGTTGCAAACTAGTTTCAAATCAGTTGCAAATTAGTGTCAATAAAACAGACTTGTTGAAATGGCATTAGTGAAGGGCATCGAAGAATAATCAAATGTCTGCGGACTTGTTTTGAATCTGTTAAACACTAATTTCAAATTGGTTGTAAAACAGTTTCAAATGTGTTACAAACTATTTGCAAATCGGTTGCAAATTAGTTTCGAATCTATTGCCAAATTGTTGCATATATGGGCAAACTGAATTTAAATCTAGTCACAAAGCCCACCCAAATTATTTAACAATCGGTTACAAACTAGTTTCTAATTGGTCGCAAATAAGCATCAAAAAGATCGCGAAATAATCAGGCAGATGTGATACTGCCTCTAGCAAAAGAATAATAAATGACTTAAAGGATACAGAGGCCATTTAAAAATACACAAATACTGATTCTTTTCTGTGGTAGACTTTTTAAGAAAGGTCTTCACAAAATAATTGTTGGTCTACAGAAATCAGGAAGAAGGCTCCAGCAGACACTCTTACATGGGTGGAACGCTTTTGAAGATAAGTACCCACACGTTACATGAAACGATAGGTTGCTGGAAAGCCTTTATATAATTTGTGTCTTGAACCAAAACATATTTCAATGCATCGTGTGTGGTGCAACTACTTTCGCATTAAAAAAGCAAAGAAGTGGATCTCCCTTATGCGTGCTACAAACATCAGTATACAAACTAACTGTTACCAGCTTTGAATGTTGGTTGTTGACATTAAGACCACATTTACATGAAGGGTGATTTACATGCGATTATCTTGGTCTTATAAAGAAGGTCCCTTCCCTTTTCGATAACAATAACAACAACAAAAAAAATCGATCTAGACTTGGCTCTGTTTTAGTCTTTGACATTTTTGTATGTTTTTTTATTTTTTCAACTTCTTTGCTATCTTCGATTCGGAAGGCCATACCGTTATCATCTAAAGGACATTCTTTGAATTTTCAAAAGACAGGATTTCACTGTGGATAGCAGCAGCATCAAACTTCCATTAAAGTTTATACAGCAAAGGAAAACAAAAAGCAAAAAAAAAAAAAAAACTGACAGCAGACAGACTGTTGAAAAGAAAGAAAATCACACGTCGTCCTTCTCTAGAAATTCAACACCCTTCGTTATTTTACTTGCGATATTTTTTGCAATTGAAGGGGGTGGTGGTGTTGATAGGGATAAAGGCGGGATCGAAAAATCGAATTTGTCCCGGAATTTCTTTTTTTCTTTTTCTTTTTTTCATAGCTGCCTAGACTCGGGTAAACAGAAAAAGAAAACTTTGACACTTTCCAAAGTTATATATATTGTCTTGGCCACAATGTCGTCCTGCAATCGGTAAATATGCATGTATGTGTGCTTTTTTTCCATATGGGCACTTAAAGAAACGGTATAGTTGCGGCAGCATCGGAATAGGCAAGACGTACACAGAGCAGAGCATAGAAGAACACGGCCATTTATTTGTCCTTTTTTATGGTACTTTAACAGTTTGAACAAATAAGGCATAGGCAAGCGGAAGAAGCAACAAACATAAAAGAAAACGCTTATCAAATACATCGAAAGGGTGATATTCCAGGGCTCTTTCGTCCGCTTTGGCCAGATGTTCCCTCAATTAGGAAAAGTTTAAGGAAGAGCAATATTGTTGTCGTTTTCGTCCTTTAGTGGCGGTGATTGTGACTGAATGTGGTTTTAAGTGCTAAACAAAAGTTTTTCTTTTAAGATGTTGTTTTGTTTTTTTTTTTTATTTTTATCGTCAAGTGGCTTCTCGATTTATTAGAAAAAAAAATCTGATGAATCGTATCTGTTTTTTTTTTTTCTTTTTTCTAACTCTAACTACCCAAGGAGGGTTAAGAAATTTAATGGAGATGTAAATACAAATAGGGGTGACTACCTATGATGAGCTCACTGATGAAACCAAAAAATAAAGTTGGGGTTGGAAGTTAAGTAAAAACAAATATATGTGTTTTCAATTTGAGTTACGTCAGGAAAGCTATTAAATTAGCATTTTGTTTATTTGATGAAAGAAGAAACTAATTACTTAGCAGATACCTACATCATTCCTGTCTATTTTTTGTGTATGTTAGAATTCAATTAAAAGACAACAAATAAGAAATTTACCTCATAGTCTAGTGATAACTTAGACCTTGAATCAGATCCTCAGTTTTTGACAATTAAGACCCCAAAATACCCTCACCTACTTGTATTCTAAAATAAATACAGCGCCTTTTCGAAGTTATTAGATTTCCAAAAGAAGATTCCACACTTTTAAAAGTACAGCTATGCTTTTTTTACAAATTTTTTTTGGGCAGAAATTCTAACACATCCTGATGTACACTATTTTTTTACAATGGCCAGCTTCCAAAGCCCAATAAACCCTGAATAGATTAAGGGTGATCATATTTTTCATTGATATTTTGCAAGATTTTTAAATTTATTTCGGAAGATATTTGAAAGATGTTGGCAACCTTTTTCAAACTCGTTCGCTACCGATTTGAAAATAATTTGTAACCCCTTTTTAAATATGTTTCAACAGATTTGGAAAAAAGTCTCAACAGATTTGGAACTATTTAGAAAAAAAATCAAATCTAGTTTGCAACATATTTAAAACAAATTGGCAATAGATTCGAAACTTCTTTGCAACCAATTTGCAAATAGTTTTCACCAAATTTTTAACAAATTTACAGAAGATTTAAATTGGAACTTTTGAATTAGATTTCAGTCTAGATGACTAAATATTTAAAATGAGTTAGTAATTGGTTCGAAACTTGTTTGCAAACCGGTTTGCAAAATATATTTTTTTTAACAGATTTGAGACTATTTATCAACCGATTTGAAAAAATAATGTGTAACAGATTTGAAGCAAGTTCGATTTGAAACTAATTTGCAACTGATTTTTTACTATTTTCCAACAGATTTGGAACAATATGTCAAAAGATAGTTTGCAAAATATTTGAAAATACTTAACAATTAATATGAAACTTATTTCAAACCGATTTGAGACTAGTATGCAATCGATTTTTAATCAATTTGCATAAGATTTGGAACTAAGTAGATTTCGACAGCTTTGAAAATATCTTGCAACAAATTTAAAACGAATGAAAGAAAGATATTTAAAAATGAGTTTTGTCATTGAATGACAATTAATCTAACCCAAATTTTAGATAAATACATACTGACTCTCTATTCAGTTACGAAGAGAGGCAATAATGACAAGCCACCAAAATGGTAAAACTGATCCAAATTTCAAAAACAAAAGATCTAAAAGGTCATTTTGTTAGGTATTTCTGACTCATTTGGCCATAAATAGTTTTGTGTTGGTTTGGGTAATAAAAGGAAACCAAAAAATTAATTAATTAATTATCAAAAAACATGGCTTTCTAATGGATTATCATAAATTTTTTGTATCATTTGAAATGTTGATAATAAACGAAAAAAGTCTATATTTGCAGTTTTTTACAATTTTCGGATATGTTTGTACCACAACTTATCCAAAGACACTTTAGACTAATTTTCTTCGCTTTTGCTCAACTAAAGGCAAACTCTCAAGTTGAAAAACTGGAGAGTTGACCTTAACTCGAAAGTTAAAACTCAAGTTAATTTTTTTTTCATTCATTTGTTTCTTTAAAATATAAAGTTAGTCAACTTCCAGTTTGAAAAATATCCCTGGGATATTTATGACGCAAAGGATACAAAATATAAGCTTTATAAATAAAAATTGAATTTTGTCTGTCTTTCAAATCGAATCTTGTGTAGTTTTGTTTTCTTTTTTGTTTGTGTTGTGAATTGAAATTGTGTTAGGTCGTGTGAAAAAAAATACTTTTTCGCAAAATAGCGTGAATGTTGAAAGAGACCAACGTTAAAAGGCAGAGATGAATCGTTTTCCGTCAGTTGTTGAATTACTGCGAGCAAAAAAACAAACTCAAATTTGAAATGAAGTCCTAAGACCCCACTTGGCCAGTTTTTATAAGGAAATACAGTTGAAAGAACGGTAGCAACAACAGCAGTCCGAAATGAATATTTTTATGTAATATTTGTGTGTATTCATAAACTTCTGTATAAAACATGAATCACTAATTTTTTTATCTTCACTCTTCTTCGATCCTAATTGATGAACTGGTTCCTGATCGATATATTATCTATTAAAGCCGAAATTTTCCCAAAATTAATTCTTCGGACCCGAAACCGAGAATGATTTATAACAGATGATACAACAAAATGTAGGTATTACAAATTTAAATTTGACAGAAAACTCTCAATTTGGCTCTCTTAACTTCTAAAATGTTGATAAGTTGAGTTTGATCAACTCGAGAGTTGAGAATCTAAAGTAGAAACTATCGATTTTCAAAATAATGGAGGTATCTACAAACTCTCAAAAGTTTTGGTTAAAAATCAATATTTAACAACATTTTATTGCAAAAAAACATCTTGCAACGGTACGGAAAGGTTTGGAATTTTTCGAAGTCATTTTTTTATTAATATGTTGTTAATATAACTACTTTTTTTTAGAAAACATGATGTTTTGCCTCTCAAAAATGAGGAAAAAAAAACAGAATTTTTAAAATTCTTAAGGTAATAACTTCACCACCCAGAGAATAACAACGTAAAATCAAAGAAAACCACTTTAATTTTACTATTTTTTGGAATGATTTAGCTTCGAAGAAGACAATTTTAAAATTAAAGCCAAACGAAGAAAATTAAAAATGTATTCCTAAAAAATAAATTAATTTGAATCAAACTCAATCATTTTTAAAAGAATTAAAAAAAAAAAATAGGAAACCAAACTTGATTGCAATCAGCGATATTTGAGTTACCAATCGTAAGTTATTTTTACCCAACCCACACATTTTATACATTGATGAGAAGGTCTGAATCTCGCCATTACAAAATCGTTTGAAAACTGATATCTAGAATTGCATTTTTTCTTTGTCGTCTGCCAATTGGATTGCATTTTGACTAGCGCCTAAAAGTATGCTATTGTTATTCGTCTCTTTTATGTTTTTCTCCATAACAGATTTGTTGTTCCATTTAGCATGGCGGGATATATTTTTTGAAAGAATTTTGACGCTGACCCGAAATAAGTTAATTATAAATTTCGTATGCTTCTACACTAGTTGCAGTTAATTGATAAAATATCGTTTAATAATAAAAGTTTACCTTATTTTAACGTTCTATAGCTTAAGTTTTTTGCACTCACCTGAAAAGAAAAAAGATATCGATTAGAACTGCATTGCAACCAAAATATATATAAATAGCATTGTATTAAAACATATGCAGTTTAAATTATATTGAGTTGTAAACTATAATAATAAATTTTTTCTTGTCCGATTTTTTATAATTTTTTTAGTGAAATATAAAGCAAAAATCAAACTTAAAGTTATTCCTTGATTATGTGCCTGTCAGTTTTTTAATTTTAAGATCTCGTTGAACGCAGAATTAAATAGATTTTCAAATTTACATACAAAATTAATGCTGTTAAACAAGTTGTAGGACAAATTTTTAGTTAAAGTTTAAAAATTTAATTCAAATTTTTGCAAAATCTTACAATAGATTTTTACATCAAAATCTACCCCTAAAATATTTCGGTTCAAAGTAAGAAGATCTTTGAGTTGGAGAATAAATTTTACAGGTTTTTAGCATACCTACGAAAAAAAACAATATTGAAAAGTCACCCAAGCCCGGAATATGGCGGGTTCTTACATTCCTTACTGCTTTCAGAGTTTTTTCCTAAAATAGAGATCGAAAATGAATTTCTACCAAAGATCATGAAATTAAAAGGAAGCCCTTTGTCTTCCATATGCACCGCAAACTATTGCCATGTGTGAACCTAATATTCTTGAACAATTCGTTTAAATGATTAAATGAAATTATTTATCTCAACTCAAAAAATCATCACTAGGCCCCACTTGACCAGACCATATCCATGTTTATTAGGCCAAAACTTGATAAAAGTAGATAATTTGCAAAATTCACTCCAAAAAGGTAAACAAAATAAATTCAATTACGAGTTGAACTACCAATTTAGTTAGTTGGAACTTATAGTGTAAGAGAGAGGGAGAAAGCTTTTATATGAATTTGTATAGTTTCCTCTCCTCTATACCAACTATATTTAAACCCATTAGATACTTCTGTTTCATTATGCAAAATACCACACTACATATCCTTGTTCCTGGGGTTTTATACTTCTTCACCATCACCTTCTGAGTATATATAAGTTTGATTTAGTATACTCTCATGGCAAAATGTGTAATCGCTTGGAATGCAAAATTTGGTCCTTCTAGTCGTGTTGTTCTCGTTTAAGACTTTCGTTCATCGTCCGTATATAGTGTCGTCCTTTAACTTCCTTCTGGTAAACGATAAAGGACGATAGATTCGCTTTCAAGTATACCAACATACCAAATAACCCTTAATCCAAAAAGAAACAAAACACACACACATGGAAAACATATCAGCTGCAAAAGATGCTAGGCTATGTTCACATATCCGAGTATAAGAGCAATTAATAATTATTCGGAATTGTGCAAATTTTAAGGTTCATATGAGTATCAGATGCTTAACAAAATTAAATTGTACACTTTCTCATATAGTCTCCTCTTGTTGGGTTATGCACTGAAATTATATTTTTGGAATCGCTAGAAGGCACAAGAGTTATTAGAGATTTGGTTTTGTTTGTGTTTTTGTGTCTTGTGTGTAGGTGTAACTGTAAGGTTTTCTAAAAATTACAAATAATGGTTGCAGGGGCACAGATATTCGTTGTAGTAGGAATTATTTTCGAAATGAAATTTATTTGCAAAAGGTTGCACTAAATTTTATTAAAAATTAAATTCAGTATCTAATCATTGAGGTCAATAGATGAAATATAATTTAGGTATTGAGAATAGTTTAGATAACTAATCAACGAAATAGCTTTTAAAGGCAAAATTCATTGGCAAGTTTCGGTTTACCTTAATTTCAAAAAAACTTAAAATACTTAGAATTTGATCTTCAAAAGCATTTGGAATTAAGTTTTGTTGTTTATTAAATATTTAAAATATACTATGCCAACAAATTTCCAGGTCTAATTAAAGAAAACAACAACTGCTAAAAATAGGGGTCTATTTATACCCGTTCAAATGGGAGGGGAAATTTTCTCAAAAGTAGGCTTTAAACTGAAAAATAAGGCCATTGATTTTTTTTGTTTAAATTATATTTTATAACGTAAAATTTTGAAAAAAAATCAGTCAATAATTTTGATTTAATTTTATTTTTGTATAATTTTTTTCGTTTGAGATAATTCCCCCTCCCATCTGACCGGGTGAAAATAGACCCACCAGCAAATTAGGGAAAAGGGGGTGGGTGAGCGAAAAAGTGGTGTGTGTGTCAAAAATCGTTGTTTTTTACGATTTCTATAAAAATTAGACATCCTATCGAAAAAAGTTCAATGCAAGAGTTTTAAGGGGTAAAATAGTTACAGCCATATTATTGAATATTGTTTTTGGGTTTTCGAATTTTGAACTTCCAAAAACACTGTTTTTGTGATGTTTTAAAAACAAGTTTTTTGTAATGTTTTTTTAGGCCCAAATAATTTAGGAAAAAAATCAGACTAAATGTATAGCGCATCGAAAATTTTGACACATATATGACCTTTTTTCTCAAAATGAAATCTCACAAAGCAATGTTTTTGGAAAGTTAAAAATTCGATATTTCAAAAACTTTGCATGATAGAACATTCTGATTTGAGATTCGAATTCAGAGAATCAATATGTTTTACAAAGATTTAATTTAATATCTATGACCACTCCTCGCTGGCTGATATTACTGTCATTTATGGTAAAATTGATCTTAAAAATGCGTTTTTTTGTTATTTTGACAGGGTTTTTTGATGAAAAAAGTAAAAGACATAAATATGTACGGTATAATCAAGTTTCATCAAAATCTAAAAAAGACAAAATAAAAAAAATTGTTTTTGGTATTTTTCACAATATTTTTGAGATAATAAGTAAAGTAAAATAATTAGCTAAAGTTGTTGATCATTTTACCACCTACGACTCTTGTATTCATATTTTTCGATAGGTCTGCTTTTTATAGAAATCGAAAAGAAAAACACGATTTTTGACACCCACCCCACATTTTCGCCCACTCACCTCCTTTCCCAATTTATGTTTTACCTTTGATATACCATTTATCCAAAAATATTCCCACCACCCTTGTCCTGCTAACAATTTTTTCAGCATTTGCATTCTTAAAAACTGGATTGGCACTGGTCTATAATGGAATAATCCACTTTAAACAATTTCCGCAAAATGGATATTCTATTGAAGCAAAATTTCAGATCCTCTAGTAAAAGATCCGACCAAACATCGTAGTTCCTCATCGATTTCTACGCTGAAATTTTTACAAAAACATTGACAAAATGAGCCAAAACTTGGTAGGGCCTGGTAAATCACTTCCGATACTGCCAAATCGGACCTTGTAAATCACTGCTAAGAATCGTAAATCGCAGCTGACACTCGTAAATAGTAGGCCGATCTGGTAAATCACAGACAAAATTAGTTAGTCGCAGCCGAAACTGGTAAATTGCATCCGAAATCGGTAAATCGTAGCCCAAACTGGTAAATCGCAGCCCAAATTGGTAAATCGCAGTACAAACTGGTAAATCGCTGCAGAAACTGATTACATCCTAAATTGGTAAAACGCAGCTTAAACTAGAAAATCACAGCTTTGACTGTTAAGTCGCAGTCGAAACTAGTAAATCGTAGACCACCCTGGTAAATTGCACCCGAAATTGGTAAATCGCAGCTGAAACTATTAAATCGCAGCTTTGACTGGTAAATTGCAGCCGAGACTAGTAAATCGTAGGCGGACCTGGTAAATCGCAGCCGAAATCGGTAAATCACAGCTCAAACTGGTAAATCGCAGCCAAAACTGGTAAATTTCACCCGAAATTGGCAAATCGCAGCTTAAACTAGTAAATCGCAGCTTTGACTGGTTAATAGCAGTAAAAACTAGTAAATCGCAGGCAGAACTAAAAAATCACAATTTCAACAGCTAAAACCAGCCGAAAATGGTGAAATGCAGGCAAGCCTGGAAATCCTAGTCGAAGCTGGTAAATCACAGCTTAAGTGATTTAGTAATTTTCCAAAAAAGTCGACAAATTTTTTTTAACTTTAACGGGGAATTCCTTGATGAGAGTTGATCCGATTAGCACAAAAAATATATTGTTAGAAAGCGAAAAATAGTACCAATATGAATGCATTGCAAATGATCTTAAGAAATTCTATATAAACTAGTGTTAGTTAAGAAACATCGAGGGACGTGATTGTTTAAAGTTGTAATTAGTCTCAAAACTTAAGAGTACAAACACTATTACAACAGAAAATTGTAAGCTAGAGGAAGCTTAACCAAGTTATTACACAGTCATCTAGATTAGAAAATACTGTTCATAATAATTATTGTAGATCTATTTTATCGGTATCGGTGGAACAATGGTTCATTTTGAAAAGTGAAAATGTACTTTACTCTCCTTCTATCATGTAATCTTACATTCAGCAATTCATGCAACAATTTCTTGACTGAAAATTTTCAATTCTTGATTAAATCCAAACCAAACAAAGAAATTTTTTTGTTTATAAGAAAAAAAAATAATAAACGAATGCAATGTCATTTTAGAATTCTTGTTTGTTTTTTTTTTTCTTTCTCCTTCTCCAAACAAAATTGTCAACATAGTTGAATGTTTTTTTTTTTGCTGCCACAGGGCCTTTAATCAAATCTTTCAACTGCTATGATGAAGAAAATAAAAAAAAAATGAAAAAAAAAGTTACACTCAACACAATGCACGTCATTTCTAGAAGAGGCCACTTGAAAATTACATATTCATTCAGCTTGCTTGAGAGAGTACATATCATTGGAATTACGCCAAAATAATAATAATAAAAAAAAAACAAAAATGTTCAACTGCATATATAAGCTTTGAAGTAAAAATTGCCCCAAAGCCGCCCCATAGTAAGAGCTCATGACACTGACACAATCATGTTACTGTGATTGATATCGTTGATACTTTTTTTGACACATTGCATTGCGCATTCAAAAAAGTAATAATAATGAAGGCGAACAGATTCGTAGCCAGTGTTGCCAATTAAAATTTTGAACAACATTTGAAAAAAAATTAAAGCTAAAATAAGCCATCACTAATAAACTCAGTACTTTTATTTATATGCCAGATTTATCTCAGGGATAACTTAACTGAAGGTTAAATCTATTTGGATATTCTTTCGGCACTCCTCATCTGTCAGAAATATTTGTTAAGTGGATCCAGAAATAGCTCACAGTATTGTTGACTTGACTCGGAGCTTACTCGGAATGTAAATTAAATAAATACCATGTTTTAGATGTGACCCCTGGATTGATCAAGAGAAAAGGTACATACCCTTGTTTATAAGAACCAATTCAAGCCGAACCTTCTCTGCCGAAATAATGATAGAACTTAACATAATTTGATCAGCTAGTCAAGAAATACTACCCCAGCAAATTTCAGCTACAAAGCATAAGTATTTTATGAGATACATGGCTTGAAAAAAAATGGCAAAAACCGTAATTGACTCACTCATTGACTCATGGTAGAAATATCCACATTTTGGAGAACTTCTTGTAGATGCATTTTGCGGTGCGTACATATATTAAGCCCAAACCCGAAAACAGCAATCGCCCAAAACAAAAACGATCAAACCGCGAAATAGGATTTTACAAACGACCAAACCCTGAAAATTTTGAGTTCGTCTGTTTGCTGAAACAAAAATAACACTTTATTTGTGGGGTATTTCATGGGTTCTCAGGAATTTAGCCCTTGAGTTCTCTTGAGTCCCTAGTCACGCTTACACAACTGCATTATTTCGCTTAGGGAATCTAAAGTCATCATCAGGCAATTGCCTAGGTTGTCAGTTTTCTTGAAGAAACAGTACCGTAGTTAGGGATCAGTCTGAGTCACGCAAATTCATTGTCCCACTTAGGGTACACATGTAAGGTCACCTGGGTGCATTTTTTTAAGTTTTTTCTGCACAAACAGTTCTGTTAGTGGATCACTTTGAAGATTTTTAACTGGTTTTTTGGGATGGTCAATATGGCTCACACAACTTCGTTGCTCCACTAAGCTTGCTGTAGAAAGAAGTGAAGATTTCAGAATGAATTAGAATGAAACAGGAAATATATTCAACCCTTTTTGGAGTGGAATACAAATGTGACCCCTGTATGCAATGACCCATTTTGACTTTTTAGGGTTGAACGTAGGTCAACTATTTTGGCAAATCTGCGTATTTTAACAATATTTCGTGAGAATATTATTATGGGCAGCGGCATTGCACTCTTCTTAATGATTGCTTCTTGATCCTTTAATTTTTCTGCTAGGACATCAGTTTT
This sequence comes from Meliscaeva auricollis, assembly GCA_948107695.1. Lineage (NCBI taxonomy): Eukaryota > Metazoa > Arthropoda > Insecta > Diptera > Syrphidae > Meliscaeva > Meliscaeva auricollis. The sequence continues at coordinate 43,563,662 of OX403616.1, forward strand.
CTTTATCTTTCATTCCATTTCAGAATTGTCCCATTCGTCCTCTATCAAACAAATCATTGATCTTTCGCGTCCCCCGGGTCTTTCTTTAGCTGACTGCATACTGCATACTGTTTATTTTTGTTGGTTATTCATCCAGGGGAGTTGGTTCTTTTGCTCGATCGGTTATTGACTTTTCTTTAACTTTTTTGTTTTCATCAATTAGTTAGTGGTTGTTAATGAATTTACTGTCGAAAAAAGTTTTTCCAAATTTGTCTTCTACCCATTTCAAATTTTCTGTGTTAAAGTGAATGTGAACTATAAGAAGCGAAGTGTAAAATTGATTTCTTTTGTTGAAATTCGTGCGTATTTTTTGATACATTTGATACATAACATTCAATAAACATCTCTACTTTTTGGATTTTAAAATGATCGATGTAAAAAATGCACTTATGGCAGTGCCGCTGGCGGCCAAGCCAAGCTAGAATGTTGGAAATAGCATTTAGTTTGTTTATGCTCTTTGGTTTACCTACTTCCCACAGTGATATTGTATATCCTGGTGGACATCAGAAAATAGATAGATCCAATGGATAAATATAGGTCATTCATCAGTCATCAGTACCCATTAAACATTCCAGCTAAAACCTCATTTGTATGATCTATACACGTTTGTTTGTCAAAATGTGTCAGTCAAACTTTATAATATGTATTTCGAGTTATCTTATCTCACACCAGGCTCATCCAGTCACAATCGTCAGTTGTTCTCGACCGATATGCCCTCCCCCCTCCTTCCCTTACCCCTTTTTGTCACTTAGCTGGAGAATGCATTTGGAATAATAAACTACTCAGCAGCCCAGAGGCGACTATACGAAATTACGTTTTCGATCGTCTGTCCGTCCTTCGAGGATGCTTAGGCGAGGCCCAATTGTATGCATAGTTTGATGCTCGACCGAGTGGCATTGTGACGTTTAGTCGTTTTTCTTCGTTCGTTCGTTCGTCTGTCCGTCAGTTGTAGTAAATCCATTCAAAAAATGCAACTAAGTTCGGTAACCATCGCCATCGCCATCGTCGTCGTTGTCGTTGTCGTTGGCCGTACGCAATTGAGTGCGCGCTGGAAAACACTCTTAGGCACTCCCCGTTTATTTCGAACTGTCAACGTTGTAGAGAGGCAAGTTGTTAGTGTCCGTGGAACGTGAATGAAGTTCTTAATTACACGTCATTGTTCCAATTTGTTTCAATTTGAATTTGTTTTTTTTTTCGTATTTTTTTTTCTATGTTTTCAAGTTTCTTTGGGGGACGAACGATGTTGATGGTGAGTAGTGCATTATGTAGGTACGCATTTTTTTTTCTCATTTTTTTTGTCATTAATTGAATGGAAACATGGTGTGCGGAGGGGAGAGAGAAAGAAAGAGAGAGAATAGCTTATAAAACTAAGCCGGAAGCCCGGATGTCTGCCAAGTAGGCGAAGAGGAAGAAATTTTGTGCCTGAACATATAAATTGAGAATAAAATAATATTTATTTTTTTCAATTGGAAGACTGCGGGGTGATTTATTATTAATATTTCTTTCCTTTAATAAACGGAAGTATTATTGGACATTGGTGGGAAAATTTAATAATGAATATAGTATAGGTACCCGTATTGTAGGTAATTCCGAAGTGAAGTTGATTTGCAAGTTGATAATGGTTTTTGAATTGAACCAATGAAATTACAAAAATGTATATTTGTTGACGAAGTCGACAGAAAAAAAAATTGACATTCAAATTTTAAAGGCTAAATGAAGACGTTGAAAGTCAAATTGATTAAAAAACTATTTTTTCGAAGTTTTCCAGTCCCACAAAGATTAGTGGCGCAATTCATTAGTCGTTCTCAAGTCGAGAATTTCTTCAACTGCCGTAAATTAAAGCATTTGCTAAAGGAAAGTCCGTATTCAAAGACAAAATGGAGGCTACTGTAGTAAACACTCACAACCCTCGATTGTGAATAGCTCAAGTGGCCAAAAGTCTCACGAGAAAAATCTTGACTTGAGCAACGATTATTAATTTCGTCCTTAAGCATAGGTCACACCTAGCTGGTTTTCTGCACAGAATTGAGGATACAACTGTTGCACTGATCTGCATAGAAAATCAGCTTCATACGCAACTATACTTTTCGAAAGAATTTTGGCCAGCTGAACCCGAATCGGAAGTCAAAACTACCTTAGCGCGCCACGTTTTTCAGGTATTCTAATATGTTTTTGTTACATTTAACGTCGAATTTCTTTCCTGGTAAATACAAAACTATTAGTGGGATGTGAATAAAGTCCATTTCATCTGTCTAAGACATTTTAAATAATTTACAAATTCGCTTTCGGCGCAAAGATATTGAAAAGTAAAATTTATGATTTTTGTAGAAAAATTTAACATGATAAACTTTATTGCTGGCACCCAGCTATAAGTGTGACCCGTGCTAAAGAAGCTCAGTAATTTATTAGGCGCTGAAATGCGCTTATTGGATGTAAACCTGTTCAACTATCGAAGGTGATGTGAAGGATGAAACAATATTTCGTTTACTGCCGACAAAGCTGTTTGATTTCCTGTGAAACTCGTTGAAGCCAGTGAAAGTATAATTGTTAGTGAAGACAGTTTATTGTCGAAGAAAGCTCTTAATCCTGGGGTGAAAGCGAAATTTTGATTGATTGCCGGTGAAAACCGTTGATTGCCAGCGAAACTTGTTTGATTGCCAGTGAAAACCGTAGATTGCCGGTGAGTTGGTGGTGCAAGCCGTTGAAAACCGGTAGCCGTTGATGCCAGCAAGAGCTGTTAATACCAGCTAAAACTGCTGATGGAAATCGTTGATGTCGGCCGAAAGCCAGTGATCGCAGCTAAAGTTGTTTGATTACTGCTGAACACCGTTGATTACTTATCAAAATGATTGCCGATGTGAATTGCTGACTGCTAGCGAAAGCTGTTTGATTGGCGTTGAAAACCGTTGATTTTCGAAGCCGATAATGTCTGCGAAAGCTGTTGGATTGACGTTGAAAACCGTTAATTGCCGGGAAGAGACGTTGATGTCAGCGAAAAGTATTGATTTTAAACCGCTGATTGCCACCGAATGTTATTTGATTGCCAGTAAAAAACGTTGATTGTTGGCAGTAGCCGTTGATGAAAGCGAAAACTGTTGGTTGCCGACGAAAACCCTTGATTGCCGGGAAAAGCAGTTGATGCCAGCAACGACAACAGTTTCGACCAACAAACTTTTTGGGGGGGTAGTTCTAATTAAATATTCGTACTTATACCTTCTTGGTAAGAAAAACGTCAAATTTGCAAGTTTCTCTTTATCCTTACTCAACAGAAAATCATGACAACTTAAATAAATACACAAATCCTAGCCACACCATAAACCAACTCCAAGGTCAAAGATCTGATATTGTTGACAGTCTTTAATGGAAGACACTTCCATTAATACCCATTGTGTCCATCTTAGCTTAGCTTAACGGTTTCTTTAATCCCACACGAAAAGATTAATTTTCAAATTCAATATCATCTCTAAAAACAAAGCATACATGATTAAGTAAGGAGGTATAGGTATTGGGAATAATGGTGTCTGGACATCCTTTGATCTACTAATTACTTCTCATCTAAAGAATCCTTTTTCTCCACTTAAGCTGTGCTTCAGTTTGTATATTTTTTTTTTTTTTTTGTATTTCTTTGTTATGTATACCACTCCATCTTCATTCATCTTGTTTATTTTTGTTTTGTTATTTTTGTGAACATTCTTGGTCCAAAGGATGTATAAATAAATGAAAGGAACTTCTCGTGCCTTGTCCATCAAAGTGCTTTCTGTGCAACTTTTTTGGGGAGCAAATAATTTATTCCAATCCCCTGAAAGTGGTTCTACATCAGATAGAGGAGAGACGAGTGTGAGAGAAATTAGACGATGATAAAAGTAATAATACCTTCCCCCTCCCCCATCCCCATTCCAAAAGTTCTAATATAAAAGTGAAAATAAAGAAAAATTAAATATACGCGCCCATTCGTCCATGGTGGCCGGCCTTTCATCGCATCGTTGGTAATCCGCACTCCGCACGTCTATCTTATCCGTCAATTCCTTTTGGGAGTAATTACTCCTTGAACTTTGTTCACAAACTAATACGTCATTCTCTTATACAGAGGGCAAATATTTTATACTTTTTTTTTTTTGCTGATGGTGCTGCTGCTGCTGTTGATGGTGTTGAAACTGACGGTTACCTCACCCAAATTAGCGCGTTTCGAGCGTTTAATTCATTAATTAATTAAACTAATGAGAAATTGTGTTGAACGCGTAGTCTCTATTAGTTGCCTTTATCTGACAAGTGACTTGTTGTTGTTGTTATTATTGCTGTTGTTTGTGTACTTCATTGAACTTTTGGCAACTAAACGAGCCAAACAAATGTACATTATTTGCAACAATAGAAGAAAACGGCCGGCAGCGGCGGCGATGACAAATGACATTCGCAAATGACTTGCTTTACATTGTTAGGGCAAGTTATGGGTTTCAAAAAAAAAAAATAATTTAAATGTAAATTAAGATCAGACTCTATACAATGACCAAAGAAAACAAATTACAATTATCAATATATTGTCCTCACCAACTTAAATTTATCGTTTTCTTGTCAAGAATCATTTAAAAGAACGCACCCAAAATGCTCGACAAATATGTCAAATAGTTTTGTTGTGGCAGCCCTATACGAAAGTTTTTGTAAAAATGGAAAAAGTAAACTTCAAGTGCTCATGGGGACTCTCCACCATTATTGATTAAAGCAACCACTACTGCCTTACTCAATTTTGGTGGGATCGTTCGACTGCAAATGACGCCAAATTTTTCGTACCGTAATTCAGGTCGCAACAATAGAAATGATCGGCAAAATCTATGGTTTAATAGTGAACGACCGGCAATCTAGTTTTCAAAGGGCGCAAAAGTTGATAAAATCATTAGTACGATAAAGGGCAAAAGTACGATAAAGGGCAAAAGTTGAGAAAATTATTAGTACGATAAGAGCGGTGGGAAAATTTAGGATAAATGGAACATGAAAGATGAAAAACAAATTGCCCACCAACACATTCTGGGAAAGGGGGTGGTATCTTAAAAACTTTGCATGGTGAGGCAATTCTGATCAGCGTTTCCCCTTTTCGAAAAAATTTCCCAAGTAGATTTACAAAAAAATGCAGTATAATAAAAATGTAATAAAATGTATTATTCATATATCAATTTTTAATTTTGTATTCACTTGTAAAAATAATCAATAAGTCCCACCCCCAGGGTCACTGAATCTGATGGCTCTCCCGATAGTCTTTTTTGACATCCATAGTTCAATCCTTTACATAGAAAAACATATTCTAAAGCATTTGCATTAAATTTATTTCTGAGATTTTTCTTCACCAAACTTACTGTTGATAATCTAATGTGGCAGAGAAAACAAAGTTAACATTTTGATCAAAAAACTGAAGGTGCAGTAGATTTTTTCTAAAGTCAGTAGATTTATTTTGGGAAGAAATGCAGTAGATCTACTGAAATTGCATCAAACTTTGACATCGATTTTAACCGTATAGGTACTTGAACTAGAAAAAAAAGTCGAAGTTCTGGTCCAAATTCTGTTATGTAGTTGGAAAATTGTGAAAAAAATGCAAAAATTACAAATAATTTTACATATGTATACCTCATAATTGCCATGTTAAATGACATGGGAATAAATAACACACTGTTATCTTCTTCTTAATGACAGATTAATAGAAATTAACAAGTTATTATCCCACCAACCTACGTAAAAACACGTAAATCCAGATTCTGGGACTACTCTGGCAAAAATAACAAAGAAGTAATGCCGTTTACAGAACGTACTAGATCCCTAGAAAAGGATATTTATTGTTTTTTGGTCACACGGTGTAACTTTTTGAGAATTAGCCCTGATTTTTCAACGTCCCTTACTGACACTTTGACGCAGAATCAGTAATTGTAGTTAATTAAATTGTATTTTTTTGCTCAAACTTAAAATTTGTAGCTCGCATGGTTTTTGAGTTATTGAATTTTCCGATAAAATAAGTCTGAATTTAGCGGACAAAATCTTAAATAAAATTAAGAAAAAATAATTGTGCCATCAAAATTTGTAGCTTTTTAAATGCTTTTTTTAAGTAGCATAAAATTAGTTTTTGCAACGGCCAAAATTTTCAAAAAAGTTCAAAGTTTTTCAAAAAAAATTGTTGCACAAAAAATAATATTGTAGCTCCCATGGGTCTTTTGCTATTCCAATTTTCAATTGCAATTTTAAATAACTAAAACACTTTTGTGGATACAAAAACAAAGTTTTTAAGCTACTTAAAAGCATTTAAAAAGCTACAAATTTGGATGCCAATCAACCTTTTTTGTTTTTAATTATATTTAAATTTTTAATTATATTTAAAATATTGTCTGCTAACTTCAGACTTATTTTAGCGAAAAATTCAATAACTCAAAAACCATGAGAGCAACAAATTTTGTGTTTGCGCAAGAACTTAGCATTTAATTGGCTACATTTTCTGAAATTAAATTTTTTGATTCCGCCACAAAGTGTCCGCCAAAGTAAGGGATGTGATTTTTCAACTATGCAATAGCAAAGAAGCGAATCGTTCAAATTAATTTAGTATTATCCAACAAAAAATCTTAAAATATCCTTAAGGGTAATATATTACGACCCAGTCGAACACTTTACAGCAATTTTCATCTCCTTTTATCACAAAAACAAACATAAACAAAAAAAAAATATGAAAAGAATAAAAGTTTTTTTTTGGCACACAATATCGTTTTGTTCTCTCTCTCTGTTCAAGCACTGATGACACATGAAGCATAAAATTAATATATTCTCCGGGACTAGCAATTGCTCATTCGACAAAAAGTCAGGCGACGGCACAAGCACACGGTGATTAGGGACCAGGATCGGCCGACTGCTCTAACAACTCGGCTGTGACATTTAGCATAGCACAACATCATCACAGGGCGAAACCGACCGTGTATAAAAACCGTCTTTCTTTAATAAGGCTAAGTGGTTTTACACCTCTTGACTTACCCCCCACCCGAGTAATTTGTATCCCCCAAAGAATGCATGGTGCATTACAATTGAAAATATAGCGGTATTGTCATCATCTAAAATAAAAGAGAACAAGAGAGAACCATATACTCTGCATAATACCTCTTGTTAAATACCAAGCCCAAAAGATGACATTTGTTTTGAGAACTCTCAGGAGAAGGGCACAACCGAGCACAGACAATTTATATTGAAATTAATTGAAATGATTAAAATTGGCAACGACGACGACGAAAAAAAGGACCATATCGAATTTAATGTTTTTTTTTTTTTCTAAGGTTTTTGTACGAGATATGAAATGTCATTTATCTACTACCTGTGGGACTACCCTTCCTAAACTCTTGTCTTGCCTTGAATAAGTTTGAATTCCGGGTGTAGAATTGTGTGGAAATCGTTTGTGTCAACGCGAGTCCTTTTTGTCCACACATCAACAAGATATATGACTTTTCCAGATTAAGGGCGGAAAAGTTTGTGCTTTTTGTTTTGTGTTTTGTATGGAAAGGACACAGACATGCTATTATAGCACACACACAGAAACTAAAATGTCAAAAGAGTAGGAGTTTAATGATAGTTGTTTTTATTTTTGTAGTTAAATGACTTAAACTTTGTTCAAGTGGATAACGTGGCAATTCGTGACAATTTGTTAGCGATTAGCTATTCAGTGTTTTATACAATAAAACGTTAAATTACATTAAATAGATTGTTGAAGTACAAGTCAACGAGGCTTAACTCGTGGAGAACTGGAGACTAATGGCATACACTCTACAGAAATCAATAGTTTTTTGGAGTGCTGCGTTAGAATTTGGAAATGAGCATTGTTTCTTAATGGCACGTTTCTTAGATATTGCAATATTAAAATGACCAACAACAGTTTTTGAGATTCAGATTCGAATTCAGAACATCCAAAAACTTCGGAATTGCAAAATGCAGCAATCCAAGAAATTCTTCGAACAATCGAAACAGAACAAAACGTCTTGAGATTTACACAACAGGGCAATTTGAGAAGCCTTGGGCTCTATCGCCATCCAATGTTTCCACTTCTATCAATCTGCTCGAGAATAGTTAATTCGACGTGGGTAACAGTTTACTAAAGGGCAGAACGTATAGCGGAAACCCTAAAGGGTCGTAAATCAGATTTTACTCAAAAACAATCTAAGCGGTATCAAACAAACTCGTGATATCATTCGAATTTGTTCCAAATCTGTGCGAACTCATGCGAATAGCCTTCGACAAGCTAAGCAAGTAAGCCAGTAGTTGAGGATTGAGTGACAATCCGCTCAAGTCTGAATTAGTTATGTTAACGAGTAGAAGAAAAACCTAAAGTATGTATAACTTCACAAAGAAAATTCGCAAAAAGAATATTTTAGAAAAAGGACAAGAAAGCTCCAAAAGCTTTCTACACTTTTAGTAGAAAGTTTGATAAGAGATTTGTCGCTAAACTATTAATTCGTTTGATGACCACTCGCACCTCACTGGTTGTCAGCCGCTGATAAGTCACCTCTGCGCTGCTTTGTTGCCAAAAGTTAATCATGTTTTAAGCATGATTGTTCACATATTGCACAGTCGGGTATTGAGGTAGTTAACAGCTCAGTGTGACCACAGAAATCCATTGCATAGCGTCAGCCAATAAGTATTTATCAGCGTCTGGTAATGTTAAACATCAAATAGCCAGAATTGAAAAAAAACTGCTGCTATCAGCTTATTAAGATATACCACTTTTTATCTTCAGATGGCAAAGTTTGTCAGCCAGTAGCGGTAACCAGCGACGCACGGTGACAATGCGTCCAGAGAAACTGTGACCTATTCATCAATTAAAAGGCACACCCAGAGAAAAAGTCGGTGTAAAATTGCCTTATCCGCCTAAGGCAAAATTTTTTGTATGGATGTTATTTTTCGAGCATAAATTGCCTTAGTTCTAAGGCAATTTATGCTCGAAATTCCTAAGCTAAACTTACCTAGAATAGGCTAACTTGCCTTAGATAGATAACGTGAATTTTTTTGTATGGATGTTATTTTTCGAGCATAAATTGCCTTAGGACTAAGGCAATTTATGTTATACTTTTACCTAGAACTAAGGTAATTTTACCTTAGGCCTAAGCTAACTTTACCTAGGATTTTTTTTTTGTTAGAAATTTACCTAGAACTAAAGTAATTTTACCTTAGGCCTAAGCTTATTTTACCTAGGAATTTTTTGTTTGCTCGAATGTTATATTTCTAACACAATTTTGCCTAGGACTAAGGCAAGTTATGTTAGACTTTTACCTAGAACTAAGGTAATTTTAGCTTAGGCCTAAGCTAATTTTACCTTAGGCCTAAGTTAATTTTTCTTGGGGAATTTTTACTCTCAAATGTTATTTTCGAGCATAACTTACCTTAGGACTAAGGCAATTTGTGTTAGACTTTTACCTAGAACTAAGGTAATTTTAGCTTAGGCCTAAGCTATTTTTACCTTAGGCCTAAGCTAATTTTTTCTTGGGGAATTTTTGCTCTCAAATGTTATTTTCGAGCATAACTTACCTTAGGACTAAGGCAATTTATGTTAGACTTTTACCTAGAACTAAGGTAATTTTACCTTAGGCCTAAGCTAATTTTACTTAGAACTTACGCAATTTTCCCGCCAACTATCTCTTTTGACAATTTTGTGTTTGATTTATTCTCATTTTATTAAATGTTTTTTTTCAACTCACCGGTTACATTTTCCCTTCTTCCATTCAACGAAATTATTATTTTTTTTTTATTTTCGCACAAGTTTGATTGAAATAAATTTTACCTAGGGCCTAAGCTAATTTTACCTTAGGCCTAAGGTAATTTTCCCTCCAAAATTTCTTGGTTACCTTAGGCCTAAGCTGTTTTTACCTAGGGCCTAAGCTAATTTTACCTTAGGCCTAAGGTAATTTTCCCTCCAAAATTTCTTGGTTACCTTAGGCCTAAGCTGTTTTTACCTAGGGCCTAAGCTAATATTACCTTAGGCCTAAGGTAATTTTCCCTCCAAAATTTCTTGGTTACCTTAGGCCTAAGCTGTTTTTACCTAGGGCCTAAGCTAATTTTACCTTAGGCCTAAGGTAATTTTCCCTCCAAAATTTCTTGTTTACCTTAGGCCTAAGCTGTTTTTACCTAGAACTAAGATAATTTTACCTAGAACTAAGGCAATTTTCCCTCCAAAAGTGCGAAAAAAATAAAGGCGTATTTAATTAATTGAATAATTCAGAAACTTAAATTATTCTTTTACTTTAAATAAATAATTTGTTTGAAACGAAAACATAAAATAAATAGGTATGTAGTTAGTTCGATTGAACTTGCTCATAAGCCTTGAGATCTCGGAATAAAAAAAAAAAAATGTTATTTTGTCATAAAATTTTAATGAAAATTTATCATTCCATACGTTAATTATTGGAAAAATCCTAATACATATGCCATCTTATTTCATATTTTTATTACTTGTATTATTAGTGTCACCACCGATCCTCTGGGACAACATTCGACAGGTGTTGAAATGTCTGAATTTCGGTTGAAAACCGAGTGTGCCTATAGAATAAGACGGGGCTATTGCCGCCGAAGTTCTGGGACCACATTTGACAGGTATCAAAACGTCAAAATTTTGTTTCAAAACCGAGTATTCCAATAGATTAAGACGGGGCTATTACCGCCGAAGTTCTGGGACCACATTTGACAGGTATCAAAACGTCAAAATTTTGTTTCAAAACCGAGTATTCCAATAGATTAAGACGGGGCTATTACCGCCGAAGTTCTGGGACCACATTTGACAGGTGTCAAAATGTCAAAACCGATACCGATATACCAATAGAATTGGATGGGGGTTATACCTATTGTCACTACCGACGTTCTGGGACCACATTTGACAGGTCTCCCGCACCCAAAATGTCAAAATTTTGCAAAACTGAGTGTGCCAATCGAATAAGATGAGAGTTTTTACCTCGTGTTTCCGCCGACGTTCTGGGACCACTAGAACACGCTCATAGTACTACCATAAGAATCTTTAAGTATGCTTAAGAGTGATTTTTTACGCTTTTTAAAACACTAATTTATTTAACCTTTTCGATATGTAAAATTCCATTACATAAAATTAAACAAATTTGTGTTTTGGTTAAATAGATTCGCGTTTTGTTTAACTAAATGGGCTTTTTGGTTTAACTGATTTGGTAGGTTTATTTTGTTAAAAGGTGAAATATATTTGCGTTTGTCATAGCTGTTTCAAAAGTTGTGCCATTAGCGTTTCTGAGAAAAACTAGAGTTTATTTTATAAATAGACAATTTAAACCCACTCCAACTGTGTCTAACCTACGTAATAACTTTAGACTCCAGCTTTTCTTAGGAACGATAAAGACACAACTTATGAAACAACTATGAATATCATTAGGTGTAACTACGAGTAGTTTACTTATTGATTAAATAAATATGAAAATACTATAATATTCTAAAATATTCATTTAATGTGCATATTTAAAAAAAAAAAACAAGTAGGAATAAGAAAGTTCCTCTTTTACTGGACTCTTACAGAAGGAGAAGTATTATACCATCATTGTAGTGTATCTATAGAGAATTTATTTCATTGTCCCTAAAAAGTCTTAATTTCATGAGATCTCCAGAGTATATACGAAACATAATTATGTCACCTTTTACTGTTGATTTCAAGCCATAGGTCCAATGCATGCAAATTTAGAATGATTATAATGATTTACTTTCCTACAATTTTTGCCCCAAATGCCCCTTAAGTATACGCTCGTGTCTGATTTTCCCGCAAAAATAACTCTATTATAATTTTTACCAAATCTTATTTTACCTAGGCCTAAGCTAATTTTACCTAGGCCTAAGCTAATTTTACCTTAGGCCTAAGGTAATTTTCCCTCCAAAATTTCTTGGTTACCTTAGGCCTAAGCTGTTTTTACCTAGGGCCTAAGCTAATTTTACCTAGGCCTAAGCTAATTTTATTAAGGATCTAAATTATATTCCCCGTAAACTATTAAATTAATGAAGGAATCACATTTTTAGTTGACTATTTGCCGCTGTTGTCTTACTTGTCCTAATACGAATATGTACAAACGAGCAAAAATAACATTTGTTGCTCTGTTTCACTTTCTTTTATCTTCCTACACTTGAGCTCAAAATGTCCCCTTAAGAATACGGCCATGTGTTGTTTTCCCGCCAAGATTATTCTTTTACCTTAGGACCTAACATAAATTTACCTAGATCTAAGCTAAATTTACCTTAGGCCTAAGCTAATTTCTAGGTGACGCTATAAAATCACCTTAGGACTAAGGTGATTTTGTGTTAGCTTTTTAGAATTGCCTTAGTCCTAAGGTAAATTCTCGATTTTTACCTAGGATCTAAGCTAAATTTACCTAGGGTTTAAGCTAAATTTACCTTAGGCCTAAGCTAATTTCTAGGTGACGCTATAAAATCACCTTAGGACTAAGGTGATTTTGTGTTAGATTTTTGGAATTGCCTTAGTCCTAAGGTGAATTTGTTCTAGATCCTGTTTGAACGCGTGCTTTACATCATTTACTTCGTAATTTCATGGCGTGCAGTTCAGTTTTGTGTGAAGAAATATTAAACGTGTAAGAATTGTTTTAAAAAGTGAATAAAAAGATTAATGACCACTTAAATAACACTTAAAAGTTGGAAAACGAAGCTAAGAAGACATAAATACTGTAAAACAGTTAATTAAAACCAGCGTTTTGGAAAATATATCAAAGTAAGTAGAATCTTTTTTACAATTTCATCATTACATATACATATTTGTGTTTTTATTTCACTCAGAGAAAAATAGTATTTAAACACTTCTTTTTGACTATTTTAATAATATAAATCATGTCTACTGTTCCGTTAAATTATATTTATCTTACGAAATAAGTTATTTTTGGGACACGTGTCCTTTTTTTATCAGTTCTTTGCTTGTTCTAAGATATTTCTGTGATTTAAAAACTTAGCTTTGACCAGTGAATTAAAATGGCGGTGGGCGGTGGTGCCCAACAAGCTTCTCCAGCCACCTTTATCCTTTTCTATTCAGTTACGCACGTGAACGCCAAGTAGATTTCAATTGTTTAACACAGAATGGACCAGCACCAGCAAACAGCGTCATTTGGTCAAAGTCCTAAATTAGCTGGTGCTGGTCTATTGCTGAAAACAATTTGTCAGAAACGCGATCATAATATGTTTTAATTTATAATGTATTAGTTGGATACTATAGTTTTCTATTAAATTAATTGTAAATAATTTATTCCAATACGGAGAATTTTGTATTTTAAAACAAAATGTCAACTCAAATGAAATGACGGTTAACAATGTTTTTGTAAAATATTTGCTCGCCAGCCTGCTGTTTATTATTCGCGGTGCTGGTTATGTTGCTGGTTCAGTCTATTTCACGCATTCCACTTTTATCATTGAATCCGATGGGGTTCGTTTAGGCTAACGTTTCCAAGCTGTTTTGTATAAGATACAGACAAAAACTTTGGAAAAAGACCAATTTTTATATGGTTACAAGAATCATTACCATTGGAAGCCACCTATTGAGACAATTTGATGACCAATTTAACTCAGTAACTTACATGGTTCAATTTGTTTAACTGGAAAATTAATTTTTTATAAAAAACTCTATTAAAATTGTTTCTCTATTTATATAGCCCCATTGAACTTGATCAACAATGTAACAATTACCCATCCTGACGTAAAGTAAAACCCAAAACAATAGATCTAAGAGAAGAAACTTGAAAATCTTCAAAAAGATTGGTCGAGAGTTAAAGAAAAAGGTATGATTTTCACATAATTATTAATGATTTGGTATTTAAGTACTAGCCAGATACAAGAATATGTCCACAGAAAGTTGCTGTTTTTACTTTTGTGAGCTCATTACTCAGCAGCTTCACAAAATCCAAATTCATTTTACATGACTATATTGATTCTTGAATCTACATTTTTATCTCGTTTCGTTTAGGCTAACTTTTCCAAGATATATATAAGATACAGTAAAAAAACAACTTTTATTTGGTAACAAGAATCATTTCGATGACCAATTTGACCAATAACTTACCTGGTTCATTTTGTTCGACTTGAAAATTATTTGTTTATAAAAACTGTAATAAAATTGTTTCTCTATTTACATAGCCCCATTGAATCTGATCAACAATATAGAAATCGCCCTTCCTTTACGTAAAATAAGACCCATAACAAAGAGCTAAGAAAAGAACTTGAAAATCTTCAACAAGATTGGTTAGGATTTCAAGAAAAAGGTATACTTTTCACATAATTATCATTGATTAGGTATTTAAGTACCAGGCATTTTTAATAATTTGTCCACAAAAAGTTTTTATTGCCTTTTTTTGGTTTTGTGAGCTGATTGCTCTAAGAAAGTTAAACTTGTAGAAGTGAAAGATGATTGCAAAGAGGATTGTGATATAACGAATACCGAATGCAAAGGATTTGCGACGAGCTCAAGCAGAACCGGGACTGGGACACAGTTACTAAACAATGGATGCAAACTATGGCATGCAGAAGGGATATGATATGCCAAAGCAGTGACACTGACATCCAAGCGGTTATTCAGGAGTGGCCGCTTTACAAATATTCACGAGAACCAGAACTGGTAAGAACTTTCGTATTTTAACTTATTTTTTTAACTTCTTTAAAACAAATATTACATTCAAGTACATAATGTATCTTCATAATTATCAATGCGCTTTGTTCTATTTATTTACAGATTGCCATGGACTACAACTTTATCAAACCAAATAATGGCTTCGACTTCGAATTTTTTACAATTGTTCACCGAGAGGATTAAGTGCAACGCCTTTAAATCTTACCTGAACGAATTCAGGGCGAGTACTGCCGACCTTGACATAGGTAAAACCTTGTTTTTAACTCTTTTTTTTCAACTGTGTTTTAACTTTTTTTATTTAGCTTTTTTTTTTACTATTTTTTACTTATGAGGTTTTAATTTATTTCCAGATAACGTTTATTTTTTTTTCAACTGTTTTTTAACTCTTTTTATTTAGCTTTTTTTACTATTTCTTACTTATGAGGTTTTAATTTATTTCCAGATAACGTTAATATTGTCTATGCAACTCTCTTGCATGTAGTGCCGCCTCCATCATCGAAGCAATTCAAGAGAAAATTGAAAAAAATCACCATTGAAGATTCCAGATATTCGTTCACACTAGAAGTGGAAAATGCCACCCAAATTGAACCAGTACTTCAAATAAAAAACGAGATGAATGCTCAAAATCCAATACTAAACTTCAACCCATAATTATTGTGGATGGTGAGAAATTTAATTGTAACAGTTTTTAAGAGTCCTTGGACAATATTAAATTTAAATTAGGTACTTATTTAGACTGTATTACTTTTTATTTAAAGCTTGCATTGTATTAAATATTGAATACCCTCCTCAGTCGGTATGGGTTTTTATTCAAATGTTTTTTTTTAATATTCAAGATGCATTGATGATAAACATTCTAGATACCTTTTACGTTTTATTTTATACAGTCCATGTTTTACATTGATTTTATGTATTGCCCCAGTCAGATTATCAAAAGAAAGCATGTTCTTGCATTAAAAAAAATCTAAGAGTAATGTATTTTCACATACAAATTAATAAACGAAACTTGTAAATGCTTTTAAAATACTTATATATATATGTATATATATTTATATATATGTATGTACCTACCTATTATTTGTACACAAAAAAGAAAACTTAAATAAAACATATTTATAATTATAAAATGACATAAAAATTATCTTTTTTTTCTAAAAGGACTTTTTTTCAGCTATGAGATCCACCGAAGAAAAAAGGTAAAACTTGCCTTAGAAAATAGGTAAAATTTACCTAGGAATAAGGTAATTCACCTTAGGAAATAGGTAAAATCTGCCTAGGAATAAGGTAACTCACCTTAGGAAATAGGTAAAATTTACCTTAGGAATAAGGTAATTTACCTTAGGAAATAGGTAAAATCAGCTTAGGAATAAGGTAATTCACCTTAGGAAATAGGTAAAATTTACCTTAGAAATAAGGTAATTTACCTTAGGAAATAGGTAAAATCAGCTTAGGAATAAGGTAATTCACCTTAGGAAATAGGTAAAATTTACCTTAGAAATAAGGTAATTCACCTTAGGAAATAGGTAAAATTTACCTTAGGAATAAGGTAATTCACCTTAGGAAATAGGTAAAATCAGCTTAGGAATAAGGTAATTCACTTTAGGAAATAGGTAAAATTTACCTTAGGAATAAGGTAATTTACCTTAGGAAATAGGTAAAATCAGCTTAGGAATAAGGTAATTCACCTTAGGAAATAGGTAAAATTTACCTTAGGAATAAGGTAATTCACCTTAGGAAATAGGTAAAATCTGCCTAGGAATAAGGTGATTCAACTGCGGAAATTGGTAAAATTTACCTTAGGAATAAGGTAATTTACCTTAGGAAATAGGTAAAATCAGCTTAGGAATAAGGTAATTCACCTAAGGAAATAGGTAAAATTTACCTTAGTCCTAGGTAAAATCTACCTAGGTGCTAGGTAAAACTTCGGAGGGGAAATCGGTAAATCACCTTAGGAAATAGGTAAAATAGGTAAGTTTTAGCCTAGGGTTTAGGTAAATTTGAAAATTTTCAATTTGCCTTAGGAAAATAGGCTAAATTAGCTTAGGACTAAGCTAGCTCAAAATTGCCTTAGGCCTAAGGCAACTTAGCCCCCGAAATAGGCTAATTTTACACCGACTTTTCCCTGGGTGCAGGTGAACTTATAAAAACGGTTTGTGAAGCGGCTTGAACTATCATAACTCCAACTCTCTTAACCTAATGGAAGCATGGGCACAATTAACAGGCAGCCATATAAAAGAAATGATATTCCAAAGAGTATTAGTCCAATAATCGTTCACTGTGGTACTCCATGTACTACAAACAAAGTATTCAAACATTTGCCATCAAAAATAGACCAGTACCACTATTTTTTTTGAAAAAAAAAAACAAAAAATTATAGCTAAACAGGATTGGATGGTGGGGAAAACTAGGAAAAATGGTATATGAAAGGAGAAAAATAAACTACCACCAACAGATTGGGGGGAAAGGATGTTGGTGGGCGAAAAGTGT
This sequence comes from Meliscaeva auricollis, assembly GCA_948107695.1. Lineage (NCBI taxonomy): Eukaryota > Metazoa > Arthropoda > Insecta > Diptera > Syrphidae > Meliscaeva > Meliscaeva auricollis. The sequence goes on from OX403616.1 coordinate 43,580,814, forward strand.
TAGGTAATGAAACTGAAAAAAAAGCATTTTTAATAAAAATTTTACTGACTGAAGAACACTACGGAGATGAGTTGAGAGTTAAATTGGATTATTCTATCACCCTTTTCATTTGCATAACAACGCATTCTCCAATTTTTAGGGATTTTTTGTATGGGACGTGACCCATTGCTGTAACTGAATTTTCAGATTGAGCTGTTGTAGCAATTTTGTTTTTAAATATGTGCCGAATTTTCTTAATATTAAACACTTCAGGCTTTCTGGCAACACTTCGCCCCACGGCAACCAGATCGTATTTTTATAAATTTAACTAGTACTTAAGCAGCTGGGTACAAAATTTCAGCCTTGCCAAGGAAGTTTGTCAATTTTTTTTTGCATTTTGAAAAATCGATAGCCAACCCCAGGCTAATGGCAACCCTTCCATACATCGGGTTTTTTTTATAACTTTTACCAAATCAACTTTAAACAAAATTTCAGCCTTGATACTGCTGGTGGCTCTTAGATTATTTCGAACTCAGATTCGAAGATCAACAAGTTCGAAAAAAATCTAAGAAGTAATAGTTCTCTCAGTTTGATTCAGACAATCTTCAAAAAAAAAAAAAAAAAAAAAAAAAAAAAAAATCACACACAAGAACACCATGTGGAAAAAGATGAACTAAAAATTCAAATTATGGTAAAGTAACGACTTTTCTAACTTTTCTATAACAAGAAAATCCTTACTAAATGAATTGTTTCTCAATACTTTATAATATGTAAATGAAAATTAAAAACCTTTGCATTTTCAACTCACATCCTTTTCAGCTTGGTTCACAATAAGTGAAAAAAAAAAATTTAATTCCTAAAATTCATATACCTAAATTGGTTATTTTTTGCTCGATTTTAGTTTTTAATATCTCGTTGAATGCAACAAGAAACAGGATTTCAACTCATATAACCAATTATAGTGTGGTGGAAATTCTTCGATATAGTTGAAAAAATGTACAAAAAAATGCAAAAATTGCCATTTTAAATTGTACCTATACGACAAAACTATCCAAAAACCAATTTTCGCCCGTAAATTTAGATTTTTCGGGTATTTCAAAAAAAAAAAAAAAAAACATGAATTCCATCTTACTATGTATGTCCAATAAGTCCTACAGAAGGTATGTACTACATACCTATGCGGAACGCAAAATTCTTCTAACTCTATGGGATTTACAAAGGACTTAGAACAATTTAGCTTTCCGCCGTAGATACATTCGTCGCCAGGAAGATATTTTTCTTTTTGTTTTTTATGATACATATAGTGTTGTCTTTATGCTACATTTGCCATGACTCAAAGAAACATTTAAGGGTCTCAAACTTAAATAATACAAATAATTTCAGTCAGTTTACAATATTTTTGCACCCTTTTTGAATATACTATGTCTTTTTTTTACGACAAACGCTTTCCCTTTGTCGAATTTATGAAAAAGTTCTCAAGTTCAGAGACCTTCCCTCCCATATATACGACCTTCTTATATTCCTCAAATGCCAATGATGTTTGCCAACACCTCTTCAAAAATTTCTTCTTATTTGACTTTTTTTTCACAAACATCCCGACAAACAATGATTAAATAAAAGTTTTGTACTGTTTACACAAAACAAGCATATTAGGTATCGTAACTATATATTTTTTTTCTATTCGTCCTGGTTTTCTTCTTTTCTGAAGAAAAGAAAAATATCCTCCGAACAAGTTCAAACCTCTGAACTGAACACCAAAATGTAAAAAAATAAATAAAAAAACTATGGTATCCTTTCTCTCTGAAATAGAACACAAATTTAATGTTAGAACAACTTTCTCAACATAGCACCACATATTTGGATGTGCTCCTTCATCAGCACTATGTTCGTTTCAAAAAAGAAGAAAAAAATAGAAAGAAGCACCTAGCAGACAAAAGTCAAGAGGACGGAAATGAAACAGCGAAAAAACACAAAAAAAAAAAAGCAAGTACGAACAAAATATTCTTCCTTGTAGGGATTCAATTCTATAGGTACCCGGAGACGTCACTTTACAAAACAACGTGTAAACGCCAGTTGTGTATGTCCTGTGTGAGAGTGTGTTATACTGAGATCCTAGCAATGATGAAACTACATACAAATAAACGCTACCTATAGCAGCAGCATTTCAAACATCAAATCAAAAAGTCAAAAGAAAAAGAACTACGAATGGAAAAGTAAAACTACCGCACCCAAGGTTCTCTAACATGGTGATGGTGATGGTGATGGTGGTGGTGGTGTCCTCGGGAGCAGCTTCATCTTTCTATCAACTATCCAACAGTACCTACCTACTGAGAACTGACTCCCATGCATTTCTCAAACATTAAAATACATAGGACATGTTTTTCATTCCAGAATCCTTTTGCTCCCTCCACCACACCGCACTACACTGCACCGATGCGCTTAATATGAAACCGTCTTCTCTGATTCTGATTCGGATTCTGGCTTCTGGCTTCTGGCTTCTGGGGTGTAACATGGCACATCATCATAATGATGTTCTGTTTGTTGTTTGGTATATTTGTTCCTGGGCTACAAACTACGTACGTTATTCCATCTTCCCAGTTCTCTCATCATCACCAACTACTGCAATCATGTATAATACTCATATATCGTTCCTTCACATATCCTGATGGGATATCTTTTCTATCTAATGATGATGATGATACTGCTGCGATGCCTCCTATATCTCCATGGTGTATGTATGTTGTCTAAAAAGTTTTTTAATAAACTAACTCAATGGGTGGCGTTCTGTACTGTGATATATTTTGATTGAAGGGTTAAACTTATGTATCTCAGAACGAATACGAAGTGTATGTGTGTGCCCCAGCAATAGGAGTACCGCTCCAACATTTTTAAAACCAAAGACGAATCATTAGCAACTTAAACTATGGAAAAATGAGATTTACAATGCAAAACCTGGTTTTAAGTGTTGGTTGAAAAAACAAATGGATATATGAGTCAGATACGTCAGATACGTCAGATACTAACTAGCCAGGACTAACTAATAAATGCATGTTGTTATTTTCGGGTGGTGTGTATTTTTAAAGGTTGCTACTTTTTGTTGTTAATCAAGTTTTTGCTAAAAGTTGGTTTTATTATTGGGATCCTTTTGAAATTAACGCTACCTTCATGAATAAATCACCAACCTACTGACTTTTGAAATTTCAGGATAACAAATCGTTAACAGTATACAAAAGTATGCAATGGATAGTCCAGGGGATGAAGAGGGGATTTCAATCAGAACCTACATATGTATAAGGACACTTTACCTGCTAAGTAGGTGTTTAAGAATAACCAAAAAACAGTGTTTTGTGGTCATCTTGTTAGCTTATAAATCTGACATCTATATAATCAAACAAGCTCAAGGAAAAAGTAATACTTCAAACGAAATTATTTTTATTTTGGTACGTTCGTAGTATATTACTGAAAAGAAGTAAAACAAACCCTTATAATGGTGCATCATTTATTCCTGTATTATTTAAAATGGCGCTTATGTAAGAAACAAATCATGAATTTATGAATTTTTTAGCAATATTTCAGCTATAAGGAAGGATTTGGACCACAAAATGTTTTGTTTTGCCTCACAAAAATGGCCCCATATAGTCTGAGCGAAATAGACATTCAACCTCGAAATAATTCGCGTAGAGATAAAAATTGGTATTTTTTTCTAGGAACAATTGTTTAGAAGATATAAAATGTGTCAAATGGTGAAAATAACGGGTTTTTGCAAATTACTCCTAAGCCGTGAATTCTATCGAAAAGTAGTGAAAAAATTTTCGATTACGTGCGCTTCTATATCAAAAAATGTTTGTTTTTTTTTTAAATTGATCAAAACTCCAAAATTGCAAGTAGGTACTTATTTCGCAAAACCTGAGATTTAAAAGAAATATTTTTGTTACACTCTATAGACCATAATGTCGTAATAGTTATCATTTGGAAAGTATGGCGCTTAAAAGAGAGGTGTATGTCGAAAATATCGTTTTTTTTTGTCTATTTCTGCGACGAAAAACCAAACTTACTATTTTCTAAAAGATTGTGGCACGAATCTGAAGTCAAATCTATTCTAGCACATCAGGTTTTCGAGACATACTAGTAGGAACATGTCAAAAACCCGTTTTTTTTGGTACATTTAACGTCGAATTTCTTTACTGGTAATTACAAAATTATTAATAGGATGTGAATTATGTGCATTTCAACTCTCTCAATCATTTAAAATAATCGCTTTCGGCGCAAATATATTACAAAGTGAAATTTATAATTTATCCAAAGTAAACTCTTTAGTCCAATTAAAGCGTTTTTAGAGGTGGAAAGTTTCTCTGAAGTTATCCAACAAAAATTTATCACGGGAAAATGAGAAATGATGTTTATGGTTTTTGGTGCATAATCGAAAATATGAACGTTTTTCGCTGAAACCGTTTATGTAGAACAAATGTAGACAAAATTACCTTGACCAATTTTTTGTACGACTTCTAGATTCTTTTTAAGTAGCACAAAATATCCTTTTTAGTTTACTGCCTTCTTTGCACCACCACCAAAAAAAAAAAAACCTGATGACAGAAAAGTCCAATTTACATAATTTCAAAAAATTATATGAAGAACAAAAAAAAAACTTTATTTTTGCAGACCAGTGTTATTATCAAATGGTCAATGCTATCGAAAAAAAAATGTTCTAAGTATTTGTATATTCAATTTCATTTCTGAAAGCTTTAATAATAAAAAAAAAAAACAAAAATATTTTTTTATTTGATCAAAAGTTTTCCGTGCTTAGCACTTTTAGAATGCACTGCTAACCGTATACTTAATTTTATAGCTTCTCCATTTTAAAGCTAAATACGCAAAAACCAACATTTTCGACATTTAGGGTGGAATTCATAGTCGTTATTCAAGTCAAGATGAAATATCTTAAGCGAATGCCTAAGTGAAAGTGATGAGGGGAGAAAAATCTTGACTGGAGTAAAATTATTTCTCAATCAAACAAAGAAGAATTGACATTTCTAACGAATCAAGGAAATGCTTAAGGTAGCTTCCGACCTCACTTGAGTGTTGATTTTTCTTGAGGAAATCCTCAAGTAAAGACCTAAGCATTTCCACACAATTTCGAGTATGAATAGCTCAAGTGTCCAAAAGTCTGCTCAAGCGTACACTTAAGAAAAATCTCATCTTCGACTATAAATTTCACCCTTAACCTTGTATAACTTTTTACGCATTCATGGGACTCTTGGGGAATTTTGACATTTTACTTCTATCGATGTGTTAAGGCTCTGTACCGATTGTCAGCTCTGTTCGAAATATTTCAGGATTTGCATTTTTTTATGTCTACTTTATCTAGGTACATAAAAATTATAGCCGGTACATTTTTATTCTCAGTCAATTTTTAACCGATTTTTATGAAAGATACTTTATTATATTTAAACATAAATATATTTTCAAAGATTAATTAAAAATAATGTTCTTGGTCAAGTGTTTGCCTAAAATCGTTGCCAAAGTTGAGAAAATGATGTAAAAAACAGCGATTTTACAATTCCTGAAATATAAGCTCAAGTCCAGTTTTTTTTTGGCAGAACCACGTGGAAAGGTCTAAAATAGATTTTACAATAGCTGTAGGTTCAAACACCCTTCATCTAGATTTTGTCTTGTGTAAAGAAATGTGTACATATACCGCTTCGTAATTGAAGCGACAGGCCCTACAAAACTTGATAAGTCTCTGCTAAAGAATTTTTGTGTGTAAGAAACTTTAATTAATCGCTTCTGCCTTTTGTATTAGACGTGAACAGAAGGCTGGGGCTTAGGGCATTCTTTTGTGCTAAATATCGAGTTTAATAACTCATACACACTCGTACATATCTACCCGAACATGAATCCATTGCATTAACCTCCTTTACTCTTAGAATTTAAGACTTTACTGCTAACCCTGAGATTCTTCTTTAAGTGGACAAATAAACATCCCAAATTGACGCCTTTAGCTGCTAACCTAGTTTCCATGGTCCAAGATAATTCTTAGAAGGACAAAAAACAAAGAAGAAAATTTAAAACTTTAAGTTGGTGCAATATATTTCTGGTCGCGTGTGGTGCAGCTAAAACACCTGATCCGGTGGTAGTGCTGCTGCTGCACCAAAGTTCACTCTTCAGACAGAGTTTTCCGCATAGTCATACCATGAACCAACAAACTAAACAAAAGGCACTGCACATTCTGAGAACTTACTGATAACAAGTAGTGTATCCACCAGTTTAACACACAAAAGCACTACCTACCTACCATATATAACATAATACTCGTATAACTGTAGTTCTTCCAACCTCGTAATAGAAATACAACAACACTCTTTGGTTAAAAACAGCGGATACATTGCGTCAGCAAATGTTTCCTGCTCCATATCACATCCGCAGTGCATCCCCTAAACACACACACATCCCCATTATATGACATGCAGACTAGGCTTGCAATCACTTCTACTTCCCTATCCCAATTGAAATTCCCAACCCCAACCCTAACATACCACCGGGAATTTGTGTTAAGTTTGTGTGTTTATGGTGTTAGTTGTATGGATTCGGGATGTATGATGGCGGCTTCAGTCTGTCATCTCCCTCGAGAGAGTTTTAGCTTGGCAGTGAACTTTAGTGACGTTCGTTTTTACACAATCTGTATATACATCTCTCTCTCTCTCTTTCGCTCCTTCAAAGTCAAAATGGTACATTTTCATGGAACGAAGTTAGTTGCGTTGCGGCACAAGAGCAAAGGCGACAGGGGTTTTCCTTCCCTACTTTGTCGATATTATGTAGCAAGTGCCTTGTGATTTGATTCGAATTTGGCTAAGAGAAACAAAGGGCATGTTTCACGGATACCACAGGGTGTTCCATTAACAATTCTTTTCGGAAATATGCATCATCATGAGGGTCTGTTATTTTTAGTGACCATCATTAGTCTTTTCGACTATTTTACGTTTTGTATTCCTGTCTTAGAAAAAAGTTCAAGTATGGCGAGATGACAAGTTTTCGATAGAGCCTTTTATTGCGGAACACCCTATACCTTCACCCATCCTTAATTTATACATCTCCCTTTCCCAGTGCCAAATCCCATTGCATTGTGTTGTGTTGTTTTGTATTTTAAGCTTTCATACAGAATCTAAAGCCGAGAGTGATGATGATGATGACGACAACGAAGTCGCAACGCAGCACAGAGAAGATTTGTTTTATTTTAAAACGAAACGGTTTTGACGTTTATTTGAATTTGCTTTGACGTTTATTTGGCATTTTGGTTTTAATTTTGTGTTCGCGCGAGCTACAAACATGTCACACCATCATCAAAGCGACAAAGTTCAGACAAAATGGTCTAAGCGGGGCGATTATTTGTGTACTAGGTATATAGAAAACTGGTTGGCTTGGCTATAACTTGCGCTGACAGTGATTCAAAATAGATTTTTAAGGGACCTTGATGTGACATTTTTATTGTGCTGTCATTTGAATGCATGTCATCGAGAGACTTGGTGAAGTTTTTTTTCTAATAGAAACTACATTTGTTGGATGGAATTTTAACTTTGAATTCTTTTGTTATCCGAAAAGTGTCACTAATTTTAAGGTGGGATAGGGCCAGCTTCTTCAAAAAAAATATCATCCACCATCTTGGAGTTATCGGATTTTGGGGACATCTTGACTTGACTTGACAGCTCTTCCTTCAACTTGATTCCTATAAAAATGTTTTCACACAGTTTCGCTACGACCGGTTCTGGTCCTGAAATTGGGTGCTCATGTGAGCGTAAATATGCTTCGAACAGCCCTCAAGCTTCCTGAAAATTGCATTATTTCTAACATCAATAAAACTCTTGGTAAACTTAATGGCAGTTCGCAGTACATTTACTCTCAAATGGACAACGAACTTTAGGGAATGAACCGGTCCTAGCGCTACGTCCCTTTTTTGGCCTTTTCAGATTGCAGATTGAAGAAGCAGCTGTAGAGCCATTCACGCATACAATTTTTAAAGTTGGCTAGGGGTCGGAAGAGATTATTAAGAGAGACAGCGTAGAACTCAGTGGCTCTTTTATACCGATTTGAGGCATACAATTTGAAACAGTTGACTAGAGAGCGAGCTGGATGGATGAAACTATTAAATGAGACTCCGTTACACGTATCACTGTAGCGTCTTCATGTCGAATTGATGGGCACAATTTGAGGTTGTTGGCAAAGGAATACAGTTGGCTGAAAGAGAATATTTGTGGGACCCTTTTCTGTAGCTTCATTACAGCCATTTGAGCAACGAAATTGATAAAAGTCGGGTAGGGATTCAGCGGTCAAAAGATTATTAAGTGAGGCCTATGTATACCCATCAGAGTTCTAGCGCTATCATACCGACTTGAGGAATACATTTTGAGAAAGTTGGCTAGGGACCAAGCTTGCTAAAAGATACCATCATGAGATAAGAGGTCGGAGTGCACCCAGTTTGTTGCGTCAAATATACTGAATTGAGGCATAGACCAACTTGAGGCATATAATTTCAGACAGTTGACAAAGAGGTCGAGCTGTCTCAAAGAGAGTATTAAAAGAGGCCGCAGAACATCTCGATCTCAAATGCCATATTACATATTACAATTTAGATTCGGAAGCAGCCAGCACAGTAGAGCCTTCAGGTATACAATTTTAGACAGTTGGCTAGATGTCGAGCTGGTTGAAAGAGAGCATTCAGCCCTATCGTTTTCTAGCGAGCACCCAGCACTAAAATCCCATCAAACGACTAAACGCATAAAATTTGAGAGAAATTACTTGGAATCGATCCTGCTAGAAGAGGCTGTTCAGCCAGAGGTATCCCAAGAAAAGGTATTCGACAGAAGGCCTCCATATCAAAATGTTGTAGGAACATTTTAATTTGTTCCTTTTGAGTTAAAAATAGTAGAAAGTCAAAAAGCTAATTAAATTACAAACATTTCTCTGGGTTTCTTGTATCATCATAACAGAGAGGACTACAAGCCATAATTCAGCTTATAACTTTACCCCCTTGTTGTCAGCACTTTTTTGTTGAAATGCATAATATTCGTTTTCTTACTAACTGATGTCCCATTTCCCACCAATAAGCTACTTAATTTCTTACATCAGATATAAGTCAAAAGTGCCCACCTAGATTAACAATTTTTTTTACAATAATCTATTACATATTACCTACAATGTTATTGTTCAAGTTTCTTGCACTCACCTGGAAGAAAAAAGAAAAAAATGTTTGTTAATATCAACCGACAACAGCTTAATAAATTTTAAATGTATGAGTGTTTCTTAACATAGATATGATAAAAGCTTTTATAAAATGAATGTAATAAAATAATAGTTCCATTGTATCATTGTTAAACCATCACCATTAGTTAGTTGTTTTGGATAGGAAAAAAAAACAGAAAAAGAAAACAATGAGGTCGTGACTTTTATTGGAACGCGACTTGTATAAAATTTAACCTTGGCTCTGAAAATGTTTTCATTTACCACTACACCACCACCGTGGGAATAAATTCCATGCTGTGATGGAGCTAATACTTGTACTAGTCGAGTAGTGTGATATTTTCAATCTTTCAATAGATGATACATAATACATTTGGTTGTGAGGCACCATTTTTAGGGGTTGGGTTTAAAAGCAATTCTAAAAAGGTCAATCAATAGTCGACAAATCATTCTATACGTGACATGTTTTTGTATCGGGTTATCTGATGTGGATGAACAAAAACCTATTTAGGTATACTCAATTTATAGTTCAAGAAAAATAATCGATTGTTCTGTATTGTTTTGGAAGTATTGCAAACAAGATAATGATAACCATCACCAAAATTAATACTAAAAAAGATGATACATTATTAGAAAAAGAGCCCATTTACTAACTGCGTCATACCAACATAAACAAGGACTCAACTTTTTATCAACAAAAATGAAAGAAAATGCGCAAATATGGATGCCCAAAAAATTCTGCACAGGTTGCGACAGTATAGTAACAGTTATTCAAAATTAACAGTGTAACATGGTTTACAGCACCTTATTGCAAGGCCCTTTGCTATTGAGAGGCTTTTACGCTCCTCAGTTCTGTCAAACTCTTTCTCATTGTAGGTGTGCAGATTCCGCTATGACTGTTCTGCTCCATGGGATTCTCAGCGGAATCACTTCTCTTGAGAAGGTATTGCTTGATTACAATGCAATCGTAGCATTATTGAAACGTGCGATCTCCGATGAAGTTCAATATCTTGACATACAATTGGGCCGACAATTCTTAAGATGAAAGCGTTAGTGTTACTACCGAGGATGGTATAGCAGAGTCCATAGATTTCCTCTGTTTGCATTTATTAGGACTGCGTGCAGTGCATCCATCCCTCATCACTAACAAGAATAATACGGGTGACATATGCAGCCCTGAATGATTCCACATTTTAAATGAATCCTATACGCACTACAGTTCTGCTGTCAGCCCGATTAGCGAACGATCGCTAGTACTTGAACAAGAACATATTATTCTCAATTTCTATCTGTAAGCAATATTTGGATCAATATCTCTCAAGATTTTTTCTTATGAAAATCGGTTGGGTAATGCCTAAGCTAAAAATTTTTCAAAGATTTCAAGCCAAGCACCGATATTACTGGTATGCAAAAATGAAGGGTTTTTTTTTGTCCTCCATATATTTTTTTTGAAATTATGTAAGATTGAACTTTTCTGAACCTAAATCTGGTTTCAGAAAAATTCTATCACGTACATTTTCTTTTAAATTGATTTTAAAAAAAAATGTGATTTGTTTTGTAGAAAAGAGCTCTCTTAGATTCCGTTGACCTTGACAAATTATTGTCTATGGTGTAAAGAAAGCAGTAATCGGAGGAAAACCAACAAAAAAAGTATATTTTGTGGTTTTCAAAAGGACTGATTTTTATGGAATTTTCAACTTTTTTTTGTGAAAAATCCAGAAGTCGTACGAAAAATTAGTCAATATATAGATTTGGTAATTTTGTGTAGGTACATTTGTTCTACATAAACGGTTAAAGCGAAAAATTTTCATTTTTTCAATTATGCACCAAAAGCAATAAAGAACGATTTTTTGTAAGTTTTTCAATGATTCCTCATGTTTCCCGTGATATATTTTGCTGGGTAACTTCAAATTCGTGCTAGATAGCCATTGAAAATTATTACTTCAGAATTTCCCTCCTCTAAAAATGCTTTAATTAGACTAAAGAGAGTATTTTGTGAAAATCATAACTTTCTCTTTTCCATATCTTTGCGCTAAAAGTGAATTTTTAAATGATTGAAAATGATTTAGACAGCTGAAATGCACTTCATTCACATCCCATTAATAGTTGTGTAATAAATTATTTACCAGTAAAAAAAATTCGACATTAAATGTACAAAACAAAAACAATTTTTGACATATTCATATTAGCATAACGTGACTAGTTTTAATTTTTGATTCGGGATCAGCGTGCCAAAATCCTTAAGAAAAGTATAGTTTGGTTAGAAGACGATTTTCGTTTTTAGACAAGTGATTCAAACATTAAGTTACCGAATATGAATGTTAGTTTTGCTGACCTGCTCTCAGTTAAAAATACATCTTAGAATATACACTTAGGGCGGTATCCGTATACTTTAGTTGAGAAAAATCTTAAGCATTTGCTGAACTGAATCCGTCTTCAAGGAAAAAATGAAGGCAACTACGAGTAAGGTAAGTTTCAAGAAAATGCTTAAGAATTCTCTTGGCTCAAGTGGCCAAAAGTCTCCTTAAGCGTTGGGTAATGACTAGAATTTCTCCCTTAAATTCTTATTTAATATTTTCTTTTTTTGTTTTTGTCCGAAAATAAAATTCATTTTTTGAAGTCTTTTTAGGTAAACTTTCAAATTTTTCAAAAAAAGTAATGAAATCAACTTTAAATGAATAAATCTTTGACATTTAAAGAAACCTTAAGATAAACACTGTTTCAGCTTCGTTTTCACAACAACAAAATATGTCAAAAAATTTAATTTGTGAAATCCAAGTTCTGTTATTTTTCTGACCGGTAAATACAGATTTAAGGAGTAAACTGAATAAAAACCATTGTCGTTTTACTATGTCTAACAAGCTTAACAAAACTCATTATAGGTCCTCTAGAGATACCCTTTTTTTAAGCTATAGATATGATATTTTTTCTCATAGTCTTACCTTTTTTTTCTCATCCAAAATGTCTTTGCCAAAACTTAAAGCAATTAATTTCTTTGAGGAAATTCCTCACACATTCCATTATTTTAATTAATGACTTTACCATGAAATTTTAACTCTTCATTAACCACCGAATCTTCAACAGAAAAAAAATAAGAAAATAAACCTTTTGTATTTGGTTCCGCTTAACAATTTGACCTTTTCACATACCTACTCAATTAATCTTTACAATTCATTAAGATATATCTTGTATTGACTTTTGACATTTTACCTTTTATTTGATTAAATTTGAATTCGCATCTTTTCACTTTGTTCATTTACCACAGTCAAATGCATATATCGTCTCGGACAAACAAAACATTTGTGAGATTGTTTTTTTGCAAAAAAAAAAACAGAAAAAATCAGGTTCCCCCATAAATTGTAGGTTTAACCTCGAACTATGCATTAAGTTTAGTACGTATCCATAGTTATTCGCACCTTAAAACCTGAACTTATCTACTTATCATGAACACCATCATTTCTGTTGATAGTTTTATTTATTGTTTTGATAAAGAAGATTCTCAGAAGTGTTAAAATATTTGTCAGTTTTTTTTTTAGTTAGTCAATTTTGTTTCCAAAAGTTTTCATTTTAAATCATTCGAAGTTATTAAAAAATTAAATAAAAACTCACAAGTTATAATGACTTGAATAATGATCTATAAATTAAGCGAGCGCATATAAATAGCCCCCATCATACAAAAAATATATTTCAAAACCATCCGAAACGACTGATATGACACAGACAAAAACAACTCACTAAAGAGTTATTCAGGTAAAATTAGGTATAGGAAGCTGCCATTGCTGTGGATGAATAAATTTAAATATTTTCAAAAAAAAAAATACTCAAAACAATTTTTTTTTTTTTTTGGTTTCGAAAAGATACATTTTTTGAAATGACGAATACTTATTTCGAGAGACCACCTTTATTAAATCTATGCTCCCCCCGTATCTGTGTTGCTCTGATATTTTGTTTGAGAATGCTAATTATTGTGTGAATCAGGTCAGCTATAGAAAGAAGTGTTCTAGACTTTAAGAGTTAAATGTGGAACGATTAGGGGGTCTGAGGGGTAAAGTATTTTGTTGTTTTGAATTTGTAAAGTGTGAGAGTGTTTTTTTTTTATGTTCAGGTTGATTGCTTACAGCCTGTTGTTTTATAATTATTAGCTTAGCCATGGTAAATGGAAAAATATTCTATGAATTTGTTTTTGAAGGGGTACCTATAGTACCTACAACAGGTCTCTTTTGGCTGTGATGGTAATTTGGGAATTTTGTATTTCTTCTTCGAGAGTTTATATAAAGAGAAGAAAGTGTAGGTACTACAAAGTATGTTCGTTCACATAAAAACACATTGAAATTTTAATTGCAATATTACCAATTAGTGATTATAGACTTGAATGTTTAAAGTGGAATCAACAAAATGTCTATTAAAACTGATGGTAATTACCAAAAGTTTATTTTAGATTATCCTCATTTATCCTCATTTATTTTCTGTTTTTTTTTTTTTTTTTTTTTTTGTGCAGTGAGAAGCATGAAAATTATTATTTATGTACAATAAATTTAGACATTTATAGTATAGGAATTGAAATTAAAAACAAAATCTTTTTGCCCCCATTTACAATTTAATAATATTATTTGTTGATGAAACGCAGGAAGTACATATTTTAAAATTAAGATAAATCTCGGGGGCAACATTTTCTATAAGATGAAATTTCTTGAAAATTCTATCGCATTTATGCTTTATAGTTTCAGAAAAAGTGACGAAAAAGCAACATCGGAACAACAAGGATAAATTCCACTGAAACCAATAGCACTTTATAAATTTGCATTACAGAAATTAGGTTACGGTGTTGTTTTAAAATATCAATTTTGGAAAACAAAATAAAAATATTATTTGTTTTTTCCAAATAAAATTTTGTTTATTAAAATATAAGGGATAGGTAACAAAATATTTATGCAACAAGGGAAAGAACACTTTTTTTTGTAGTACACATAATCAACATATCAAACGAAAGCATTTTTTGCATAGATGTGCAGTTACAATGACACATGAAATGTCAAATCCATAAACCCAAGACCTGAACCCAAAACATTAAGCTGGATTCACATTAAGATTTGTTAACATTACACAAATCCGCCAACACGACAGAAGTTGATGAACATGTTTTTGAAGGTGAACTGTGAATATTAGGCGTTTTATAGTAGTTGAGCTCTTACAATAATATTTTGAAACTTTCAGCGCTAACTACAATCGGCACTTCTTGCAAAAAGTGAAACAGAATACACACATACACTAGCGACATCTGTTTCTGAAAACAGCGCATAATTTACACCATACAAATTTCAGTTCAGGCATCTATCGTTGATTTTCTGAAAAAATAAAATAAAATATAAATCGGCACTAGAATTTTGATAGCTGGGTCAGCTAGTCTTATTAAAAGTTGTAAAGTTGTGGAAAACATGTAAACATTTTTATGGCATTGACAGATAGTATTTCACGTTTACAAGGGTGCATGATAACCCTTGTGGTTTGATTTTGACAACTTTTGAAAGCTGCAATCACCACTTTGCAGACATTTTTCATAAGTAGATAGATATACAAATATGTATGAAAAATACAGTCAACTCCCTTTCGTCGAACTTTCTCTAAGTAAAATTTCCCTTTTACGTTGATACGAGTTTTGCAAAAAAAAAAATTCAATAAACTGTTTCAATTCCTCAAGTATTTTCGTAGTAACAAAGCAATTCTAGTTGAAAACGTGAAACCTTCACCATTCCGCATGACCAAGTACGAGATTACATTAACCGTTTGTAACACTCATCTGCTACCAAGTCAATGGTCGACACTGCTTCTTTTCCCCCAAAAAACTGAGTTGATAGCTCTATATGATGTAAGAACTAAATGATTGAATCTTCTCTAGTTTTCAAGTTAGTGCAGTTTTGCGTTTTTTTAGCAACAATAGAACACAATTTCACAAAATAATAAAATCCAACTATTTTCTTTTCACAATATGACAGTTTTTCCTGTTTCTCACCAAATCCTACAAGTTACAAATTGTTTTTAAGGGCACTAATTTGTACATGGAAAAATTCAATTTCGGGACAATTTTTTAACTACTTTAATTGACCAATAACTCAAAATCTTTTTTAAGATTTTTAAGTAAATAATAATAAAATAAATAACTCTTTACAAAAATGGGTGCATTTAAATGAAACATAAATTTATTAAGGCAAGTAGTATCTGACCCATGAGTATTTTTCAATTTGTACCAAAGTAAATGTGTTGCCGAGGGAAATATAATTTAGGGACAAAAAACAAGCCAGTGCAAAAAAAAAATAATTGGCTTCCAGTTTCTTGATTTCTTTTTCTAAAAGTTTTTTTTTTTAGTTCTTAAGAATATTCTTCTTCTATTCTGTCAAGTGTCTATGTAGTTCATCTTTATGTGAGAACACAACAAAATTAAAAGAAGTCAAAGGAAACCTTATAAAGGAGTCTCGTCTAGTTTTAGAAATTTAAAGATAACAAAGAACTACAAGGAAATAGGAGAATATTAAAAAAAAATAAGAAAATAAATAAAACAAGCAGAAAAAACATGTCCTCATGAAAAGACAATGGAAAATAAAATCGTGTCGCAAACGGGTTTGCTTTAATGAAATAAGTAGGTACTAATTTTTGTATGTGTAGTCAAAAAAAGTTTGTTTTTGGATTCGTTTACAAAAACTGATTTCAGACTTAATTTTTAATATGTTTGGGGAGACGGGCAGTATCCCAAAATCCAGAAAGCCCAAATTTTGAAAACCTAAAATATCGAAAACCCAAAATCCCGAAAACCCAGAATCCAGAAAGCCCAAAATCCCGAAAACCCATCGAACTCGAGATAACAATCAGACATGACATTACGATGATAGAGAAAGCGAAAAAAGTGGATCTCGCAATTCTGTCTGTCTGTCAGTCTGTCTATGTATCTACATATGTATCTTGAGCTAGAGCCTAAAGTACTTAAGCGATTATCTTCAAATTTTGTAGTTAAGGGTTTTTGGTGATTCAAATTCAAATTTTTTTTTAGGACCAAAATTAACGGTACCTGCCATACAACCAATATGGAAAAAATTGACTTTCTAAAAAACGGCTATAACGATTTTCAAGATTTTTTTTCTAAAAATTAATCTTTTTTGACAAAATCAAATGGCATACTTTGTTTTGATATCAAAAAAATTTAAGAAGTTGTTTAAGTCAATAAATTTTATGTATATTTTTTTAATTTCTTATAAAATTAAAAACTTTATACATGAAGCTTTAGCATCCACAGCAACTTTGACCCTAAGAGCAAGTACGTGCGATCCAGTCGTGGATTTTATTTAATTTAAAGTTGGTCACCATTGATAATTTTCGGAGTTCTGGGCTTCAGAATTATGGGTTTTCGGGATTCTGGGTTTTCTGGATTTTGGGTTTTAGGGATTTTGAGTTTTCGGGGTTTTGGGTTTTGGGGCTTTCGGTTTGCGGGATTTTGTATGTTTGTATGTTGTATGTTTGTATTTTTGTATGTTTCTATGTTTGTATGTTTGTATGTTTGTACGTTTGTATGTTTGTATAATTGTAAGTTCGTATATGTCTATGTTTCGATGTTTGTTTCATAATCGTCATAATTTAAGCATTTTTCTCGCATGAATAACCCTCAGGACTGATTACAAATTAAATTTTAAGTGCAAGTATGCAGGGTTACAAATGAAGCAAAATGCGCCTTGATTTCTTCACAGAACACAAAATTCTACAAATTTCACTACTGGAGTAGAATTTTCTTACATATTCGAAGCAATCTAACCCCCAAAGTGCTATTGACATAAGGCCATTGAAACTCTTGAGAAAATTCTTTGATTCATCTCTCAAAAGAAAACTACACACTCAAGAGCCTCTCATACATAAAGTCGATACACATTTTTGAAAAATGAAAATGTACAGTTTTATTGGTTGAAGCGGACACAAGTGGACCTTATTCCGAACTCCACTTGAAGAAAATAAGAAAAAAAAAATAGGTATTTCATTTTTTTTTTCTTCAACTTAGAAATTGACTTATAGAAAAAGAAGAACGACCGTCACTCTCTACGAGAGATGTTCGGAATGACATTTTCTAGCGTGTGAATTTATTTCATTATTAAGGACCAACAACAAACTGTTGGTAGTAGTCGTGACATCATTAGAAACCTAAATGTGCATTCCAAAGGGAACATTTAACTTATATTATATGTATGGGAGAAGAAGACCGAACGGAAAACTAGTTGCTGGGGCTGCTCTTGTGACATAATTGGGTGCACCAGGGTCTAAAGTGGTGTGTTTCGTTGTTATTGCCGCCATAGTTGCCGTGCCTGTTCCATGGGAGTATTTTTATGACACAACTCTTAGACATTTGTTGTAGTAGAAGTAGAAGTAGAAGTAGAAGAGAGTATATAAAGAAATTCCCTGATGGTGAAGAATACACTTCTCGGGTGCAATTTGTGTGTGTTATCCTGAAGGGAACATACTTCGTCGTCGCATTAATACACAACACACAGCAGCAGCAGCCTTGAGTCCAGGTGGTTATTTATTTAATTTTCCTAATTGCTTAGTGCTTCGTAATGGAACGTCGTAGTTGTCGTAGTTGACGTCGCGTCGTGCCCACCATCCATTTCCTTCGTTTGAGGACAGTTTATGTTTTTTTTTTCTTTTACAACTCCCCCGTAAAAAAAAACTGAAAAAAAAAACACATCAACATCGGTTGTGTCATTTGCGAAAGCGAACAGAACGACGCCGTCGTCCTTGATTGATGCAAATTGTATCGTCGTCGTAGTTGTTGGGTGACAAATTTAATGACACAACTAAAAGTGCTTTAAATGTAGAATTAAAGTTAGTAATTGCTTAAAGTTCTGTGATTTAAGAGAGTCAATGTGAATGTGCATCTTTTTAACAGACACCACACACACACACACACACACTTTCGAAATATATTCTGTGGAGCGAAAAAAGTTTTATAAATCCAAAAGTTATCGTAAATTCATTTGATGTACATTCTTAAAAGTTCTGTGATCGGTTTCACATTCCCAAATGGTCTTTGGCCCTCTGGTTGAGAAAAAGTTAATGTAGGTTCATGTAGTTTAAAAGAAGGAAGGTATTGTTTTTTGTATACTTTTATGGAGAAATACTCATAAAACTATCATAAAATAAAAAGTGAAAGATCTTAAGCAGGCAGCAAACAATTTTTTTTTTGTTACTTTTTCAAGGAGGTAGGTACTGACAGGAAAGTATAGACACAATTGCTTGAGCCAATGATTCGAAACGACCGCATGCCCTGGATACCGACAACCCAAAAGCACCAACAAACATCTTCCGCAAGGACCATAGAAAATTATTGGTGTGCTGTGAGAAATATTTTCATGACTGGTCCTAAAGGAATAGAGTCGGTCAGGCATAGGGAAGAAACTGTTTTTGTCTGTCCGAAAAAAACTGGGCAAAGGTCGAAAAAAAACAGCTTAAACCCCGAATCTAAGCTTTTTGAGTAGCAAAGAGAAACAATCTAGACTGTACGTATCGGAAGAAGATGAGAGAAGTTTACGCAACGTGTAACGGGACAAGCGTAACACCATCATGGTGTCACAAATCGGTGCGACGACGACGACGGCAGAAATGTTTATAGCATCAGTAAGAAACTCACAGGTGAACAAACCTCAAAACAACATTCCGTAGAAGATAAAGCCGGTTCCTGCTCTATTCGGATGAGGACCAGCGCAGAAGGTAGAAGGAACACTTAGCTTCGGTTTTAAACCGCGTGTTCGCCAGAAATGCGCACCCGCAATACCTGATGATTTGCCTGAAGTAACAAAAGCCCAGATACACATTGTACCTCCCAGTAGAGAAAAGATCATTTCCGCAAATAAAACACTGAAGAACAACAACACGGTAAGACTTGACGGTATTTCTGCATAGCTCTTACAAAAGTCGTGCCAACGACTTCAAGCGAGCTAACTGCATCCACTCATAGGGAGTTCTGAGAACTAAAAAAAGAAAATTATCTTCAAGATGTCAAAGATAAATGATCTGATAAATAGATATGTGAAAACTAAAGAGGGATTTGCGTGCTGCCTTCGGTGTCCAAGAAAACAAAAAAAAAAAAAACATTTTAGATACACTCTATTTCACCGAAAAGCGCATAAGCACCTTGCGGGTCATGCGGAATCAGCACAACTGAGGAAAAGTTGAAGAGAAATGAGTTACATTTTCCAGTACCGTAGGCTCAGTGGAGGGGATCAGCACGGACGTAAAAGGTCTGAGGCCCTATAATTCCGTTGAATGAAAACTTCAAGGAACATGAAAGGTTTAAAGCCCAAGAACAACATTAAAATCAACAGTCTTCGCAGAAGCACAATCCCAGAATAAGAGGTTGCCCTGATCGGGCTTACAGGGTATGGCAATCAACCTATCAACAGACATTGTTGCAAGCAACAGGAGCTTATACCTATAGGTGGACCAGTTCAAATAATTTTTTGAAAAAAGTAAGCAGAATATGGATAGTGGCAAAAATTAGGTAAAATGGTATATAAAAGGCAAAAAATAAAATGCCCACCAGCAGATTGTGGGAATAGACAATAAAGTGAGGTGCGTGTCGAAAATCGTGTTTTCGATTTCTAGGAAAAGAAGAACTCCTATTAAAAAAAGTTTAATTTTTAATACAACCTAAAAAATTGTAAAAAATGTCAAAAAGGATCCTTTTTGTTTTTTTATTTTTATATTTTCCAAACTTTCTTTAAGCGTACATTGCTAGGTCTTTTACTTGAACAAAATTTTTTTCAGCATAATATTAATTTTTGTGCTTTTAACGAATTTATTTTAACAAAAAGCCTAAATTTCAATCAAAAAAGTTGACAAAAACATTTTTGATTTTTGAAACTTTCGAGATTAATTCCTTTTGGTAAATATCTCTTTTTTACACCACAGTTAATGTAAAAAACATACAAAATTGAAAAACAAAAAACGCATTTTTAAGATCGATTTTTGCGTAAATGACAGTAATATCAGCCAGCGAGGAGTGGTCATTTCTCCCAATCTGTTACTGGTTAATTTATGTTTCCTCTTTGATATACCATTCATACTACATTTTTCAACCACCCTTATCCTCCTTATAATTGTTTTCAACTTTTGTCTTCTGAAAACTGGATTGACACTGGTCCAATAGTTTAAGAGGTCAAAATACCTAAAATTTATGCAATTAGTCTGAAATACTAATATCAAGGTGGCTAACGGGAGAGAAAAATCAATAAATCGTTTATCCACTTAACGAACAGTCATATTCATTTTTAAGTTCCAAAATTAAAATATCCATACATTTAAGTATTATTTATCCATCCAGCTCCATTAACATATCATTGTCACTAATAAATAAAAAGCTTTTCCAAAATTAAATAAAAAAATAAAAAATCAGTTCTGGACAATATTCAATCGCGCACGATGAGTTGTTGTAATTAAATTCACTTGAAAATTAAATTTTAAATTCAATGCCAAAGATTTGCTGTACACTCCTCCGATCGTCATTCGATGGTCCGGTCGGTGGTGGTCATGTCGCTGTCATCGCTTGTCCCGGCTTTGAGGCGCTCCCTCTCTCTCTCTCTCTCTCTCTCTATCTTTTTCTCTGGTCTAGAGTATCCATAATACAGACAACAGAGTATACACAGCCAATGAATACATCATCATATGTCAAAATCACTGCAAAGCTATTTGCCAATTCAATTATTTCACCGATATTGAGAGAAGTCCAATTTATCAAAAGCATGCGACCTCAGCAACGTGTATAATAGGTACCTACTCGGTAGGAAGGTAGGTGCATATACTCAATACAGGCCACATATACTATTTCATATAGAGGAAGTCTGGATCTAGACCACTCATCTACTGGGTTGTCAATTTCAGAATAAAGATAAAAACGATTCGTTTCGGTTTTCAGAATTTTCACAGGGCATCAGTGCGCTCTTATCTCGGCCAAAATTGACCTGTGAATTTAATGAAAGGACCTGTGTGCGAGCACTTGTATTCATAAAATACGTGAGTACCCGTCATTATCTACTTGATGTCTATAAAGAGTGTCCTCTATCCCATTTGAAGCTATTCAGGCGTTTTGTAGGTAGGTACACGAGGTAAAGGATGCAATTACCAACCACCAACCACCTACCACCACCACTACCCAATGGAATCCAAAAAAAAAAAAAAATTAAAAAATGGGTTGCTACTTATTCGGATGCAGCTAAAGGTGGAGATTCATTTGGGGTAGAAGAATTCATCAGCCAGTCTTTATTATAAGACTTTTGTTTTACTTGGTGTGAGAGGAAAAAGACACTTTAAAAGTCGGATAGGAGGAGGGGGGGTTGGATTATTGCAGAGCGAAATGCATTTCAAACTCCTTGACTTAACTTTAAAGAAATGTTGTTGCTCGTTAGTCTTGTATTGTTAGGTTAGTCCTGGTGTGCCACATTTGGGGTTGACAATTAAGTGACATGAAGAAAATCTTTAGAAAAGTTTTTTTCTTTCTTTCTTTCCCTACTTTCCTTTACTTTTAACCTTTATGAGATCAAACAAAAATACAAGAAAGCAGATAATTACTTTTTTTGTCTTCTTAGACCAAAGTTCTTATTTTTTTTTTGGCTAGGGTTAGGTTGTTTTAGGGGGTATAATCAGCAAGACTATACACTTAAGTGGTTTCGATTTTTGGTCGTCATGAACTCTTGACATTTAAGCGAATTTTTAGGAATCAAAAATCAATGTTCACACGACACAGTAGTGAATGGGACATGCATTTTATTGTGAAACGTAGTTTATTGTTGATAATTTTTAGAAATTAATTTGAATCCTAAATTTAAGACCTCTCTTTCTAATATGTACATGTAGGTACAAGTTTTACACTTTTTTTAATTACAAGAATTGTACTTAAACTTTGTAAAGTTCATTCGAAAAAAATCAGTTTTTGTGAGACCATAATACCAAAAATACAATAAAAACTCGTGAGACCCCCGATTTCAACTCTAACGAGTTAAGGGACAGCCATTATACCGCTCGAGCACAATTAGATGTAGGCACTAGGCACCACAAAAACTGGTGAAGAGACCGCAGCCACCAATACTAACGTTGCAGCAGACAACAAATTGATTGGGACCTTAACAAACTTTATACAATTATGAAACAAGTTTAATAGACGGTAGCCATCAACTTGCTCTATACTTGAGTAGCAGGCAAATAGTTCCGTAAAAGATGTCCCAAATCAGTTGGAAGATTGCAACCTTAGCCAATATCTATAGTACTAACTCTACTAACACTAAGAAAATCTTAAAGATTAGTAATAATTTTGGTTAATATAGTAAGACAGGCATCAACGTAATATATCTACCTTCGTCATTTAATAAGAGGGACCCTTGCAACCTGAAGTCTTTTGGTACCAACACAATTTATTAGATCAGAGCTATTACCTTGATTTATTTCTATTCGTATAGTATGCATAAGATCTTGAGAGATCGTAGTCATCAACTGGATATAATTCTTGGGTAAAGGATCTAGAGACCTTAGCCGTTATCCAGCGCCATCATTGCAGTAAAGCCAAACTGTGTGGTAAGACGATAACACAAAAACAGGTTATACTGTAGCCATCAAATAACTCAATGACATGAGCGTCACCATAAAATTGGTTGGGACCTTACACCATATTGAGCTCCAAATCTTAAAGTATTATGACTAAAAAGTGTAATTTAGAATAATTTTCTCCAAAATTGTTGATAAACACAAAAAAAAAATAGTGACAAGCCATAAACACTGATAAAGTAGAAGACCCTAAATCCAGTGGGTCCTTAGCCATTATTCAGGACCAAAGCTGTGGTATAGAGATTAAGAATTGAGTTCGCATCAAAACTGGTGAGACCGAAAACAGAATCTATTTCGGTTATAGACCTCTAACTTTTCAAATATGTATTGTGAAAAGTGAAGCAGGGTCAAGACTCTAGGGAATCTTGAAATTCGCAAAAAAGCAAAACCTGAAAAACCAAAAACAACAACTGGAGTAGGCACATTTGAAATCTTGTTTATATTATATTTTTATTGTTGAAAGTTGTAGTAAAAAGCAAATTTAAGGTTCAGAGATATAAACAAAAATCCAGCAGCGTAAATCACGAGGTAACGATATCGAAGTAAAAAGTCTGCCAGAATTATTTTGTAGCCGGGAGTGGTGGTAAGGAGGTTGAAAACGGTGATTTTCAGGTTGATTCCGCTGGAATAACCACTTTAACATGCATTGGAACTAAAGCAATCTACGTTCTGATCAAGAATTTTGGGGGTCCCAATGTCGCCACTCCTAACCAGACGCATCTAAAGTTCAAAGAGGTACAATAATATACATAATGTATGGCATATCAAAAAATCAGGAAACATCCCCATATTACAATTATGCAGGTCCCAGATGTTTAACTTGTCACCAGACCCAAACAGACGTTTTCAAAGTTAGGGAAGAAGAAAAAAACAAATATTGAAAACAGACGTATAACAAAAAAAAATGTGTCAGAAGATCTCGAAAATTCCATTTATAAAAAATGTGTGGAGTCCAGGCGTTTTATTTTGACCACAGTCAACAAGGCTCTATTAACTTTGGTGAGTGTATAATTTTAACGTCTGGGACCCACAAATTTGTAATAAGAGGATGTTTCTTGATTTTCCGACATACCATTTTTTTGGTTATACATACCTCTGTTACCAAAATCAAGCCTTTGAAATTTTGGTAGGTACTTGTTGTTAGGTGTGGCGACAAATAAAAGCTTTTGTTTTATTTTAAATTTGTCTATATATTACGTATTTATGTGAGGGGGGGATGGCCCAAACAAAAATCTTTTTTTTTATATTTTTTGGGGGAGAGGGGCGGGCGTCTTATTGAGATTGGCGACACTTAAAACTTCTGCGACCCCAAAATTATTTACTAGAACATAGATGCTTTAGTTCAATTTTATAGCTTAGACTTAGTTTCCATGTTGTCTTTGGGATGCCTTAAGAATATCCTTCAAAAATTCCTTTCAAATTGTCAAAACCAATTCTATTTATCTCAAGTTTATTAAAAGTGTTACAAATCAACAAAACCCCAATAAACTTTGAGGTTTCTTTTCAATTTTGTGTTTATTTCAAGAAGAATTCATCGATGGGGGTTCCATCATTTCTAGACGAATATAAGCAATTATATCAGTTAAAATGTTTCTTTCCCATTTTTTAACGCCTCTATTGATGTTTTTTTTTTCAATTTCTCGGGTAAAAAAAAAACATGTTTACTTGTTATGAGTGACGCTTTCTTTACATTAGAGCAAAAGAAACCATACAAAAGTCCTTATATAACAAAATAAACATAAAAGTAAACCGAAGTATAAATGCCATAGAAAATTAAACACAAACAGAGAAAAATAAATAAATCTATCGAGGGTATGAGAGGAGATAGAGGCTTTTCAATACTTGAGATTTTTCTTTTTTAATGGAAAAGAAGTCCTGAAAGAATTTTCACTTTGATTGGATACCACCACTACATTCACTATACGATTTTCCCAATGGCAATAACAGACATACAGAAGATAGTATTAGGCTTCTTCTTTTCCTTTATGTCGCCTCACACATTCATATACACACTCACAACAAACTAACTAAAGCGGATAATAGTCTGGTCAAAAAAGATGTCCTTTTTTGTTCCTTAAATGCATACACATCTTTTATATATAAATAATTCAATATGAAAAAGATAAAAATAAAAATGCAGAAAAATAAAATAAAAACCCATATCTATGCATGCACACTTGCTTAAGGTTAAAGGTTAGAAGACACACATAATACGCAAAAGAAAAAAAAAAAACAAAATCTTATCTCTGAAATTTGTACCCCTAAAACCTTTTGCAAAAAGTTTTCCAAAGGAATTTGTTTCCTCGCACCGCCGCTATCACATAACTACCTACTTTCCGTTATAGAAGAAGGAAGAACAGAAAAAAAAATAACGGGAATATATTCATATAGAAATAGAAATTCCGTTTATTCGCATATAACATTTAAGGCATTTTTGTTCAACGGCAACGTAAGGAATTTTTTTAGCTTCATGGACAGGACACACATTATTATACCTACTATACCTACTTTATAGAAGAATTTCAAAAAGATGGAATTTAAGATACCTTGAAGCCGCAACGAAGATAATATCACAGAATAGAACAAAATTGAAAATGTCTCTATTTAGTGTGTGCAATAAAGGATAGAACATCCTTTCGATGTTTGGGGTTTTTTTTTTAAAGATTGCCTGTGGGCAGCAATGCAATATTTTAACAAGTAGATATGTTTCCCCCCATTAAAAGGATTCTTAGGAATCATATATGGGATAACTTTAATACAAAGGCCTGTGGTATCTAGTAGAATTCAGAATTATGATAAATATGCAAACGTAGATGAACTTTAATTTAAATTTTAACGTATTTTTTGTCTTCTGACCAAAGCTTGTATTTACAATCCTGTACACTGATGATTAGAAATAAAGGAATCTACTATATGGTTATTAGGGAGCCAAACAAAATCTGGAAGTTCAAAATTTAGAAACCCAAATTTCCGATATCATATGAAATTCCAAAACTCCGAAACCTTGAACTGACAAAAACATACGATTTGAAAGTCCAAAATTCGGGTAAGTTATTAAAAAATTGTTTGGGTCATTTCATGAAAACCCGAAATTTTGAAAGCATACGATTCCGATAGTTTAAAAAAAAACATGAAATCAAGAAAAACAAATTCCCGAAACAGCAAAATCTCAAAAAAAAAAATCAAAATCTAGAAAAGTGAACAAAAATTTGTTTGGGTTGCAAATTTTAATCAAAAAAAAAAAAACAGAAAATCTCATGTAAAAACTAAAAACCCAAAAATCCAGACAACAACAAAAAAAATCCATAAGACCGAAAACTTCAAATATCTGCCCAAAATCCTGAAAACCCAAAATGTCAAGACCCACAATTACAAAACAATAAAATCTAAAAGATTGAAAACCCGAAAATTAAGTAGTTACCTTCTTTCACCTAATTTTCGAAACCTAAAATTTATTTGTATCGAAGTCTGCAAAGATTAATAGATGTAATTTGCATCCAACTATGAACAACTAAGGTTGTGGTTAAATACCCTAAACCTAATCTCCGGAAAGCCGAGAATCTACACCTACACCCAAAATTTGTAACTCTCCTAATCTCGTTAAATTAAAAATTCCAAAACAAACTCTCAATTCTGAAAGTCTGGAAATCCCTTTTACACAATATTCCAAAAAATTGCAAACCTGAAAACTTACAAATTCTCCTAAATTGCAGAAAATTGAAATCCTAAAAGCTAACAATTCTCAAAACTCACAATCCCAAAAGTTTCCAATCAAGAGAATCCAAAATCCTGAAAATCGAAAACCCCAAAATTCAGTAAACCAAATTTGAAGCATAATTTTTGTTCACTCTTGATACTTCTAAAGCATAGACAAATTAGTGGAACTTGGGGTTCGGGATTTTTGTTGTAGGAATTTTTATCCTATTTGATACCTTATTTAACTAGGGCAGGAGTCATAGACACCAAAAATCAATTTCGTAAAATCTTAAAATCTTATTTAAAAAAAAGCATAATCCCGAAATTGAAAAAATTCACAATTCGAAAAATTCCGAATTTAGAAATCCTAAAGCACAAAAACTCTAAATATCAAAAACCTCCCAAATCTGGTGTTCTGTATCTGTAGCAAACAAAATATTGTTAAACATTATAAGAAAAAAATGATATTCAAAAAAATGAAAAATTAAAAAAAAGCTCGAAAGCCAGAAAACCCAAAATCCCAAAAATCTTAAATCTCCTAATAAAAACCCGAAAGCCAAAAAGTTTACATCGGCAAAAGGCTAATATGGTATTCCCTCCGAACCGTAATCTAGATGTCGTACAAAGAGTACCAAATCTTATCGATATCTACTAGATTTCTCATACATTTTCAGTTTTCGGAATCTTGTTTGTAATCTAGATTACGACCAAAATCTCCTACAAAATCTACTTAATTTTGTTAGCGGAGACACATTTGTTCTCTTTTGTATAACAGTTATAGAATCTTTTAGCAGCGAGACAAAGAGAAATTTCAAACAAAATATAGTTAATGTGCGGTGTGAACGGATCAACGAGATTTCGTAAATTTGTTTTGGAATTCTTTTGGATTTTACGAATTTTGGATTTGTTTTTTGCTATTTTTTTTCTGGGCTTTTAATTTTTGTTTATTTGGTTTCTTGATTTTGGGCTCTATGAATTTCGAGGCTCCCTCCATTCCTGTTTTCTTAAGCTTCCCATGAACTTATTTTGTCAAATAAAATACGTATTTCCTATTAAAACCATAAGATTTTAAGTTCCCTTGCTCAAGTTTGTCTAATTTCCTGTTCGCTCCGTATTTGACATCAGCTTTAAAAAAATTCTCTTTATACCTCAAGCAAAGGGTGATATTTCAACATTAAAAAAAAAAAAATAAACCGCTCCTAGTCAATTTCCAACTATTAACAGACAACAGCAGAAATTCCACCATTTTTGCGTGAAACAATAAAACACAATATGCTCCCTACAAGAGACTTTAAGAGGAGAGAGTGAGAAAGTAAAAAAAAAAAAAACTAGTAAAAGCTTACGCTATCTGGAGGGAGTATTTATTGTTGGGGTTTTGAAGTGTCATCGCCGGACAGATAACAAAAAAAATACAACTTCCTCTAATTTACCCCTCCCCACCATCATGGTAATACCCGCCGCCGCCTCGTTCCCTATCGAGGACATTCCCCCATATCACCCCCCTAGTATATTTTTATATAGTTAAAGGAAAGGAAGAAGGAACGTTCCGAATTTCCGGCTAAAAATAGCGTAAAAAGTGTTCTCGTTCCGGCGAAATAACGGTTCGCTACTATACAGATTGGAATTAGAGTAGGGGGAGTTGTGTTTTTTTCGCTTTTTTTTTTAAGTTTGAAGTTGCATGCCTGCGTGGTTTTATCCTGATCATCCGTGCCCCATCCACAATTATTCCTCTTCAAGGTAGTTGAAGGGGATTTTGTCGAGGAGAGTAGAGTAGAGACACAAAATTGTACGTGTGGGTGTTTTTGTAAGTTTTGTAGAATTTTCAACGACGACGACGACGACGACGATGATGGTGTTGACGACTACGACGACGAACGACCACCATTCCGGAAGATGAGGTTGAAGGGGTACGATTTCCGCAACATAATGGAGAATATCTATTGTTCGTGTAGATTTTCCGGATTGATAACGGGTTTCGGTTGTTTTCTTTGCTATTTTTGCCTGCTAGTTCTTTTATTTTATTCTATTTTTTTTTTTTTTTGTTCGTTTGCTTCTTACTTGTCGTTTTGTTCGTTACTATTTGTCAGGATTCGATTATCCGTTTTATTCTCTCTTTACTTAGTTCACTCTGATGGTTTGCCTGCCAAATAGTTTGCCAGAGCAAAAGTACACAAACTAACTCCACACAGAGGTAGTAGTTAGTGTGATGGGTAGAAATGGAATACTAGATATACTAGCGTTTGTTGCTAGGGTCTCCTCTAACGGTAATGTAGGGAGAGTTTAAAAAAAAAAGGATTTTCTACGAGATCCTTCGGTGCGGTACGGTGTGTGTTGCTTGAGTGACAAACAAACAGATTTTTATTTTTTGTGGCGAAGGGCGATAGCAAAAGTTTTCTATTTAAGTCGGATCCGGAATGAATTGAATGCGAAAGTTATATGAATATACAGGTTTATGTGTGTATACATATCCTTGTAAAGGGGAGACGATTTTTGTGTGTTTTTCTTCTTTTTTTTTGTGTAAGATACTTTAATGGAAAATGGAAATCGATTATGATCCATTGAGTGTTTTTCCGCTTTAATTGATACAAATTGAAAGCGGCCTTTAAATGGCATTTAAGAGGTGGAGGTAGCTAGACTGACGGTTAGATGGCGTTCTGTGTGGGTTTTTTTTTAGTGGAATGACTACGGGAGCGAGAGAAAATTGGATAAATGCTGTAGAAGTGAAAGTAATTTCCCTAACACCATTCTTGTATTTATTTTTTTAATGTTTTTTTTTGTTTGTTTTTGTTGTTTTTGGAGTGTTCACAGAAAGGATAAAAGAGTACCTATCACAGGCAAACAGAAAAAGAAAAGGATTTTATTCGATTGGCATTTATGCTGGGTGTTTTTTGTTTTAGCAGTTGATTTGTGAATCAGTTTTTTTTTTTTTTAAATGATAATCGCTCGACGAAATCTAATTAAGACATCGCAGACAGATGGATGATGTATGACGGTCATTTGCGTTATTAATTTCTTAAAACAAAAAAATAGGCAATTAATCGTAGGGATTAAGTCGACAGTCTATCGTATAAAAATCTATGCTTCTAATTACGCCTTAAATATTGGCTTTGGGTGGCTTTAAACGTACAATCTATGAATGTCTAATTGACTGGATCATTAAGCGTTATTATGTTAAATTGCGTGATGGACAATGTGGGTTGCAGCGCCACCTGTATCTGTATTTTCAATATTACTGGGTTTGAAATAAATATGTTTTTTTTTCTATCCTTACGTTTACTTTGCATTAATTTTATTATAGATTTGATCATTTTGAAAAGAATAAATTTAAGTAAAATTCTATTGAGTTTATTCTCACAAGAGGGTATGTTTTGTTTAACCTAATTTTACTTAGATTCAACAAATTATTAACAGTATATGCAGTCATGTGATCGCTGGTTTTATCAAAACATGTAGATATCGTTTGGCTATAAAAAAAATTAGTTTTAAAATTCGATTATTTTTTTAGTTTAAATAATTAAAAACCTTTTTTTTCGTATTTCAAATAACTTTGATTATAATTACATAGAAAGTTTGTAAGAGCGTGTTGATTGAGACTAGCCGACCCAGCACTCGAAATTCGAGGGCCAATTTATTTTTTATTTTATTCTTTCAGAAAATCACCGATAGATGTCTGAACTGAAATTTGTATGGTGTAAATGATACTCTCTCTCTGTGTAAGTGTGTATTCTTATTCTTATTTTTGCAAAAATTGCCAATTGTTCACGCTTAATGGTTTCAAATATTATTGAAGAGCTAAACTGCTAAGAAAACGTCTAGTATTTTGAGTTTATTCTTCATTTAGGGGGGGTTCACATTCAACAACATGTTCATCAACTTCTGACGTGTTGGCCGATTTGTGTAATGTAAACAAATCATTATGTGACTCCACCTTAATGTTTTGGGTACTGGTCTTGGGTATATGGATTTGACATTATATTACGTGACAGTGGATTTGACATTACCAATTGTTTTTGTTTTCCTCACATTTTTTGCAATTTGATTTCAATGCTTTAAACAATTTTTAATGGCACACGGCTTGTGTGGGCCGAATAGAGTATACCACAAAAATAGTGTTCGCCGTTTTATTATATGATAGTAATGTAAGATAAGTACTTTCGCATTAGGGTGGCTCAGAAAATAGTATTTTCTTAGTTATAATATTTATATATTATATTTGAAACAAATTATAGCAAAGAAAAAAATGTTTTCAATTAGTGTGTTGCAATTGTTTGTTGTTTTTTTACACTTTACAAAAAAAAATAGATTTTATTCGAACAAAAAGTGTGTAAATAGTGGATTTTGTTAAATTGACTATTTTATCATTAAGGTGGCTCAAAAAAATGCAATGATTTGTGGAATGCAAAGATATCCAATTTAACATTATATCGCAAAAAACACGCTTTTAAAACATTTTGTGTGATTGAATACTTTGTAAGCATTTCTGACTTTTTTGGTCATACAATTTTATTTTTTTTATTTTGTGCAATTTTTTTATGATTTTCGGCAATTAACTCAAAGACAGAGGATGTACACTTACAAAATATTAATCTCATCTCGTTTGACAGTAAAATTTTCGTTTTCTTCTGCTTGTTGATTTTTTTTTTGCAATTTATTTCTAATTTTGCGGGGAGGTTTAAAACAAGATTTAGATTCAGCGTATCAAAATACATGAAAAACATGCTTGGCTTACCCTAAGACTTTTGCATTGGAATATGTAACAGTTATGAATAAAAGTTTATCAAGAAAATTGGAAAATCAAAAAGCTAGAAAATGTTGTCCTTCTATTCACGCGATATGGACAGTTTTGTAAAATAACAAAAAAAAAAATTAAAAATAAGAAAAAAAATTAAAAAGAAATAGAAAAATATGTATGAGAATTTTTTTCTGTTAAACATGTAGGTACGCATCAAATGACAGCCGACTGCCCCTGGAATTTATACTGGATATCAAAAATATTTCGATTCGATTTTTTCCAAAACTACTTATGTGATATGTATTTTAAAATTAAGTTTGAAGGAAGAAAGGTTAATCTTAAAGAGTAGTCGACTGTGCATAATTATTTTATTTTTGTATCAAAATGTTAATAATAACAATATCCAAACTTTAAGAACCAAAAGGGAAAATGAATTTCAGGTTGTTGAAAATTACTTTTCCTTCAAAAACGTTAAAAATTCAATTACATCATCTAAGAAAAAAATTAGCTGAAGAAGGTTTGCTGAATTTTTCAGCAATAACCGAAATTTCAGGAATATGTATTTTAATTTAAAAATGTTAAAAAAAACACGTCGTTTTTGTTGAAACTAATATTTTATTACCTAGATTTAGATTCTGTTTATTTCCATACTTAATTTATTATACATAATCACGACAACTCTTGTTAGACTTGATATAATTCAATAGACAAAATTTAAGAACTCCTAAGACTAAGCATTCGTTGAAATTTAATAATTTCCTCCTTTTTTGAAGTCGGTTAAAACCCCGCTAAATATAACAATTTTGTTTGGGGGATACCAAAAAAATGTTCATTGTTTTTGTTTTCTAGGTCCTTAATGAACGGAATACAATCTTTCAATAAAATGCGATAAGAACTTAGCGTTATTTTTTTATAATTTAAAATAAAAAATTGCACATTTACTACCCTAAGAACATTTTTGGCATTGAAACGAAAAAACTTATCAATTTTTTTTCTTCATAGTCCTACCGACGAGTGCTTTAGTTTTCGGAAGGATCTTGATTTTAATTTCATATTAATTACGAAACAAACAGTGTACTACAAGTGTGTGCTGAACATCATGTGTACCGAGTAATGTCTATTAAAAATTCATGTTTCAAAAAACGGTTTCTTAGATATTTTTCTAACAATCTGTTGAAAATGAAAAAAAAGACAACAAAAACTAACGATTTTCGATCCCTCCCATAGAAAGCAACAATTTGTATTTTCACAAAAAAAAATCATTCATCTGCTTACGTCAGACTATGCAAATCCAAATGAGACAACTTTTTCCAAAGCTCTTAAACGTTAACCTTTTCACAAAAATGCGCATGTGCAATAAATCTGTTTAAATTTCAATACTTTACTATGAAATTCACCACTTCAGGTTTCTCTTTACAAAAGAAAAAAAACAGAGAGATTTGGAAATTGGAATCCTGGAAAATAAGGAACTCGATGAAGGAGAAATATCTCTTATACACTTTTGGTTAAACAACATTTTCCAAAATCTATGTTGCTGTGCATTTTATATTCAACAGTTCGTTATTTTATCTTTTTCTCTCCCTCACTCAATCTCTTTTTCTCTTCTATAGTCGAGGAAACAGAAGGAAAAGCGAAGTACCGTAAGGTTAGAGGAAAACAACAACAACAACAACGAAACTAGAAAAGCTAATCCTTTTCCCATGGTGGCAATAATTCTCTATTAATTTTCGCTTTCACTTCATGCACTCCACAGGGTGGGGTAGTAGAAGCTTAATTTCTTTGTTTTTTTTTTTCTCTGTCTCTCTATCATACATACTTTCACTTCAATTTGTCTGTTCATTATATGCAAAAATAATAATAATGACAAAAGCGATTGGGGAGAAAATAATGAATTTTGTAAAAAAAAAATCCATAAAATCTAAATAGTAAGGAAAAAGGACATTATTGTGTTTTTTGCACATTTTTGGGGAATTTCCAATTAAATTGCAAATCCTTTGTATATTAGGAGTATTCTTTCGTTGTTTAAGCAACAAACCACAAACGCCCCTGATTCGATTAATAATAATTGGTAAATGTACACACGCACACACCACACACACTTATACAAACTCGGATTACATCATCGTGTATTAAAAAGGAGGAGCGGAAACAAAAGGATGGCGCCGATGACTCTTGTGGATAGTTAGTCAGTAAAACAATATTCTCTACCACACCCAATCAACCACCGATGAAAATAAATAAATAAAAGAAAAAAAAGAAAAAAAAAAGAAACACTGAAAACCGATAAGGTGAAACCCAAAAAGGACGAAAATTTTAATCGGCTTAAAATTGTCGACACGAGACTGTTTTGTCTACACTTGGAGAAAAAGTTTGCTAAGAAAGTTCATTGGCAGTTAAGTTTATGTCTGTTAAACCTCATAAATGAAATCTTTTTATCAGTTTAATTTTAAAAATCCTTATTTATCGTTAGAAATGATGAATTTTATGACGCTTTTAGTGACGAAAAGAATAAATCATTTCGAAGTCAACTGTTTTTTTTTTTTTTCAAAACTCATCAAAATTTGGTAACTCATTGTATCAACTCATTTGGATCAACTCATTGTATTGACGTTTTTTTTCCTCCAAGTTTTTTTTAAAGCTTTTCTGCATGCTAAGTCAACTCAGAATTAGTTAGACTCAGTTTTTTGATTGCGAGAAAACCGAGTGTAAGAGTCAAGTTAACTCTTAAGACATGGTTTACACTCAAGTTTATTACCGAGTTAACTCAAAGTAAATACAAGTTGGGTGAGTTAACTCTGGGTCAACTGATTTGATGTTTTTTTTTTCTTCCGAGTTTTGGCCTTTTCTGAATGCATTTTTTATCATAGTACTTAAATTTATTTCCTGAATAACTAACCCCAAGTTAACTGACCACTGCAACACTGGCCTTTGGTGGTTTAACAGTGATTTCAGTAAGAGTTATCAGACAACTTTTAGTTGTTACCAATTTTTCAATGATAAGTTAATAAACAAAATTATTAAGACGCAGTACGATTGTATAAAAACTTATACATTTTTTTCATAATGGCACACCTAGTTATTACTGAAATGGTAATTCACTTAGTGTCGCACTGCGATTTTAACAACTTTTTGACAAATAAAACTCAAATGTAATCCTTCTCTTAACTGTTTGCTGAGTTAGCTCTCTTTTATTTTAACCTATCGTGAAATCAATGTTGGTATGCAAGGCTAACTTTTTTCCAGTTTTTTAGGGAGTAGTTAATGCAGTTAATTAATCTTCCAAATAAATTTAATCCCAGGCATAATAACCCGTGCAAATCATTCTTAAAATTAAACTTTTTCTGAAAATTAAATCTCTCTTTAATAGAGAAGTGTTTTTGGGAAGTTCAAAATTTGATATCTCAAAACTTTTGCAAAATACATCAGCAATTCTGATACTAGATTCGAGTTCAGAGAGTCAAAATCTTTTGCAATATTACTACCATTTACGGAAAAATCGACCTCAAAAATGAGCTTTTTTTATTTTTTTCAATTTTTGACAATGTTTTCAATAACTGTGTTGTTTTCTTGCTTAGTCTTAAAAAAGAGGATTTAACCAAAATGAATCCATCTCAAAATTTTCAAAAATTATAATTTTTTTCGTCAACTTTTTTGCTACTTTTTCAAAATAAATTCGTCAAAAACACAAAAAAATATTTTTAGCTGGAAAAAAAATTGTATAAGTGAAAAACATACTATTGTACCTACATTATAACCAAATTTCATCAAAACCTAATTAGCAAAACTTTTTTTGATAGGAGGTCTACTTTTGATAGAAATTGGTTAACAACTTTTCACCCCACTTTTTCGCCCACCCTTCCCCATTTCCTCAATCTGTTAGTTATTTTTTTTAACAGGAAAGGACACATGTGGTAGTTACCACAAAACATCCGAAAACGACTTAGGTTCGGTCGGTTAGGTAGTGGAGCTAAATGTCACCATAAAAAAAACTCGATTTCCATATATCTGTCTTCACTTAAATGAGGTGTTAAGTTAATTGATCATGTTTTGAATGACTCAAGGCATTCTGCCTGCATACTGCGTTTCAGAACTAGGATCCAACACAAAATGGGATCACTACTTTATGATGGTATCATTGCCCATGGTAATGCAAGTATCAGATACTGCAATTTGTCGCTGATCACTGTCAACATTAATATCACTATCAGGCACTAAATAAATGGAAACACTGCAAAGGGGTCATCAGAAGGGCCACCACTGATGTTCTGGGTATCACCAGGCTATAAGAATGCATGCATCCAAGAACAAAACTATGAGTCGATGCTAAAAACTAGTACTAGAAAGAGAAACTGCTTATAAAACAGCCCGTAACCTCTTAGACGGAAGAATTGCAATCGAATCTATTGAGGGTTGATATGATAGTGGCAATGTTTCAATGTTATATCAAAGTGTTTAAAAATAAACCCAAGGATACCAGCGAAAAACAGAATAGGAATACGGCAGGAGATTCACAGTCGGTGCTGAAGGTCTGGAAGAACACTTTTAAAAACTGCTGAAAGCCGAATACAGCAATGCATACAGCAAAATCAACCATCAATCAAACTATCACACTCATACAGGTTTTAGAGAAATACCAGGATTTTTTATAGGATATCTGTATTAAATTTGACTGTATTTTAAGGATCACCTTGGACGAATCACGCTACTCCATTAGAATGGTTTAGAAGATTTAAAACTAACTTGTGGCGCTATTACGTTACCTCTTTAACATTGTAATGTTTCTTCGGTTTAAGAAGATATTTAAGCAGTGTGGCATCTTCTCAAAGAGCTACGGAGCCAACTCAGTCCTACTTGATGGGACAAAGACATGTACATTTTCAAGATCCGATGACGACATGGTAGGTTCCTTTGAGTAAAGGATTTTTCGAGGTATGTTCGATCCAGTGTGTAAAGCTGGGGATGGGAAGTGCTTGCAGAAATTTGGCTACCAGTTCTACGGAATTTACAGTATGCGAATAATTCTCCATTTTTTCCTCTTTTGTTCTTTAATTTTTGAATATTTGTATGTTTTTTAAGATTCTTTAAATGCGAAAGAATATTTTCGAGATCTAGGGAGTGCCTTCTTTCAATCGAAAAGCATTTCAAAATTCACAGATTTCAAAAGAGGAAAACATAATCGGCTTTATTCGTGATCCATTAGACGAATATAAGACGGTTTCCGTATCACAAAGAACGTGATTTTCCGCTAAGATTTTCTTGAAACAAGAATTTCAAGAAATCCAGATATCGAACAGCCTCCATGAATTGCACCTTCGGACTACTTTTTCGCATTGGTTATATTTTTGTTTTCGACATTTGTCTCAGTGTACCTGTTTACAAAAACTATGACCACAGACGGTTTTAAGCTCACTTTTACGCCATTGAGACTATTGTATAAGTCTATTTCTTTTACCTGTGGCCGATTTTGTTGCCACCACAAAACTTATATATCTATAAACTTGAAAGTTCGTCATTGTGTGCTCTTTTCCCTAAAGTAACATTTGAGCATTTTAAGAGTACCTACCAATCTAATCTATATGTATAAACCCAGGTATCAAGTGTTTTTAGTAATTAGTAGAGAGGTTTACATCTTTTTGAAACTTTCTTGTTTTTTTTTCGTAAGGAACTGGTGGGCAAATGTAAAATAAATATAAACTAAATGCCTTACTGAATTTTGGATGAGGATGAGGTAAACATAAAAACCAAACACTCCTCTTTAAGCGTCTAACTTCTACACAGAGAGCATTATTACCTAGAAAACACAGAGCCTTCTTATACTTTATATAGTTCTTGTTGCTTTTCGCTTCTCATATTCTTCATCTCTTTGTTCCGTTTTTCCTTGTAAATGGATTTTATGGTCTTATTTTTGTGTGTGTTTGTAGGTAGTATGTTGAAACTAAAAACATAAACATATTAAGGAAGCAAATTTTGTTTTACAGAAAGTTATAACTCTTTGTGGTAAGATGTTCTGTCTTATTGTTTTCTTCCTTCTTCTACAATACTTTGTCATTTTTCAAGAGAAGTTGTAGTAGGTATTAGGTATTACTGATGGGACTTGTAAGTAAATGGAAAAACTTTTATTCTTTATCATTATTCTTCTAAGTTGTATTGAGTCTTTTGAGAAATCTTTATTCGGTTTAAAAAAAAAAAATATGAGCTTTTATCTTGGATATGTGTTAATTTTGCATTTTTTCGAAAATTCTTAAGAAGAAGTTATGATTTCGAAAAAACATTAACAGCCTAGACTAGACTATTTTCAAAACATTTGTGCTCCTGAAAATATTTTTTGACGAAGTTAGAAAATGCAGATTTTCCATACAATTTGGAGAGTTTGGATATCCAACACTCCGAATCTTAAATAATTGTTCGTTAATATCACCAATTTGTTGAAATATCCCAACTTTTAACTTCCTATAAAACTTATTTTATCTTAAGTAGACCTTCAAAACAAGAATTGTAGGTGGTAAAAAGATTTACAACTTCTGTTCATTCAGATAATATTTCTATTTAACCTCAAAAATATTGTGAAAAATACCAAAATTTTGTTTTTTTTTTTATTTTTATCTTTTTTAAAAATAGTTAGATTTTGATGAAACTTAGTTTTAACGTAACAGTGCAGTCTTTTACTTAAGGAACAAGAAATTCAGCAAAATATTACGTTTTGTTTTTTTGACGAATTTATTTCGAAAAAAATTAGTCTAATTTTCAATTTGACGAAAAAATTTTTGATTTTGATTTTCGAGATGAATTTTTCTTTTTGCTTTAATCCTCTTTTTTTAGACTAAATAAGAAAAAAAAAGGTTATTGCGAAAAACATTGTCAAAAACTGAAAACACAAATAACGTATTTTTGAGGTCGTTTTTTTTTCAGCAAATGACGTTAAAATATCAGCCAGCGAGGAGTGGTCATAGAAACCAAATTAAACTTTTGTAAAAGATTTTGACTCTGTGGACTGGAATCTCGTACCAGATTTGCTGTATTATGCAAAAGCTTTGAGATATCGAATTTTGAACTCGTCAAAAACACTGTTTCGGTAATGTTTTGGGTAAAGAGAGATTTCATTTCCAGAAACAGGAACATGGTTTTTGCAATGTTTTTCAAGCTCGCATAATTAATTTTAGCTAAAAAAAAAATCAGACTAGTGTACAGGGCCAAAAATATGGTTTTGTTGAAAATTAAATTTCCCTTTGACCAAAACATCACAAAAACAGTGTTTTTGGGAAATTCAAAATTCAATGTATTTTAAAAACTTTGCATGAGAGCAATTTTGATACTAGATTCGACTTCAGAGAGTCAAAATCTTTTGCAAAAGTACATGTTATGTACAAGTTGTGTACAAGTTATCTACATTTTTCTGCAGTTTAAGTATATTTATGCAAAGACACCGTGGAATTTTGGTTGTACGAAGTTGTAAGATTTGCCTTTTCGCTTTGTTGAACCCAAAGCAGGAATTTGGAAATGTCAATGACGGCCAGCTGATTATTTTCACATTCTGAAACTTCAACTAACAGGAGAATGACGTTTTCCTAGTTAGTTTTGAACAGCACCCATATATTGTGATCGTATAAGGCAACATAGCACCATAGAAACATAGAAACATAGAAACATAGAAACAAAAAGAAACATAGAAACATAGAGGCATAGAAAGATAGAAACATAGAAAGTCAGAAAGATAAAAATATCGAAAATATCAAAGACACATAAAACGAGGAAACATAGAAAGATTAAAAAAAAAACACAGACAAAATAAAAAAACAAATCAGACTATAAACAACAGATTCCGTGGCATTTACATATTTTGGACTTTTAATAACCCACAAAAATTTTACAAAAAAAAATTGTAATTCGATGAAAAAAATTAATTAAGAAACCAAAAAATTATGAATTAAACCTATATAAACATGATTTCTGTATTGCAAAAGTCGTATTTCCTGCCATAGTACTACACCAATTTTACTTTTGTTTGTAATTTTGTGTAATTCTTTAAGTTTTTTTTTACAGAAATGATAACATATAAACTTCTAATATACTTCTTTTCGTATCCCATCGTGAATTATCACATAAAACAATATTCTTTTACAAAATTAATTGCGAACTCAGATATAAAATAATCACTCTGTGTAATGAGTGTTCATTAATTTGATATCAATAGAAATTAATTAATGATCTTATTTTATGATAAATTACTTATACTCCAAAGTGTGAAGTTTAATTTATAATTCGTCATGCGAATCAAAGAACATAGAATGTATTGCATATGGCATATCTATACTCTTAATGCTCTAAGTTAGAAGTTCTTAATTGAGAAAACAAGAAAAGGGTGAAAATGTATTAATCAAAGAATGCTTAATTGTAAATCGTATGTTATAACATAACTTGTAAACAAAATTGAAACAAAATTTAATTGAGGAAGCTAAGAACAAGTGAAACAGAACAAATTTGGTAGGTTTTCGAATTTTTAATCCGGGAAAGAATAAAACGAAAAAGTTAAAGTTGAGATTT
The DNA here is from genome assembly GCA_948107695.1 of Meliscaeva auricollis. Lineage (NCBI taxonomy): Eukaryota > Metazoa > Arthropoda > Insecta > Diptera > Syrphidae > Meliscaeva > Meliscaeva auricollis. The sequence continues at coordinate 43,620,619 of OX403616.1, forward strand.
TCTTTTACTATCAACTCTGGAACATAAAAGACTACTTTTGCCTTGATTTGATATAAGCAGGTAGTCGTTTGTTTTTTAGTTGTTTGAGTTGAAACCGAATAGCAAGTGATAATTTGAATGAGAATCGTTTCATTCAAGAAATTAATATTTTAGTCAATTTTTTCCTTCAAAAATTGAGTCCAATTTTGTTTCCTCATGAAATGTAAAAAAAAATGTCTCCCAAATCCCGTTCTATTACAGAAATTACAGAAAATAAAAATAAAAAAAACTGAACAGTGTAGTTATGTAAATTTTAGTCAAAGCTGTTATCTCTTCAATACACTAGATACTGGATGCATATAAGAATAACTTAACACCTATGTATTATATAATTCAGTGATTCGACAATGGATGCGTTTTATTAAAATTTTAACGACCATTCACTTCACACTTCGGGTTTTTTTTTTTTTTTTAATAAATAAAAAATAAGTTTTAAATTGGCAAAGGTTCATGTTCACGCGGTGATCCGTCCTGCGTACAGTGGACACGATTTTCATTTTTGATTGCCAAAAATAATTTTTTTTTAATAAATTCGGCTATTTGATTTTCTATTTTTCTGAATGAGTTTAAAAAAAAATTGTGTTTATGGTTTTTTAGAATGTTAACTTCGAAAAAAATAATGAAAACGATGCATGGGCAAGTTTTAACAAAAAACAAAATGCATGTATGAAGAGGGGGAATTTTCTAAAAACATAAAAAAAATACTTACAAAAGAAAAAAATATTTAAAAAACACACGAAATATACACAAAAAAATATAAAAACTTAAATTTTGAACAAAATAAGAGAAAGAAACATATATTTTTGTAAAATTCAGTTAAATTTTTTTATTGTCAAAACTATCCACAGAAGGAATTTTCTTTAAAAAGAAGATTAAAAAAATGTCTGGGAGTAAAAACTTTTACATGAAACAAAAAAAGAAACACCTACTGCCACGCCCATTTTTTCGTATATATAAGTTTATCGGAAACGGCTTAAGCGATTATAATATAAATTTCAGGGTTTGTTCGTAAAGACTTATTTAGGTATGTATACCTACACATTTGGAAGTACAAATTAAAAAAAAAAACGCCCACTGCCACGCCCACTTTTCTTATATATTTTTTAATTTTTCTTTTTGTTTGAAGGGCTATCATGATTTCAATAGAATTTCATGGCGATTTCTTCAAATCGAGTTCTCAGATTAAAACCAAAACTCCAGAGTTAAAACAAAAATTGTCAAAAACAAAAAATTAAATCTTTAAACTTTGACTACTTTGACCGTGTTAATGAAGTTTTTAATATTTCCTGATCCAGTATATTAATTTGTTTTGGATTTAAATCATACGTGTAAAATGATTTTTGCGTTCATAGCCTTGCGGTTGACTATATACATATATCGCAAACATACGACAGACAAATTAATGACTTTTTGTCATGTAATGTAGCTAAAATCTATAATTTCAAATCAGACATGATCCAATGATCCATACTTACAGCATACATTTGTTTGTTACAAAGGATATCCTTTATTATAAAGGAAATGGATTCACATCTTACCTGTAAATAAAAAAAAAGAAAAAAAGGTTAAAGATACACAAATTTATAAATAAACACCGTTACAAAGGGATAACAGAGAGATACAAAATAAATAGTCCATTAGTTAGTATGCGGCTGGATGAATATTGGAATGAGTTTTAATAAACTGACCAAGAGCATTGAGCACGTGAACGACAGGACACAAGCAAACAGGTGAAACAGAGAGAAACAAAGGGACAGAGGAAGAAAGTTAGAGATGGGCGAAATTAACAAACTGAAATAATACAGCAATTACAGCCGAGTTGTTTGAACAGACAACAGACATACACAAAAGCACCCAACCAACGGACAGCGATACATTCCAAACACAAACAGCAGACAAGGAGGAAAGCATCATCACTAGAGGAGCGGAGAGTAGAGTAGAGTAGAGTAGAGTAGAGTAGAGTAGAGTAGAGTAGAGTAGAGTAGAGAAGAGTAGAGTACGTGCTGTTTTCCATTTGAGTGAGAATCATGAAAAGGAATTATCCTCGCTTCATGTATTCTAACAGCACAAGCAGACACAGCTCGAATATTCTAGCAAACATGAGCGTAAAGCATCACCATGCAACAGCAGCAGCAGCTAGTTACACCAGTGCAATGTTTAAAATCCATTACACTACAGACTACACTACATCGTAGTTACTAGGTATGCCAGTATAGCATCTGCACATCTGCACTTTATGATTAAATTTACTTTTGTTAACAAACATTCAGAGCAAAGGATACAAACACCCAACACTTCGTCCTTCAAAGACCCCTCCCACCACCTCCCTCCCGCTTAATTTTTACGCGGCGAATAAAGGGTGTAAATACGAACAAGAGAGCCCTTAGATGTGATAACCTGATGCTAAATGGACCGAAGTTGAATAGAGCTGGAAATTGTAGAGCGCAAATATTAAGGAGCACTACCCCAAACCAAACAGACAGAGTGAGTGCATGCGAGTTGGACAATGAAGGAGCACTGGGTATGCAGTCAGCCACTCCAGGAAGTGTAAAAGACTTCTTAAATTATCCTTTCTTCATGAAAGGAAGAGGATTTTCACGTGGTTGATACAAAAAAAAATCACACACACACGCACACAATTTTTGTGTATTTACAAGCAACCACGTGAAAAGTTAAAAAGAAGAAAAACAAACAAAACCAAATTGTAAACGTGCTCCCATACTTTTACAATTGAATGAACTTGGGATCACATCATCAAGCAAAAGGATGTGCAATTTTTGGGATTTTCCGGAGCAGAGATTTAACCAGAAATAATAACCAACCGACGAACTGATTTCTCCACTCTCAAAATCCTTAATTGATTTAACCGTCTAGTTAAAAAGTGGTGGTTTCTTTTTGGTTTGATTGGTCGTCCATTATAATCATAGCCCTTTTGTTTTAGACATGTGTAATTATTATGGATACTTGTAGACGCTATTTAAAGGTTCATTTACAGGTGTTGATATGGGCAGTTGGCGACGGTAACCACACAAATAAGAAAAAAAAAACAAAAATACATACAGTGAATCATTGAATGGCTGTATGTAATTATAACAGTTTGTGGTCATTAAAACCACACTTCCAATGTTAAACGCACCTCGTGCGACTTGAAAAGCCATGGGTACCTAAATTTGCTATTGAATAAAGGCAATGGCCCTGATCGGCCCCATTAGCCGCATGCTGATGCATGCACATACGTCTGTTTTACACAGGCTATTTCACAGATGGTATATGTTTCAAATTAAGTACCACAGTATTAAATAGTTATTAGAAAACAAACTAACCTTCACCTTAATGAATGGATACAGGACATAAATGTTTCAAAACTATTCATCCGTAAATAATTTATTCTTGAAATAAAAATCCCCGAAGATTTTTTTTTTTATTTCAAAAACGTTCGGAACCCTCTGGTAGTCTCAGAGCCGAGAGGAGTGGAGTAATAACCAAAATCTGAGTATGCAGTTTTATAGCTATAAGCGTCCTGATTTGAAATTCGTAAGTCTGGCAGGTTTCTTTCACGGCATTCTATTGTTTTCGGAGGGTTGAACAACACGATAATTCCAATCCATCTGAGTAAGACAAATTCACTCCAATGGACATTTTTAATATTTGAATTGATTGTTTGTCATTTTTCTTAAGTCTCGAGATCTCCGAAAACATAGAATGCCGTGAAAGAAACCTGTCAGACTTACGAATTTGAAATCAGGACGCTTAAAACGGACGGGATAAAACACTATTAAAACTTAGATTTTGGTTATCATTCCACTACCAAAATTTTCTGTGGGTTCTAACATTCGATTTATGTCAGGGTATTGTAGGGAAATTAAAAAATCTAAAACGAGATAACATTCTGCATATCAGTTATATGTTTGTCACTTGAGTTCCGTTAAAGCAGTTTTGTTCACACTTGGTATTGTTTTGGGAGATTTCATGGAAATAAAAGTGAACTTTTTGATTTAGAACCAAATTTCGGAAAGCTAGGATGGAAAAACTCAACATATACCATAGGAACCCATGTTATTCGATTTCATTTAAAAAGTGATAACAACTAGTCTGCAACGAAAATCTCCTTCAAACCACGCTGAATCCGAATCTCAAGCTCTAGCACATCACGATTTTGAGATATGGTAATATAAACATGTCAAAATCCCGTTATTTGGTACATTAAACGTCGAATTTCTTCAATGGGAAATATTGTGATCCAAAACTGTTAATAAGATGTGAAAGAACTACATTTCATCTTTCTAAATCATTTTATATCTTTCTAAAATTCGTTTTCCACACAAAGATATTGCAAATTAAAACTTATTATTTGTACGAAATATTCTCTGTAGTCAAAGCGTATTTAGCGGTGAAAAGTTCTGAAACCGTAGGTGATAGAATTTTTCTGAAACCAGATATAGATTCAGAAAAGTCAAATCTTGTATAATTTCAAAAAAATTATATGAAGGACAAAAAAAAACTTTATTTTTGCAGACCAGTGTTATTCGAAAAATTTTGTCATATTTATTGTTTTTAGCAACAGGGAGCGGCTTGTTATCTTTCGTATTGTAAAAAGCCTTGAGCAGCTTGAAAGGAAGAAAAAATTGTTCGCATTGTAAAAGCAAGTATTAAGGAAAACCCCCAAAAATCCAAAAAAGATATGTTCTCAGCTGTATGGGCGCTTTTTTGAAAGAAAATTTTACACAAGTTACACCTGCCTATAACAAGATGGAGCCAAAACTCAAAAAACTCCTCCATATATGCAGGATAACTTTTGACAATCGGTTAAAATCGTTTTTTTTCTAATTTTAACTGGCGTTTGCCCGATTTAAGGATAGTCTTTGGGACTACTCTAAAAATTAAGGTGTATGACAATACGCCAAGAACTATCTGATAAAAAGTTAAGGTGCTTGAACTTGAAAAAGAGAAAAGTGGAGGAAAATGCTTCAGAAAGAGCACGTAGGATTGAACAAACCAATGGGTACCATTTGAGAGGTATAAGTATTATCGAGCTCTATCCGCCATTTTGTCGTGAGCGACAAAAAGAAAATTGTACAGGAAGAATTTTTTTCCGTTTTTATAACAAAAGAATTTTAATCAAAAGGACCTTAAGTCCGGAATTTTGCACATATGTACATAAACAATATACAATTATAAAAATGAAGTCTACTGAGAATAATCTTGACATTTTTTCAAACAAGTATTTTCCGTTTTTGACGTTTTTTTTTTCACTTACGATGTTTTACTACTTTCGATACGAACTCATTATATAAATATTTGTTGAGTTATGATTTTATTAATGAGGCAACCAAAAGAAATACCGACGTACGATAGTATTGTAAAATGTTTGTTTTTGTTTTTAGCACCAGTTTTTCAATAGTCAGATAAACATTCAGTTAGTACTTATTTATAGTATAAAGCAAAAATCTATTTTTCAAAAGTCAGACATTACGAATTCTTTGAAATAATTATTTCAATACTTGAATTAACTTATCTGCTCATTTCAGAGCTGGTTAAAAAATATTCCTAGAAATTAATTTTCAAATGTCAGCAAAAATTATTATTTGTCATACCTGTTCACAAATCCGACAGCCTTACAACAAATAAAAACAAACAACAATCAAAAAGTTGTATGAAAAATTTAAAAAAAAAAAAGGTTGCTCAATCAAAAAAATTGTTTGGCTAGCTTTTCACTTTTCCATTATTCTTCAATCTTCATACAAGGGGGCTGATTCTGGTTCTGTGAAAAAGTAAAACGAAAAGTTTTGCACTTTTTCACCCACAAAAGCGATTCTCGTTAATTTTCTTTCACGCAAAAAATTGGAAGTGAATATCAAGGTGAAAACATCAAAACAAGATCTTGTACCTGAACTAAAAATAGTAAGAAAAATTCAATACATGAACCAAATTTATCACTTATTAGCAAATTTGAAAATTATTTATTCCTGGAATATTTCGTTTTGGAGGATTTTTCCAAAGAAAAATATCCCCGGAAAATTTCGTACCCGATAGGGGCGATAAAGAAAAATAGAAGACGTATATATTCATATCCCAGGGGAAAAAATATTCAGAGAACAAACAAAAAAACAAAACTTAGGCTTAAACTTAAATTTGTATCTATTTAACCGACATTTTAATATAAAATTAAATATTGTTTTGTTTTTTACTTAATATCATTAATTTGTTCTCATTCAAAATAAATGTTGTCAATTGCTTAGTTGTTTATTTAACAAAAAAAAAATACATAATAAAGTTTTAACATTAAAGTTTATTTAGAATTTCAACTAGATAAATTTATTAAAAAAAAAAACATTATCTGAAAGACAAGCAACTCCAATCACATCCGTCTGACAATGAAAACACTAAAACAAAAAACTTTGTATCCAAAAGTTAAGAGGCTTCTTCAGCAATACTGATACTCACATAAAGTTCAAACATACTCAACTCATACATATGCAATGCATGAAAACAGACAGATAGTACATTTTGTACATGACAGGATGCGGGCTACAGAGAGTTCCGGTGGTGCACCATATATCAATTAAAAGTGAGTTTCCCAAATGAGGTAATGGAATAAAAGTTTGTTTTTATATTTTCTTTCTTTTATTTTTTTTTTTTTTTTTAGCAAGCTTATATTTTAACAGGAGAACCACTATAAGCACGAGACAAAAGGATTTGAAATTGTATAATTTAACAGGGTGACTCAGAAATTGCTGATATTTGTTAGAAACTGGTTAAATAAATTCAAAATTTATATTAATCGAATTTTTTTTATATATACATATGTGGCCTTGGACGGAAAAGTGGCAAAGTAAAAAATCTAGGTTTTTGGTCTTACATATATCAAAAACTTTATTTCCTTATCACCAGAAATAAGAGTTGTCATTGTTTAATAAAACACCCTATAAAATAATAAAATAAAACCTTATTTGCAAAGAGCAAAAGTTTTTAATAAAACATTCAATGTTTGATATGGTGAACCCGAAGGATTTTAAAACAAAAGATATACTAATTCAAAATGCCATAGAGACAACAATAAAAAAAACTCTTGTTGATATAAATACTGAATGAGCTTTGGTAATATAATAATTACAATTTAATTTTTTATTTTTTTTTTTTTGTGTTTTATAGCAAACTTGTGGTGCATAATTCGAGTAGTTGTCAGGGAATCAGAATTTTGTGGAAAAACAAGAGGAAGTGAACTTCTGTATGCATATTGTATACGGATATAATAAAGCAAGTGGATTTTTGTTTTAATTAATAATGAAATATCAAGTTTAATAAAAACTGACGTCCTGTCAGCTCAGATGAAAGGAGAAATGCAGATGGTTAAAAAAAAATAACAGCATAAATTTAATGAAGTTAAGGAGATTCTGAAATTTGTGAGGAGGAATCAAGTAGATACAAAATTTTAAAAGCAGAGCGAGTGAACAAAATCAGCTAGAATATTCACTGGCCACTCTGGAGCCTACAAGTACCTTCAGACCACCCTTCTCAGCTACTAAATTGTAAAGGTCAACATTCCGGCAGCGATGAGCCTACAAAAATCAATCTGGTTGATAAACTGAGTTTAAACTACCCTACCAACTGAGTTTAAACTACCCTACCAACTGAGTTTAACCCTACCAACTGAGTTCAAACTACCCAATAAAAAAAATCTAGGCCCAAGTCAAAAAATCTTTTAATAGCAGCCTGAGTTGATTAGCTTTGATCCTTGTTATTGTAATAAAAATGCTCTGCTATTTCGTTGGAAAAAATATCTATGCAGTTAGAATTATTTCCAATTTTTTTATATTTTTTGAGTGCATCTTGCAGGCAGAAACCGTATGTTAAGTGTCTGTGACTCTCGCTCCCCTAAAAGGAGAGACTGCTCTATCATTGAAGTCACAATATTATGCTATCAAAATTATTTCTTTAATCGATTTTTTGCAATTTTTTATGGCGTCTTTTAGGTAGAATGCCCCATGCAAAAGGTCTTGGACCCCCATATCCATATCTAGGACGCTAACCTCTTTTATTTAAAACAGTAATGATTTAACTATATTAATTAGGAATTTCTATCGGGATTAGACAAGGTTGTATATTGACATCGCTTCTTTTTTATATGTGATAAAAGTGGTCTAGTTCGCGAGTTTGTACATGGGATATGGCAGAATTTTATTAACATCGAAATTACAGGTCAAACACGTTCCCAACGCAACATAATTGTTATTTTTATCAAAGCAAGATTTGGATATGTGGCAGAGTTGCTGATTTTATAGTTGGAGATTAATGGCCAAGTGACGATTACGTCTTTCTGAATAAGTTTATATGTGACAAAATGACTAATTTGGCGAAATGGTGAATTCGTTGTATCAAGCCTTTTCCACCTAAATATTCCAAATTATTTATATTATTAGAATTCAGAAAACCATCTTACGAGGAGCCCAAGAAGTTCTAAGAGTAATTAATGTCAGAATATAACAATAAAGTTTCAATTGGAACCAAAAACCAAAAAATTTAGGTCCCTCTATTCCAGCGGACTTAAGACATCCATACAGGAATCGTTCAGAGTGTAGGTTTTTTTTTTTTGTAAATTCAGCTACAAAAAAAGATGACCTTTTATTTATAAGTTTCTTTTTCGAAGTTCATTTTATGTTTATGAAGAAGCCTGCATCATCCCAGCTTTCAAATTCAAAATTTAAATACAATCTTTGACAAAGTCCTGACATCAAAGTCCAACCGGTCAAGGATAATATGTGTTGTGTGTGTGTGTCTTGTCTTCAAGAAAATTTTCATTGGCATCCAAGTTTTCACACACATTGCCAAGACCAACAAAAAACAAACAAACAAAAAAACTAAAGAAAGAAACTTCTCTATTTGCAAATAATCTTTGGCTAACTTTGTATAACTCTTTATAAAAATATAACTCATATTAAAAAGAAAAAAAAAAGACTGGAAAGACCATTTAAGACGCATGAGACAAAAGAACAGAAAAAAAATCAATAGTTTTACTTAAAAACCCATTGAACGGAAGGCGTTATAAAGCTATTAAAAAAAATTACCAATAAATCAAACCGAATTGGGTTTGCGTTAGTTGAGCTGCCAAAACAATGTATCTAATAGAACTTTTTTTTCTATATATTTTTTTTTTTTTAATTCTTTTATTGGATTTTTTGGCAGAAAATATATAAATTTGATTATATGACATTGGAAATAAGAATTTTATTTTTATGCCATTATGCATCCTTTCACATTTTCATTTATGAAACATTTCTTTTTTTAATTTTTTGTATAAATTAATTCAAAAATTGTTAGAGACGTAGCGTGGCGGCAGGGATTTATTGTAATATACACATGAGGAGTTCAGTTGTATCCATAGGCTAATTAGTCATGTTTAAAAGAATAAAAATGCATGGGCAGCGAATATGGGGTTTTGACAAAAGAGGAATATAAATAACAAACCAACGAAAATCACTCCTACGACAAAGTTAAATTTTATTGCAGCGATAATTTTAGGCAAACAACTATAATACTGACGGAAAGACTGATAGTGGATGATGGTGCAAACGGTTAAAGTGAGGATATTATGTGCATTTTACTATGCTGTGAAAAAAAAATTATAGCTTTTCTATATATATACGCGTTCAGAGAAAAAACAACGTAAAATTAAATAAAACCACGTTAATTTAACTATTTTTCGGAATGATTTAACTTCGAATAAGAAGATTTTAAAGTCTAATGAAATTAGTTTAAAGTGTACTTATTCCTTATAAGAAAATACCGATGAACCAAAGTCACTAATCTAAGAAATATTAATAAATAAATATAAAAAAAAAAGAAAAAAAACCAATCGGGATTTGAACCAGCGATGTTTGAGTTTTATTCCCATTAAAACTCAAACATCGCTGGTTCAAATCCCAATTGGTTTAGTTATGTTTAAGGTAGATAATCACAGCTTACATATTAAACCTTACCGAATTAAATTTTGAAAGAAATAAATATAAATTTAAAAGTTTGTTTTTCTAATATTTTTTTTTTAACTTGCACAGTACTGTATACATAAATTAAGAGATACATTTTGTTAATTTAAAGAAACGGTCTATGCAAAATAATTGTTTGAAAAATGAATAAGAAAACGTTGTGAATAAATCAAATAGATAGTTAGAAGTACTATTTATACCACGTGTGTATGTACTTGTACCTACTATAGTACACAGATGTGGGTGGTGGTTTTGTTGAATTAAAATATGTTCGGACATTTCGGTTGCAATTATTATTCTAAAAATTGCCAGCGAAAAGAGCTATATTTAGATTTTTGTTTGTCCTTTTGTTTCAAAATAAACTACAGGATTTGCATTTATTTAGGTATGTTGTCTTTTTGAATTGGGATTTGTCAGTTTTGTTGTCAAAAGAGGGCAACAAAACAAATACAAAATGAAATGTTGGAGATATGATTGCAATTGCATAAAATTAAAGAATTCATTTTGGTGGTAAAATAAAATAAATTGCACGACTGGATCGCACGTACTTGCTATTATATATAAAGTGACTATATATGCTAAGCCTTTTTAATAAAAAAAAATTGTAAATGCAGTGTTAGAAAAACAATTAAAAAAGCATAAAAATCGGTTTTCAATGACTATAACAGCTTCTTAAATGAATTTAACCTCAAAACGAATTATTATTATACATTTTTAGAAAATTTTTTTCTATGTAAAATTTAGCAAGGACTTCTATAAAAAAAAAATGGTAGGTACGCCATTTTTAAGATACTGTTTATCAACATTTAAAAACTAAATTTAAAAAAAAAAATATTGATAGTTTTCGAAAAAACGATCTTACTCCATAAAATTTGCAAATATTTGATCAAATTTGCAAATATTTGATCAAATTTGCAAATATTTGATCAAATTTGCAAATATTTGATCAAGTTTGCAAACATTTGGTCAAATTTAATAATTTTTCATCACAATATTTGATCACGTTTGAGAATTATTAGTAAAATTTTACGAATATTTGATCAAACTTTAAACCATAACTTTAAAAAAAAACAGCAAAAAATCGAATGTCTGATCAAATTTGCGAATATTATATCAAATTTGCGAATATTTGATCATTTGCGAATATTTGGTCAAATTTGAGAATATTTGATCAAATTTGCGAATATTTGATCAAATTTAAGAATATTTGATCAAATTTGCGAACATTTGATCAAATTTGCAAATTTTTTTATTTGACCACATTTGCGAATATTAAATAAAATCTGACAATATTTGATCAAATTTGCAAATATTTGATCAAATTTGCAAATATTTGATAAAATTTACAAATATTCGCTTAAATATGCAAATATTTGATCAAATTCACGAATATTTGGTCAAATTTGCTAATTCTTCATCAATTTTTTATAAAATTTGTGAATATTTAATCAAACTTAAAACCTAAACTTAAAGAAAAACAACAAAATTCGAATATTCGATCAAATTTTCGAGTATTTGATGAAATTTCTGAATATTTTGTCAAATTTCCAAAATTTGATCAAATTTGCGATTTGGCACAAATAGATTGCTACAAACTTTTTGGTATAAAAATCTGAAAAAGTGTATGTTTTCATGGTTCATGGATCTGCCCAAAAAAAATAAATATTTTCAGTATTTTCTTTACCCTTAGGTATCTGATAATTCTTAGAAAGGGCAGTCAAGTTGAGTATTGCAGAGTTTCGAAAATCATCCTTGCTCACCATAACTTATAGTTATTTCAATGAATGCAAAAACAAAAAAAAAATTATTTGTAAATTAATTTTTTTTTTTACGAAAATACTTTAAATACGTGTTCCCATCATCTTTGCTCTGAATTGAGTACTTACCTACCTACCTTACCTACTCTCATATTGATTTCACTTCAGCTACATGTTCCAATTACCATATTTCCAATTTGTTTACCCCCGAAAAAAAATACGTGACCGAATTTGAACAGATTATCCTTTTATATAAAATCATGGGCTATATAAAACAAACAACAACAACAAAAATAAGCTTTCATATACCAACAAACAAAAACAAAAAAAAAAAAAAAAACGTAAAAATAAACTGAAAACCTGACAGAATGTTTTATTAAAAATTATTGATTTCGTGACATAGTTCATAAAATCAAGACAGGCTCAACAACTTCACATATCAATTTCAAATCAATACATCAACGTATACAGATATAAAACACATACCTACTACATATGCATCATATATATGGCATTGTCCTCTAAAAAGCTATTTTATAAAAATCCTCTGTCGAAGCCGTGGCGTCATCCATCGAATCCTCAATCCTCCATCACATAACCTCTATTTTCTATAGAAATTGTATATTATATTTCGTGCAATTCAGGACGCGCTTCTATTGTTAAAAAAGTCCCAAAGCCCTAAATACTGCAAAAGTACCAACACGCTTACATTTATAAATACGACGGAGAATATTATATTAAATGGGGCATACTGGCACAGCATAGTGGCACAGGATAGAAGGAAGAAATAATATTACCAAGGAGCAAGCCTTTGATGTGATGGAAGCGCGCCTGCCACTAAAATTGGAAAGTATAGGAACTTTAATAGGAGTTATAGAGGTTGGCCATTAGATGGGCTGGGGGGTAAGGTAGGGTAGGGGAGGGGTAAAAATGGTAATAACAATAACTAAAGACTCACCCAAAAGTGAGTGCAATGAATTTAATCACACAAAACATTAAGGACGAGAGAGAATGATGAATATTCAATATACAGACAAGAAACAGACGACAAAAAGCACTCATAGATGTTGTTGTTGTTATATAGTTGTGTATAAGTTTGTAGGACCCATGAACAAATCAACCGTGACACACAGAGTGACACCACCACTAGCAGCAAGAGAAACAACAACAGCACGGAGAGGGTGGTAGACAGTTTGTAGGTGGCGACAGCGGCGGCCAAGGGCTCGGAAAGCCTGAAGGGAATTTTTTTTTACTTGAGGAGCGAAAAATCGCGCTTTGGGATTTCGTGTCACCCAACACTTAGCATCAGTTTCTACCAAGAGCGTCAGTTTTCATGTTGCACGCCATACAGTCACGTTTTTTTTTCATTTTTTTTTTCATTTTTATTTTTTATCTATTTTGACAAAGAACCTGCATCTATATATATATATAAAGATGGGAACATCGCATACATTATACACAGACAGATAGACAGACAGTCAGACAAGTGCAGTTTTCGATTCTCTGTTGATAAGGTGCAATTTATCTGATAGGTACCTTACCTACCTAACCTAACCTATCTACTAGCAAAAGAAAAGAAAAAAAGAACCATCAATAGTGTGGGAGAGTGATTTTGAAGAGAGTTTTCTTCATGCTTATATGTTTGTGACATGCAATGTCGAATATTGAAATGAAATCGATTCTCAAAAAAATGATATCGAATTCAATTTGAAGGTACAAAATATTTTATTCAAAAGTAATAATCGTCAGTTTTTTTTATTATTATTATTATTTTTAAATAGAAACGGACCAACACGAACTTAATACAAATAACAAGAAATCAAATTTTGATTTACAGAATGTAATATTTCAAGAGAAGAAAATCGAAATAGTTGAGGAGAAATGCACAAAAAAACGGAGGGGTTATAAAAATCTCAACGCAAAATTTGCAAAAACAAAAATTATCTATTAAAGAAAACATATTATTGCAAATCAAACAATTTTTGGAATAAAAAAAAATGTACTTGCAAATAAAAGTTTTGATATCAAAATTGTGATATCAATTGTGTTGCAAATCCAACATATTCTGCATTGATAATAAAATTTCAATGCAAAATGTGGCAATAATATTTTCCATAATCTTATTGTTAGTCGAGTTTCTTACCAATTTGGTTATATGACCTGGCGTAATAACAATTGCTTTGATAATTGGTAAGAAACTCGACTAAGGTTATGGAAAAATATTATTGCAAGTTTTGGATTGAAATTTTATTATCAATGGAGAAAATGTTGGATCTAAGATTTGCCAGGTATATAGCAGAACAATTGCACATGATTTGGCAAGAGGAGTAACTCCTGGCATAATAGCACAAAAACAAAACAAAAAATGCTCTTCCACTTAGACATATAAGAGATGTTTGTGTGTTTGATGGTAGGACTTTTGTTCTGTGACAGACAAGTGTTTGACTTTAATAAGTGTACCGGCAATTCTCACGTTAAGAATAAAGCGAATCAATCGATGCTGTTTGTTTTATTAAACGTCATAGATTTAGCCGTTATATAGAAGAAAAAAGAACAACAAAAAAAACATTACAGGCTCTAGCTGAATAAGTTTTTCACGACTGGCTCTTCTGCGTGACCTGCACTACAACAATGTTTGAGGTATTTTAAGAGTTAGTTTACTTAAGATAACATATTTTTCATCTCGGCATCATATAATTAATGCTGTAATAGAAGTTTTATTGAAATTAAGATTATTTTGTGATTTACTCTACCACTGGAACAGTATCATCTTATGAACGTAATGCTTACAGGCAAGTCAATACCTAACATTATATACCAGAATATCAAAATAATTCGGTAAATTTAAATTAAAAAAACATTTTTAACTTTCTTTTGACCCTCATGAAGTCATTTTTAAATCCATTTCTTAATTGTCAATGCATTTACTAATTTCCAGTTTATTTTTTTTTTTTTTTTATTAAAAAAATAAATTTTTTTGAATTGATTTTATTTGAACCAAGAAGACATACATAAATATGTAATAGATACACAAAACGTTTAAAAAATCTAAATACCTACACAAAAAAAAATCTGTTTTTATTTTTTGTGGAAACGAAAATTATTATCTGAAAGTAGGTTTTTATCATATATCAAGTTATGTATTCGTACAAAAAAAGACTGAGAACAAAGATGACATTACGGTGAAAGACAATGCTTAAAAAGTGGGTCCGACAATTCTGTCTGTCTGTTCGTCGGTCTTTCTGGCTGTATCTGTACCCTTGTTTGAAGACAAATCACAGACGTTTTTGAAAAAAAAATTTGAACCAAAAATACGATATATCGGTTTTATAAAAACTTATTTCTCTCAAAACTAGCTTTTTTTCAAAAATCGCTATAAACGGTACCGACCAGCCACAGAACCTTTTTTATATTTTATTCTGATTTTCTCCTTAATGACTCACTAGATTTCAATGATTTTTTTACATGAAAGCTTTTAATTTGCTTTAGTAACAAAATTTTCTAAAATCGTTTTTTTTTTTGTATTTTTTAAAATATTTAAAAAAAATTTTTTTTGGAAAAATCGTTTTTTTTTTCAAAGACGGATGAATGATTTTTTTTTTAGATGATGATTAATAATATCTTAAAAATTGCATACCAAAACTTTTTTTGAAAATTGTATACATAAAAAAGGTATAAAAGAAACCAAATCATTTAAATCATTTAAATTTATTTTTTTGTTTTTTTACAAATTTGTATAAAACTGCAAAACTTAAAGGCCTATCAACAACGGCCACTTTTTGCAAAAAAGTGCAAATTTGAAACTAATTTTTCTGACTTCTTAAGTTGAGAAAAATTTTAAAAAAGCGTCTAAAACCTTAGATTTTGGATTCTAAAACAGGTTATTTACTTGTTTCCTTAAAACAATGGTCTTGTTAAGAAAAATAATGATTTCACTTTTGTAATTTTACAAAAAGTAACCGTTGTAGTTAAGCTTTTAAACTTCAACTTCAACCTTAAACTTTAATAAAAATTCTTAGCAATCCAGACAACTTTAGCTATAAGAGCAAGTTTTGAAATGATATAAAAAAGGACTAATTAAAAATATAATTATCAAAATAGGAGCTGTGGACTTTAGAGGAAAAGGCTTACTCCACTACTATGTTTTGCAATTCCTACCATTGTGCTCTTTCGCTCACACAAACAAATTACGAGTATCGTACACTTGATTGATCCAATTTCGTTTTTGAATTTAGAATTAGATTGGATCTTCAAATAAATCTGAAGATCCTGTCCGAAAAAAATATATGTACCAAAGTAAACTTTAAACCAAAATCCTCGTTAAGTCTCAACATCATAAAATATGTTGAAGCCTCATCTACAAATAATTTTAAAAAACTTGTACGCCAACAATATACATACATACATATAGAGAAATTCGTGCATAATTGAAAAAAAGATTTTTATTTTCCAAACCTCAATAGAAAATCTTTATTCCGCATTGGCAATTCTAAGAACAAAACACGAACAATGTCAAAATGACTCAATAATAAGGTCATAAGAAAAAAAAAATCAAAAAATTCTAATGCAGGTATTTCCAGGTTTATAAAACCATTTATGCAAACCAATTTTAAGACCAAGTCTATCAGAGATAATAATGAAACTTATGCAGTACACAACATCAAGAAAATTGCACCAGCAATTTCAGAATAAAATAAAATAAAAAAAAAAAAACAGAAAAATGCCTATACTACACTACCTAACCCGTTGTTGTAAGAGAAGAGGAATCCTTGTAGATTTCATATCATACCCAAACACAACCACTCTTTCTCCCTCTACGAAATTCAAAAACTTCTTCACAAATGAAATCTCATTTAAAGTTAGCATTATTATTAATATTATGCACATCATAACAAAGCAAACACAGTTCAACGGGGCAAGGACAAGGACTTCACTCCTTGTGAGAGAGCAAAGAGCCTTATTTTCTTAGCAACCAAACACCATCACCACCACACCACATCACACAAAGTGGCATCAAGCAATGCGTTGTGCTTGTGCTGCTATGGAATTCCTTTTTCTTCTTCTCGAAAAAGGCAAACTTTTCTGCGGTGCGGTAGTTCTATAGCGAAAAATGAAACTTTTAAATAGGTAACAGCGACGTATAGCTCAGTTATAGCACAAGTAGACATCTTCGTCTGGATCATGCACCATCTACCAAAAAAAAAAACAAGACGAACCAAGATTTTCTTAATAAAACATAATTTGTGTTGAAGAACTTTCAAGACGAAATCGTTTGAAAGCAAGAGACTCACAATATAAAGGTAGATAAACTTAAGTTTATGATAAAAAATACATCAAAACATTGAAATCTGTATGAAGAAATTGTCCTACTACAGGAGTCAAGGACTCAAGCAATCTCAACGTCATCACAAGCAAAAAACCAAAAGAAATAGAAGTTAATTAAGAATATTGTTAGAAAAATGAAGAAAACAAAATATTGTTTAGGTTTGCACTACTATAAGGGGTAACCACTTGAAAGATTCAGTAAAAACAAGAAAAAAACAAATAATTGAATTTGGTGAAGTGTGAAACGAAAAAAAAGGTTTTAGGGGCCAAAATCATGGAGGTGTCAAATTTTAGTCTTCAAATTATTAAAATTTGTTTTATAATTAAGTTTTCGCAAAATATTAAAATATGTTTCAAAAAAATAAAAAAAAAATATCCAATTATCAAGTCAAGATAAGTATCAGTTGTTGGAATTCAAATGAAATTGCTTATTTACAAAAATATGTGATTTTCTTTTTAAAAATTTTTTATGCATTAATATTATTTAGCATTGGATTTTAGTGTCACATTGAGAATGTTGAATTAGTTTATAAAAATCTAATAATGTGGTTTTAAAAATACGCTAAAAGTAGCGTTTCAGAAAATGATAAATTTGTTTCCCAAAGGAAAGTGGTGTTTTTTCTAAATTATGTTAATGTAAATAATGCATTTTTAAATAAATTTATTAATCAAAAAAGATTTCATTTATTTATTTATTTTTTTAGTAAAAAATCCGATTTCCTGCTTTTTCAAAAGGGATCCTATAGTTGACCGAAAAACAATCGACAAAATCACGATTGACCGAATAGTCTTTTCGATTTTAAAGATTTCTTAGTGGCATTGAAAAAATGCCGGAGGAACGATTGACCGAAAAGTTTTGAAACTATTCGAAAATAACTACTTTTTGAAATTTTTCCAAAATTGACTTAAATTTGTAAAAATATTGATCAAAATGAAAAAAAAAAGTAGCCAGCTTTGAAAAAAGTTTTTGGTTTAAAAAAATAATATTTTCAAGAAAATATTAAGTTCTCAAAAGCACTCAATATTTCACTACACACGCCACTTCTGGGGGGCGAAAATTCAAAATAATTGAACGAGATATTATTTTTTGACCTAAAAATCGTGTAGTAAAAATTGTGTAGTGTAGATGGCAGCGCCATCTGCACATTAGATGAATACAATTTTTTTTTATTTTGCAACTGTTAATAAAATGTCATTTGTTGTCATCCAATTTGTAGTTTAAATTTGGTTCTTTGTGCATTTACACAAACCTTTTGATGCTAGCTTGGTTAGTGTTAAAAATACAGTTACCTAAATTTAACCGCTTTATAAATATACTTTTTGGACAGTTGTATTTCGGTATTTGAGCTATACAAGCGTTCCCGAAATGTTCTTTTCGGGTACTTTAGATGGAATAAAATAAAAACTAAATATGTATAGTATCACACGACTTGTGAAATTTGTGTCATTTTTTAAATAAAAAAACACAATACCTCCTGAACCACAATTCGAATGCCAACAATAACATAGAAATCATTCTTTTGACAAAAATACACAAATTTATGAACAAAATTTGGTGTTTAAACAAATTGTGTGATACTAGCTTCAGACTCTTTCAAACAAAGTTGGTCTGATATATTGACGCAATAAAAAACTCGCAACTATGAACAAATATTGATAAGCTTAAAATTCTTAAAGAATAATTTTGAAAATCTGTCAGCTTTAAATTCTGTTTTTCAAATTATCGATCAATATCTGAAACCATGCATCCATTATCTAATATTGTTTTTCGAACTTAAATGAAAAAACATGTAATCGTTATTTTTGTTTGTAATCTTTGATATGCCACAAACCATATCTTATCCTTGAAGACGAAAAATTAATTTAAATGTTTTATTTATTTTTGTTTTAAACTTTAGCTGCAGAGAAAAACACAAACACAAGAAGTGCAATATTATTCCTTTGTGTTGTTTATTGATCCAAGTTTTTTCTTTTCTCTCTATTCAATCCTTACACATACGACTATATACAGAGGAACTATGACTTGACTACGTTCTCCATGCATAGCTTGAAGCAGTATAATTTTTCTCTCTGGACAACCCTGAACGATTGGACAAGCCTTTGGCTTTGCTTGCATTTGCCTTGTAGAGAGATTGCATGCTCTCAATTGTCAATGATGACATAGATGGGGTGACAGTAAAATCCTATTTTCTCCTTTTTTATTTCTAACTGAACATCAACATCTTTTGAAAAAAATGCATAATCTTAGAAATGCACTGTGAACTTACATATATTCTAAAATGCTTTGATTAATATGTTATAAAGGCTACGAATAAGTCGTTGGTTTTTGCTCTGACTTTTCATCAATTTATTAATTTTTAAAATAAATAAAAAAAACTATCGGTTTTCAATAAAATTGTGTAAAAAATTGTAATTTGCTTTTTAAATGTATCCTTCTAAATGTATTTTCCATATTCTATCCAAAAAACAAGAATATTTTTTCTGAAAACTCCAATTTTTTTGCAATAGTAACTAGGTTTGGCTCATATATGAGCCACCATGCAGAAAGGGGTTAAGGTCTAAATAAATATTTTGAATAATAAATGTTTTGAAGGCAATTGTTCTCTAATTTTCTTCATAGTCTGGTATGTTCGAAAACCTGTCAACAAATGTTTGGTCTTTGTTTACAAATTAAATCCTACCTGGAAATATTTTGGGGTCCTTATTTTTTTGCAAATACAAAACTACTCTTTATCCTTTAGTTAAAAATGTGCACATATGGTAAATAAGTATCAATTCACATATCCTTTGCCACGTATGTGATATTCAGACAAATAAAAAAAAAAGCAAAGAAAATAATAATAATGTCTGTATCCCTGACCGCCTGTTTGCTCCTATTCGAACTCTATAATCCAACACACCCCCATATCACACCACACAAGAACCAACCAGATAAGAAATAATGAATGGATATTACATTTTCTTTAGAATTCTCTTTTCGTCCTCACACAACAAGATTCATCAGAAGGCAGAAAAAAATGCAAGAAGAATAAATGCATTGCCACAAAGAATACAAAAAAAATAGGAAGAAATTTTGTTTTCAAATTCTTCTTCGTAAAAAAAAATAATAATAATAAAAAAAAAACTAGTCGTGTTGAAGAAATCGTGTAGGAAAAGAATTTCACTTCTTCTAACTATGGGACATAATTTGATTAAAAATTTAAATTTAATTTAACAATTTAAGGGTTAATTGTATAAAAGGTTACTTCTTCATACAGTAATTTATTTGGTTAAATTATAAATTCTTCAATTCAAATTTTCACAACTTTTTAAATTTTTTTTTTACTGTTAACATTTTTTTTATATTTTAAACAATTTTTTTTTAAATTTTAAACAATTTTTTTTTAATTTTTAACAATATTGTTTTTAATTTTAATTTTTTCTTTTATTTTAAAAACATTTTTTTTATTTTATAAATATTTTTTGTTTTTTAATTGGCAAGTTTTAATCTAAGACGCCTTCAAAAATGGGCGTGGAAAATATTTTCCACGGGTATGTTGTTCATCAGATATAATAACAAAAATTCTATTTAATTCCCAGATTTTGAGCCCAAACCCAATATTCAAAAAGAAACAACACATCCAAGAAGTAGGCGTGGTCGATACTCGATATTTTGCATACAAGAATTTTTAAAAAGTATTTAAAGTATCTGACTTTTTTTCAAAATTGGTGTGTCAGTAGGCGGAAATAAATGTCATCAATTTCAATTAATTGTGCAAATATATTTATGATAATTTTTTACATACAACTTGTATGTACTGTGGAACGAACGGTTGGTTTATCCGCTAATTTCCAATAGCTGCAACGACATAAAAGTTGAAGTCTGTACTAGCTTCTATAGTAAGTAGTGAGTTTGCAACTCCTTTGTACGAAATTGACTCGCAATGAATTTTGAAGCTTCAAATCTAGTATTCAGTTCGAGTAGAAAAATCATTTATTGCATTGGGGTCTGAATTTTTACTACCAGTAGAGAGCAACCTCAAAACTTTTGGAATATCTTTATAAGGCCAACAATATTTTTATACTAGGGTGCGGGAAATAGTTTTTTTTTAAACAACTTCTTTGTTTTTTAAGCAAATTTGATGAAATTTACAAAATATATTGTTGGCCTAATAAAGGTTTTCCGAAGGGTTTAAAATTTCTATCTGCTGGTAATACAAATTCAGAGTTTATGCCTGTTTTCTGTAATAAATGAATTATTCTGAAGTAATAATTTTCAATGACTTAAAGTCATATGTTTGTTGCTGGGGTGATGAGCACAAAACTAAAGTTATCCAACAAAATTTATCACGGAAAACATGAGAAGAAACTTACAAAAAATTGTTTTTTTTTAAAGTTTTTCGTACATAATCCAAAATATGAACATTTTCCGCTGAAACCGTTTATGTAGAACAAATGTAAACAAAAATTACCAAATTTATGCCTTGTTCAAATTTTTGAACGACTTCTGTATTCTTCACAAAAAAAAAATGTTGAAAAATCCATAAAAATCAGTCCATTTAAAAAGCACAAAATATCCTTTAATATTGGTTTTCCTCTAATTACTGCTCAGGTTAGGTTAGGTAAAAGGGCTGACAGTTGATCTTGTTACCGTCACACTTAGATCAATGTAGATCCATTGTGATACCCTAGGGATTGTGATTTCCATATGTTGAAACCTATGTATAAGAAAACTTGTATCGTACAACCTGTTCTGTTCTGTTTCGCACGTCAGTGGCGACAATTGCTGGTGTTAGGGCGAGGTGCCCAGTATCCGTTCGTTGCTGCTTAAACGAGGAAAACGTACGTTGGTCAGTTGTTTCTGTTCATTGTGTTGTTGTCGTTCGACGTGGGGATTGCAATTGCTGGTGTTAGGGTGGGGTGCCCAGTCTCCGTTCGTTGCTGCCCCTATAAGAAACACGTATGTTGTGCAGTTGTGTTTTTTTGTAACGTTTTTGCCGTTCAACGTAGGAGTGGCGTTTTCTGGTGTTAGGGCGAGGTGCCCCTGATTACTGCTTAATTGATATCATAATTAACTTGGCCAGTATCAAAAGTATAGATATTCAATACTATCCTCTAAATAAGAGGTTTTTTACAGAGTTTTGAAAATCATGGTGATTTTTTTTTAAATAACGGTTTGAAACGTGACTATTCATTAATGAATAAATAGATATCTGGTTTCAAGTCTTAGCTTTTGCTATTTGGAATAAGTCCTCCAAATTTCATGCGAATTGGCTCAATATATAGTTTTGAATGTATACCAGGTCAACCAAATCTAAGAGAGCTCTTTTCTACAAAACAATCACATTTTTTTTAAAACAATTAAAAAAATGTGATAGAAGTTTTCTGAAACCGGATTTAGATAAATTCGGTTTCGCATGTTTTAAATTATATTAAAATAAAAGTTAAAAATAAATGCAGAAAAAGTACGTATACGCCACAGTGAACATTTGTAGCTAAACTATTTAAAGTTAGGACTTTCTTTATGCCTTGGAGTACCAGCTTCTTATTTATATGACTAAATTAAGTACCATATCATTTAAAACAAATAGATGGGGTATATTTTCTCCACATAGCAACCTGTTAAGACCTGGCAACCTCCTTCTTTGGATCCTAAACTAGCAGTAACACACTTTGGTGGAATAACCTCAAATATTTTTTCCAGAACCCGAAATTGAGGAAGTGAAAAGAACATAGATTTGATGAGATACCAGTGTGTTGTATAAACCTCAACAGTGTGTTAACTATAGTTTGTTCACCGATATAAAATCTGAAGACATTAAATTTAATTACATCTTGCATAAATGTATATTTTTTCCAACTTCACTACATAAACCCTCCCACTGTTTCATTAAAGGAATGTAAAAAAAAAACATTTCTGTCTCTTTCTTAACAATTCTATTGTTGCCCGAAACTACAATTACTAAAAATGCAAATGAAAATAAAAGCGTGCAAAATCCACTGCTCTTTTTATTCCCACATCCCTCTCAATACTCCTTCTCTTCGGGCGACTTTTGCCAAGATATAAGTGACAATAGTTGCAAATAGTAAAAGCAAGAATCACAAAATAGAAAGAAAAAGGAAAAAAAAAGAAAGAAAAGAATTTACAGAACCAAATGCCTTGGCGCAGCAATATCCTTCATATTACTGTCGTTTATTAGTTCTTCCCTTTTAGCGGCAGCTATTGTTAAAAATCACTATGCCAGGAAAGGGTGTAGTGTAGTACTTTTTGTAAGTGATATTCTTCTCCAACAACGCAGTAAAGAGGATGGTGACCGTCTTTAGAAAATAGAAGAAGAAAACAAAAAAAAAACTAAAAAACGAAGCTAAAAACGAATTGCATGTTTTGCATTTCCTATGCACATCACCCTCTCTCTCTTGATGCTCTGTATAGCTCTGTAAAACACTCCACAACCCCGCCTTCCCTCTTTTCATTCTATGGTAATTTTTAATTTGTGTCAGTATTTTGTTAAAAAATACAACAACATTGCTGCTAGACTGGATTTCTGGTTAGCAAGAGTATATTGAGTGTAAAAGACAATGGGACACGCCACTAAAGTTAATCGCTAGAAGTTTTTAATAAAAATTTAAAAAAAAAACTTGAATAACTTTAAATGTGCGATAGTTCTTGGCATGCTAGTTGCCAGATTTTTGTCTTATAAATGGTTTTAAAATTTTCCAAATGAAAACAAAAAAAAACTTCAATTAGTTGAACTATCCCAAAAAGTTTGTCCTTTTCAAATCCTCAAGTTTCCTTAAAATTCCATTCAAGTATTAAATCTCAAGAATTTCAACACACAAAATCACAGAAATAGCTATACCCTTTCAACAGAATGTGATGATGATGTGCAGAGCATACATTGGTTTGATAGTGGTGATTACAAACCATACGTCGTCGTCGTTGTCGTTCGAACACATGGAAGGATCAGCTGTTAACATCACATAGCAACTATTAAGGAGTTCAAGGTGTTTTCCCTTTTTTGTTGTTTGTATTCAGCATGTGTTTTGTTTGATGGGTCCTTTGTTAACGTTAATGTTGGTGGTGGACATTAGCACGTAAACGTTGTTGCATCGTTGTTTGGGGTCGTCATTCTTGACCTTCTTGGACATTAGAAAGTGTAAAGTTTGCTTTATTCATTTATGTTTTATTATTATTTTTTTTTTAAGATTTTAACAGAAAAAATGCAGATGGAATAAATATTATGTTGTAAGCAAATTTTAGATTGAAAAAAGTGTAGGTTGGTACCTACTGAACTACAACTAAACTTTTAGGAGTCTCAGATATTAATAATAAAGTTTAAAATGACTTAATAGACAATTTTTGACTCAAATTTTAACAAATTCAATTTGCTCAAATTTGGTATGAAAACAGGGTTAAATTAAAACGTTTTGTTGGCAAACCCCACACATTGGGATTCAGCACTCCCAAAAACAAAGTATGAAAGAATTTAAAACTACCCGAAAAAATTTCTCGTGTAAAATTACCAAATGACCGAACAGACCTCTGCAGTACATTTGAATATGAAAGTATCATGTCTTTGTGGCTTGGTGGATTGGTTACTGCGATCCTGGGGATTAGTGTACGCATCGAGTTAAGGAATGAAATTGGTGTCAAATTAAAGGTTGAAACATTGATGAAACATTTCAGAAGCCTAAATAGAACATAACTACTAAAGTCTTGGAAACACAACTAGTTTACATCTATTTGTACACGAGGTGAAGATGAAGACTTTTTCAAAAAAAAAAAATAACCAGGACCTGTCGAATACGAACAAATGTTCAAAACAATCGCTAAACGACAAAACATTCCTGAAAATCATATTACTTCGGCAGCTTCGTTCCTAAGTTTTAAAGAACGTTTGTGTTTTGAATCGATAAGTCAACTGACAAAATTAACCATCACTATGAAATACAAAAATCTTATGATCTAATGGCAGGTTTTAAAAAAAGGAACAACTTTACATTGCATCTTTATATTCTACACTTTGTTGTCTTATTAAAAAAAAAATTTGCATGTGTCTTGAGCAGGGAATCGTCTAAAATAAAGCAATTTCTACCACTTAAAGTAGAAATTCTATATTGAATTTACTCAGCTAAAAACTCTACAAGACACTATAATGTATAGTAAATTTCAATCACTCCGCAAAAGCTAACTCAATTATTTTTGTTTCAACAGTGGATAATTTAGTTTGCTCTTTTATTTCTTGCGTTTGAAGCTCACCAAGTGAATAGTGTGTACCTATGTGTGAGTGTGTGTGTTTTTGACTCCTTAGAGAATTGTTGAGAATTGATAAAGGGGTGGGGGTGATGACTCTGTGCATTTGCCTTGGCATACCCTATACCCAGTGCTAATTGCCAATTTCAAATTCTCTTTCAAAGGAACATTTCCACACGTGCTAATGCTAATGTCTATACAAACACTACGTATCTTTATGCGAGAAACTATTACAAAAACAACAACAAAAATAACAAAAAAAAAACAAGTAACAAAATCTAAAAGTAGGTATAAGAACTTTATTAATTGAAATTGCTAACTTATGACAGAAACTGGGAAATAATAGTTCCCCTTCCCACAATGGGGGTTAACCCCGTATGTATGTACAGTACATATTTCTTTGTATGGCAATCAATTGAAGGTTTAGTGCGCACATCAAAGTTCGTATAAAACAATAAGTGTGGAAAAAAAAACAAAAAAAACCTAACACCCAAACCAATTTAACTTTACTCATGGTCAAAGAAATCTTTCTAAATTGAATCATCTCTTTCCTTTTAAGAGGATTCTCTCTCCAGTTCCTAATAATAACCATCCCATTTCTTCCTTCTTTCGCCCACTGACGCTGCTGCCACTTAAAACAAGTTGAGCATTTGCTTTTATGAAAAAGCGAAACATTCGTAAACTAATTACAATGGAGGTTTCGGAAGGAAGGGGTGAGAATCGAAGAGGGAATATACTCGTACTATGCGATACGACATGACTTAGAAATGAAGAAGAACCCAGTAGCGTATTTTTCAAGAAACCAACCCAAACCATAAGTAAATAGAAGGAAATATATTAAAAAAAAAAAAAAAATAGGGGTGAGTCTATAACGATGAACGATACAAAAATAAGTTACACGAAAAAAAAACCTAACCTAGAACGTGGGTTCACCTTTCTCGTAGAAACTGATTCTTCCATCTCAGAGTGACTACCTTTTCATATATAGCCCCAGGTGATTCAAGATCTGGTAGACTGGAAATTATAAATTGATTATGAACACTGACATTTAGCCAGCAGCACCCAACAGCAGCAGCAACAGCAGATAGAGTAACTCTATACAGATGATGATGGGGCAAAGGTTACACCGGCAACGAAGTTATCCTTTCTGAAATTGCAAAGTTAACATGAAGGGATGAAAAATACAAAAAAAAAAAAAAACAGCAAAAGTAAACGGAACGATGGCTATGATGATTTCGTTTATTTTGTTCAACTTGTATTTCACTCTTTATTTATTTATTATTTATTATTTATTTTTTTTTTGTTTTTTGTATTCTTTTTTTAAAGTATAGATGAATTTTTCATTAGACTATACGAGAAGGTACCTTGGTATTGCAATTTTAAGAAACACGAACAAAATGGAAAATCGAAATTGATGGTGACGGTTTTTTTTCTAGATGATATTTATTTTGGAAAATATTTGAGTTGCATAGCCATTTTTTAAAATATTTTTTTTAATATTTTTTTATATATTTTTTCTATGTTTTTTTATATATTTTTTCTATGTTTTTTTATATATTTTTTCTATGTTTTTTATATATTTTTTTATATATTTTTTCTATGTTTTTTTATATATTTTTTGTATGTTTTTTTAATATTTTTTTTTATTGTTTGTTGGGTTCCTAAGTTAAAAGTAAAGACGTCAAGAGATAAAGACATTTTTTAAAAAAAACTGAATAATTTGACAGTTGAGTTGCATAGCCATTTTTTAATTTTTTTTTATATTGTTTTTTTTTTTTTTCATTTTTTCAGTATATTTTTCAGTATATTTTTTTTTTTGTAATTTTTATTTGTTAGGTTCCTAGGTAAAATTGACGTTCGAGACGTAAAAGAGATTAAAGTCATTTCTTGAAAAAAAAACCCAAGAAAGTGTCGCAAAGTTGTTCTCAAGCTTTTAGAGATTTTGTAGAAGAAATTTAAGATTGGCTCAAAAATGGCTATTTTTGTTTTGTAAGTTAAGCAGGTAGTTATGGCGGACTCGAGATTTTATAGATTTTTTGGAAGAAATTTGCGATTTACTCGAGAACCGCAAAAAATATTTTTTTTTTTTATACTTATAAGGTAGGTAGGTAGGAATGGAAGTCTCGAGAATTTAGAATTTGTTTGGAAGACGTTTCAAAAATATATTTTTTTTGTTAAATTAGTATTTGTAATGGCGATTTCTAGATTGGAAAGATTTTTCGGGAAAAAAAATTGCGATTAACTGAAGAACTACAAAACAAATATTTTGTTTTGTATGGAATGTCGATCTCGAGATTTATATGAAATTTTGGAAGAAATTTGACATTTTTTGAAAGCAATTCAGAACAAAAAAAGAAATTAGCGACAAAAAAGTTTTAAATGTATTTATTTGACCGGAGAACTTCCTGGATGCGATAGAAGGAAATACTGGTCATTAAAGTGCACGAATCTAATAATAAACATATGATGGGCCTCGGGAAAGAAGGCTTCTTAAATACAAATCAATTCGCAAACGAATGAAAGCGGAAAAGGTTAACAAACTAAAAGAAAGTTCACAAAAGAGTCCAAATATTTGAACCAAGTTGTGTACAAAGATCAGAGTCCACTGCTTTTTTTGACTAAATATTATTATATTTCATGCTGTTTTGCATTTCGAATACAATTTCTTTTTGTTTCTTTTTTAGAATATATGCCTTTTATAAACTACACACCATGAATTGAAAATTATTTATCCTGAGTCCAGTTTTTCAGATTTGAAAGTTTCAAATTGAAATTACAGAGAATCATAAAATGTGACTCGTGATCGTTCTTTCCCACGACCCTTCATTTTTAAATGCAATCTTAAGGACTTGGCTGGTAAATTGATATGGACAATTATTACTTTCAAAGTTCAGAATGACAATAGGACAAGCATTAGTTTCGTACCCAAACTAACATTACAACGATGGAGAAGTACGAAAAAAATGGTTTTAAATTAAACTGTGCGAAATATGTAGATTACAACATCGTCAGCATACATATGAACTCGACAGTTGCGAATGGCATCAGGAAGGTCATTAATAAACAAGGAAAATAGCAAAGGACCTAAAACTGATCCGTGAGGTATTCCAATATTTGAAATTAGGGGATTAGATATCCCAGTATCAGTTTTAATTTGCTGAACTCTATCGACCAGGTAGTTGCACAATAGCTTGAGGGATGTGCTGGAAAAATTAAAATTCAGCCTTAGCGTAGAAAGTAGTATAGAGTGGTCGATGCTGTCGAATGCCTTACAAAAATCTAAAAGAATAATATATGTAATGTAACTTTAACTACTGCAGATTCACAGCTGTGATTATTTCGAAACTCAGATTGCTATTTGAATGCGAAAGAGTGTTCATTTTAATAAATTTGAATTTGATCATGCATTTTCTTTCCAAATAACTTGCACGGGTACGATAAAATACTTATTGGCACATATTACCGGATGGATTTGTCTTTTTGTGAACTATTTTAAATATTTTAAAAATTCTATTTCGCTCGATATTTTATTTTTGATTTCATTTTAATATTTTTTTTTTTTTTCTTAATAAAACTATTTTTTTTTTTTTTATTTTTTTATCAACCTTACCATTACACCAAAAACGCTAACGCAAACTGCATGTAGACCAATCTAAAGTTGATTGATTATATTTAACCCTCCAACGCAATGTTCGGTGTTTCGCCTTCCTACTATTCGATAAACTAATGGACTTAATTTCGTATTTAGATGAATTTTATGTTAATTGTCAACATTTCAAGGCCACCACAAAAAAAAAAACAATCAAAATTCAATTTAAAAAATTCTGCGGTAAACCATTCATCCACCAACTAAATAGTTGAGATTAATTTTGTTTTAGATTTTTGCCATTTATCGACAAATAACCAAAAGTTCTTCAGTGTTGATTGTAAATTAAAATTATGAATAAATTAATTGCAGTTGACTGCGGTATTTCCATTAATTTCGAATAAAAATAAAATAATGAAAGAAAAAATTAACATGAACAGAAGGTATGTAAGTAAATTCTTTTCTACACAGGAATTCAAAAACAAAAAAAACTTGCAAGGCTGAGTCCATTGGACTTATTCATGTAGACCAAAGTTTTTATGTATTAATCCAGTCAAAATAGACAACAACATAGATGGGCAAGTCTATTTATAATTCGCACATAAAAATAAAATGTCAAAAGTTTATGAAAGTCTTTTGAGTTTTGTATTTCTCTAAAAAAAAAATTATGGGATTTTTTTCCTACGAGCAATCTTTTAGATCGTTTTTTTTTTATTTGAAAATTATGCTTTTTTTAGTATTACTCTTAAACGGAGAGTGATGTCCAAAAGTCGTAATTGATAAACTTGTAGATTATGTGCTATGACATGCTTTTTTAATACTTGTCAATACTTGAGACAGTACCTATGTATATTCCGAAAAGAGAGATACCTATCGAATATCGAAAACATCGTTAAAAGGTCAATGCTATCCAAAAAGATAATTATTTGTAGATTATGTGCTCCTCTACACTAAATTAATTAATTTATTTTTTTCTAAAATGAAAACAAAATAATTGTTTTTTTTTTATTTGGTCAAGTTACATTTTTTCTGTGTAGATTTTAAAAATTATTTTACATTTATTATGTAGGCTTGAAATGGGTTTCTTCGTTTTTGTTTTCGTTTATTTTTCTGAAACGCAACATCTTGCGTTTCAGAAAAATATTTTTTTTTCCATTGAGGCTAATGAATATCTTTAGAATGAAATGAAAATCATTTGCTTTAAATTTTATACAATCCCCGAAAAAGTTTTTCATTCTTGGCAACTAAATTACATTTGACCCGAATTGTAATACTATTACAGAAAACATAATGCAAGGTAATTGCACAAACACCTTTACACAAAAACCTTTTCATTTACTAGCAAATTATATTGTTAGCAGCAAACGAATGAATAGTTTGTGAAGTTGTAAAGTAAAGTTGTTTGTTGCAAAGACCTTTATTATTGTATAAAATTACAACAAATGAACGTGGGAAAGAACGTTTCATAATAATTGAATCCGTGCTAAGAGTTTGCTGCAAATGAAGTTGAAAACGAAATATTTTTGTCCAATAAACGAAAAGTTTTGTGATGCATCATGTGTATTCTACGGTAATCACAAATTAAACAGGTCATTGCGGTATAAAAAGATACTCGCTTTGTAAGCGAGGGTCGCTGGTTTAATCACCGGTGTAACGCTGATTTTTTGACGCCAAATGAATTTGCAGCAAACGAATTACACAAATTTTCGGGTAAACAAAGAAGTCTTTGGAAATTTTACTCTCGCTTACGATTTGTTCTCTCAGTGTAGCTTGTTCTTAGATCAGAATTGACTGGGAAGGTCACCTAAGGCTTGTTTTATACGAAAACATTAAGGCGCTTCCAAAACTCAGATTCTAAATGAAAATTATCATTCAAGTCCTGCATGGTTAAAAACGTGACAAGGGTAGTCTTGAGATAATAATTTCTCTTCCTTATATCATGATCATGATTAATGCTATTTTGTAGCCTATCATGCTATTGGCACAACTTCAAATAAATTATGAAATCGAAGCCATCACTTTAAAGTTTGTTTAAAAACTTTGACAAGACATTTTTTTGCTTTATTATTATAACCAAATTTGTGCGACTATTATCTTAGCCGTTAAAGTTACAAGTACCATCCTTTTTTTTACTTAAATTGTCCATAAAATTAAAAACAAAATCTTCCTTTCTACTTTGGAAGTCTATACATTTTTCAAGACGATATACCTTGTAGACTGTTTCTAGAGTAAAGCCACTTACTTATCAAAATAATTTGAAATTTTACCCTTTCACTAGGGAAGTGAAGTTAAGGGAATAGGATAGGGTTTCCCTTGGCTCTTTAATTTGTCCTTCTGACACCCTAAGAGCATTATATAGAGGAGTTCCTAAAGGAGGGTATAGCAGGATAAAGTTTCTTTTGCTATTAAACTTTCAATTGATGAATGATGACGATTCGTCGTCTTTCTTCATCGATATCCTCTTCCAAACACACATACTATATAAAAGCTTTCGTCTTTTACATTCCATCACTTCTTTCCAAAAAAAAAAAATCTACGGGTTTTTGTTGCTATCATTTCACCCGTATCTATTGGCTTCTTTCAAAGTTATCTTTTACTTTTTTTTCTTTGTAGAAACTATACCCTGGGTTTTCTGAGCAATTTTCTCTGTAAAATAAAAAACAAATATATAAAAAAAAATGTCCTTTAACTTCTTCTTATTCCAATTCAGATGGATAGAATTCAGATACACCACACCACCTTTGTACTTGGACATCGATAACTGAAGAAGAAGATACATCTTTTATTCCGTTTGAATACCATGTTCGTATCTATCTATCTATCAGTTGACCAATTTTGTTTCTCTTATATTTATCTTTGTCGATATCTACTTTATCGCACTTTGAATTGTGTTGATTTTTTTTTTTTTTTGTATGTTTGTCATTTTGTTAAAAGAGGGCATGATCTGTAATCACAAAATAAATTTTATTTCAACCAAACGTCCCAAACTACAGTGACTATTGCAATGAAACTTAGAACTTATTTCTGTAGAAGGGCCACCTATAGTGGACAGGTCGAAGTGGAGTACGATGTTGCTACTAATTTAGTCAAAGTCGGTAAGAATATCACCGATCCCTTTGATGTCGAGAAACTTTTTTAACATCTTGCTTGAAGCAATTGTGAGCAAGTCCGAAGTCAACACCAGAGGCAAAATTTTTCAAAAGCCGTTCAACTTCTTTGTTTATGCTGATGACACTGGCATTATCGGGAGAACAAAGCGAGCTGTCAATGTAGCAATTGCAAGTATAGAAACGAAGAATGATACTCAGTTCTCACAGGTGTTCTTCTTTTACATCATCGTTAAGTGTTAGAATACAAAGCGTTAGTGAAAATAATTCAGCGTGAAAATCATTCGTTGGAGTTTATCTGGTGTAAAGTATAGGTAAGTTTCCCCCAAAATGGGTTGGGATGGATCATAAAAAATTGCTCATGCTAATATCACGGTAAGTAGCACAGGTTGTAAGATGATCTTACAGGATTTATTGTGTAGGTATCACAATATATGTTTGTAGTTTACGGATCGTTCCGGTATGTAAAACAGATTACTCCGGTAAATATCACAGATTAAAGGGGTTCATTGTGTACATATGTAATATATATAATATATTACGAAAAAATACGGTAAGTACCACGCATTCCCCATGCTAATATCACGGGTGCCTAATATCAAGAATTATTTCTGTAAATATCATGGGTTTTTTCAGTATTTATTGTTGATATCACAAGTTTTGCCGGAATGGATCTGGATGGATCCGGTATGTGTAAACGATTGCACATACTAACACCACGGATTATTCCTATAGGTATCACAGGTTGCCAGATGGTCGTACCGGATTACTAGTGTAGGTATCACGGGTTTTCTCGGAATACGTATGTATAAACACGTATTAATCCGGTAAATATAACAGGTTGCCTGATTGTGTATAACAGGTTAATTCTGCAGGTATGACAAGTTCCCCGGAATATAATACATATTAAAGCAAGGATTACTTCGGTAAGTATCACGGTTTTTTTTCAGTATATTCTTGATATCACCAGTTATCCCGAAATGGATCTGGATGGATCCGCTAAATATCAAGGATTGCCCATACTAACACCGCTAAGTATTCGGCGGCGAAGATGGGATTGGCCGTTAACGAAACGAAAACAAAGTATAAATGTATGCTGTCATCGAAAAAAGATGTTGAGGCCGTGATTTACCTTGGATCTTAAGTAAGTAAGTAAGCTCTCAATGTGTTCTCAATTTGCCCACATAAACATTCACGCACAAGAGTGAGGTGTTAAATATTCACATATGTATGAGGGTCCGTTTTTTTCTACGAAATAACGGAAATTTCAATTTTATGGTAGATGTATCAAGTCTGTGCGACCCCTTAAGTGTTCTTTATTTTATTTTATTTTGATTATTGTGTTCTCGTTTTTTTTTTCTTTTCTTTTTTTATGTAATGCATAATTTATCAAGTGGAAATAATTGCCAGAAAAAAATACGAAAAAATTGTTGTAGAAAAACTTAAGAAAAGACAAACATAGTGAATTTTTAAGGAAGGAAGGAAGGTCGAAAGGAAAGAAGTAAAAAAAGTAGATCTCCCAAATTAAGTCTGTTTGATTGATGGTAACTTGTCGTCCGTTTGAGGATATTTTTAAACAATTTCTCATTTTGTCTCTTTAAGTTAAATTGTCTTCAGAAGTTTTCGTTGCACCTCATCAACCCCCAAGGTTATAAGTCCATCACACTATTGTTTGGCAACAAAAACTTTAAAAAACAATAACCAACATTTTCTCTTGTGTCGGGTCTCATGTGTGTGGTAAGCGAGTGTTGCATGTCACACTCATACATTATTCGCGTTGCACACACAACGAATGCACTTTTTCACGAAAACTTTTCTAATTGGAGATAAATCAAAGGTGCAAGCATCATTTCCCCCATTTCTCTCCTTCTGTCCTCACTTCTCAACGCTCTTATTTAGAGATACTGTATGGGTATTCGGGAGTGCTTGAACACATAGTGGATGCAACCCATGAGCGTCACAGTCAAACACAATGGGGAAAAATAAAACTATTTCCGGTAGCGATGTCGTTTCGTAAACTAGAAAAGGATGTGGAAAAAAATGTCCTTGTGGCTCTTGTGTATCCCACAGATATATGCATGTATGAACCTACGAGAAGGGATGAAGGTTTTCAACGACGACGACGTTGTTGTCGTCACATTGGACGAAAAAACAAGCGGATACACACTTTCCGGTGGAACAAACAAATGGCCCTGAGAGGGATAAAGGTATAGGTGAGTGCGGATGGATGGGTTGGGTACGCGGGTATACCTACATGTTAACAAAAAATTTGCATCGCTCGGCGATTTGGTTAGCACACAGAAGGAAGTCGCTTTAAGGGTTTTTTTTTAAGGTTTATGTAATGCTTTTTTTTTTTGTCAGAAAGGGAAACATTATGTTTCATTTGTTTTCCTTTTTTTATTATACTTTTTTGTTAGTGGTTTTCCGTCATATTTTCTTGGTTGACTTTGTCTAATTGAAAAACTTTTGTTTATTTTAATAATATTTTTTAACGGATCCGCAAAATAAAACATTTTTTGTCCTCTCTTTCCAAGGTTTGAAGATTTTGGTCAGGTACTCGACCTTTAGACAGTTTGAGACCAACTTTATATAAAATCAAAATACATTTTCGTAACCTTATACAGTATGCAGTTATGGTAGACGCTACAAGTTCAAAGACCAGGTATCCCTCGGTATGATACTCAGTTCCCACAAATGTTTTTCTTTTACAACATCGTAAAGTGATAAATGCAACTCGTCAGTGAAAATGAAGGTATAAATAATTAATTGTGTTGATATCACAAGTTTCCCCCGAAATGGATTTGGATGGATCATCATGCTAATATCACGGATTACTCTGATAAGTATCACAGGTTGCCAGATGGTCTTATCAGATTAATACTGTGATTATCACGGGTTTTCTCCGAATACGTATGTATGGATTTCACGGATCGTGCCGGTAAGTATCACGGATTAATCCGGTAAATATCACAGATTGCTTGGTTGAGTAGTAGTAGTTGAGTGTAGTAAGGGATGACAAGTTCCAAGGAACATATATTATAACCCGGAAAAATTCGGTAAGTACCACTCAAGTACCACGCTAATAACATGGGTTCGTAATGCTATTATTACGGATTATTTCGGTAAGTATCACAATGTTTTTCAGTAAAATTTTGTTCACAAGTTTCCGGTGAGTATCAAGGATTGTCCATACTAACACCACTTATTCCTATAAGTATCGCAGGTTACCATATGGGTTGACCGGATTAATAGTGCAGTTATCACGGGGTATGTATTACACTGATCGTTCCGATAAGTAACACGGATTGCCCTGGAAAATATCACAGGTTGCCTAATTGTGCATATTGTGTGCATATCAGGTTAATCGTGTAGGTATGACAACTTCGGCAGGATAAATTATATATGTATAATATGTATATCACGTAATAATCCGATATGTATCACGTGCTCCCCATGATAATATCACGGGTTTCTAATGCTAATATTACGGATTATTTCGTATCAGGGGTTTTCTCAGTATATTGTTGATATCATATGTATATTTTTCCCGGAAGTAAATATCACAGCTTGCATGTTTGGTACAAACATTATAACTGCATCCAAAAAATGTCGATTGAAGACATCTTCTATGATGCTTTTTGCATGTGTTTTGATAAAATTAATAATGCAATGTCAATGTAATTATTATTTGGTCAAACACATCCAAAAGTTTTTTTCCATGTTTAAGTAAGCACTTGTGTGTCTTGAATGAAAAAAGTTATAAACGGAGTTATCATGTTTCTACCAAACACCGCAGATATGTATATCCCGGAATAATCCGGTAAGTATAACTTGCTCCTCATGCTAATATCGGTTCCTAATGCTAATATGTATCACGATTTTTTTTCGATAAGTATCACGAGTTTTCTCAGTTATTGTTTGGATAAGTATCACGGATTTCTTGGTATACATATGTATATAACGGCTTACTTCAATCAGTTATATGGGTTTCCACTGTATATTCTTCCAGTTTACACGTATCACGGATTAATCAGGTAAGTATCACAGGTTTCCTGGTTGTCTGCAATTTGTTGTGTAGGTATCAGAGGTTGCTCTGGGATATATCACGTATATCACGAAAGGATTCGACAAGTTTAGATTAGATCAGTATCACAGGTAGCATCGGTATATATAGGGAATGCTCGCGGTAATTATCTCAGGTAGTCCCAGTATATAACACGGATTGCTTACATAAAATTTTAAGTCTTGGTCCGGAAAAAATCAGTAGGAAGCGTTTTTTTAAAACATGACTCCTTACCGCTGGTGTGGGGGAAGTCTTGCTTGTAAACAATCGTTTTTTCTAAGAAATGAGTAAATCAATCTCTCAAAATAACTTCATTATTTTTTTTTTTAACAATTGGAAAAAAAAGTAATCAAATTAATTTCGAAAGCTGTTTAATCATCAAACAAATATAAATAATCTTATTTAATCACAAATAATTGATTATCTGAATTCTAAATCAAAAAAAAATAATAATAGTAAGGCATGAAGAGACCTTCTTCTCCCTAGCCCATGGGGACTATAGAACTTAGTGCTCGACTCGTAAGTAATGAACAAACAATTAAATCGAAAACTGAATCAACACAGCCGCAAATATACTTTGCATGTTGTCGTATCTTCTTTTTTTTTTACATATTTTCAAAAGCAGGGCCTCGATATGTATGCTTGGATGTATACATGATAAGTGATTTGTCATTGCCAAATAGTGACACATAAATAGAGAGTCTACACACACATTACAACATATATGTAACTGTATGAATTAACAAACATAAAATATAGAAACTTCAACCCAAGAGAACTTGATAAATTGGATAAAATTTCTCAATTTTACTTTTCGTGTGCTTATTTGTGAGGAAATTCCATTTGATTCAAATCCAAACATTTGTAGTGAAGAACCTTTTGGGTGAATTCCTTGATATCCTTTCTTAACGAAAGTATTTTATCAATTACACACATACACACACACAATGGACAAACATACAGAAATACATATGTATATGTAAAATAGATGAGAATAGATATGTCCGTTTGTTTGCTAACCATCTGGAAACTATCACAAAAGCATCAAATTGAAATTAAGTATCCTTTTCCTTACTACATACTTCTCCTGGAAATATCGATTCCAATAAAGGAATGAGTATGGACATGGACAGAAGAAGTGTTGAAACGATGGAGAGCAAGTAATAATTATTACACCCTGACACAGCGTTCTTGTATATACTATATGTTACGTGTGGCTAAAGGTCCTTTGTGTGTTGCTGACTGTCTGCCTATTTGCTAGCCTATAGTGTGTCGACCATGGAATGTCAATTGAATTTCAAAAGGAGTTTTGTCCACGTCGTTTGAGTTCAAGTAAAGAAACACCAAACTCGAAAAATAATAAAAAAAAAAAAAAAAAAAAAAAAAATTAAACAGAACATGAACAAGGATTCTCGCCTCCTTTGACATACAAGGACAAGCCCGATGTAAATACAATTTTTTTTTTCTGTCCATTTTGTTGTTGTCCTGCTTATTTTCGACATGGGGAGACATTTTACTCTTAAAACATTCAACCGCCCATAATATCGCAATAATAAGGGCTCCTTTGGGACAAACGAACACACATACACACTTGCCCTATACTGCACATAGACACTGTGATGCTCATTATTTTTGTTCTGTCATATCGCTACTTTTAGTTGTATAATGGGAGGGAAGCTTTTATTATTTCATCATATGTATGATTAAATTAAAACAAAAACAACAACAATCCGGCAAAGGACACAATTTTAAATAATCATATCATATCATCAGTGGAGCGGAAGTTCAACGGGAAGCAACAATGGCCGACCGGCGAAGAAGGCTCGAAAACAACGGCAACAGGGTGGTAGATGTGCTGCTTGTAATGCGACGACGGCAGCACTGTACCAATACATTGTGGTGGCGAATGCGAAACATTTTCTTTATTATTTTCATCATTATGTTTGTTTTCTCTTTACTTTTTTTTCATATTGTGAGACTTTCTTATGAAATTGCATTTGGGAATTGCAGCGGAAGGACACAATTATTAATTTTATAATTTTTATTATTTTACTTGAGAAAAAAAAACAAACCATTGATTCAGTATAATTTAACATTTTGTATAATTTTTTGCAAAATTAATTGGAAACATTGGGAAAATTAATACGAGAACTTTATTCGATTATTTATCAAGGACTATTACTTAACATCTGGATAATTTCATCGCAAAAAAAGCTGAGCTGAGCTGAGTTGAGATGAGCTGTCAGGTGAGCTGAGCTGTCAGGTGAGCTGAGCTGTCAGTTGAGCTGAGCTGAGTTGAGCTGATCTGTCAGTTGAGCTGAACTGCTAGATGAGCTGAGCTGAGCTGATTGGAGTTGAGCTGATTAAATCTATGGTATGGGCAGATTTAATTTTGAGTAATAAAAATTGCGAAAAAATAATAACTTCTTTACATTCGTAGGTTTTTAAAAATTTATATTTATAAATACAGATCCTTTCCTTACATCAGCCACCTAATATTGCATTTCTGTATATCTGGTTCAACAAAAGGATGTCAACAAAACCATTGATGGTCGGGACTCCTTGTTCACACTTGACATTCAATATTCCGAAGACCCATGCATATACCATTATCCTATTTTTAGAACCGTAATGTTTAGTGCATTTCATTACATAAAAATGTGATCTGAACGCAACATAAAATTTTATTATCTTCAAAATTTCATTGCATTAAACCGCGTCCAGACCAATAAAATATTGCGTTGTGCGTAAAAACGTCAGTGTTCACCTCCGTACGCACACAAGATACAAATTTTTACGTCACATTCAATGCACGCTATCCAATCCCCATAGTTTTTAGGTGCACACACAGCAATTTGCGGGGCTCAGTTGCTTTGATTCGCATGCACGATGCAAAATTGTACAATCGAGTTAATAGAAAATTCGTACGAGTTACTAATGAAAAATATGTGCAAAAACTTATTCGTCTTAGGGTCCTTCTTAGTACTAAAAATATTTAATAAAATATATTTTGCAATTAAAATAAATAATTATCGATTTCTAGAAAATATCTTTTAAATAGATGTTTTTTTTTCAGTATTAATTGTGGTGTGCTGCTTTTAGAGCCATACAATTTGATATTTTTTTACTTGAATTCTCGATGTGTTTTATGTAGGTACAATGTTGAAACTTGAAAAATCGAAACTAAAATTAATATATAATATATATATGTAATGTATACTATATAAAATTGTAGTTAAATTGAATTCAGTTTTACAAAGAACATCTCAACTCAGTTTCAGCTCACCGTACTTAAACTCATCTCACTTAAGCTCAGCTTAAATGCAATGCAGCTCAAGTAGCGTCTCAGTTCAAATGACAGCACAGCTCAAATGACAGCACAGCTCAAATGACAGCTCAACTCGTGTGGCAGCTCAGCTCACAGCTCACAGCTCAGCTCTGATTTGTCACAGAATAATAACAAATCATATTACAGAATAATATGAAGTAATATGAGTTAACATTTGTATTGTCTTTTGCATTAAGGATGGCATATTCGTAAGAAATTTAATAATACAGTACAGTGATTGTAGTGCTTGATTGCTAACTCAGAGGTATAGGGTCCGAGTCCCACCCTTAACAGCTGTTTTTTTTTTTTTTTTTTTTTTTTTATCCCCCAGCTTTGACTGGACGCCATACCCATTTGATTTTATGCGGTGGTAACCCTCTTAATCTCATATCTACTGTTTACAAGCAAAAATTCTTTCTTATATTTCGATTTCTTCTAACTAATGTAGTGCAAACCACATTTAAAAGACCCAAGGTCTTATACGCGTGCAGGCAACTTATATCGGTGTTGTTCAAACCGCCACAAAGGCTAGGTTGTAAATAACAACAAACTGTTATAACTGTTATAAATAACCATGTTTCTATGCAATGTCTAATAGACTAAGAGCATAAAATCACTGGTACTTTAAGATAGATCTTCAGTTTCTATAATCTATAAAAGCGTTGCTGAGCAGTGCTGCATTTTATATTGTTTTTTACAATATAATTCTTTCTGCATGATAGAGGTTCCCATCCTATTACGGTTTATTCCATAATTCTTTAATTTTTAATAAAGAAAAGCAAATGTTTTTTTTTTATTTAATTATTTGCTTGCTTCTATTACTTATTTGCATCTTGTTTGGCATTATTTTTTTGCATTAATAAGTCTTGCAGGTTAAAGAAAACATTTAAAGCGTCTTGAATTCTCGCTATATCGTTAATGTCGAATGAAGAACTATCTATTATTTTAGAAGTTTTTGAGTTGAGTGGAGAGTTTTGCATTTTTTGAGTGCATCTTTCAGGCAGGATGCCCCATGTGAGTGCCCAAAAAAAACGCATTTTAAATGAAGCTATGCTCAAAAACGCCCCAATTCTCGATATTTTATTAAAGCAAATAAAGATCTATCTATCAAAGTGCCAATGATTTTATGCTATCCTCAAACGCAAAAATTGCTGTCGGTTCTCGGTCTTCAAATTTTCCAAAGCATTTGACTGCTCTGGCAAATTGTGGTTCTAAAATTTTGTTTGCACTCAAAATAGAAAATGGCAAAATAATGTTAAATTAAAATTTAAAGGAAACTTAAATAGTAGATATTTATTTATGTAACAAATAGTTTATTTCATAAATTATCAAAATTATATCTATCCAATTAAAGCAACTAGAAAACAAAAACATAAATAATATATAGCTATACTTACAAATTTTGAAAATTGTTTGCCTAAAGCAAATAAATAATCTGTTTGGAATCTGATGGAGTTCCCACGAGAAAATAGTAAATTTGCAACTCCTCATTTCACTTATCTAACCTGATTTCCAAGGAAAATTTGAGATATATTACCTTTTAACATTTCCTCCTAACCCTCACTCTTTCTCTCTCTGTGGTATTTTGTACTTACAGACATTTCAAATCAAAAATAATTTTGTTGAAAATTCCAAAAGCCCATTTTGAGGAGTAATCTTAGATAAGGATAACTAAAAACAATGAAACACAATTAAAACTTCTCTCGTATTTTGGGTAAAATTTTGCGAATTATGATCTCAAAGAAGTTTATGGGATAAGGTGGTATCGCAAAATGGATAAAACAAGCATATATACATAAAATCTAAAGTGATGGATGGGTAGCTAGAATTGGATCTTTGTTGCAATTGAACGTTTGGATATTCCAATAATTCCAATCGCATTGCGTTTCCTACATAATGCACAATTTCTATTGCCACACATCCTACAACTAAACAATAATTCTTAGAGAAAATTTCAAAGTTTATACTGAAACAAGTTGAGTTCAAATACAGCAGCACTATCGGAGAGACCAAATCAAAATGCCCTTGCACACAAATACAAGAAGAGCAGCGAATCGAAATCCTTCCCAAGGATTGCAAAAGCAAGCATCAAGCTTTTCTATAAATTTCTATACGCAGATAGAATCAGGTAAGCAATGAATTTTATCCCAATTTTCTCTGGTTACCTTTGCCTTTTTGCCTGGAGGCAATCAATTTTCAAGAGGATGGCATTCTAAATCCTCGACCAGGCAATGAATGTTTCGACTATACCTTGACTATGCCTGTATGGTTTTAAACTAAAAGAGCTCCTAATTTATATATGCTTAAGGACTTACCTGTACATCGAAGTTTGGGGGCTGCTGTTGAAGTAAATTTGCTGGAGATTCAATTTGATTTGGACGCTGACCTTGATGATTCATCATTGGACTCTGAAAATGCACAAATATACAAAATTATGTTTCCTTTCTTGTTATAAATTATTTATTTTAATAATAAATACCTGTGCCATTTGAATACCGCCCACACCGTTCATAACTGGAGGTTGTAATTGACTCATCGGTGGCATCTGATGATGCGGATAAGAATTCATTTGTGGTCCAGGACCTTGTTGATGGTCCATTGAACCGAGCATATGATGCAGGGGATGTGGTGGAAAGCCATGTTGTGAAGGGTCAAGTAGTGTGGGTGGCCGTGGTAGAGATTCTTCGGCTGGCGATGGTTGACGGGAGCCGGGAGTGCGACTGTAATAATAATTTAAATGATTATTATAACTGAGGAAGTGGTTTGAGATGTTCTGTTGGAATAAGTACTAAATCTAAATCGTGGACTCAAACCAGAGTTGAGACACACGAGGTGTTTTTTTTTTCTTTTTGTGTTTTGGATGATTTGGTTTGAGCAGAAAATAGTTATATGTCTTTTTTTTTTTTTTGTTATGGATTGTGTATCGGGAAGTAAAACAAAAAAGTACAGACAAAAACCACAAAATGTTTAGAATTTTTAGAACACATTTTGGATTGATTTTAGAACTTTATTCAATGCATGAACCAAATTAAAAAAATATTTGCTATAAATTTATAGTAAGAATATTTGAATTTTTAAATGTTTTGTGGATAAAAGTAGTTTTTTTTTTATTTTGTTCTGGTTATATCCATAATAGCCTTTGCAAAGATATCCAAGTGCACATGTAGCAGAGTGGCAATTCTGTTAATAACACCTGCATTCCTTGGGATGTGGTAGACTATACTCGTGAGTAATTTGCTAGCGATTTTCAATGGAACGCACTTGAGCATGTATGATACCCTCCAAAGAAAGGGTATAATGGTTAAAAGCTGTTTCAGCAAACGGCTCTTAGCCTATTTGGAACTGCAGACGCAACTGTTATTGCTGAGGTACTAGGCACCCGATGTTTACCACGGGGAGCTTGAAAATTTATGAGTTAGTTCGAATCTAAAGTCAAAAATACTTTAGCACGTCACGTTTTCGAGATATTGTAATATAAACATGTCAAAAACCTGTTTTTGGTGCAAAGTCAAAAATGTGAACATTTTTCTTTAACATAGTTTATGCATTATGTGAGAAAAGAAAATTATAAATATATTATGCCTTAACCAAATATTGGTACGACTTATGGATTCTTCACAAATAAAAAATATTGAAAAATCTATAAAAATCAGTTCTTTTTAAAAACACACTATCCTGATAATTACAGGTTGTTTTTGCTGTGTACATTCCAAAAACTACGGAATTTTGGCTTGCTGATTTTTGTTTTTTTAAATAACGGTTTAAAATGTGAGCATACATTGATAATAATTAAACACAAAATAGCTTCATGGTCTTAGCTTATATTATGTGGAATAAATATTTCAAATATGAGCCCAATCGGATTAACAGTTGAAAATTCATACCAGTACAAGAGACATCTTTTCTACAAAACAATTTTTAAAAATCCATTAGAAAAAAACTGTAAGTGGTAAAATTTTTCTGAAACCAGATTTAGAATCAGAAAAGTCCTAGTCTTATATAATTTCTAAAAATTATATGAAGGACAAAAAAAACTTTATTTTTGTAGACCAGTGTAGTCAGATGAAAATTTTGAGAAAAACTTTTGGGCGCTTATGTTTTCTTGGATACGCATAAATACTGATTGTTAAAAATAAAAAGTTTGCAAACATAAAATTAAACGACTTAAGTCAAGATTTTTGGCCACTTGAGCTATTAATAATCGGGATAGTTAAGGAATTCTTAAGCATTTACTTGAGGAGTACCTCAGCATCTCCATTTTGTTTTATTAGAACGGACTTCGGTTAAGGAAGTTGAGAAAAATATCGACTTGAGTAACCACTATAAATTCCGCCCTAAGTTTAATCTGCATAAAATTCCTGTTTTCACTAAAAAAAAAAAAAAAAACTTCTCGAAAATTTGTAAAAAAAAAAATGAAAATTTGTTTTTTTATGAATGAGGGAGTGGGAGATTCTAATACATGTCTGTACCTACTTGTAAAATGTAATGTCACCTTTTTATAACATACGAGAGTAATAAGTTCTGAAATATGAAATAAGGAATATTCCTTTCGGCGCAAAAACTCAATGGAATTTTTCTGAAACATCGCTAAACACACATTAGAAGTTGTCAAACGAACGCTTTTGTTGCCTACTCTAATCAAACGTTGCACCCATCTTGTAAAAATATTTTGTATTTAATATTTATGTAAAATCAAAAAATAAGCCTTCGGCCGCTTTAAGCTCGCGCATTTTCACTCACCAATCACCCCGGATTTGGTCCACCATTTCTAATATGACATGCTGACACCCTATTTGGGGTAATTTTTCGGTTACAGTATTCCCCGCTTAATTTAACTAACTATTTTGTGTA
Source organism: Meliscaeva auricollis (assembly GCA_948107695.1). Taxonomy (NCBI): domain Eukaryota; kingdom Metazoa; phylum Arthropoda; class Insecta; order Diptera; family Syrphidae; genus Meliscaeva; species Meliscaeva auricollis. The sequence goes on from OX403616.1 coordinate 43,664,891, forward strand.
ATTCGTGTTATCAAATAATAAAAACTTATTTGAATAGATCTATTATATAGATAATATTTTAATTAATTTCTTTTAGTTTATCCAAAAAAATAATTATAGGAAATGTAACTAAGCGGGTATTAGGTAAACTTTTGAGTTTTCAAAGCTCAGTTAATAACAAATGAAGAGGAAGCCATTTTGTTTTAAATTTTTTTTACTCAGATTTGGAGTTATTGAAAATATCCCCATTTTATTGCTTCTGTGATAAGTTTGTTGATATTTTTGTACGGTATTTTTACCACATAAATAGCTTAAGTTGTTAAGGCTTCATAAATACTGTTTTAAAGACATTGTAAAAGAAAAAAAAAATCAGTTTATTACACCAATTTACGAATGACCAACTAACTGCGAACAATGTGCCTTCAAAACTTCTTGTGGGTATCTTTTTTAAACAAAACTTGACGTGCTAGAAATATTTAAAATATATTTAAGTAATAAGGGTAAGATGATTCAGAATAAATTATCTTTGGGTAAAAGTACAAAAAGAAAATATTTTGTAAAGTAGTGTAATTAAAACTTAATTAATGGTGCTAGTTGGATTAAAAAATAAATGTAAAACTATAATGTAGTATCATACATTGTAAAGCGAACAAAGAAAATATTGCAAAAAAAAAATTACCTCAACATTTTTGATATCATTGCTGATGACCACAAAGATAAATAAATTGGAAGAGTGTAAATATGAAACACGCAAACCATAGCTTTTATTACGAAGTATATCTAGAGTTTGTTGTATTTAATTCTTTTTTGGTTTTATAGATCCAAAGACATATAATATTTGCGGTGTTACAATGCAAACAAATAGTTTATTTTTGTAGTCCTACATTTTTTTTTTTTATAAGTTAACCGACATTTATACATAAACCACTGACCACTAAAATGCAGTCTGCCTAGAACAAGAACAATTATTGTTTATTTACGATAATGACATGTTTTAATTATTTATATGAATAATAAGCTAATACTTCAAAACAAAATTTGGAAGCTTATTGGAATAATGAAGACAGACAACGAGTACGAGTACTTAAATTATTTACTAAAACTTTATATATCTGAGAGGTTCCATACTGTCTTGATTCATTGCATTGCGGTTTGACATTCTTATTTGAATAGCCAAACATTCTTTAGAGACTGGAAGCTTTAATAGTCGATAGAGTTTGTGAAGATATCAAATTTAGGACAAAATAGACCCATTGGCACATCAACATTTATATAGGTATTGTAGGTTTCTCACTTAAAGCCATGCAATTATTTTATTCGAAACGGAGTTTCTGTCTATATCGGTGAGATAAGCTACAGTACCGATCTTTTAACGATCGTTCTTCGAGATATTGATTAGGGTTTCCTTTCATCGCCTTGGAAAGAAGGGGTAGGTGTTAGTGTAATAGGTTAACAGTTAGGAGTTACGGAAGTGTAATCTTTATATAGAACTGATTGGATAAATGCCATGTCTGTCAGGGTGCCAGAACACGGTTGCAAAACTATGGAAGACATTTTTACAAGGCCAGGGGATTTGTAAATGCCGCGATAACTCAAGCAAATGTACGAGCGCGAAATAAGATCCCTCTTGTGAGATTATACGCTATCATGCACTGGAAGAGTCATAATTTCTGATAATGTAGAATTCACAGCAAAACTACAGTTCAATACAAGAAGTTAAGTAGTAGTTGTGGATGCAGTGGAGTACATTTAATTTTGTTTTCTTCCAACAATACATTATTTTAGTGAATTTCCGAAGAAACTCTCCGATTAGAAAAGTTTCCGAACTCAAAATTAAGTTCTTGAATAATTTTTTACTCGTAAGATTGTACACCAAGGTCTTTGCACAAAATTCGTCACAATTTGGACTGAAGGATTTAAGATTCCTGTTAACGGCATAGACCTCCACTTAGTCTGATCGTGGCTCACTATAACTAAAGCTACACTCAGAAAAACAATAAATGTTATCCCAAGAACTTTCCATTGTTGTAAGATTGTGAACTAAAAATTTTTAAATCAACCAAAAGTTCTTGCAGCAACAACTAATTATTAATTTTTAAGGAACCAAAGAACAATTTTTACATTCTTAATCATTTTCAAGAACGGAAAATCGTTACCCCTACATTGAAATTGTTGTGTCAACTATTTCTACTGTCAAAAATTCTATCAAGAATGACATTGTCGGTCCATCAACTTGTTCTTGAAGTAAAACTAAATTTTAAGAATATAAACAATTGGCATAAGAATAAGTTCTTGGGACAAGACAAAGAAATATATTTTCTAAGAGGATAAGGACCCATACTGAAATATGAGCGAAATGTCAAGTTTATACTTTGAGGGTTACCATAACCTGAAGAAATTTGATATTGATCAATAATAAATAATTTAAATTTGCATTAATTTAAGCGAAATCCTAATTTTTAGCTGTATATATTCAACTAAGTTCTTGGATGATCAGTTAAATGTCAATATAAGCTTGTTTAAATTTAAATGCTGAACCGATTGATATCAAAATCAAGGTAACACAACCACTTTAAGTGAATATAATAGTCCTTTTTTATGTAAAATCATATTTTCAGTACAACGGGGGTTATTTTTCAGAAAAAAACCCTTTCCAAAGCATTATAGTAATTATTCTAGTAAATTGCAGTTTCTCGTATTTCGCATTGAAAGACAATTTCACAGTTTTTCAGTTGTTTTTTTTTTTCTCAGATAATTTTCTCCCCATCCCCAAGAAATCTGACAGTCTTCCTAATTTAGTGCAGAAAAAAGTGTGGAACCGACCTAATGTTTGCGTGCTGATATTTTGGTCATTAGCGTGATAAATTTCAACTTTGTTAGGCATTCGTATCCAAGTTTTTCATTTTCATCACAAAGCAAGACATAATAATTTTGTTTTCCAAAATTCGCCCTATTTAAGTTTTTTTTTTTCAAAAAAAAACAAAAAGGATAAAAGAGAAATGCCGCATTCAAAATCTAGTTCCAATTATGAAGCTATTCAAAAATCTAGGTACCCAAAAAGAGATCTCCCTCGAGAGAGCAAACGTTACCCACCCACTCCTACATACTAAATAATTGTATATAAAATATTTATTTAAAATGTGACCCAAATTAACCACGAAAAGAGATTCGTTTGCATTCCCATATTGCCATGATAAAGCTGCTTTATAATGCAAACATCAATATATAAATATAAAATAGGAATGGAACGTTGTTGCCACATTTGACCCGAATTGTTTATTTAATTCAATTAATTTGCTTTTTGCTTAACTTGTGGTGTGAGAGGTGATGATGGCATTGAGCTACATCCTTGCAACAACAAAAGGATTGGTATACAACATCTTAAAGAAGAAGATGGGCAAACCATAGAATAGGTATGGTGACGATGATGATGATGATGGAACGAGGGATTTGGAAAGCAATATCGCTCTTGACTGTACCAACAAACGACACCAAACATGAAGACGCATCATAGGTCTGCGCGATGTGAAACTCTTTCAAGTTCTTTCTCGTAATTTTATGCACTGAATAGCTTTGCTAATTACCCCCAGGAATCGTCCAAACGATGATGAATAAACAATGCGAAATAAATTTATGCCTTCCCTGACGACTACCAACTATATACGACTACGACAACAACGAGAACCAGAACGTCGACGACGACAACGACAACGACGACGAGATGGAACGACTCCCTGAGCTGAGTTTGCATTCTATAGGCTTTTCTTTGGCCAAGTTTTTTTTTTTTTGTGTAATGCGTTTGCTGAGATGACATCCATTGTTTATGCATTCAAGGTGCATGTTGCACAACGTTAATTTCAGTCATCATTGTGGTTCTGTTTTTTGGTGCCTCCTGGTTGTTCCCCTCTTCGTTTCGTTTTTTTCCCTTGATGTTTTTGTTGTTGTTGTTGTTGTTGTTGTTAAGGTCTTTTGTTTTTGGGCTCTTTTCAGTGTATACAAGGTGTATAATAGGTGTATGCTCGTATACCTATTTCGCAACATTATACAATGCGTTGCACGTAGTTTTCTTCTCTTAATGCGCTTCCACCTCCTTGCAGAGGGAAGGCTTTTATCGGTGATGGTCTCGAAACTTCTTCAGTCCATGCACATAACGCTGACAACAACATAAGTAGAATTTTTTTTGTTGTTCACTCGCAAAATGTAGCGATTAATTAGTTCTTTGATGTAGAAGAAGAACAACAAATAAATCGAATCCAATCAAAGACTTAAATTCATTCTCTTCTTTGGCCTTGAGCTTAAACCGAAAACGTTAGCAAAATATAAAAATCTAAAAGAAGACAGAAAATAAAAATCGACAGTCAGCATGGAAGAAGTTGACGTATAGCAAGAAAGACAATGCTGAAAATGATGAGAGGAACTGCTGGCAAGAGACGCTGTGCCTGATGACGCTACTGATACTTTACGGGTGTCGTCGTCGGTCGGTTGTGTTAATGACCCGACTCTGGTGTCAGAAATTCTTCAAGTGAATCATCATTTGCTCTCAGGCAATGTTTTTTGTTAGAGAGAACCGGCAATATATTTTGTATAACAGCCTTTGGTTTGTCAGCATGGTGGCGCTTCATCTAATAAAAGCTTAGTAAATGGAGAAGCCGGTTTTTATTTTTAAGTAGGTACGTAATTTTTGAGTTTGAAAGTAAAAACAATTTTGCTGTATCTTCTATTGGATAAGAACGAAGCGTGTTGGAGTACGTAATTGATGTTAAGATTAGTAACAGCAGTCTTGACTTGGTGGAAAATTGGAGAGTATTCAATTTAAAATCGTTTTCGGACCATAAATGGATACTCTTAAACTTGTATTTTGAGTATGAACCTCCTCCCCTTTTTAGAAACTTTTAAAGAATTGACGGAAAGAAATTCAGCCTTATTATAATCTAAACTTGGCAAGATACCAACTCTGAGTCCAGAATTGGCCCTACAGAATCTTAAAACCTTTAAATGTCAATGAGTGCCACCTTTAAAGTCTCTTGTCCAGTCCCTGGACTTTTGTGGTGGAACAAAGATTTGTCAACATCCAGAAAATTGACAAAAACAATCTTTAACATCTGTCAAAAACACAAGTCTTATTAATCTTTGAACAACAACATCTTGAAGGTACTACCACCAACATGGCTAGAGTTATAGCTATTTCAAGGGTGCCAATCCTCTCATCAGACTCCTTTTTCCGTCAATTCCATTTTGTTTGTGGTGCTAAGCCGTAAAGTTATTCATTTTAATCGAAAAAAACTTTTTCCTACACCCAGGTCATCAAACCTGAGGATTGTCAACTCCCGAAAGTTGAGAAAAAACTTAAGCATTTGCTCAACCAAAGTTCATATTTATTTTTAGGGTGGAATTTATAGTTCTCCCTAAAGTCAAGTGTAGGCTTAAGGAGATAATCGAGAATGTGTGGTCTTGAGGATTTACTCGAGTGAAATTGAAACTCAAGTGAGATCAGAAGCTACCTTAAGCATTTCCTTGATACGTTACAGTCTTCTAAAGCGTACACTTGAGAAAAATCTCGACTTGACTGACGACTATAAATTTCGCCCCTAGAACCTACAAGCCACCACTTGCATCAGAAAAAAAAAAAAAACAAGGCCGAAAAGATTACTATCACTCAAAAGAAAACACAAAAGACTGAGCGAGGGCTAAGAGTAGTTCTATTGAAGAATCACTGCGTTTGTTTCTAAAAAAATTGACGAGTTCTGGACAGTAGCTGAAGTAGCTCTTTAAGTCACACTCTTCACTCTTCCACTCTTCAGTGTTTAAGTTTTACAGTCTTTTAAATATTTTTTTAAGGGATCTTATGATAAATAAATAGGTCTGAAGTTCCTGAATTTTTAACTTTTTAGATTTAGAGTTCTCTGAGTTCAATGGATTTTGGCTTTAAGGGATTTTTGATTCGGATTAAGGGATTTTAAGCTTACGGAATTATGGGTTTACGGCATTAAAGGGTTTTCTGAATTTTGTGTTCGGGTTTTCTTGATTTTTTTCAAGTTTCTAGATCTTTATTTTTCCAATTAATGCGACTCAGGTTTAAGGGTTTGCCTAATGATGGATGATGGATTTTCTAGGTTTAGAGATTATTGAGTTTTTGGGATTTTGTATTTGTGTCATAAGATATTGGTTAATGTTTTCTGAATTTTCGGTTCTCCAGAATTATAAATTTGGGCTTTCTTATTATTTTTTTGTTTTCTGGATTTTGTAGTTTTCCTGCAAATGGTATTTTGGGTTTAGCGGTTTCCCCAATTCAACAACAACAACAATTTTTCTAACATTTTATTGTTTTCTGCATAGTTTTACTATATTTTAAGTATTCTAGAATTTTTTTTTTCTAAATTTTTGGCTTTCCGGATCTTAAGTTTTCTGTGATTTAAGTTTTAGGAATTTTGTGATTTCAGGATTTTGGGTTAAAACTATGGGTTTTGCTTTAATTCAGGATTTAAGTTTTGTAGAATTTTGTTTTACAATTTTTCGGAATTTATACTATCTTAATAATGGGTTTGGCTTTATGTAGTTTAAACTTTCCAGATTTTTACGGCATTATGAGAATTCTAGGTTTCCTGAATTTTCGATTTATGGAAGTATTGATTTTTTTGTTAAATTTTGTAATTCCTGGAGCATGAGTGTTCTGGTAATTGAGATTTCATGTAAATTTTTGCTAATTTTTAAAAGTCTTTAAGTTTATGCCATTTGAGATTTTAAGAAATATATTTCAAGTTTTTCAGGATTTTGGTTTCTCGGAATTATTTATGCGATTTAGGATTAAGAGCGTTACTCAAGTCAATATTTTTCTCAACTCTTGTATACTGAGAAAAATCAATCTAAGTCCGTATTCAAAGACAAAATGCAGTTTACTGAGGTTAAGCAAATTCTTAAGAATTCCCTAACAATTGCTTAGGTAGCCAAAAAATTCTTGAAGCGTACACTTGGAAAAAATCTTTTTTGATTATTTACTTTTTATATTTTTACGGCATAATGGTTCTGGATTTTCTAAATATTTTGTTTGTTATATTATTGGTTAGGATTTTTTTTTATTTGAATTCTAAATTTTGGGTTTTGATATTTCCCCAACCCAATATTGTAAGGTTTTTTTTTTGGGGTTTTCTGAATTTCGACTTTCTTGGTTTTCTTCGATTTGAGATTTTTGGGAATATTTTGGGTTTTTTGTTAACAATTTTTTTTTTAATTTTCGGCATTTTGAGTTTTCAAAATTCATGTTTTCGAGGTTTTAACCTCAAAAAAATATTTATATTCTAAAAGCTTAATGAAAAAGTACCTACTAGCTTTTATAGAAATAAAAACTAGACCGACAACGTCAAGTCAAGTTACTATGGTGGTTATTATTACCATTGATCCTTCTTATAATAATTAAACTCTTCCTTTTACCACATTTATTCCTATCAAACAAACAAAAATTCATTCAGTTTCATCATCCGAAGTCCGAACTTTTATTCACTTAACATACATTGCCTTTGAATCTAACACACTACTTGGCTCCGCTGATGAATGTATTGCATGGCAAATGCAGAGTAAGATTTCTAAACAAAAAATAAAAAAAAAAGTATAAACAGCAAACAAAAGCAAAAATCCAGACAAATAATAAATAGTATCTGTTTCCAGGTCATTCTCCGGATCCCACAACAAACTTCCAGTAGTTGCTCTGCTCATTGGTTCCGCACAGCCTTCCTGTAGTTGTTGTCCTCATCAAACCCATCTCGGGCGTACTATTCATCTCACTTGTGTTTAACAAAGACTAATGGGAGCATTATTTCTGTTTTTCTTTTAGGTTTTTTTTTATGTTGTCTGTCTAAAGAGATACTCTATCTTTACTTCTGACCACACAGTCCTCCACAGAAAAAGAAGAAGCCTGCACACAGGTTCGGTTCGGAAGAAATTATCACAGTTGCATGATGCTGTATCAGCCAGCAGCAGCTAGAATTCCACACGCATCCATGAGGAAGGAATTTCTGATGCAACAAAAAACTACATGTGAATCCGTGACTATAGATTTGGCGGGGAGCAACAACAAGAACAAAAAAAACCCAGCATGCATCACATGTGGTTACATATTATTACAAGCCTGATCTGGTCGGTCTTTCTATACCTACTCTGGTCTGGGATATGGTAGGTATGGCAAAAGAAAAGTAATGTAATATTGAGTCAGGTTCTCATTACGCAAATAATTCAATTCAATCAGCTCAAAGCATACCAGGCTAACAACGACCGACATCAGATTTCCTCTATATTATTATACGTTTACGTTCCCCTTGTTCGGTCGGTCGATGCGGTCGGTCGGACGCTTGGTGGCGCGCACGGTTGACGGTCACCGAGAACCTTGAAGAAACCAGTTAAGCTATTCTAATGTCAATGCCATGCGAATATCTGGCCAAAAGAGAACGCAAGCAATTGGAAGAGTGAAGTGGCGAAGTGGAGATAGCATAGAACTGGATACACCGAGACCAAAAAACATGCTGCTGCTGCTGCTGCGGCTGCTACTGCTGATGGTGCTTCTCTGACAAACAACAACGTGCTTTTTACTTAGTTCGCGCTCCTCTTAACTAACATTATCAAAGCCACAAAAGTAAGCTCTACTATAACCAAAGAGGGTATGAGATAATATAACCATTTGTAGTTGTGTATCTATGAGTCAAGTGTGTTGTAGATACACTCTACATTCTGTTGTGTATTCATGTATCGTTGTTTTTTTTTTTTAGTATTCATTTCAAGTTTCGACCCAACTTGGTGAAGACGGGTTTAGTTGGGGCTGGTTATGGTAGACAACGACGGAACAGTGAAAACTGCAAACGAGTACGCGAAGACGTCAGAAGATAGAGAACAGAAGGCAGACTCACAGAGTTACACAATGGAGGAGACACCTATAAGTTAGGCACATGCTGCTGTCTATTTAATACCTTCTTTCCATCTCTCTCTCGATCTCTCTCTCGATCTCTCTCTCACTCTCCATCTAACTCTCACACGAGAAGGAAAATCTACACAGCCAATGGACTGAAAGTGTATTTTTGTGTTACTAGTGTTGCCAATTATTTCGGGCCAATTGCTTAAAGGAGGCTATGTTGCATGAATTGGTTGTTTTGGGATTTATTGGCACCATTTGAACATATACCTATTAAACCTTGGAATGGAATGAGTTTATTTCGTTTATTGCTTTTGTTATTGTTTTTATTTGAGTACAGAGTATTGAATGGAGCTTTTATTGTTGATAATATGGTTGAAGATTTTACCTCAGCTGAGGTTCTAGAAACGAACTTGAACTTTATAATCTTAGTTGAAAGATTGATAACATTTTTGAAGAATTATATGTAATAGGTTCCACAAGAAGTATCTTGGCTTGTCTCAGCTAGGAAAGTTCTTTCCACATGTTTGTTCATTTGAAAAATTGCTATTCCTACAGAGAACTAAGCTCTAATAGGTGAATTAATGCTCCCTTTTTGCTGTACACCAAAAAGCTCAAAGAATAGGCCTTTCTAACATTTCATTTGCAAAAAGGGCCTTAGCTGTAAGACAGATCCCCTAGTTCCCCATTCGATTCTACAATTGGAGTGAAGCACATCCACCATGATGCTCCCAGTAGACAGCCAACCTCTAAGACAGATTGGCAGCCCATTTTCGAAAACACCAGAACTTAGTGGTCCAGGGGTTCTTATCTCCCGTGGATCAGATTATAGCCTCTGATCGTTAAGGTAACGTGCAAATGGCCTGACAACCTCAATACACGCTGCCAACATTTGTGTCTCCAGTCCTCCCTCAGTCCTCATGTCGTAAAATAGCACATATGATGAGAGAGTGCCGGAAAATCGCAATTCGACATCAATGTTCCTTATTAACCCAGAATATTGATTTCACAGACAAACATTGTACCGGAAGATTCACACTCATTGCAATCCTTAGCAGGAAGTTGCTGCTGCTTACAGGAAATTCCTAGTGGGATTACCTCTAAATGGAAGTTAGCAGCAACTAACACTTAGAGGTAATCCGTCTCCTCAACACTTGAAGGCAATTCCTAGACGGATTACCTTCAAGTGGCAGCCCACCAGCAAGTAACTGCAATACCTCAATGGAAATCGTCCTACACGCTGGGTCGCCCTTAGAAGAATTATTCTTTCCGCATGTAAGAATAGCTTTAATCTTTGCTATTTTGATAGCTTTGATAGCTTGAATCTTAGCAGTACGGGAAATCCGTAAACTTCTATACTACTACACCATTAAATGGTACATGCGCAGAAATTTTTGGATCTAGTAAGAAACTCTCCGTACTTATATGCTCCAATCCACGTACATACATATGTCTTTCAGTCTGGAACTAACGCCATTTTAAAATGCGCAGAACTTAAACTCGAAGTTAATCAACGGAACAAAATAATTGACATTATCACCTTTATTACGGTTGTCAAATATCAATTGATTGATTATCAGTTGATTGAAAATTTGGTAATACAATTACCAATTGATAAATTTAAAGAGCATTGTGAATTTTGATTGCTATGTAACCATTGGGAATTGGTATTTGATTTTTGGGATTGGCTTTTTATTTTTTTGGAATTCTTATGCGTCGAAGAAACTTTATTTATTATACTTAAATGTTTATTTCTAGTTATTTGTATACTTATTTAAGGAACAATAAAGAAATAAAAACGAAGAAAGCAAAAAAAAAAGGAAAAAAAGTGGTTGCAGTGCTCGTTTTTCAGTGAAATTACTCGGTAATAACCTACTAGGTTATAATATTTTTCCCAGTAAATAATTTCAAGTTTCAAGTGAAAATAGTAGTCAATAATTTTTACACGACTATTTGAAACCAAAAACACAAAATATAATAAAGAAAGTGCTTTGTATGCCCCATTTTTCAGTGAAATCTATTCTATAAAAAGAATCTTTTGGTGCCTTTAAGAGTGACAAAATTCAAGTGAGAACACGAAACAACACTTAACAAAAATTTATCAACCAGGAATTTGTAATTGACTGAAAATTTGATAAATACTAATTTTTTTGACAACCATAATACAAAATTTGTCAACGGAACTATTCACCGTAATCAAAAGCTGAACCTGTATAAAAAAAAACTTATAATTTATAACGGTTCATAATTTTTGTTGATAATTGCCAAATATGGTATTGATAATTGGTATGTCTGACTGTCAAGCTGCCAGTTTATTCCAGTTCTGACAATCAATATTCTAAGCTAGTGTTAGAGTGTGTAGACTAACTTATTGAACTTGCCAAGTTTAACATAGTCATTCTTCACTGGGAACCTGGACATGGAAACGTATGGGTGCTTAGAAGCAAGGAAGCGGACTCTTTAGCAAAAGCAGATACGAAAACATAGTAGAAAACTTTATAAAAAAAATAATAAAAGACGAGGAGACCAGAAGAGCATAAGACTGGGCAAAGGTATCTAAATTGAAGCATTTCAAGTTATGGTATTAGCTTGAGTATGAATAACCTCAGCAAAGTCGCAGATCTCCTCAAGGGCAGATTCAATCTGAAAATTATTATTAGTCTTACATATGTATTATGTAAGAATTGCGCCTAGTAGATTCCTGTACCTGCGGCAATGCAGTAATGCTCCAAAGATTAAATACTTGGGATAATACCAGCAAGAAGAGTGACGAATACACTCTAAAGGCTTAACTACAACGGCTACTTTTTGCAAAAAGTGTTAAAGTGAAAATTTCCAAGCTCATTTTCCTAAATATTTAACTTCTGAAAGTTTTCAAAAATTTGTCAAAAACCTTAGATTTTGAATTGTAAAAAATAAACGGGCAACTCCGATAAAAAAATACTGATCAAAAATTATATGTTATGTAGATATCTTTTGATAGTCAGATAAACTTTCTTTGATTTTTTTTTCAACATTTTACGTTATATTTTTCTTCCAAAATTCAATGGCCTCATTTGGAGTCAACCGATTCAAGAAAAATAAAGGGTCCATGTTTTTTGAACTTGAAATTTAGGAACAACATAATATTTATAAAAAAAAAAATCAAACTTATTTTATAACATTAATTTGTTATTGAGGTTCATTTTTATATTTTATATTATAAAATTTTGAAAAAAAATCAGCTTAAAATTTTTATTGAATTTATTTTTCCAACTACTGAGTTTGAAAATCATTTTTTCTGAAACTATTTATTGAATTAACTTTTTTAAAAAATGTTCATAAAAGAAAGTTTTTCTGGCTATCAAAAAAATATATAATTTGATCTTGTATTAAGCCCCGTTGTATTTCAAAAAAAAATTTCTGCTTTAAGTCAACTTTTGAGAAAATCCCCCCTCCCACCTGAACGGGTGAAAATGGATCCCTAATCTTTACTAGTTGTTTTCCTTTAACAGACCTGAAAAATTTTTGCCATAGTTTATTTTATAAAATTTGAACAAAAATCTCATTGATAAGTTTAAAAAATATCCGATAAGAACGTCAATTTTTAACCGATAACTGTTAAAGTATTTTTGAATACCAATATTTGAAAAAAAAAAATCATCAAAATCGAAGCAGTTTTGCCCGGTTCCGAGATAATTTGTTTTCACTAAAAGAAACCATTTACTTAATTCTATTTATTGTATTCATGCATTTCAATACATAATACATTTTTAACTGTTGCATTGTTTTTATTCTTTTTGTTAACACAAAATCGTGTTACCTACTTCATATGCATCCATTAATTCTTTGAAAATGGCATTATTTTCTAAATTATGTATACCCTCCTGATGTTTATCTTTTGTCTTTCATTTCAAGTCTAGGTTGTGGCCTAATTTAAACAATGACAATCTCATCCAATACAAATCAGTTTCACTGCTTACCACCATCTACCACCTACTTGGGTGTTGTCATAAAAGGATAAATGTGTGGTTTTAAAGAAGAAAAAAACAATAAATAAGAAAATACATACAATATGACTAAAACGTATTCAAATGAAAAAAAAAAAAATAGGAACAAAATTTAAAAAAAAAAACAAGGATAGGTATAAAATCCAGAGGGCGCCAGCCTACATTCAACATAAAACAACACCATTACCAACCGAATTGCATTTCCTGTGGATAAAACTAACTTACAAAGAAAAGTAAACTTCAACCAGCATCGATTACATTTTATAACTTTTCTCAGTACTAGAAAAAAAATGCTTTAAAGTTTTTTTCGCATCCTAATCACCTTCCCTCTCCTTGGCCTTAAAAAAAAAAAAATCAAATGGTGACGTAATGGCTAGTTACATTCATGTACATTGCATAAGATCCCATTTTATGCCCACGCTCTACATACAGACTGAAGCTTTCAATTTTTTGGCAATTATGACCCAAAAACAAATAAGACCAAATAATACCAACGGCGGGATATTAGTAACTATCAAAGTAAAAACAAGTTCTCCCAATTTTCTTAATAAATAGCCGAAAGATGGCAGGTTTATAATAATTACCACTTATACACCTGCATTAAGTCTTAAAACACTAAAACACTTTCACAGCGAAAAGGAAAACATGAAAAGAAAACTATCCGTCCGTGCACGTAAATGGTTGCCAAGTTTTCTTCGCTGGGATAATTTTCAAGGTGACTTAGGGATGCACTCTTGCTACTCATTGCTTCTTGCCTGCATAATGTTGGAAGGTGCAAATGGGAATAAAAGAAGCTACCACAGTGGTGGTAATGACTCAAGGTGTTTGGTATTCGCCGATGACGCTTACGAACAAAGGATACAAATTCACTTTCAAAGTAAGTGGACCGCGAATTTTGACTTATTCTTGATCCTTGGCTGTACTTGGGATAGTAAGTTTATTTTGGTTCAGTACTATTTCGAATATTTGATTGGCTAATTTTCAAATTACTTACATAGATAAAAATTAAAAAAAGTAGGATATTGTCTGACCAATTGCCAAATAAGGATACACATTTAGGAGCAATACAATTAAAGACTACTATTTAAAAATTCAGTAGCCATCGAAAAAATGTTTTCTTTAAGTCTTTTCCAAATTACATAAATAAAATCATCCAAAACACAAAAAAAAAAAAAAGTAAAATATTCTTCTCGAGAATAAAATAAAAATTAAATATGAAAACTCACTTGAACCCTTTGTCATCATCGATGCCGTTGACAACAACACCATTTGTGGTGGTAACTTGGTCGTCCTTCTTTAAGCCATTTGTATCAAACGGAGAATTAGCCTTTTCTTTGTCATCATGATTCTGGAATTAAAAATAAATAAATATTCAAATGAGAAAAAAAAAATTCTTCCATTTTATTTTTTTTTTTGATTTTTGTTTTTGTTTTTTAATGAAATTCTTCGACAAGATGTATAGATTGTTTTTTTTTTATGAATGAACTGAGTGTATTGCAAAGAAGAAAAAGTGTTTGTTTGCCAATAAACAGAAGAACGGGTGTTTTTCCTTTTTTTTTTTTAATTCTGAGATGGATTGGAATATCGATCGGGACAAAAAAAAATTGTATCTTTGGTTATTTCGAGGTCAGATAAATATTTACATTCATGTAGGTACTACAACAGACTTGCGGGGGCGACGAGACATAATAATACAGAATTGTTCTTAAATATATTTTTATAAGTGAATTCTCATAGGGATACACATGTTTTTTTGTAAGGATATTGAAAAGGAACGAAAGAAAGTAGGTTACTTAAAGTTTGTAATGGTCAACCGCATTTCATCATTGTTCGACAAGGCATTTTGTTGCGAGCCAGAGGAGCGGAGGAGGTGTCGGTAATAGACCAAGAGCCGACAGCAAATTTTGGGAGTGGAGGTTTAACCAAGATCTAAGATCTAAGCAAATTCGAGTCGAAAAATCTCAAGATTGGAATTAATCTATTCGACGATTCGACGGGGTGGGTGGGTAAAAAAGTGGGGTGGCTGTCGAAAATCGTTTTTTTTACGATTTCCATCTAAAGTAGACCTCGTAGCGAAAAAAGTTAAAATATTGAAATATTGTGAAAAATGCCAAAAACTAATTATTTTGTTTTTTATTTTTATCTTTTTCAAAAAAAAAAAAATAGATTTTGATGAAACTTAGTTCTAACGTACATTTATATATTTTTCACTTTTTTAAAAATTTTGAGATGGATTTTTTTTTTTTGTTAAATTCTCTTTTTTAAGATTAAGTAAGAAGACAACACAGTTATTAGGGTGGAGTGAAAAACTGTCTTTTCTTATTTTTTGATATACATAGACAGAACGGGTGCCATTTGGATCCTGAATAATGGAGAACAAATTTCAGACCGATCAAAAAAGTTCTAAAGTTCACTTGAATGTTTTTAAAAGTTCTTTTTGGTTAATTTGGAGTTTTTTTTTTTTAATTTTTTCAACATAATAGATTTATGTTACCAAAATATGTGTTCATGACTCAAATTTCTTTCAAAAAAGAGGTCCTTCTTTAATTTAAAAAAAATAGTTTTTACCCATTTTACTCGAATTTCCTTAACGCAGGATCTCACAAAAAATATGGTTCAAACAGAAAATGGTATAGGTCCTGGTCATGACCTCTCAGAATTTTGAAACTAATTTGTAACATTACTGGTTTTTCGGTTTACTGGAGTTTTTTTTTTTTTTTAAGTTCGTAGATCTTTTTACTCTTGCATTAAACTTTTTTCGATAGTAGGTCTACTTTTAATGGAAATCGTTATAAAACACGATTTTCTTTTTTTGATATTCCGTTTATCTAATAATTTTTTCAACTTTTGCAGCATGAAAACGGGATTGACACTTGTCTACTATAGAGAAGGTTAGTTAAAGTATATACTGCCGTCCTAATCAAAAAAAACCTTGTATCCATTTTCGTCATTTTGAGATGAATGCGTTTTAATGTTAAGCTCCAAGTCTATCTTGATCTTAAGTGATTTTAAGCCATTTGAATGTGGAAATGTATTTTTTTGAAAATAAGACAATTTGTAACGATTTAAAATATGCTGTTATATATCTAGTTAAACTAGAATTATGAAGTAAAGTTCTTCTTACATAATAATTGCATTACAATTATGTTCTCTTTTATTACGGGACAATATCATGATATTAGTATACCTCTTTATACATATACATATATTCCTAATTTTAAGACTTTGTGATATTGTATAGTTTTAAGTAATAAATGAACTGTTGAACTAACCAGTTGTTTTCTTAATATGCATTTAACACAAATTTTAAATGTTGATTATTCCGAAATAAATGCATTTTATAAAACGTGATTATGGTCTTTGAGCATACCTACAAGGGACAAAGTGGCCATTTGCACAAAGAAGCATTCAAATAAAAACGTAATGCTGAATCAAAAGTCTTACACTCCTATTGCTATTGTCAACTATTAATTATTGATAACACTGTGTGACAAAAACAGGGTACAAAAATATACGCGGGCGGAGACCTATCACGATTTGTAGAGCTTGTTGCACTGATTACAAAATGGTATGTAAAAACTCCGTAACACCCCAACAATCTGAATCTAGGGGCAAAAAACGTTTTTTCGACTATCATTCATTGTAAAAAAAATCTAGCTTCGTCAAATTTTTACCCATTTTAGATTTTTTTAATGTTTTGGAAAGAACACACTTAGACCTTTTTAACAATGTAAATAACATGTGGTGTGTATAAAGCATCTAGACCGTATAAGCTGAACAACTTCCACTCATAACCAAAACACGAAACCAACGTGACTGAAAAATAATGTTTCAAGCTTCATTTATACGGATAAATGTCCATTTATACCCAGACATCAATCCATTGTACTTCAAAATTGAATTATTGTCAAACAGCTTTCTCTACTGGGCACCCAAAATATTGATTCTTTGTGCATAATTTTCGCTAAGTTAGTTAATAAGGGAAAAATTGGAATCGTGTTTCCGTATTAATATAATGATTGACGTAAAAAAGGTCTGCGGGATCCCGGATTCATATCATAAAAATATACTCATTGGAATAAAAATACAACAAAATCATTAATTTATTGAATAGTGCTTACCTTATCATTGTCATCAAATTTCAATGCTCGCAAGCGAGGCTCCAAACCTGACAATGGACTCTCTTTGTTTGTAGGAGAACCACCAAGTACGTATTCAACCATTTTTACACCTAAGCCGCTTGTTGAATCTCGAGGACTGAAAGTAGAACAAATTGTTTTTTTTTTTATTATTATTAATAAAAAAAAGATTACAAGATAAAATTATAGTATAAAAAAGTATTTGTTACATAAAAAATGTTATAAAAAAAACTTAAATATGTATTTTATTAATTTAATTTTAATAATTGTAAAAAAAAGTTCTATTGAAAAATTAAATGCTTTCCTCTATTTCTAATTTTTTAATAAAGAGTTTTCTTTGGGCAGGAATCATTTTGTTTACGTATTCTTCATAAAATTTAAGACATAAATAATATTGCATTATTTTGGTCATAAAATTAAGAATCGATTTATTAAAAACTTAAAACCGCACCTGAAGCTCAATGTTAAGATAGTTTTATATAGGTCGGTGAATGTTGAATTAATTCAGTTAATTTGCAAAGTTAATCGAAAACTGAATTTTCAATTTGGTGCATTCGTGCATTCATGCTTTTTCGCTTTTATAAACTTGTGACCTGTAAATCTAACTTAGACTTAGACTAAAATTTATGATTTTTTTAAAAATCCAAAAATCATTTTTTTCATATCAAGTAATTTTAAGGTATTTAAGGAGCTTCCGTTTATAAAAAAGTTTATCAAAATTTGTTCAGTCGTTTAAGAGTATGTAAGTCAAAAATGAAAAAAAAAACCGTTCTATGGAAAGTACCGTTATAAGAATTTTTACAAACCTTTCTTTGTAAATGGTTACCCCAAAGTCTAAAAACGCTTAAAAAATTGCATTTTAAGGACCGTCTGCCTGGGGTTTGGCACAACTTAATATACTTTCGTTGGTATATTTGTTATCAGTGAGTTTGTCACGATGCGATGGTTATCAATAAATTTTAAGTGGTTACTCTCACTAAATCGATTTTCAGAAAAGTGGTACTTTTGATGCACTTTTTATCGACAAAGCCCTTAATAACTGCAGGCAGACTAAGGTATTCGTCATCACCATGACCTAGACTACCCGTATCATTCATATGAATCGGTAACCTATTAGGCAAGAAATTTGCTCCCGGCTCTTGGACTAATAATTTGAACTTACAAAAATCGACTCAGATACGATTATTTGTGATGAATTATAGTTGTAATTTGAAAATTTAGAATTTTGTCTTCGCTTTTTATTTCATTATGTGCTCTGAAAAAAAAGAATGCTCCTAGAGTTTCTAATTTCAAAGATGAAAATGGGATCAAAAAGTCTAGACTAAAGTGTCTTCTATATGAATTTCATTAAGTGTTCTGAAAAAACACAGGAATATTGTTAAAAAAAACTTTTTCCCGCCCCCTAGGTGGGCGTGCCCCAACTGCCTTATAAAGATATTCAAAAAGGTTTCAAGTTTCTATCTACCGGTAGTAAAAATTCAGACCTCAATGCAATAAATGACTCTACTAACAGACAAATATCCACAAGTTCAATGAAACATAAAAGTTAAATTCTTAACCCACTTTTGACTGCAAAGATCAATAAATTTCCGTAATGCGAATAAATAATTAATTAAAAAAAAAAAAAAGTGTTTAATAGCATTTTACATAATTTATAATCATTGTTTACCTCAATATTCCAGCATTTCCGGTCGAATTCGAATCCGGTGCTTGAGGAAATGTCCTCGGTCTTGGCGGTGCTAAAATATTTTCGCCCTGTGTCGACCATGTTGAATCCTTCCACACTGGATGATCGGCAACCCCAGGTATATGCAATGGATTTAATGGTCCCGCAGACACACCACCACCATTTGGCCCTTTACCATCTGACTTCTCCCATAATTTCTTTGCAGTTGATGTTGTTATCTGCAAAAATGGAAAAAAAAATGAAGAAAAAATGAGTGAAAAAGAGTGTAAAAAAGAGTGTTAACGTGGGTATAGAAAGAAAAATATGCTAAAATTTAATATAGCTGATTGTACGCTTTTTTTGTTGTTGAAATTTCTACTACAATTTTATTGAATACAAAACAAAATATAAGAACACCTGCCCATTCGAAGATTAAATTAAAAAAAAAAAAAAAAAAACGTTTTTTTTCTCGTTTTCTTTTTTTTGTATTAATTTAATTTTTTCACCCCGACGGTTTCTCTTTTTGCTAACTTTCCTGTGGTGGAATTCAACATCATCATCATTTACCTGGATTTACTTGACCTATATGCAAAGCCAAAGCGAAAGAGAACAAAAAAAAAGCAACCAAGGCAAAGAGAAAAAAAAATTGCTTCAATCCGAAGGACTCACAAGGGAGGACTGACCTTAATCAAAGGCAGAAAAAAAGCAGGGACTTGAAAACTTTTTGCCAAACGCTCTTATAGTGAGGAACCACGAACTTGAATAGGGGGACTTTTACAAACAGTGAACACGAGAAACTCAGAGTACCTACCTACCTACCATCTATTTTTGTTCTGTTCTTTTTGAAAAGAGTTGCCAAGGAAGTCTTGACTCAAAAGCAAAAGTCTGCATAGCGAGAAGCTAAAAGTCATCGTAATAAGTGCTCCTGCACTACACCTGTATGTGTTTTTTTTTCCTTTTTTCTTTTTGTTTTTTTGCAGTTTTTTTGTTGTTGTTGTTGTTCTTCTTCTTTTCTTTTTTTTTGCATGTACGAATACGATGTATAATATTTACATGCATGTTGTTGAAGGGACTAACAATGCGCAAGGTCTTGCTTGCAGATGACAAGCCAGCAACCGAGTAGAGCCGGTTGCTGAGAAGCATCCATAACCAAGCAGTCAATGATCTGAAAGGAGTACAAGTGTTAAATGCACCGCTTGAAGGGGAGACAAGATTACCGGAGCACTTGCAAAAAAAAGTTAAAGATACAACAACCACACAAGATAGGTGTACAAGCAAATACTATAGAACCAGCAACAACAACAACAACAACACAAAAAAGACGACAGCAACGAGACGACTATGGCAATATAAAATAAAATATCTTGAAGAATTTCATTTGCAAAGGTAAGCAAAGAAATGAAACAGCAACACCTATTAATTGCTCTGTGCCGGATTATGTACAAGATAGCGTCTATGGGCGCCCGGCCGTGATTTTTCTGTGCTAATATTCAAACGTTATTCTTATTATCAACTTTCTGGAGGCCTTTATAGAAGCTTTGCAACTATTAGTCACATTTGTGCTGTTCCGTGCTTTATGTCTCGATAAGATAGAACAAAAGTTCCAAGTTATATGCGGGCCTTAGAACAATTTAAATGAGCAGGTAAGGAAACATTAGGTTGGCGTGGCTATCAGCAGGAGAGCCGGTAGTTGGCTGTGCAGAAATCTGATAGGCACTATTCGGGGTCAACTTGGTGACACCTAGTGATCCGCGACTTTTTCTACACATCAATCGTGACTATTTTACCTCTTTGTGGTAACCACCGGATAACGGCCCCTTCCAACCGGGCTTGACTTTCCAAACATAAGCGCAAGAAATATTTAACGAAAGAAACTAAGAACATTTAAATAAAAAGCTCCTAGCTTTCGAAAATAGTTAACGGAGGTTAGCATTCTCCGTAACTGAAAAAAAATTACGAACGAAACCGACACTTGGGCTGTGAAAACAATTGATAACACGTTGACGACTTTTGCCTATTGTACTTTGGGCAAAGATTGGTTCTTGGTATGTTAATACAATTCTCGACAATTTTAGAGAAGGTCATTAAAACACCAAACTCTGCCAAACTCGAAAGAGATTTCGTGCAATAGAAACTGGACATTTAAGGATTAAACAAAGTTTGATGTTTGGGCTCGGGCAAATATAAAACCCCGAACCGTAATACTGGAAGTATACGAAAATCAGGTGTTGGGCTGCTACTTTAGGCTTCTAAAGGCTTCAGAGTCACAGAGTCATTATACAGTGTTAAACCCGAACGAATACCTCAGATCTTGATGAAAAGGAAATAACCGGTTAGGCGATGCTTACAAAAATACACCACGCGGAGACATATTACTGGTCATGGGAGATTTGAATGCAATACCAACGATGGGCTTAAGCATGTTATGGCAAAAAATGGCGTAGGCATTAGCAGCGACAATGGTGAGCTCTTCGCGGACTTTTGTAATGCTAGCTGCTTTTAATTGTTAGTGCCATTGTTTAACAGAAGGTGGTACCGCAAAATCAGCTGGGGTTATGGGCAAGCAACATCATATGGACTTTGCGACCAGCCCATGATTTAGAAATAGTCTCCTGAATATCTGCCATCATATGATGGCACCTACCGAAGGCTAAAAGACCTCACAGTGCGCCAACAACTAGTCTTTCCCAAGGCCTGAGAAAAATTAGCAGCATTGCATCTACATCCATCGAAAAAATGCTGTGAAAAATGTTTTCGTAACCGGTGCTGAAAAAAGTCGGTCGGTCAGGTACAAGGAAGAAACAGTGCTTGTTTGTCCGAAAAAACCTAGGCAAAGATGGACGATAGAAAACAACTTAGGGCGATTTTATTCACTTTAAGTTGAACACAAGTTGAGGATCCTTATTTTCAATTTTGAAAATCGGTTTTATTGACCCTCAAAACTTTTGATATTCCAAAGCTGAGAAATGTCAAAGTTGGTCAACTTTATAATACTCAACTCCCCGAAATATTAGATTTTAGCAAATCAAAATTAGGGGTTTTTGACAGACCTCTGGTATGTTTCTTCATTCTCGTTAATTTGTTATTTTCTTACTTCAAAAAAATTAAATTATAAAATAATAGCTATAGCTATGTACTACAAACTAAACAATTTTTGGAAGAACTTGCCTTCATGTTTGACAAGAGGAACATAGAGAAATTAGCAATAAGAAGATGATGTATTGTAATCTCATAAATAAAGTGTAAACACTAAAGAACAGAGGTGTCTGCATTGATTCCAGTACCAAACTGATTGTAAAGGGTTTTTCAATAGCGACTTTGACAACTTTGAGTTTAATTTGTGAACGCACCCTTTCACTTAACATCGAACTGACTGTTATTGTCAATTTATTCAATACACTCAACATTTTTACCATGGTAAAGTATACGAACGATCAACGTATGAAAATTATTCAAATTTTTTTTCGAAATTCGGAGTCGGTGACCGCAATTTTGGAAGTTAACGCTCTTTAAAGTCTCATTTTCGGTCGTAGTTCTCGCCCTAGTAGACATGCAATAACAATTTAAGGAGTAGTTAAAGTGTTGAAAATATCGCTGCAGTTCAGGCCTCCGTAACAAACGATTCCAATCAGTCAATTTCACGACGTTCTCAAGAATTGGCCATCGTTCAGACTATTTTATCCCAAATTGGAAGATATGGATTTGGTTAAAACCTTACAATCGATTCATTAAAGAGTAAGTTTGATGAACGTGTTATCTCAAGAAATGGGCCAGTTGATTAGCCGATCGTGCGTTTTAATGTCTCTAGATTACTTTCTTTGGGGCTACGTTAAGTCATTTGTTCATGCAAATAATTCGACGACGGACGTTGGAAGAGCTCAGAGCCAACATTGAATGCGAAATAGCGGCCGTTTCTCGGCCGAAATGTGTGAACAAGTCATCGAAAATTGGGTCAAACGAATCGACCGCTGCAAACGTGTCCACGGTGACCATATCAACAAAGTCGAGTTCCATTTATGGATAAAATCATGGAGGTGGGAAATTTAACTGTCCAAATCATGAGGTAATCAGAAAATGATGGATATTTCCAAAATGACTGTGATTTTCTCAAAACTATGCAATTCTGAATTATATATTATTGTACAACTTTATTAATCAAATATGACTTTATTTTAGATTTTCTATGGATATATTCTTTGAAAACAATGCATTTTCTACTATTCCAGAATACCTACGAAATATATAGATAACTTTTTTCAAGTTCTTTTTACAAACATTATGATAAAACTCCATATTCAAGCCATATTTGCAATAGATTCTGATAAAAAATATACATTTTTTCGAGAGTAATGTATAACTCATTCAAAGCTCAATAGCGTTCCCGAAAATGACGTTCTGATCATTATTAGAGTTTACTTTCTTTCTAACAAAAGCAAACGAAATTATTTTGAGGTTTAATTGTAGTGATCTTGATTTTGCATCATAAAATCGTCAAAAAATTCAAATTTTAATCTTCATTCATACCAAAACAGGCGTTCCCGCTCCTTACATATCAAATTTAATTTAATGCAATTACCACTTCAATTTCATTTAATCACCTAGAAAACTATTTATGAACGAGGTATTACGATGAACTATGACATATCAGAAAGACTATTTGTAGCTCTATGTGCACTTAGATGAATAAAGAATTGATATTTTGTCAATTTAATACAGCCAGACATATTCCTTTGCACAACTTTAATTTAAATAGAAATAATGAATCCTTTCATTTTTTTTCGTAAGACACGTGAGAGTTCTTAAAGGAAATTTAGCCTTAACAAAGAATACATGAAACTAAATTTAATAGGTTTTAGTGTATTTATTTGTCACTTGAATTTCTGTTTTTGAGTTATGGAAGCGTTCCCGGAATAATTTTCCAGCTATGTTAAACGGAATAAAACAAAAACTAACTCTGTTTAAAACAAAGTTAAAACATTCATATGGTTTGCGATTTATTTAAAAAACAAAATGGTTGTCAAGTCCAAATTAGAAAACTCTATTCTATAAGTCTGTTCAATTAAAATATCATTCAGGACGATAAATTGAATTCATATTTTAGAAATTCAGCAGTATTCTTATCGCCATAAGTTAAAAATTTTTTGTCATGTTTCCTGCCTATGGGGCTTTGAGAATGTTTCTGTTTATTTTCCATTGAAGCTCTGTATTCTGAAACAAAATTAAGGTATCGAATAATTTTTAGATCTCAAGTTGAAACTGGCATATTATTTGTCAAAAACTGGAAGTAGGCAAACTTTGGAATTTGAAATTGAAGTAGTGAATAAAATTATTTTTCAACAGTTAAACTCAAAATTTGGGATAAACACTGT
Source organism: Meliscaeva auricollis (assembly GCA_948107695.1). Classification (NCBI taxonomy): domain Eukaryota; kingdom Metazoa; phylum Arthropoda; class Insecta; order Diptera; family Syrphidae; genus Meliscaeva; species Meliscaeva auricollis. Next base: position 43,688,929 of record OX403616.1, read on the forward strand.
AGTTGCTCAACTTTAAAGTTTTCGGCAAGTTGAACGAAAGTGAATAGAATCGGCCTTAATGCCCGCATCGCAGATACTCGAGCAGCTGTGAAAAACGACCTAGAGTCTACGAATGGCATGAAGACGGAAGCAGTTTTATGACAAGCGTTACTAGCTCAACGCGTTACTTACTCAACGCATAAGATGAAGAAGCACGGCCATTCCAAAGTAACGGAGAAGAAGTGAAGTTATTGAGTAGAAAAACAGTAACGAAGAAGACGGAGTATGCGTCTTCTCCGTTACAGTCTTTTTATCTCAATTACTTTATGGGTGTTGAGAGAATTTTATAAAATTATCGTCCTAGTAGTTTCATCAAACGACGTAACTTTATGAAAAGCTCTCAACACCTACAAAATTCCAAAAAAAATATATCTTCTTCAATAAGATAAGTGGCATTGAAAGCGTTTTTTGTTCTCTCCGTTACATTGGAATTGTCGAGAAGAAGAGAGTGCAAATCGGTGTGACAGCTCACAGGTGTACTAACTACTAACTCTAAACATTTTTCAATGAAAGATGAAGAGGGTTCCCTGAAACATTTCTCTTCGGTTTTAAACCGAATGTTTGTCACCTACAAAGTTATTGAGAGGCACGGGTCGACCAAGAAGCACGCACAAAACAGTCAACGAGAATCTGCTAAGCTTTTTTTAGACCCTAGGTCCAGACTATAGTAACAGAAAAATAAAGGGAAACAAAAATTAAGGACTAATTATATCAGTAAATGGCAAAAGCTTAAACTTTAATACGACCGACGACAGCGACGGAACTAGAAAAAAACAATAACATAATTGTCAAATGCAGATAAACATTACTTTCCTGTGAAAGGAACATAAATATACATACAAATGTATAAAATCAAACTTTTGGCATTCAAAGCCAATGTGAATCACCATCCAAACATCCAAAATGCTCTCCCACTGAGTTTTGAACATTTATGTACTTTTATTGCGTGCCATTATGAATGACGTTAAAAATTCTAGTTCTTTGTTCATGAATCTGAGAGACCCTCATATTCAAAGGTTGTTTCCAACATCTATATTAAATGCTAAGTACAGAGCATGCATGTAGGTCGAATTGAATATGATGGAGTTATCAGTGAATTTTAAGTTGGTATCATTTTCAAAAGCAATAAAAGTTATATGCATTCAGTTAAGATGACAATCCTTCGGACATGATTTGAATCACTGAGAGTGATGTATTTTTTTGCATTTATATCCATGTCTATCAGTCAAACTTAAATCAATATTATGGTTTCATTCAATCAAAAAAAACCTTAATGCATTGAATTGATTTCAACTCTTTTTTACAAAGTGTGCACTGCAAATACATATACATACATAACTGCTAAACTAGAATCTGTGGACTAAATTTAGGACTAGCAATCGCTGTATACACTGACTGGTTCAAATCAAAAGCTTGTCAGATACACCACAGAAATATTATTTGATATTTTACTCACGTTTCCATTCGTGTCCCTGTCCACACTGTCCACACTGTTCATGCATTAATGCATTAGCTTAGCTCTGCTCCAACTTTCAATAAATTTGTTCTCGTTATTCAACCTTATGCAGTTTGGACATTGTTTATCTACGTATGGTATGGTATAGGGTCAGGATCTGTTTTGCAACAAAAAAAAAACTCTTTCAGGGAGTTTTATATTTTTAATTTTTATTTCTTCTCTTTATGATGAAGTTTAGTTTAATAAAAATTAAATCTGATTTGCTTGCTTTGGTTTTCAGTTTTGATTTATTAATTTTATTTTTCAAGGTGATTTTTCTTGACTTGTTTAAGGGCGTTAAATTAGGTAAAAAAAAGAAATGTATATATTCCGGATTATCAATTTTCTAAAAAATGACTTAAAAGAGAACAGAAAACATATCATACTAGATATGCTTTAAAATAAAAGGAACTTGTCGAGAGAATAAGTAAAAGGTGTATGCGAAAACTTTAGCTAACATATTCTTTAAAAACAAATGTAAACCCTCAAAATCTCAATTTATTGTTTTCGAGGGACCGCACGCACTTATAAATTTGTACCTTTGTCATTTCTGAATAGATTTTAAGCTTAAAATGTATTCTTTAAGGGACCAGTTTTTCAATAGTCAGTTATGGACATATTATTTACTCATTTCAAAACTAGTTTTATGCCAAAACTTGTTTTAAATTCAAAATGTTCCACTAATGGGTATTATTCACAGGCGTTCTGACATCTAAAAATCGAATTCTTAAAACTAGTTTTGGGTGCAATTTTAAATTTATAAAAACAGAAATAGCTGAATATAACAGATTATTCTGTTATACTCCGCGGTATTCCACGATTCTTTCTGTGTTATAAAACATTTTTTTGTATCATCGCGTAATACTTCGGAAAGTAGAATGTCGAGCATAAAAAAACGTACTTAGTTCAGGAGAATAACGCGTATAAAACCGTAGAAAATCGCAGAAAAAATTGTGGAAACGTCCCGGAAAAATATTTGAAATACCCCTGTAAAAAGTGTGGAATATCAAAAAAGTAGCGTGATACTGGTGAAAGATTGGGGAATTTTACACAGAATAACATAAAAGGTAATGAAAAAACCCTTTAGAACCGTGGAAAAATCGCGGAATACTGTTGAAAGATTGCAAAATACTGTTGAAAGATTGCGGAATAACGCTCAGTACCGCGATAAAAAGGGAGAAATAACGTGAAAAAATGCGTGCAATACTGATAAAAAGATTGGGTAGAAAACCATGGAAAGTCTACAGTCGCAACAACAACAAGTACTTTCAAACCAAGTCAAATGTCAACAAATTTTTAACGAAATATAAGTGGACAAACACCAACACGTTTAATTTTCAATAAAATATTTCGTTTTATACGTAACAAAAAAATATTTGTTCGAAAATGGCATAGAAAAACGGTTAAAAAATTAAAAAAAGCTGCGCCGAATCTGACAGTTTAATTAAATTTTCTCTTTCATTGGAAATTCTGAGAGGAATCGATAAAACTAGTTTTATTTTCCAGATCTAGAAATTAATTTAAATTTTTTTTTTTTTTTTTTTTAATTTAAAAACCGTTTTCGAATAATTTTAACGAATAAATATTAATTTTGATTAATATTTTTATAGCCTATGAATCTAATTTGAAGAAAGTTATTCTTTCATTCATCGGAATCAATTAGAAATTGAGTGACTAGGGAAAAAAGTTCTTGAAATGATTCCGTACAACGAAAAAGATCGGACGATAACGGTTAGTTTAGACGATAGATATCGCTAACAAGAGACAAACAGGGGCAACTATCTTCGAAACGATATAGAACAATCGTTTAAGTTATAAAAAGAATCAGGCCCCTGCACATGCACATTCATTGATGAAAAACATACACACTTGACAAATCTGGTTCAAATCGGGTCATTTTAACAGTGATTTCGCTTAAGGCTAAATGAAGAAAACTTCAGCTATCGAAAAAATTTAGTTGCATGCAGTGATAAAGTTGATTTCAAACTGAGTCAAAACGGAGTAATTGCGGAGCGAGAAAAAAGGCTAAGTAAAGCGCCCCTCTAAATACAGCCTTGGCCAAATGTATTAGGCACCCTCATAAAGTTGTTATATTTTTATGATGAATAAAAAAAAAAAAAGTATGCAGAATTGTTGGAAATCTTTTTTTACTAAAGAAAAATTAATATTTAGTGTTGCCACCCCTCATTTTTATGACAGCTGCTATCCTTTTATGCATAGACCTTACCAGCCTACGGCACTCATCTGAACTTATTTTGTCCCATTCTTGTTGTAAAACCTTTTTGAACATCTCTTTTGATGTTGTTGGGTACTTTCGAATGTTCCGTTTTAAAATTTTAAAAAAAAAAAATTAAAATGTTTCAGAGAATAGAGCGAAAAATAAAGGGTGCCTAATACTTTTGGCCAAGGCTGTATATGGTCTTAAAATCGGTTGGAAATATTTGTAGAGATTCAGAAGGAATCGATTATATAGAATAAGGTGAAAATATAACCTGTACATGCAACGCAAACCATTCAAGAAGAAAGGAAGAAGAAACTGGGCAATTCCATTATGTGATTTTAACTTCATTTGACACGACTGGCGTCCTATTTATTCTTATGTTACGTTTACCACGATGTTAACAGTTTAATTTTTAGATGTGGTTTGCATCGCATTTTTCAATTATCGCTTTTGTGTAAAAGTATACTCTCTAAAACATGATTTATTTAATGAAGAATAAATGTGACTTACACTACATGCCAAAAGAAGTTAGTTGCAATTGTTATTTAACTTTAAAAATCTTCATTTTTAGACGTGTTTTGTATGAGATTTTTCAATTATAGCTTTGGTGTAAAAAAACACTATTGCAATATTGGGAAACATGATTTATTTAATAAAGAATAAATGTGATTTACACTATCTACATGCCACAGGAAGTTAGCTGCGAGTGTTTATAACTTCAAAAATTTTCTTCTATAAATAAATAAAAGAAAATTGTGATATGTGTTTTTTGTTGAATTATTGCTTTTCGTTATTAGTGCTTCTTTTTTTTGAAAACCATCCGGCCGAGGTCGTCCGGTAAGTTAGTCAATATGAACCCCCTATATTGTCAACATAGTAGCTGTCAACACCAAACAATTGAGATAACAAGGGTAGTTTTTATTTAGTAGAATCTCGAATTTTAAATTTATAAAAATGTACTAACATGTTTTCTATTTTTAAATTGGGTTCTAATACTCAGAAATTACTTCCCATACTACTTCTTCAACATTATTCTGACAAGGTGTATAAAATTCGTCAGAATCCGATGTTTTCTAATTCATCAAAAAATACCGACGAAGACGCCAGGTTAATCTACATAGACGTAACTTTTGCACAAGTCTTAAGTCTACACTTGCAGTGCCTACAAAAATCGCATGTTAAAATAACAATTATGTCAAACAAGTTTATTTTGATTTCTTTCAACAAACTAATTGAGAAAAAAAAACTTGAATGACAAAAAAAATATTTTATGATTTCCTCAAGTAAAATGAAAGACAAAAAAATGTTTCATAGTTCCAATCAAAAGAACGTCCTCTCGATTGAAATAGAATATAGAACATGAATGAGTAAGTAAACAAACCGTTCTATATAGTAGATGATTCTTTTATTATGCTTCGATTTTCGCTTGAAGCCAAAGAGCTTCATCGTGTTTTTTTTTTTAGGACAACAAACTTCAATTAAGGGCACCGTTACATGGAATAACGTTTTTAATCAAGTGTTTGAAGAAGAACTTACTTCTGTCGTCATCATAGCTCGTCTAAGCTAAGTCAGTGTTGTTATACAATATTTTATTGAAATTTATGTTGTGGGTGTTAAATGAATACAAACGGAAGAAATTTATTGTCTTCAGACATTTATATTTGGACTTGTTATAAGTTAATAATAATAAGGTTTTAGGTACCTTCTGAAAACCTAGAAAAGAAGAAAGAAATCGAAGAAGTAAGTATATTTTTTATATGGATTTCGGTTAATGGTTTGTCGTGAAATATACAAACAAACAAACTTTATTTATTTGTTTGATTTGAATTTTGCAATCGATTTTAAATGAGCTTTCCGCCAAAAACAGAAAATAGTAAAGGGCAATCGATTTGAAACTTATTTGCAAATTGTTTGGCTTAAATTGTGCAATAAATTTTGAACTGATTTTCTGGTGAGCTCCAGATTTAAGACTTTCAACATTAGGTATTTATTAATGTGCCACCGATTTGAGACTAATTTGCAATTGATTTAGAGCTTTTGATTTGAAAGCTATTTAACCTGATAGTGTAGCATTGATTTTGAGTTCCTTAACAGAAGATCCGTTGTGCGAGTCTCTTGCTCGAATGGGTCCCTGTGAATGACGCTTGCTTGATAAAAATTATTGAATTTTGTATGTTATCCATAGCCATTGCTGGTTTTAAAGCTTCTAAGCCTTATAATCAGCTGTCTACGTGATATGCCGCTGGATAATGCTCTGGTTCCTAATCAACATACACGAATACGTCCAGCATAAAACTACATTATGAACTTCATTACTCAAAAGGATGAGCTTGATGATGATGATGATGAGCTTGATGAGCCATTTAGTTTATCGATGCAATTTCTTTTATCTAAACATCGTCAGCAAATCACCAAAGATTGACTTTGTTAAAAGTCCGATGCATACTTTGTTGATCAACACGGTCAACGAACGTTCCAAGCTAAGAAATTGACGAGTAAAACTGTTTTACAGTGTCTTAACTGATAGTTGTTTATACATTAAGGCATACACGTTGAATAATGTGCTGTGGATAAGTTAAACATCATAATGTTTAAATTCGAAATAAAATATATGGTAACGAATGTACGAAGAAACACAACCAAAACAAATATGACAGATGTAAACGGTCCCTAAATAACCTCATTGTCTGCAGCGCACCATCCTGCAAGTAGCAAAAGTTTCTACGTACGCTATAACGATTGTGATTTTAACTAAATCGCTAATTAAACGTCTCGCTTTAGAAACGACAGTTTACGTTTCAGTAAGTCAACTATAGTTGCAATAGAGAGAAAAGTGAAGAGCGAAGAGAATTCCGGAGTCAGATTTTAATTCAACGTCAGTTGTCGCTAGTAGATGCTATCATTTTATTTGGCTATTTAGTAAAAACGACAAACGCAATAAGGTTGATTAATGAAAGCGTTAAGCGAACCAAATGAAACGGAATGGAACTTATTTATGGAACATTCTTTCTAAACCAAGTAAGTGACTTCTAGAGCTTTCGAGAAGAACTGATTTGAGTATAGATACAAGGTCTAAGAGGGAAATTGAGACAATTTAATTTTGAAAGTGTTAAAGATAAGTGATGGTTGTGAAATTGTTAATTGGAAGTCTTATTTTTTGTAAATTTTAAAGAGTAATATTAAAACAATCACCCCTATTACGATTGTTGTTATGACTAAAACGCCACTAAAATTACAGCTTCTAGTAACGGCAGTTACAGCTGAATTAAAAATCTGACTTCGCAGTTTTCTTCGCTCTTTACATTTCTTGCCATTGCAACTAGAGTTTATTGACTGAAACGTAAACTGTCGCATCTAGAGAGAGTCGTTTTATTGGCGTGTTAGTTAAAACGACAATCGTAATAATAATATTGTCAAAGGTTAGATTTATGTGTTAATTTCAAACTGCTTCCATTTGGTCCTTGCTTTAGTTCTGATCAAAGTAGGCGTAACGCGTAGAAATAGTTTGGTAAAGTTTTCTTTCAAACTTTTGGATGCCAGTGCCTACGTTCTGTAACTTTTGCATCGAGATAAGTTAGAAACATGTTGAATTGGAACGAAATCCATATAAAGAAGTGACATTTGTGCCAATTCGCAATGTTTCTCGACTACTTTTCTCGATGTGAGAGTTACAGAATGTAGACGCAGTTAATTCTTGGGGACATCTAACTAATTTCTAAAAAGCTTTTACTTATTTCTTTTGAAATTCACTTAATTTTTTATGAAACTTCCAAACAGTAGAAATCTACTACATATATTTCAGTTTTAGAACCATAAACATTTTTAAAACTTATAACAACACTGGCTCTCACTTAAAAATTGTTAAACTAATAATTTGTTTGGCGTTTTTTTTTTTTATTTTATAATCCATTTATAGTTCAGGCGTAGGTACACTGAAAATATTGGTCTTAAATTTCAGAGAGAACAACAAAAAAATAGTTCGAACAAAGTTGTTAGTACTAATCCTTAGTTGTCAATAGTTGTTTTTTTTTCTTTACTTTGGCAAAAGTTCCATACAAGTGTGAAAAATTATTGATTACACTATGCCATAGCCGCATATGTGCATACTTTGCAGGTTTTATTATTTTTTTTTTATTTTTTATTTTCTACTGTTTATTCTCTTCTCACTGTTTTGCTCCGGAAGAGCTGGCTACAAGCTTAATACGGTATAGGTTGGGTGCAATATACCTTTAACGCCATGGCTCTAATTATTCAATGACTGACTGACTGCTAGAGTGTCTTCCTCATTTGTGGTCTGATTCGAATTTATACTCATTGATTCTTCTGAAGTTAAAATAAATGAAGACAAGACGGAATTTTTATGCGAAAACTAGAAGACCGACCCCAAGACCAATACTACCGCGGAGTAAAATTGCAAAATATTCTTATTATCTCTACGAGTCCATACACATATTATAGGCCGATGTCCACATACGTATAATATTTGTACTCGTATGTGTTCGTATGTAGAGAATGTAGAGATAATGGTAATCGATACTTTAATTAGATGAAAAGTAGGCTTATTGAAGAAGAAAAAGAAATAAAAAGTGATAAAATGTACGAGTATATTATGGGGGTGGTAGTGGCTAGGCTATGATGACGGACTTTGAAATTGCAAAAAAAAAGTACGAGAATTTAAGTTCATAGAACTTGTTGTGATGCAGCAGCCGTGCAGTAGATGATTCATGTTTTTATTTTCTTATCTCTTGTTGAAGAATGTATGAAAACATAAAAGAAAAGTAAGTAGTGAGATTGGGTTCCACGGAACTATTAATTGCTCTTAAGACAAAAAAAAAAACAATTTTAAGCTCAAAGTTCTTTTATTTCAAAAAAGAACAACCCGTGCTAACGTTGCTTCGATTATTTTTAAATTTTTTGAATAAAAAAGTATTAAACTGAAATAATTATGTATAATGAACGAAAAGGCAAACACACCAAAACAAATATAAAAGATGTAAACGTACCCTTAATGACCTTAATGTCTGCAGCGCCATCATGCAGCAAGTAACTAAATTTTCTACAAATACTATTATCGAAAGCGTTCAGCGAACGAAACGGAATGGAACTTATCTGGAACATTCATTCTTGACGAAACGAGGGACTTCTAGACATTTAAGACCAGTGCCACTCCAGATTTCAGAAGGTAAAAGTTGAAAAAGTTATTAGCAGAATAAGGGCTGTGGGAAAGTTTAGGATAAAAGGGGAAACATAAATTGCCCACCAACAGATTGGTGGAGAGGGGTGGGTAGGCGAAAATGTTGGGTGGGTGTCGAAAATCATGTTTTTTTACTATTTCTATCAAAAGTACAATACAGAAAAAAGTTTAATACATGTGTGGTGAAAATGCCAAAAACGATTTTTTCTTCTTCATTCATTTCTTTATTTTTCAAAAATATGTAGTTATATTTTGAAGCTTTTAACCTACATTAATATGTCTTCTACTTATATATACATTATACATATCGAGTGATATTTGGTTCACTGTGTATCGCTGGAGAGTGGAGGAGAAGATTAAACAACGAACTGAATGGACATTTTCGCGTCCAATTATTGACAAAATAAGAAGTGGGCCAGATTTAAAAATGTTAAATTCCCAGTAGGTATAACTTAGTGACCTAAGTTATGGTATTGGTAATGTGAAGGGATGCTAAGTTACATACATATTTGTCAAAATTCCTCTCACAAAAATCACTCAAACGCCAAAAGGCCACGCATTAATTAACAGCAGAATCCTTCAACTCAAACAATTACAAACCATCATCATAAACTTCTGCCTAGTTGTTTTAGTTCATTCCAAAGTAATCATATACTTTCATTATTCTAAAATCAATCAATTCAAGTTGTGCTGAGAATTTGTTTGCGCACAAAAAAAACTTTCTCGATTTCAGCAAATCAAAAAAAAAAAATCTGAAATCACTCTCTCATTGGCATTAATTCAAATTGATTCTTTTATGTTTAATTAAGAGCAGAAAATTGCTATCAAAAAGAAAAAAAAAACTTTTTTTTAAGGAAAAAACATTTTTGTAGCAGAAATTAAGTAAACAACGTTAAATATCGCAACTTATCGCAGGTCTTTTACAGGAAGTTAGTTCCTTAGAAGTCCAAACAATGAAAGACCTACAACACTGGCATGCAATATTCACGAAAAGTACTCGAGGTAGAACAGAGTAATATTTACTCTGTTTAAATCAGTTTGTATTTTCTCAATTCTCGGATCTCACTTAGTTAATATCATCCTGATTTTCATGCACTTCGACACGTTAGCATAATCGATTGCAACTGCAAGAGATTTTAAAATTAATTTTCCGTTAACTTGAAAGGTGTCTGGTAGGTATGATGACTTTCTAAAGATTCTCATTAAAAAGAGGCCATCAAGTTATATATAAATGCATAGGCAGATGTATCTGACTGACCAAATGCATTATTTTGTTTGGGGGGTAGGTGGAAAGGAAACTGCTAGTGAGTGTTAAATATACATATTCGTCCAATGTCCATGTCCATTATGGAACCCTTGAGAGGTAGATATATTTCAGCAAAGGCGTGAATGGATGCCACTGATGATGCGCCAAAATAAGTGACAATAACGTCGGTGGTGGTGACAGATTTCATCAACATCTATCCAGCTGAGTGCTGAAAGCAAAATGCTGATGGGGGAACAACACTGACTGACTGCACTTGCTAATGAATGATGAATTTGTGACATGTTGGTGGCATAAATGGAAGCAAAACAAAAATACAGGATGTGTGACAAAAAGTATCTTTGAATCATTGATGCTTCCGCAACTAACTTTTATTGGATTGGGATTGAAATGAATTTCTATTATTTTTCAGATACGTGATACCCCATTCAAAAGCTATTGATTTTAATATTTTGTTAAATTAATTAGAGAATGAAAATTATTGTTTAGCTTGGCTAATGGAAGAGGCGAAATTTAATATGAAGACAAAATTAATCAACTTTTTTTTACAATATTTAATGTACATAGATATAACGTTTTGAAAATTGGCTAGAAGTATATAGTCCTTAATTTTGTCACAAGAGATATTCAAAGTAAAATCGGTCGACACATGGTTTTTGCATTAAAAGTCATTCAACGACAAATGTCAAATATATTTTTTTTTTTTTTTTGTCTCTAATACTTCTAAATGAAACTGAGACATAATGAGAAGATTTTTATACAAAGCTTGTAAATATAATATTCTAAAAAAAAAGAATACAACGCTTCGCTTAGTAGATTTTTCCAGTCAAAAAAAGCGTATCTGTTTTTTTGTGAATTGCTTTAAATGCGTAAATGTTTTTTTTTCAACATTATTTAAGCAAATAAAACGAAAAATTTGTATCATAATTTGTCCCTACGTTTCGCCGGATTTTCCCGATTTCTTCAGGGGATGTTTATTATATATGGACTAATTTAGTGTTTACATTTAAATAGAATATAGTTTTTTTGTTAAATATTTAAATAAGTTATAAAAATTACAAGCAAAAGAAACAGAATTAAAGAAAAACTTTCACAACAAAAATTATCACAATCCTTTATTGCAAGAGCATAGCTCGTAAGGAGTTATTTTAAATACTGTTTTTCATTTTTGCTTGTATAATTTGTTATTATTTATCTAAAAAAAACATATTTTATTTGAATGTTAACACTAAAATAATTCATATGTAATAAGCATCCTCCGAAGAATTTGGAAAAATCCGACGAAACGTAGGCAAAAATTATGAGATACAATTTTTGATTTATTTGCATAAATTAGGAAGTGACCCAAAAAGGCATAATTCAAAAAAAAACATCATAATTTCTATAAAAAATTGCTCAAATCATTAACTACTTAAATTTATTTATGCTCATTTTACAAGTTTTTAATGTTATCTCCAAAAAATATTGGAAAACTTTTTATCACACACAAACGACCAGTTTCAATACCCAAAAATATTATGAGGCCTAAGCAACAAATAGAACTTATTTAGTTGTTTACTTGTTTAATTTATAAATGTTTTTGACGAAATAGCATACATTTTTGTAAAATGTAAATTTTCAATAGTAAAAAAAAAATTGAAAAAATCATTAAACCGTTTTCGAAAAAAATGATAAAAAAAAACTGAATACTGATAAAGAAAAGTTTACTTTATTAGTAAACTTTTCTTTCTTTTTCTTTTTGCAAGAAATCCGAATCCGTGTTAGTTTAAACTCGAATTTTGTGTTTATCAGTTTGAAATTCTTAAAGTTTTCAAAAAAATAATTTAAAATTACGGGTTTTAGATGTCTAAAATCTCAAAAATAATGCTTTATAGCTACATTGTGAGCAGTCTGCTACTTTTACGGCTATATTACTAACTAATTTCAAAACTTGTTTTATTTTAAAACTACTTTTGTAAAGTTAAAAAATTTCGAGCAAATGTCACTGCTTTGGGATTCCAAATCTGAAATTCGTTTTCTTTAATATTACCAATTCATCGAAATATTGCAACGCTTTCCATAATTTCCATAAAACTAGTTTGGCGTTAACTAGTTTTCGTTTAAAATTAGTTTCAAAGTTTGGCAATAATATGGCTGTTAAATAAAATAAATATAAGAAATATGCACGAAATTCCAAAAAATGTATTTATACCGAAATAAAAATATGCACAAGCGATTGAATCCCATTTTTATGAAAACTTCTTAATTCGAAAAACTATTGATTTGATTTGCTTCTAAGGCTTTCAAAACAAAAAAGCTTTTGCATAAAAACCCGGACACTGGTTGTATTAGAAGAGCAAGTTCGTGCGGCCAATCGTACATTTTATTACAAATATTCCTGCTAGTCCCAAACAAAAAAGATTTGTAGAAATCATTATGTTTTTTTATTCCTAAATACGTAGTAAGGGCCGTTTGCTAATAAGATACTTAAATTAGTTATGATGAACATAAGCGCTTATGGGCTACTTTTTCATGTGCTTAATTTTCGTATCAGCAAACGGTTCTGAGAAAAAGATTTTTTAACTTTAAGCAACCATTGTTGTGGTGAATTTTATTTCGGAATACTTTGAGAAAAAAAACCCATAATAATTTCCAAACGTTGTTCGTTCATGAAAGGTTGCCACTTCGTTAAAAACGGATAAGCTTTGACTTAAGTGTTGATATTGACTGATCATTCAATATAATATAAGGGTGCGTTTTGTCCCTATTTTGTTAAACTCCATTATCTACCGTTAACCGTTACGTAACACACCTCTTCTTTCTATCATCTGTCAAAAACACTTAAACCATATTGACATTCATTATTGTAGCCAAATTTTAACAAAAGAAAGAAAAATACTTGTTATGGTTGATTTAGGACCGAAACCTGGTAGTTAGAAATTTCTTGATCATTCGGATGTGCCCGCGTAAAATATATATTTTGTTTCCCTGTCTGACTGAGAGTTTAAAAACAAAACAAAACAAAAAAAAAAAAAACCAATGGGAATTCATTCAATTTAAACTCAAATGAATATATTTTCCGGTTTCAATTCAACTTTTATGAACTGTTACAGTAGGTACATTTTATGCTTGAATAGATACGCGACGACGGCCATTGAAAGGGGTTTCTATTAGAACAAAGATATATACACTTAATATGAATCAAAATGAAATAAAATACAAATTGTTAAATAATGATCATTTGGATGCCCCTTCTGCAAAGTCAACCGACAAGAAAAATGAATGGACGAGCAACATAATGAAATTTAAAAAAATATATCTACATTATGTACCTGCATAGTACATATTTATTTATATAAATTTATAAACAATGAATTTTAAACAATTGGATTTATTGACAAGAAGACAGACGAATAATCAAATGCGGAAGAAGGGTACAAATTCAAGCAACAACAAGAACAACATGTACCACAGACACGGTCTTTTATTTGAACCTGCAAAAGGCAAGGAAGTTCTTTCCATATAGTGGAAATAAAAAAAAACCTAAACGTTGAAATATAAATAGTACTGTGCCAAGAATTGTGACTTTTTTAATAGAAAATTAACCTATCAAATGCTTACAAAAGTATAACATTAAATCGAACAGGTTTTTGGGAGAAAAAAAATGGCGGCAATTAGACTAAAGTAATGCTATGTTTCCACCTTTATTTGCCAAAAGACGTATTTGACAGAACGGTTTCATCTGTTTCATTTTTGTTGCAGACATCCCACCGTACTGTCAAATGCATCTTGTGTTAGTTATGTAATGAGAAGTGGAAAACATAGCCTAATGCCGGGGTTATTCGAGTGCCAAATGTCATTATTTTTGTTATTAACTCTACATTAATGACAACATAGTGACAGCTTGCTCATTAATTTAAAGTAAATGACAAAAACATGGCGTATAAATCCGGTATAAGAGCCAGTAGTCACTCTTTAACTAGCCTGCTAGTCGCAAGGCTGCAATTTTGTTTACAGTTGATTTTTTTTTTTTCAAATTGCGAAAAAATTGTTAAAACTTACCTTTCGCAAGGCTGAAATTTTGTATTTTTATTTTAAGGTACTAGATAAGTGTAAAAAGCAATATTTGGCAGGGTTGCCGTGTGCCGAAGGGTTGGTCGACAAGCCTAAATTTAAATATTAAAAAAAATTCTGCACATATTTATTCAGAATTTTAACAATTTTCAAATGTTGGCCATTTCAGCTTCCTTTAAAACGTAGGTACATAGTTGTAACCAAAAACTAATCCTTCAGGGTACAATTCCCTTCAACTTCAAAAACATTGAAAATTTCGCGTTTCTTTTCCATTTTTGACTATGTTGCTTCACGAAACTTTGTTGGCTTACCTCAGATTCGGATTCAGCACACCCAAAAACATTTAATTTGAAAGAAAACAATACTACCCCAAGACTGTCCTTCGAGGAACCTTTTTGATCACAAACTCCCTTAGCATTTATGCATCTAAAATGTTGAAATTATTGTGGCAAGCTCATTTGTATAGAAAATAAAAATGGCTCTAGCATAGAGCCTTGTAGTAGAAATCTTCGAAATAATATTTCATAGAACTTTCAAAAGCCATATTGACAACATTTCTTTGAAACAAAATTTAAAATATTGTTCCACAGTACTGTTTAATTTAGTCTGCATATCTATGCATACAAATTATTTTTTTTTTGTCGTCTACCGGAACTTGGGAATAAAATTGGAAAATTACCCTTGTCCATCTGAGTATCAGTCTTAGGGTTGAGTTAAAGAGAGTGTTGCCGCCCGGTGCTGCAGAGGCAAAGTCAGACAAACCAACAGACAGACACTATCAATGTACATAATGGAAGCACAGAAACACATGTTGTTTGCGTGCTCGTATTTCACAAGTAGGTAGCACCAGGAGAGGAGGTTAATTAGAAGAATTGAAATAATATCACGTAGATATTGTGTATGTACATATGTATTTGTATAAATATAAGGGTAGCTTAGGCCAAGAATAATTTCCTGAAAAAGTTTATTCTTGAAATGTCTTCAGGTTTGCTTAGGTAATTTTTTGTATTTTTTTTTTTTTTTTTAAGGAAGAAATCTCAAATGAAATTCATAAATAGTTTTGATTTCTTTGTTGTTCAGATTTGTATGAAGACAATGTTGCGAGATTTTAAGTCTTGAGAAGAATAAGGAAGGTGTTTCATATATAAATAAGGCAAACAAGATACAACTTTTCTTCAAACTATTGACTTTTGGGTAATTTGATATGAAGAGTAGGTACTCTGAAATAGAAACAACAACAACAGGGAACATCACTAAAATTCTTTTGGGAATTGTTCCCTCTTTGGAGTGAATGATACTTAAAAGTTTACCTATAGGAATTTATTGGTAGATTTTAATTTTATAAAAATTAATTCTGGGGGGCATTCATGAAAGCAGAGAGAGATATGCAAATATCCTTATAGGTCCTGATTGGGGTCATTATGTCTCCAATGTTTCTTGCTTACGTTTTGAATTTTTCACGCATATCACAATTAATGAGTCCAAACAAAATGACTTAGTTATTTTTTTTTAAATCCTTATTTATATCCCTTATATCGTCGCTACAATACAGAACTAGCCTAAGTCACAAATACTTAGTTTTGCAGGAGAGCAATTTGAAATTTCTAAATTAGTGCTACTCTAATGCAAATTATTATTTTGTACTTAACACACCTACTGACAAAACGATTTCAATTTGGAAGCCCGTCAGGACCGACTTTCCGTCGAGGATATGTAGATAATTTTAAAACTTATACAATTTGGAGTTACTTATTCACTGTTTTTGTTTAATAAACTATTTATAAGATTTTAAGTGAGTGACGCTAATGACATAAATATTGTATCAGCATTCAAACAAAAGACCTCATAGGATTTATAACTTCATTATTTTATGTACATCTAATAAATAAATGTGTGCGTGTAGCTTAGCAGGAATAGCTAGATTAGGTGCACTTTTCGTGAGAACGAGTACCTACTCTAACAGGTTTTGTCAATTCTTTACAAGTGGCAGTATCTAAGGCGGCATAGGCTGGGAATCAAACCAAGACCTTGAGGCCATCGGTCATCGCGCTAACCATTCCTTAAACCAAGGGGTAGGTACTATACTAAAGCTACATCAAAATTAGGTTATTAATTAATCTCATACCTTTTTCCAATAGCAATTCAATGCTGCTAATGAAAACACTTTATTAGTAATGTAATCTTCTTATTTCACTTTGTAAACCTTATTATATAAAACAAAATAAAAAATACCAACCTAAATATCACAAAGGTCCAGAAGCTTACATCGGAAGTATAACATCCGTGTGTGGTTTCTATAACCAATATGGACCTCAACCGTTGCTGTTTTTTTTTTCTGCCTTACACTTTCCATCCGTTATGTACAAAACAAACAACAACGCAGCTAAAAGTGACTTCCTATATGAATGTGTCTTCTGTGTTCCGTAAATTTTATTCTGGGTCAGAAGACTGTTCTTGAATATGCAACTGGGGGGAGGGAGGCTGTGCATCGTATAACACTCTCGTAGATATTGATTTTGGTATAGGTATTGCTTCTGATGTGTTCACGTGGAGAAATAAATAGTCAGGAGGCGTTGGCGGCATTAAAAGATCGTTGGTCCTAATTTTATTTTTTGTATCGGTTTATTTCAAATAAGTTATGAAGAGGTCTTCAATTTTTTTTTCTATATACGAAGTATGACAAAAGATTCAAGGATTCAAACCACACTAAGGGTACAATATTTTATTATAGGTACAAACTACATATGGGTAGGAAATGGCAAATGGATTTGTATGTTTTTAGGACATCTTCAAATTATTCTAGAGCAACACTTCAGTTTGGATTTTTTTTTTTTTTTTTTTTGTAATAATATAATGGAGTTTTGTTGAAGAAAATAAATGGGTTAAGAGTTGTGCAATTTTAGCCTAAAGGCACGAAAGTTCAAATTAAATATAGACGTTTTCTATTTTCTCTATCAACAAAACAAAACTGCACCACTAATGTGATTCGATTCAATATGGAATTATGACTTCAAATGTTTAATACCAAACTTTAAAACTCTATCATTATATTTGTTAGAGAAAACTACATTATGTACAATTATTGTAAGATAGTACGACAAAATGTCTTGATTTTTGTCTCAATATCGAATTGGCACACAAATCAGTTTATTTCATTCAAATTTAAACTAATGTAATCTACGTTCTCATTAAGAATTATGTGGTTCCAGACATTTTAAGTGTCGCCAGATGAATAGTGACAGTAGAAATGGAGCGCTACACAAAAGAAAAACGCATTTAACAAAGAATTTACTTTTTCCTTCAGAATATGTTACAAAAAAAAAAATTGTTGATTTTCTTCTAAATTTTTCTCCTGTCTTCAGAAAAAGAAACAACGCTCATTGAGACCTCTCAAACGGTAAATGTAAGTCACAAAATTAAATTTTTGTCAAACATTGATAAAGATTTCCAAAAAATCGATGATATTTTGTCAGTCTGAATTTTATATGATTATATAACTTTATTAATCAAATGTGGCTTCAAGGTCCGTTTTTCTACTATGCCAGAATACCTACAAAATAGATATCTTTTTAGGTTTTTTTCTTTCGAAGTTTATGATAAAGCCTCATATTCAAACCATAATTGCATTAGGTTCTGACCTATAATACCAAAAAAATGATATTAGATTCGAGAATACTGTATAACTCAGTATAACTCATTCATAGCCCAAAAAGCGTTCCCGGAAATGACGTTCCCGAAAATGATGTTTTGGTCATTATTATCATTTGTTTTTTTTTTCTCACAAAATAAAACAAAATATCTTTTAGGCTTTATTGTAGTGGTCTTAATTTTGCACCATAACATCGTCAAAAAATTATATCGGCATTCCCAAAATGTACGCTCCTTATATTCATACCCTCCTATTATTCATACTATTTCTGCAACGATAAACCAATTCCATGACATACCGAAAAGACCATTTGTAGTGCCATCTGCATGTTAGATGACTTTAACTACAGTCAGCCATAATCCTTCGGATAACTTATTAAATATTGTATTGTTCAACATTTTTGTGAGAATTCTTGAAGAAAATTGAGCCTTAGTAATTTTATGAAAACAGGTAGCTCATTTAATTTATTTTATTGTATTTTTTTTTTGTTCACTTAAATTTCAGTTTTTGAGTTGTGGAAGCGTTCCCGGAATGATTTTTCGGCTATGTTAGACGGAATAAAACAAAAACGAACTCTGTTTAAAACAAAAATTAATACATTCCGAGATTTTTTTTAATATAATTTCCTGATAAGGAAAACCTAAAATCAAAGTTCACAAATCTTTTCATAGCTGACTAAGCAATTAGCTAAAAACATTTTTAACTCTTAAAAAAATATTTAAGGATATTTTTGAAAGTATATCGATTTTAATAGTAGGTCAATTTTCAAAAATTTAAATTAATAATTTAAATTTGAAATGATATTTTGCAACGGTTTCTCGAAAGATTATTTTGATACAAATAACGTTTTTTTCAAACTCGTTATTCATATTTTCAAACAATTAAAAACAATGGGGACAAGCCAGTTTCATGAGAGCTTATATGCAGGACAACGCTAACATGAGAGATGTTTGTTGATGATTTTCAGATATCACTTAGGGCATTATTCTGAAGATTTAAGACGAATTTTATATTATTATATCCTAGTAAACAATTTTGAGGTCTCAAAAATTGATAAAGTTTGAAGAGGTGCAACTATTGGAAACTATTATGGCTACGTAGACAAATGTGAGCTCAAATTTTGGCAAATTCAGTTTTCTTGAACTATTAGGTACATACAACTAATCCTTCGTGGTAAAATTTTCCAAAAACTCCAAATCGTTGAAAATTTCGCTGTTTTTTGCATTTTTGACCATGTTGCGGCAAACGTCACATTCGGATTCAGCAACCCCAAAACATAAAGTATAAAAGAAATCAATAGTAACCCCAACACTTTCCGTCTAGGAACCTTTTTGTTCGCAAATTAACTGTATTAGATACACGATTAGAGTAGGAGATTTCAATTTAATAAAATGAACTTCCGCCAGAATAAAAATAAAATAATTAGTTATCGTAACAATATTTATGGCACACAAATTAACGCTTTTGCCAACTTGCTTATAAAACTGGCAAAGCTCTTGCATCTACAAGATTTACCTAAGACATATCCCCCAAGGCAATAAATGTGAGTAGATGGCAAACCTGGCAGTTTAATTTTTCTTTCTTTTTTTTTGTTGTTGTATTAATGTTGCCCAAGTAACGTCACAGTATGCATTGCATGTATGCTCTAAGATCGGAGATATTTATATGAAGAAAAAAAAATCCATGTAAGCATTTAAAAGTTACAACAGAAAAATCATGCGTAATGCGTGTTTTAAAATTAATTACTGACCTTGACTTTCATTTAAAAAAAAAAAAAAATGACCGAGAGTTTGCGAATTTTTCATGGAAAACCGCTTCTTGGACGTTGCAGTCTGGTCGTCGTCGTCGTACGTTGTCGTCGTTGCTGTCAGTCAAGGATAAACGAGTTAATATAACTATCGTTGCGTCGTCGTTGTTAGATCATGTTTGAAGTTAATAAAAAAAAGTATTTCTTGTGTGTGCGCTGCGGTGTGCGTACATAAATAACCACACACCAATAAGTTAACTGACCTAAGGCTATGGCAGCATCAGCATTACCACTCGTCATCACGGGCGTATGCGTAACCTTTTTCTTCGTTTTCGTTTTGTTTGACTTCGTATGTTACAAAGATTTAAACTCCAAGACACATAAATTATTTAATTTGAATAATTTCCTATGCTTCCTTGACAGTTAGCTTTAATAAAAACGTAGACAAATATTATAGAAAAAGACCAACGAATAGGGAATTGAAACTATTAGGTAAAAAAAAAAGAAAAGATTTTGAAAAATTCATGTTCTTAGACGTTTTTTTTTTTTTATGGCGTTACGACGACTGACGCGACGCGATGGTAAAATTGCAATAAGATCTAGGTTGTGAATCTATTTAACATAAAACATTTATATTTATATTCCAATCATTTATCTGACTCGATTTTGTGGGATTATGCTAAACAAAGGATACTGGAGTCACGCGCAGATGTCATACAAAAGAGTCTCTGAAATAAATCACTTTCAATTTAGAATATTTCATTTGGCGCGCACTTAAGATCAAGTTATTCAAACATTTTGTAACAAATACGATAACATTGTATTGCCGCCTTCAAAGAAAGTGAAAAATAAAATGTTTTGCAATACGTCATTATGTCATTATGAAAAAAAAAAAAACAACTGTTGGCGTTTTGTAGCTTGAAAATATGCGATTAATATTAGCATATCGACTGACGGTCAATGTGTCAATGGATAGATAATACATTAAATGATATGAACGATTTGGTAGCGTTAATAGATCGAATTGCTAAGAGTTTTTTTTTCTAGATTTCATTCATACAATAACATCGGTTGAAGTGGAGTGACGATAACTTTGGCGCCGCAAAATAGTAACGGATTTATGTAAAGGAGTTAAATATGTACTCGAATTTTCTCTATATAAGGGGGATCAATCATCGTTTGTAGGTACTCTAGGGTGGTCCATTTTTTTAGTTTGTACATTTTCGCTTTTCCCCACCTAATTATTTGTTGTACATGTATTTTGCTTTAACATGTGTAATTTCAGCTATTAGCTCAATAGAAACGTTAACACCCTTTTAACCAGGTAGGTACATTCTTATTACAATGTTCTATAAAAAAAATTAAATGCAGTTACTTCTGAAATGACATATCAGAGGTTGTAGGTATAACTGGGGAGATCACATAATGATACTTGAAAACATCCATAGACCCACAAAATTTCAAATGATTGCCAAAAAACTGTTTTTGAAGTTTGTCGTGTTTTTACTCCGCCATTTCTTATCCAATATAATAGTCTATTGAAGCTATTAGTAAGGAACCATTGCGTTAAAGGGTTTTTATTTTTGAATAAAACAGAATTAAAACAGAAGATTCTTCTAAATTCGTCCATGCATTTTTGAGAGAATGGTGACACTGGTAATTTTTTAATGTTTTCGGTATAACTCGAATACTGAGCCAAATTTGAGAATTTAACCCAAGAAACATTTCGCAGTAAATTAGATTTTCTATCAAAATGAAAAAAAAAAGTATAAATAAAAATAAGCACAAAAAAATTATAAAAACTAACTTAAAAAATATTGAAAAATCACGATTTTTAATTTTTTTTACTAAATTGCGGAGAATTAAAATTCTGGGAAATACATATAAGAGGTCAGATTTTTACTAATAAAATAAAGCAGAGATTCTAACCTTTAATATGGCGTACAAAAATGAAATTTCTGATAACAATTGGCAGAAAAAATTCCATGCAAACTTAAACATTTTTTTTATTTTGTTGTAATTTTTACTCGGAACCCTATTTTTGACTTGCAATGTATGGTAACAATGAGGTAGCATTTTCAATCTTGAAATAACTTGAAGTCGAGATATTGACCAAATATGACATTCCAATGAAGAAGGGCACATTAACAGAAGGTATGTACATCAGTTTTGTACAGCCCTTTGACTATTTATATGCACCCAGGCCTACAAATTGAACGGCTGGGTTGATTGGGATTAAACTTCAGTGGTTACACTTTACAAGCAAAATTGAAATTTTTCTCATAGGACCTAAAATGACGGTAGATGCAGTACAATGTCACTTTCTGATTGCTACGCAGTTTTGTAGAAGGGTTTACTACAAGTATTTCTGTGTAGAAGAAAAGGGGATCTATCTCCCCCCATTTTGACGAGAGGGACAATTTTTTGAAAATAATACAAAAACACACAAAATGAAGAAAAAGCATTAAAGAACAATAGAAACGCTTGAAAATTAGAAAATTGTTATATTTTCGAAAATCCAAAACCCCCGTTTTTTTAACGCAATGTTTTTTTTTATTGAAGCCAAGTACTGGGAAGATAAAGAAGAAGTTGTAGTTTTAATTATGAGCAACATCAAAATTTTCTTGGCTTCATTCATTAAGTTAAAATTTTAGGAGGCAATTCAGAAAGTCCAATTTGTGTGCTGCATCAAATTTTGGGCATAATATTTCCCTGAGTTGGCTAATTAATTCATTGATATTAATAACTGATTAAAGAGTCAAAGGTGGGTCGTTAATGACTTCAAAAACGAAATAAAAAAGTAATTTCACAAATTTTAAATTTTCTCATGAAAAAACCATCTAGTTTTCGGTGTTCAAAAAAAAATGTATAAGAACATCAATTAACATTGGTCTGTAAAAGTAAAGTTTTTTTTGTCCTTTATATAATTTTTTAAAATTATGTAAGATCGGACTTTTCTGAATCGAAGTCTTGTTTCAAAAAAAATTCTAAAACGTACATTTTTTAAATTGATTTTTAAAATAATTTGATTGTTTTGTAGAAAAGAGCTCTTTTAGATTCGGTTGACCTGGTATATATTTAAAACTATTGAGCCGATTCGGTTGAAATTTAGAGGACTTATTCCACATAGCATAAGCGAAGACATTTTAAAGCGTTATTTGAAAAAAAAATCACCATAAATTTCAAAATTCCGTAGTTTTTGGGATGTACAGACTGCAAAAAACCTCTCAGAGGATAATATGGAATTTCTATACTCTTGATACTGGCCAAGTTGTAAGGAAGGCAGTAATTAGAGGAAAACCAATAAAAAAGGATATTTTCAAAAGGACTGATTTTTATCGATTTTTCAACATTTTTTTGTGAAGAATCCAGGAGTCGTACAAAAAAATGGTCAAGGCATAAATTTGGTAATTTTGTCTGCATTTCGACGGCGGAAAACTAAATTGTTCAAAGTCTTTTTGTAAATCCTATGGAACTGAAACAATTTTGCTTTCCGCCGACGAAAAACTTTCATGTTTGAATTATGCACCAAAAACAATAAAATAAAAAAAAAATTTTGTAAGTTTTTCAATGATTTCTCATATTTCCCGTGATAAATTTTGTTGCATTACTTCAGATTCGTGCTCATCATCTCAACATTAAGTTAGCCATTAAAAATTATTATTTCAGAACTTTCCAGCTCCAGAAACACTTTAATTGGACTAAAGAGGGTATTTTGGTCAGATCATAAATTGCACTTTGCAATATTTTTGAGCCGAAAGTGAATTTGTGAAATGATTTAAAATGATTTAGAGAGATGAAATGCACTTCATTTACATCCAATTAATAGTTTTGTAATAAAGTATTTACCAGTAAAGAAATTCGTTAAATGTTCCAAAAACACGGGTTTTTGGCATGTTCATATTAGTATATCTCGAAAACGTTTCGTGCTAGGTTAGTTTTATCTTGAGATTCGGGTTCAGCGTCCAAAATCCTTTCGAAAGCATAGTTTGGTTTAAAGGCGATTTTCTTTGCAGACCAGTGTAATTAAAGCCAATTCTGTATACCTACTTACAACTTTGTATTAAAAAAAAAAAAAAAAAAAACAGTTTTTATATTTACATACTTTAAAAGTATTCTTGTTTTCGAAAACCTATAATTTTTATATTGTAAGTGTTGCCGTTGTGTTTTGAACTTTTTTTTTTAATTTTAAGTACTATTTTAGAAAATTGCCTTTACGCCTAAACGGAGGGGTATTATAGACCACTCACATAGTACCTAATACAAAATTATTGTACCTTTTGAGGCCCAAAAATTCGGGAGTTGTAGTGCTTACTTGTTTGTCAAGTTAGCCTTGCAAGTGGTTATTAAAAAAAATACAGATGCGACAAACTTTTTTTTTTGAATTTGAAAGTGGTAATGCTAACATTCATATTGACTAACCCTAAATAACGAGGGTTCGTGGAAAAAAACATACGAATACAAATCGCTGAAGTAAGGCTAAAAATAGCAGCAAGATATAATTTTTTAGTTTTGAAGACATACATTTCTTAGCTGCGTTAGCATTAATGGTTTTAAACAAATCACACTTTTAAAATGAATTAAGAGACAAACAGTCAAAGATTTGCTCAGTTCAAATGACGATGTAATTAAATGATTTATTATTTGCTATTATTATCTACCCCCTTCTCTAAACAACTTTTCAATCAACACTTCCCACACACCCAATAACACCTAATCATTTAAATGGAGAAGAAAAACAAAAAAAAAATAACACACACCAATTGAATAACAACCTCAGCCAGCACAAAAGACCCTCATTTTCAAAGACTTCAATCTCTCTATAGGCCGTAGGTAGTTCAAATAAAAAAAAATCATATGAAACGAAATCGGAAGTAGAAAAAAAAATAACAACAACAAACAAACAAAATGTGTCAAATGATAAAAAAGGACACATGTGATCCAGACACCACGAGCCAACCAACCAACATGCGTGTATGACATTTGATTCACTTGGATAATAATGTGTGTAAAAACGTGTGCTTGTAAAGGTGTCGTTATCCTTTTGAACAAAAAAACATTCTAGGCAACACTATAATGATTTACCATTTCCTGTGTGAGGGCAATATCCTCAACATTCCTCGAAGTAGAAAATATGAATTCCTGAAGGAGTTTCATCATGTATAGTTTTAGAATTGCTGATTTTTCTTTTATTTTTTATTTTTTTATTATTATTATTTTCTATAAAACACTTAAAACATTTTTTTTTTCACTTGACAACTAACAGGATCGCAAACAAAAGGCGTTCTTTAGTTGCCCTTCAACAAAACACTGAACAGCTGATGCATTTATATGACGACGAAGGACGAATGACAAAAAAAAAATAGAACTTGTTTTAAAAACCAGCTGATTGACGTTTGGTAAGCTTTTGTTGTAGGTCGCGTCTGTATAACGGCTGTTTTTTTTTTTTATAATTACAATGTGGAAGCACTTTAAATTGATAGAAACCACAAAAAGGACACAACTTGGCAATTGAATTTTATTTGAGTTGACAACAATCCGCTTACACCAAAGCCGACAACACTATATTTCACTCTCTTGCTATTGACTTAGAACACAGCACAGGAATGAGTACAAACCAAGTGTACGTAAAAGAGAATGAGAGAGAGAGAGAGAGAGACTTTTACTAGGAAACCGGTCGATTAAAGAGGTGAGCTTCCATTCCAGCAACACAATACAGACTACAGAGCTACCACTGTCACACGAATATGTTGCAGCAAAAAATTGATACACAACAAAAAAGAAAATAAATAAAAAAAAAAAAAACAGCAACAAAAACAATACACAAAAAAAACAGCGATGATAAAAGAAAAACTTGGAAATATAGTTTTAGAGTAGAAAGCAAGAAAGGAATTGATACGCAATTTTGCCACAATTGCACGAGTGTAACAAAAGTGTTAAGCTTTTTTACTATTTTATGTCGCAAACAAGGGCTTTTTAGAAGAAAAAAACAATACATCTCTGTCTCATTCTGCCTCATAGATTCTAAACGTCAAATCGACACTTTTGTTTAATGACGTTTATATTTTTCATGTTAGAACTGTAATTGGTCCAAAGTGTTGTCCCAAGTTTGACAATTTGGCAAAAATCCCTATGGGTGTGTTTTGTTTGCATGTAGCAAAACAAAATTACAAAAAAACGTCTTTAAAACTAAACGAAA
Organism: Meliscaeva auricollis; assembly: GCA_948107695.1. Taxonomy (NCBI): domain Eukaryota; kingdom Metazoa; phylum Arthropoda; class Insecta; order Diptera; family Syrphidae; genus Meliscaeva; species Meliscaeva auricollis. Next base: position 43,714,790 of record OX403616.1, read on the forward strand.
TAATTTAGTTAATCTGGCAGCACTGACACTTCAGATGACATTTGAAAAATAAAAAAATGAATTCCTTACAGGATATTGCCGAATCTGTCAAATGCAATAATGACAGCCAGCCATGACTTTGATGAAACCGAGATTGGAATGAAAATAAAATATTTTTTTTTTTTATAAAATTATTATCTTACAATGGCCGACTGCTTACAAAAAAGTTTTATTTATTTATTTTTTATAATAAAAAACTAAAAACAATTTCTAAACTATACTTTCGAATGATAAACAGATGTCAACTTCGTCAAAGTGAAGAGTTTGGCGTTTGAGAGAGCAATAGATTGCTGTTTGCTAAAAAGAAAGCCCTACTCAGAATAAAATTATGTGAAAAGTTATTAAATTTAAATATATAAGGGACATGTTTTCTCTGCTGAACTGGACTCTAATTAGTAGTTCCCTAAACTGACAAGTAGGACCGAAAACGATATAGCTGATATTTTGTTTTTGATTTTTTTTTTATATATTTAAAATTTGATATGTATGTTCTTTGTACGCATTAGGGTGCTTTTATTTTTGTCCAAAAAAACAACAAAATTATGACAATATTGACTTTAGTGGCTTGTACTGTCTCATCGGTGTAATTAACAGTTCCGTCGCGACGAACATTTTTGTAGATCATTTAATTTAGAGTAATTTACTTTTAACCGCGTTGAAATAGCGACGGCGGAAACAAAATTGTCCTAAATTCTTTGTAAATAATCGCATGGAATTATTTGCTTTCCGACAAAGATTTGAAAAAAAAGAACTGAACTTTACGTGTATTTTATATGGAAAATCTTCACATGCTGAGGGTTCTAATTATTAATTTGGAGGGCTCATATTAATAAATTCATCACTTTTTCATGCCATTTCTTTTTTTTATTCATTTAAAATTCTTTTTCTAAATAAAGATTAACTTTTACTGTGACATTCAAAACCGTACAATTTTTTTTTCTGTATCAAATGACTTTGACAGAACTTATATTTTTGCCCTTTTTTCATTTTTTGTCATTTTTCAAGAACGGGAAGTAGATTTTCTTTTTCATGAGAGAATTTCTGACAAACTTGACATGTTTTGGACTTAAAAATAGTAGAAATTCGTTGTTTTAGGAACTACCCAAACATACCAATGGCAGCACTGACACTTAGAGTATGACAATTTTAAAGCTGTTGATATGTAAGGCCGTGTGTGAACTGCGTTAAAATGTTGGTAAACATTTCGACCTTCATTAAATTTTGACATTTGGTTTAAAAAAGGGATCAAATTTAACTTTTTGCTGTGTTAGTTTGCTTAAAAAGGATTTTTTTATAACACTTCTTTGGGTAAAATTCCCTCAAGATTTAAGGAAATTTCCTGAACAAAATATTTTTTTCCTTTGCGGAAGTCAATTAATTTTGTACACAAAATCTAGCCTGAAAATTACAAATTTTAAAGTATCACTTGAAGAAAAATGAAATTTTATATTTTGAAACAACAGTACCAAATCTTTGCGAAAAAAAATTCGCATCATGGATAGCTAATGTGTTTGGTATATAAACACTTGTTATATCAAAGCTGATAACAATGTCAAAGCAAAAAAAAATGACAAGAATTACATTAAATAATTATATGTATATATCAACTAAAAAAAATTCTAATTTACGTTTATTATAAAGTTTTCAAGCATTTTTTGCTTTTTTTCAAATTTTTGGTTTACCTCCCAGAAACAAATACGATTTTCTTATCTTGAAAAATGTTAAACTTTAATGAATATTGTATTTATCATCAAAATCAAGAGCCAAGAGAGAAATATTTCGGATGTAACCATATTTTCAATTGGTTTCTGTAATATTGAACTTGTTCTTGTACACAAAATACCAAACTTATCATACAAATGAACATAAGTTTATTCAAAGAAGAGAGAGAAACATTTCCATCAAATACCCGCCTCGAGAAAAATTGATGTGAAGCTATATTTTGGAAAGTATTGGGTCTACATGGACGATTTTGGGCTTAATTTTTTTGGGAGTTTAATGGATATAATAGAAAACTAATATTGTGTTTGAAACAAGGCATGCTGTGGCACCAAACTCAAAAGTAAACATTAGGCTAAAAAATAAGCCTTGCAAAAAACCAGCTCATAAAATTAATGTTTAGTACGCGCGCTATGCACTTTTCGTTTTTCCATACAAATTGCACTGGGAATTTTTTTTGTTTTACTCTCAGTGCTGTAACTCACGAATAGGTAATTTTTTTGTATGTTTACTCTTTAAAAATCTCTTACTGTTTTTTTTTAACGGTTATTATTTATATCAGATTTGTGAGAAAAAATTGTATCATACATTAATTTATCCAATTTTTCAATTAAAATAAAATCAGTTACAGTTAAAATTTTAGTTCACACTTAAGAAAGTCCAATTTTTGCGCTGCATCAATTTTTGGGTATAATATATTTCCCCTAAGTTGGCAAATTATTTCATTGATATGAATAACTTTTTAAAGAAAAAATAATGACCCACTACAATTTTGTAGAGCTTTTAAAATCTAAAAACTGTATTAAAAACATTATTGTTCAATTTAGTTAAATTTGTATGGGAAACCGAAAAGTCCATTAAGCGCGTACTAAACATTAATTTTAAAAGCTTGGTGCCAGTAGTCAATTTTTTTTTTTTTTTTTTTAATCACCCTAATGTAGGTTTATAGGTACATATTTCAAAATATAATGGATTAACTCTGCATTTAAGATATTTAAAGAGGTTTTCTTTATATGAAAACAAAATTAAAAATTGGGCAGAAATTTCTCTATTATGATTATGATTGAAGGAAATATTCATAGTTTTAAAAAAAAAAACAGCTTATCTTAGACTCGGGTATATGCAATGAATAGGATAAACCTAGGTTTTTTTTATGTAGATGCAGACAGACAGATTCCAAATACATATTCCAATCAGACATCTCTCTGGTGTCACTCACATCATTTAGATAAATTTGAAAATCAAAGAACTACTAAACTCTACCCGTTGTCGTCATCAGCGTCATATTCATTGTTGCCTGCTCCGGCAATAACGTCATACTACCGCATATTCATTCAAAGTGAATATTTGTAGGGTAGGTGTATATTAAACAACAAATAAAATTAATAAACAAAAAAATAAACTCAATCCACAAAGAAACAGATAATGAAGAAACAGAGAAATACAAAAATGAAAAATTAAAACAAAAAAAAAAATTTTGTAGATATACATAAATATCTAAAAGACTAATCGTAATCATAATCAGAATTCAGAATCACACACTCATCCAAGAAAATAGCCGGCTTTTTACGTCTGTTTTTGTTATGATTCTCTCTGTTTCTGCGTTCTTTTCGTTTTTTTTTTTTTTTTCATTTTATTTTTTTCGTTTTCGTTTTCTACTGCACCAGCCAACACCACTATGTTGTGATGGTGAATCTAATTTGTGTTGTTTTTGTTGTTGGTATTCTCGTATGTATTTATTTGCTATCAAAAGTTGTGCTTTATTGCTTGTGCGAAGTTTTCTTTTTTGTTTGCTTTTGGAAGCCTTTTTGTTTATTTATTTTTGTGTGAGACAAAAAAATTATATTAAAACGGAGACATTAAAAAGATAGATAGAAAAAAATAAAAAACAAAAACAAAAACAAGTTGATATTGATCTAATCGTAGATACATTAAGTAGGTAGGTTTTAAACAAATAAATATCATGTTAACGTGCAACAAAGTTGTTTAATTAATTTATTTTACAAATGTCTTTTTTTGTTTTGTTAATCAACACGTGCTTGCGTTTTAATGACCAATTTAGATATTAATTGGAATGGTTTTGGTTTTTTTTTTTATTAAAATTCATTTTCTTGATAAAAATGTAAGTCTAAACCACTTAAGCTTAATCGATCAACTTTTCACGGAAAAAGCAAGTCAAGTTTAGTGATTAGCGAGTAGCTACATACAAACATTATGTAGGTACATAACAGCAACAGAAATTTAGTTCCAAGATGTTAATAGTAAAAATGCAAGAATTCCAATATTAAAAAATTGGAAAAAGCCATCGCTAGGATGGCTAATATTTATGTGAAGAAATTGGGCCTCAAGTTTTTTTTTTATAACTCAACTCAAAAAATTTAGTCAAAACAAATTTCCGAAAAATTAAACATTTTCCACTTATGTACACGTAGTGAAGAAAATTATCTCGGAACAAACAGTCCGAGCAACTACAATTTTGATTATGTTTGTTTTCTAATGTTGGTATTCAAAAAAAACAAGAGCTATGGGTTAAAAATTGCCGCTATTGTCAGATATTTTGTTTGTTTTTCAAGGTTAACATTTTTTGTGAAAAATGTTGTTATCATAATGCAAACAATTCGCCATTTATGTTTCCAGGATAAAGTGTATGCTGTTAATTAGGTGCCAGCATTATGAATGTATCACATTCGTATTTTTGGCTGAACTTAATTAGAATAAACTCTATATTCATGTGATTGACATTCTAAAAAAATGCGGTTTCCTCTTGTTGTCTGTGTATTCTAAATTGTAGTAAAAATATAAGTACACCAAGTAAGTACAAGTATAAGTACACAAGGGTAATCCAACCGACCAATAAACTCGAAATTCGAAAATTTGCACATTCATGTTTCTGACCTGAGGGGGACAATATATTCTTACAGAGCCAGAAGTCCCTTCTTCTAATTCTATTTCAATATCAAGTAATCCAATTTATCTTTCTCTTTCTAAATATACAGTTAAAATGGTTTCCTGAGGTAATTCTAAGTCAAAACCCTCATGAGGCAATTTTCTCGTTCTCGCTTTGTTTTCGAGTTATAAACTTTTTTTTTACGGTTTTGGCTCTATTTTTATTTTCTTTTACTAGCCGTAAGTTTGCAAAAAGACTTCCGATTTGTAAGGTTTGTCTTTCAATCAAATCAAGTTTAGTTTTTTTTTCGTTATTTTTAAAAAACAAATCACCATTTAATTGAAAATTCCGCAGTTTTTGGAATAAACACTGCAATAAAAACTCTAATTTAGAGGATAGAAAGGAATTTCTATACTCTTAATACTGGCCAACTTAATTATGGTGTAAAGAAGGCAGTAATCAGAGGAAAACCAATAAAAAGGATATTTTGTGTTTTTCAAAAGGACTGATTTTTATGGATTTTTCAACATTTTTTTTTTTTTTTTTTGAAGAATCCAGAAGTCGAACAAATCATTAGTCAAGACATAAATTTAATAATTTTATTTTAATTTGTTTAACATAAACGGTTTTAGCGAAAAATGTTCATATTTTGGATTTTGTACCAAAAACAATAGAAAAAAATTGTTTGTAAGTTTTTTAATGGTTTGTCATGTTCATGATAAATTTTGTCAGCATCCAAAAAAACATAAAGTTAGCCATAAAAAATGTTTACTTCAGAATTTTCCACTTCTAAAATTGCTTTAATTGGACTAAAGAGAATATTTTGGACAAATCATAAATTTTACTTTGCAATGTCTTTGAGCCGAAAGTGATTTTTTAAATGATTTAAAATGATTTAGACCGATGAAATTCACATAATTCATATTCTATTAATAGTTATATAATAAAGCATTTGCCAGTAAAGAAATTCGTAGTTAAATGTACCAACAAAAATGCGTTCTTGACATTTTCATATTAGCATATCTCGAAAACGTGACGTACCAGGGTAGTTTTGAACATTTATGGCTGATTTCACGAAATTTTGAAATGACTTTTTTTGTATAGCACAAACATCATTTTATGGTTTAAATTTGTTTATCTGTTAAATTTTTAAAGGGCGGTTACAATTTCCAATGGCTTGATTTTTTACCATGGAATTATCCCACTTTAAAATGAAACAACGGCTCAAATCTAGTATATTGACATATAGTCAACTAAAAAAACCAAGTTATTTGAGCTTTCCTCAATAGCGACAGTTTATCTAAACAAAGTTGGACACCTATTAAATGCAGACTACCTACATTTTCAGATACAATAAGGCAAACTCTATATCCATGCTCAACTGGTAAAGAGTATCGATATACAGATACAAGAAATCAAAATATTTCATATCAATTTACTTGCACAAAATTACATTCTCATATATCAATCTCTGGAATTTCACAGCACTGTGAAATCCTTTTGAAAAAATAAAAAAAAAAAATTGCCATCTCCCAATAACCGGATATTAAATTATAGCCAAACAACGCACCAAATTCCTGGGTGGTCATCAAATGGCTAAATAACACAAGTAACTAGAGCTAGAGCCCCCTGTAGTTGGTGTGGAATATATAGCCGTCTGTCTGGTATCTAGCAACTAAAAACAGACGATAGCGCTTCTAGTAGAATGGCAGCTCTTCAATCAGAACAATTATGTGTGCGTATATAGAAACTAAAGCGAATTATTCGAATCTAGTTTTTTTCTGCTTATTTTTTTTTGTTTAATTTATTTTACAGTGCGTTCCTCCTCCTATAGTCATCCCCTCGTCCCTTGTCATTCTCATGGTTTTTTTTCATCTTCGTAATCAGAACGATATTCCATCTTTGGGCAGAACATAAATTGTATATAATATCGCTCTCTGGCACTGGGACTGGCTCTCTATAGCTGACAGCATGCAGTCCATCAGTGATAAAATGAAACTAGAAGCTAGTATATCGCTGCTGCAGGCAAATCAATGACCTGAACAGCAGTATACTATACAAGCAACTCACATACCATTTTATATACGGTGTTGGCCATCATCATCATTATTATCATCGTTGTTGGCGCAGTATAAGGTAAATCGATGACAATCACACACATGAATGTGAGAGGAGCGCAAATATGGGGGATACAGTAGCAATAGTAGAGAATTATTAGGTAAAAGAAGGTTGTGCACGTTGGGGATTTGTCCCGTCCCAGAACAAAATAGCAAATATAGCAACACTCCAGCTCCAGGACAGGAACTCAACATTGGTCGTAATGCATTTTTATTTACTTTTCTGTGTTCTTTGTTCGTTAAAAGTATTTAGATATCCGGAATACACATGCGGTTACACTACTGTCACTATAGCTAGTTTGGTGTTTTTTTTTATCAGTATTTTACCACGTTTGGATGTAAAAAACAAACAAAACAAAAAATTATCGTGTGAAAAAGAAAAACAGAAAAAATCGTTAAATGATAAAGAAAAAACGACCAAAGAAGGAAAAGATAAAACTAAATTAAAAGAAATTCAAAGTTAATCCTCTTGAATTTGTGAGAATTTGCTGAATAAGCCAACATGCAGGCGCTGGATCGGCGACGATGATGAAGAAGTACACCAGTTATAGTATACTCAACTAAGAGGTTTAGGTTAATCCTATTTTTTTTCTGCATTTGGCATAAAACTTGCTTACATTATTACAATTGGTACGGTACATATATAACAATTTTATCTGACGAATATGTTACTGGTGGTGTTAATTAAAACAAAACAAAAACGGTTCGAAGCAAATAATTGATTTTTTTTTTCATTCTACTCTAAAATGCTGAATCGAACTTGATGATGATTAAATAATTGGAAATGGATTTATACTTTGAAAAATAATTAAATTAGTTGCTTTAGATTTTTATGACTTTCGAGGTAGGTATGTACCTACGAGGGTGGGTCACTATCGCTTTTTAGCCAACAAAAATTATAAACGTCAAAGTCCTAACTTTGAAGAAATTGACAAATGTTGTTAATTCGAAAACATAGTTCAGAAATAGTTTTTAGTGCTTCAACAGTCGGCCTTGTGAGATCATAATTTCATAAGAAAAATTATTAAATCACCCGATTTTATTTCCTTTCCAACCCCTCGACTGTCTTTTTCGTCAGATCGATGGCTGTAATCCTTGCCTTTGACAGATTCGGCAAGATCCCTATTTGTCCCTGAAAATTAACACAACTTGTGTCGTCACCTTAAATTTATCATTTTTTTATTTTTGTCAAGAATCATCATTTAAAAAAACGCACCCAAATTTACAGATAGATCATACAAATAGTTTTGTTGTGACAGCCATTGAACGCCTACGAGCATTTAAGTTGCTTACAGTAGGCAACAAACGCATTTGTTCGACCACTTCTAATGTGTGTTTAACGATGTTTCAGAAAAATTCGACTGAATTTTCGCGCCGAAAAGAATATTCCTTATTTCATATTTCATATTTCAAAACTTATTGACAGAATTGTTCAAAAAAGGAGTATATGTTTTGGGAGGGAGTATGCACCAACTCACCTGTAACCTTGGCAAAGTGTGCCACATCCACAAGAAAGGGGACACTCTGACAAAAGGTTGAAGAATTTTTTTTTTGATTTTTGAAAATTTTGAGATGGATTCTTTTTGGTTGCATCCTCTTTTTTTAAGACTTAGTATGAAAACATTGTCAAAAATAAGAAAAAACAACAACAAACTAAATGTTTTTTTTAAGCCCAAATAATTAACTTCACTTTAGAAAAAATTCAGACATGTGTTCACCGCATCGAAAGTGTTGCCAAAAATATGGTCTTGATTCTGAAAATAAAATCTCTCTTTACCCAAAACATGGAAAGTTCAAAATTTGATAACTCAAAAACTTTACATGATACTAAATTCGAGTTTGAATATTCAAAATTCTTTGCAAAAGTTTAATTTGGTTTCTATCACCACTCTTTGCTGGCTGATATTACTGTCATTTACGGAAAAAAACGACCTTAAAAATGTTTTTTTTTTTTTGTTTTTCAATTTTGGACAATGTTTTTCACATTGCCTGTGTTGTTTTCTTACTTAGTCTTCAAAAAGAAGACTTAACCAAAAAGAATCCATCCAACATTTTCAAAAATCAAAAAATATTTCGCCAACTTTTTTTAAAATTAAAGTTTAGTTCTCGTTTCAAAAAAAAAAACAGTTTAATTTTATGAACCAGTATTTTCATTAATATCAGTATTAAGAAAAGCACCCCAAACAATAGTTTATTTCTAACCATTCAAACATCACAACTTTTTGGCAAAACAAAAAAGAAACTATTCATCCAAATTTTCTATAAGTTATACATTCTTTCACCTTTTCGACTCTTCAAATATTTAACATCACCAACACGTTATAGTATCAAAGAGATGTCTCAAAGCAAGATGGCACGTTTTGCTTAAGCAACGAAACACTATTCAATATTTTACTATATGCATAGGTACCTACACAAACTCAAAACAATCTATATCTATCTATATGTAATATCTTCTATCAATCAATCCAAAAATATTTGAATTGTTTCCTTTTATCTCTATATAATCAGTAAATCTACCGCAGCACAAGCATTGTGTTTATTTTAGTCCTTTCTGTTACATTTTTTCCTTCCTTCCTGCTTCCATTTTGTCCGTTTTTCTTTATAATTTTTTTTTTTTATTTTTTTTGCTAGTACCTACCCCCTTCAAGTAAAAGTTTATTTCCACCCGATAAGGCAGATGTATTTCTATGATGAAGTTTTTTTTTTCTGCTGTATGATGAGACGACAACGACCAAGACAATATATAAATTTACCCAGGAAAAAAGAGACGCGCAAATAGATCTTAAATTGTAGATACCGAATGAGGAAAAAAAAAAGTAGAAGAAAAAATAAATAATATAAAAAAAAACAAGATTACAGAAAACCATGACACTTCTCTTCATCATCGGGACGGGAACGGGACCGACCATATTTTTTCTTTGTTACTTTGATAGTTCCACACCAAGGCTCTCGTTCTCGTTATTTATAATTTTGCTTCCATATTTTTTGTATTTTTCTTTTTTTCTTAGTATCTTTTTATTTTTGCCGGCATTTTTACTTTTATTTGTGTGTGCTACTAGCTACTAACGCTGAACGGCCGTTTATACTGTCATCGTCGTCACAGATCCAGATACAGATACATAATGTATCTATATGGAGGGAAATACAAAAAAATAATACTATAAAAATCTCAGACACAACTCATAGTCATCATTATGGGGAAAACTCTTGTCAGTCTCTCTTCTGTGTAGTTTAGTTCTTTTGGAGTGGAGGCTGGAGATGGAGAATCCCTCTAGCGCAGCTCTCATGCACGACGAAAATGACAGTGAGAGCGAATTATATACATCTACAAAAATTACAACAACTAAGAAGCAAAAAAAGATATCCTCCTAGAAAAGAAAAGTGATAGAACTCCAAGAATCATAAAATAGAAAAAAAATAAAGAAAACAACAACAAATCAGAAGGAAGAGAAGAATCAAAATGCAGACACTGCAGAAGTAGTATGATATCTTCAGCAGGAGGTTTTGACGTACTCTAGTACTTATAGCTGAAGCAGCAGCTCGCATTGTGGTTATTTTTAAAGACCATTATGAATAAGAAGACGACGGCAACGTCGTCAACAACGGCAACCCCATGTCCGTGTGGCGTTTTTTTCTTTTTTCACTTGACTTTGACTTAAACAAAAGTTATTGTTGTTGTGTTGTTAATATAAGAAGAGCTCTTAATATTCACTGCAATTAAATGAGATTATTCAATTCAAGATGATGAAGATTATATAGATGAGCTGAATATTATATTGCAAAGCCAAATTAAATTGCAAGTGGTGAATAAATCAATCAATAACCAAATTGAAAAGGTTTCATTTAGGTACTATGAACGAATCTTGATTGTTTACATTTTCGGAAGTATAGTTGTGAATGTTAAGTAGTAAGTATGTTGAGGAATCATCAGACTGAAGATTAATATAAGGAATCACTGAAGATATATAAAAAACAATTGAAGAAAATTAAAAGGGAAGGGAGTGTATCGGAAACTCGTTTTTTTTTTAAATTCCGTTTTTCAAAAAAAAACGAAAAAAAGTTCTAAGATCCCGTCTTCTAAAATACTGTTTTTTCTAAAATCTTCTTAAATCCAGCTTATTCAAAATCCCGATCTATTATGATCCCGCTTTTTAAAATCCCGTCAAATCCCTCTAATCCCGTTTTTTACAAAACATAGCTATTAAACATAATAATAAAATTCTTTGGTAGGTATATTCGATTTGTTATTATTTTATAAACTTAAAAAATTTTAAATTTCTCGACTAAAAGAAAATTCATAGGGAATTTTTTACGTTTTTTTTTCAAAAATCTTCTAAAATCCCGTCTTCGAAAATGCTGTTTTTTTTTAATCCCGCTTATTCAAAATCCCGATCTATTATAATCGCGCTTTTTAAAATTCCATTAAATCTAGTTTGATTTGGAGGCCGTTATTATTATATAAATTTTAAAAAAATTAAATTTCTCGACTAAAAGATTATCTTTCAAAAAATTATCTTTTCTGCGAAATTAAAAAAAAATCTACGTCGTGGTCTAGGGTGGTGCTAAATTGTTTCACACTTTTTTTAATCAGTATTTTAATAACATAAAAAGTTTGTAAAGCGTATTTTTTGAGATGATAACATAAAATTGAATATTGTGACTCAAAAAAATGCTACATTTACTTGTGAAAAAAAAAACGACGTGGTTAATATTTGAAAAATATTATCGAAGAAAATCGCACTTGCCGAAAAAATGGATTTTTATCACATAAAATTTTACTACGATAGTTTTTTTTTCAAAAATTAATCACTTCAATTCTTTTTCCAGAAAATATCGCTTTTTGAGCTACCCTATTGCAAAAACTACATAATTTAACATTATTATCTCAATAAACACTTTTTACAAGCATTCTTTTGAATTAAAATCAAAGATTTTCTTAAATCTAAAAAAATTAATCATTTTTTAGCACCACCCTAACTAAACAAAATTTTACAAAATTGTTTAAAAAAACGGGAACATAAAAAGCGGGATATCGAACCCAACCCGAAAAATACTCTCAACAAATCCTGTTATGTCAAGTTCCTTAAAAACATTAAACCACTCCTGGACGAATTCATATTAAGAATTACTCAACTTATTACTTGACACTCTTTTTCCAGGTAGCTTGCAAGTCACATAACATTTGTAGCATAAAGTAAATTGCGTCAAACAACAAATCAAACCTTATGCAATAGTACATTCAAGTTAACATTTGACATTACAAAAATTATTAACAGGGTTTTCTTTGCATTTTATTGTTCACTGAAGCCTTGGACATAAGAAACAAATATGGCGTTTTCCCCTCCCCCCATTCATTAATTTTTCAAATCCTATTGGTCAGATAGAAAAAGTTTGTGAGAAATTTGAAATTTTGAACATTTCATTCCATGAGTTTGACCCTGTGAGTTTAACACCAAAAAAGATTAATATAACTTTTTTTGGTCAGAGACCAATCGGATTTAAAATACATGGATCTGAAAAATTAAAGGGGCGTTAATTAAATGCGGGGGGGGGGAGGGAGAATATAAAAATTGGTAAATATTTTAACTAGCATTCGAAAATAGTTTTCAATTTTATTTCAATTGCGGACCGTTTTAGTTTTCTTAAACTCTTAAGTACATGGTGAAATTTTCCAAAAACAGCAAAATCGTTGAAAATTTCTCAAATGTTTTGCATTTTTGACCACGTTGCGTCACAAAATTTTCTTAGCAAAACCTCATATTCGGATTCAGCAACCCCAAACTCATAATATATGGAAAAAAATAAAACTACACCAAAACTTTACGTCTAGGAACCATTTTGATCACAGATTTAACGTATTCTAAGTGACTTCCGTCGACTTGAAAAAAAAAACTAAGTTATCTTTTATAATTTGCGGTTTGAGCCAAATTAAATTTGAAACCCCAAATTTTATTCAAAATAGATAAAAACAAAAAAATGAGGAATTTACTGACCCCCACGTTTGGACAAGTGTTACTTACATTAACCTAACTCTTAATAAGAAATTTATAAACAAAAAAAAACACTTACGGCTGCTGCATTGCGATTAGCTGCTGTCATATACTGATTTTGTGGCATCATTCCCATATGTGGCTGTCCGCCCAAATAAACTAATTGCTCAGCACCCTGAGGCGGTTTAGGCACTCCAACACCATTCATATTTACACCCGGATGAACATGATCGTAGATATTGCCTTGCATGGTAGGTGGCATCTGCAATTGCATACCTGCTGCAGCGGCCGCAGCGGCAGCTGCTGCCTGATTATTCAGAGCATGATTCAATATATTCGAATTGAGATGATTTGGGGCACCTAAATGATTCTGCATTTGCTGGTGCGATGGATGCGGCGGTTGTTGTTGCTGCTGTTGCTGTTGCTGCTGTTGTTGTTGCTGCTGTTGCTGTTGTTGCTGGTGTTGTTGATGTTGGTTCATCATTTGCTGGTGTTTAGCAGCAGCAGCTGCGGCTGCTTGTTGCATTGCAACATTCATGCCACAATTGCCGCCACCAACATTGGGCATTTGATGGAGGCCACCATTAGTGCCCATGTTTCCCATGTTACCCATATTGCCCATATTACCACCTCCACCCATTCCGCCACCCATACCGATGGGGCCAACTGGTCCAATGCCACCACCACCGGGCACCGCGTTTGTCGAGTTCATGGGATTTGGCGGATTGTATTTCCATTTATCGGGATTCTGCAAATGAAAAAAAAATAAAATAAAAGTACATTAACATAGCGGCAAAGATAAATGTGTAATGGTTGTAGATACAACAGACAAGAGAGAGAGAGCAAAAAAAAATTACGAAATATCTGCAGAGGATATTACATGCAGTCCATCATTCTAATACCAACAAAAGCCTCCGTCCACCCCCTATACAAAAAGCCAACTATTTTTCTATACGAGAGTTTCACTTTTTTTCGTAATATGGCTAAAAAGAAGGGTTGTGGCATTTTCCTCCTGACCGTGTCCTGTGTTGGATTTTTGTTTTTTTTTTTTTATTGGAAATGTGCTTTTCATTTGATTTTCAGTTTTGTTTTGCACTTTTTATCTCGCTCTGTCTTCCATCATCGAAGAGTCTATGTAACGGTTGAACAATTGAACATATTCGTATACATTCTAGAATAAACATTCTTATAACAGCTGAAATTAGAGGAGCGTGTTTTGTGTATTTCAGTTATTGAGCTGCATATAGAACGTTGAATTTTTTTAACCCCTCTGATGTGATTTTTTTTATAAAAATGTAGTTTTTACAATGACTATTAAAAAGTAATTGTTTTGGTGGTGGTATGAACTGAATGATTTTGTGATTTTGTTTTGGGTGTGACACTGGTATTGAATGCAAAGACCAAAAGTTAGCACAAAGAAGGAAAAAATGTGTAAAGAATATTGACAGCAAGGAAGTATTAATAAACTACAAAATGAGTTTTTCAGAATCTTTAAATGAAGTGAAACATTTTTGTATGATTAAAAACAGATAAGTAAAAACAAACCCTTCACATACAACGACTAAATGTAATGGAGATTGAAATCTATACCACCTTCAATTTTGCAGTGGTACTGCCTCTTACGAAGAGGTTGTTTTAAAAAGTGCATCACAGCCGTTCGGAATTAGTTACACGTTAACAGGAAATAGTTGAGAGTGTCAAACAGTAGGCCTTGGTTCATCATACTTTTGGGACCGTAGCACAGTAGGTCAAGCTATATGAGAGAAGCTGTCATAAATACATTTAATGTGAATCGCTTCAAAAAAACAATTGAAAGGAAAGTAGGCACTTTTGTATGGGCTACGTCCCATTGGTGTAACACATAGTAACGTACATATATCGTCGATGCACTAATATCATTTTCGTTTTTGTGTAGGCATAACTTCATGGGGGCTCCTTTGCCAAATAGAAAGTGGATTTTAGTAATTTGTTAATGATCAAACATAAAAACGTTAATAAAATCAAGTGTACTAGTACTTGCCGTCAATAGAAAGAATTGCAATTGAAGTCCTAATACCCTCCCTCTCCCTAATTCTAGAAGCATGTGGTTGAAAAGGCCTATGGACAAAAAGTTTGTATCTCATAGGGGAAATGTGCTATTATGCCTTCTTTACTCAAAGAAACATGCAATACAACTTCCACATAGTTCAGAACAACTATGTTTTGACCCAGACAAAATATTATACAGCATTTTTATGAGCAGGAGTTGCTTGGCAGCAATACTCTTATATCCTAAAAGTCTCAACGTATGTCATTTTGGGTTCGGCCACCATTTTGAAAAACTGCATCAACATTCCAATTGTTAATGTTGACTATATCTATCAAACTAATTTTTTTTTAGACAAGCTTATTTGTACGTTGAATAGTGTGAATTCAAAACGAAGGTAAAACGACGTAGTTCGTAGTTCCGATTTTCAGTGCAACAGATACATATTCTCTCTTATTCCAGAAGGCGTCTGCTCAAAAAAGCCACCCTCTAGAAGCCATAATAAGCGTCCAAGTTAAAATAAAACTTCATAATACTTTTCGTTCTGTATCTCTCCATAACATTGAAGTCGTTTGCCAGAAACGTGCATGCCAAACTTTAGAAATCACCCTTTTTGTTAGTGACCACATAAATAGCCATGCTAGGAATGTGTATTCTTTAAGATACACCAATTGGTTTTCATATGAAAAGGTTTTCCTTATTCTATTCAATAGATTTTGCATATCCATGGTTATAATATGACAGGATCTCAATAGAACTTTTCGAGTGTAATGCGAAATCGATCAAAAACAAAATCTTAATTTAACGAGGTTTTCGTTTCATGTCTTCTTTTTCTTTTCTAAGAAACAAAAAAGACTTTTCTGCTTTAATAAGCTTAAAATCAAAACACTGATTTTTGTCTCCTTATGAGATCCTTTCATATAACCATAGAAATACAACTGTAAAAATAATTCCCTTTTTTTATCTCGGGGTTAACTCAACTAATTCGTTGGTTTACCCCTATAATAGAATTTTACTGAAAAACTAATATGTGGAAGTAACTCAGTGTCAATCCTGAAAATATAGCAAGAAGAGCCAATGCCGTCTTATCTTTTTTTTTTTTACGTGATTTGGGCATGGATCATCCCTGGTCCATAATTCACCAATTATTTGCTTTAACTCCGATATCAAATTTGGCTGAAAAACATTTTTGAGGAGTTAACTAAGGATTAATCCTGAATCGAAGATGATCTATGGCTGAAAAACTGTGTATCAATATAAGGTTTTTATTTTAGTCTAAAGTACTGATTCCCAACATGAAATATGGCAAGCCTGGCTTAAAGTATTGAAACTGAACCAAGGGGGTCAGTTCCGTAACTCGATTATCGTTTGGACGTCACGTTAAATTAAAAACGATAATCGTCTGGACCATCACGTTTTCGCTTTATAGTTTAATTTATTAAATATTAATTTTTGTTGCATGTTTTCAAGATAAACATGTTTCTTGTATTTTAATTATTTCATCAAATCCTTTGTTTACTTTTAATTTCAGTGGAGTAGAAAGTATTTAGATAATCATGTTTCACAAACCAGTGAATTTGATCCTTATAAAATATTTGGTAATATGATTATAGATTGATACACAGATTGAGGTTGATACCATGGGGATTGTACCTCTTTCTAGGAGTATATTCTAATTGTTATCTATTAATAAAAGGAATACAAAAATGAATATTGTGGGTTGGCACTATATCTAGTTCAGTTTCTTAAAAAAAGCAGCGCTTTCAATATAACCTTAGCATCAGTGAAGACCTTACCGAAATTTAATTTACAACCTACCTAGTAGGTACTTTAATTTACTTTCACCCTATTTCAAGGACTAAAAACATCAGCAGTGCATATCCTGCATGCATCGAAAACCAATTTCGGACTGTGAAGAATGTTGTTCAAAGAAACCTGGGCAAAGATCGACGAAAGAAAAAAACTTAAAGCCCGTATCGCAGCTAATCGAGCAGTAGAGAGCGACGCGTAACCAATACCTAATGACTCGTCCGAAAAACACATCACAGCAGATAAAAGATTATTTCCGTGATCAATGCACTCAAGAACTTGAACAAGAAGGCTGTAGGACCTGACAATTAAAAGAATTTTGAGAATGCTTTCGACAATGCAAACAGGGAATTTATTTGTCTTGCCTTAGGGGCCCGGTTATAGCGATCAGGAAAACGAATCAGGAAAAATTTTCGAAAGTATTTTTGATGTTGTTATTATTTGTTTTTAAACAAAAATACAAAATTTATCGATGACAAATGACTCAAAGAATATTTTGTGGAAAGAAATTTTACAATTGGATTATTTTTTTTTTAATGTATGTATTTATTTATTTTAAATTAATTCGTATCAGAAAAATGAATAAATACTTTTTTTTAACAAAAACTAATTATCCAATTGCAAAATTTCTTTCCACAAAATATTCCATTAATTTAGAGGGCTAACTTTCAGCATATATTGGTTTTGATGTGTGCAACAAAATATTGCGATATAATGATTTTAATGACATTTTTTGCTGCATTATAACGTGGAGCACACTAATATACATAGTAAACCTCTTCTAGTAGTTAGTGTTTGGTTATGAGCAGTCAAGTCGGAATGTCTGGGTTCGATACCGCCTCTTGCAAGGAACAAAGCTCCTCCAAAAGTAGGTACATCCGTCTTATAATAACAAAATGAATTTCATCTTAACCGTTTGAATTCGCAAGAATATTTCATTTATCCTCCATTCCACCTAACTAAAACAACAAGATAATAGGAATTATTGCTGATAATGTAATTCAGTAGGCCCTGGTTCTATACGAGCTTGTGCTCCACTAATTTGTATTTATTTTATTTATTTATACACAAACAGATTATAATCTTAAAGTCTAAGAATAAAGAAAAATATCTATGCATTCTTAGCTATTTAAAGTCAATTACACGCAATATCTTTTCTATTTCTGTTCCATGTTATTTATATTTATTTAAATTAACTGATTTAATGGAGCAAAGAGAATGATTTTTTTTCTTTTCTTTAAAGTTTTTGCATTGCGTAAAACAATTTTTTATTCACTAGAATTGAGTTCAAATTGACAAACATATTTAGTGATTTATTGTAAAAAATTAAAAAAACCTACAAGATTGCGCATTTTATTTATTTTGTACAAAATGTGCATTTATATTAGATAAAATGTACTTACATCAATGGAATGCTCATCACCACAAGCCCATCTAGCTTGTTTCTGGGCAAATTGTGCAGCATACTCTGCTTCATGTTGAGGCTGTCGCTGGAATACATATCCAACAGCCGCATCATCTTGGGAACGTACGGGCTGCTCCCGTACAATCCGGTCATCATTACCGCCCAGTAACTTCATGTGTTGCTGTTGTGGATGATTGTGATGGTGGGTCGAAATTGAGATCGAGGGGTAATTGTTGGTACTGCTTAACAGCTCTATTTTGACGGCTGTCTTTTGTTCGGGTGTCACAAGAAATACTTTAAAAAATCTTTATTGAAGTTGTTACTTGCTTATTTTTTATATTGCTGCAATTTACAACACAGACAATATTATTTGATATTTTAATTCTTTTGTATCTATTCACTTGTAATTTGTATTAGCGAATGCGCGTGTCGCGCGACGTATTATTCGACGAATTACAAAAAAAAACGCGAAATCGAATTTAGAAACCGAATTTCACAGAATAGGAAATTTATCGCACCGTTACAAGTATTATTTTTTTTCTTTCGAAGAGAATTTTTGATGTCGATTCCCTTTATTAATAACAACTTGATCTTTAAGGTCACTGTTGACACTAAGTTTGAAATCTGAAATGAAAAAAAAAGAAAATATATAAGTGAGTGTTGAGCAATGATTTTCAAAATATCAGAAATTTTATTTTTTGCAAAATTAGATCTGAAGCTTTATTCTTTTTTATTATAAAATAAACTTGTATTAGAATATAGAAAGGTCCAGCCTGGGGGTCAAGCACGTAATGTCCATCAAGACCTAAACTGACAAATAATGAGCTAGACTGGAATAATTATCGTGTGTGTAGAAATCTTTTTTAACAGACAATAATAAACGCAAAAATTAAGTATATTCAAGAGAAAAAATAAGTATATATGGAGAAACATGAAAACAAATCTGAAACTCAAATTGAACTTAATAGATATTTCATTAAAAGTGTTGAAGTAATAAGTAGAACAATCGATAATATTTAATATAGACGGTTAATTGAACAAAGAACGGTAGTCTTCAAATTTGAAATAATCATATCAAAAGCGAATGGAATAAAAAAGCGTAAGAGTTTTGACCTATATACTATACTAACCCTTTTCGAAAAGGTACAGGAAAAAATGGTCCACTTAGAGTTAGACCTACGGAAGCTATTAGATGACAATGGGATTATCATCGAAGCACAATCAGGGTTTAGGGAAAAACATTCTTGTAAAACAGCTTTAAATATGGTGCTGAAAGATTGGCGATGTCTTATTGATGATAAACAGCAAATCCAAGGAGTGTTTTAAGATCTTTAACGCGCTTTCGAAACTGTGGATAGATCAATTTTATTAGAAAATATGTTCGATTATGGTATCCAAGGTATTGAATTTCATTGGTTTCGATCGTACTTAACACATACAGAGAGCAGTGTGCAATCTTCAAAAATGCAACATCGGATGACATGGAAGTAAAAAAAAAAACGAGTCCCACAAGGATCTCTTTTTTGAACATTACGGTTCATTCTTTACATCAATGATATGAGTGGTGGTCAAAAGCCATGTAGAGTACATTTGCAAAAAAGTTTAATGTTATAGAGTTCGTAGACGGGTGTCATTGATAAACGCAATTAAAGTGTATAACTAAATATTTAAACCACATTTCGAATATTGTTCTTCTGTTTTTTTTCAGAAGATATACCAAGTCTGCAGAGACTGCAAAACAAACCAATGCGTTGTATTTTAAGATGCAATTGATTAACTTCGATTTCTTTTATTCTGAAAATTTTAAAATGGCTAAGCATCAACTTTCAAAAGGACTCCTACTCAGCAATTTGTCAGATGAGATAAACGTTTGTCAAAGAACCTAATTATAACAGCAAGTTCTCGCTAATCTACCGAATAAAAACATCCGTGTGAGACTCGTGCTTCCTTGAGCCGGCGAAAATAGCCCTCTACATATTTTTTTTTTTTTTTTTATTTTTTATATTATATTTATTTGGCAATATCTGCCATTTAAAAAATTCAATATACAAAAATTTTACATTCTTTTAGTTAAATAAATCTATTTTTTACATAATTTATTAAAAGTTTTTTGAACTTTGTTAAATTCTGTTTGTTTTTCAAATAATTTGGTAAAGTATTGTAAATATCTAATCCTCTATAAATAACCATATTTTTTTGTTTTCTTGTTCCTGTACATTGGCAATCTAAAATTACTAGCATTGCGTAACGCAAAAGTTTGTACATCGCTAGCTAACATAGGTTATATATTCGTTTAAATAATTTGGTAAGATTTAATTTAAACACAAATACTATAGCGTTATACATAACCCTTTGGTTCACACTCATCCAAGATAATTTTAAAAACATTTCTCTTAATGAAGTAAATCCATTGCACAATTAAACAATTCTCATGCCTTTATTCTGAAGTTTTTGCAATCTGTTCATTATGAGATTATTGCACATAAACAAAACACTAGAACAATATTCAAAATGTAGCTTTATTTTTTGAAAATTTTTTCTTAATTCTACTAAAAAAGAAAAGTTTTTTAATATTTTTTTTTGCATATGTATATAATTAACATGTGCCTTAAGATTCAGTTTTTCATCAATAATTATACCTAATACCTACCTATAGTTTTTTTTCTTCAAAAAATCTTTTTTGTTAAGTTTACGAGATAATTTGCTGTAGTATCGGCCAATTTCTTGACAAAGTTAGTTAGACAAAGTTATTAATTTTAGCTCTCAGTTTTTCTTAAGAAAAAAAAAATAAAAATGGAACAATTTGAGATCTATTTTTTCTTTAAACCTAGTTTTAGAAGCTAGAACCTTGTCAAGAAATTGGCCGTTACTCCATATTATAAAACGAGACGAGACAATACTTTCCTCTACTTACCTACCCTTCCTACAAGATCAAAAAAAAAATAAAAACCAACAAACTCGTCCATTTAGGATTAAACATTTTTCTGGGATTTTTGGTCTTCTAAGTTCGATTAGAAAAGAAATTTCCATAGAAAATCGTTTTACTTGCTTATACGTACATATTTCGATTTGAGATGACTGATTGGTAAAAAAAAAAAGAAAAAACCTTCGGATTTTCCCTTTGCAGTCACATTTTCAAAAAGATGGAAAATGGTTAATAACATGCTTTGAAACGCATTCAATTTTAATTTCACGAGAGATAGGTTAGGTACCTAAGTACTATGTTTTAAGGTGTAGTAAACAATAAAAATAAAACAAAAACAAAAACTATCGCTACGAAAAATATATCAATAACTATACAAAATAAATAAATAAATGATTTATGGAGTTCTTCATTCTTCCATTTTATTCCTATTCTGACAGAAAACCTTTGCACATTTATTTGCAAAACGGCGTTTTTTTTTTTTCTTACTTACATTTTACTTATGATTCTTGTTGTCTCCTTAAGCTACTCTGTTAGTTGTGGGAGCGTTGGGGGGAGTTAAATCTCTCCAAATAAATTGATTTGATCCCCTCAATTTAGTTTTCTCTCTCTCTTCTCAAAAATTGCGGTCTAATCTGACGGTGTAGATGGTGTAATCTTGATTATTTTGATGATTTTATAATGCGGCAAATTAAATAATTTTATTTTCCTCACACACTTTTCTATTAATTATTTCTTTCTTTCGGCGTATACACTTGGAATTGGAAGATTCACAGAGATATAATGCAGATATATATTATATATGTATTTTATTTTTTCTTATTGGTATAAAATGGAAAAATCTACCGCGCACAACACACCAATGCACAAAACAATAATTTATTTCAAAAATTTTCGACAATTATTATTTATTTAAGATTCTATACTCTTATTAATTTTTTTGACAGAAGAAAAAAATTGATTTTTCCTCGATTTTCACCACATGCAATACAATTCCAAAATACAAATACACAAACGATGATGATAATAACGTTCCATATAACAATGAATGCTTTTTCTCTATTATTTATTAAATTAACAAAACAAATTGATTTTTTTTTTATTATAATTTACACGATCAATTGTATTTTTTCTCTTTTTTTTAAGTTTAAGTTCTATTTACAACTATACACAACGGGGGTTCGATAATTTACAAAAAAAAAATTAATAAGAAATGTCAAAAAATTAACTGTGTACAATACAAGCAAAAATTGTTTTTCTTTTTTCTTTAGCGGCGAGGGCGACGACAACGGCGATTTATTCTCACACACATATACGAATACGGACACTATACAAATTATATATTTTGTTTGTCCTTCTCTTCGTCTCGTTTTGATTTGATTTTTCAAGCAAGATTGGTCGTCGCGGGTTGTTTTTTTTTTTTTTTTGTTCGAATCAATTAGTGCGAAGAGTATGCAGTAAAAATGAGCTATGCATTAGAAGAGTTCAAAAGCAATGTTATTCTTTGCGGGCTTTTTCAAACAAACTGCACAAATACACAAGAAACAAGAACCAAAATTATGTGGTGGTGTAAAGAAGAGAGCAAAGTACTGAGCGAACGATGGATCGAGAAAAACGTTTCTCTGGATTTACCGAAACGAACAAACAAAAAGGATTATATTTTGTTGTTCTTTTGGCCGAAAAATTTTCACGGTTTTTCCACGACCGACACGAGAATAGGAGAACAGAGGAGTGGCAGAAAACAGTGCTCGCAAGAAATGTTCTTGTTTATTTTTCTTAGCTTTTTGTTTTTTTTTCTTTATTTTATTTGCGGTTTAGAATTTTTCTTTCACGAATTTCAAAGAAGTTTTTCGTTTTTTTTTGTTCACTTTTCTTCTGTTAACTGAAGACAAAAATGATGATAATGATGTCTTCTTCCTGTGTTCTTCTTCGTTCTTCTTTTTTCAACACTGCCACTGTCCAGGGACTCTTTTTGCTTGAATCGTTTTGCGTATTTTTCTTTGGTGCTGCTTTTCCTCTGCTGTTCTTTTTTTTCTTTTTTTGTTGGATAACACGATGTAGAAGACGAAGACGACTGCCGCAATTTATTTTTACTCTGCACACAAACAAAA
Source organism: Meliscaeva auricollis (assembly GCA_948107695.1). NCBI lineage: Eukaryota > Metazoa > Arthropoda > Insecta > Diptera > Syrphidae > Meliscaeva > Meliscaeva auricollis. The sequence continues at coordinate 43,737,819 of OX403616.1, forward strand.
AGGGAAAAATTGAATATTCAAATTTTCCTACTTGATCAAAATTTCGCAGAAAAAAACGTTTTTTATTGGAGGTTTTGTCTTTTTTACGAAGGGACAACGTTTTTTAAGCTTGTAAAACCAAGAAGCTAGCTTCTTTTTCCGACGTAAGGTTATTTTTCTTGAAAATTTTTCAATTCTTGGCTGTGGCGTAGAGCTCTTTTGTTGGATTCTTTTTCTTTTCTTCTTCAATATATATTTAATACTTAAAAAAACTGTACACAGAGATGTATTTTTATTGATATATATATTTACAAAGACAATAGTAGATGGTAAATAGATATTTTGTTTGATTATTTATATTTATTAAAATGCTAAAAATGAATTTATTTTAATTAATTTACACGATTTTATACACACACGGATTTTTCGACGGCCCGTCTATTCTTTAAGCCATTTAAAAATGAGTTGCGAAAAATGTGTGAGCAGGAGAAGTAGTGCTTATTTGGTGAAATGTATATGGTGTGTCTTCGTGTGTTTTTCTTTTTTGCTGTGTGTTTGTGTTTTTATATAAGAATGTGTAGTGTACTCTTTTCTTTACATCAATGTGTTTAGCGGCATCATTTGTATAGTTAATAGAGTGTGCTCATTTTGGCAGACAGAGATGTATGTAAAAGTAGTCGCTGTTTGCTTTTTTTTGCGAGTAATATTCGAAGATGAAGAAAGAGATGGTGGTATAAATGTAAAGCATGCGGAATGCAATGTTCGAATTAATGAAGTTATGGAAATATTGAATTTATTGATATTTTTTTTATATATCTTTAATAAGAAAACATATTGAAAAGATGTTTTCTTTTATAGGTGAAATTTCATTTCTGTTGGGGTTGTTCAAGAGGTTTCAGGGAAAGGGTTCCAGCCGGCATGTTGTGTTTTTTTTTTTATATCCAAGTTCGAAAATTTCTTAAAGTGGATGCATTCAGCACAATATAGTAAAAGAAATAATTCAGGTAGACTATTGGGCTTTTTACGCATTTGTCTTTGTCGCTTCTCTTTCACACAAAAATAGAAAAAAAAGAAAACGGTAATCTTGTTCGAAGAATGTAAACAAACAACACATACCATAATTCAGTATTTTTGCAAATAAGTGTATATTTTTTTTATATTAACTGTATAAATTTATTATTATGTTAATTTTTAGTTGAAAGCCAACTGATTAAGCACTAAATTTTCATTAACTTCTATATGTAAGCTACTGGTTTGCTTCGAACTTTTTTTTTTATTTTTGCGTGACGTGTGGGGTAAAAGCCCAATTCAGGTAGACTATAGGGCTTTTTTTAGAAAAAAATCAATACATCTCTGTTTCATTCTGTTTTAACGTCAAATCGAGACTCTGGCCAAATGACGTTTAAGTAAATCAACAATAATAATCAAGATTGCTTATGTTTTTTTTTTCATGTGAGAACTGTCACTGTACCAAAGTATCTAGTTTGTCAATTTGGTAAAAATCCCTATTACACAAAGATATTTGTGGCGTTTTCCATTGGTAAATGAGGGATTTGCGTGCATGAATCGATAGAAATTAAAAAGTTTTGATTTCCGGTCAACTTACCCCGCGTCTCCACAAGAGTAAAATCCAATCCAACATCTCTTCCACAATCGCATCCACAATCCAGTGTTTTTTTACTGGGCAAAATATGAGGGATTATACATTTTGTGCGTTAAGTTGCATTCCAAAACTTCAACGCTGTTCATATGCACGGGAATCTCTCTCAGACAAGGAAAGCCAGTATGAATTGCATATATTTTATACACAAAAGCTGGAAGTGAATTTACCTTCAAAGGCTTAACTAGAACGGCCAGTTTTTGCGAAAATGCAAAAGTGAATATTTTTTTTCAGACTATTTAAAGTATCAAAGATTTTGCATTCTAAAACAGGTTGGATTCCGCAAACAAATGTACCTTGAGAGAACACAAATATTTTACTTTTGTTGGTTTGCATAAAGTGGCCTTTGTAGTTAAGCATTCAAACTCAAGGCTTAAAGGCTTGTCCAAACCAAAGTGCGACATGACAGTGCGGCAAAATGTATTTACACAGCGTCATATGGAAGTACCCACACCAAAAGCGACGACGAAGCGCAAAGCGTTTTCCATATTAAGGCTTGCCCAAACCAAAGTACGACAGTGCGGCACGACATGTGCGACAAGATTTTTATATGAAAACCGATTTGCGATTAATCGCATTTGGTGTGGGTACTCTCATATGACGCTGTGTAAATAAATTATGGCGTTATCATGTAGCACTGTCGTGTCGCTCTGTCGCACTTTGGTTTGGGTAATTCCCTAGAGGGGAAATTGATATTATTTTTAGGTCCAAAATTAACGGTACCTTTCATTATAATGAATATGGAAAAGTTGATTTTTTTCACATGAGAGTAAACACACCAAAAGCGACAAAGCGCAAAGCGTTTTTCATATAAAAGTCCTTGTCGCAGTGTCGTGTCGCATTTTCGCTCTTTGGTTTGGGCAAGCCTTTAACCATACCAAATTTGAAAAAAATCGCTTCTGGGGCTTAGGCTTTAGCTCGAGGTATACACCGACAGCTGACAGACAGAATTGGGAAACCCACTATTCTCTACCATCGTAACGATATGTCTGATTGTTATCTCAAGTTCGAGTTTTTACGAATCCTAAACTTGGCCTATAGTACTTATATCGTAAGTAAAAATTGGAAATTAAAGGCTTGTCCAAACCAGTGCGTCACGAGAGTGCGACAAGTTTTGTATGAAATTGCACTTTGTCGCATTTGGTGTGGGTACTCTAAAATTATGACGCTTTGTAAATAAACATTGCCATTGTTGTGTCGCACTGTCGCACTTTGGTTTGGGAGAGCCTTTATCTGAAAAATGCTTTGCACTTTGTCGCATTTGGTGTGGGTACTCTCATTTGACGCTGTGTAAATAAATTTTGCCGCTGTCGTGTCAAACTCTGTCGTGTCGCACTGTCTCACTTATTGCATTTTTTCGCAAAAAGTGGCCGTTGTAGTTAGGCCTTTACTGAATATGCTTTTAGAATTCCGGAGTTTTTTTTTTGATTTAGATGTAGAGACTACAGAAAAATTTTCAGCTGCGTACTAGGCTTGAACTGTAAACTAGCTTTTATTTGAAAAAGAGAAAAAAAATCGAATATAAATCATTTCAACAATTTCGCACTCATTGATTTTCGAAAAGAGGCTCACCTCTTGGGTGTCCGTGTAATAGCTGACTTACTACACACCTTTACAAAGTTTCACACTGAATGCTACCGAACAACTGCGCACATGACTCATCCAAACACCTGTCACAGCTTCGGTCATTACTGTACACATTTATCATTTTTTTTTTCAAAAGAAGGGAAATTTTTTGCTTCAACGAGCGAACTGTTTTTGTTCTGCTTTTTAAGTTTTATAAAAAAAAATTGCAATGACGGTTGGTTGTCGCTCTGTTGTCTACTAAAAAAGTGTTTTTTTTCTTCTATAATAATTTTGTTCTCCTGCTGTGAATCTAAAAAAAAAAAACGAAACGAAAATTATACTCCCATCTTATTTTTACATTTCTTAAACTATATAAAATATTATCGTTGCCATTTTGTAGACGTAATCCATTGTTTTGTTCGGTTAAAATTCTTGCAATTGAATAAAAATATCTTGCAAAGAAGAAAAGATAAAACGCCATAAGTGAGTCAAAAAGCCCATTGATTGAAGTTTTTTTTTGTGTTTCTTTTTTTGTCTCGCGACTTCCTGTTATTTCGTAACATTTTCTACGTAATTATTAATTTTTTTCTATTTGCATAAAAAAAGTTGCACAATTGCAGATCGCAGCAACTACAGGTTAGTATTTTCTATTATAAAAAAAGAAAATGAAAAAAAAACAGTGTACCTATATTGTAGAAAACAAAGTAAAATGCAACAAAATGTAGTCTGTGCCTTGTATATATAAAATTCTAAGATCATCGGACCGAATAAAATATTAAGAGGTGTCTTGTTTTGTTTTCTTATTTAAGTATATTTGTTTTGTTTAAAAGTTGAAGAAACTGAGAAACAAGGTCAAACTGGTTATTAATTAAAAAAGAAAAAAAAATGTGTTAATAAATAAAAATTCATGCAAACAAAATTCAATGGAGATAAAGACAACTACTACTTGCTTCTGTTGGACTGTAAACAACTCTATAATCTATGTGTACGTATTATGTACATGTAACGTTATAATATAGGAACTTAACTTGCAAGTTGTAACTTGTGCAATTCCTTAAGGTACCAAAGTACCAACAAAAAATAAAAGTTCTTAATCAGATTCACTATAAAATTCAAAATCTAGTCTATTAGTTATATTCGTTTTTTTTTTTTCTAAATTCCCAAGTATCTATACCTTGTTGTGTTTCTCTGTTTCTTGAATAAATTAAAGCAACTTTTTACCATTTCCCAATAAAAAACTTTTCTGGAAATGAATCATTTAAAATCAATATGTAAATATAAAAAATGCTAAAATCATTTGGTTTTGGTAGGTATTATTACCTGATAGCGATTGGTTTTGAAAAATTAAAGATATTCTAGCCACTAGATCATATGGGAAACATTGAAAGAAATATTAATCATGTGAATTTAATTTTGTTTGAAGTCAGATACATACCTACCTACTTTAAACAAAGAAAATGATTGCTTGAGTAGGCAAATTGTATACATTTATTCATGTTCATGCACAGTGACAGTAGATCATAGCTCATTTTAGAAGGGTTTGTTTTTAAAATCAAGTTGCAATAATTTAATAATGAAAATGGCGAAAATAAATAAGTCTAATTAAGAATCACCTATCTGTCTATACATAGGTAGGCTGGTATAGACTGGTGCACAAAATTAGCGGAAGGCAGCCAAAAAGTGATTTTTTTAGATTTTTAGATAATTCAATTTCAATTTCAATTTTGGTTTTATTGAACATAATATTTATAATTTGACTTAAATTTACAAATAATATAATACAGTGGCAAAATGTTAGCATTGTTGGCACATAGGGGGCCTAACGTTAGTGGTCATCTTTCTCATCAGTTTCTTTGCTGATAGTAGCAAATACTTGTCCAGTGGGATGATTTTGGCTTCTTCGTACAGTCGTTGGTTGCTGTAATGTTTCTGCCTCTGTCAGTTGAAGAAAAGTCCGGTGCAGATCCTCAGTATTTTTCTTTCAAACAGTTAGAGGTCCTTCATGGCTGTTTTTGAGATAGTGTACCATACTGGAAAGCTGTAGCTGATGACTGGTCTAAGGAGCTGCTTGTATATTAAAAGCTTAGTTGGCTGGCTCAGTCCGGTTCTTCTTTTCATCAAGGGGTACACGCGATGAAATGCCAGATTTGCTTTCTTCAGCACATCCCTTTCTTTCTTCAGCACATCCCTTGAGTGCTGGTTGAATGTCAGAAGCTCGTTAAAGTTGATGCCTAGATATTTACCGTTGCGTTTGGCTGGCAATCTAGTTCCATCTGGGAGCGTGAGTGTTATGCTTCTACAGTTTCCAGCCGAACGGCTGCCTCGCCCTCCTGTTCGTCTTATGCACAATAGTTCCGATTTCGATGAGTTGATTCGGATACCCCATTTGTTATAGAACTCGAATAGTTTCCGGATATACACCTCAATTTTTCGGACAGCTGTAGAGAAAGATTTTTAGATAAGGTCGGTTTTTATTTACGTTGAAATAATTACGTTGATATAATTTGACTACATAGTTTATACAAAATAATAATATAGGTATGGACTTACTTCCGTCTACTAAGCTGACAAAGCATAAAAACTATTACATTATGACCCGTTTTTTCAATCATCAGATTAACAAACAGTCAGCTGCCACAGGAATAAATTTATCAGATTCATAAACAATCCAATAATAACATCGAATTTTTCAAAAATCATTTTCATAAAAAACTTTAGATTGTTGTTTGTTTTTATTTGTTGCAAAGGTGTCGAATTTGTGAATGTGAACACTTATGACAATGACAAATAACACTGGTCAACAAGGATTTTGTTGCCCAACATTTATTACGGTTTCTAAAGGTTTTGAATTCGAATCCGAAGTCAGAATTTTCAAATTGACTCTAGTTTTTGAGATACCTATTTCCTATTTTGAGATACCTTTTACAGTAAAAATTATAACGGATTACGAAAGAACTATTTTTTTTTTATTTGTGAGGCAACCTTTAACAGCAAAAATTGTAACGGATTATGAAAGAACTAGTTTTTTTTCTTTTTTATTCAGTTTAAATCATTTCGATACCTATTTTTCTCCTCCCAGAAATCTTATGTCAAAATTAATGTACTTTTTATTTTATACTGGTCAACAAAGTTCCTTGTTGCAGAAATAAAAAAATACTAAAGGTTTTCGATGTGCTTAACTCGAGAATGTTTCTATTAGCTCGCATTTTGAGACTCTTCTGTTTGAAAATTACACAAAAAAAAAACATTTTCGCAGTCTTCGTACCAATTTTTGACTTGAGACGAAAAAGTTTTCTGTGTGATACTTACTTACTTACTTAAGTCCTTAACTTACTTACTGAAATCCTCAGACCTTGATGAGTCCGTTGTGATCCCCTTAAGAGGTATAGGGCATCCACTACTCCTACGCGCCATCGAGTACCGTTTCTGTAAATATATCGTAGTTCTCCAACTCTTCCCCAGTTGTGCCGATTCCCTTTCGACTGTCCTGCGCCATGTGCTTCTCGGTCAACCCGACCCTCTACCTGCCTGTGTAAGTGGGTTCCATTGCATCGCTTGGCCAGCAATGCAATCGTAAGCTTATAAAAGCTTAAGCATTATTTCTCCTTATTTTGGATAGCGTTCCGAAAGCAGCCTTTGCCTTTTTAGTACGGCTGTTGACATCTTGTTCGGTTCTACCTTTGGTAGGGACAAAACTTCCAAGATATTAAAAGTCTCCTACTTTCTCTACCGGTTGTACAGAAATATCGACTTGAACGGATGAGTTCCTTCCGAGGCTGTGTTCATTTTCAGTCCCACGATTCTGCTTCTCCCTGCACCCTTGTTGTCATTTGATAGAGATCCATGATCCTATGAGAGAGTAGGCACACGTCGTCCGCGTATTCCAGATGTTTTAGTTCGGAAGCCAGACTCCATTGAATTCCACCATTTCGTTTTAACAGGGCTGCACGCAGCATATCACTTATCACTAGCAGGAAAAGTATTGGTGATAGTATGCAACCCTGTCTGACTCCACATTGGACTTCGAAATTCATCCCACATCGATTTTTCAAAATCAATGAACAGCAGGTGAAGTGGTGATCGATATTCGATGCACTGTTAAATAATGATCCGCAAGGTGTTAATGTGGTCAACACAGGATGAACCACTGCGGAAACCTGCTTGTTCGACGTCGAGTGTGTCTTCTAGCAAATAAAACGCAAATCCCTATCCAGTTTTTAGTTTAACCAATTTTTTTTACTTGAAACAAGAAAAAACTGTTTGTTTTTAAATATTATAGTGAAAAATGTTCAGCTACTGGAGGTGTTCGGAAATAAGTGCATTCACCCTACCTCTTTAATTGATGTAGGGAACTTCTAACGGTCTTTTCTAATTAACCCTTTAATTTTATTACTTTCTTTTAAGAAAATATCTACCTACTCATGAGTCATATGTAGTAAATTTTTACTGGTAAAAAGTGACTCCTAGTGACTGGCAGTGTAACACACTCAGCCACGAAAGTTAGTTAGTTACCATTATGCAAATGGTTCATGATAATATTTTCTTTCAATAAAGTGCAATTTCTTTTGGTTCAAATACATCCGTACAAAAATGCAACTAGTTAAAGTCAGTTCTTTGTTTTAAAATTACACTTTTTCGTAACTATATCAACAAAAACTAATATTGTGGTGTACATTATTTTTACTAATTTAGTAGCTCTATTCATTCCCCACAATTTGAAGATAAAACTAACTCTTCACGACTAATAAAAGTCAAGGTACCCAAGCTTGAATACATGCATGTTGTATCGAAAACACAAGCAAAATTTAGTTTTTGGCAAATATCTCGGCTCAAACATATTGCATTTTATTATTATTTATACACATTTCACGCAACTTTGAACCTACTTTCTTTGATTGATCTTTGGTAAGACTTCTAATGGCAGGTATCTAGTAATAAAGAAAGATTTTACCGTTACCTATCTAAACACAAAAAACCTTCTGGGCAAGGTCAATGCAGTTATTCAAACATGAACGCACAAAATATTTTTTATTACTTTGGTATTGCATTCAAAAAATGTTCGAGATAAATTATTTCAATCTTCTCTTTACACAAAACAGGAAACAATTTCGCTTAAAAGTGGGTACCTTGTGATCATCCACTTTCTTTAAACAACCACTCTCGATTTCATGTTTATGTTCCATTTAGGCTTTACAAAGTATTTTTTTTCCTCATTTGTTGTTTCCTTTTCGTGTAGTTTAATAATTTGAGACTAAAGAGAGCGAGTGTTAACATTATTAAACAAAAAAAAAAAATCAATTTATTTATGTAAATATTACACAAGTATTTAACGCATTTTGCTTCCACAATAAAGGTGATTAAAAAAATACCATATGAAATTGAAACCCAGACTGGAATTATAAATGATATCCGAAAAGTGAATATTTTTACAACAAACAACCAATTAGATTTTAATTTATTTGGTTAAAGTGTTAGTGTCATTAGGAGTTTACAGCAACCATATCGAAATTTGCATTCTTAAAAGAAACAGGTGCTGAACTTTGACCAAAACTACAGGAAAAACCAAAACTCATCGATAACAAGAAAAAAACTTGGAAGAAAACCGGTTAGCAATGTAACACTTTCTGAGTTGGCGCATATTTCACCCCTTGAGTAAGCATTGATTTGATAGTAGAGATAAGTTTTTTTGTTCTAAGTTTTTTCTAGCTAAAATAACAAACGCCTGTCGGTTAACGTCAGCTACAGAAGTTTCGCAAGGTTTTTATTTTTATTTTATTTTATGTAATCAACAATGAAGGGGTTTAATGTCAAGTTTCTATTGAGTGCACAATTTTTTTTTTGTCCAACAATTATGAATTTTCTTTATAAATATTTTGCAACGCCTTTTGTCGTAAGCTGATGATTCGCTTTCGAGTTGGGAATCTTAATGGTATTTGATACCTAAAAAAAATAATTATAATAAATATTTTACATTAAATGAGGCTATAACTTTTTATGATAGTAACCCTTAAAGAGCAAATGGTGTTTGAGAAAACAGGAGAAACTTCTAAAATATTTATTTTGAGTTTTTATTTTATGCATTTTTCATAATAAGGCAACTATGGCATAACACCCTTAATTACAGGCCATTTTTGTTTTTCGTTACAAATTAAGCCAATAACATGAAACTTAAAACTTTTGTTGAGCTAGTGAAGAACACCTAGCTCAGCACTTAAACATGAGTAGTCTATTAGTTAAAGGGCTTCGAATAAGGAAAAAACAACTTACTGGCTGACAGATAATCAAAATTATGAAACCCGTCAGCCAAGAACCGTGAAAAGTAGGTTTTATGATAACAATGTTAGATATTACGGTGCATAAAAGGAAATAAAATGCACGACCGGATCGCACCAACTTGCTCTTGTAGTTCAAAGTGATAATACTTTTGTCAGGCGTTGAAGAATTCAGTTATTGGTAGAAATATTATATATGTATTTTGTATATTAAAAAAAAGAAAAATATATTACTTCAGTTAAAGCGTCGAGAAAAACTGCTTAACTTTGCACATTTGAAAAGCTTTTAACCATTTGATAATACAAAAAAAATAAAAACCGAATGATTCACTATAATATTTTCTTTACTTTAAGTGCAACTTCTTTTTATACAAATGCATCCGTACAAAAATGCAGCTAAAACTAACAGTGCCTCTGCGCGCAAACTCATAAGACGCTTTGACTGAACTATATCGAAGAGAATAATTTTTTGTTTATATTTGGTTTTAAAACTTTTTTTTTTTTAACTAAATGCACAATGCTTTTTAAAATGATGAGACGCACCTGCTGACAAGTTTTGAACGAAATCAGTTGAGCCAGTAATGATTTATATACGGATGTATATACGGAAATAACTAAAAATAATGGAAAATTTCTTGAAAGACGTGTTCATCATATTTCCGTCTTATTACAATCACGTTATAACAAGATATACACCAAGTTTAATCGAAATCATTTGAGCCATTTTCGAAAAATCTATTAACTCGAAACCGTTATATGGGAGGGTATTCGTTCTAATCGAGACGTTCAAAAACAAAAACAAAAGAACCCTAAAAACAAAAAAAAAAAAACTGTACCAAATTTCATGCAAATCCATTAACCCGTTAATGCTGTGGCTCTCTGTACAGATGGACGCACAGACGAACAGGCGCACAGACACAAGACGAACAAACGAACGCAGACGCATAGACCGACGGACGGCATGATGAAAACCACCACCCATCATCGTAATGTGGGTTTTGATTAAAACCTCGATTTTTTTTACACGAAACCAAAATTTGCCCCATAGAGCAAGTAAAAACCGAAAATTTGAAAATTTTAGTTTTTTTTTTCTTTATTCTGATTACTGACAAAACCTTGGCAAAATTCAAAAAACCAAATTAATTACAAAATAACAATATTTAAGAATGGATGAAAGAGAATAGTTAAAAGCATTTTCTAAATTATTTCAAAATTATAACAAATCGTCACCCCAGAATTAGAATAAACGACACTAAACGACATTTGCATAATGGGCCATATTCATAGATGTTGTCTAAGTCGTTACTAAGAAAAACTCGGGATTTTCCTATGCAATTGACATAGGATAAACCCGAGTCTTTCTTAGTAACGGCTTAGACAACATCTATGAATATGACCCTTTATGTATTTGAGTTTAAATATGGTGGAATCTTTTTTTGGATTATGAGAATACGTCCCACACCATATCCCGAACAGTTTGACATGTTGTGTTTATAAATGAAAATTGTTAGGATCGGTTCTAAAACCATCACAAATTATAAACGTTTCAGTTTTTAAGGTTTTGAACACATTTATTTTTTGTTCTGATCGAAAATAATTTTTAATCACACAAATTTGACAGAATGATAGTGTCGCATTCCACTTTAATTTTGACATGTGTTTATACTTAGTGAGATAGTGTAGATGCATTCGGGTTCGAAACACCCAAATCAATTTTAGCCTTCTTCCAATTATCGTATCGAACTGAATCTTTGTACATACACTCAGTCACATAAGTGAGTATACACTGGGCCCAATAGTAATCTAGATTATGGTAAAAACAAAACTCAAAAAGGTCATGCCTCTTTTCTTAAAATAAACTTCAACATTCCAATGAAGTAGTTTTCCCAATTCCAATATATCACAAAAGCAAATACACACCACAATCTTGCGTTGTTATAAGTCTAGTATATACTATACTATAAAGTTCGGGTGACAACACAATATTTTGGTGGTGCGAACCCAGGGGAGGGGTATTGGGGGTCAAAACACTTTAAATCTATTTAGCTTACTTCCTAATTATCGTATCGTTTATAAAAATATTTTTTTTTTCTAAATACATATGTATCTTTTTTATTCAAATCAAATGTCATACTTAGTTTGAAGCTCAAACACTTTAAGTTTATGCCATTTTAGTAATGAAATTTTTTTTTTTTTTGCTTTTCTTATAAAATTATTTATTTTTAAGAAACTTTATATTAGAAGCTTTCACGTCCACAGCAAATCTGACCCTAAGAGCAAGTACGTGCAACCCAGTCGTGCATTTTATTTATCTAACCATTTGATATAAGTTAGTGAAAATATTTTATAAATTTTAGTGCGAAAAGTGTTTTTTTGGTTTTTTAATCTACATATTTTATTCTGGTAACTGTTGCAACCAACTCAATCACCCGTTTTCGTTTCAACGTTGACTTATGAGTATATGAGCGATCAGAATTTTGTTTTTTTAATTAGATGCTGTTTGTATGTATGCATAATGATATAATATTCCAAACATTTTGTTTGTATCAAAATTCTGTCTGAAAATAAAAACGAGCATTGAACTGAGCTAGTTTGTCCCACTTAGAGATTTCTCTTTGTGTTACGAGCCTATTAACTCAACCTTGCCATATACAAAATTGATTGGAGTGGAGAACAAAGAAAAATCGCAAATTTTGATTTTATGCATTCTTACATTTAAATGTGATAAATTTTTGTTGTTTTTAAAATTCAAACCAGAAGTCTTGAAGCTATTACCAATTTATCATAATTATTATTTTAATAATATAATCTTAATCAACATTTTTGCTGAAATTATGCGTTTATCACATTTTGTCTGTGGCAGAGCTATATTCATAATGAATACGTGCCTTTGAATTGAACCATACCACAGTTATAAGAGCTATTGTTTTATTATTATTATTACTTTTTTATTTTTTTGAAGAAACAAACAAAAAAAATTCTTCAGAAAGACTTATTTGCATAATAGACTGTGAGTGAGTAAAGCGTAGGTCGTTTAACTTGTGTACTATATGTACGTAATCAAATTGAAAGAGAGACGATCATATATTTAGCTCCTCGTGCGTGGCTTTGTCGTTGCGTCGGGGCAACAACCGGCTGTAATCGAATTCATATCAATGTTCAAACAAATAATTGACAAAATATACATATAGGTTGTTAAATTTTGTCAAACGTTCCAAAAAGCAGTATTTGTGTTATATTTATTTGCAGACATTTGAAAAATGTATTAATTTAAAAGAACCCATTTAGATTTGCAATTATTTTTATGTTAAAAAATATCCATAAATTAGTAGGTATTCTATATTGGGGCACAACAACGAATTTCTTAACAGCCAGGAAGTTGTGTTACATCAAAGGGAGCCTTTTCAGAAGAAATTGTGTTTTTTTTTTGGGCACTTATCATACTCCTTTTGGAAAAGGTTGTAGAAAGCTTCCTTGGTGATGTCATCATTCTCCTCTTTTGCGGCGTGGCTTTTAGAATTTTTCATGCATGTTGATTTGGGTCTTTATTAGAGAAAAGAAAACAGTCTTTTTCTGACCGCTTTTTCAAGTAATCAACAGAGTTGCCACGTCCTGAACTAGTTCCATAGCCCAATTTAAAAAATAATTAGAGCAAAATCGGAGCTTAAGAAGTAGCCCAATACCAATTAAAAAAAAACATTTCTGATAACTTTAATAACAATTTATTTTTATTTTAAGAAATAAAGAAAAATAAAATAATTTTGTATTTAAAAAAAACAACCAAAAACAAAATAAATTAGTTCATAAAAAAAGAAGAGTTAACAATACTATCGCATTAAACACATTTAAGTGTCGAAAAAGAGTCTATAAATGAAGCGTTGAAAGCAAAAAGGAGTTAAGTGACATTTTCAGAAGATTTGAGTAATAAATATTTTCTTTCTCATACAAAGTGTATGAAACCCCTGACTTAATGTGGTCTCCAAAATGTTCTTAAAGTGCCAGAAAAATTATACTTAGGCCACAGAAATTTAAGTTATCAAAAGAACTTTCTTTTCTAATAAAAAAGTAAAATTTCAAAAAAATGTCACTTAACGAATTATCGTCACTGTTATCCTCTAATAATTATATCAAAATAATTGCTGTCGGAAATTTTGAAAAATGATATCCCAATTTCAGATAAATAGCCCAATCTGGCAAGCCTGGTAATCAAAAGGACATGAGATTCTGTGAGCTATTTATTTGGTAAATGGTTTACAATTTTCCCATATAAATATCACTCAATCTTAGGAATAAATACAAAACTGTATTTTATCTACAGATTTTTTCTTCAATTTCATGATCTGATCAGGCTACAATCTTTGATCCCATGGTTAAATTTTGCCATTACTGAGTTAAATACAGACAACAAAATTAAGCCTGCTCTGGACCTCGTTTAAATTTTACCTAGTGGTTAATTTTTGACGTTTATCATTGGATAAAATTTAACTGGGATCAAATTTAACAGAAAAATATTTGAAGTATCACGGAATAGCGTGGATAAGAGATCTCGAAACACCGAGGAGATAAGTGAAGAAAATCACAGAGAAAGCGTGAAAAGTCACAGGAAAATATGAGAGTAAAGCAGAAAGCGTGGATAAAAGAGCAGAATACTGTTGAAATAACTTACACCAGCGTGAAAAGTCATCAAATAAACACGCTTTTTCCGCGATATTCAACTCATTTATTCACGATATAATTTTCTTCCTGACGTATACTACACTTTTTAAACGCAACTTTTAATGTTTTTTTCTTGACTTTCGACATTTTTTCGCGTTTTTTCGTTGATATTCCTCGTTTTTCCACGATTCTCACATAGACAACAACCGTATATGGGCTGCTCAGTGCTCACTTCTCGGAAAAACTTCAAACACATTATCAGGGGTATTCATGCAACCCATTTTACCAGATGGAAAAGTTTACCACGCATGTTTCATGAACGCACCTTAAATCAACTTGGGTAAAATGTTTTTTCCAAATAAATGAATTATTTGGAAAAAATTATGGTTCTTTTCCTGACTTCGTCAACTAGCTACATATAAGTGGCTGGTGGTTATATCTAAACTGGCCAAAATTGAACGTTAAAAGTTTTCCACAAAAACAAAATTTATTTTTAAAAGTTAAGCATATTCTGTTAAAGATTTCTTATAGAAAATTTTACAGTTCAATTACTATTTTTACCATTTAACCATATTTACTAGGTTTAAGAGGTTGCATGAATATCCCTAATGTTCATGCTCCAGATGGTAAATCCAAAAATATTTATACCCATAATTATTACAACTTTGTCGTTTAAATTTTTCTTGTAGCTATAGCTATTGGGATTGCCGCTGTTTACCATTGTTAACCACTTTTGCTTAATAGAGAGTGTTTTTAATGACATCTTTAACTTCACGTTTTTTTTTTAAGGTTCTGCTTCAAGCCATTGGGGCGTATTCATAGTTGTTTTTAAACTCCAGTTTATGTTACACTAGGGTTTTGTAAGAAATATATATTTAATAATCGACACATTAATAAATAGAACACCCTATATTTCTTAATATCATAAAACATTATTTACTCAACTTGTTTATTAATATTTTAACTTCATAATTAAGTTTATAATCCTCAGATCATTCGATGTTACAGCTTATTTTATAACATTAGATTATGTACATGCATTTTCGTATGCGTATACCAAAAATGAGAATCTAAATTGTATCATAGTTTTAAGCATTTAAGTTAGTTGCAATAAAGTCTTTTACATTGAAGCATCGTGTCTTTTACTTAATTTTGTTCGCCTTTTCTCCACTCCGTGCCCCTCACATCCTCAGAAGTGGGATTAGAGATTTAAGTAAAGTCATTTTTTTCTCAAGTATTTTTATAAAATAAATGCGCCAACTTATGATTATTGAGAGTTAACTTTAAGAAAATTAGTTACGAAACCCTTATGCAAAATTCTGTTTACTGGCGATTTATTGTAATATAAAGAGAGAAAAACAAGTGCTTTAAATATGACTACACGCGCTTCACGTTTTATCGAAATTGCAACCGTACAACAACTGAAGGACAAACTTGCCGAACTTGGGCTGGCAACAACTGGACTTAAGTCAGCCTTAAAGATTCGTTTGGAGCAAGGCCTCGAGGAACTTGGCGAATCCCAAGTCGAAGAACTTTTTCCTCCAGGCGAACTCGATGACCAAAACTCTGAAGAATCTTCGCAGCTTGAAGAAGAACATAGATTGGTGTTGCAGCAGCTGGACAGTTTAAGGCAGATCGTGGCAAGAAAGGAGGAAATTCGTTTGCTTCAGACAAAATTGGCTGAATTAAATCATCCTGGTGAGATAAACCATTCAGTTTTTTCATTTAGAGATATCGAGGAGTCTCTTCAAACATTTTCTGGTGACGACAACTTTACTGTGACAAGGTGGATAAAGAGCATCGAAGAATCACAACAGATATACAAATTTGATGATTCTAAGTGTTTTATATATGCCCAACGTTTGCTTAAGGGAACAGCGAAACTCTTTTTAAGATCCGTTTCATGTCGTACTTGGAGTGAACTGAAGACAGCTCTCAAAAACGAGTTTCAACAACATTCAACAGCCGCAGATGTCCACCACTCCCTACGTAACCGGAGAAAACGGAGAGACGAGAGCATTCAACAATATGTGCTTATCATGCAAGAGATTGGCAATTCAGCCGATATCGAGGAGCAAGACATCATGAATTACATCATTAAAGGTATACCTGATACGATGTCTAATAAACAAATTTTGCTTACAGCGAACAGTATTGCGGACCTGAAGAGAATTCTCAGAAAATACGAGAAAATGAAGACGTCAGAGTTTCAACCTTCATCATCTGTAAGCAAAACCATGACGAATGTATATAAACCGGTTCCTAGCTCAAGTTTCAGACCCACAATTAAATGCTTCAACTGCAATGACGTCGGACATGTGCTCACCAACTGTCCAAAGCCACGCAGAGAGAAGGGCTCTTGCTTTCGATGCGGTCAAATGGGACATATTATAAAAAACTGTCCACAATCAGCTGTGTGTATTTTGGAAGATGGTGAAATTGCCGAGCAACAACATCGGGCTACTTTTTTAGAGGATTTCCAAGGAATGTTTGAGTATACATTCCTCAGTGACGAGTTGGAACCCATAACCACCAAACTGGAGGCCAAGACAATGATTGACACTGGGAGTCCAATCAGCTTTATCCAACAAAAATACATTCCGCCTTTTTTGATGACATCGATCGATTTTTCAGTGCGTGACTATGTGGGAATTAATAGCAGCAAATTAATTATTTATGGTAAGGTTACTTGCAATATTAAGACTTATGATTTTAATTTTAAGAATTTATGTTTATATGTTGTCAAAAATGACACAATGAGAAATGCCATTATTTTAGGACGAGATTTTTTATCAAAAACAAATTTAAAACTTATGTTAAATAATAAACCCTTAATTTTATGTGAACAAAAAAGTTTAAAAGAAAGTGATTTTTGTGAAGAGATTATGAACATCGATACGTTTGACGGTCGCGATGATAAAATTACTTTAAATATTAACGAAAAATTAAGCCTAGATGAAAAAAACAAAATTAGAGATTTAGCTTTTGGAAATGTTTCTATTACTAGTGCTTTAAATCAAATCAATGAAAACGAGATTAAAATGCAGATTAATTTAACCGATACGAACAGTGTTTTTAACTGCGCGCCTAGGAGATTACCGCATGCCCATAAAATAGAGCTACAAAAAATCTTAGATGAGCTTTTAGAAAAGAAAATTATTCGCGTAAGTAACTCGCCTTATGCGTCACCAATAGTTTTGGCAAAAAAGAAATCGGGTGAGCTGCGTTTATGCATTGATTTTCGCCAACTCAATAAAATTACACTGAAAAATAATTTTCCGATTCCTTTAATTGAGGATATGTTAGATGGTCTAAGAGGTAAACAGTATTTTTCGTTGTTGGATTTGAGAAGTGGTTTTCAACATGTTAAAATGTCAGATGAGTCTATAAAGTTCACCTCTTTCGTGACCCCTTTGGGCCAATTTGAATATCTTGTTGTTCCATGCGGACTTAAAAATGGCCCTGCTGTTTTCCAACAATTTATAGAACAAAAGTATACAAATCTAATACGCTCTGGTAAATTGCGAGTATATTTTGATGATTTATTAGTAGCGACGACATCAAAAGAGGAACATTTTCATATTTTGCATGAGGTTTTTTCAATAGCGCGTCAGAATAATTTAGAATTCCGTTTTGACAAATGCATGTTTATGCATGAATCTATTACGTATTTAGGCTATGAAGTTTCATTTCATGGAATAAGACCCAATGCAGAGGGTAAACGCGCTGTAATGGATTTTCCACCTCCATCAAGCATCAAAAATTTGCATTCGTTTTTAGGGCTTTGCTCTTATTTTAGAAAATTCATTCAAGATTTTTCTATTCTTGCTAAACCTTTGTACGATATTCTTAAAAAAGATTCAAAGTTTACTTTTGGAAAAGAAGAACTTTTGGTCTTTGAAACATTAAAAGAAAAACTTATCGACGCGCCAGTTTTGAGTATTTATAATCCTAAAGCAGAGACGGAACTACACTGCGATGCGAGCGCTCTCGGTTTTGGTGCAGTTTTGCTGCAGCGCCAAGAAGACAAATTATTTCATCCCATTTTCTTTTTTTCTAAACGTGCCACTGCTCAAGAGTCTAAATACCACTCGTATGAGTTGGAGACCTTAGCAATAATATATGCTTTAAGACGCTTCAATATTTACCTTATTGGCATCAAATTCAAGATTGTCACAGATTGTAGGTCTTTAACCTTGACACTCAATAAAAAACTTTTGAACCCAAGAATTTCACGGTGGGCATTGGAACTGCAAGAATTTGATTATACTATTGAGCATAGAGATGGGAAGAAGATGGGTCATGTTGATGCTCTCAGCAGATCTCACAACGTTTTGATGATCGCTGAAGCAGAATCATTTGAGCATGCACTAGCCGTTTCGCAGCAAAGAGATAAATCCATACAGCGATTGGTCAAGATGTTAGAGGAAAAAGAGAGTTCATCATATGAATTGATTAATGGATTAGTCTATCGAAAAATGAATCAAAAAGTTTTTTTCTACGTACCTTCACACATGGAAAGAAACGTAATTCAAACTCATCACGATGCGTTGTGCCACGTAGGTGTTGAAAAGTGCTACGACTTTTTAAAAAAGACTTATTGGTTTCCTCTTATGAAATCGAAAATCAAAAATTATATAGGTAATTGTCTTAAATGCATCCATTTTTCTCCACCAACAGGCAAAAAGGAAGGTATTCTACACAACATTCCAAAAAGAAACAAGCCTTTTGATACCATCCATATCGACCATTATGGTCCGTTGCCCTCTTCTACACGCAATGTAAAAAAGCATGTGTTTTTAGTTGTAGATGGATTTTCAAAGTTTTCAAAATTATACCCAGTTAAAACAACCAGCACAAGGGAGGTAATAAAATGTTTAGAGTCCTATTTTTCAAGCTATAGTAAGCCTTTGCGCATTGTGTCTGACCGTGGAAGCTGTTTTACTTCAGAAGAGTTCTCGGATTTTTGCAAAAACAATTCTGTGCAACATATTAAAATAGCTACTAGTTCGCCCCAGTCAAATGGTCAGGTAGAGCGTATAAACAGGAGCCTTACTCCAATGCTGGCTAAGGAAAGTGAGTTGGATCCAGGTGATTGGACAAAACACTTAAGCAAAGTAGAATTCGCTCTTAACAATTTTGAAAACAAAAGTACTGGTTTTACCCCAAGTACTTTGCTTTTCGGAATTTGGCAGAGGGGTGATATCAATGATAACATTCGCGAACATCTTGAAAAATATGTTTGTGTAGAGGAAGCTAGGAGCTTAGAATCAATTAGGCAGGAAGCAGCTGAGAAGACTGTTCGTAGCCAGGAAGCTAACAAGATTTATTTTGACAAACATCACAAAAAACCTTTCCAATACAAAATAGGAGATTTTGTTATGATAAAAAATGTTATTAACACACCCGGTGTGAATAAGAAACTTTTGCCCAAATTTAAAGGACCTTTTCAGGTAATAAAAGCACTTCCAAATGACAGATATCTAATAAAAGATTTAGAAAATTTGCAGATTTCAAGAACAAGGTATGAGGGAGTTGCATCTCCTGAAAATATGAAGCCATACATAATCGAGTAAATAAATTCAACGTATCAATGTGCAATATTATTTTAATTTATCTCAATGTATCACAATATATGTATATAAATTTTATTTTTGAAACAATAGAAAATATTCAAATTTGTGCATGATATTTTGTTAATATTTTAATTATGTAAATTTTGTGTATAGTGTTCACTATTCAAAAAAAATGTTAAAGTTATTATTGAAAAAATGTAAATGTAAAAATTCGCATGCATTTTATAAATTGTTTTGCTTATATAAATGTGAAGTATATTATATACTATTCGAAAAATATTTTAAATTATTGAATATCAATGAACGAAAATTGCTAATACAAGATCATTTTATGTATTTGTATCATATTGTGCTAATAGAAATGCTGTTTATTAATATAAATCGAAGGCGATTTGTTCTAAAAGAGGGTGGAGTTGTAAGAAATATATATTTAATAATCGACACATTAATAAATAGAACACCCTATATTTCTTAATATCATAAAACATTATTTACTCAACTTGTTTATTAATATTTTAACTTCATAATTAAGTTTATAATCCTCAGATCATTCGATGTTACAGCTTATTTTATAACATTAGATTATGTACATGCATTTTCGTATGCGTATACCAAAAATGAGAATCTAAATTGTATCATAGTTTTAAGCATTTAAGTTAGTTGCAATAAAGTCTTTTACATTGAAGCATCGTGTCTTTTACTTAATTTTGGTCGCCTTTTCTCCACTCCGTGCCCCTCACAGTTTATCCTGCGTTATTAGCATAGGATAAACCCCAGTTTTTCTTAGAAACGGTTAAGACAACGTCTATGAATATGCCACATTTTGTGTTTAAGCAGTAAATACAAAAAAATAATGACAAAATTTATTTGAAAACCCCGAGTCAATTACCGGTGCCTTTAAATGGGCATTTGGCGTCAGCAAAGGTGGAGAAAATTAAACTTAGTATGTTCATATGTAGGTACATATGTACTGAATGTTAAACATAATAGTCTAGCAACAACATGTTTTTAATTTTATTTTGACGATTGTGTGTTGTGTAAAGAAACAAAAATGTAGCACGTTTGTCGTTTATACAGTCAGCGTCAAAAGAAAGCTTACAGTTACTTACACCCATAATATACAACAAATTTTGGGCCCGTCCGTTAGGGGTGGCCCCATTTAAAGTGTCTGTTATGGGCATAAATATTTTTGATTAGGAAATCAAAGTCAGCTGGATGCGATTAATTTCAAGTGGCTAACCAAAAGTTAAAAACAAAACGGATTTTTTGGGTCTGTCTGTCAGGGTTTTTCGCCGTTTAAAATGTCTATCAGTGAGCTGCTGTCGTGGGTTATTAATACATTTTAGGTGGTTACCCTCACTCAATCGATTTTCAGAAAAATGGTACTTTTGATGACTAAGGTATCCGTCATCAGCACCATGACTACTATAATAACATTCATATGGATCGGCTACCTTTCCGAAAAAAAAATGTTCCGAGCTACTAGCCGACCAGCACTCGAAATTCGAGTGCCTATTTATTTTTTTTTATCATTTTATTTTTTTCAGAAAATCACCGATAGATGTTTGAACTGTGGATTTGTATGGTGTTAATTATACACTCTTTTCATGTAACAGATGTTGCTAGTGTATGTGTGTATTTTTTTTCACTTTTTGCAAAAACTGCCGATTGTTGTTTAATGTTTCAAAATATTTACGGTAAGAGCTCAACTACAAAAAAAAACGCCTACTATTTGAGTTGATTCTTCATTTAGAGGGTTCACATTCAACAACATGTTCATCAACTTTTGTCGTTTTGTCGGTTTTAACAAACCTTAATGTGAATCCACCTTAATTTTTTGGGTTCTGGTATGTATGTATGTATGTATATTTATTGAGTTTTTTTTTTTTTACATGTCACTTTGCCTTATTATTAGAATACAGTTTTTCTTAAAAGTTAAATTAGTGCTGCCGACTTGGAAGTGGTCTGACTACTCGGTTACAATAATTTTTTTTAAATTTGTATTGTGAAACAAACAAAACACATTATTAAGAAGATTTTCATCTATAGTTTGTTATTATAAAATAGCGTCCACTCAACATGACGTTAACATTACTTTGGGTTATGGTCTTGGGATTATAGATTTGACATTTCATGCGTCAAGCGGCCCATACACACAACACTTAAGCACACACCGGTGTTGGTGTTCTGATATGTGTTCTGTGTATGGGCTGGTGTGCATACCGATTTCGGTGTCAGACACGGTGTTTGCAAAATCAAAATTCTTTGGTGTCGGTGTCTAGATCGGTGTCATGTGTATGGCGGAATGCCAAACCGGTGTTATGACACCGTTGTGTGCACAAGTGTTGTGTGTATGGCCCGCTTCAGTGAATTTGACATTTCCAATTGTTTTTGTTTTTGTATTTGTATTTGTATTTGAATTTATATTTGTCTTCCTCGTATTTTTTTGCAATTTTAATTCATTGTTTTAAACAATTTCGGTGAAAAATATCTAAATAATTTATAGCCACTGCACATCTATCCAAAAAATTCTTTCGTTTGATATGTAATTTATGCCCCTTTGAAATCGAAGCAGTATTCTTTGAATATTTGTAACACAACTGACAGATAAAGCAACATACAATATACATGTTTCCTGAACATTCACTTTAAAACAGTGAATCACTACAAAGAAATATCTGCATCCTAAAGACAAAAAGGATATTTTCGATTAGGTCTGTTTTTATTTGAAAATATGTAATACATTTTTGGAGAATTGCGACAAATTTCATTTGTAAAATATTAAAATAACAGATGGCTTATGTTAAAAGATAATATTTTAATATTAACTGTAAACATTTACCTGACACTTACTGTATGTATCTAACAGAAACTTAAAAAAAAAAAATTGGCATAGCCATTTGTTTAGGAATTGGTTCTACGATATATGTACGTAAGCAGCTGACGACCTTCATTTTTTTTTCTTTGTATTTTTAATAGAAAAGCAAGTGTTGTTTATTTTTATTATACATTTCTTTTAGTCACAATCGTGTCGTCGATTGTTGATCTTCGTTTTTTTTATCAAATATTTTATTGTTGATACAAGTATGTAGGTAGATAAGTATCTGCAATTCATATTGTTTTCTCTCAACAAAACTTTTAAGCTAATGGTATATTTGTATTTAGTATTTTTGTATGAATCATATTCCAGAAAACTTTCTTTTAAGGCACTCAAGTTTTTATTGGATGATAAAGGTATAGATAGGGCAAGTTTGACAATCTTAAGATTTTAATTAAGTGCGGTGCAACGACAATGGAGTAAAAAAAAAATTGAACTGCATTATTCTACTTTTCTCTTTGTCTTCAATCTCACTTTTGGATTTAAGGGGGTGGTATAGAAATAGCGGAATGAGGCTCTCACATACATAAATGTCCCTTTAATCCAAACAAACAAAATTCAATTCAGAGTGTAAAAACTCTGAAAAAAAGATCTACAAATAAATTTGTCTCACTCTTTATAACAAACAGTTTGAGCAGCTCCAATTAAAATCGACAACCCTCGAACTGTGTTGGAGATTAAAATTGTGTGGCAAACGAAAGTGTTTTCTTTTTAACCATAATTAACGAATTGTTCATAAATGATTTGGTAAAAACTAACCTAACCGGAGAAGACTTTGAATTAGTTCTCATTGTCTACAGCGCTGCTCTTACATACAAATTTATATAAGAACAAATGTTAATTTTTTTCGCTTCGATAGAATCTATGCTCTCATCGTTTTTGTGGAAAAGAAATAGTGTGTAAGTCTTTTCCGCTTCCTGGAATCTATGATCCAATCGTTTATTACTCCTTCAACATTAACGTACCCTAAGACGATAGTGATTTTAAGAGGAAATCAACTCCTACTGTTGAGATGAATGAACGGAATGGCCCTCTAGTCCTTTTGAAACGCACAAAATATCCTTTTTTACTGGCTTTCCTTTGATAACTGCCTTCTTTACACCATAATTAACTTGGCCAGTACAAAGAGTACATAAATTCCATGCTATCCTCTAAAAACTACGGATTTTTTTTTTAAATAACGGTTTAAAATGTGACTATTCATTGATGAATAAAAAAAAATCTGGTTTCAGGTCTTAGCTTATGTTATGTGAATTAAGTTCTCCAAATTTCAGCGAATCCGCTCAATAGTTTTGAATATATACCAGATCAACCGAATCTAAGAGAACTCTTTTCTACAAAACAATCACATTTTTTTAAAAATCAATTAAAAAAAAATTTACGTGATAGAATTTTTCTGAAAACAGATTTAGATTTAGAAAAGTTTAATCTTTCATTATTTCAAAAAAATGTATGAAGGACAAAAAAAAATTTGTTTTTGCAAACCCAGTGTTATTTAGCTTATCAAAATGTGGGTACCCTTTTATTCCACATATTTACTAGATGATTCATGTTTTTATCATTTTTATTTCCTGTCTATAGAATACCATTTATTGATTGTTTTAGATCTTAACGTCTTGGCATTTCATTTAATGACTAAAATAAATGAACTATTAAGACATTCCACGTCCTTAAATTTTCAAAGTAAACCACAAGTTCAAATTATCATGTATATTTTTTTTTTCTATACAAAATACCGAGCTAGCGATAAGAATGTCATTGATAACGGCACTACTGTTGAAGTTAAAAAAAAATATATTTTACTACTACTTTGCTGAGTGTTATTTATAAAAAATAATAAATTTTTGTTTGTTTTTTTGTTTATTTTACAGAAACCCCATAGCATGACAATTCCATCACGTCCCGCACCTCCTCCTCCAACAAATAACGTCGGCAATAACAATAATAATTTATCACAATACCAACGACAACAGCAAAATGGGGGCGTTGTACCTAAGTTAACAATAAAACTCCCACCTCCGCCTACAAAAGGCGTTGCTAAGGGTGGCGGAAATAATTACGCATCCACCTCATCCATATATCGAAGCAATAGCAATAATTCCCTAACGTCCAATGGTTGTTTAACAAACTCATCGTCAATTACTAGGAAATTTCCAGCGGCTAATGTTCGATATGCACCAACAACAAACTGGGATGGATCACCCTTTGAACCGATGGTCAATGGAAAAAAGGCACCTCCACCCAGGCCACCACCGCCTAAACGACCACCACCACCTAAAATCAATAATGGCGGCCATACGACACCACCAACTCAATCGGTGAACATTCTTTCGAATATATTTGGACGCAAAAAGTCAACAAAAGCACCAAAACGGCCATCTCAGAGGCCAGGTGCTGCTGCGGTCACTTCTGCATATTCTAGTTCATCTTACGGCACCAGTTCAGGTCAATCGCACTCAAACTCTTTGTATTCATTTCCACCAACTACGTTGCCGCCACCATCTTCAACAGAGACCAACGTCCAATTGATCAGTTTTGATTCACCACCCAGTTCTCCAACATTCACACAAAAATCAAATAGTGACTGTGTTTCGGTTGATAGTTTCAGTTCGGATTCGAACTTCAGTTCACCAAACAATGGAAGTGTATCGCAACCAGAGTCTGGATTCGAGGATGATTTTAGTAGCAGTCGTGCCACAACAAGCCCAATGGACCCATGGGACGCCTTCACTAATGGCGGTGGCAGTGAATTTAGTTCCCATTCAACACTCGGCAGTGCTCCAGTTCGAAACTATAGCATAGTCACTAATCGAATGCAACAAAACACAGATAATCAACTTTGTAATGGGAAGAGTTTGCTTCCGCCACCTTCGCTGTTGCACATGCCAACTATTATCAAACCGAAAATCTCACAAAAGCCCAAAGCACCAAAACCACCGACGTTGGAACAGGCCAGGTATGACCTTGCTTTAGGTGTAAAACAGTCATCAAATGGAGACGCTATTACGCCCTCGTCACCACCAATGCCAAATTGTCCACCGCCACCACCTCCCCCGGGTGGATATAGTATTCTGGATGTAATCAAAGGTGACGTAGATGCATTGAGTTTAGGTGCTCATTATGATGATAGTGCTAACGAACAAGCATACGGCATTGCTCTTTATGAATTCGATGGCGCAGTCGAAGGTGATCTAAGTTTTAGGGTGAGTATATTTAATTTAATTTATGTATTTACTTAATTTGTATTTTATGTAGGTCAGAATATTTTCCATTTAGGCCTGTCTTCTCGAAATAGCATTTACTTTGCTCTTATGTCATTAACAGCCAAATCCATCTCTGTTTCCTTCGTTTCAATACTTGCAAGTGCTCTACTGACCGGTCGATTTGTTCTCTCGATAGTTGGCATAATTGAGTTGCGCGATGTTGACAAGCGCAGTAGGTGATGTAAGAATATAAAAAGCACACTACTGCGGATAGTACGGAACGTCTTTTTGGTATATCCTTACCAAAAAAAACCCACCTAATATTTAAAAGAGATATTATTGTACCAATTTTCAGTATTGTATCTTATTAGTTTTTTTTATCTTGTTTTTAATGTTTAAGTTTGATGACATCTGCCCATGCTTTGTCCTTACGTAAGTTAATTTGTTTCGCCCCATAGAATTATAAAAACTTTGTTATCATACAGCCAATTTCTTCACAGAGTCCTAAAGCTAGAGAACCGTTCCTAGTGCTAAAGTTAGTACTCAAATCGGTATCAACTAATTTCTTCGCTCAAGTATTAGGTCCAAGTTCTGTCAATTCGGTACCAAGTGTTAGTTAGGAATCGGTGCCAGTTAGATCCTGAAAATTAGCTAGCACCTTATACCAATTGTTAGTACTCAAATCGGTACCAAGTGATTTCTTCAAAGAAGTTCTAGGTGCTAGTTCTGCAAATATTTTCTGTCAGCACTTTCGACTTCCACCAGTTAAATTTTTCTTTTATAGCAATAAGGTTGTTGATTCCTGCAAAATTTGTCCTTATATTCGTCAATTGTGTCCTACTATAAGCGTGCAGATTCTGCTTGCCTGATATGTAGTACGTTTTCATGCTTCAGTGGTTTTAGTTCCCACTGAGTTGGAACCAAGTTGATCAGTGAACTTATTTCTGGGGAACTTAATTTGCTGTGCCAAAAAGCTTATCTTAGTTTCCTTCATTAATTGCACACATTTCTTTTTAAATGAAATGATTTTTTTTTATAAATATACTTTTTTTTTATAAATATACTTTTTTTTACTTATTTAAAAGGAAAACGAAAAAATTTACATTTTGGAAATTCTCAACGACGAATGGCTGAGAGGTCGTAACCGAAGTGGCTGTGAAGGAATATTTCCAAGCAATTACATTGACATCAAAGTACCCCTTAAAGATTGCACCGACATTTCAAGGACTACGACAACTTCTCTATCAACGCTCACCCAAAGCAGTTCTTCATCATATACTCAAAGTTATCATCTCGAGGAGAAAGAAGTAATTAACAGCTTTGGTAGTGGTGTTAAAGCACTAAATGCAAAAAATTCAAATCAAGTACGATGTCTGTATACATTCGATGCTGGTGAACCTGGTGATTTAGTATTTCAAGTAAATTGCAAAGAAATCTTTTTATAAAAATAATAAATCATCTTACAATTTAATGTGTTTCTTTTTTTGATTACAGGAAAATGATTATGTAACTGTTTTATACAGAATAAACGAAGACTGGCTCTTTGGAGAGACCCCTGATGGAAGGCAGGGACAATTTCCGGCGAATTTTCTTGAAAACATACCCGAAAACATACCAATGCCTTAAGTTTTTCTTTTTTAATTTCTTATTTTTGTTTTTTTTTTCTTTTTTACATTGAAGCTTAAAACTTTTTTTGATAAACAATTTATACATTTACATATATAAAAGAATTTTCTACAAAACTATAATATATTTTTATATCGAAAAAAACTCAAGTGTAAAATGAAACAAAAAGAAATGAGATGATAAGGGAAGAGCGAAAAGTGCACAACAAAAGGACGTTGTGATAAGAACTTTGCTTATCACAATTGAAAGTAGCTTTTGATAATTAAAAAAAACAAAAAAACAATTAATATTTCTCCTAATCTTAACCGTATACTTATAAAACAACGCACTAACTTACTACAATGTGAAAGCCTAAGCCTAAGTCGTATGTGTTTTGTATGCTGTAATGTAACGTTATGTTATTGAAAGGGGGCTAATGAGATTTCAGTATTTATTTTTCCGTATTCCTACTTTCTTATTGTGTAAATTTACTTATGAATGAATTGATATTTTAAATCTGAAATCCGTAATCAGCCATTGGGTAGTGAGATTTTCTTTGTCGGATTTTGAACTAAACACTAATACGTGTCTTTACATGGTTGCTCTATATCTAATAAAATACCGGTAATGAAGTTTATAAACTATGAAAAGCGTTTAATTCTTAGTTTTTGTTTTCTTAAGCAAAAAATTTAAAACGTTTATAATGGAAATTAATTAATATTGAAAAGAAAAGAAAAGAAAAGAAAAGAAAAGAAAATGTTCACATTCACATATTGTTATTATTTTTATTTGCTTATTCATATTTGTTATATTTATTATTATTATAATTATATTAAAACTAAATGTCTTAAGAACATACACAAATTAATGTAAGTATTGTAAGTTGATAGATATTTTTTCTTCTTTCCTACTCTGTCCTAACTTAAGTGATAAACAAAAAAAAAATAAAATACGAATATGAAATTATTTGTTTTATTGAAGTTACACTATAAAAGATATGTAAATTAAAATATATACTGCTGGACAAAATATATCGGAACGCAGATAAACATTTAGTGTATTCAATTTGACTGCAGTTTGAGGATGAGGATTTATAACATTTTGAATTCAACATCATTTTATGAAAAAAAAAACTAAATCTGGAACGTGTTTTCTCTAGGAAAAAATCTTAAAAAATTTTTCAATAAAAAGGATTTGCAAAACAAACGGTGGAGAGAACAAACTGTGTTGGCATGATTGTCACTCTTTAGGAAACATTTTATTGGTGTGCCCTATCTAGCCAATTGAACGAAACTTGGATCAGTTTAATTACGAGGACATATTGTTGTAAAACCTTTTCCGTTTCAGTATATAATGGTTTCTTACAATTAATCAGTTGGACAATTCACGTGTTGTGAAGTGATGTTTTGAGGATGAAAATACTTAAATTTTGCAATGGTCACTAGTCACTACACTACCAATCCTGGATCAGAATCCGACGGAGAACTTGTGAGCAGACTTAGAAAGAGCTGTAGAAAAGAAAAAAGCAAGAAACAAATCCGATTTAATTAAAAATATCGACAAGGAATGGAAGAATATTACATAAAACAGAAGCCAGCACTTGGTTGGTATATTATGGGAACACTGTGAAGCGGTACTCAAAAAAAAAGGGCTATTCGACCACCTACTAAAGCTGGGTAACTAGATGAAGTCCAAGGATCTCACTTTGTAAGACGATGCTACTTTCGGACCTATTCGAAAGATAATTTTGATTGTAGATTCCACCGAAACGACTGATCTAATATTAATTCAAACAATTCAAATTTTCTAAATATAACCCAACGAAGAAGTTGGCATGACTAGAGCTTTTAAATTTTCATTTGTTGCGGAATTACAGAGATGCGATTTTGCGAATTCGAACGCTTTTTTTTAGAATCGAATTACATAGTTGAGCCCCAAATATTTATTTTGTCGAAGATAACATGAAGCGAATACAAACATATTTCATTCGTTCTTAATTATGTCAAAGTATCTTTTTTGTAATAATACGTAATTATTTTTACTTTCGAATTTTTTTCTTTGTTAATATGAACCGTCAATAAAATAACATCATTTAAAGTTATAAGACTTGAATCAAAAGCCTTAGTTCGCAGCAAAAGATTTCGTTCTTAATTAGTTTACCACAATTGTATGTGGTTCGAAAGGTCGTTGATGGTAGGTAGGTACGAAATATGAAACTAGTTTTTTTTAACTATCACCAGGACTGGAATATGGACTGACCATATTCATTTTTAATAGCAAAGTGTTTCAAAACAAACAAATAAAACTTTTTTCAGGATGGTCAGATTTTCTTGGTTTTAGTTTCATTGGATTCAGCATTAAAATGTATGCTCAAACCATGTGCCATGGATTCAGCATCCAGCATCGATTAAACATCCACCCAAATTTATGATGTTTATTCGATGAAACTAAAACCTTATTTTGGCGGAGTTAAAAAATATTAATCTCAGAAATTGTAGCTAATAGACAAAGAGCCCACAGCAATTTTGTGGTGTGAGTGATACCATAAAATCACAGGTACTTTAACATAGATCCTTACTTGCTATAATAAAATATTAAGTCCTTCCATACTGTAACTGGGGTTTCTAAGCAATGTTGCATTTAAAATGCGCTTTTTTGGGCACTCAAGATTACTGCTATATCAAAATCTTTATCGTTTTAAATGAAAGAGATAAGCGTCCTAGATATAAATATGCGTGTCCTCCAAAACCTTTTGCATGGGGGTTTCTGCCCCATGCCCCATATTCCATTTCTGAACCTCACTTGAGCAAATATCGGAGTGATATCAGACAAGTACGAAATTTTATAAACTGTATTAAGAAAATGTGTACACTACGGCGTATACGTACTTTTTGTAAACAAATTTCAATTTTTGTTTGATTTTTGTCTGATATCACTCCGATATTTTTCTTTTATTTATTCCTAAGCTTGCGCAAGGTCAGGTTCAGAAATGGAATAGAAGAATACAAATAAACTCATAAGAATTATCATAAGATTAATAGAAATGAACATTAAAAAAAATAATCATTGTTGAATTTTGCATTTATAAGTAAGTCTTGCAGGTAATGGACTCCATTTAAAGCGCATTTGATCCTCGTTATTGTAATAAAGATGCTCTGCTTAACTGTTG
This sequence comes from Meliscaeva auricollis, assembly GCA_948107695.1. NCBI lineage: Eukaryota > Metazoa > Arthropoda > Insecta > Diptera > Syrphidae > Meliscaeva > Meliscaeva auricollis. Next base: position 43,768,383 of record OX403616.1, read on the forward strand.
GAAAATATATCTATGCTGTCAGAATTATTTTCAAATTCGAGTTTTTGCATTTTTTGAGTGCATTTTTCAGGCAGAATGCCGCATGTCCAGTGTCTGGAACTCTCGTTCCCCTTATAAGGATAGACTGTTCTATCATGTGGAGGGACTGTTTGTCATCACAAAGAAGAATTATGTTGCTATCACAATTTAACCAAAAATCCACTTTTTCGATTGCCCGAGTGCGTCTTGCAGGTAGAATGCCTTATGTAAAAGTTGTAGTACCCGCGTTCTTGTTATGAGGAGAGACTGTTCTATGATCGCAAAGAAGAATTATATTACTATCACAAATAAACCCAGTTGATTTTTTGCGTCTTGCAGGGAGAATTCCCCATGCAAAAGGTCTTGGACACCCATATTCTTTTCTTCTCTTTTATTTAAAACAATAATGATTTTGCTATACCAATTATCTTGAGTGGATTTTACGAGTAAATGCAGTATTTCTTAGAAACGCCCCAGCTAAAGTCTGCAAGAACTCGATATTTGATTATAGAAAGTAAGGATCTATCTTAAAGTAAAAATAAGTATCTCGCATGGATAGTTTTAGAGTTATTATTATTGAATTTTTTGCTAAAATAAGTGAAGTAAGTGGACAAAATCTTAAAAAAATAAAAAAAATAATTTCGTAGCTTTTTAAATGCTTTTAAAAAAACTTTGTTTTTATAACTAAATTAATTTTTTAGTTATTTAAAATTACGCTAAAAGAAGGCGGTAGTTAGATGGTGAAATAAAAAAAAAATTAATATTTTGTTGATGTCAAAAATTGTAGCTTTTGTTGGGCAAAATTAATTTTATATATATATATATAATATATATATATAATTTATCCATTAGTCATTTTCTATTGCAATTTTCATTTTTAAAAACGTACTATAAGTGTGCAATACAGCATTTACACGGTCAATATTATTGCACAATAATCAATATTACGCAATAATATTGTGAAATGTAGCGCGCGCATAGGAGTGTTTTTTTTTTAATTTTGTACATTTAAAAATAACGGTAGGTAAGAACCTGCCATATACCGATAAACTGAAAACCGCATTTTTTCAAAAATATTTTGAGGGTACCTTACATAAAACTTTCTTCTTTTATTTCTGGTTTTCTTCTAAAGGCTAGGTTATCATGCAGCGTGCAGCAAAAAAATCGAAGCAAATTTCAGTATTTTTTTGTTGGTACTCAAAATGAAAACATAGGGTTGCCACTTTTAAAATGGGTACATCAACGTGACGTTGCAACCCTGTTTGAACAAAAAAAACTGAATCACTTTATGCATCATTATTAAAAAAAGGAAAATATTAATATTGCCAAACAAAAGTCAAAAATATATGGAAACAATTCAAAATACAGTTAAGAGTGATAATATGAGAATGTGTGATAACCCTGTTGAACTGAAAAACACATTCAAATAATTCTTATTTAAACAAAATAGTATATTTTTTTGAAGAGTTTAAGGCTTAAATGCACATCAAATTTTATCTCGAAAATCTCTGGTGCCAACTCGAAATGGGTATAAATACAGCAACCCTATTTGAATGCTAAACCCTAAAAACACTAATTTCTTAGTCAAAATGTACCATATTTGATAGAGATAAAAGCATTCAAACATATTTTAGATAAAAGAGAATTAAGAGTAAAATTTGATTAACATTATATTATCCTTTAACTTCACCTAAATGTAGGTATACTATTTGATTAAAATAAGAATTATTTTTGATGCAGTTTGGTTCCAATGATGACCCCGAAAATAACCCCGGGCTTGAAGGTAGTAGGGTTTTCCCTAGTGGACTCGGTGCAATTTGATAAAATTTAAGTCTGTTGTAGTTCAAATCGTGCTCACAAAAATTCTTTATGAGTGCAACCCCCTTGCACAAAGTGTATCCTTTTCTTGTCCACTAAGCATCAAATTTTGATAGAGATTAACATTGTTCATAATAAATCATTGAACAAATCTTGCTCAGAGTCGTATCGAACTGAAACATTATACATATTATAACAACACAATATTATGGCTGTGCAGACCCAGAGAAGGGGCTTTAGAGGGGTCGAAACACCCCAAATCAATTTTAGCCTACTTCTAAGTATCTTAGCGAACTGAAACTTTGACGTATATGTATTTCTGGTGACAATACAATATTTTTGACGGCGCGGACCGAAGGAATGGGCATTGAGGGCTCCAAATACCCCAAATCAATTTAAGTGTACTTCCTATTATCGCATCGAACTGAAACTGTATACATGTGTGTAGTTCAGATGACAACACAATATTTTGTTGTGGTACGAGCCCAGAGAAGAATCATTAAATGCATGGTCAAAACACCCTAAATCAATTTTATCCCACTTCTAATTATCGTAACGAACTGAGCATGGAAGATATATATAGAGTGGCATGGAAGATAGATAGATAGATCAGTGTGGTTTCATTCCAGGCAAATCAACAACTGATCAGATTTTTACCCTTAGGCAGGCGATGGAAAAATGTCTAGAATTTAACATCCCAACATACCATCTGTTTATAGACTTTAAAGCCGCCTATGATAGCATAGCCAGGGTAGAACTCTACAAAGCCATGAGAGAATTCGGCATCCCAAATAAATTGACACGACTATGTAGGTTGACCATGACCAACGTAACAAGCCAAGTTAAAATAGCCGGATTGCTATCCAGACCAATTAACATCTTTAATGGACTCCGACAAGGGGATGGTTTGGCCTGCCTCCTCTTCAACCTGGCGTTGGAGAAAGCAATCCGTGACTCTGGCACGGCAACAAGAGGGACCATCGTCAACAGGTCCAGCCAGATACTGGCTTACGCAGACGACATCGACATCATCGGAAGAACCGAACAAGCTGTACACGATTCCTTCATCCAGATCGAGCAGGCGGCACAAAATCTGGGGCTGCACATTAGTGAAGGTAAAACAAAGTACATGGTGGCGTCGAATGCGAGAAGAACAGTTGGTCAAACAATCAAGGTAGCGGAGCACGAATTTGAAGTGGTGCAATCCTTTAAATACCTTGGGTCGACAGTAGCAGCCGATAACAACATAGAAGAAGAAATACGCGGGCGGCTTCTCAAATCCAACAGAACCTACTACAGTCTGTCAAAGCTATTCAAATCCAGAAATCTAACCATAACTTCAAAACTGCTGCTGTACAGGACCATGGTCCTGCCAGTACTCATGTATGGATCCGAGACTTGGGTGCTTAGCAAAAGGCACTGTGACCTCTTAGCCGCGTTCGAGAGAAAAGTCTTACGGAGAATTGTTGGCCCCATATGTGAGGAAGGACGATTCCGGAGACGGTACAATCATGAGTTGTACGCAATCTACCTTGAAGCAGACATAGTGACAAAAATTAAGCTCGGTAGACTCCGGTGGGGAGGGCACCTAGCTCGTATGAGCGAAGAGGAACCTGCTCGGAAAGTCTTTTGCGGTACATTCTATGGTAGACGGCAGCGTGGTAGACCATGCTTGCGCTGGAGAGATGGCGTAGACCAGGACGCCCAAAGCCTTGGGGTGCGCAACTGGATGGCGTTGGCTCGAGACCGGGATAGGTGGAGAGACTTGTTGAAAGAGGCCAGGACCGGACCCCGGTTGTCGAGCCGATGATGATGATGATGGAAGATAGATAGGAGTTGAAAAGTAAAGTTGCTCCTCGTAGCGATAATATAGTTCACCGGCAAGTTCCATAATTGCTTTAAATGCGAATGTGGGTACTGCAAATGATGCTGATTTCCCGCGAATAGAACACTGCTAATTCCATAAATACGCCTGGTTTTATATTTTACTTTTCAGTCTTATAAAAAGTTTTTCATATTTTTTAGTGGTACAAAATTTTTCGTTAGGTAAGTCTTTTCTTAAGGTTGTACAAGCATGTGCAAAGTTTCAGTTCGATGCGATAATTAGAAGTAGGTACACTAAAATTTATTTGGGGTGTTTCGACCCTCCTGAGTTCGTACCACCAAAATATTGTGTTGTCATCTAAACTACACAAGTGAACAAAGTTTCAGTTCGATACGATCCTTAGAAGTAGGCTAAAAATGATTTGGGGTGTTTCGATTCCTTGATGCCCCTCTCTATGTCCGCGCCGCCAAAATATTGAGTTTTATAAAATATACAAAGTTTCAGTTCGATATGATTTTGAGCAAGATTGTTGAAAGATTTATTACGAATAATGTTATATTACTGTCTATCGAAATTTGATGCTAAACAGCGAAAAAGGGGGAAGGGGACTATAAGGTGGTACACTTGGTGAAAGCGGGTTGCACCCATAGAGACTTTTTATAAGCACGAAGTGAACTTAAACATACTAAAACTTTATCAAATTGCCACTTTTTCCCTGCTACCTTCAGGTCCAGGGTCATTTTCAAATCTTGGTGTGCGGTTTCATACTCTACTCCATCATTGCAACCTAACTGCATCCAAAAATTCTGTCATCCATTTAACTTCGATATAAAGTTAAATTTTTTCTAGGATTATCGGACTAATATCTTACTGTCGAATTTGTCTTTCAGATGGTTTTGTCCATTTTTGATTTTTGTGACCTAAACACACATTTTTTTATACAAATTTTAGTGTTTACACATTTTATATGAAAATACCAGATTTACCTACATTTTTTTTTTTTTTTTTGAAAAATCTTTTGAAAGTTTTATATAAAAGAAATATATGTAGGTTTTTTTCAAAACTTAAATAAAAAAGTTTGAACAGTCTAAGCCACTAAGCGAATTCTTGTAATCCAGTCGTGCATTTATTTTTAATTCAAAATCTGTTATTAAAAAAATGTGATATAAATCGTAAAGCAATTCTTATATTCTGATTGTGAATTGAGTTACAGTATCTGCGCAATAGATATGACATACTTATAGAATTTTTGTTTCTATTGTTTTCTTCAGATTTCAGAAACCATTGAGTGCAGTGTATTCTAGTTTTCGCATCTTTTAAGAAAAAATAATATTTTGTTATAAAAATGCCTGAACCTGTATCAGGTAGAGTTAAACAACAATTATTATCATATTAGTGTTATATTAATAGATTTAAACTTTTTCTCATGTTTTTTTTAGAAGATTTAGATTCAGAATCTGTTGAAGTGTTGCGAGAGCGTTTGAGTTCAATGAAACGTTTAATGGCTGAACAACGCAACAGCCAGAAGGCATCTTCTTCTGCAAGTACAGAAGAAATATGGTCAAGAAATCGACGAGCATCCACCGGGATAATTGACGGAAATTTTCTTAGTTTTGCATTTGGTGCAACATTGATTGGAATAATCAGTGTTGCATTTTACATATTCTACAGCTTGTATCAAGCAGTTTTGAAGAAATTTCCATCACAACATACCGAGTTGTAAAGTGATGTTGGTACTGACAATCTCATTTTTTATTTAATAAAATTATCGCTATTCTTAGAAATACATAATTTCGAAGTAGTGTGTGGTTAAAATATGTCTTTATACTCGAATATTTATGTAGCTAGTTTATTAACTTTCGTAAACTAATAAAGAGCAAGAAATACTTGGAAAATGTTTTTTTATTAAACACACTGAAAAAATATTCCAGTTAAAATTAAAAACCGAACATCATAATTTTAACTGATGAATCAGATTAAAATTGCTATTGCGGTTCTAAGTAATAATAAAGAAAAATTGGCATAACCTACGACCTTGCATTAAAAAGGAAGCATGTCCAATTTTGAAAAAAAATCAGGTAAAACTAGAAATGCAATTGAATCGATTAGGGGAAAGAACAGTACAACTCCAATTTCTTATCTTTAAAAACAAACTAATAAAAAAGAGTTTTATTGAAAAACTATCAACTATTTTGAAATATGTTTTATGAGGCATTTGAAGATTTAACCCACCTCCATATGATATGTACTATACATTATTTTTTTATAAAAATAGTTTACTACAGGAAAGATAGTAAAAAAAATAGCCATTTTGTGAAATAAAATACAAATCTGAAAGAAGGGTATTAGAAAAGCTTAAGTTTTGGTTTTCGGGACGCCATGAAAATGTTGCAATGAATCTATAATTTTGGATTATAAGATATTGCATCTGGTTGGTTGTACAATCGTCCCCAAACCCTATAGTGATCCCAAGCAGGGTAAGGACTGTGTAGATTTCTCGTTTGTGTTATAAATGAGACCCTCTTTCCGAATTTTACGAGTGTATCATCTTTTTTTTAAAGGTTTTTTGTTCTATTTGACCTGGGCAAAAAACAACACTTTTGCCTAAAAGAGAATATAAGTTTTCATAGAGTAGTCTTGTTGACTGGGTTTTGATGTCATCAGATTCAGATTCAGCATAAAAATATACCCTTAAATCATGTGTCATATGCTTGTATTGCACCACCATTTTTTTATTTTTTTTAAATATAAAAACAAAATTTCAAAAATAATGATTCATTTTTGAAAAAAATAATTGAAACTTTTTTTAAAAATCCATTTTTCTTTTTTTTTTTTGAAAATCTTGTAACAAAGTAATATATTAACCTTTTGTGTTAAAATTGTCATAGAAATCCGTTGAGTCGTTTATGACAAAATCAAAAAAAAAATAGGAAAAAAACCAGTCTTTGGTAGGTGCCGTTATTACCCGATGAAAAAATTGTTTTTTTTTTATTCCAGTATTACAACTCGTTGTTGTAGTACACACTTAAATTTTAATTAAAATCGTTAGTCGTTTTTGAAAAAAAAGTTTTTCCATTTTCGTCATATGGTAGGTACCCTTAATTTTGGTCCTAAAAAAAACAATTTCAATTTTCCCTCTGGAGAACCACTCAAACCCCTTATCTACTATAAGTTTGAAAAAATTGCTTCGGCGGTTAAGGCTGTAGCTTGAGATATGGACACGACAGACAGAAGTGCCGGACCCACTTTTTCGCATTCTCTATCACCCTAAATGTCATGTTTGAACCATAATTCGGATGACACCAAATGATATACAAATAGTTTTTATAATGTCGTTTTACTTCATCCAATTTGTTGTTCATATGGTTTTGTGCATATTTATGTCAAAAATAATACTGTGATACTAACTACTAGCTGAACCCTTAACTTGCCCTAGTACCAATATCGCAAGTAAAACATGTCTATTATGATTTAGTTTGTAAGTACTGTTTTCTTGTACATATGTATTTACATTTGGCTGTTTTTCTTGAGGCTGTTGTAAAAAATACTCCAAATTCAGTAACCTATCCAACGAAATACATAGCTCTCGTTCTAAGTGGACATTTCGACCAGACCCCATATATATTATACCATTCTCCTTTGAGTTTTTGATATTTTTTTTTATAGCCCAGTCAAATCGTATTCAGACGCTTTTTCAATAAAAATTACTAGGTTTTTGGCCTTATATGATGTTTACAAGTAAGTACCTATCAAGTTAAAACTGCCATTTTCTTTTTGAAATGTTTAAATTTTTTTTTTAACTCCATTTTTTTAACATCAACCTTCTGATGGCAAGCGAAAAACCGTAATATCTTTTGTTTTTTTATTTGCCTTAACTGCATTTAATGTACAAAATTATGTTCTTAGATTTTAAAAAATCTCAAAAAAAGACCTTTCGTAGTTTCCTATCAATGTAAACATTCGATCTCATAACAAATAAGAATCAACTTTCAATTAAATATTGTTTTATTTACAATAAAAGGTGGTGGGGTGATGAACAACCCCACTTGCTTTTCACGTAGGAAAAAAAAGCCTTGCCTTCGGAAGGTTAATAATCCTTAATACCATAAACATTATTTTTGAACAATCTTTAGTTTAATCTTTAAAAAAAACATCCTTATAATAATGTAAGCAATAAAGCTCATCATTAGTATCAACTAATATTTAAGCAAAACAAATGTCACTCATACGCCACCGAGTCCCTGAGAAAAAATATTTCTTTTTAATTGAATTGATTGATTAAAATTGAAGAGCGAAACCAAATTTATGGGTTTCGAATCGAATCTTAATAATTTCAAGTTTTTGGTGGGATTTAATTTTTTGTTTTAAAATGAAGAAATTAATTTCGAAGATTACAAAGATGAGCTGGACGAATTAATTAGTTCACTTAAAAGTGCTTCCATTGGAACTTAAAACTATTTCAAATCTTTTTTACCACAAATTAATTACTAAAAAAAAACCTGTCAAATTAAAGGCTGTCAATTATAGTGCATTGTGGTACTAGTAGATCGCCGAAAAATCCAGATTCTGAATTTTGATTTTAAATCAAAAAATAAATCAATTTTTCTGCCTAATCGAAGACTTTGACTGATCCAGATGCAAAATAAATTGATTTTTTGTACCAAACGAAAAGCCCATTAATTGGATTTGTTAAATTATTATTTAAATTGACAAGTTCTGTCACTTATAGTCAACTGATGAGCCCTCCCAGTCAGTTCCACCAATTTTCTGTATTGACTATAAACCCCTTTCAAACAAATTTTAATTTTAACCAACAATTACTGATTCAGTTCTTTTTTTTAACTTCTCATAAGTTGATCGCTGTATATCTATTATTCATTATAAATCTTCAAATTGGTTATATGAAAACCTTTTCCAATAATTGTGAACTGAGGACTATGATGATTTAATTCATTGTGAGCAACTCTCAAGATTATCGATTCAATTCCTGCGCAATGGATGTTGATGTTGCATACACCTTACCTCCTATATGAGAAATGGGTTTATCATTTTTCAGATAGTATATAGTGTGGTATTGGAGTTTTTGCATCCTAGAAAAAAAAACTGAGAAGAAATGTCTGAATCTGCAGGTGTGCACTATTAAGACTTTAATTTCAAAAAAAAAAAATAGTAAACACACATAAAATCTTTTATTGCAGAAGATCTTAATTCAGAATCTGTCGAAGTGCTTCGTGAACGTCTCAGTTCAATGAAACGACTAATGGCAGAACGCAACAGTCAACAATCCTCACCAGCGAGCACCGAAGAAATTTGGTCCAGAACTCGACGAACATCGACTGGAATAATTGATGGGAATTTTCTTAGTGTAGCCTTCGGTGGTGCTTTACTAGTAATCGTCACAGTTTCTGTTTATGCATTCTACAACTTATATAATGCGATTTTAAAGAAGTTCCCTTCCCATCACGAAGAGTTATAAAATATTTACTGTAATGGGAATAATAACTATAATAAGATCAGATTGCTAACAGAAAGCAACTACAAAGATTACTTTAAATTTAATATTTTAGTTTATCAATTTTTTCTAAAATAAAAATATACATTTGTGCACTTGAGTTATTTTATATAGATCATAAATTGCAATGGATAGCAATCTTCAATCTTTGTATTTAACGTGAAAAGCACTATCGTCACGTGTCGTGTCGTTCCGGAAGAAAATGTGACCTGGGGTAAAAAAGAGAAAAAAATAAAGATTTTCAGTGAAGACGTGTATAAAGCAAACACAAAAATTTGTATAATTTTATCAGAAAATGTACAAAAGTATCTGAACCACAAATTGGATGGCAGCAAATGACATGCAAACACGATTTGTATCTTGTATGTCATTTGGTGTCATCCAAATTGTGGTTTAAGTGGTACCTACTCTGTGTATTTGTGTTACAAAAATACACAAATTTTTGTGTATACACAAATCATGTGATACTCTATAACAGGTGTGTTTTTTTTTTAGCGGCTATCTGCAGTAAAGTAGGATCTAACATGAATTACAAGAACAATAACAAGCTAGCGTTCAAATTAAAAGTTTACAGCTACCAATAGAGTTTTGACATTTTTGGAATTATTTTCAAAATGCCAATATTCAACTTTTCTATTTAAAGGCAGTTATGTATTGTTTTTGTAATTTATATTAGATCCTACTGTACTACAGATTGCTTTCCCCCAAAAAAAATACACCTAGTATTTATTTTTTTCAAAACTTAAATAAACCGATTTTTTTTTGTAGATTCTTAAAATACAAAAGAAAAATACAAATATTTGGAATTCAAGTAATTTATCTCCTGAAAGATTTTTTATTTTCTGGCTTGTGACAGTTTTCCCTTCGGCCAGAGATATGTATGTGTTGTTTTTTTTTTGGAACCTTAATGATTTCCGGGGGAGAGTACGATAATTAAAGCCTCGAAAAATAACGAATTCTTGTAGAGGAGTCATTCCATTGAAAAGTTTTTAGAAGCAAAAATAAAATAACATAAAAATGAGGTTTTCCAAAAGTTCGCAAGAGGGTAGGGGGGAAGCAACGCAACTTAAAATTAAATCACCATGATAAATAAATAAATCCTAGAGAACATCCTCACAAAGTTTCAGCAAAATCAAAAATGAGGCAGCTTTTCCGATTGGACGTTTTCATATGGGATGACTCAGAGGAGATAAAAACACCTCTTCCGTTTAGGCGGGAGGGGCAGGTAAAAAAAATAAAATGAAACCGTTCTAATCGAGATATTTAAACAAAAAAACAACCTTGGAAATTACAAAAAAATAATCTGTACCAAGTTTCATGCAAATCCATCAACCCGTTTAGGCTGTGACTCTCTGGACAAAAGGACGCACAGACGAGCAGACGCATAGACCGACGGACGGCATGACGAAAACCACATTTTTGGACTTCTCCATTATTATAATGTTGGTTTTGAATAAAATCTCGAATTATTTTTTTGACATGAAACCAATACTTGCCCTATAGAGCAAGTAAAAACAAATTATTTAAAAGCAACGAAAACACTTTTATGAATAAAATACACAAATTTTAGTGTTCATCCAAATCGCGTAATACTAGCTTAGAGCTAGTATCAGACGATTTGTTTTTTTTTTTTTTTTTTTTTTTAAATTTGTGTATTTCAGTAATAAAAATGCAAAACCCGTTTGAGCCACAAATTTGGTGATAAGAAATGACTGCAGACATTAACGATTTGTGTATCATTTGTGTATTTAATTCGCAAATCGAATTTGTCTGATGGGGAACACAAATTGACTTTAGACTATTTGGGTATCAAGAGCAAGTACGTGCGATCTAGTAGTGCATTTTATTTTGTTGGTCTATTTACATTAGTTACTTTAGTCGTTTCCGACTATACAGATTTCACTTATACAGAAATCGAATGGAACACGTCAAATAGATTTTACTTAATAGTAAAGTTTAAAGCCATTTCCACTCCCAATTGAATGGAAATATTTGTGTAGTAGTGCCAGTAGTGCTTCTGAGTGGATTCTGACTTGTAATTGAAGTGAAATGTACATCGAAACAAAAATGATACAATCAATAATTCTTGGAAGTCAGTGTCACAAAACACAATCATGTGCAAATACGCTAATAGGTTCAATCTTGACATTCATATTTTTTGCAAGTCACATTTTAAGTAAACTGCAATCATAACATAGTCAATAATAACAATTAATGCAAATCATTAAAAATAAACAAACATAAACACCAAACAGATTCGAGGTTGCCATAGCCTATATTGTTGGTGGATGATATTGTTAAAACACTTATCCAGTACCAATACAATATTTATGTGAATGCGAGTATTGTAAAAAAAAATAATGCTTAAAAGATTATATAATAATGACACACTATAATTACACACGTTTTGAAAAAAAATCAAATTTAAAAGGAAAATGTTCATTTTTTTTTGCAAAATTTTGAGTTTGCTGTTTATTCTTTCAAAAAGTGTTATGGCAAACAGCAACTTTATTTGACAACAAAGTTAAAGAATAAAAAAGATAATTTTACATAAAAATACCACCTTATTTCGAAAACGTGAAGTCATAGATGTTATCTGACTCCAGATTCGGATCCAGCATACCAAAATTCTGTTTTGGAGTCACAGAAAAAATTATACACAGTTTTATTACACATGGTACAAAATGATGCAAAAAAAAGACTTAAATTTGTTTTGAGTTTTTGCTTTCTTTGTGCACGCTGAACTGGAAACTAGCCTTTAAGTACAAAAAAAAATATCTTTTGACTTTTAACAAAATTAAAACAAATATATTTTGTTTTTTAATGGCAGCTTATATTATAATCTAGAAGTTTATCAAACGCAACTTTTCGATAGCACTCACCGTTTAGAGTATCTAGTACCATCGATCGGTCAAAATTTGACCGCAGAATTCCGTAGTAGAGAGACGCCTGTATTTTAATTAAGACCAAAATTAAATTAAGATCCGTTGCCGTTTGATTACTCAAAAAGATAGCAATTGAATTCGTGTTTACCTATTAATAAAATGATATGGCACGAGTACGATAACTTTGAAAATTGATAACGTACTTAGAGGGCTCAAATACAAGCATATTTTTACTATGGGTGGGGGCCTATCTATCCCCGTTTGGGCGGGAGGTCCAATTTCATGAAAATAGTACTAAAAATTGAAAAACAAATCATTGAAAAATAACGGTTATACCTAAAATTAAGTGTTACACCTTCTGAAAGCCAATACTCTGTTCTATTAGCCAGTTTTTAAATGAAGTGAAATCTATATGTAGTATTCTTCAAAACTTTGAGATTTTATACTATTTGTTTTTGAATTCGTTGCTTTTATTGGGCCTCTTCACACACTAATTCTTCCTGGGGTAGTATAATATAATAACACACAAATTTTCATTTTGGGGTTCTGAAAATAATATATTTCTGAACAAATACATTTGAATATGGTTCATGTATACAAATTTTTCTTTCGGCATAGTTCATCCCGTGTGATGTCGAACAGAAGAACTAATACGATTTTCTTCCCGGAATAACTACTAGTCTCGTTTGAAGAGGCCCATTAATTCTTAATCAGAAACCGAAAACAGTGTGATTTTATGTCTCCTAGATTTCGAGAAAATTAAAAATTACCAAAACTCCTATTTTAATTTAGTTAACTTTTATTTGCTTCAGGTCACTTATTGTAAAATTACAAAAGTGAAATCATCTTTTTTTTCACCAGGGCAATTTAAAAAAAAAAAACAGTAAACAACCTGTTTTAGAATTCAAAATCTAAAGCTTTTGAAACATTTTTGAAATTTGACTGAAGTTAAATAGTCAGAAAAAGAAAAATGAGTTTGTATTTTTGCAAAAAGTGGCCATTGTAGTCAGGCTTTAACAATGCAAAGTTGATGATGCAAAAGTTTAGTAATTATTTCAAAGAAAATTAATCTTTAAAATAGTTCAAATCACCCTGAATTTGGTACAAACGTACCATGATATCGCCATTCAATTGGAACAATCATCGTTCATCCGATTTTCATGAAAGGTTCGATAAATAGCGCTATTGACCTATCCGACCACTAGTGGTAAGGAATATACCAATATTTTACCGGTGTAAAGCCGTGATTTTACCGAGGTAACTCGGGATTTTACTGGGTTAAGGGTGATTTTACCTGGGTGATCCGTGAATTTACCGGCATAAAGCTTTGATTTTACGGAGGTAACTCGAGATTTTATCGGCGCAACTCGTGATTTAACTGGGACGAAAGCCCTTAAAGGTTTGAAAGAAACAAAAATAACCTGTGATTGTTACCACCAAGTTTATAAGCTGGAATTATAGCTATTTCACAGGCTGCCACACCCGTTCATCAGATTCCTTCCATTATTGGTGTTAAGTCGATTTGTGTTCGAATTATTTGAATTATCTGATGCCCGAATTGGGCTCGAACCATCGATCTTGCGATTGCAAAGTACATGCACTACGCATTACGCCAAGCTGCCACATGATAAATTTAAACCCAGAGCGAGTTTCATTGTTTATCAAAGGGTATTAAACCGACTAGCATTTTTATTAGCCCACACAGAAAGCCCCTTTACTACTAAAGGGCCCCCAAACATAAAGTAACCCGTAAACCGATATCCAGGGCGGAATTACCAGTTCCTACCAAAAACCAGTGAACGAAACCAGAATGTTTTAGCAACCACTTAACCAAAATTGTTAACTATAGATTTATTGTTAATTATAAGATTTAAGAGTATAAATAAAGATAGCCTTTAAATTAAAGTTTAGGTGCTTACTTTGATTTGTATCCCGGAACCCGTCGAACTAAAACCTCAGCCTTTGAAAACAAAGCACACAGTTGTTTTTGCCTTTCGAAAATATATAATCGTTAGAACAACGTCGTTAAACGATCGTCATCTCACCAGAGTTGAAATAAAATTAGAAAAAAAACTCGTTATTAAATTTGGGACCTAAATATTTCATACTTTATTATTTTTTTTTCTTTTTTTTTTAAATAGGATAATACATTTTTTTAAATTTCATATATAAAGTCGTGGAGGTTTTTGTATTTTTTTATTTTTGTCTACTATAATGTTCTTATGTAATAAATGGTTATACGTATATCTTGTTTTATTTTTTTATTCTATGTATGTATGTATGTGGTATTTTGTTCGATTAATATTTTTTTTTTCATTCATATATGTATGTTTATATATATATGAGTACAGTACAATAATAATTGTGTATAAAATCACAAAAATATCTATCATTTTTGAGTAATGTTTTTTTTTGTAGCATTTTTTTTTTTCTAAATATTTTGATTATAGATATAAATAGTGGTATTGAGTAAAATTCATAATATAAAGAAGAAAACTTTGTGTGTTTAGCACTCATACAAAAACATTAAAAAAAATTCAAAGTAATACGATAAATTCGAAAGAAAAAAAAAGAGTTATAAACAATACTATTGTTGTTGTTTTTCTTATCTCATTGTAAATGGCAATGTTCGTTTTGTTGTTATTTTGAATATTTTATTTTTTCTAGTCTTAATTTGAATGTAAAGAGAAAACCTTTTAATTTGCAAAAAAAACCCAAATTTCGAGCAAACAAAATTAAATTTTTGAATAAAGAAAGATAAGAGAACACCCCTCAGTTTTATCAGCACGTTTGAGTTGAAGCCAGTCAAGTTGTGTGTAGGTGACGTTGTTTTTTATTGTTTTATTACTTGTCACCAGTATGTGCGATGTATTGCTAGGTTTTTACTCACGCCGCCCACCGAGACTTTTGCAGGTCAATTTGTCCCTCGAGAGTCTTTGCAAGATAAATAACAAACAACTGAATGAGAGCAATACCGAGAGCAACCCCAGCAATTGTATAGAGATTCCTTTCGGCCCAGACTCGGACGATTTCAATGCATCCACTAGTCCAAATACGTTTGCTAGCTGCTGCAACTGATTGGCCCTGCACATCATAGCCGCACATTATGTTGACCAATCCGGAACTAATGTCGGTAGCATTGATGCAGCAACTGTACGGCACCCCACATTTCTCAACACTTGGCGATGAACAATTAAAGTATTCGTTCTTACTCCAATCTTGGTAGCCAGCATTGCTCAAGCCACAGCACTTGAACTCCTGTTGAGCAAAGTCAATGAGATTCTGTAAGTCTGGATCGTCACGATAGGTGTGTATTATTTTATCGGTGAATGAATCTTCAAGAAACGAATTCATATTGTGCGGAAAGACAAAGCCCATGATGGCAATTGCCATCTCGAAGAGGAAAAACAACAGCAAACACATTGAATAGAATTTAAGCAAACAAGTGTTCTCACGCAGAGCACCCAGACAGCCAGCAAAGCTAACAACAAAGATAACAACGCCAGCAATCATCATCACCAGAGAAATATTTAGCACAACATCGTAGAAGCTCTCCAAACGCACCCATCCAGTGGATTCCCACTTTTCTTTGAAGGCGTATAGTCCAATGCCCATTAGGAGACCACCGAATAGCCAAAATATGAAATTCAACATGAAGATCATATATTTGACACACGAACTGACATAGGTGAAGTTGTGAGAGATTCTCGGATGCATGTCGCGTACTTCAATTCCACAGTAGCCGTGACGATAATTACTCATTACTTTTGGTTATTTTTTTTTTGTTGGTGGGCTGGTTGGTGGCTCACTCTTCACTTATGGGCGATGGAGTACTTTTTTTTTATTTTTTTGTTTCCGCGTTAGAGACTCAAATTTGGTGTTTTAAGCTTACACTAGGTTTAGTGTTTTTACCAATTAAACGTTTAGGAGTACATTGTTTTCATGTTAAATATTTTACAATCACTGATTTGATTAAATTTGGAAGCTGGATGAAGAAAATTGTAAAACTTTTTTAATTGTGAAAGAATTTTCTTTTTCTTGTTAACAACAAATAAAAAGCTGTCATAGAACGAATAGAGCAGGGATGGCTGGAGGATGTACTAAAATTTTTGCAATTGGAACTGTTTGATTAAAAATGTATTAAAATTGGGCTGCAGTTTTGTAATAGTTACACGATAAGCCTAGTTAGCTGCTGATGCGAAATGAAATTTTTCCTTGGTGTCCACGTAGAAACAAAAACAAAATTTTGGTTTACGATTTCATTGTGTGATATTTTAACCATTTTGTTTTACTTCAGCAGTGCACTGGGCTATAAATCTAGTTCCAGACGACACGCCTACTCTTCGCTTCAATCATGCCTATTATGGAATTCGCAATACTTTACTCCTGGGGAGCAGCGTGAATCGCAGGGTTTGCGTTCGCATTTAAAGCAATTATGAACTTGCCGGGTGAACTATTTTATCACTACGAGGAACTACCTTACCATTTCCACTAACACACTTCCTCAGCTGTGAAAGTTTTCCACAATTACCATTTCCAGTTTAATTACCAGATTTACCATTTTACCAGGTTTCATGATTACCCCTGTTATCTAATTTGCAAGGTTTACTAGTTTTTTTTTCGTAGTTGCATGCGTGTTGTGTTTTTTTCACCAAATTTGCTTTGGATTTTTAAGGAAAATACCTCAGGTGCCCTTACGTGCCACTGTAACCCAACGTGACCATTGTGTTGTCAGCTTTAGATATAAGACGCTATTCCAATTCGATACTCGAAGATGTCACTTTTAAGTCAAACTAGCACCTTTCAATTTTTCGTAAACAGAAATTTCATCGAGACAAAAAAATTAAATTTGCCTCATATTTTTATTTAACAATTAAACATAATTAAAAAATATAAAGTTAATACAAACAAACGAATAAAAGATAACAAAATAAAAATAAATACAAAAATGGAAATAAGTATTAAATGGAATGTTTGTCGTATTTGTATGGAGGAAGAAAGTAAAAGCGTCACGCTGCGTCCAATTTTTGAAGAACCTACAACGCTACCGAGTGATATATTTCTATGCTCAGGAGTTGAGGTAAACAAAAAAATAAAATCAAATTATACTATTTATATACTAAACAATAGAATATTTACATTCAGCTTAAGAGATCAGATAATTTACCCGATAAAATATGCCAAAGATGCCTTAACATTTTAAAATATGCTACCAAATTCCGCATAACATGTCTGAAAACCACCGAATACTTGAATCAACTTATATTGAAAACTCAAACAGCATCCAATATATTCAAATCGAATAAGTCCGCAAGCGAAGTAGAAGCGTCATTTGAAAATATTGATTTTCTTGAAGAAGAACAAGTCGTTGATGTGGATGGCTTAATTATTGAAGGTAGCAATGAGCCCCAAATCATTGAAAACAATGAAATTCAATATGTCATCCAAGATGTTGATGATGCTCCTTCACCAGCGGAAAATAATTCAGCAAAAGTTAGCGAATCAGAAGAAACACCAGCGAATGATCCAGCGTTAGATGATGAAAACAGTCAAACAAACGACTTCCCGCCCGAACCCGAACCCGATTACTGTTCAATTAAAGACAGCGAAGTAGATCAATACGATGATCAGGAATATGAATTGGCATACATATCTGAAGAAGAAATCAAACAAGAAGTATACGAGATTCCAGAAGAGGATGATGAATCGCAAAGCGTCACAGAAACGATGAGCCAAATAAATGATTTCATTCAAGCCGAAGAAAAAAAACCTGAGCCACTCATTAAAGAGGAATTTAAAACAAATCTTCGGAAATATAATCAGAGATCAAGTACCGACAAACCTTACGATTTCATTTGCGATATATGTGGCAATCATTTTAAGAAAAGGTGTCTTCTTAGTTTTCATATGAAAATCCATCGAAATGAGAAAAACTATGCTTGCGAGTAAGTTTTGAATTATGTTCACCGTTTTTTTTTATTTTTGTATTTAGGCACATATGTATGTTTTAATTCGAAGACATTTATGGCAGTTACAAGTTTAACTCAAAACGACAGTTAAACTCCAACAATATTTGAAAGCTTATTCATAGCGTAGGATTGAATAAATTATTTCCACAATTGGCCCCAAATTCCATTGCCACTTCCGTCTTCGTTTTTGCTTTAACCGAAACTAATCTTAATTGTAATTTTATTAATAATGAATTTTACACATCCGATTTAACGTTTACGGAAAGGATGGTCCTTCGGACTTAGGGGAATGGGCTAAAAGAGGGGTACTTACAGCAGTTCACCCTAAGTATGATAGTTCTCTTTTAATATTCCAAACACTGAATCTATTGAACTCATCTGCGTGAAAATCAATGTTAAACGGAATAATATCTTTTTCTTTTTGTGCTGCTACTTGAGACCCTGAAGCCCCATCGAAACTTAACAACACCTGATCAATGCCTTGATCACTTATTGGTCTTAGTTGATTTTAATCTCCCTAATCTGTCGTGCTCGCGATCTGAAGATGGCTCGCATTTTGTTGCTAACAATGCAATAATTTAAAAGGAAATGTTGTTTGTTGTTAAATCTCTCTGATTCTGATTTATATCAGGCTAGCTGACCCGGCAGACGTTGTCCTTGTTGTTTTACTACACGATCGTTCATAAAGTTTATTAGACCGTGAAAAAAAATCTTGTAATGTCACGAAAAAAAGTGTGGAAATTCAAGGAAAACACATAAAAAATTACGGAAAAGTGTAAAATACCTTAGAAATCATAACTAATGAGGTTGTGAATAAATGTGTTGGATATAATGGAAAAAGCGTGGTGTTAAAAATTTATTTCACCACTTCCCCAGTATTCCGTGCTTTTTATCCACGATATTCGGCGCTTTTTTTCCGCGAATTTCCACGCTTTTCTGTGGTACTACTCCGCTTTTTCATGACCTCCTTTTTACGCTTTTCTCTGTAATATTCTTCGCTTATTTAATTTTTTTTTTTTGTTTTCATTGCATGGGAAAACTTTTCGAGACCACGATTTTCCGTATTTTTAATACATATTCTGCTATTCAGAAGGGAGATCATTGAAATCGGTCCAGCAGTTCTTGAGTTATAAACTGTGTAACTAAACCGACTTTGTTTTATATATTTAAAAGAAGATTAGCGATATTAAAATCAACTCAAACAGACAACTTGATCTTATATTAACCAATGATGCGATTAATTGTATCGTAGCAAACAGTAGATTAAAACTTTCCACTATTGACCCCTATCATCCACCGCTATCTTTAACCTTTGCCTATGAACATGAAAACATGATTTCTGAGTCTGAAAACACATATCTTTTGAATTTTCGAAAAGCTAACTTGCCAAAAACTCGTTTTAAGGAAAAATTAGAACTCAATTTGTTTTTGTTTTATTTCTTCAACAAGTTCTATTGTCTCAAAACAAATTTAGAACTTTGTTTGAGTTAAAACTTCGATGCATTTAGATGCTCATTATTAGGGTCCAGCTTGTTAAAACTCGATTTAACTACGATTTCATTTTTTCATCATACAAAAATGTTTATGTTTTTGTGTGAAAAACTTTTCTTTTGCCTTAAATACTATGTCATGTGCATTCGCTTATTGGTTCTTTCACAACGTTCAAAATGAAAATTGGTGATACCTAGACAGTACCTAGTTCAATTTAAATGCCTTTTTTCGGCGCTCCGGACATTAAAATTAAGTTAAAGAATGAAATTGGTGTCAAATTAAAGGTTGAAACATCTTATGAAATTCAAAGGCCTAGCGAGGCAAAGCCTGGCCAATCGTTTTAGGATGCGGACGGGAAGCCCTGTGGTTTTCGAACCTACTAATAGTCTTTTTTTACTACTCATTTGAAATTTTCTTAAACTTGATATGTAAAGCATTCTTGCAGTGGCCGCCCGGACTATACAAATTTCTTAAAATCCCGGATGTGTAATTTTTATTTGCGCTGGTTTCGTGTCAAAAAATTTTGAATATCTCTTCTAGAACGAGTACCTCCTATACAACATTTTTAAGTTCTTCGAGTTTTTTTACATTAAAAAAAAAAAAAAAAAAAATTAAAAGATTGGTATGCCATTTTTAAGATAATATTTATCAACATCTAAAAAAATTTGAAAAAAAAATCGAAAATAAATTAAAAAAGTGTTTAAAATAAAATATTTATTTTCGCTTATTTGTGCATATCTTTCACACATCAGATAACCAAAAGCTTAAATGTCCAATCTAAGTTAATACATAATAGCTTTGGGTTTGGACTGCATGAGCAAGTTCGTGCATTTTATTTAAATTTGATGTTTCTTATATCGCTTAAGCTTATAATAAAATTGAAGCTTGTCAACTCTGAATACTACTTGGCAACTCTATCGCAAAATGTTTATTTAGACACAAAACCCATGTGCTTTTACTTTGAGGATAGGTCGTCCTATAGCAAAACCTTCTACTTAATAAAATATTAACAGAATATTGGAATTTTTTTTGTGGTCTATCTAATAAGATTTTTGACGTACATTAAAAATAAATACACAAAAATGTAGGGAATTTAATGTTCTATAAAAAGTGTGTTGGTGGTTTTGGGTTCGATTGGTAGAGATAAACTTTAAAATCTATTTTTAATGAAACAAATTGACAGTTATTCGACACTAACTTTTTATAAGAAGGATATGTCAAAAAAATCTTTTAAGACAAAAACAATCCGAAGCAAACAAAAATGATTGCTCTACGGCCAATGACGGCCAAGGAAATCGAGATACTCTTTAAAATAAAACAATAACATAGTCCTTAGCAATTTTTGTACGTATTTCGGTTTTTTTTTTATAATTTTAATGGACTAAAAACTATCTTTTATTTGATTATATTTGGCTGCCTATTAAAATCTACTACTATGATGTGACTTATTTAGTTAGATGTATGTTATTTTCTTGGTGGGCTTCAGGTTCTTGCATTGAACTAGTGAGCAAAATTAAATTGTTTCATTCATGACCTAAAGCCCACCAAAAAAACAACAGATATTAATATCAACTTCTACATTATTAATTTATTGGCTAAGACTTTTAAGTTATTAAGTACAGAATGTCGAATTCATCTGTTTTTTTTTTTTATTGCAGAATATGTAACAAGCGTTTCAATTCGCCTTGCAACCTTAGAGCACACATGCGAACACACACTGGGGAAAAACCATTTCAATGTCAATATTGTGACAGAAAATTTGCAGACCGCAGCACGCAAGTAAAACATCAAAGGTAAGATTTTTTTTTCTTTTAATTGTTCTTAAATAAGACATCGTCACTCAAAAATTACTACTATTTTAGAATACACACCAATGAAAAACCATATAGCTGTCCAACATGTGGCAAGGCATTTTCTCTTACAACATCCCTAAAGGCTCACGAAAAAATGCACTCAGGAGAAAGGCCCTACAAGTATGAAATCACACAATTTTGTATACATATAAATTTTTTTTTATTAAAGCAAAAATTGTCTCTATTCTAGATGCGAACCTTGTTCAAAAGCTTTTACTCTACCACATCAATTAAAGGCTCATTTGCAGACAAATATGCATCGTATTATAACAGAACTTTAGCAATAATTTTTTTTTTATAAATAATAAATTAGTGTTTAGAGATTAAATAAAATGTTTAAAATAAGAATATTTCTACACAGTTAGTTGTGTAGAAAATGTAAAACAAAAAAATAAAAGTATATTAAAAATAAAGCAAAAATTAAATTTTTTTTAGGCAATTAGGATGCATTTCAACAAGTTCTTAGAAAACATCAACAGCTTAGTGGCATATATTTTTTTTTTTATTAAAATTCCAACTTTACTTGAACTTCACTTGATTTCTTAAACCTGTTTTTTTTTCGGTGTTTATATCACAAGCGTGGTGGTAAACGAACTTCAGAAGTGTTTTGCTGTTTTAATGGCATCATGAATCGGAGAGCCCTTCCGGATTACCAATCGAAAACGACAAAAGAAGCCAATTTCTCTTCTAGAACCGTCCGAACTGTCACCATTTTAACAATGCAATAAACCTATCCAAACAATTTCAAAAATGCCATTTTTTTCATCATTCGCCCAAAATCGAAATCATTTTAAAGCACTTGTTTGAAAAACAAAATGCTTTTTCAAAAATATATGCTAAAATAATGTTTATTTCTAAACGAAACTAGGTTTAAATGTATTGAAATTTGTTTACGATGTCAAAATACAGAAATGCAAACGTTTAGGTGCCGGAAAAATTTAGTTTTAACCAAACCCCATGTTTTTTACATTGTTCAAAATGTCTAAGTGTCTTCTTTGCAAAACAATAAAAAAAATCAAAATTTGGTGAAAATTTGACAAAGCTAGATTTTTTTCAAAAAACAGTGTTTTCTTACATTGTTGAAAATCTAAAGCGACCAACGAATGAGCGAATGAACGAACAAATGAGATTTGATACATTTCTAAAGCTATTTTTTTAATTAAAATTATGCTAAATGGTAAGAAGCAAACTCAGATTAACGTTACGAGTTACGAAACTAAAATTTTAATTGTTAATGCGTAATACTCAGTTCGTGTGAAATAAAATTTTCATACAAAATCGTTTGCGCAAAATCTTTTGCTTTACATTCCGATTCCACAGCTTCAAATAACACCATAGGATTTTTCCCTTGCGGTCACATTTAAAAATATTGATAAAATGGCCCAATATATGACGTGGAACTTGTTCAATTTTAATTTCGCGAGAGGTTAGTACTAGGCTTAACATAAGAAATATGTATAAGGAAAAATAAATTTGTCGTTGCGAACGAAATCTAGTCTCTACGACCAGATTGTTTTCTCAATTATTTCTTGTTAAAAACAATTAAAATGAAAATTTTGGTGTCTTTACTTTAATCTTAGTTTGTTTATAACAATTAAGTATAATTTTAGCTAAAAAAATAACTTTAGTAATGTATCAAATCTCATTTTTATCACAGTGTAGTTGATGTATCCCTTATTTTTTCAAAAATTCAAATGTCAAATTGCAGGAAAATTTTTCAACCATAAACTTATGTGGTGCCATTAGAAGGAGATATAACCTTTATTGCCTTTAAAAGAATGGGGATCATATCGAACTTTTTTTTATAATTACTTTCAATAAAAAGTGTTAACTTGTTTTTATTTTTAAGGACTTTTTAAATCAAATGTTTTCTTACTTTTAAAGGTTTCAAAATAATAATTTTTTCCTACTTACCATTTGAATTCTCTTCCGCGTTTTATATCATTTATTTGCTTTTTGGTTGTACATTTATGTTTGTTGTTATTTTTGAAATTGCGGTTTTATTGACCTAATGACCTATCAGGTAGAAACTATCGGCAGCGAGTGACCCCATGGGGTTGTAATAAAAAAAAATTACAGGTTAGTTGTTTTAGGCTTTATCAATGAAAAAAGGACTAATCCATGTTAATCTAATTCTATGTAACTTTATTGTACTTTAATAAACTTCCGGGTTTAAAAAAAAATTATTAAAAAAGGTTTATGTGTCAACATACCTAGAAAGAAGAAGAAAAAAATCGTGTTGGTTTTATTTTTATTTCTCAAAACCGTCAAGACAGTTTTGCATCCGGTTTTCTGTTTTTGTTTAAAAACAAATAAGAGCATCTAAATTAGTACTTAATTACATACAATTTTGAGAAAAATTAGTTCAAACATTTTTTTTTAATTTTTTTCCAAAACTTTGACTTTGAAAATTAATTTTTCAAAAACCATATAAAAAGAGGGGTTTTTGGCTTTACAATGTTATTGTAGGTGTAACCGTTGATTTTTAATAATTTTTTTTCCAAATTAAGTCAATTTTTTAGAAAATCGCTCCTCCCGGCTAAACGGCGGGGGTGGGGGAATTAATTTAACACGACATGCCTGTGTTCAATCTTGGATACCTCGACTTCTATTAGTCGTAAAAAAAGTTTTTTCTTCTAATTGTTTGGAATGAAAAGAGCTACTGAATTAGTAAAAACAATGTCTACCACAATATGAACTTTTACGAAAACAAAGCAATGCATTTTTGTACGAATGCATTCGTATAAAAAGAAGTTCCACTTAAATCAAAGAAAATTATTATAATGAACCATTCGTTTTTTATTTTCTTGCATTATATCACAGTGAAACTGAGACATTCGTAAAAATAAAAGTGAGCTAAATTGCATTATTGTGCATAACTTTGGTAAAAAGAGCTGTCAGGTGGTGCAAATTTGGTTTTAAGCTTTTCAAATGAACCTTTATCGATGCATGAAAAAAAAAACTGACAGTGCCTCTGCGCGCAAGGTTAAGCACAGGGGTCATTCCGTAATTCGATTATCGCCAAACGCTATCGTCTCGACGAAGGTGTTGATTTCTGTAACTATCAAAATCACTATAGTCTTGACGATATCGTTTCGACGATTGAAAATTTGCTCTCCGTAACTCGATTATCACAATAGCGCCATTTTCAAAATGGTCGTATTTGCAGTATAGCTAAATAGGTGTCGACTGGCTTGTATTTTGAAGTAATGTGTCCTCAAGAAGATAAAACCAAATTATTTTAGGGATTGTTTATTAAAAAAAAGTAACTCACTCTAATTTAACGCTTGTTTAATGTCTTTCTCTACATTTTTTTTAATTTCAAGTAAAGAAAATAAAAATTCGATTAAAAATTACAAACAATTTGGATGCGTACACAATCACAACAATATTAATTTTATTATAGTTGCATTTTGCAATATTTTTATTGTTCAGCCACAGGCACGAAAAAAAACGATGCAAATTTTCATTTTTGAGAGCCCGATGACAGTGTGTCACTCTCAAAAAACGAGACGATAGTGATGAGTTACGTAGAGCAAATCTGCGACGATCACGATTATCGTTTCTAAGACTACGGAATGACCCCCAGTTTTTCACGACGCTTTAACTGAACTATAAGTCACAGCAACAGTTTTTAAAAAATGCACTTTCCAAAAATTGTTATATGGCAAATAATAGATACCGTTATTTTTAGTTTGGTCCTATAAAAAGAAAATTAAACTCTCTCTGGAGAATATCAATCGAAATATGCTGATTTATCCTCGTATTGGGATCTAAACTCTGTTTAAACTCCAATTAATCCGAGACTTCGATGGATAATTATACATTCAACCAGAACAGCATATTATGAAATTTGTAATTTATCATTTCCATCTCATTTGATCAATTGAATTGAAACAACAAAATTTCTTTATCCCAAATTGTCGACTTTACTTCTTTCTTTTGCCATTTCAGAGTGTCTTATTGTTCCAAAGTGAGCCTTCATTTGATGTGCCTCCGAAAAACCTTTGTCACAAATCAAGCATCTAAAAGGTTTTTCGCCCGTATGTACCCGTTCGTGTTTCTTCAATGTTGCCGAATAGGAAAAGTGAGCTCCGCATATTGTGCAACCATACGGTCGTTCATTTGTATGTGTTCTGAAAATGTATTATTAAATTCAAATTGATTAGCGGTAAGTACTAATGTACTTACCTTTCGTGCCGTCTGACTCCACTTCGGTCGCGGAATTTTCGATCGCAGTAGGAACAACCAAATGGTTTTTCTCCAGTGTGCACTCGGAAATGCGCTCGAAGCTCACAAGTTTGCATGAACCGTTTCGAACATATTCTATAACAATAATCATTATTTAAATGTAAGTCGATACAAAATTAGATAACTTACTCGCACACGTATTTCTTATCATTTCTATGTAGTTTCATATGGTAGCTGAATGTTGCTTTATTTCTGAATAGATTCCCGCAAATGTTGCACATAAGAGTTATTGGTGACTTAGGTTTTCTGGCAGTTCTGGGTGGGCAAAATTTGATTAGTGGTTTGTCGTCTTCTTCATCCTCTTGAACTTCTTTATTATTATCTTCGCATTGATCTTCTTCTGGAATTGATTCATAACTGTCATGATGGTCTTCCTCGTGATGCTCTTCCTCTTCCCGATCTTCATTGTATTTTTCTTCTTCTTCAATGTATGTCTCGTCCTTTTCAAATTCTATTTCTAGCTCTAACTTGGGTGACGTAGCGCTAACTTTTCCTTCCGAAAGGTTTGGTAGTGTTTCAATTATGCCCAGTGCGTTGGGCGGGTCACTTAGGTACTCTTGTGAACGTTGGCATAGAACTCGAAAACCATAGGCAACTTTTAGAATGTCTGAACATTTTTTGCAGATCTTTGATGGCAAAGAGGGAATGTTTTGAATCTGTAAACAAAGTTTCTCGTAATGAATATGGCTTTGTGAATTTTGTATGCACTTATTTTTGAGCTTACCTCTACTCCACAGCAGAGTTCTAATTTATACAAAGTTTTGGAATCATCAAATAAATCTACCATTTCCTCTGCTGTTTCTAGACATATTCTGCATTGATCAGTTGCCTCGATATCCATTATTTATGCTTTATAGTAAATACAATAATCTGCATTAGAAAATTACAAGATAAAAATAATAATAATTACTTTTATTTTTAAAAATATTCTTGCCTTGTCAAATAAATTTTTGATAGCTGTCATTTGTTCGAGGCTCGATGCTTGTTCTGAAAAAGCATCCCAGTTCTACAGCTGGAGACACAGTGACGACACAAGGGGTATGTTTGGGTACTGCTCAAAGTCGGCTTTTGAGTCTGGTATTCATCACGTCTTTTCGAAAATCAATGGCCCTTAGTAATAGATTCGATTTTCACAAAAAAATCTTATTAATAAAACACACATCTCACTTCTAAATTAAAAATATGCATAGAAGCAGCTCACCTGTAACTAAGTCAAATTTAAAATGATAGAATCACAATAGAGCTGTCTGTTTTCTCGAACGGTAAATGAATTATTTTTTCTGTCAAAGCTTCAAAAAAATGTATCAGCTCAAAATAACGAAAAAGTCACAATGATTGCACATAATTAGACTTTTTTAAGTTTAAACTGTTACTACAAAATGTTAAAAGCTGCTTTTCTCAATCTAACAAAAAGTGACTTTCAAACCGGCTTTACGCATGTTTATTACTAAGGGCCAATGAGTGCGAAAGGGATGCAATGACTGCATCCCCTTTGCGCCTCTCACATGTAATAGCTGACTAAGTTGTGAGCGCTCATATCGGAGTTTTTGGAGTCAGCGATCTCATCTTTATGAGTGTTGGAGACCACTCATAAGTCATAAGTTACTAATATTCCTTGGTGAATTGGTTTATGCGAGTGCTTATAACTTATTAGCGCTTGATGAATATCAGCTTTAAAATTGAGAGCACTGGCTCCGAAAACTCCTACCACCATACTTAAGCTAAGAGCGCTTGGTAAATACCGGTCTTAAAATCTCAGCTGTCACCTTGATGTGGAGATTTCTGGAACAAAAAATGTTTGAATTCATTTCTCAGTGATGTGAAAAACGCGTTTTTCATATAAAAACCCTTGTCGTTTTGTCGTGTGGCAGGGCGACACTTTGACAAGCCTTCTCTCGTCTCTGATAAAAAAGCGTTTGTTTGACAAACCCATTCGCTATATTAAAATAAAAGTCAAAAAAATGCAAGGCGAAAATTGAAAGCAAACAGCTCTTTCCACGGCGAATTAAAATACCTCACAAGTAGATTAACATCCCTGTTAAGTGACATTTTTCTTCTGCAGAGCTAGAGAGAGCTGAAAAATATTATTAATTTTTTGTTTACAATTTTCAATAAATAGTTTTTATTATTTTATAAAACAAATCAATTTCAATGGCAGACCCTAAATTAACACCATGTAGAATTTGTGCTGGACATTTTGCACAATCAAAATTATTAGACTTGTATGGAATTGAATTGCAAATAGAGAATCTAATTGGTGTGCAAGTATGTTTCAAAAAATTTATTGTGTATTCTTTTTTTTATAAATAATAAATCCAATTCAATTATGTATTTCTTAAAAGTTAATAAAAGGTGTTGATGTACCAACATTCATATGTAATCAATGCAATATGGACTTTGAAGCTGCCCGAGAATTCAAAAGAAAATGCATTGAATCAAATGAGTTCTACGAGGCAAAATTCGAAAACCTACTTAAATTTGATGTTGTACCAAAGGTGGAACATATCGTAAGTAAAATAAATTTAACTCACAAATGTTTTGAATAAAAAACAAATCTTAACAAATTATTGTTAAGCCACTTTCGCCAGTGCCAATATCAGATGGATCAATGTGCAGAGAAGATGTCGATCAGCTACCAAATGAAGAATTTGATGGAAATGATCATGATCCAGATTTTGAATTGCCTCCAGATAATGAAAACGACGAAGAAGAGGAGAAACCAAATAAAATTACAGCCAAATCTAAAAAAGAACAAAACAAATCTGGCAAGCGTGTAAAGAAAAAACCGCCAAAGGGACGTGATTTGATGAATCGCAAACAGAAGGAACACCATGCACTTGTTTGTGATATCTGTGGGAACGTCTTTAAGGCTAGACATATATTCGCTTTGCACAAACGGAGACATAGCAATGACAAGCCCTATGTATGCGAGTGGGTATTTTCAGAGCTACTGTTCAAGAAACTTTTAATAAGGAGGTTTCTCTTTTCAGATTATGTCCGAGTAAATTCTTTACAAACTCTGAGTTAAAACGTCATATGAGACGACATACTGGCGAAAAACCATACGAGTGCCAGTTTTGCCATCGAAAGTTTTCTGACTATGGGACACATGTTAAACACGAAAGGTATTATTATTTCGTATCTTTGAATTTATTATAATCCACGCGGTTTTGGAGGTAAACAACTTTTCATTCTTTAGAAGGCGTGGCCATGGTAGGCCACGGATTCACGCTTTTTGTTTAGTTTAGCTTCTACCTGACCTATTATTCACACGATTTATGAAATTCGAAATGAATCGTATTTTCATTTTTGACTTACTTAGGTCCTCAGACCTTGTTGTGACCGTGGTGATCCTCTTAAGCAGCATTGGGACTGAACTAATCCTACGTGCCAATGTGTACGGGTGCTGGAACTATAACTCATCAGTTCTCTCCAACTCCAAAATGTTCATATGTTATCAACCACTGCATCGCACCTTACTTTCACGATAAATTCCTTGAATCAGTAAATAAATCTGATGAATATGTTATTTGCTTCGATGAAGCACTTTAACTAGCTTATAAAGGATAAATGGATTTGGTCGAAAGATATGGTCTATAATCGACATTTAGATTTTAACACACTTTTCGAACGGGATCCGGGTTTTAAACAAATATAAACTTTTTCAAGTGTCTGGACTGGGGGTAATGTTAATTTGTCATTTAAAAAAAGAACTCAAGCAAGAGCGGAAGAGATGGATCCAGATGCCATGCAACTCCTTGATATTGGGGAATGTGGGCTTCATTTTGTTCATGGAGCCAAGAAGATGGCCTCTTCCGTTTTCAAAGACCCGCAAGGAGATGTTTGATTACATCCAAAATTTCAAATTTCCTTTAAAATATTGCGGGGTTCGATGGTTGCAGAACAAAAAGTGTTGATCTTCCAAAATCTCAGCCTGTTGAAAGCCTAAAAAACTTTTTTTAAAAGACGAGTTCTTCGAGTCCAAGCGTGAGCGTGTTCCACTGTATAGCTTGGCTTGCAATGCAATCGTTCCCTTTTGGAATCGTGTGACCAATCCACTGCCAGTTACGTTTACATATCGTCGGCTAGAGTGCAAACCTGCAAAGTCCATTCATGGACATTTTACAGGAGAAATAAAAATCTTCCCAAAACTGGTTGTTGACAGATTAGGACAAAATCCAAACGAATAATTTCTTTTCTGTGCATAAACGGATTTAATTAAGTTCATAGTTTTTTAGTTATTTGTATTTTTGTGAGTTAGCCGGCCCCAAATCAAGTAACTTTTTTTACAATCATTCGATCGATCGTTTTGACGGTTGCTCTCTATACTTCTCTATTGATTTAATAGAGAGAAAACATAGAAACGATAGATCGAACGATTCTACAAATTTTACGTTATTTGGGTCCCGGTTTTCTTATGTTGGTAATATGGTAATAAATCCAAAAGTCTGGCAGATATTCTTTTCAGCCGTTCGGCCCTTCGAAAACTGCATTTTTTACCGTTTTTGTGTCGCGGGTATAACCACTTCAATTCATATGTAAACGATAGAGAATTTTGCACTGATTTCAAATACCTAGGTGCCAGACTTTTTACTTTTAGCTTGCTCCGTGCCAGATGCCCACGAAAAGAGCGAAAATCAACTTTTGGTGTTATATATCAATACATCCGAATTCTTCTCCTAATTAAAAAAATTGTATGCCAGACGATTAAGATTTTAATTTTGTTTTTTTTTTTTTGTTAAGATACAAACCCCTTGTTCGTATCTCTCATATCCGTTTTAGAATTTAAGCCTTAAGTACAAAATGTGCGCTCGTACAACTACCTGCATAAATTAAGAAAACGTTTTGGGTGGAGTTCTTGAATATTACTTCATTTACTTGACTAACTCAGTTCGTACTTATAAGTAAAAACTTTGGCCAACGCTTTAGTTTTCTCAACTCAAATAAAATCGAAAGTTAAGCGTGGTCGAAAGCTACCTTTACCATTAGCTAGTTGCGGTATTGTCAGTTAATTATTTTAATTTTTTGTTAAGGTATATACCCAAAACAAACATCAGATGTGTATGGAAAATCGTGTTGATTGATGGCACCAAATATGATATTAGTTTCTTTAAAATTATCGCCCGGAATGGCTTGAAAAAAAAAATATCTGGTGCAAAAGGCAGTTATAGGTCCACACAAGAAATAAAAATAAAAATTGCTTTCCTTACAATTTATCGCTCTCCCAGACTTAAACTTTGTTTGATGTCTTCATGCCGTCTCATGACTTTTTACTCTTTTACAAAAAAAATGTATTCAAAATCTATTAATAAACACTGATTGACAAGTAGAATTCTAATTCTAATTCGATTGGAAGTCTGGAAGCATCCAGAAGTCTTTTGAAACTGTTTTATTGGCACAAAAATGACACAATAACACAGTTTCAGAAGACTTCTGGATGCTACCGACCGGATTCTTTAGGACGTCCAATCGAAAACGACATAAGTAGGTTAGGTTAGGTTAGGTTAGGTTGACGTGTCTACCGGCAGGAGTGCTGATACACTTAGACCAAAGTTTGGTCCATTGTGATACCACATTGAATCTAATAATAACTTTCCTCTTAATCGAGCGAGATTACCTATATCTGTATTTGATAGATCACTGAGGTCGTTATAGTAGAAGTCTCCTAGATAGAGTCTTCGTCTTTGCGATAGAGCAGGGCATGTACAGAAAAAGTGGGGAATCGATTCCTCTTCCTCTTCTCTGCAGAAATCATTTGAGAGAACTCCAAACCGTGTCATAACGAAACTACATAAGTAAGTTGTAAGGCTATGGTCAAATCCTATGCAAAAGCTGACTCAATTTTTAGAGTTTTCTTGAAATGTTATGAATTAATGTATGCTGGCTTACATTAACATAAAAAACGATATTTTTATTTTATTTCAAAAAAAAAAAAAAAATGCAGAACGCACACAAATGACCGTCCGTTCGCTTGTCAACATTGCGGAAAGGCTTTTTCGTGTGGTTTCGTTTTGAAAAATCACATGCTAACTCATACAGGCGAGCGTAATTACAAGTAAGTCATTTATAAAACAGAAAACAATACTTTTGGATTTAAAAAAAATAATTTTATTATGTTTTTTTTCTAGATGCACGATATGTAATAAATCTTTTGGTCGACAGCACAACCTGACTACACACGAGAAATCAATTTACCATCAGAATAATCTTTTAAAAAAAGAAAATGGCGATAAGGAAGATTCATAGTTACAAGTCATGTTAAATTTTAATTTCTAATATAAATAAAATAATTTTAAGTTTTAAAGAAAATCAAGAAGCAGAATGTGTTTTGCATACATTTTGTAGCCCTGAATTTATTCCTTTTCTAATAGGTAATGGGGGTTGTCGTAACTCGTAAATAAATTTTTTTTATAAATCAGGCCTTCCACAAATTCGATCGTGGAAAATCGCCGAATGGAATATTCCGCTACGAACCCCGATAAAAGCATTCACATAATCCGAATGCAATCGAAAAAGCATTGCCTTATCCAAAAAAAAATAAATTCTGAATTTCGAAATCAAATCTCCAGTGTCATCAATCTGGGAAATTCCATTTTACTTTCTCAAATCGTTTTTCCCTTTTTCTTAACCAAGATATAAGCTGCCAATTTGTGTTATTAAACTGTTCTTATTTACATTTATTTTTACAATCCCGTTTTAAAATGAGTTTAATTTTTGAAAAAATCTGTTTTCCATTTCCCAAATTGGATTATACTTTGTGTTTGAGTATTCCTTTGCCGTTTTAGTACTATTTTTATGGTTTTTGAGCTTTATTTTATTAACTCCTTGAGTAAAATTTCTTACTCCAGATTGTTTGTAATTTTTGTTTAAAGGATTGCAAAAAAATACTAACTCTCATTCAAGTTCAATGAGCCAAGAAAAATTGATAATTATGCAGTAAACTCTCAACTTTGAAATGGAAAACGACATAAGTTTTCTCTTCCGGTCTCGAAATAAAAAAAAAATCCCTCGCAAAGAATTATTCCCAATTAAAACTGTGCCAATTATGAAATCATTCGAGGTAAAAAGAATCTATGTTGTTGATTTTTTGTTCGTTTGGTGAAAGTTTTTGCATTTTTTAAAATATAAAAGTAAATTAAAAATAATAAAAATAAAGTGACCTATCTTACTTTCTCAATTAGTTTCTTTTTTAGCTCAATTTTTTTCAGTTTTGTGAATTTATTAGTTACGCTTCGAAACTTCATAAAAAATTATATTTTTGATTTAAATGCGTAGATCGATTAGCTTTTATTCTATTATTAGCTGACCCAGCAGACGTTGTCCTGCCCTGCACATTGATTTTTATTTTGTAATTGCATTTTTTTTGTCTTTTTACACGATCATTTATAAAATTGACTAGCCTGCATTTTTTTAGCATTTAAAATCTTTTATTAAAGTGCTCTTGGATAAAAAACATTTTTTGTTTTTCCACTTGGACCATAGACAAATTAGTTTGAAGTTTTTCCGACGCATTAGCAGGCTTAAATAATACAGTTGTCCATGCCCATGTGACAAATATGGAAGAATACGGAATGCCGAGGGAAAAACGTTTAAAAAAGTATTGAAAATGAAGAAAAATAAGTGAAAAGTCGCAAAAAAGTGCGAGAAAGAAACATGTGAGATCAGAAAAAAATGTTTAAAAGTACATTATTTATGATATTCCGTTATTTTTACCGTGCAATGACACCGTGTCATTCCACGCTTTTCTCTGTGACCTTGTTTGTTTTTTCCGCAGTGTTCTACACACTCGCGGTAGTAAGCGCTTTTTTCGCGACTTTGCATGCGGTATTTCGCAATCATTCACATGGTGTTCAAATACTCTTTCATCTCTTCATCAGTATTCCGCGCTTTTATCCACAGTATTCCGCGCTTTTAGGCGTTCATATTTTTTTACTACGACTTTTCAGGCTTCTCTGTGACTTTCTTCGCTTTTCTCCGGGATATTTTACGCGTGGTATTAATCGCCTTTTGCGTGACCTATCTTGATATTCTCTTAGGTTTTCAAGATCTTCCGACAGTATTCGGCGATTTTTTCCGTAGTATTTCGCGCTTTTTAACGTTGCACGTAGATTGTGGTATTTTTCCGCGACTTTTTACACTCTTTCCACGACTTTTCTCACTTTTTTCTATGACTTTCTTTGTTTTTTTTTGCGCTGTATTTTACGTATTTCTCTCTGTAGTAATCTCTGACCTTCCATGCAGTATTCCGCAATCTTCCATGCAGTATTCCGCAATCTTTAACCCGTATTCATTTAAATCGAATTCAAATGAAATTAAATAACTACCGAAAACTCGAAAAAATTAATGGTATGCAATGAAAGGACTTGAATTAACTCTCAAAGTATAATGCAAACAACGCCATCTGCTGACATTTTTCAACACAGCATTTATTAATAATTTAATTTATTCTTTATCCGTGTATTACATGTAGAAAGAAAGTTTTATTTTTATTGTTAAAACATTGTAAAATTCTATCAATCATGTACTTGGTTCTTTTTCTTCTAACTCAGCCAATTTACATTTCCGAAGGTGGAATATCGATTTTAAATGAGTCGTTAGGTGTCCTGGATAAAGAAAGGACCTGCTACAAACATCACATCTGTGAATTTAAATAATTAAAAAAAATTAACTCATAAAAATATTGTATTTAAGAGCAATAATACTTGTAGTTTCTTTTGCCTGTGTGAATCAAAATGTGATTTTTCAGCATAAATTGATTTGTAAAAGTTTTTGCACACAAATTACAAGTAAACGGACGTTCATTTGTATGCGTTCTGCAAGAAAAAATATAAAATAAATGAATAAGGTAAATTTAAGTGAATCTTTACAACCGCAGTATTTTTTTTCTAAAAATCACCTCAATTTTTTTTTGTAGAACATCATTGTCTATCAAGTAAAAGTGTTAAGTACGGAAAACTGTAATATTTGACTTTTGACCAAATCTCAGAAATAAAAACTAAATTTACTTGTGTAGGGAAACGCATAATCTACAAATACTTAGAACATTTTTTTTCGATAGCATTGACCATTTGATAAAAAAAATAGACAAAAAACCGATATTTTCGACACACACACCTCTCTTTAAAGCGCCCTACCTTGCATATGATAACTATAACGAAAGCATATCCTTAACTATTATAGTCTACAGAGTGTTATCAAAACATACCTTTCGAATATCAGGTTTTACGAGTAAAGTACGAAAACTCGCAATTTTTGAGTTTTGATCAAATTTTTAAAAAATAATCTACAACTTTTCGATAGGACTCACCGTTTAAGAATAATATGCAAATAAAAAAAAATGCCATACCTAATATGTTTTTAGAGAATCACAAGAGCTACAAGTCTCACATATACTTTTTTTGATATCTTCTCGCGTTTCAAAGTTAAATACGAAAAACCAACATTTTCGACATTTAACCTTGAATAACTTTTTATTTACTTCTATCGATGTTTCAATGCTCTATACCAATTTTCAGCTCTATGCGAATTATTTCTGGGTTGAATGTCTATTTTGTCCAGATATTTTCTTGGTAGATAAAGATAAAGAAATATATATGTTCTGGTCAGATTTGGGAGCGAATAGTATTTCCGGCGCAATTAAAAATACAGAACTAGCTGCCGAACTTTTACATTTATGAACGCAGGAATATGGGTATGTTTATTTGTATATGTATGTTATGTGTGCATGTATATTTTTATTTACTCACCTTTCGTGGTATTTATTTGTTCCATAGTCAGAAAACTTGCGATGACAATATTTACATTCATAAGGCTTCTCTCCAGTATGTTTTCTCATATGACATTTAAGTTCCGAGGGTGTATAATATTTGCAAAAACATAATCTGTAAGAAAATAAAAAAAACTGTGCTCATTATTTTATAAGAATGAGACCGTTCGTTTTTTTTTAAGATTAAGCTTTAACGGCAAATAAACAAAATGCCAAATAATTCCCCTAGTTGTTTTAGATTTTTATTTTGATCCCTGAAAATACATAGGATTTTTTGTATGCTTCAGAGTTTATATTTTTTCTTCTGCTCAGTATACTCGAAAAAAATATGGTTTGAAATTGAAATAAATTTTTAATATGTATGTCACTTTTTGAGGGAAAAAATGTTGATTTTATCAACAAAAAAATATTTCAAATTTTGTTCAGATACTAATTCTTAAAAACATCTACATATGTATATAAATATAATTTTTTTTCTCGAAAGATTGACATATTTGTGAGCAAAATAATGAATAAAACTACTAATGTGTTTTCTTTTTGTCAACAACAACACGACTTATTTATAAAAATTCATCGCAAAACACTAGGTAATGGGAGCTGAAAAGTCCATACAACCCAATACCCCACCGCTAGACTAAATTTAAGTATACGCCAAGGACAGTTCTTGCAGTAGTTGGAACCATAAGAGACACCACCAATATTAAAATCAAACAAGTTAATGAAAACCGTTTTGATAATTTTTGAGACCTACAAATCGAACTTGACAACATATGTATAAAAACGAAATGCACGACTGGGTCGAACGTACTTGCTCTTTGTAGTCAAAAGTGCTGGTGGTGTTAAGCCTCTTATATAAAGTTTTAATAAATAAATAATTGAATATGGAATGTAGAAAAAAAACATAAAATTCATTACTAAAATAACTTTTACTACTTTTAAAATTGTTTTGATCTCAAAAAATTGTTAGAGCCTTATTAAACAAAAAATATTGTTTACATATAAAAATTATCAAAACTTGTATAAAAAAGAGCTGGTATGGTGGTTTCAAGAAAATGTTATTGGAACAATATTATAAAAAATCATTCACATGAGTTCAAAAACAGGGTTAAAGAAAAAAATATTGAAACTTTTTTTAAAAATCCAAAAAAGTTTTAGAAAATTTTATTACTGAATAATATTAAAAGTAGGCACTAATAGTCTAAGATCCTCTGAAGAAATATATACGCTCATAATCTGTTATTTTAAAATTAACAAAATTACATGAAAGGTAATCCTAACGATTATAAATTTCGCATAGGTTGCCCAGCTAAAACCTGGCCCATAAATAATATAAAATACAAGTGCATTTTTTCGACAAACTTCCCCCATCTGTTATTTACAAAAATCGTGCATTTACTGAAAGAACATGACATATGGGTTGCCTATTTTGATCCTGGCCCTATTTAAAGGTTGCCAGGTCTAAACAGCTTAACATATTACATGCAGGGAACCTTCGATGGTGCCAACTTTTGGCTAGTCAACCTTATACTGTTGGATAAGAGTTGAATACCCCTTCATTTAAAACCAAAACCAATTAAATAAAAAATTAGGGTATATTTTAACATTTTTGTAAATAACAGATAAGGGCAGTTTGTCGAAAAAATGCACTTATATTTTATATTATTTAACACCTTAAGGCCAGGCAACCCATATGCAATTTATAACCATTAGGATTGCCTTTTATGTAATTTTGGTCATTTTTAAATAACAGATGAGGGCAGATATATCTTCTACTTATCTTGTACTATGAGAACTTTTTCTATCATCGTATAATGACAATCCTGATTTTTATCTCGAGTTCGATTTTTTTTTATACGAATCCTAAACTTGCCCTGTAGTAACTAAATTGCAAATAAATATTGCCTTGTCAGAATAAAATCAACAAAACCTTTACCAGCTCTCCGGCTGATATGAATTCTTTAAACTTTAGTTTTATTAAAATACTTTCATACTCGCATTCATAACGCTTGTTGTTGGTATGCCTTTGAAGATGTAATTTAAAATTTCGCTTCTTTTCGAAAACATTACCACAGATCTCACATATTCTTGTTATTGCTACAACTTTTTCGATTAATTTTTGATTGTTAATAGGCTCTTTAATTGCAATTGGTGGTTGTTGATTCTTAACGGTCTCTTCAATGACAATGGCTGGTAGTTCTTTGGAGTTGCTTGCAGACTGAAAAAAGACAGGTATATAATTTCAACATTAAAAGCACATTTGTACTTATAAAAACAAAAACCTCATTTTCCTCTAATTCATTGCTCTTGTTTTCCAAAACATTTGGGTTGTAATTCAGTATCTGAAATTAAAAATACAATTATAAAAGAAGAGCTAAGCTCTAGTTCAGGGACATACATATCGTCCCGTTTCTGCGTGAACCACGTATCTACAAAGCAAATTTTGTTTAGTTTTTGTAAGAAACTTTAGTTTTTAGCAAAATTGAATAATTAGATTGAATGAAACGAAATCGAATTAACTGGAAAACATATTAATTGAGACTATTTCACCATTTATACTTTTTCATCTTCCTAACTTATGGTTTTCCAGCGATGTCTAATGTTAAGCAAAATGTAGTTACGAGGTTCAAGTAGAAACGGGACGATATGTAACTGATAGCGTTACGGGATATGAGTATATAAATTAAGACATAATTCCATAGCCCAAGGAAGATAGATTTTTTAGGGACAAATTTTCTAACAGCCTGATTTTTGGTGTACAGGTTGGCATTGGAGTGGTTTATAATTTGAGAAAAATCCTGATCTTTCCAATGACCCCAAGTTCTGTGTAATATCGTTCTAGAGTCAGAAAAATATGGTTTTCTCTTATAAAACAAATAAGAATAGGTAGGAGAAAAAAATAGTAGGGGTATTCGTAAAACCTGGTAAACCTGGAAAACGTGTTAAAATCTGGTAATTTTACTGTCAAATTTACTATAGGAAATCTTTAGCAGAATATGGTAAACTTTTCCACAAATTCTTTTTCGCAAAAGTTTACCATCTGGAAATGGTAATTATGGAAAACTTTTAACGTTTTATTTTGGTCATTTTAGATATAACCAGCCATTAATATGTAGCTTGTTGACAAAGACAAGGAACAAACCCTAATTTTCTGCAAATAATTCAAGCATCAATACATAATTTAAAAACATTTTAATGAATACCCCTAATGTTTTACAATCTTATAGCTGAGCTAAATTCATATAAATTTGCCGTTGAAAGTTTGTACAAAGATATCACCTACCGTTTAGAAGTAACAGCACTTTAAATTTTTTAAATATATCTTATGGATTATATCTTTAATGGATGTGATCTTAATTCAATAGATTGAAGAAGAAACAGTTTTACTTAAGATTATTGATTACTTGTTTTGTTTTCAAGGACAAACCAAAAGCATATATTATTCTAAAATAAAACTTTTTGAAAGGCAGAAAGAAATATGGTAATATATGTAGTTATTCTTTTAATCAATTCAATATGCCACTTTTTCTACCGATGAACTATCAACAGATCCTAAGAATATGCGATTTTCTTTTGTTTGCTCCTATACATAACTAAAATTATGTAAGTATAAACGATATTGAAAACTCAATAAAAATATTAAATTTTTTGTCAAAATTTATTGTATTTTGTAGGAAAAAGCTTCTACATAATTTTGTTTTATTGATACAATAGATTTGAGACTTAATAAATCCTTAATGAAATGAATAAAGGTTCTTTTTATCAAAAATTTGAAGAATTTTTATCGAAAAAAACTTTTTTCAAGTATATAATTGATAAATTTTGTTAAAAGAATATCTTCCTTAAACTGAAATTCTACTGAAAACATGTATTAGATCAATTATCGTCGATATAAAACTAATTAACAAAAAAAAATTAATTCGGAATTACAATTAATTTCTGTTTTATTTTTTAACAATAAAACTTCAAACGTGAAAATGTTTCTAATTTGACCTAACATAGAAAAATAAAGTTAACCATCGTGTTCAGCATACCCGAATTATCTTTAGTAGATATGGGAGTTAATTGTCGGTTTTTTTTACCCAGGGCAGTGAAGTTATTAAACATTTTTCAAGAAAATCACTGTTTTGTTTTTTTATTAATTTTTTTAAATATAAATTCTGGATGAGGAAACCCTAAAATAAAAGTTACAAGTCTTCTTAGCTAATCAGGCAATTAGCCAACAATATTGTCAATTCTTAAAAAAAATTGTTAAGGGTAGGTAGTACGTACTTGCTCTTATTGCCAAAGTTGCTGTGGACGTTTAAGCTTCTTATATATAAAGTTTTTAAGTTTAAGTTTATAAAAAATTGTGAAAAAATTGTTTTTGAATAAACTACTAAGTATGCCATTTGATTTGATTAAGAAAGATAAATACAAAAAAAAAAAAAGTGAAAATCTTTGGAGCCGTTTTGAAAAGAAAGAATATTTCATATATGTATACAAATTCCCAATCCTTGTTTCAAAAATAAAATATGATAGGTACCGTAAAAAAACCGTTTCTTTTTCAAATTAAAGTAAAATGTAGAAATAAATTGTAAAAAAATAATTAAAATTTTTTGTACAACTAACAGTTATTGAGCTATTGGAACATAAAGACAAATGTATTATTTTTCATTTGAAGACAGATATCTGACCGAAAAAAAAGTTACAGAAAACAAACAAAAATAAAATTTATAATTGGTGCACTTGGGCGTATACGTACTTTTTTGTATGAATACAATTAATTTATAAATAACCAATTTCGTATTGAAAACGAAGTTTTGAAGTTTATAAAAAATATGTTACAAAATATCAAACATGATGTATCATAAAAGACTATAAGTAAAACAAAATCAAGGACATGAAACTTTTTTTGTTGTTCACAAGACCCTTATAAAAATATTTAAAAACTAGTTTCCCATATCACAAAACAAACTTTTCCTGTTTTATGATTTTCGTGTTTTATTCAAACTAAATAACACGAATTTTGAATATTTTTAAACTTATTTCAACTAAAACCTTGTTTTTAAGTAAGTCAATAATATAGCCGCAACTGTTTTTGGTATATACACGTGCAAAATAAATTTTAGTTCTCATCTAAAAGTTCAGGTATTTCCTCAGATTATAAACCAGCTCAATATCAACCTGTATACCAAAAATCAACCTGTGACATTTTTTTGCTGTCTGTTCTTACTGAATTAAGAATCAGATTCTGAAATTATGTCTTGTGGATAAAATGTTTTACATATATTTATATTTTAAAAATAAAATATATGTACACAAATCAAACCTTTTCTAATAGATCTTCGTTATCTGGGTTATCATCTAGTCTTTGATTACTTTTGAAAATTTCATACGATGCAATGCATTTTTTTCGAAATTCTTGTGCTGATAAGAGAGATGTATAGCAGCTCATGCAAATAAACCATGGCTGTTCAAAAACTCCATTAAACTTGCGACAATGAAATTGCAAATTAATTCAAATAAACTCAAAAATAGATTTAAGAATGCAACGCTTACATCCACACCAGATATCTCTTTAATTTCTTGCAAGAATTTTATGCAAGCGTTGTCATATATTTGAAAAATATTATTTTCAACAGGAACCACTATTTTACATATCCGGCATGTTTCCGAATAAATATCGGACATTTTTTTTTCAATTAATTAAAAAAAAATTAAATTAATAATTAATTTGGCTGGGAGTTTACAAAGCACAGAACTGAAAACTAATGACAATTAAACTATTAAATCTTAAACAATGTGGAGCTAATTATCCATTCTCTTTCTCACTATCGATCGATGAAGTGTCTATTTTAGGCCTATATCAGTAAACTTCGAGAAAAGACATTTTTTCGCCGATGAGAAAGATAAAACACAACAAACTAATTGTTTTCGATTAAAAATAAAACAAATTTATTTACCATATGTGTAATTTATATATGTGAACTCCAAACGAAATAAAATGCAAGACTTGTTCGCCAGGGGCGTATATAGCTTTACTTCCTGGGGGGTCTCAATTAAGTGAACAAAAAAAATCAAATATTACTTCTCCGTACACACAGGGTATAGTTTATTTTAGTATACAAAATGGAAG
The DNA here is from genome assembly GCA_948107695.1 of Meliscaeva auricollis. Classification (NCBI taxonomy): domain Eukaryota; kingdom Metazoa; phylum Arthropoda; class Insecta; order Diptera; family Syrphidae; genus Meliscaeva; species Meliscaeva auricollis. Next base: position 43,809,886 of record OX403616.1, read on the forward strand.
GATACTAAAAAATATTGATATTTTTTATGATTTTCGATAGGCTATATTGAATTGAAAAATGGACGTATTGATACGAAACAAATAGAAACTTTAGATCTTTTACTAAATTATTTTTAAAAACCACAGTTATCACTTGGTCATAAGGAAAAGCGCGAAACCAAAAATTTTAAATTTTTGTCGATGCAGCTTAAACAATTTGTTTGTTTAGCTTAATCCTCCTAATGTCCAGAAAGCTTGTGTATTCAGCTTTAATTCCTTTGATACGATAGTTTTCAACCCATTTATTGGTCTTTGAGTAGAAAATGACGTTTTTGTTTTCAAACATTAATACCTCTGCAACTAATAACTGTAAATTAAATTTAAAAACAGTTTTGGAAAATACAAAAAATTACCTATAAGATTCTTTTGTAACTTAAACGAACTTAATTTATTTAAGTCTCTGAAATAAAATTAAAATAAAATGCATGACTGGGTCGCACCCACTTACTCTTAGGGTCAAAGTTGCTGTGGATGCTAAAGCTACATATATAAAGCTTTTAATTTTATAATAAATTAAAAAATAAACATAAAATTTATAACTAAAATGACTTAAACAACTTCTTCAATTGTTTTGACCTCAAAACTAAGTATGCCATTTGATTTTGTTAAAAAAAGATTAATTTTTAGAAAAAAAAAAATTGAAATATTTATCAACTTTTAAATAAATAACATTTAAAAATTGTTTCCACGTTCATTTGGCAAAGAGATTTGTAAATAGTGGCTGCACAGGCGGAACAACAAGAATATTTATCCAATCTTATAAGTTTTGTTCGCGAATATATTAATTTTTGAAACAAAAAGCTTGGGATGATATTTCCATTAAAGTTCAATATCTATTATTCTCCAATATGAAGTTTATTGACATTTGCTTAAGTTACCTTATTATGGGCAATGTTTGATTTAACGATAACTTCTGGGAACTTTTCGTTTGGTTTTGACGTTAGCTTTAAGTACTTAAGCTTAAGTTATGTCATTATTATAGTACGGCCCTCAGACAAAAAAAAACTTTTTTTAAGATTTTACCTGTTGCACGTTTTCCAAATTATCATAAAAAGTACAGGTGTTTTTGGCAAATTTGTACCTGATTTTTTCCTTTATTTTTGTTTCCTTACAAAAAAAAATAATAAAACGTTATGTTTATTACCCATTTTTCTAAGAAAATTGACCTCAAAGTCAAAAAAATAGCACGGACAGGAAAAACAAACACCTTTGAAAATTAATATCTGAGCCACCAAAAAAGATATCAACATTATTTACCTTTTCACTATAGTACATTGACCAATGGGAAAGCACATGAACTGTTCTGTTAGAAGAACGCATAACTGAGCTAAAAAAATACTCAATGGCAATCTTTATAGATGAAATGTAAATAGGTACATTTTAAAAACCATACACACTAAAGGTAGAACTATAATAGACAGACGTGTTGGAAGTAAATTTTGCTTTGTGCAACAACTATTGCAACCAGCTGCCAAATTTTCTTCCCTAGGAGCAGATGAGCCCTCTTTCTCTCCGAAGTAAAACTTATCGAAAACTGCACGAAACGTAGTAAAATGTATTTATGGGCACGTGCATTGAATTGAATGTATTCGCTGGGTTGTGTACGACCGCGTACTTGGGATCCGTCTTTTATAGTTCTACCATAAATACTATTCCAATCCGACAATTTAAAGAACGCACATCTGAGCTAAAAAATAACTGAATGCACTCATGTATTTCGTATATCTGTGAATGCACTCTGCACATAAAACGTAAAGAAAAAAATTCTGATTGAATTTTATCTCATTAGTATTTTTTGTTGATAATTTTACACAAAAATACATTTCTGTAACTCTTTAATTTAATAAAAACACCTGTGCAATGAATAAATCTCTACTTAAGGGCTTTCTAAGACCATTGTCATTTCGGTGTTTTTCTTATAAAACAGTCAAAAGACCCGACTTCTCATCCAAACGAAAACTTACATCTCCACCGGAAGCCACCGACAAAGATGGTAAACGAGATCATCTGAATTTAACTGCCCAACTTCGAGCCAGAATCCTTGCCGGAGGACCTATAACAGTAGCCGATTATATGAAAGAAGTTCTAATCAATCCTTACGCTGGTTATTACATGACTCGAGATATTTTTGGAAAAGAAGGCGACTTCATAACATCGCCTGAAATTTCACAAATTTTTGGCGAGGTAAGAAACTTGCAGCCCTATTCTTTTTTGTAAGACTTGTCTATCAATTTTACAGCTTGTTGCAGTTTGGTGTTTAAATGAATGGCGCAAAATTTCTTCTCCATCGCCATTTCAAGTGGTTGAACTCGGACCTGGAAGAGGAACACTATCAATAGATGTTCTTAAAACTTTAACCCACTTCAACCTAGGAGGCCAATTCTCATTGCACTTGGTTGAAGTGAGTCCATATCTTAGCAAGCTGCAAGCATCGAGGTTATGTTTTAAGCAGGAACAAGTTGAGGAGGGACCTTGTTATATGAAAGGTGAAACCCTAATGGGAACAAAAGTATTTTGGTATAAGCGCTACGAAGATGTACCCAGAGGCTTTTCGATTGTTTTGGCTCATGAGTTCTTCGATGCTTTGCCAGTTCATAAGTTTCAAAAAGAAAATGGCAAATGGAAAGAAATCCTAATTGATGTTGACACAAGCAAAGATAACGCTTTTCGGTATATTCTCTCAAAATCTGAAACTCCAATTTCCAAGATTTTTCAACCGGCAACAGATGACAGCCGAGACTGCTTGGAATATTCGACAGAAACAGATACAATCATTGAGTCCATGACGGAGAGAATTAAAACTGATGGAGGAATAAGTTTGATAATGGACTATGGACACTTTGGAGAAAAAACTGATACTTTTAGGGTGAGAAGTTAGAATGTATTCATAAGATTTGTGTGTATAGGAATATCTTTTGTTTTCTTAATAAGGCATTTAAGAAGCACAAGCTGCATGATCCATTGATTGAACCTGGAACTGCAGATCTTACTGCTGATGTGGATTTTAAGAGAATAAAGCATATTGCAGAAAAGAATGGCCAAGCCGTTGTGATAGGGCCAGTGGAGCAAGGAACTTTTTTAAACAAAATGGAAGGAGAAGCTCGACTTGAGGTATGCACTCTTAATCATTTTTGGAAGTTCATTTCAATTAGAAATCTGAAATGTGTTATGACGGTCAAAACACGTTAGCGAATGCTAACAATATTATTTCATCCACATAAATATAGCGCCGTTATTTGAATGGTAGGGTTAATTCATCGTTATTTCTTTACTGATATAATTTAAAAAACAAAAGTCTTCGGGCGCCTAGAAACTTTAACAAACTTAAACATCTAATTAAACTAAAGCTAATCTTTACTTACTTAGGTCCTCATACCTTTTACTCCATGAGTGCTCCTTCGAGTAATCGAATTCAAATTCTAAAAATATTTACTTATCTCCAATTTCTGCCAAGCTATACAGATTCCACTTCTCGTCCGACCCAGTCCTCTAATTGGTTGTATGCAACGCGTGCCGTTTAAAAGCAAAACAGTCGTAGCTTGGCCTAGATAAAAAAAACTCTTTCTTAATATTTTAAGCTAAATTTTAAACGCAGGATTTGCCTTCCCGGAATGGCTATTTATGTTAGGAATACATACAAATGTATGTACGAGAAAGGCAACGTTTCCTATTTTCTCTACCGATGGTCGTGTAATTTGACGAGAAGAGTTAGTTCCGAGGATGATCAATTTTGTTTTTAAGGGTGTTAGTTCAGACCCACGATATCAGTTTCTTTTTCGAAAACTTTTCGAATCTTTAAAAGCCCATGCTTCTGCCCTATACAGTGCGACCGGGATGATAAACAGATAGATGGTTGATTTATTAGTTTTAAACATATATAAACAGATTTATGTGTACAATATTATAAATCAATTCAGACATGGCTTTGCCGTCTGCTTGAGCATCACTTTCAGCTTGATCATCTTTGAAATTTGCTGGATACTATTTTCATCGCGAAAGTAGTTTCTTTCTTGCAAGTTGTGGCCAAGCACACTATACGTTGCTCTGTCAACTGAACTTGACGCTTCTCTGAGAAAATTATCTCTACAGATCCAATCCAACTTCTGGATCAGCTCATATAGAATCGGCTTCCACAGGCGAAGTTGATATATCTCCACATCCAATCCAACTTCTGGATCAGCTCATTTAGAATCGGCTTCCACAGGCGAAGTTGATATATCTCTAGAATCAACCTGATGTCGCACGCATCTGCCAACTCCATTCATTCACCATACCACCCGGTTTTGCTCCTGATTGTTGAGATTAACCTTGAAGTCTACAAAAAATGTCCTTGGTTGCTTCGAAATTATAACTATCCATCGTGATGTTTTGGCCGAGTCGTCGATGTTGAGTTTCTCTTCTCGTTGATAGCATATACTTCGTTTTATCTTCATTAAAAGCCAATCCCATTTTTGCCGCCTCGGATTCAATACTGGCAAATGCACCAACCACAGCTCGCTTTGTTCTGCCTACTATGTCTATGTCATCTGCATATGCAAGCAGTTGAACGGACTTTTGATAAATTGTACCAGTAGTGTTGACTTGTGATCTGTTCAACTGTTGACTTGCCTGGCCTAAAATCACACTGATAGGGGCCAATCAGATCGTTGACAAGAGGTTTTAGGCGATCACACAGTATCGACGACAGGATTTTGTATGCGACGTTTAGGAGGCTAGTTCCTCTGTAGTTGGTACATTTCAGAGAATCTCCTTTTTTGTGGATGGGGCACACTATGCCAAGGTTCCATTCGGTGAGCTTGCTTTCTAACCAGATTATACAGATGAGTTGGTGCATACTCCCTACCAAACCATCCCCTGTATATTTAAATACTTATACATACATACAGATATTTCAACAAATATTTGAAGCATCAGCAGATAATTTATTTTAATTAAGAAATTAATTTTGTATTATTTGTTTCTTTCTAGCATCTTTTGGAAAACGCACTACCTGAGAATAAAGCAAATATAAAATCCGGCTACAACATGCTCACCGATCCAAATCAAATGGGTTCTAGATTTAAGTTTCTATCAATCTTTCCAGCTGTTCTTAAAGATCACCTAGAAAAATACCCCGTCTCGGGTTTTAATTAGAATAATTAGAAAATAAATTTCATACAAAATACCTACCTGTTATTTTTTGGCGATAGATAAATAAAATTTTTATTCAAATAAATACGGAATACATTAAAACATTTGAAAACATACAATTTTGTTGCCATTTAACATATATGCTTTGCTTAACAACACATCTTATTTTTTATGGAATAAACTGTTAATAACTTGAATTTCTGCTGGAGTAAACTGCAAAACTGCACCGATAGCATTTATCATGTGACGTTTTCCTTCAATGCTTTTGGTGGATAAAAAGCTAATAAAGACATTTTTCAAATATTCCAAGTTGGCACCTTCTCGTGTCTTGCAGCGTTCCAAACTTTTTTTTTTTAATTATAAATAATGAAATATATAAATAATTTACAAGTTCAATTTACTTACCGATCAACTTCTTGCTTAAGCTGGTCAATTTCATCTCTTAAATCTTCCTCACATGTTGCCTTGTCCTGCAAGGCCTTGCGAAGAGCTGTTTCCGCCGCATACTTGGTTTTTCTTAGCCCAGCAATTTCAATGTCCTTGCGAGCTATTTCATTGGCATAGTGCAGCATGTGACAATTCTCACCCATTCCCAAGGTTTTCACATTATTTGACGAAGATATTTTCCTTTCCAAACCTTTATGTGCACCCTCACCTGCATTCGCCGTGTATTCTTCTTTACTTGCTGCGCTCTCATTTGTCATCATAGCCGCCCTTGGTTGAGCAAAAACATCGAAGGATGTCTGCAATGTTTTAATTTCGTTTTCTTTTTCATCCAACAGTTGGAGCGAACGAACACGTTGTTTTTGTAGCTGCTGTTCCATTTCGTTCAGTTTGAAACGACACTCATTCTCCATGTCACTGAGGGCGCTTTTCCATTTTGCCCTTTCCTCCTTAACAGCTTGCCGTTGACGCTCTTCTTGCTGCTTCAGCTCCGCTTCTTGCTCGTCTATATTTCGGTTTAGAACCTTGACTTTCTCTTGCAGAGTGGCAATGTGTGATTTTTGAACTTGGATGACTTCATGCAGCTTGGAACAATCATTTCTTGCTGCATCGAGAATAGTTTGCTGTTTGCTTGCATCCTCTTCGCACTGCCTGTGATTCGATCCGACGGTGAATATTTTGGATATGTCAATGGGATTTGAAGAGTTTGCATTTTCGGCCAAGAGAAGTTTTTTCAAACAGATTATCTCATCGACCACTGAAGACATATCATTCAGAGAGGATTTGGAGAGACGTCTTACTTCATATGACCTATCGGCTGAAACTCCACTGGCTGGAATGAGATTCTGAAGTTTTCTCTTCAGCGCTTGAATACTTTCTTGGTCTTGATGTCTTAATCGATCATATGTGCCAACAGTTGCTGATAATTCGGCAAGACGTGCTTCTAGATTGGCAACACGATCTTCATGAATGGCTGCCAACTTTTTGTTGCGTTCTTCGGCAATGTGAGCGCGTTTCTGCTCGGTCTTTATAGCTACAGCATGCTGGTCTTTTAGTTGTGTCATTTCGTTCTGCAACTGCTGAAGAATCGAAGTGTTGTCGTGGCTCACATTGGATTCCTTCTGTGTATCAATTTGTTTAAGTTTGGCTTTGGCTTCCTTAAGCTGCGACTGTAATTCTCTTATGCGACCATCTGAATTGTCGTTGGAAGCAAATTGAGTTTTTAGATTATTTAGCTGCATTTCGATGTTTTCTTTTAAATGTCGCTCATCAGCATAGAGCTTCTGGAGCTCTCTTATCATCAGCATTTGATTGCTGGTTTCTTTTTCATGTTCTTGCCGTTCCACAATAAGTTTGGCCTTGTAATTCTCCATGTCAAGTGCAGCTTGATTGGCTAATGCCTTGTTTTTTTCCTGAAGCTCATTTATTTGAGAATCCTTTTGTGTTAATTGGGAGCGAATTTGTTTTTTGTCAGCTTGGAATGATGCTTCCATTCGGGATTTTTCAGCAGAAAGGGTGGCTAAGGAATTCATCAATGTCATAACTTGGCTTTGGGTAGCATTTTCGTTTGCATTATTATTGTCTGTTGACTTGGTGGTCTTGGGCTGGTCTTCTTCTTCTTGTTCGTCAGTTTTTGTTTTTAATTTTTCAGTTGGTTCTTCTTTTGCTGATGTAACTGCTGCTAAACTAGATTCTAGGGCTTCTTTTTCCTTTAATAAACCTTTGTAGGCAGTAACTACATCTGTTTCGACATAAATACACAATAGTGAAGGTCCTTATTAGAATGGTAATTTATAAAAATAGTTTACCTTTTAATCTGGTTTCATAGCGTATTAGTTGTTCCTTTTGGGATGTGACCAGTGACTCAAGGTCACGCTTTGAGCGGTCCATTGTTTTTTTTTTTTAATTTATCCCGTGATGTGTTTTATATAATATATTGATAATTATAACATTTTTTTAAACAAAATAATTTTTTTTCTTTTCACTGGAAATGCAATAATTAAATAATGCAAATTAATGGAGATTAATGAGATTTTGCAAATTCGTGGCAGAGAAAAAACAGAAAACAGCTGATGCAGAATTGAGTGACATTTGAGTGCGTTCATGATAAACAGAAAACAAGGTATGCTCATTGGATTTTTGGCAGGTTTTCTGTGACGTCATAGTCATCTTTTCATGGGCAGTTCGCCCGAACGTCAGTTATGGATTTAGAGAAAACATTTTTTTTAATAGAAAAACAACAACAATGAAACTGAAAAAACTCGATTGTCAGCATCGGAGATGACTACTACGTCATCAATTTTCCAAAATGGCGCATGGCGTTCATAATAAGCATACCTTGTTTTCTGTTTATCATGAGTGCGTTCGTGGGTTCTATCTCAATGGCTGCGTTCACATTCGTATAGGATAGCCTATCCAAGATACCTTCGCTACCAGTATATTTGCGAATCTTTTCCTGTCAGCTGTTACTTAACATAGGATTACAACAACAGAAAGGTATCTGGATAGCTTTAGATTTTTATGTGAACGCGGCCAATGGGTGCGTTCACATTTTTCTGATTACCGAAATGTCACATGAAAATCAAAAGTGATCAAATAAAATTTTCGCTCATCCTAAGGTGATCATCCAAAATGTTTGAATAATTGGTATCACTTTGAAAAATGCACAAGAAATCGAATTTAGCATTAATACCTAAATTGTAGCCGATTTTTTTTTATATTTCAGTAGCCCATAGGTAAGGTGCTCGGCTATGACCTAACTTTTTTTTTTTATTTTAAGTTTTTCTTTTTTTTTTAATAAAAAATTATTCTTGGATAAAAAACCATCGAGAAATATTATTTTTTTAGTGGCCGGTTTTTCTCTGTTGGACAAAATATTGCAATTTCATATGAAAATGATAGCAAAATAGGTGTCAACAAAAAATGTCACAAAAATATGATAGTCAAACAGGTACAGTTCTCACATGAAAAAAATATATATGCAATTTTGATTATTACTGTTGATTTACTTAAACGTCATTGGAGCAGAGTCTCGATTTGACTTTTAGAAGCAATGAGACAGAATGAAACAGAGATGTATTGCTTTTTTTTTTAAAAAACCCTATGCCTATCACCTTACACAGACATATTTTCTTGATTTTGAAAATTATCTTAAACAATTCCATCCCAGTTCAGGTTGCTGAGATTACAAAGGTTGCTCAGAAATCTCAAAAACATCCGATTTTGCTTTTTTACAATTTTGTTCTCTTAATTATATTAGCAACGACTATACGGGTATTAATTTTCTGTTTGTACCTTTTCAAGTTTTTTTTTTATATTTTTTTGTAAAAGGTTTAAAATTCATTATACCAGCTCTAGTTGTACCAATTTTCAGACCATTACCTCTCCAAGTTTTTTTTAAATTAATTTCTTAAACTTTTCGATATTTATATATGAGTTCTGGAAACCCTTTTATATCCACCCACGCTTCTGTCGATTTGCTCACATTCTGATATTGACAAAACCTATTATGGTACCAATTTTCATCATTTTATCTTTTTTGCATTTTGTGTTTGAAGACAACTGTCAAAATCATTTGCATTTTTTTTTGCATTTTGTGTTTGAAGACAACTGTCAAAATCAGCGAAAAATCAGAACTACCGGATTTGAAGCAAGGTTCCTTCCTAGGAAACAACAAGGTCACTGGACCACTAGCTATACCTCGAAATCTATAAAAGCTAAATATTAGTAAAAATTTCCAAAAATAGCTGTAACTATAAGGTTAAAGTCTGCCGAGTTTCAAAATTTTAGGACAAATAGTTCAGCTTTATTTAAATGTTGAATTTCAAAGAGCAAAACCCAATGCTAATTTCATACCGATGAATAATGAAAGGAGTCACATTTTAGAATTAAGCCCAGTACGCTGCTGAAGCGAAACGAAAAATCCTATACAAAAATAACACAACTAAATCGTTAACGTAAAATTTCGTTTCGCATCAACAGCGTACTAGGCTTTAAGCTAAAGACTTGAAAATTGTAGAATTAAATTTTTTAAAATTTATTTCCAACCATTTAAGGTTCTGGGAGCATCCAAACTTTAATTTTTTTTTTAAATAACTACCACCCCACTGACCCTGAGAAGCAAGAATGCCGCATACCCTATTACGTACATTTGCGACACCATCATATTCCTTCTCCCTTCTATCCTTAGATTGATATCAATGGTTCAAGATCCTACCTGACCTAAATTCTATTGCTCGCCATTGGACTGCCTTCCTGTCTTCCTCTTTTTTTATCTAATACCCAAACTCCTCTCTAATTACCACCTCGTTTCAGAACATAAATATTCTCTCTGTATAGCTTTGAGATATATTATGTGTGCTTTGTAGAATGCAAATTATACAGCCGATCGATGATGGCGTTATTCATATTTAGGTCTAGAAGCGCAATAGAAGGTTCTTTCAATAGCAGGAAAAGCAGAAAGGTTGTATTCTGTCCTTTTATGGATAACGGGTTTTTTCAAATGAGCTGACGGGAGTTAAGTTAAAAAAAAAAATATTATAACTGTGCCTCTTTTGTAAGTTGCATTTTACGCATCTCGGACTCGCGTATAATTTTCCCCAGCCCCTTCAATAGTTTTGAAATGCATTTTGTTACTAAAACTCAATTTTAACTTTATTCATACAATTTAACAATTCACAAAAAAAATGCTTAAACGCAGGACGTTCGATTCATTCATGGCATGTGATGTGCTGTGCTTAAGATCGCAGAAGGAACAAAACTCAAGTTCTCAACAACATTATTGCTACTTACTAAGGTACTTTTTGTAATTTTTGCCTACCACCTCCGATACTCCTTTATAACCTTGTTCATTCAAAATCTCAGCTAGTTCATTTTTTATTTTAGTTACAACTGGTGGACCATGAAATATAAATGCAGTGTATAATTGCACATACGAAGCACCCGCCTCGATCTTCTCAAAAGCATCCTGACCGTTAAATACACCTCCAACACCGATAATTGGAATTTTGCCCTTTGTCTGAGCAAACATCTCGGCAATAAGCTGTGTGGACTTTGATTTAAGGGGCACACCACTTAAACCACCCGCTTCTTTGGCCAGTTCCACATCACTTACTTGAGATTTATCAATTGTTGTATTGGACACAATAAGGCCATCTATTTTACAATTCTTTTTCAAAACCACAGAGGAAATATCTTCAACATCTTTTTTGGTTAGATCTGGAGCAATCTTAACAAAAATTGGAACAGCATTGTTCGTTGGAAGTTTATTGCGAGCGTCTACAACTCCGGTGAGTAAATTCTCCAGATCCTGTTTACCCTGTAGGTCCCTCAAGCCTGGTGTGTTTGGACTGCTAACATTGATAACTAAATAATCTGCAATTGGTCCAAATAATTTCACACCCTTGACATAGTCATCGAGAGCACTTGGTGAGGTTTTGTTCTTTCCCAAGTTTATGCCGAGAACGCCCTTGAAAGAACTATCTTTTCTCAGTTCACTCAGACGCTCAAAAACCACCTGATGACCTTCGCTATTGAATCCATAACGATTGATTATTGCTTTATCAGAATTGAGTCGAAAGACTCTGGGTGCTGGATTGCCAGGCTGAGCATCTGGCGTCACAGAACCTATTTCTACAAAACCAAATCCGATTTTGTCTAGACCTTCGATAGCTTCTCCTTGTTTATCAAAACCCGCCGCTATTCCAATTGGGTTTTTAAGATGAGTATTAAAAAAAGGAGTGGACTTTCGAAAAATAAATTAAAATGTGACCAATCTCCAACACAAAAAAAATTATCATTCCTTACCAAAATGTGTGGATCTTCTTTTCCAGGGCCAGTAAAAAGTTTATATTTGCATCCTAATACTGCTAATCGATGGGACGTTTCTGGTGGAACTTTTCGTGCAAGAGGCATTAGGAAGTCATCATAAAATCTATCTTTTCCTTTCAATAAATTGAATCCGGCAAAGAAAATTCCAGCTCCTGTCGTTACAAGGAACAGAGAGCGCATTTTGTTTTTCTGAAAATGTGAAGATAACAAAATGAAAATAGTGGAGGTTACCAAGTTGATCTGTTGCAACAAGTTACTAGTTTTGAAACAGCAGCCATTTGAAATGATTAATTTGAAGAATTATAAGAAGAAACCGGCTTATGAAGAGATAAAAGTTTATACAAAAAAATTAAATAAAAAACATTTCACAAGACACCACTGACATATGGTTTGAAAGGCGCTGTTTTATGTCACTTTAAAACGGGAGTTTGCAGATCTGTTTGGTTACTTTTGATGGTTTTAGCATAAAGAGTGTTGGCTCTCAAATATTAGGTCTGTTTGGGTACTTGCACGAATTTCTACTATTTTTGACTCCAAGTCCTGTCAAGAGAGAGTTTACTAAAGCCAAGTACGCAGATCGCGCTAAACAAAATTTTATCGCTCTTGCACAATCCTACAGATTTTCCTTTTTTCTTCGGAAGTAAATTGTTTTCTTGTGTTTCTTTTTTGTTTTTTTGGTTGAACTTTCTTCCAAATATTCTACCAAAAGTATTCCATTTTTTGTAGATTCTTTGCTTTTTTTATTTTTATTGTGTTCTATTTTCACGATATGCCAGAATTTATCTTTGAAAGAATGTGTTGAACAATATTTCACTCGCTAAATGAAGTGGAGACTTTTTGAAAAAGTAATAGATGACATTTGGAATTTAGCTCGTGAACTGCGTACCGCTCGGCTAAAAATCCTCGCTAAAATGTATCTTTGGTGGAAATTCGTATGAAAGATAAATTTTAGCGTGATCTGCGTACTAAGCTTAAAAGAGAGAAAATCCATTTCCCCTCTTTTGAAAATTTCTGCCCAGTGAATTTGTTGTTGTTTGAAATATGAGTTCTGTCAAAATCAAATCTGTGCTTATGAACAGTTTATCACACCATCAAATGAACGCGACTATTAAGGCACTGCGCGCTGCTCGACAAAGCGACAAAAGCTTTCATATGAAAAACGCTTTATCGCTTGTCGCATTTGGTGTGTATACTCTCATAAAACCCCATGTAAATAAATTTTGTCGTTGTCGTGTAGCACGACAAAGCAACACTTCGGATTGGGCAAGCCTTTGTTCTTGTTTTTAAAATCAATTTTCCTTAAAATACTTTTTATTCTATACGTAAAAAAGGAATCTACTAAATCTTAAATACCCAGACATTTCTTTCAAGCATGTAATATTTTTTACATCGGCAAAAAAAAACCTGTTACACAAAAAAGTATTCGATTCTTAAGTTTTGTAATGTGCTTTGCAATGTTCTTCCAATCCGTGCTTATAAAGCACAAACGTACCAGATTCCTGGTTTACTACCTAAACAACAGATTCAGCGATTTTATCCAGCAAATGTCATTATTTGTCTGCAAAAAACAGAAATCCACCCGTTTGTCGCGCATTCAAAAAGCAAAACAAAATTCTGTTATTAGATTGTCAAAAGTTCTCGTTTCGTCTGGAAGCAAATTGTAAAAGTTGTACCATCGCGATTTGGATTTCTACTAAAAAAAAGATTATTTTCCTCTAAAAAAAATAAATAAAGTGCAAGTGAAAATAAACGAAAATCCATTTAAAACAAAGAAAGTGTTATTATTATTTCCTCGGATTCATTGATTCATCAAATCGAAATTTAAGGTATTTTATTGCTATTCAAATAAATTATCAATTTTTTTTGTATCAGTCCAACTAAAAACACACACCTATCTACCTACATCAAGGTTTTTGCCGAGAATCTGGTTAGCTTCCTCTTCGTTCTGGGGGTCTGCTGATGTTATTGTTGTTTTTGTTTACGTGCTCTTTTTCGAAATGGTGGGTTACTCATACCTATTTGGTTGTTTAGCTCGCTATTGTTGTTGTTTTCTTGTTGTTGTCTGCCTTTGTTTTTTTTTGTGTTTAGTTAATTCCAGCATTTTAGATTAAAAATATTCTTAATTTCTTATAAATTCCTTCAAAGTATGTCGTCGCCGGTTTGTTCATTCCTTTTTGTAAATAAAAAAGACAACAACGACGACGAATAGCGAAAAAGTTTGCAGCAAGTTCAAAGTTTTTCAACCCACACCCCATCATTGCCTGCCCCTGCATCAGTGTGTATGTTTTTACAAGCTTGTGACGACCATTCACGGCCTTATTCCTTGGTCCCTTGGAGTATGGGGGAGACATGGATCGATAAAAGTGCTGCGTACAAAATTAAGAAACCTTGAAAGAACAAAGGAAGCACATATGAGTTGAGTAGCACACTCACAATTTCACAAAGGATGCAATGAAACCACGTCGAGAGTCCTGCGAGTTGGCATTAAAATAGTAATATGAAATGTGATGTAAATGTAATGAAGATACATTACATACCCAACCTACAGCAAAATGGAGAACAGAGTATTAAAGAAGGGCAATTAAGCGGATTAATTATTAACCGTTTCTTAGGTGGAAGATGTTTCAGTGTTTACCTGTAACTTCAAAGAACGCAAACAATATGGAGAATAAAATAATAATTAGAAAAGATTGTTTGCATTTGTACCTACATAATATGAAATTATTGTGATTTCACTGGGATCAATCTCTTTTAGATTTCGGCGAAGTGCTCCGGCAAAGGTAGGGTTTCAAGATTGAATATCGTTCAGTGTTAGAGTTCAACTCTTCTCTGACTTCGCTATAATAGGTTTGTATTACTTGAAAAAGCGGTTGGATAACAAAAGATTTTAACCAATTTTTATGTTGTCCAGAGAATGATGAGAAAAACCAAAACATTTAGTTCGGATGCTATACAAAATGTATGATTAAACATTCGGAAACTGCAAATATGTAGCTTTTCACCAACCCATCCAAGTTCTCAAGTAACTATTACACAACGACTACAGCATAATTGTATACAGAATCCAATCCAAGCCCATATTTCAGGTTGCAATGTTTTTTTTTTTTCTTGAGGCTGAGTTTAGCTCGTTTGTGTAGATGATTGTTAACATAAAGTTAATACTACGCTGAAATTCTGCTTCAGAGATTATCGTGTTCAAATAATTTCCTAGGATTAGCTATTCCTTTAGGGTAACTCATCACTGGAAAAAGGGCCTATTTCACCAAACACTTTTCACTTTGCAACTTTTCACTTTTACTTTGCAAATTTCGTTTCACCAAACGCCAATTTGCAAAGAGGATTTTTATTGAAATGTAAAGTTGAAAAGTTTTCCTCTTTGCAAAATACGTTTCACGAAACACAAATTTGCAAAGTGAAAACACATTATCTTTGCTAATTATATTAATAATAATTAAGAAAAGCTTTTCAATAATATGCATAGAGAAATTTTTGTTTGCAAATAAGAGTTTTTTAAGAAAAAATGTCCAAAACTCAAAGAGTAGTCCGTCTGGAAGGGTGCCGCTCTGCCGCTCAGATCTAATCTAATTTTTTCAGTAACCCTGAGTGGCAATATACATTATAATTTAAAATAACAGTGAAATTTTATATTTTAATTTTATTTAAGAGCACTATAGTCGAGAAGTAAAAAAATGTTCTTCTTTTTGTTGGTGCATCTATATAATGAATGCACATCAAAGTGCATCCTTAACAGGGGGCCAAGTTTACTTGAAATCTCATATCAGTAATTGTTGTCAAGGAAAAAAAAAGAAATCGTCTTATGCTATGTGTGGTGCCACACGTTAAGTATGGTGCTACGCCCGAAATTCCGATTCGCATTAAGATTTATCCCGAATATTGTATTATTCAATAATATATTATGGTAGTCGTCGGCAAAACTGCTTTCACCTGAGAAGGGTACAGCACTGCAGGCGACATTAACAGAAACAAGTTACCATTAGTTGTTGACATGACTCGAGTAAAAACTTTTAACACACCACTAGATACTACAAGATCTACTATAAAAAACTTTATTTAATGCAGTTGTATTGCTAATGATGGTTGTTGCCGTAGACGACTACCTGCATAATTTTCTGTTCAGTTTTCGTTGTTTTTATCAAAAAAAAAAAAACAAAAAACAAAGTTGGTGTCGATAGGATTTGAACCCTAAACATCTACGATTTTCAGGGTTTTTTTAATGGATGCTCATTGTTGTCGCTCACTTACTGCTTGAACACAATGACATGAAGTTGAAGCTAAAAAAGTTAAAGATGTCATTAAAAACGCTCACTATGTACAATGGTTAAGCGTGGCAATACTTATAACGACCATTCCAATACAAAATGTCAAAATGAAGAGCGTCGTGTGGTAGAAAGTTGAAGACTCAACTTCCGCTTTAGCTTCAAGTTCGCATTGTAGTGCTATACAGTGATAGCGGGTCAAGAAAGCAGAGCAGAGCGTTAAGTAAGAATTATGAGATGAAACTTTGCATGCACTCGACATCGGATCTACCCCAAATTCAATAGTCATCCCAAACATTTGGTTTTCAGGGGGTCAGCATGCTCCCCCAAACATATCTCAACTTTGAACCGGAGTCAAGTTGTCTTGAGTCGGGCTATACAAAACCCAAGTGAAAGCTACCACTGAAGACAGCCCAAAAAAGCGGACAGTTCCCTTAAACAGATGCGGCGTACCCTCGAGGTTGAAATATTGCAGTTTTCATATGGGCCTATAACCAAACAACATGCCGTACCTTTGAAATGAAAGAAATATTTTTAGAAATGTTAATAACGTTACCTACCATAGAACGGTTTTTTTTTCATTTTTGAGTTTCTTATAACGACTCAAACGATTTTGATGAATTTTGTTGTACGGAAGCTTCTCAACAACCTTTCAAATTTATTTAAAATTTCGTTTTGGATGAGTATTAATATTTTCTTGATAATGGCATACCAACTCTTTTTTTTAACAAGGTTTGTGAATTTCTATATATAAAATATGATTTTTTTTGTAAACGGCTCCAACGATTTTAAATTTATCTTTTTTTAATCAAATCAAGTGGCGTACTTGGTTTGTAGCTCAAAGCAATTTAAGATCAAGTTTATGTCATTTTGGTAACGAATTTAATTTTTTATAAATAATTTTGTTCGTATAAAATTATTTATTTCTTTCTTACATAAATTTTCAGAATTTTGAAAACAGAATTTTGACAGACAGAAATAAAAATAAGAAGAATTTTGAATTACAGAGTTTTTTTTTGTTAAAGCAGACTTTTAAAACCGAAATAAAAATATATATTTTGAGCGATAGACCAGGAAAAGTAGGAAATTCAGTATGGAGAAGGTAAACAATAAAATGCACGACTAGGATGCACGTACTTGCTCTAAGGTTCAAAGTTGCTGTGTATCATTTTCATATTAAATTGCAATATTTTCCAAGAGATAAAAAACATAGCGAATTTTTCTTTGTTGGACAAAATTTTGCAATTTCATATGAAAATGATAGCAAATTAGCTGTACCAGAAAAAGTCACAAAAACATGGTAGTCAATTATGACAATCATTTTGAAGATCAATTATCAAAAATCATGTTACACGATTCCACCCCAGAATTTTTTCATTTGCAGAATTTCCACCCAAACCCATACTTTTTAAATAAAATCTCTGAGAAAGGTCGAAATAAATGCAACTCTCACCACAAATGTGACCCAGTCGTAAATGTTATGTTCTTTATTGATTAAAACTTAAAATCTAAAGTATGCACAATATGCAGATGCTTGCATCATCATTTTTCTCATATTATTTAGTGCAAGAAATACGTCGTCATTTCATTTTTAATATTCATCAGCCATGTTATAGCTGATGATAAGGAAAATGTAAAATCAAATGGATTATGAAAATAAAATCACTTTTTCCTTCCGTACGTAAGAGTATATGTCATTGATGTGAAAGCCTCAAAGATTTTGCTCTCACAAGTTGAATCTAATGGGTATACAAAAAGGTCAAACGTCTACTGTTCATGCTTAAGGCTTTAAATAAATCAATACTTGATGTTGTTTTATAGAAGGACAAAGAAAATCCTTTTTATATTCCGCCCCTACCAAGACTTCCAAGACTTCTATTAGACTCGTATAAAAATGTAGAAAAAATTTATCTCTTTTTTTTTGTTTTCCATGCTGCCTTATTCAACTTTGTGAGTAATGAAGAAGAAAAATGAGCAACAAAGAAATTAAATAAAATGCATAACGATGTCGATGTGTAATGGACAACGACGACGATGCCAACGCACGGAGCCCCAGTCAACTAACTAATCGCACGTCTTGAAATCGTCGTCAAGGAACGCCATAAAACAAAGCTTTGGATTAAAGATTGGGTGTAAAAAAGTACAAACATACCAAAAAACAAAAAAAAAAAAAACAAAAAAGAAGAAAAAGAATTGTGAATGAATCTTATATTCTCAACATTAATTTATCTAAGTCTGAGTTATTCGTCTATTCTATTTCTTTGTTTGTCTTCCACACTATTCGCGCGTTCTTTGAATTGTCTAATGGTGGTGTTTAGCTGTCTGCATTTTTATCATGAAATGTTTTCTCAAGCGAAAGTTCTTTAACCCTTTTTTGAGTGACTTGAATTACACATTTCACGTTCTTTCATGTGTTCTGCAATGAAACCGAAAGTAAAAATAAATTTAGATTGCGGCTGGGGCTGGGCCATTGGACAAGAGAAAAAGGAAAGGACAAGGAGGAGCCATTATTTTTATCGCTCGAAATATATGTACATATTCAGGTCCTAATATACTAATAATAATAAATTTATTATACGTTCATCAGCAATGCGTTTTTAAGTATGAGAAGAAAAAAATAGAGACACAAAAACGTAAATAGCTTTTCTTATCAGTCAACCGAACTCAGTGTCAGCAATTTTTTGTAGATTTAATTATTTTTTTTTTATAATAATAAAAAAAACAATAATGAAAAATTCTAAGTAGAGTTATTGGGATAGTCTAAGACCGAGCAAATTTTGGAAACGGAGATATTTATGATGAGCCTTAAGGGTGGTGATATCGAAATCAAAAATCTGGCAGGGTTATTTTGTCACCGGGAGTGAGGGTGGGGGTTGAAAACGATGATTTTATAGATTTTTATTTCGGTAGTATAACCACTTCACTTTAGCATTCATTTAAATTTTAGTAACATACATCCTGATCAAAAATTTTGGGGTCCCAGACGTTTTAAATGTCGCCACCCTCAGCCAGACGCATCTGTAGTCTATGGTAACAGAAGTATAACCAGAAACGTTAGGTGTGTCAAAAAATCAGAAAAAATTTCCTTAAAAAAAAAAAAAACAAAATAATATAAATAAAGAGATGGGTTTTGCCTGCTACCAAAGCCTTGTTTTTTGTACTTCTTGACTTTGGATGCGTCTGGCGGGGTGTAGCGACAATTAAATCATCTAGGATTTATAATTAATTTTTTAAAAGGGTTTTTCTTATGCTTTTACAATTAACATTAATCTGTCAATTTTGAAGCTAAATCATTTAAAAAAAAAAAAAAAAAAAAATTCCGAAATTACGTTAAAATCATCTGTACCAAATTTGAAAAAATCCGTCCACGCATTTGGGCAGTGGAAATGTGTACAGATGAACGCACAGACGCACGGACGCACAGACGAACAGAACGACGGACGGCCCGACGAAAACAATTTATTCGGACTTCTTCATCATCCTAATGTTGGTTTTGATGAAAACCTCAATTTTTTTTTTAAACAAAACCAATACTTGCCCTATAGAGCAAGTAAAAAATTAGTGTTGTATATCATTTTTAAGATATTATATATTATATTATTATAAAAAATAAATTTTGAAAAAAATGATTGAGCATTTACGAAAACAACGATATTTAAAAAAAAACTGTATTTTTTTTTTAAATCAAAAGAAGGCAATTTATGAAAATTTTGTTTTTACACCTTATTTCGGCAACTCAAAAGAATTTATGCAAAAAAATCGTTGAAATCGAGTGAGTCATTACAGAATTAAAAAAAAAAAAACCGTTCTATGGCAGGTACCGTTAATTATGATTTTTTTGAAGCCAAAATTTGTGGAAATACATATGTGTGCAAGACTTCTTGCCTTAGTCTTCCCCTTATCACAAAACCGCACCCAACAGCCGCTAACCCAGATCCATAAAGCACTTCGCATGGTAGATGTCACACGATTTTATCCTCCGCATGCCCTCTCCATCCCATCGAAGTGCATGGATCCCTGTTACGTCAGTCTTAGCTTATCCAGGCTCTCCACTAATTAATTGTTTGATTGCACGTGGTTAACATAAGGATAGTAAATTTCACGTACAGATCCGAGATTCGTTGTCCCTGCTTCGTTTACTGGGTTCGTCAATATTGAAATCATTCGTATCAGAGGCTTGTTATTGTTTCGGAACAAGTTTTATTTCCGTGGTAGGGAAGTTACCCCGAGGCACAACGCCCGTCCTGGAGAACCAGACTCTTGGTTAGCCCAAGAATTAGGATCAGGATAGAACCGCTTCAAATCGCCGGATGTTTTTCTTCACTGCCGCTATTTTGTGAGCTTTTATGTTATAGATTTTTTTTATAAAATGTAATATGGCTTATTTTTTGAGAAAAAATTGTTCCATACAAGAAACTGTTTTCAAGATAAAGTGAAAAATCGAATCAAAAACACATGCTTACCTTAATTGCCAATAAAGTTATTTTTTAAACTAATTCACGTACAAAATAAAGAATACCAATTTTTTTTTAGGAAATTTTATAAGCTTTAATTTTGTGGAAGATTTTTTTTTTTTGATAGGAGAAATGGTTTTCAAGGTAAACGCGATAAACCGAAAAAACCGCATGTTTATCTTCATTTCCGCTAGAGTTATTTTCTAAACTGTTTGAGATACGAAAAAATGTACAGACTTTTTTTTTATTGAATTTAAGCTTTATTTTTGTAAAAAAATATCGATACCAGAAACCGTCGTCGAGATATTCGTGAAAAAAAAACTAAAAAAAAACTGCATGTTTCTACTAGCTGCCGCTAGAGCTCACGTCGTATTCTTGGGGACTTTTTTTTAGTCATCACGAGCCATCCCTTAGTTAGTGTGCCAAGTTTCAAAACTTTTGGATTTTTTTGAAGTAAAAAACTTTATTTACTGGACTATTGACCGAATCACGATTGACCATGATTCTTACTATTGTACTTGAATATTCAATACGAAAGCGTTTGAAAGGCTTTTCGTTTGAAAGGAGGCACTCCCTATATCTCGAATATGCAAAAAGCTAGGTATGTTTGAGGGGGTATGCTGCCAACTACAAACCCCCTGCTTGGGGTCACTATAGAATTTGGGATGTATGCGAGGTTGGGTGTATGCAAAGTTTCTTTAGCATTTAAAGAATCTCAAAAAACCAAAAATATTCAAAAATTAAAGAACAAAAGAAGAGAAAACGGCGATTGAAGTTCTCTCTTAATAAAACAAAAAAAAATTATTCGACATGGTGTAATTAATATATTAATATTTCAAAAACCACGCCATGGATTTTTAAAATTCAGGTCTTTAAAGAATGCTAATAAGAATATTTATATATTTTGGGCTTATTTTTTTTTTGCAAATTTCAATAAAAATTTGCAAAACATCTGTCCAAAATTTCTGGTTTGATAAACAAAAAATATAATATGGTTGACTTAGACTCTGAATAACACGCGGACATATTTTTGTGTTTTTAGTCTTCAAATATTGCTTAAGACTATACAAAACATTTGTGATTTTTCAATTAATTTTTCGTTTAATTTTTTCGAATTTTCGCCATGTGGGGTAAAATATTGATTTCTATTAAGAACTTAATATTTTGATAGAGGTAAAAACTGGTTTTTCTTAAAAAAATTTTTTTCACTTTTTTTCAATATTTTTGCAACATTCAGCCAAAAAACTC
This sequence comes from Meliscaeva auricollis, assembly GCA_948107695.1. NCBI lineage: Eukaryota > Metazoa > Arthropoda > Insecta > Diptera > Syrphidae > Meliscaeva > Meliscaeva auricollis. The sequence continues at coordinate 43,831,307 of OX403616.1, forward strand.
TTATGTTCTGGAAAAAAATAAAAAATTTTTTGTAATACTTTTTGAAGAAGTACATTGCAAATCTCGAACAGTATCAGTATGTTCGGTCTATCGTTATTACCGATTTTTTTTCAATGCACCTTATCTGTAAAATCAAAAAGACTCGGTCAATCGTGATTCAGTCAAATGTTTTGATGTTAAATGTAACGATTCCATTCTGAGAGTTCAGCCTGTTGTAGCTAGCAAAATCCCCAACTACTGACTTGACTAATAATAAAGATGAGTTAAAATAAAAATTAGAAATCAGGAAACAAGAATATTGTTTTAAAGTGATACAAATCTTTGTTTATTTAACCCACGCTCCTACAAGCAATTCAAATGCCAAAATAAATTGAGATTATCCAACATTTTTGTATTTTTTCACTGGACTTTTCAATATAAATGTCATACAGATTTCTGCCGTCAAAGTTTTAATAGTTGCAATCATCAACGCTCATCATACAATAGCTTAATATAAACTTATGAGATCGCATGGTATCAGAAAACCACTTGACACAATATATCCAATGACGGCCGCATTATGCGACACGAGTATTCTTATAGTGCAATTGGCTGAACGAAATCTTTTTGATCTGACAATTCAATAGGATTGTATATAATAGGGATTTATAAAGTACCTACGACAAGTATACGAGAGTACGAGTACAAAAGTAGGTTACTATACTCTCAATAGAGTGTCGGTCTACGTCTCTTATGACATATTAGGTCTCATCCGCACCTGGAACAAAATATTTTAATTGAAACGGCTACAACAGCAGCAGGAGTGGTATGCCATTGATGTGAAGGAGGTTACGGACTTGCAGTACGCTTCAATTTTAATTGATACATATATGAGTACTGTCATCGACGATGTCACTATCAATGTAGGCAGAAGCTTGTTCACAGTGTTTGCAAGGATTGCAAAGGTGCGTTCAAAAAGAATATTAGAGCATTTAAACAAAGAAATGGCTGACTTAAGTTTGTATGCATATTATTAAAAATTCATGGCTTAAGGACAAATATTGTTCTGCTTTGTTAATGAACACGTTTCTGTTATAGTTAATGAACTGTTGTATAATAAGATAACTTTGTTTATGCAAAACAACAATAAATAACAGTACCTACCTGCTTGTATTTGCATGCGTATTTTTTTTTTGTTCATTATCATTAACGTGTGATCTCAGAATTTACACATCTTCTTATCACAGGGGTTATAATAAATAAGCCATCTTGTGGGTAAAGAAAAAGCTAGTCTTTTTAAAAATGTACTTCCTAGAGTAGATTAAGAAAATCAACATTAAATAAAACTCTTTACTTAAAGCTTATTTATTAGATTTACAATGTAAAATAGCTCTTTATTTAGACTTATTACTTCTCACATTGAACTGTTATTGAAAAACTCCAGGGCAGTTTTTCTTCTTCTATTTTATTTTCTTTGAACATAATATGGGGACCTTGCAGCAAAAGGGTGGCAGGTACAATTTTAAAAAGTTCTGGCTGAGTCGAAAGATGTAATTTAAAAATACATCTTTTTTCGCAGTTTCCCAAAAGATTTAGTTTAAATTTATAAAAAATCAACAAAAAATTTCAAAATTCTTAAAAATAAAAAAAAAGTCAGAAATGGATTGATAAATTTATTTTTTATTTTATTTTATTATTATTGAGAATTTTGAAATTTTTTGTTACTTTTTTATAAAGTAAAACTAAATCTATTGGGAAACTGAGAAAAAAAAATCAGAATAATTAATTTTTTCAAGCGTAAGAGTGATTACAAGTACGTCATGTTTAGAATCAAAAAAATGTTAGTTTTATTCGTCTCAAAAGTTTGATCATTCATAACAAAAAAACTGTCCGGTGGATGAACTTGTAAATTGGCTGAAGTATGAAGGGTATGAAGGTAAGGAATCAATAATTAAGCCTCACATTAGTGTTATCATCAACAGTTATTTAAAAGCGGTAATTTTTTTAACAAAAAAACGTAAAAATACCTATTTTTGTATCTTTTTCTAATTAAAATAAAATGTAAAAGTAAAGTTATTAGAAAATAAACTGAAGTTTTCAAATCTGGGCTTGATTTTGTACGATGAATGGTTACTGAGCATTCAGGGTATTAAGACAAAAGTGTTGTTTTTCATTTGAAGACGAATATCCAACAGTCTATCAAAAATAACTAAAAAATCTTGTTCTTTTAATTGTTTGGGCTAGTGTATAATACAATTTCAAGGATTTCTGGATTATTTCTCAAATACAGTTTTGGCACACTGAACGCTGAATATGAAGTCAAAATTACTCTAGCACGTCATGTTTTCGAGATATGGAGTTATAAACATGCCAAAAACCCTTTTTTTGGCATATGTATGTAACGTCAAGTTTTTTCACCGATAAATACTTTGCTACAAAACTTTTATGGTTCTAAATTATTTTAAATCATTTCAAAATTCGTTTAGTACGGGTAAAATAGGTATTTAATACAAAAAAATTGTTACCCTCATGAAACTTGGCAAAAACTTTACTTTACATTTGCAATAAGATTGTAGAATCAAAATAGTCCATAAAAATATCTTGGGTGGAAGTGTATTTTTTGGTAGTAAAAAAAGAGGAAGTGAAGACTAAAAGCCTACTCTATGAAAAGTTATACTCTCTTTTAAGCAAAGGGGGCTTTATTTTTTTCTAAAGAGGTAAAATGGAACCAAAACCCAAGAAAAAAAGATGATACGCTCGAGAAATTCGGTGTGAGCGTTTCATTTAAAACAAGAACAAGGAATCTAGATAGAACTGAAAAATATTTTTGGCAAAAGGGTGTTTTTTTGAGGGTAAAAGTTATCAGTGAAAAAGGTACCACAGCATCTGACTGAAAAACGATACATTTATGAAACTTGGTAAAAATGTTACATTTAACATAGAAACCAAGAGTATAAAGAGTCCATAAAAATATTTTGAGTGAAAGAGTGTTTTTTTTTTTAAGAGGAACGAAAATATCGGATAAGTAGCGATAAAACTATTGTAAAAATGTTACTCTGATGAAAATTGGTAAAAAAAATTTTTTGCCATTGGAACCAAAAATCTGAAGAGTACATACAAATAAAGGGTGGTTAAATTTCAAGGGCCGATGTTGAATGTGAACCACACCTAAACGCCAAGTTTTTTTCCGAATTTTATTTGACATTTCTCTATTTCAGACTTACTCAATTTGAACCATGGAGAGATACACAATCCAACAACGTGTTAAAGTTATCCAGACTTATTATGAAAATGGGCGTTCAAATCAAAATGCATATCGTGCACTTCGTGATTTTTTTGGTCAATTTGATCGTCCAAATGTGCGTACAATCGCAAAAATCGTGGAAAAATTCGAGCAAACCGGGTCTGTAGAAGATGTGAGAACACCAGTGCATGCTCGTACAGCTCGTACTGCAGAAAATATTGCTGCTGTTCGCGATAGTGTGGCTGAAGAGCCGTCCACCTCAACTCGTCGTCGTGCCCAACAATTGCACCTCTCACGCTCGTCGTTGATGAACATTATGCATAAAGACTTGCATTTACACGCTTACAAGGTGCAATTGGCTCAAGAACTAAAGCCTCTTGACCATTCCAAACGTCGTGAATGGGCAGAATGGTGGCAAGAAATGGCAACAGTGGATGATCAATTTTCGAAGAAAATCATCTTCAGTGGTGAGGCACATTTTCACCTCAGTGGATTCGTCAATAAACAGAATTGCCGCATTTGGGCGAATGAGAATCCAAGAGTGATTGTCGAAAAACCAATGCACCCACAAAGAGTGACTGTTTGGTCCGGTTTATGGGCTGGCGGCATCATCGGGCCGTATTTTTTCCAAAATGAGGCCGGTCAGGCAGTTACTGTGAATGGTGTTCGCTATCGTGAGATGATAACGAACTTTTTATGGCCCGAATTGGAAGATATGGATGTGGACGATATGTGGTTTCAGCAGGACGGTGCCACTTGCCACACAGCTAACGAAACAATGGCTCTTTTGCGCAACAAATTCAATGGCCGTGTTATCTCACGTAATGGCGATGTCAATTGGCCGCCAAGATCATGTGATTTGACACCGTTGGACTTTTTTCTTTGGGGTTATTTGAAAGAAAAGGTGTACGTCCATAAGCCAGCAACAATTCAAGAGCTAAAGGATGAGATAATTCGACACATTAACGGCATAGAACCTCCATTATGCCTCAGGGTCATCGAAAATTTGGACCATCGGATGGAGGTGTGCCGCCGTGGTCGCGGCGCCCATTTGGCCGATATTTTGTTCCATACATAATTGAGTAATACCAATATATCATAATAAAATAAAATTACAATAATTTCCTAAATAGTTTGTGTTTTATTCAAAATCAACATCGGCCCTTTAAATTTAACCACCCTTTATTTTAGGTGTTTTTTTGAAGAGTAATGCAAATCTGTGTTTAGTCCCAAGTTACCAATAATTTAAATGGTACGTTCACAAAAATCAGTTGGTATAAACATTTCCTTTGTCATGGTAACTAAGAAACCAAATGAGTCTATCGCATTGTTTTAATTTTTTTTTTTTTTACATTGATCTTGTGTACTAAATATTTTACTCGTACTAGTTATCAGCGCAAAGATATTGCAAAGTGAAATTTATAATGTGTCCAAAATACTCTCTTTCTCACCAATTAAAGTGTTTTTAGAGGTAGAAAGTTCTGAAGTAATAATTTTAAATGACTAACCATTTGTTTTTTTTTGTGTGCTGATAACGAATAAAAAAAAAGATCACGGGAAGCATGAAAAATAATCGAAAATTGTTTTTTTTTTTATTGTTTTAAGCGTATAGTTGAAAATGTGAACATTTTTCCCTTAAATGGTTCATGCTTGCCAATTTTTTGTACGACCTTTGAATTTTTTAACAAAAAATGTTGAAAAGTGTATGAAAATCAGTCCTCTTTGAAAAACAGAACAAATACTTTTTTATTGCTAACCTCTGATTAATGCCCTTTTTACTTCAAAATTAAAATGGCTAATATCAAGATCATAGAAATTCCACTATCCTCCAAACTAGAAGTTCTTTTTTGCGGTGTCAAAACCAACATTACGATGATGGAGAAGACTAAAAAGTGGTTTTCGTCATGCCGTCCGTTGGTATGTGCGTCCGTGCGTCTATCTTTACACATTTACCCTGCCCAAACGCGTGAACGGATTGTTTTAAAATTTGGTGGAGATGATTTTTATGTAAATTCGAAAGTTTTTTTTTTTTTTTTGTTTTTGAATATCTCACCTAGAACGAGTGCCTCCCATACAACATTTTTCAGTTATTCGAGTTTTCTCGAAAACTGCTCTAACGATATTGATTAAACTTTTTGATATGATTTCTTCTATAAAGATAAATTTTTATAATTTTATTTTGAAAAATGTATCGAGCCGTTTAAAAAAAAATATTTTTTATTAAAAATTTTTAAACGATTTTTAAAAAATAATTTGGTATGCCATTTTTAAGATGTTATTTATCAGCATATAAAAAGTAAATTTTGAAAAAAAATCGCTATTGATACCGAAAAAAATTATTTTTCTAAAATCAAATATTCAAAAAGTGTTCCCGTTTAAAAATAAATATTATATATGCTCAAGCAAAGTATTTATTTATTTTTTTATTTTTATTGACTAAATGTTCATGGTATTTATACATATATTCATTTAAGAATTAACTTATAGTCTAAATGGTTTGGCGTTTTGCCGTCTACCAGCAAAGTAAATACATTTAATAGCCTTGGACTACATGAGCAATTTCGTGCGATCCAGTCTTGCATTTTCGGTTTACAATGTGAGTAAAAATTGGTGAATTAAAACAAATCTTGTTTCAGGTCTTATGCCAGCCTTACACGACACAATATTATTGCACAATACTCAGTCTTGTGCAATAATATTGACCGTGTAAGGGTTGTATTGCACAATATTTTCGATTTGCACAATATATTGAGTGATATTAAAAAAGTTTAATATTTTCTGAAATTGTGCTCAATATTTTGCGTTTCCACAAGGAGGCAGATAGAGAATAAGCAAAGAGACAAAGAAATATTGCGCAGTTATATTGAGTCGTGTATGGATGACCCTTTTTCGCACAATATTTTTGGACAATATTATTGCACAATAATATTGTGTCGTGTAAGGCCCGCATTATGCCGGCCTTACACGACACAATATTATTGCGCAATACTCAGTATTGTGCAATAATATTGACCGTGTAAGGGCTGTATTGCACAATATTTTCGGTTTGCACAATAAATTGAGCGATATTAAAAAGGTTTAATATTTAATGAAATTTTACTCAATATTTTTCGTTTCCACAACGAGCAGATACAGAAAAAGCAAAGAGACATAGAAATATTGCGCAGTAATATTGAGCCGTGTAAGGACGACCCATTTTCACACAATATTTTTGGACAATATTATTGCTCAATAATATTGTGTCGTGTAAGGCCCACATTAGTGTTATTGGTGTTTTTATTATTTGCCAAAAATAAGTTCTTGTGTTATATACTCTATTTATTATCCCTATAGTTGTTATTTGACATTTATGATAGTGAATTATCTCACATTCTTATGCTATTGCTCTCTAAAAAACTTGCTTAAAAAAATAAAGCAATTGTTCCTTCTTTGAGAGCAAGTTCACGCGTCTTGTGCATTCTATAAAAATGAAGCTTATTACGTATCTATTTTTAATTCTTTAAAAATAAAAAAAAAACTCAAGTTAAGTAAACATATTTTTGGATTTTAATGTGCGAGTCTTAGGTGGTGAGTTGTGGCGCCACAAAACTCGATTGAGCAGTTGCGATGATGCGTTGAGTCTATTAACATTTCTTCACCACTCTGTGCTTTAGATTGAAATACCAAACGAAATAAATTAGTCTTCATTAAAAATACTCATCATCAATGCATCTCCATAAAGTATAATACATTACATATCAACATAAATGTGTATGGGGTGTACGCTTTTGATTTGATTTCGAACAAAAAACAAATTATGTGTATTTGTATGTGTTGTGTAGCTATAAAATAGTGGACTTTTAAGAGAGGATGGGTATTGACGTACCATCAGTAGATGTTATAATTGATGATTTTGTAAATTGATAATAATTGAGTTATGAGAGCAATTGGAGAAGTGTGCATGCGGCTCGACATGATTTTAGCTTTGTTCTAACATAATAAGAGTATGAATGGTTTTGAAATTAAAATGAAGAAACAAATAAAAGAGGGTTTTCTTACATTTTTCAGGGGTAAAAGTTTTATTTAAACTTTGCAATGTCTAAATTGGTATCATTAGTGGAGTAAGCTTGTAAAGCATATTTGCTAAGTCTAACAGAAACAGAATTAAATTCCGGAAAAAAGAGATTACTTATCTACTTACTTGGGTTCTAAGTTGCGATTGCTGATACGATACATTAAATATTAATTTTGAACATAAGCGCTTACTTTTCCTCTGTGTTAACTATCACATAAAATTTTATGTTGGACATTAATGCTTAAGTTTCGTTTCCGCAAACGGCTCTAAGACTTTTTACGTTCGCGCTCATCTCTTTAAGGGACATAGGGCCTTCACTTGACTAAAAATCTTCCACAATTGGATTTCTGATCTGCTTTCTTATAATTAAATTATCCCACGCCTCTTTCCGCCCAGATACCGCACGCTATAGAGGTTATTATCAAACAGTACAATAACAATTTCGGTTTGCTAGTCGTATCGGCACTTAATTAGAGTTCTTTAAAGGTGAAAAATAAAAAAAAACAAGTTTAGGACTGTTTAGTACAAGCAGTTACAAGAAGTAAAAGTGAAAAAAAAACAGATCACTAAAATTTTGCAAATTTTGCAAAAAAAAAGTAAAATATTTTCAAAATTGTAAAATTAAATCAAAAATAACAAAATAATTAAATAATTAAATAAGCATATTCAAGACACTTGTTAAGAGTTTCCGTTTCAGTTTCAGTTTTTCTCTTTCTCTTGTTAATTTATATATCTATTTTTTTGGTTAATTGTTCAGGTGGCACAACATGTATTTTTTACAGAATTAATCTATTTCATCGTAAAACATCATGAAACGTATAGAAAACACGTTTTCAAGACATTTTTATGTGCGTTTGCCGTTGTCGTCGTTGAAGTTGGAAATTTGTAAACACGATAACTTTTGTTAGAATCAAGATGATTGAAACCTGTAAAGGCTAAAACTTTAGAATAACTTAAACTAAGTTTGAGTTCGAAATTTAGCCATTTTGAATAAAATCTTCTTGTACTTTTCATAAAAAAAACTTCCAAAAATGAAATTTTTGTTCCAATGAACAATGGTACTGATTTTCAAATTGATGGAGGTATCCAAATACCGTAATACTTAATTATCAAAAAAAGTGGAAGGGTTCAAAAGCTCAAAATGGACAATCTTACCTCAAGAGAACTCATGTGTACTTCAGGAGTCCCCCAGGGTAGTCATTTGGCCCACTATTATTTATAATATTTATAGATGATATTGTTAATTATATAAAATTCAGTTAATGTCTCATATACGCCGGAGATCTCAAATTATTCCTGAAGGTAACTTCTGACTGCTTTAAACTGCAACTTGACATTGATAATTTATCTCATTGGTGAATGATTAACTGTTTAAAGCTAAATGTAAAGAAATGTTTTGTCATCTCTGTCACTGAAAATTTCATTCGTTACACATATCGATACAATTGGTGCGAAAGCTAATACAATGATAGAGATCATTAAAAAAAATTCTATTGATTTTTCTGATCCCTATATACACTGGTATCTCTATATACCACAATAATTAGATCAAACTCGAGATGACATCATCTGAAACCCTAGCCAACAAACGTTTTCTTTAAAATGCGTTAGAATTCTGTCCAAATTCTCAAGCTCGTCAAAATCTTCTGGAATGAAGTCTCTTAAAGCACGAAGAACTATTTACGATATAGTCTTTATGCGAGATATTTTATGCTACCATATAAAGGGTCCCAATATATTGTCGTTAATTTGTATATATGTATGCACCAATGAGATTGAGAGAAAGACACTTTTTTTCGACCTTAACATAGGACAAATTACGGTGAATGAATGAACCAATTTCAAGGTCTATTAGAGAATTCAATGAAATATGATATTTCATTATCTAAAGTTAAATTCAAAAATTATTTGTATTATTTATTTTTAAGAATATAATCAGAACTTCTTTTTCTCCAGTGTTAAATTTTATATAAAAGTATTTTTTGGATTGTATTTGTGGAGTCTAAAGCTGGTAGATGAAAATAAATAAATAAAAAAACGTAAATAATAGGATTATTACACAGCATTTATCCAAATCAAAAAAAAAGGTCGTTCATGCAAACTTTCGCGTATACTTATCTTTTAACATAATAGATAAACTTATCTCGTTGCATGAATACCCTTATAAACGAAAAATTTCCTTCTGCTTTTCGTTCAGCAGTACGGTGAAATCAAAGATTATTGAAATTATTTGGAGAAGTCGCCACACATTTTGCCCAAAAAATTATCTTCGACCGGAAAGAATAGAATTTTGTTTATTTGTGGGGTTTTACCATTTTAATTTGAATTTAGAAGATTCTACGATAATTTTTAACTTCTGACTTCTTCACGTTTTGTGGTCACTAGAGTCTGAATCCCGTTTTTAGAAAGATGTCTGTGTGCGTGTGCGTGTGCGTGTGTGTATGTACGTTTGTGACACTTTTTATCGTTCACCATATCTCGAGAACGAATCAATATATAAACTTTGGAGAGTGTTAATAAAGAATTATGACAGATAAAACATTGCATACACTCAACCTCGCACGTCTAACCTACCCCAAATCCTATAGTCATTCCAAGCATTTGGGTTGCAGGGGGTCAACATGCTATCCCAAACATATCTCAACTTTGTACCGGAGTCAAATTTTCTGTTTAAAACTGAAAGAAGTCAACAACAAACGGCTTCGCTGCATTTAATACTGATTTCTTACTGAAGACCTTGAATTTGAGATCTCTAAAGTTACTAAGGCACCCGGTTTCTAAGGGTACCAATAGTGTGGGTCGTACCCAGCGTCTTTTTTTGTTCTTTCAAATTTGACAGAATGCTCCTTGAATATTTTTCGTTGGTATTTCGCTGTGACTCAAAAATGTTTCGGAGACTCGAAATTTTTTTATACCAGGCTTTAAAATATTTTTTTTTAATATTCGCTACAATTCTCACATTTTTGTTATCATCAAAACTCGAAAATGTGTTTTTTTTTTTTTAATATTTGTTTGGATAATAAATGTCTGCTACTAACAAAAATTTTGCAAACAAGTTCAAAGAACTCAGTTGTTGTGTTTTTTTTTGTTTTTCAATTCCCATTAATTTAATATGAAGAAGAAAAAAACCTTTTATGGAGTAGATAGACATTTTAATTGATTCGTTAAAACAAAAACCCGCCTTTGGTAAATTAACCGGCTAATAAAAGTGAAATTTAATTAAATCATAAATCTACGAGTAAAAATGTAATGTGCGTACAGTTTCAGTACATATAAGCTGAAAGTCTATAATATATAGTAACAAGCTATACCGGGGCAACGATAGCGCCATGCTATCATAAATTTTATCCACATAGTGCGCCACTATTTTTAGTTGGCACTTGCCAGAGCGCTCCGCTACGAATTTAATTATTTTTTTTTTTTCAGTAAAACCAGTGAGACCTATGAAAAGTGTTTTTCTCGGGTTGGCCATCGATTGCGCCAGCATTTTTTTGTTTCTTCTCCTGGCGGCCGCTTATCTTATCTAGGTTACTAGTTTATGTTTAAAAAGATTTCATTTTCATTTTAAATGCATCTTGGTCTATATTTTGTTGTTATTTATTTCACTATTTGTCTAGTGTTTGTGATTCTATAAATATAGATATTTTTCTTTTTTTTTTTATTTTTTTGTGAAACTCTTCCGTAAACATGCAATAGGATTGTAAGTTTATTGTGTTTTTTGTTTCCTCTCTCTCTCTCGAATTCCCTTTCGCATTGGGGTTTATTTTTCAGTGTGAACCCTTGGCTATGTTTACACTGAAAAAAGTGTTCTGTGTTTCTTCATTTCTCCACTGTACCCCATACCTGTCTACAAATCGGGAATTTCAGAAAGTTATTGTACAAACGGGAGGAACATTTTTTCTGCATTCGTCATAGTGGGTTGAGGAGAATAATTGTGGTGGTGCTTTTGTGTAAAATGGATTTCCTTACATTTAGAAACGTAAGGTGGTAAATGTACACTTCTTCTGTATAGTAGAACTATAATGTTATATATACGAGTATGTATTAAGCTTAAATATACAAAAACAAAAAAAAAAAGTTACTCGTAAAATTGAAACTATATTGGAGGGCTCCTATGTATTTTTGCTTACGTATTTCAACTCAATGAAATAGGATACTTTTTTTTTGGAATTTTTCTTTTCATCAACTACGAACTAGAAACAAAGAATCTATTGAAACCACAATTGGTTTTGGCTCGTTTTCCGGATTATCATTTTTTGTGTGTTTTTTTTTTTTAATTTTTGTTCAATGTAAGATTATGGCATAGCGCCATGTGGACTAAGTATAAAAATATGGAACAAAAACATCCTGCAGAATGACAATAAACATGCACTAAAAACCCTTTTTGATATATTTTAAGACATAAATACAAAGAAAATGTAAAGAAATTATAATGTTTGTTTGTGTCAGTGACATCTTCAATTTTTTTTTAAGTTAACAGAAAAAAAATGTTACTCATACGCCACAGTGACCATTTAAGTTTACTAGTGGAGTAACTAATGCATATTATCTCGGAACCGGACAAAACTGCTCCGATTAGGATGATTTTTTTTCAAATATTGGTATTTAAAAATAAGTTCAAAATTGCCACTCTTATCTTATTTTTTGAAACTTAACAATAAGATTTTTTTTTGTCAAAAGTTATTTTTTAAATTTTATAAAATAAACTATGCTAAAAATTTTCAAAGTCTGTTTAAAGAACTTAACAAGGAAAAATAGGGGTCTATTTTCACCCGTTTAGATGGGAGGGGAAATTTTCTCAGAAGTCGACTTAAAGCAGAAAAAAAAATTATTTAAATACAACCGAGTTCAAATTATATGTTTTTTTGATAGCCGGCAAACCTTTTTTTTAAAAAAACATTTTAAATAAAATTAATCCAATAAACAGTTTAAGAAAAAATTATTTTCAAACTCAGAATTTTGTAAAACAAAAAATTCTATATTTTTTCCTTAAACAGAGCTGGAAAATTATTGGCATATTTTATTTTATGAAAAATAAAATTTTTTGACAATCAAAACGTTTGGTCACAAAAATAAGTTTAAAAAAAATCCGATAAGAATGGCAATTTTTAACCGGTAACTGTGAAAGTATTTTTGAATACCAACATTTGAATAAAATAATAATCCAAATCGGAGCGGTTTGGCCCGGTTCTGAGATAATGCTGAGTTTTGAGCATGTCATGTTAGGTCAAAGATTAACGGTAAGTACCTGCCATGTAATGAATATGTAAAAGTTGAATTTTCTCAAAAACGGTTCCAACCTTTTTTTATACGGAAGCTAATATTTTGAAAATTATTTAATATCAAAATAATAAGTTTTGGATTTAAAAAACAAATTTCAAATTCTTTTTTTTTTCGAAAAATCAATTTTTCGAAAACGGGACACTGTTTTTTTGAAATTTTGGTTTTAGATGTGCATTAATATTTTCTTGAAAGAAACATACAAACTTTTTTTAAACAAGGGTTGAGAATTTTTATATATAAAAAATTAATTTTTAAAAAACGGCTCCAACGATTTTCAATTTTTTTTTTTTCTTAAAATGTATCTTTCGTAATCAAATCAAATAGCATACTTAATTTGGAGCTAAACACATTGTAAGATGAAGTTTATGTCATTCTAGTAATGGATTTTATTTTTTCTCACAGTTTTTTAAAAGATTTTCATGCATTTTATTTAGTGAAAATTTTGAAAAAAACAAGTTCAAAATGTGTCAATATTCTTGTAAGCATTCTTTAAAGACCCTAATTTTAAAAAATCCATGGCATGGATTTTGTAATTTTAATATACTAGCTAACCCAGCAGACATTGTCTTGCCCTGCCAACTGATTTTTATTTTGTTATTACATTTATTGACTTATTACACGATCATTTATAAAATTGGCTAGCCACTGGGTTCATAATTTTAGCATTTTTAATCTTTTTATTCAAGTGCTCTTGGATATACAATATTTTTGGGTTTTCTACTTGGACCATAGACAAATTAGTTTGAAGTTTTTCCGACGCATTAGCAGGCTAAACAATACAATACATGAGAAAGGAACATGAGAGGTCGTGAAAAAATCTTGGGGTTAAAAGTTCATTCGCCAGTATTCCGCGCTTTTTCCACGGTATACGGCAATTTTAACCACGGTACATCTCATATTTTTCAACGAATTTTCACATTGTCTTACGCGACTTCAAGCTTTTCTCTGTGACTTTGTTTGATTTTTTCGAAGTATTTTACGCGACGATTCCGGAGACGGTAGACATGGTGGGCAGGGCACCTAGCTCGTATGAGCGAAGAGGAACCTGCTCGGAAAGTCTTTTGTGGTACATTCTTTGGTAGACAGCTGCGTGGTAGACCATGCTTGCGCTGGAGAGATGGCGAAGACCAGGACGCCCGAAGCCTTGCGCGCGCAACTGGATGGCGTCAGCTCGAGACCGGAATAGGTGGAGAGACTTGTTTAACGAGGCCAGGACCGGACCCCGGTTGTCGAGCCGATGATGATGATGATGATGATGATTTTACGCTTCTTCTAGCGGTAGTAAATTTTTTTCACCCTTCACCAATATTCCGCGCTTTACCTACGATATTACGCGCTTTTTGCAGTGAATATTTTTCTACGACTTACATATGTGATTTTCTTCGCTTTTTTCTGCGATATTTTACGCTTTTTCTCGTAGTATTAAATGCCTTTTTCGTGACCTATCTTGCTATTCTCCGAGGTCTTCGACGATCTTCCACCAGTATTCCCCGCTTTTTAACGGTGTAGGCCATGAAATTTCATATATTTTCCGCGGCTTATCACACTTTTTTCTTTTCTTTTCTCGTTTCTTTGTATTTTGGACTGTATTTTAGACTTTTCGCAGCATTTCGCGATTCTAAGCCCGTATTCATTTAAACCGAATTCAAATTAAGTAAATATCTATCGAAAACTCGAAAAAATGTTATTTAATGAAACAACTTTGCAACTGAATTAACTCTCAATTCTCACTATATAATAATGTATAATGCACACAATGATATCTGTTGGCATTTTCCAAGCTAGCATTCTTTGTTCTGTTTCTATCGTGTATCTGTTATATATGTGATTTTCTTCTTTTGTCCAAATTCTTTCTCATAGCAGTTCTTGAGTTATAAGTGGTGTAACTAATCCGACTTTGTTTTATTACACATATATATAATATATAATATATTTAGATTTAGATTTAGATTAATCACATGAAGTCGAACAATTTTTCATTTTTTGTTTTATTAGAGAGAATTTAAATCGGCATTTTCTCTTTTTTTTTTATTTAAGTTTTAAATATTTTTTTTCCCAATTCTATAGTGACCCCAAGAGGGGGTTGCAGGGGGACAGCAAAACATACCTCGCTTTTTGCATATTCGAGATAATGCTACACATATTCGTTACCCCAAGAATTCATTCTTTAATTTTATAATCAAATTAAAAATTTTTTACAAAGAGTTTTTGAAAAATAATTCTTATAGCTCAGAGTAATAAACTAAAAAAACAGGCTTAACCCGGATAATATACTTTACAGCATTGTTGGAGCATTTTTTTTTAAGATGGTGGCCAAACCCCAAATGGGATTCGGATATGAGTAAGAGCATTGTTTCCAACATTTTTCAGCAATAATAATTCTGAAAAGTATTTGTTTTTTTCCCTTTTTTTTAACTCCGATTTGGATAAACTTGATATGAGAAATTTTTAAATTCCTTGGAAACCAAAAATGGTGATAGCGATTTGAAAATCGTTTTATGGCCTGCAGCCAACATGAGGATGAGTATTTGCATTGAACTAAATATATGCATATTAAAAGTAAAATACCTACTTGGGGAATTGAATGGAAGACTGGTAGGTTAGGTAGTATAACGTTGCGTGTTAAAGTTTCAAAAGCAATTGTTTCCTAAAATATATATATATATTTTTTTGCAACAGGCGTTGCATTGCAAAATAAGACAAAAGATTAATTTTGTTCAATAAAACGAGTATCTATGCAATAGTATTTCTGTATACATGTGCATATGTACTTATGTTATTTTTAAAATAAAAAGGGTTGAGTTATTTTAATGCTCCCCTTATTTTAATTTGGCTTTAAGAGCTAGCAATGCATTGCATTGACTGTTGTTTTGAATGCATAAAATATACCTAGGCGAAACATTGCGATGTCAAATAGAGGAGGAGGAAAAACTTTTCATTACTGACGTTGATGTTGATGGACTCTTTTTTTTCTTCTCATTAATCGCCCTTAATGCATTGTTATATTGCAGAGCAATGTGCCTTGGTTTAAAAGATCCAAATAGGGTGTAGTTAAAAAAAAAAAAAAAAAAAAAACATGGCAAATTATATTTAATCAAATGCTTTGTATTTGCAATATGCAATGCATTGCATTATGTAGAAGGTACCTAGAGTTTGCATTCATTTAAATTTGTGTTCTTTTACGTATTAACGCATCCACGAAGGGGTCCCTTCTTCTTTTAAAATATCAGCATCGAACTAATTTTTTTTGTTTTAATATACTTGTGATAAAATACAAAACTTATGATGAATGCAAATACCCTCGTTCTGCATAGAGAAATGATGTGGGATGAGTTTGAGGAATTTACTGAGTTATGACAACTAAAACACTCAGACTACGTGGAGAACGTATGCTTACTCTCTCACAGGATTATAGATCTCAATCAAATGAAAACAAGGGTGTAATAGGAAGAAGCAGAAATTGTGGGGCTGAAAATGAGCTCGGCAAAAACTAAAATGAACAGCTTAAGAAATAAATCATCTGTTTAAGTCAATATATCGGGACAACAGTGGTGGAAAAAAATTAAAAAATTCTCAATATCTTGGAAGTTTTGTCTCTTCCAAAAACAAAACTGAGCCAAACATCAACAGCTGAATCGGGAAGACAAATGCTGCTTTCAAAATGCTGTATAAAATATGGAGGAATAATACTTTCAGCTTAAAGACCAACCTGCGACAGTTAATCTTCAATGTTAAATTCGAGACTCTTTGTAAATGTACCATGTGAAAAGTTACATCAACTGTCAACTTCGTAAATAGAGGTGTCTGTAAAACATCTAATGAACTGTCTGGATTGTCTAATGGACCGTTTATCTGATGGTGGAGTAGAAAATTACAAATATTTTATATTTTACTAATTTTTTGTACGACTTCTGGATTCTTTACAAAAAAAATGTTGAAAAATCTGTTCTTTTTAAGAAAACAGAAAGAAAATACATTTTAGTTGATTTTCCTCTGATTAATGCACTTTTTCGTAATAATTAACCTGCCTAGTATCAAATAGCATAGAAAATTCACTATCTTCATAATTACAGGTTGTTTTTGCTGTGTAGATTCCAAAAACTAAGGAATTTTGAAATTTATGGTGATGTTTTTCTAAATAACGGTTTAAAATGTGAGTACATATTGATGAATAAAAACAAAACTGGTTCTAGGTCTTAGATAATGTTATGTGGAGTAAATACCTACTCCAAATTTTAGCCGAATCGGCTTAACAGTTTAAAATTTATACTAGGTCAACCGACTCTTAGAGAGCTCTTTTCTATAAAACAATCGCATTTTTTTTTTTAAATCAATTAAAAAAAATAAAACAGTAAAATTTTTCTGAAACCAGATTTAGGTTCAGAAAAGTCCGATCTTATATAATTTCAAAAAATTATATGAAGAACAAAAAAAAACTTTATTTTTGAAGAACAGCGTAATTTATTATATGATATAACTTATAACTAAGGAAAATATACAAAAAAAAAAAATTATAAAATTTTTAGATCTTATCTAAATTTCAATAAGATTTCTTATTGAAATTTAGATCTTATCTAAATTTCAATAAGATTTTTTGCTTCATGATGTCAACAAGGTTTCTCTATGAAAAAATCTTATTATTCACTGATTTTAATAAAATTTCTAAGTAAAACAGCTTATTAAGAAAATCCTGTTTTTATGTGGTACTTTTTTTTCTGTATATAAAACGTGTGGTTTGGGTAAAAAACCTAAATTTTAAAACGTCAAGAATTTCAAAAATTCAAATTTTTACCCTCATTTTCCCAATTTTGAAATCTATTCTAAGGGTGGCTTTCATATTCATAGTCGTTACTCAAGTCAAGATTTTTCCCGTAAGTTGAGAAAAATATTAAGCGACTGCTCAACTGAAATCCGTATTTTTAAACAAAATGGAAATTAAAGAGAATTTCCATTTTGTGGAGTGGAGAAAAATCTTGACTTGAGTGGAATTATTTCTCAATCAAGCTTACAATGAAATTCGTAGCCATAATTTGAGGCATTTATATTTTTAATTTTAAATTTGTCTTAATTTTTGGATTTTTTTGTTCTCCGTGCTGGGTTTTTAAAAATTAACGGACAGTTAAAAAAGTGCATTGATAAAAGGATAGAGCTCGGGTAAGTAGAAACAAGCAAGAATTAACATTTCAAACGAATGAAGGAAATGTTTAGGGTAGCTTCCGACCTCTCTTGAGTCCTGATTTCTGTTGAGGAAATTCTCAAGTGAAGACTTAAGCATTTCCACTCAAGTGTCCGAAAGTCTCCTAAAGCGTACACTTAAGAAAAAAACTCGACTTGAGAGACGACAATAAATTCAACCCTTAAGTATAACACGAGTAGAACTCAATCAGAAGTAAAGATTTACTAAACTACTGCTGATAAATTTAAATATTGTAACCTAAACTAGTGAAAGCTATAACAAAAACAACAACAAAAAACTAGCTTCTTCTTGTGTTTGCGGAAAAAAACTTGAAAATATGTATCAATTTTCTATTTAGTATCAAACCCCAAGTTTATTAGATATTTATCAGCTTTTTTTTATAATATAAATACGATTTCCGACAATCTAATCTAAACATAAACTCACTGGGATCACTTATAATCATTTAAAAGAAGCATTTAAAATGATATTTATTTCAGAACACTGATAAACCGCAGAACAACAACCACCAATCATGCACCGCACGAGTAAATAACAAACTTTAATTTGATAGTAAAAATCTTAACCACATTTACGTATGTTTATAATGATTCCTATTTGATGATTATAACAAGCAAGACCCGTATATGTACTCGTAGTCTCTAAATAAACTTCAACCAACTACTCCCTACCTTTGGTCTTTGCAACTCAGTATATGTGCTGTGCATATATCGTTTGCATAATCTAAACATTGTTGACTCACTATAGCTGATAAAACTAACATGATGCACGAGTACAAACAACACATACCCTACTTCATTCCGCTGTCTTCACCACTATTAGCTCTGCTGCATCCTACATATGAGAAAGATAGAAATGATGTCGGAATCTGTGTTTATGAAATAAACAAAAGAAAAAAATGCTTAAATAAAAACGAACATAACATGAGGGGTTCTCTTTAGACATGAAAAATGTGTAAACACAGGTTTTTTTATATCGTTTTTGTTGATTTGGGAGGTACTTCATTGCGAGAAAATAAAAGTGCTTAAAAAAAAAAAAAGAAAAGTTGCGAATTCATGAAACAAAATTAAGTTGGGCATTAGAATTAAACATAAATACGGGATTTTTCTCAAGTGTACGCTTGAGGATACTTTACGCCACTTAAGCTATTCATATTGGAGATTGGGAGTAAATGCTTCAGCATTTACTTGAGGAATACCTCCAGTAGCTTCCACTTTGTCCATGAATACAGACTTCGGTTGAGGAAATGCTTAAGATTTTTCTCAACTTATTGAAGTTGCAAAAAGTGCCCATAGAAATTAACGCTTAATGTTTCAAAATATTATTGTAATAGCTCAACTCCTTAAAAAAACGCCTAATATTTTGAGTTGATTGTTTATTTAGGGAGGAGTTCACATTAAACGACATGTTCATCAACTTCTGTCGTGTTGGCGGATTTGTGTAATGTGAACAAACCTTTATGTGAATCCACCTTAATTTTTTGAGTTCTAGTCTTGGATTTATGGATTTGACATTTCATGTGTCAGTCTCAGTGGATTTGACATTTCTAATTGTTTTTGTTTTCCTCGCTTCTTTTGCAATTTTAATTGATTGTTTTAAACAATTTTGGTGTAAATTATATAAATAATTTATAGCCACTGCACATCTATGCAAAAAATGGTTTCGTCTGATATGTAATTTATGTCCCTTCGGTTTGTGTGGGCTGTGTGAAGTGTACCACATAAATAGTGTTTGCCGTTTTATTATATGATTTGGTGTTTAAGAATATTGGGCAATTACCTATAGGGGAAGTGAAAATTTGTTTTTAGGTCCAAAATTAACAGTACCTGCCATAAACGAATATGGAAAAGTTGAATCTTCTCAAAAACGGCTCTAACAATTTTGATAAAAAAAAAATGTATTTACTTTTGTTAGTAAGGCCGTACTTTTGAAATGCACGAAATTTTTTTTTATGAAGTGAGAAACTCAACAATGAAGAAAAGGGTTCTATGGTATAAACCGTTAGGTTACAGGTACAGTTAATTTTGGACACAGACAAACAGACGGACAGACAGAATTGCGAGACTCACTTTTTTCTCATTCTCTATCATCGTAATTTTTTCTTGCTATATGGGTAAATATGGTACAAGTTATGCATTCGTACAGAAAAAAAAGATGAGGTAACAATCAAACATGATATTACGATGATAGAGAATGATAAAAAAGTGGGTCCGACAATTCTGTCTGTCTGTCTGCCTGTCTGTCTGTCTGTCTGTCTGTCTCTATGTATCAGAGACCACAGCCTAAACGGATTGGTCGATTTGCTTCATACTTGGTATGTGGCGTTTTTTGGAGACTATCCCCAGACGTTTGTTTATTTTTTATTTTTTACCTTAAATAACGGTACCTGTTATATACCGGTTTTAGAAAAACTCATTTTTCTCAAAAACGGGCCTACGATTTTGATTTAAAAAATCATGGTCATTTTTTTTAAGTAAGGTCTATCTTGAAATGAAAACCATTTCTTTAAGTAAGGTCTATCTTTAAATGAAAACCATTTTTTTTTAAAAACCGTTACTAACAGTACCTGCCATAGAACCGTTTTTTTTAATTCTGACTTTCTCCTTCATGACTCAATCAATTTCAACCAGTTTCTTACATGGATGCTTTTAAGGTTATTATTACGGCACCTTCACCTTCACCTTCAGTAAAAAAAAAATTTGAGAATTATTTTTCTGGATTTAAAAAAAAATATTTAATTTTTTTTTCAAAAATCATTTTTTTCGAAAACTATTCAATATTTTTTTTAAATTTTAGTTTTTAGATGTTGATAAATAATATCTTATAAATGGCGTACCAATTTTTTTTTATAAAAGTCCTTGCAAAATTTTATATGGAAAAAATAGTTTCTTTAAAAAATGGCTCTAACGATTTTTAAAATATTAATAATAAAAATATTAAATAATAATAGAAGAAATCAAATTGCATTCTTTGTTTTGAGGTTAAATTCACTTGAGAAGCTGTTTAGTCATTTGAAAATCGAATTTTATGTTTTTCTAATTTTTTTTTTTTCTAAAACTGCATTACAAATTTTTAATTAAAAAGGCTTAGTATAAATAGTAACTTTATCTACAAGAGCAAGTACGTGCGACCCAGTCGTGCATTTTATTTTTTTTTTGAACGGCTCTTACAATTTTCAAATTTGTATCTTTCTTTTTTTTTTTTTTTTTTTTTCACTTCAGATTCTGTGATGTAGTCAGTTTAGAGCAAACTTCAACCTACAATCAGAGGCTCATCATAAGTGCATGTGTAAGTGGTTAGTAAAATAAAATAAAATAAAATAATAAATAGCTAACACATGCACAAAATAAACAATAAATATAAAATATACATAAAAACAAATTATAATTAATAATTAATATAAAATCATTCACCACACATATGACAATCAAGAGAGTGGAGCACTGATCCGGAATAATCTGTATTAAAAACAGATTTAGTTAAGTTAAAGTCAACAGTCAAATCGTTTAAATTAAAAAGTTTACACATACGGCTTAAGGGCTCGTGTACGCCATAGTTCGTTCTATGAAATTCAATGTGTAAAAGTTCAAATCTTCGCAGGTGGTGAGATCCTCCGCGAGAGTTTATCCCGATACAAGCCAATAACACTGGAGCATCAATATGGCCATTAATTAGTTGATGGAAAAAAATTAAATCGTTTATCACACGCCTTTGATATAAAGTTTGCAACTGAAGAAGTTGGATCCGATGTTCATACGGTGGGAGATTATATGGATCAGTCCTAGGAAGACCCTTCAGAGCAAAGCGAATGAAGTTATGTTGAATTGCTTCAATCCGACTTTTATGAATATCATAAAACGGAGACCATATTTGTGAAGCATACTCAAGATGGGGTCGTACGTAGCAGTTATACAAAGAAAGAGTAACATACGGATCGTTAAATTCCTTTGCCCAACGTTTTATAAATCCAAGCATTGAGATCGCTTTATTTACAATGTAATTAATATGTTCAGTGAATTCTAATTTTGAGCTAAAGTGGACACCCAAATCCTTAAAAATGTAGACCCTACATAATTTTTGCTGTGAGATGCTATAATCAAAAGCATTCACAACCCTTTTTCTGGAAAAGGTAATTGTCTGACATTTTACTGGGTTTAGCGAAAGACCGTTTTTTCGCACCAAACACTAAACCTATCAATATCAGCCTGTAGAAGCATATGATCTTGGTGGGATGTTATTACCTTAAAAATTTTCATATCATCGGCAAATATAAGTATCTCGCTTGAACGTAAACATGATGTAACATCATTTATAGCGAGAATGAATAAAAACGGTCCAAGATGGCTTCCTTGGGGAACGCCCGAGTGAGCAATGAATGGATCCGAAAGACAGTTTCTGAATTTTACCTGGTAGGATCTATTTTCAAGGTATGACTCTATCCATGCTATAAAAAAAGGAGGGAAACCAAAAGCTTTAAGTTTAAATAAAATTATTTTGTGACTAAGTTTATCAAATGCCTTAGAAAAGTCTGTGTATATGCAGTCAACTTCATTTCCCTTTTCTAGAGCATTTGAACACTTATGCAAAAAGGTAAGCAAGTTTGTAACTGTTGATCTTTTACTCGAGAACCCATGCTGTTGCTCACAAATCAAATTTTTACTGAAAAATGCAACACTTTCACAAACCACTTGTTCAAAGAGCTTTGGAATACAAGACAGTTTTGAAATAGGTCTATAGTTTGTTATATCCGTTTTATCGCCCTTTTTGAAAATTGGAGTTAAAAACGATTTTTTCCATATGCAGGGAAATTTACCTGATTTAATAGAAAGCTAGAACAAGAATTGAAGAGGTTGAACTAATATATTTCTACACTTTTTTAAGACTATTGGAGGAATGCCATCAGGGCCAGATGAGCAATCTTCTTTTAAAGAAGAAAGAAGGTCTAAAATTGTCTGTTGCTGGATAGGAATGTTATTGCAACTCGTTTGGGCAAAGGAATGTATGTTATTAAAGAAAAATTCATCAACATCGACAGCTATATCAACAAAAGAGTTACGAAAATTTTTCGCGAAAACATTGCATATATCGGTTGTTTTTTGTACTGGAATATTTTCATACTTAAATTTGCCGGGTAACCGTCGGAGTTTTTCTTTGAATTGACGAATTTCCAGAATGTCTTAGGGTCCTCTTTCAATGAACTACCCGTTTCATTTATATAGTTTGTATATAGGGTATGGAAAGGGTTTTAAATTTTTCAAAAAGTAGAATATAAGAGGTGTGATCCAGTGGAGAAAGAGTTTTAATTTTATTTTTTTAATATAACTCAAATTCTTAATCAAATCAAATTTCATACTTAGTTTAGAGCTCAAAACCATTTAAGAAGTTGTTTATGTCATTCTAGTAATGAATTTTATTTTTTGTGCACTTGTTATTAAATTATATATTTTTAAAAACGTTATATAAGAAGCTATAACGTAAACAGCAACTTTGACCCTAAGAGCAAGTACGTGCGACCCAGTCCTTCATTTTCTTTTCTCTTAATAAGTTATCAAAAAACATCAATTTAAGAGTAGAAATGTGTACAAATGTAGCGCCCGAAACGATGAAATCGTAACAACAGGTGCGTGCCTCCCAAGTCCGTCATTTAAAAATAAGTAAGTTTTTATGGGCTTTTGCATGACCTTGAGAAAAATCGTCTAATTATAGCATACATATATTAGGTGCGCACTTAATATTTTTGTGACAACAAAAACACCTTCTGCTAACAATCAATTTTAAATTAGTCCGGTGAACCGTTAAAATTCACACCCTTCCCTGCTTAAAGTAATGTGAAAGTATAAATAATACCAATCAATAGATTTGCCGTCTATTTAGTGTATTTTTATCTTTAAAAAAGATTCTTATCATTTTATATTCCTATATAACGTATACATACTTATTAATTTGGATAAATTTTCTATTGACTACCTAGTATTGTTTTAAACAAAAATGACTTAAGATTATTGTTTACTATGATCTATATTCAAAGTCTTATACAAATTTATAAACAAACTTCGTTGCAACAATATAATAATTACTGCTAAGGCGTGAACTACTAATTTGTGTAATCTACTTAAAATTTTTGTTGGTTTGTTTTTGCAAGTAGAAAAATATTGTGGGCTGTTTGGGTGTCATGTTAAACCACAAATAATTTAACTCAAATTCGGTTTCAGTATACATTTTGAAAAAAAAGCCTCAAAGTGATCTGCATTAAGGAGAACAAGTAAGACATGCAAATAAATGTAGGCCATCGACCCACATGTTCAATCTAGTAATAAAACAAATTTAGAAGCTGGACAAGTTTCTTTTGCAAATGTGAAAATAAGTTGAATTTAAAGAATACGACTTAAGCATACTGCAATCTATGTAGAATAATGGCTGTAGAGTAGAGTAATCGTGCACGTTTTAATGACAACACTATCATTAGTTTACACAGGCATTTATTTGTACATCTAGGTGTTGGATTATCCATAGTTAAATACTAAACGATTAATAATAATTTTCATAAATATTCTAAGCATTGAACATTTGTAGGTCTGTTTTATAAAAATACCAGCAGACTTTGTTCTGCCCTGCAGAATGATTTTTATTTTGTTCTTACATTTACTGCCTTATAACATGTTCTTTTATACCTAAAATGTATTAGTTACTGGACCATAACTACAGTAGCTACTGACCCGCAAGGTTTTCAGTGATTGTGTATATAAATTTTAGTATTTAAAGGCTGGTTTTTTATCCACTTGAAGTTGAACATAACTTGAGGATTTTTATTTTCAACTTGTGAATTTGTTTTTATTCGCTCAAGGTTGACGTTTTCAACTTTCATTTTTGATTGATTTTTAGAGGTATAATATTGCACTGCAACCCATAGGATCTATTGTGCCCAACTTTCAAGTTGATCAACTTTAGATGTTTTCAACTCCCGCAAAATGTAGAAGTTGGAAGAGCAAACTTGAGAGTTGACAGATATTATTTTTTTTCTCTTGAAAAATACATATGACATTTGTTTTAGACTTTGTTTCGCAAAAAAAAAATACAAAAAAAAAATATTTTGAAGAAATCATATTCTTCGGCATGAAGGTGATACAACTACTAGCCAATGTAATTTAGAGAAGACAACAAAATTATACTTTTGGCAATTGGATTAGAAAAGTGGGACTACATTGCCTTCGTTTATAGCTTTCGTCTTTCAAATCCGACATCAATGATGCTGCTAAACTTGATTGGGGATGCTATATTCTTGTTGCATTTTATAGCACATTCCCGTTTATTTAGTGTTGCATCTTAATTCAGCTAATTGTTTTTTTTTATTTTAGATTCACAAAGCATTATTTCAAACAAAATATCCCACAAAACTTAAAAAAAATGTTGTTTTATTTTGACAAATTTATATTCCAGGGATATTTTTCAAATCAAAAGTTGGCCAACTTTCTCTTGAATGCATTATATTTTTGGGTTTTCCATTTTCAGCATAGACAAATTAGGTCATATATAGCTCTCCATGTAAGAATCACTCCTCATGCATTTGTATTTTTATTCCTTTACCCAAAATATGTATACTTGGACACCTAGTTTGTGGCCCTAGGTGATCTAGAAGCGCAGAAATTCCTGATATATCCATATGTATTTTAAAATGGTGGCTTTAGTTCCAATATGTCCGCCAGATGGGGTGGCTCCTATGAAAAATTTATCACCTAAGTAGTTTCTGGAAAATTTGGTGCTTTTGTCCGACCGACTGACCCCACTATAACTACATTTATTTAAGTAAAACCCAACTTATCCTCTGTTAATTATAAATAATTCACTCCAGCCAGCGCCGTAAATAAATTGTTACCTGTGTAATTTATTACCTTTTAACAATGTTATAATGATAATAATAAAATGCAATTCATTTTCTTTTTTCAAGAAAGAATTTCTGATTGAAGCCACAAACCGTAATAGGAGGAGGTGTTAGTTTTTTTTTTTATTAAAAAAAATACCTTCATCTCATAAACATCCAATGATAAAATGTTCAATGACTATTTGGGTTATTAGTACATCAATAATAGTAATGAGAATATTAAAAAAAATATTTGGTTTTCCATGTCCCATCCCATGTAAGTTGTTTAGTAAACAACACTATCAAGACCTCAAATTAAAGTCAACTAAATTCTTGATTTTATCAAAAAATTACACAAAAAAATAACGTTGTAGAGCTGTGCGTGGATGCTATTAACAGCTACATGCAAATCGTGGCACACTTTGAAAACAATTACCCTCGCAATTCCCCCACGAACTAGCACGCAAGGTAAAAAAATATATTCGAAACTATAATTATCATGCAAATACACAATAAAATTGTGCCTCAATATACAATATGCATAAAAAAAAAACAAAAAAACCCTTACCATGGGACACAAATTTAAATTGGATGCCTAAAACAAGAAATTAAGATCGTAATTAAAGAGACCAACTAAACAATACCTATGTACGTCCTATTCTATTGTAAATTTATGCAACCATCCATCACCCACATCGCAATTACTTCCATCTGCTGCTCATTTTTAATTAGGCTCTGTAGCTTTATTGCATCTGAATGGCTTTCCTCCTTTGTATTGTTTTTTTGAATTACTTTTGGAAAAGAATGAGAATCCCCAGCAATGACTAAATTCTTACTCATTCTCTCAATGTGACAATTAAAAGCTTTACTAAAGAAACTAGTCTAATAAATTCTATATACACTAGTACAAAGCAAGTTTATAAACAATTTTTTTCTTGTCTTGTCCCTTCTCTTTAGATTCAAATCAAGCAATCAATTAAGCATGCCATGATGATGATGCCGGTCATGTGAATGAACTCGAATCCAAGTATTTGATCAATCATCAGAAGAGGGCTGCAAGGAAACCATAAAGCAACACCGCCGCCGCTGCGCCGCCTAGCGATGCCATCACTGAGACAAAAGGTCACAACATACTTTCGTCAATTGAGCTTCATTGCCGACTCAAGAGATGGCCCGCGGAGTCCTCGTAAGACCGAAGAAGATGATGGTGGTTTCATTACCAAGTACTTGGAAGGGTGAGAGTATTTATTTTTGTAATATTCAAACAAATTATATCATTATTAATGAATATTATTTTTGTACCATTCTCCAGCCGAATGGAAAGGATTTTTGAACCTGGCCCAGAAGTTAGCAGCGGCCAAAATCCGTCCGATATGCCACAACATGCATTGTCAGAATATCCCACCGGCCCGCATACAATAACATCAGCATGTACCGGTCCCGATGATGGACTCACTGGAATCAAACGATCCAAATTGCATTTAAGTGCTGGCTCCGATATTGACTTTATTGACACAATTCAAGACAATGACGCTATGGAGGTGCGCAAAAGTATAAGCAATCACAATAAATTTAAGTTTAACGCCCCCAAGTTTCGATCGGATCAAAATGCCAATAAAATGGGTGTTGGTGTTGTATCTACTGCCAACACTCGCGGCTCTAGAAGGAATTCTAAGATAGAACAATCTAACACCATCAATACCACCGGTTCGGATAACACCAAAGGAGGGGGAACAACCATTGTAGTGAGCATGGTTAGCACAACAAAAACTAACACTGCCAGCCACAATGGCACCACCACCACCGACAACAACACCGACAACAAGAACATAGTTAACGCAAAGACTGATTTTAAAGAAATCTCGAATGGCTATAATGGTATTATTAAAACACCAACAATTTCTTCGTCGGTTGTTGATAATTCTAAACCAATAATTGCTGAGAAGAAGCTCGAAGATGCATCGCGTTTATTACGCGAAGCTGTCTCGAATCAGGCTTTAATAACAGAAAATGGCTCGCTGGTTGAGCCAATTGCTGGAGTTACAAATTGGAAGATGGAATCGGAGAGTGCCTATGGAATATCTGTGTCTTTGTATGAGAATAATATGTTGACTAAGGAACCAATGGGAAATCCCATTGCTGATTGTTATGGCATTGTAGTGCGTGGCAATGCTGCCACAATGGCCTTAGCTGATGGGGTAAATTGGGGTGAGTTTATTTATTTGAGTTTATTTTTTATTTTTAACCTTGAAACAATTTACTGTGTAAATTGTTTGGTGTGTAGAAATATACATACGTCCAGGTTCATTGATTTCATTTATTTATTTAAGCCCTTGGCCCATTAATGGTCCTATGGCTGAGATATGATTTATATGAAACATTCATAACTCAGACAAAATGCTCTTCCAATTTCTTGAGCTCTAATCAGAGCCTCTCAACTGAACTGAATTGAATGTTCTTGAACTCAGGGAACGTATTCTTAAAGGCTGTACCTTATTATTGTATATTCCTGTCCGTTTGTTTGTGACTGAAATCCTCTTTAACGACTGGAATGATTTTAATGAAATTTTTTGTGTGTGATTAAATTGATTCGAGATCCCTTTATATCGTTTTTCGATCCGGAATGCTTGTGGGCGCTTCTGAAAGTGCTTTATTAGTCTTGGATGACAGTTCTTCTTCTGGAAATTAAAAAAATTGCTCCTGGAGTTGAACACAGATCGGAAACCAGAAGCACTCGCACACACGAAATTTAATGGGGTTTTCTGAGACGAAACATTTTTGGACTCAATTTCTCAAAGATTTTGTAAGTTGGTGGGACGGGCCTAGTGATTCACTATAATTGCCAGCCTTCAATTTGACAAGTTTTTAACTAATTAATTCGTCCAGCGTAATCTGCTAAATTTATTTCTTGGTGAAACAAAAAATAAAATCTCATAAAAAATTTGAAATTAAAAATATTCGATTCAATTGGACAACTGATACGGCTAGCTGTTTCACAGACACAAATATACACCAATACTGAATTTTTTTCGATTCGCCACGAAAAAAATTAATTTATAGATCAAAAAATAAATTTACCAAACGAAAACCCCATAAATTAGTGTCAAAATTATAGGATTGAGTTTCTTTCTGTTAATTTTTGCTCGATTCGTGAAAGAAAAAGTATTTGTATGATAAAATAAAATATAAAAACAAAACAAAAATGATAAAAGATGGTAAAGAAGGGGAAAAGGTATTTGGAGTAAATTTAATAATTTCTTAATTCGCTTCTGTCGGTGTAGTACAAAAAAAAAAAAAGTGTTACGGCCAATTTCTTGACAAAGTTCTAAGCCTTAAAATTCGGTTTAGTGAGAAATTAGAATTCAAATTGTTTCAATTTCATTTCTTCACAAAGTTCTAACGCCTTAGAAATCGAGTTTAGAACTTTGTTTGAGTTAGAAGTTCGATTCATTTAGACCCTCAGTCTTGGGAGTCTATCTCGTTAATACTCGATTTAACTATGATTTCCTTTCTTCACCATATAAAATTGTTTATGTTTTATATTCCAAGAACATTACTTTTTATCAAATCATGTCTGTATTCTTTAACTTTAAAAAGAATGAATGATTGATCTTGTTCACGAAAAAATATGAATTACTTATGTTGTTGCACTTCATGGCATGCGCATAATTTGGAAGTATGTAGATGCGCAAATAACAATGCACCTCGTTAAAAAAAAAAAAAAACTATTACAAAAAAAGCAATGCAAGTTTGGTCCGCACAATCCCATCAGTTCACTCGGGTTCCTAATAATATGGCTATGCTCCTTTTGCTGTACACAGCTACTGAGCTACTGACGTGTAAATCAAGAGTTCAATCCTTGTGTTCAGGTCGATGTGATTGAATCCAGGGCCCGTATAGTCAGGTAGATCTGGAGATCCTTTTACCCGTTTTACGCGGTAGGTAAGGAAACATGAGGCCAAACGGACCATGTATGGTAAGATTTTAACTACATAAATATACTTGTTTATGAAATAATATTTTGATTTAAATCAAATATATGAACATAATAGACAATATTTGTCAAAGCAGAAACCGGGTGCTTCGAAAATATAAAAAAACATACATTCGAACTCCGTTTCACTAAACTGAGATCTAAGTCCTCAGAGCTCAGAAATGATCGATCGATTTTAAACAAAGATCTTAAGAAAAACTGAGAGCTAAAAATAATACTTTTAAACTGATTTTAGAAACTTTATCAGGAACTGGCCGTTAGTGTCACAAATACAAACCGAATTCAGAATAAATCAAATTTCAGAACCGGATCACAAATCAAAAACATTAAATTCGACTAAGCTCGAATTCCTTAAAAAAAATTGATTTATCGGGCAATTTTTTCTTCAAATCATATTCCTTCCAAACAAAAATTGCTGCAAAATGAATCTCTCTTTTTAGAACGATTTGCAGAAATTTGCACACAAACTAAGGGCCAATTTGTTCACATTTGATTGTCTTTAATCCACGATTATTCCAAACTATAAATCGTCGAATGTCAACTTAAACTAATTTTTTTTTCTGAGAATCCATAGTTCGAGTTGTTAAGCATGGATTTAGCTAATCAACCGATTTTGGTTGATTAGCCCCATTTAACTAAATAGAACCTCTGAAAATTATGCAAGAAACTTAACCCGCTGTAAACAAAGTATTCCTAAGAAGGTTTGACATTTCTAAAACGTCAAGCTGAAAGTTTTCTCGCTTTTGTTGATTATATAATTTAAAGTAATTGGAAAATATAAAATATATTTTTGTTAAGACCTGTATTACACGCCCCCATAACACAGCCTCTAATAAGGGTAAGAAAATAGTATGAATGTTTTATTACCTTCCTCTTTTGCATTTCATACATGCTAGGCTACACATGCGCCGTGTATTACCAGTCTAAAAACATTAAAATAAATTAAAAGAATTTAAATTTTAAATTAATTTAAATTTAAATTTAATTTAAGTTTTTTTTTTCTTTTTATTTAAGTTGTTTACTTGGTCTTTAGGGCAAGTATTGGTTTCGTGTCAAAACAAAACTCGTATCGTTTTAATCAAAACCAACATTCATTTAGATGGTGAAAAAGTAAAACAAAATGCTTTTCGTCATACCGTCCGTCGGTCTGTGCGTCTGTTCGCCTGTGCGTCCATCTGTACAGAGAGCCACAGCCTAAACGGGTTGACGAATTTGCTTGAAATTTTGTATAGATTAGTTTTTTTTGTAATTTCAAATGTTGGTTTTTTTGTTTTTAAATATCTCGATTGAGACGTACAGCTATAGTTGCGGCCATTTGTTTGCTGTATATATGTATATCGAGGTTGAGAAGTATGTCTAATTATTATTATATTTTTTTTATTGAAATTATTTTTTTTGTGAATAAAATTATGTTTGTTCAAAAATGTTAAATAAATTTAAATGATTCCTGCGTCGTCTAAACAACAAAATCTTTTAACCACTTGCTGCATAGTGCCTCATACATGGACTAAACCAATTTTGGAATTTTCGGAAAATATTCTTGTTTTTGCATACAATATGAAAAATTAGAACTACAGATATTCGAAATTTATCAACAAGCGCCATCTATGAAAGAATCGATGGAACTAATTTGTTTGTCAAAGTACTCAATTTTTTTTCTCAACTTTTCTCAACTACTCAGCATTTTTTTGTTTTTGTTTTGTGAATAAAATGAAACACTGAGTAGCTACTCACCAAATAAGAGTAACGTAGAGAAAATCTGCGACAATCATATTCACGACTATTGTTTCGTCGATTATCGTTTTGAAAATTTTGAAAAGACCCCGCTGATGACTTTGCAAAACCTTACGTCATCTCAATTTATTTTTCAAAATTGCTCCTATGAACTTTTTGTTGACAGCAAACTGAATATTAATTTTTTGGTAGAAATTGAAAAAGTCTTGAATCAAATATTTAACAGTTTTTTTTTAATTCTTTTTTGTTTCATAGGGGATGGTGCTCGTTTGGCAGCTCGCTCTGCAGTTCACGGATGCCTTGACTATTTGGACCGAGCTGTTTTCGGTATGGCCCAAGAGTGTATAGCTACCAATACAAGTGAAGTATTTGTATCGCTTTTAAGAAGTCTTTGGGAAGGACATGGGTGCATTTTAGAAGTTGGTGGGGCCTTAAGTACATTAACAATTGCTGTTGTTTTGCCATTAGCTGAACCGAATCTCGGCAAATATGTTGTGTGTGCATGTAATGTTGGAGATTCCCTGGGTTATGTATACTCAAAGAAGCATGGTGTTCGAGAATTTACACAAGGTATAAAACTAAAGTTTATTTTTAATTCATTATAATAATTTCTAATATTTTTTGTTGTCTTTTTTTAAAGCTTGTCATGATATACATTCCATGCGTGATATGCGTGATGCATTAGGTGCTCTTGGCCCTGCCGA
Organism: Meliscaeva auricollis; assembly: GCA_948107695.1. NCBI lineage: Eukaryota > Metazoa > Arthropoda > Insecta > Diptera > Syrphidae > Meliscaeva > Meliscaeva auricollis. Next base: position 43,863,354 of record OX403616.1, read on the forward strand.
TGGCAACAAACCAGAACTGAGCAATCTAACACTTTCTATGACCATTGTCGATGCTGGAGATATAGTTTTTCTTACTTCAGATGGAATAAGTGACAATTTTGATCCAGTTGTTGGCAAATTCGCCGAAGCGTGGACACCAGAGAGCAAAATTTCAAAATATGATAGTCAACGTTCACTTGGCGTTCTAGCTCCCAAGCGGCAGAATAAAAGTGCATCAGCAATTTACTCGCGTTTGCATCGCGGAGAACCAACCACAAACAAAATGACATGCAGCATGAATGCTGGTCAATCATCAATTCCGTCTCGTCCACCACGTTCAAAGAAAAGCTCCTCGCCCGAAAATGTAGCGCCTCGAGGACAACTCGAAAAATCTTCAAGTGTTTCTAGTGTGCCAAGTCGACCAAAGTACATGCGTTCGCACACCGTCATCGAGTCACGTGCCCAGCAAACGCAACCAATTGTAAAAGTACCCAAATCAATACTTGGTTTGCCATTGGTTACTGGCCCACAACGACATGCCTTAACTTTGTATCGTCTAGAAGACTTGCTAAGTTATGGCACTAGTGGCACCTTCTGTCCGTGTGCTTCAGCACGTCGACTGTGCCATTTATTGATTGATTTTGTCCGAATGATTACAACTGCCCGACGAAAGACTCTGGAGCAGCGTGAACTCTTTTACAAGTTGGCTACCGGTCCGGATGGAATCAAACGTGAAGTTGAATTAAATCGGATGCAACATCGTGCTGCTAGAAAGCGTGTAGTCGATAGTAGTGCATTCTCATCGCTGCCAGGGAAGCTTGATCATGCCACGGTCGTAGCTTACACAATTGGATCTGGCATGCAGTCGAAGGAGTTTCAAGAGACAAATTTTTAAATGCACAGTATCGTCAACGTTTTTATGTTGTTTGAAAGTTTCTTTTTTTTAATTTTCATTTTAAACTTACATCACCTCAAATAAACAAAATTTGGTTTCTACTAGGAGAGCTTATTAAATATTAAGTTTTGCAGTTAAGGAACGAGTAACTCATAGCTTTAGTATAATGTGAGAATGAATTGATGTTATGCGCCAATCATATGTTAAGTTTTTCTTTTTCTTTCGTAGTTTTACAATTAATATTATTATCATTAATCTTGTTTCATTTATTTTTTATTGTGATATAAACTGATACATTATAAAAACAAAGAGTTTTTTTTTTTTTATAATTTTGTTCTGTTTTATTAAATATCCTTTTTTCTAAACACACAAATTTTCTTAATTTTATTGTTTGTTGTAACAAACAAAATTTACACGCACCCTTTGGTTTCGCTTATTCCAACGAAGTTTAATGATGAAACAGAAAATGTCTTTATTTTAAATGATGGAAAATGAAATAAAAGAAAAAAAAACTTTTAATATTGATAAAAGTTTTAAACTTAAAATTATTATATATACCAATTTACACAACACAAATACAAATATGCAATTGTAGTGGAAATATGTATTTTTTCATAGAAAATAAAATGCAATTTTAACTTTGGTAAAAATAAAAAAAATAAGTCTTTTTATCATTGTTACGGACAGTTTCAATGTACAAAATTGTGTGGCTTTGGTTTTCTGGCCAGACAAAGCCGAAGGAAGGTAGGTTGAGATTTTGGAAGGGTATTTCCATATGGAAAAAGAGCCTACAGAAATTATTGGGTGTGAGTGATAGCATAAAATCAGTGGTACCTTAAGATAGATCCTTACTTTCTATAATGAAATATCGAATTCTTGCATATTATAGCTGGGGTGTTTCTAGGCCAATCCTTCGTTTTAAATACAAGGTGTAAAAGCCCTAGATATGAATATGGACATGCAAGACCTTTTGCTTGGGGCATTCTGCCTGCAAGACGCATTAAAATATACATAAATGCAAAACATCGATTTCTAAATAATTGCGATAGGAAGATAATTTTGTTGAATGATAGAGCGTTTTCTCCTTATTAGAAAAACGAGAGTCCAAAATGTATATTATGCGGCATTCTGCCTGCAAGATGCACTAGAAAAAATGCAAAAAAAAAAACAATTTGGAAATAATTCTAACATCATATGTATATAGTTCGTACGTACTTTTTTATACAAATTTCATTTTTAGCTTGATAATTCACTCTGCATGATAGAGTTTCTCACTCTTTCACCAAAAATATTAAAAGGGACTTCAAAGTTTTACAGTCTCTTGATTTTAAGCTTTAAAAATATATATGCCTTGGAATAAATGAGTGACTAATTTATTAATAATTTCCAATTGTAATTTCTTAAATAAGTATTATTTTTCAATTTATACAATTAATAATTAATTAAATTGAAAAGCAGTATGCAAAAATATCATTTTAACCTAAAGAAGAACAAAGAAAAATGGGCAAAAATGTTGTTTCTTCTCTTAACTGAAATTTTGAAAAAGCAACCATTTTGAAAGTTGGAAAAACATTAATTCTGTGTTTTTTTTTTAAATTACACTACATTACACAGTTGAAGTTCTTTTTGTAATCCAAATCGAAATAATTTTTTTAAAGAAAATTTATTACTCTGGTGTTTATTTAGATTCCGACAGTAATTAATAATAATTTGTATTATAAATGTATCCTATACATGTATAACTATTTGAAATATTGTATTATTTTTTTCTTTTCATTAATTTTTTCCAGTTTGTATTTCAACCATTAAACATCACAACAACAACAAAAAAGTAACGGCAGTTACACTTTTAAAATAATACACACAATGGCCCCTATCGGGAATTTGTAGGGGAATTTTGTTTTCCTGGAAATATTTTTTCTCACGAAATTTTTTTAGCGATCGTGAATCTTCCCTGGAATTATTTTCCAGGAACAAAAAAAATTATGAAATTACAGATAAATTTCCCTGAAAATTGTGTTCCCGATACCAAAAATTCGGAGGAAAGCATTCCCTCGGTATTGACGCTCCCAAATTTCTTATGAGGTACACATTCCCAGGGAATGTTAACAATGTCTTCCACGAAGAATTTAAAAATAAATGTTCTCTGTAAATGGGCACTATCAATTATGTCCAGGGAATTCCCTCGGATTTTTTTCGAGTGAACAAAAAATACTATGAAATGACAGATAAATTTCCCTGGAAATTATGTTCCCGATACCAATAAATTCCTAAGGGGAACCATACCCTCGGTATTTACGTTCCCAAATTTTGTACGAGGGAAGCACTCCCAGGGATAGCTCACATGTATTGAATTTGTCTTTCCGTAAAATCACCCCTATCGGGAACGAAATTTTCCGGGTAATTTTTTCTTGGGATGGCTATCAATCGAAATATTCAAGGAATTTTGTTCCATTTTCACTTGTTATTTGTGCTCTGGTATAAATAATAACGGCAAAGTGAAAAAGGAACGATTTTCCCAGCAATTTTCAAAAGCAAGTGGCAAATACCGAAACATTAGTGCTCCGATTAAGCACCCTTTTCCCAAAATTTCATTTTACAAATATAGTGGAGTGAGTGAAGTTAAAAATATAACATTATCTCGGAACCGGGCAAAACCGCTCATCAAAATGATTTTTTTTTTCAAGTGTTGGTATTCCAAAATCTTTTAACAATTACTGGTTTAAAATTGCCGCTCTATTTTCCGTTTTTAATGTGCCCTATCGGGAATCTCCAGGGGAATTTTGTTTCCCTGGACATATTTTTTTTCCTCGGAATTTTTGTAGCGATCGTTCCCTGGATTTATTTTCCAGGGAACAAAAAAATTTATGATAGATAAATTTCCCTGGAAATTATGTTCTTGATACCAATTAATTCCGAGGGAAATATTCCCTCGGTATTTGCTTTCCCAAATTTGTTACGAAGGAAACAATATTCTAGTTAATGCATCAAAGGGCATACAATTAAAAATTTTCAAAAGCAAGTTCCGAATACCGAAACATTAGTTTCTCACCAGCCTACTTGTACATTTTTCATAAATCGTTTTCGTTTGGAAGTCCGGAAGCATCCAAGTCTTCTGAAACTGTTTTACTGGCACAAAAATGCTTCCTGACTCTTCTGGACGTCCAAACGAAAACGACTTTAGTGTCCTCTATACCTCTAAATCCACAAACATCAGGAAAGACTCATTTAAATATACTTGTTCAGTGAGATATCGGTAATGAACAAGCAGATCGAAATAATACCGAACCGACAAGTATGCGACCTGTTTCAAAATATGGTGATGTGACATAAGTTGCATTTTTAAAAACTTAAAGACCTTCTTTTTTATATAGCTAATTGGAAATTTGTATTTTTGTTTTTTTTTCATTTATTTTTGCAATACAAAAACAAAATATTTTAATATTGTAAACTTCGTTTTGTGCCAATATCATCAAGAATTTGCCTCAATTCTTCATCTTCGAAACGTCCTTCGAGCGATGGAATTAATGCTTTTGCTTCTTCTGGTGCTTCTGGACAAAGATTACCCAAAGCGGCAAGCTCGAATTTGTGCAATTTCTTTTGCATAAGTAAACTGAAAATAATAAAAAATAAGTCATTAAGAGAGAATTGTAATTTGAGAAAAAAAAAATTGAAACAAACCTTCGGACCGCAGCAATAGTTTCTTTGTTTTTGAATTTTCGAAAACTATCTGTATAGCTGTAAGTTTTCATAAAGACTTCAGAAAATTCTTGCTCTTCGTCGGCAGACTCATTTTGTCTTTTTCGGTGGTCCAATAACATGTGCACTTCCGATATAAGCAGAGTTTCTGCATTTTCAAATTCTAAAAACAAAGAAAATAAACAAAAACAGAATGTTATGGGTTTTGGTTCTGTCGACACCTTCCAAATGGCACGGTAACAGCTTTTTTTTGGTTTAAGACAATCTTTGAAAAATAAATAATAAAAGAAAAAACAATCTCTTTTCTTTAGTTTGTTATGTAGGTTTATTGATATGGCCTTCTTCTAGTAAAAAGTCATAAATTTGTCGTGTTTTGTTGACATCAATTTTTATTAATCGTCTGGCATCTGCCAATCGAAGATAACCAATTTTAGCATTTTCTGCAACTAATAACGTTTTGTAATTTATAAACGATGAAGGTATAATACGAGCAACACTGCAAAGATCACGTTCGCTTTGTGTAAGTTTTGCATAGCCCGGTAATCCTAGAAATTTAAATGTATGATGAGAACAATAAAGAGTGAATAGTGAGGTGATAGATTTTACGATTTTACCTATAATATCTATGGGAGCAGCTTTTTTACGTGGGTTTGGTGAGAATATATTGGGAACGATGTACGAGCCCGTTATGGTGTTATTTGGATCGGGGATAAGTAATTTCCAGTCGTTTTTCAAACGTTCGCTCTTTCTGTTTCGAGCTTCCTGATGTCGCTTCTTTAATTGTTTGAAATATATCAAACCACCATGGAGAGAACGAACACCATTTTTGCGTAATTCATAAAGCCTTTTCGTAGAAAAATATAATGCAAATTAATGATTAAGCAGTGTTATGTTGTGCTTTTAGATGAGTGAAAATAAAAAAAAACAAAAACAAAAATGTTTAACGAGCTCCAAGAGAATTAAGAACCCGAGTGTTCAACTCCAAACAACGAACTTAAGATCAATCAACTTGAAAGAGATTTTGAAACGCATTTTGAAGTTGAGGTCACTTGAAAATTGCAATTTTAATATAGGGTATCAACGTCGAAACCAAAACAGGTGATAGGGTAGGTGGTGACAGTTATCAGAAAAGTAATAAAACAAAATTGTAGCGATATATTTTGTGAGTTATAGGCATTCCAAATTCCAGTTCTTTTTAATGTTTTGGAACCTTGAACAACCCAGTTAACAATCGCATTTAAAAATTTAAACACAACTGCACTTTTAAAAAAATTGTCATTTTGTTGGCCAACCAAGTACTCAAAATGTTTTCATGACTTTAATTCAATGGACTGTTATAGAGCTTGGTTTAAATCTCGAAGTGGATCAAAGCTCTATTTTAAAAATTCTGTTTTCGAAATTCAGCTTTCAACAATTCTAATTTACGTAATTATATCAGTACAGTAAACAAATTTTGAAAATATAAAAAGGCGCGCGAGTTTAACCCTAATCCACTTTGCGTATAGTGCAGCTAATGTTTCAATAAAATGATTATAACTCGGTCCGTTAAGCACGGATCGAATTGGCTGAGGGTTCTGCGTCACACCTGTGTTATTGGCTATGTGAGTAATAACCTTTAGCGGGCTGAATTTGAGGTTTGCCCAACTTTCTTGCCGATAGTCGACTTCCCTGTGGTGTGAAATACCTTCTTATTGTTCATTCCTTAGGGTATTTAACCTTTTTATATTGACTGTATATCTATTAAACTGATTTGTCTTTGGGAGATCGTTTAAATGACAAAATAAGCTATTTGTATGCTGAATCTATTGAGATCAAAACCAAGGCAATACAAATGCTCTAAGTGTCTATAATAGTCCTTTTTATGTAAATTCCTATTTTCAGTGCAACAGGGGTAACTTTTCAGAAAACACCCTTCCAATAGTGGTACAGCGATAAAGTTTCACATAGACGTTTCATACAATGAGAAGCAAGAACCAAAAGAATGCACCACAATATTTTGGTTGAAAAGTTGGTGAACGTTATGCAACGAGTACCAAAAGACCTTGCAACAAAAAATAATAAAAGAACACATGCATATCATGTGTCAAAGGGTACTACTTTCTTTACGTAGCAGCACTGAATCGATTCATAATTTGTATTAATTATTGATTTTAGTAAAATTAAGTTTGGTGATTGTTACTATGGTGTTATTTATTTTGTCGAGGACTCTGAAGAAACATACAGCTGTGTTTCGGCTGGCTAGGAATACACATTTGTTTTCAACTTGAACTTTCGGTTTTTTTGCCATTACCATATGTTAGAATAGTCGCATGGCAGTTTATCAGTCACCTCTTGGTCAACCCCACCGTTGCTGGTAACACTTTAATATGTGAAATCAAGTTAAGGAACCTGTCCATTAGCACAAAGCAAATAAACTACTTACACATAAAATTGTATTTTGGAACTTAGAAGAATTCTATTTTTCACACTAAATAAAAAACAAATTTCTGAACGACATGACTTGTAACACTCCGAAGTAAGTTTCGAAATCTGACATTAATGACATTTTTAAAATATTTAAGTCGACTTACTCAAATTTTCGTTCAGAAAATGAAGTTTTAGAATTGAATCCGAAAAACATGTGAACATTTGGAATAAACTGTTACAAGAACATTTTTTTTTGAGGAAAAGTACAATACAAATGAGAGGAAAGTAGCCTCCAATTCATAGCTACATGCACACTCACTAGATATTAACCTAAGAAAAATAAAGAATATTATATTTTTTGTTTCAAAACTTCTATACAAAATAAACAAAAAATTTTCACCTGAAAACATATTTACGCAATTCAGTAAAATGACTCATTGCTTCCACAAGCATGTCAAACGTCATGCCATTAGTAATCTGCATAAATGCAAGAAATCTTCCGGCGTTGTTCTGCGACTCAAGCGCCTCAGAGTATTTTGCTATCCACCCTAACGTTCGACTGGCCACAATCAGACCATTTTCACGCATAATTCTACATCGACGCTGGCGTTCGCTGCAAGCACAAGCAAAGAAAAACTACCTCAGAAAAAAAAAACATAGGGTGGAAGGGCGAAAGAAATTATTGTACTTACGCTAGCCGATGATTATACGCCTTTACGACACCAAAATGCAACTCTTCAGCGCAGTCCTTGTATTCACTTGGCCATTGACTCATATCCTCCAAATTGCTTATGAGGCTCTCGGCCGAATTATCATACGGCGTATCGAAGTCACCACGTGCACAACGATAGCCCGCCATAATTTTGGCATTTATAGGATCATCGGCTTCGTGTCTAGGTGGATCTATGCTCTTCAATTTATACAAATAAGGAGTTCGCTCGGGAAAATACACTTCACTACTCAAGCCGAGCAATTTACGGAAGATGCCATCGAAATAGCATTCGTGGTAATGGTGTTTACATTCGTCGGCTGTACGTGTACGCATCGCCTTGGCGATGTCCTCCCAATTTCCGTAGCCCAAAAGCTGCAACGAACGCAAAAAGAGCTTCTCCTCGAAGGCAGTCCAATCGGACCATGGGAAGACTTGAATATTGTCATGAATTATAATGTACGGATGGGTGTTGCGATGACGGGCGATTTCTTTGCCACGTGCAAAGCAATTGAGACATAAATTAATTTCGCATTCGGGGCACCGGACATGGGGAATCTCTAAAATTTGTTTGCAAGTCTCACACAGGTCGTGGGAGATATCGAGATCATTGTGTATGGATGAAGTGCGCTGTTTGTAATATTTAACCGTGTGTTTCGTAGAGGCACTAGGCTCAAGTTTAATGCAATCATTTTCTTTTTCGTCTTGCAAGTCATTTTGTTCTGGAATAAATTTGTTTTTTTCCAACCGTAAATAATATTAAAAACCAACAAAAGAAGTTACCGCCCGTGACTGTAGTTTTAGATATTTTTTGTTTGAAATGAAAGTGCTGATTTACCTTTAGGAAATTGAAGATCGGCTGCATCCTCTTCTACCATATCAACTGGATTCATGAAAGACATTTTCTTGATTTTATTTAGAAATAATTTGCGTTTGAATGCAGATTTATAATTAAAAAACAAAAATATTTATAAAAATTTGTGAAATATGATGGCGCCTTGCTTGTTGTACCCGCAATTTTTGTTTGACTTTGACATGTAGTCGTACCAACATAAGAAGGTTTTTCGTTTAAAAAAAAAATAAATAAGACCGGTTCAAGTAGCATATAATTTTTGCCAGAACCCTCTTTCAGTGGTAAATTTATTTACACAGCGTCATTAGAAAGTACCAACACCAAATGCGACAAAGCGCAAAGCGTTTTTCATATAAAAGTTCTTGTCGCACTCTCCTGATTGCACTGTCGCACTTTGGTTTGGGCAAGCCTTTAATAATCATGCCTTTCCAATACTTCACTCCCTAGCAATTAAAGCAATTATGTGACAGTGCGGCAAAATTTATTTATACAGCGTTGAGGCTTGCCCAAACCAAAGTGCGACAGTGCGTCACGACATGTGCGACACGATTTTTATATGGAAAACGTTCTGCGCTTAATCGCATTTGGTGTGGGTACCCTCATATGACGGTGCGTAAATAAATTTTGGCGTTGTCGTGTCGCATGTGCACTTTGGTTTGGGCAAGCCTATATATGGAAGTACCCACATCACATGCGACAAAACGCAAAGCGTTTTTCATATAAGGGCTTGTTAAAACCAAAGTGCGACAGTGCATCACGACATGTGCGACACGATTTTTATATGAAAATTATTAAATCAAACAGATTTATGAATGTTGCTGCAACATTTTTGTTTAAAAATAGAAAATCAAATGGCAGCACTTTCCCAAGCTGTCAAAGTTGTTTGCCATCAGCTATTTTTTTTAAAGCATGTCCGAAGAATCATCTAAAGAACAACAGATTATAAAAGTCCCACTTTTTTGTTATCATTCCAAGCCTTTTCTGGTAGAAGAGCTTGCATTACAAGAAGTCTATCAACAATTACACTACGGCCGATGTTGTGTCATTGGGAAAATTGCAATAGATTCCTCTAAAGATTCCTACAATTGGTTAGTGGAAAACATCCGTTTGCCTAGTTTACCAAAGTAAGAACAAAACCCCAAACCACTTTTCAATCCTTTTACTAATTTATTTATAATCCTAGAGAATATTCGCTTCCAGAGGGAACTACACGTTTGCCATTGATTGTAAGGGATTTCCGTCGATCCATTCCCAATGGCAAAATATGCGAAATAGTCGGCGAGAGTATTCTTTACGACACTATCGACAAAACCGCTAATAAAGTTCCTCTAACCGCCAAAGACGTTGCTGAAAAACTTAACTATTTACGTGCTGCGAAGAATCACAAGTCTGAACTTGAATATCAAACATTTCTATTAAATAGATACAAGCCAGCAATTGCTGTTGATGATATCAAAGTTTTACAGCGAGGACATGAGTTAGCCGAACGAAATATTGAAATAAGAATGCTATCAAAGAAATAGTTCGTATTCCTAGAAAGTAGTAATATGCCACCACTTTTGTTTGTATTACAAAATACTTTGGAATATTGTTTTGAGAATGTTATCGAAGATGATAAATTATCAAGTTTAATTTACAACGAACGACTTGAGAGTGATTGGTTGACTTTCTGGACAGCGAAAGGTGACGAGATTGTTCATTCTTTTTGGGTAAGAAAATACTCGGAGTATCTTTTAAAAGAAGACGAAGTAAAGGGAAATCAAGAAGTGGAAACTTTACAGAAAAACACTGAAGAAAAGTCATTCCATGAAAAAGTCATTGATCAAGAAGAAGAAACTTCTGTCAATGAAAATACTGAAGAAATTCTTTCTGAACCAGAAACTAACAATTGTCTATGGCAAGATCTCTGGAACACACACTATACAGAAGTTTATGAAAAAACCTACCAACTCTTCTCAATAGTACATTTTCACCACTACAGCTTCTATGGGCCGCGTATTAAGGAAGAATTATTAGAAGACTTATCATCATATTCCTCCCAAGAAGAGGAGGAAGCACTGGAGTATCTTGACGAAACCGAACAACTGCAAGCCCTTGGACTTCCGACCACCTTTGGTGGATCAAACACCAAATACCATAAAAATCGTGTGAGAGATTTTAGCAGTGACTCATTTAGCGACGAAGAAGAAGAAGAAGAAAATCAAGGCATGGCTCCTTCACAGCAGGTTCCTTCGAAAAACCCAACAACAAAGAAAAAGAAAAAGAACAGCAAACTAAAGCGAATGCCTAAAATCATTCTTGAAGATAAATCCCTGCGTGGCTATTGGCAAAAGCGTTTTTCTCTATTTTCACGTTTCGACGAAGGCATTCAGCTGGATCGTGAGAGTTGGTTTTCAGTGACACCCGAAAAGGTTGCAATTCATATGGCAGAACGTTTGCAATGTGGAACAATAATAGACGCCTTCTGTGGCAGCGGTGGTAATTCAATTCAATTCGCTCTCACATGTCGGAAGGTAATAGCTATCGACATTGATCCGCAGAAGATCAAGGATGCTCGTCACAATGCAAATATTTATGGAGTAGCGCATAAAATTGATTTTATAATTGGTGATTATCTGCAATTGTGCGAAAGTCTAAAGGGAGATGTTGTGTTTCTAAGTCCACCATGGGGTGGTCCCAAGTATATTTCTCAGAAGGAATATAATATTGAAGAGTCTTTAACGCCGTTGGGAGCAACTGAGCTGGCAGAGAAATCAAGGTTGATAAGTGAAAATATTGCCTTCTTTTTGCCTAGGAATTCAAATGCGAAACAAATTGCCAAAGTGGCTGGAATTGGGAATAGAGTTGAAGTGGAGCATAATTATCTGGACACTAGATTAATAGGATTGACGGCGATCTATGGTGATTGGCTAATTGATAAGCACAATTTAAATCATAAGTGAAGTTTATGTTTGTTTGATTTTTGTATTTTGTGTGATTTGGAAAAAGTAGTTGTGAAATGAATAAAATATTTATAACATTTAAAAACTGATTTAGTAAACGATTGCACAAGAGTATTACATTTTAAGGGGCTAATAAGAGCTGAATGACCAAATTGTGTCTTATAACGTAAAAATTTGAAAAAAGAACTCAAAAACTCTGAGATTGAAAACCATTCATTGGATAAACTTGATTTTAAATTAAAATAAAAGAAGGGTTTCTAGCTATAGATATCTATCACCCTTATTGCGAATGTCAACTATCAATTGACAACGCCAAAATTTATTTACACAGCTTCATATGAGAGTACCCACACCAAATGCGATTAAGCGCAAAACGTTTTTCATATAAAAATCGTGTCGCACATATCGTGACGCACTGTCGCACTTTGGTTTGGGCAAGCCTTAAACCTTTAATTTTCTTTCTGTTTTTAGTCAACTTTTGAGAAAATTCAAAAGCGGACACAAATAGACCATTTCTATAAGACCGAGAACCCACAGCTGATTTCGGGTGTGAGTGGTAGCATCAAATGATTGTGTTTTTTTTAAAGGTGTTTTTTTTTATTGTGTGTATGAGATGTCGAGTTCTTGGAGTACGGAGCTGGGCTTTTGAAAGTTACAGTGCAATAAAAATGCAGTGTAGTCTATATCGTTACTAGTTGTTTTCCTTATAGCCAAAGGTTCGTAGAAGAAATATCTACCCTCATCTGTTATTTGAAAATGACCAAAATTACATGAAAGGTAATCCTAACGGTTATAAATTGCACATGGGTTGCCTAGCTAAAACCTGGCCTCAAAGTATTAAATAATGTAGTCGATGGACTACCCTCATCTGTTATTTACAAAAATTGTGCATTTACTGAAAGGAGTTTGAAAAATATGGGTTGCCTACTTTCATCCTGGCCCTATTAGGATATTGCCAGGTCTAAACAAATTCAGTTTGTAGTTAGTGTAGAAAATATATCCCATCTTTTATGTATTCGATTTTGGTTTTAAATGAAAGGGTGTTCAATTCCCTATTCAAAAGTATAGAGGGTTGCCTTCATTAAGGGTGCCGAATTTAACGTAACATGTAAGGTTTCTGTTAGTGTATAAAATATAACTTCGTTTATTTAATAGTTTTCATTTTAAGAAGCATATTTAATTATTTGTTCGTATTAAAAATTGAAACAAAGCGTTATCATTTTTGAACACTTTGTAAATTGATGTATTCATTTTATTTGAAGCTTTATAAAAAAAAATTTAACTATTATATTGAAAAAATGTAGATTCATAAATATATCATCAAACTATAGCCGAGAGTCACTTCTGTCTAAAAAAGGTTGGAAAGGTTTTTATTCTTTAATCAACAGAATTTAGTTGCCTACGCGACCTTCATAGTCTAAGTTACAGCCATATGACGATCTACCCAGTTGATGCCTATATTTTGTATAGCTATAGTATAAAGAAACTGTTTGCACATGGTTTGCCTAGCAAACGATTAATATTATTAATAACAAATAATTAATATACGATAATGGTCAAATGGTTACTTTTGACACGATTGACTAGATGCAATATTTTATAATCAAAATCTATAGATGCATTATAAAATATAAAAAAAAACACCCATATCGATAAAAATTATGATATTGACAACGTCCGACTCCTCAAGTGTTTACATGATAGCTGAAAATTAGATGCCTTTGAAAGCCTATATATTCACAGAAATGCTGCAGCTTTAAACGCTGATATGGGCAACATTGAGTTGTTTACCTTATAGGCAGTCTCTCTAGGTTTTCTGATGATGGCTGGTACACCAGCTGAAAAACATTTCAACAATCAGTAAAATTCGCCTACTGTCACGCCGTTTTTCTTTACTTCTAAGTAAAGAGAGGTTGAACAAGACAGGACAGGACCGAAATAATGTATATGGCTAAACAACGTTTGCCGTGTCAGTTAGTTCTCTATAAAACACCCAGAATAAATGTCCTGGAAAAAACAATTACTACTTTTGACCCAAATATAAATAAAAAACAATATTCAAAGTAATTCTTTGCATTGAACACGTCTATATTATTTTATAACTGATTCACAAATAAGTACATTCATTGATATAATATATTCACTAATTTAATTTTTCTAGAATTGGATTAAAAATATAAATACTTTTTGGATTTAAATCCTCTCAATTTTTTTTATATAAAGGAATGATACGTGTCTTATAATTGTTTTTAACTTAATTAATTTTTTTAAGGTGTCATATTTGAATTAAGAAATAATTGTAGTCTCGAGAAAACAATCTTGAAAAATTATGATATCGTAGTTTGTAAATCATGAAGTTTGCCTAGTGTTTCTTTTTTTTTTATTATTTCTAAAGCACTTAAAAAATTAAAATTAACTAATGGCAATGTTTAACACAATCAAACAAATGAAATACAAAAATAAAAAAAGCACAAAAAAGGTGTAATAAATGCGATTCTAATGCAGATTGTTTTCAAACTAAGACTAGATTTTATTATTAATAAAGATTTAAAAAAAAAAATTATTGATTTAAAAAATAGCATACAATGTGTGTTTTGAAGTTATGAATTGTTGAATTTTTTTATATTTATTGCAAATGGATTTATCCTCTTTTTTTAGATAATATATAAAACTTAAATTAAATTCAAAACTACATTATTTAAGGAAAACAAAAGTTCCATATAAACAAAACGTTTGTTTCTGATTGTATCAGACTTTGTGTAAATTTTTTGTTATGCATTTATGCATAGTGAATTAAAAATATATTTTTAACAAATAAAAATGTGGAATGTATAATTTTTTTTTTAAACTCGAAAAGAACATTGTCATAAATTTAAAAAAGTATATTTTTAAAAAAGAAAATAACCAAATTAAATTATCAAACGAAGCTTTTAGGTCTATGTAAATATTTTATAGAATAATTAACCACTGACAAATTAGGCTATACAAAAAAGGTCTGGAAATAGAAAATTCTAGGATTCTCAAGTATAAAAGAAGTTGTCCTCGAAATACAAAATACTTGTCGAGTTAAACTACATATTGCATTAAAATAATATATTTTTGATAGACTTTTCCTTTACAGATGGACGAGTACCTAATTATCTTTTTTTGTCGAAAAAAGTTTCACTAAGTAATTCAGAAAAAAAATGTAATAAGAATTTGATGAAGGAAAGAATTTCAAGAATTGAGTGATTGCAGTAAACGAAGAAAAACAAAATATATCCGTCAACATAAACCCGTCCAGATGCTTACCATAACATCTGGTATAGTTCAACGGATGTCAGCCTTTGTGGTGCAACGTAGGAAGTTTTTGAAGCCAGAGCTGTAAAATTTCAAGTACCAGTACCTGTACCAATAAAAGTACCGGTATTTGTACTGTACTTGTACTTGTACTTAAGTACTTTGTACTTAAAAGAACCCAAGTTCCAATACTTTTCAAGTCCTTATGAAATACTTTGGCACAAGTACTGAATTTCAAAGTGTTGACGGTATTTTCTAGGATAATTTTGTTTGAAGTCACTAAAATAATCATTTTTTTTCATTTTTTAATTTTTTTTTGAGAAAATATTAAAAAATTTAAATTTGAAATCGGTACATTATGGCTAAGCCACACAAGTCAGCGGATTTTCTTTTTTCCTAATTAAAGAAACATTATATCGTAATTCCGCAATACAAAACACTGACCTTCTTTAATCTACATCTTGATTGCTTGTCTATAACGTCATAATGTCGAAGCAAAATGATTTTACTATTAAAAATCACAAATTAATATTTCTGACAAATATAAGCAGGCTTCAATACTAAATTACCATTTCACTGCTTATTTTCTTATTTGATAATTTTCTAATTTTATGACCACATTCTTTTCTAGGCATAATATAATGTGTTATATAAATATTATTTGTAGTTGTTTGAATGACAGCATACCTGCTAATTTGTGGGTCATGATAAGGAATTTACAAATGTGAATTTTTTTAGAACTAAATGAGATCGACGTCATCTCAAAAGTGAATTGGGTAACAAAAACAAAACAACAAAAAATTGAGTGCCGCATTAACAAAACAAAAAGCCAAACAGTGGACGGTGATGAATATTTTAAAAACAGATTTGAAATAATAATGTTACTTTGCTTATACCCATACCCCATGTGGATTTTTACTAGTAGGTACTGCATTTTCTAGTTGACGTGGCGAGCCAATGATCCTTCGACTACTGCCAGGCTTGTTGGAACCTGGTTTTCAATATAAAAATTATTAATTTATGACACATACACTACAGGCCGCCTCCACTGGACATGAACAATGTGTGATTCATGAATATGCCTTTAGAAATACAATTGAGGCAGAAAAATTCATGTCCCTGGCAGTGACAAATCCAAGCAAATCACAGTGTACATTGGATTGTGACATCGATTAAGACCAGTGGAGCTGGCATGTTATGAACAATGATTAGGAATGTTCTTACCCTCGAGTAGGTTTCGGATCTCATCGGAAGGTGTTACAGCTAAGCTTTGTAAGTTAACTTCTTTCATTTCATTAACAAGTTGTTCCACCTGAATATTGTAAAAAAAATATTTTAAATTATTGTTATTTAATTAAAAAAAAAAACTCAAACCTGTCGTTTTTTTTCTGCTATTGCATTTTCAATCATATTGATTTCCTTTTTTAAATTTTCTGTTGCCTTACTCGATGAATCTGTATTATGTATTGCTTGATCGATTTCTGTTTGAATTCGTTCCATTTCAATTAAAAAATCTCGTTCCACATTTTGCCTTCATTCAAAATCATATTATTTTATTTATGATTGTTATTTTATAAAAAAATAAAATTACCGATTGTCCTTTTGCCTACTTGATATAGCTCTTTGTTCAACTTGAATATCATCCATGAGAATTCGTATTTTATTTTTGCACTGCAGTAGTTCAGTCTCACAATTTGCAAGCTTCGATCGCAATAATGTTATTTCAGATTTTAATGTTTTCTCTTGCTGTTTGACAAGCTCATTTTCTTCCTCAACATATTGCAGTGTCTGTAACTGAGATTTTATTAAAAAAACGTATTCAATAATTTTGTTTGTACACAAAAGTTCATTGATAAACCTGTTCACTGCCTTGTCGGAATATTTGATCAGCTTTTGTTATCTCTCGAGATATGGCTTCCAATTCTTGAGCCTGATCACGTTCTTTGTTTTCCAAATAAACAATTTCAGCATCATACTAAAAAATAATAGAAAGTCTTAGAAGAAATTCAATGTTTATTATTCTAAAAACTAGAAATATAAAAAATGAGCGTGAGTCTCACTAAATCTTTAACACACAATTTCTTCATAAAAGTACTAACAGCCAATTCCTTCAGAGTCCTAACGCTAGAAGCGGCCCTAGCCCTAAAGTTAGTACATACTCACAGCGGTATCAACTTATTTCTCGATGCCAGTTAGATCCTCAAATCGGTACCAAGTGATTTCTTCACAGAAGAACTAAGTCCTAGTTCTGTCAGATTTGTACCGAGTATTAGTTATTACCCGGTTTTAGCTGGTACTTCGAAATTGGCAGTCTAGCCACGCTAATACCTGGATCTGAGCAATTTATTTAATTTTTGTCAAGAGATATTTGTGAATTTATAAAGTTTCTGGCCTGTTGTTTTTAAAAACAAATGTAAATGGCTTTTTTTTCACTACCGCCAGAAATTCAAGATTGTTCGTTCGGAAGGTTTTCGGGCAAAAAAAGGAACTTCTTTTTAGAGATGATTCAGGGATTCCAATCTTATCTAATGAAGTCGCGACAATCGAACGTTTTCAATGAAGAGTACCTTGGTTGAAATAAATTAGGCGCTGCGAATGTTCGATTGTAGTTGCAGCTATGTATATGATTTAACAAATTTGTAACTGTGTGATGCAATAGCAGTTGGTGATTCAGAAATTGATGATTTTTTTTAGAAAAAGTGCTTGTAAAATGAAGAACTTTTCGAAGCCACTCGCATCTGGCAACCTTAGGCTCGCCAACATATCAAGACAAGACTAGAAAATGTGACTCTTATAGATGGCTGCAATTAAGACATACGAACATCAAATCCAACCAAAAATGACTTCATTCAACCAGGGGTTACCCTCATGAAACTTGGCAAAAACTTTACATTATAAGATTGCAAAAGCAAAAGAGTCCTTGAAAATATCTTGAGCGGAAGGGTATTTTTTGGTGGTAAAGAGGGAGGAGGTGAAGACTAATAAAATAAATTAAAAAAATGGTGTTGCAATATAAACATATGATACATAATTTTTGTATTCTTGAAAAAAAACACTTTCAGTAAAAATATTTTTGTGGAATATTCTTTGTTTCTATGTTAAATGTAACATTTTTACCAAGTTTCATAAATGTATCATTTTTCAGTCAGATGCACACCTTACTTCGTGTTGAAAAGTTTAAAGACCTTTGAGTTAATTTTAAAACAAATCTCGATTTCACTGAACATATAAATCTGATAGTCAACAAGACCTATTCTATGCTAGGTTATGTAAAGCGTTGGTCAAAACAATTTCAGAATCCTTATGTAACTCTTGCTCTCTACAATTGCTTAGTTCGCCCCCGCCTAGAATACGCATCGCAACTCCTCCTTTTTACGAGGTCCATATTGCAAGATTGGAATCAGTTCAACGTAACTTTATTCGATTTGCCTTAAAAGGAATATTATGGTCTGACCCTCATAATCTTCCCCCATATGAACATCGGTTTAATCTACTTCAAATTCAAACTTTGTCACAATGAACAGATATAAATTCAAAAAGTTAAAAACTTACCTTCGTCAGCTCAGATTGTTGGGATGTTATCTTTTCTCGTTGGAATTTAATTAACTGAATCAAATCTTTGTATTGGGCCGCTTCGAAGAAATTATCATTAAAGTCACCATCGCCCATATCCGTAAGGAAGGGATTTGTACACGCACCATCGACTTTTTTAAAATTATTTCCCAGTCCTGTGCTGAATTCCAAAAGCTTAACTTGAGTTTGTTGTTGCAGCTGCATTGGACTATTTCGTGGTGGTGGTGGATCTCGGTAGGGTGGGGGAACTAGAGCACCATTGGATGATATGAGCGGTGTATTCTTGTATAAATCTGGTGAAACACTGTTCGAAATAGCAGCTTGATATTTATTGTTATTCGAAGTGTTTCCATTGAAGACATCTATTAGATTTTCACTGCTGTTTGAAATGTTATTGGTTGCATCCTGCTGGTGGGAATAATTAATTTGTGTCATGGGCGGTGTAGTACGTCGGTCAAGTGAATTACGTACTTCTGCCAGATTAATTTCATTTGAGGGATTGGATTCATAATAGTTGACTATTGTGTCTGAAGCGCTTGTGGAAGAGGGGAGACTAAGATTTGATGGTGTTTTTTCATGTTTTCCAGATATTTGGAGAGATGTGGGTGAAGGCTGTGAAGGGGTGATTGTAGTGCGTTGGGGTACTCCTTTGACGATTCCAACATTTTCTATTGGTTTGGTTGTTTCAGAGGAACTGTATGGAGGAAAAAATATCAACAAACAATAATTAACTAAATAAATTATAGATAGATAAAAACTAGTTTTAGTGTTTTACTTGCGATATAGGTACTATAGGGCAAGTTTAGGATTCGTAAGAAAAATTTTTGGTGATTCCCTAGAGGGGATATTGAATTTTTTTTTTAGGACCAAAATTAACGGTACTTGCCATACAACCAATAAAACGACTCTAACGATTAAATTTTTTATGTGTAATAAATACAACAGGAAAGGTCGTACTTTTGAAATAAAAAAATATTTTTTCTCTTTTCTGTAAGCGACTCCACGGATTTCGATGACAATTTTTGCACAAGAGGTTCTCAACAATTTTCAAGTTATTTCATACCAAAATTTTGAAAAAAATTTTTTTGGATTTTTAGAAAAGGTTTCAATTTTTTTTTTTCAAAAATCAATTTTTCGAAAACTCGTGAATGATTTTTTTTGAAAATTTGGTTTTTGATTTCCATTAATATTTTCTTTAGAATTTTTTTACATAAAAAATTAATTTTTTTAAAAAGGGCTCCAACGATTTTCAAAATTTTTTTTCTAAAAATTAATCTTTTTTAACAAAATCAAAATCGCAATTAGTTTTAAGATCAAAACAATTTAAAAAGTTGTTTAAGTCATTTTAGTAATAAATTTTTATGTTTATTTCTTAATTTCTTATAAAATTAAAAACTTTATATATGAAGCTTTAGCATCCACAGCAACTTTGACCCTAAGAGCAAGTGCGTGCGACCCAGTCGTGCATTTTATTTTTTTGTGCATCAGAAATAAATTAAAATTTTAATAATTATACAGGCCAAAAACAACTAATAAATCGCTGCTGCAATTTTGCTTAAATAAATTTTAATTAAACAGAAGGGGCATCAACACCAAAATATCCAATAATGCCAGGGAATTTGTGCCTTGTATAAAGCACCAACGTAACTTTGTTTTAATCTGCGCAAGTTTCACATAAATGTATATTTACTGTGGAAATTGCTGCTTTTCTTTGATTTCAGCATGCACTTTATTTAAACAAGGTTGGAATGAACTAACAACAGTCATTTCAAACCTCATTTGGTATGATCTCTCAGTGAAGAAACACACAAAAGCGCTCAATTTCATTATTGGAAGAATTAAAAAAACACTTTAATTGTTTGACAGGATCTTAAAAAGTGTTTACATGAATATTTTTTGAACTTAAAAATCACACGATTTTATGAAATGTTACACAAAAAAAAAAAAAATAAATGCTTGGTGTTTGGTAGAAACATGATATGTAACTCCAAAAATAAGTACCGATTTTATATTTTCCATCTCTTTATACAAGGTGTCCCAAAAGTCAACGTCGACGACTCCGTTATCAGTGGAACATTTTTAGAAATGTTATATCATTTTAAAATGAGAATGAAACACCCCAACTTTTATGGTAAATTCCCAAAATTTCTTAATACATTTTTTTTTACACTACAGTCCATTGAATTAGGGTCATGCAAAAATTTTAAGTACTTAGTTGGTCAAAAAAGTGATATTTTCTTTAAAACTGGTGCAGGTGTGTTAAAATTTTTGAATACAATTGTTAGCTGGGTTAATCAAGGTTCCAAAACAACAAACGAAATTGAGACAAATTAAGATTTGTAACCACGGCATTTGAAAGACCGTCACTACCATTTTTTCGATTTTTTTTTTCACAACTCCCAAAATACTTGGCTATTATTTGTTTTATTATTTTTCTAATAACTGTCATCACCTACCCTATCAACCGTTTTCGTTTCGACCTTGACTTTTGGGACAACCTATATAAAAACGAGTTTTAATTTTGTGTGTGACCTTATATCTAGATTTGTGGATTTGCATAATTTATAAATAAAATTCGAGAAAATAATGAGCAATGAACGATATCCTGTCATAACAAGATGCAATGTATGTACACTTTTGGGAACAGATGGCTACGAGGAGTTTGAAGTCATTTTTTAAGTACATTAATACCCCAGAAAAACTTTTAAAATTGTCAAGAAATGCGTCGGAAGATAGAAATGTTAGACTGCAGCATAGCCAACCCAAACCCAACCTCATTCTGAATAAGAATTTCTTTGCAATCTTAAAGCAATGGTGAGGGCAATACGAAAATCATAAATCTAACGCTAATGGGCTTTGGAATTGAATTTAACTGAAATAGGGCGGTTTTTTTAAACTTTTTCTTCACAATTTAATAGGTAGTATGCCAAGGCATTGTTTACAAGTGATAAAAGATAAGTCCTCGTGGACAAAATATTGAAACAAGAACTGTATTAAAAAAACAGGACAAAATTGGAGAAGTCTCGAAACCAATCTAATGTTTTTATTTTTGTGTAATGAAACATTTTATTTAAAGTTTATTGAAGAATACAAACGATAGTTAAACACACAAAATTAAAAAAATAAAAACGATTTTCATCCTGTTAACAACACTTAGTTTTATCAACTCTTTCCAAAATTTGAAAACATTTGACAAATTTTGTGAGTGTCTTTATGTGTGAATTGTACTCTTGAGAGCTAATCTCTTTTCGTTTTTTTTTTTTCTTCTACATTTCCAAAGAATTGATAGTAAATATTTATCATCAGCAATAATTATTAACAAATGCTCATTTTTAGCTAATGAATGGATTTCAGTAACCTTACACTTGTTTTAGTTATCTATTCCTACCATTGCCTAGCATAAACCCCGAAAACTCTGTTTAAGAAATCAAAGGTTTTCATCGACACCGAAAGTAAATTGTAGATTGTGGTTTTGATGACAAAATGTGGTTTAAAATAAAAAAAAAAAAAACATATTCAATCGATTTTAAATGCAAGACTTATTCCAAGACTTCCAACTTAATTTCTCAACAACACAGATCAAATTACTACCCAAGTTCTTTCTAATAATAAATAATCGTGCAGTAATCGATTGAATTTGAAAGGATTTCATGGTCATAATGTTATTTATTAGAATTAAAAAAAAAAAAAAAAAGTTGTCAAAACTTACCCAAAACTTTTTCTTAATTCTTTGCATCGGTTGAGGGGCATAAAATCAGTGGCGGCATGTATTGACTGTTGCTGCTGCTGCATAGGCTGTGTTAGATGCAGGTCTGAGTCACTGCCATTGCTTGCAAGTGGCTGTTTTTTTGTTGCTGTTGTTGCACCAAATTGCTGTGAGTGTCCCTTCTCATCTGCGGCTGCTGGTCTCTTTGTCTGCTCGGATCGTTGCAGTATGAATTGCACATCATTAGCGTACTCACCCCATTTCAGAAGCAATTTCAATGGATTTTCTGTGGGGGCCAATAATCGTTCATTATTTCGCCACCGTTCAATCAGTGTGAAACGCCCCACTTTCCCTGTTGCATGAGCCAGTGCAAAAACTACATCCTGATTTTTGGTTGTTGTTGTTTTAATCACAATAATAAAAAAATGATGATTAATGTTTAAGTGTAGACGAGCTCCTCCCAAAAAAAAAACTCCATTTACCTGGCAAGTTGTGTTGACCGTCACTCCACACACAATTCTTTGAATTCCTTCAACCCAAACTTTCAGTTCCATATCGAATTTTATTCTCGACCTCCGAGTTCTTCCTCACTTAAGGTGTGGAATTCTTAAATACTTTTATACTTCTTGTTTCTATTCAATTTGATTATTTTTTTTAATGAAATTTAATCGAAATTATATCCTTGTGGAACTCATTGTAATGTTTTTGATGATTTTAAAGATTTGTTGTCCACGACCACCCGAACAGTAGTACAAGTGGTCACTTTGGTGATTGGGTTGCTGCTGCTTCTGATTGGAATTACAGGCATTTGGACTTAGGTGTGAATGTTAAATCGATTTTCGATCGATTAAAGAATGATTTAATTGGAACACGATTGGAATTTATTGCTGATTAGTTTTCTTTATTTACATTTTTTGTCTTTTGTAAAAGTTTTCTTTTTGTTTTACTTTTTTTTTTTTATACGACACTACACCACTACGAACAACGCCATTTTGCCCTTTTTTAGAGATACGCTTTGGAGTGACATTTAGCGGCAGGTTTTCTTTCGATTATGCTTTTTTGTTTATTGTGAGAAAGAAAGAGCAAGAAGGTTGATGAAAACAGAAATGAAAAGAAATGTTGCTAGGATTTTGTTGCGTAGAGTGTTTCATATACATACAATAGGGTGGCCTTAAAAAAAGTTCATCAGTGATAGGAAAGAAAATAAAATTTTTTTTTGTTATTTTTTAAAGGGCCGTTTATAAAACGTTCCTTAATTGATTTTTAGTTTAACTTATTATTCGAATAAAACATAACTTTAGTGGTATTCTTTTTAGATTTTTGTTCGGTTTGTGAGCACTCTTAAGTTATGAGCCCTCTGTGCTGTGTGAAAGTTGACAAAAGTTGACTCCAAAAAACTCCAAAAGAGCCACTTCGACCAGTAATCGCCGAGCGCTCTTAACTTAAGTAACTCTTTTCGGAATCAGCTTTCTCATTTTAAGACTGGTATTCACCGAGTGTTCTTAGCTTAAGTATTCATCTGGCGCTCCTAGCTTAAGTGGCTCTCGACTTTAAGGCCGGTATTCAGTTTCTAAACGTAAAATCAACACTTCGGCACAGTGACGTTTAATTAAAAGCACTTTTGCGTTTATGTTTTGGGGCCAAAAAATAGAAAGAAATCGCTTATAAACTTTAGTTATAAATCTAAAAATAGTCAAACCCATGATAAACAGAAAACAAGGTATGCTCATTAGATTTTTGGCAGGTTTTCTGTGACATCAAAGTCATCTTTCTCATGGGCAGTTCGCCCGAACGTCAGTTATGGATTTAGAGAAAACATTTTTTTTTATTGAAAACAACAATGAAACTGAAAAAACTCGTTGTCAGCGTCGGAGATGACTACTACGTCATCAATTTTCCAAAATGGCGACATGGCGTTCATAATAAGCATACCTTGTTTTCTGTATATCATGAGTCAAACCTATGTAACAAATTTCTATTTTTACCGAATAAAAAAAACATATTTAAGTGCATGTGTGTAAGTTAATTTTTTTACTTTTTACATGTGAAAACTGTCATTAGGCCAAAGTGATCAGTTTTAAATTTGAAAATTTGGTAAAAATCCCTACACAAGTCTTAGGCCCATATTCATCAAGCGCTCATATTTTATGAGTCCTCATAAACCTTTTTTCCAAGGAATATTAGTGACTTATGAGTGGTCTCGACCACTCATAAAGTTGAGAGCGTTGGCTTCGAAAACTACGATATGAGCGCTCATATGAAAGTTTTCGGAGTAATATTAGTGACTTATGATTGTTCGTTTGACCACTCTTACAGCCGTATTCATCAAGCGCTCATAAGTTATGATCGCTCATATCAGATTTTTGGAGTCAGCGCTGTCAACTTTAGGAGTGGTCGAGACCACTCATAGTCACAAATATTCTTCCGAAAACTCCGATATGAGCGCTTGGTGAATACCAGTCTTAGACTGAGCGCTGACTCCGAAAACAGATCAGCGTAACGTTACAAAATTTTGCCTTTATAAGGACTTTGACCAGGCACTCGCTCACCGCATCGAAGCTCAAGACTTCTTGCCTAAGTGGTCCCTTCATATTTCGCACCTCCTGGACCCGCAAGAATGATTTTTTTAAGACAAGACAAATAAATTCTTTTGAATTTCAATTAGAAAAATTAAATAAAAAAAAATATTTTGGTTATTTTTTAACAACTTTATTTTACTCATTCAGTTTTGTATTTGTTTCTCAAAAAGGAAAACACACATTTTTGTGTTGCATTCTAAATCTCTGAATACAAACACTAATTTTTTTTTGTTAACTAAAAACTACTCAATTTAAATGCATAGTTGAAAGAAAAAAAAATATTTGCAAGTCTTATTCAAACATTAAGCAAGAGACAAAATCTTTTTTCTAAATAGGAGCAGTAGGTATCTGGATTCATTTAAATTTTAAAAGAACGTTACAGTTTTCAATGAGCGAGTATTTAATTCTAAATAATTTTTGTATTGAATTTTCTCTTAAATACATAAATGGTCTTAGTTACCAGCACCACCTTCAATTAAATTAATAAAGTTTTTTTCTTTTTTTTTTCAAATTACAACGAAATAGGATTAATTTGCGTTTCCGCCACGCCGCCGCCGCTGGTGCCGTCACCATTTTCATTTACATTTGTTTTTGACAACATTACTTCGAAAAATACAATTCATCTAGAGTCTAAATAAACTATACTACACTTTTTTCTGATATTGGATTCATTGATTTGTTGTTTTTGTTTTTTTAACTTATTTTTTAAAAATTGCTGAAGCGCTTCGGAACTTAATTTAACTTAAGCACGTCGGAACTTAATTTAACTTAACTTTGGATGTTGATGGTGCAATATTTTTTGTCATTTTACATATGAGTGTGTATAGCGCTGGGAAATTCTGAATAAAAAAGTATACTGATGTCAGATACGTCGCAATTAAAATAGTCAAAAACAGGTCAAATACGGCTGGTTTCACTCGATACACATATAGGTTAGCCTCTTGTCCCTCGTAGAGCATAAAATCTGGCTCTCTTACATCTGGTTTGTCGTAAACGATTTTAACGTTTTTCAAATACTTTTCAAACGCATTCTTAAGGTCGTTATTATGTTGTAGGGATTTTATATTAATCCATGAATTAATGAGGTTGTTGTTGATATCCTATAGGAAAAAAAAGAAAATAAATATTCAATAAAATTATATACTATTTGAAAAAAAAAAATAAACTTACTATGGCACCGGAGAATATCTCACCCTCTTCTACATTGTAGATATATCGGGCAAGTGCTTCAGCAATAACTTTGGTATTTTTTTGAGTACTTGAGAGAATTTTATTTTGATCGTCTTTGAATGTGGTAGTTCGGACGGGTTCTTTTGGCGATTTGAGACTAGATAGAGAGAAAGCTGGTAATCTTTTCATACTGAAACGTTCATGTTCCCAGGCCAGCTGGACATCGGCTAAATTGATTTTTTTGTGCACACCATCAACTGTTATGTTGTTGTATTGTTGGCCAACGGATTTTAGTAGTTTGTAGAAGTTGTTCATTGCGGTTCCTTCTTTTGGTGGTTTCGAGACATGCATATATATGGCACCACTTTCCGTATTCAAAGCTTGTGTAAGTGTGTCCAAACAGAGCACAAAGTCAACGTTCTAGAAAAAATATATATTTTTTTTAATTAATTATATAAAATTTTGCAATGCTTAATTGCTTAAATTGTTATGTAAATATAAACGTTTGGTATAAATTTACTTCAAACTACAACATTTTATACTTTTCAATGCAAAAGAAAGGGAAATTCAACTGTTTCAAAGAGAATCCCCGGGTTCAAGAACATTCAGTTCAGTTTAATTGAGAGGCTCCGATTGCCCAAATGTCACAGAAAAATCTGAAAAATCTTTTGTGACAGTGTCTCGTAACATAACTAAAATAATAGGTACTTTTAGAGGTACTACATATTAATGATCTCTGATTAGTTAGATTTGTCTTCCTTAGGAATAACAGAATAACTTTTTAAACTTTGGAAATCATGGTCTCGAGGAGTTTTCCCATGCATTGAAAAGAAGAAGAAAATCACAAAAAAATTAAATTCCTGTAAAACCCCATCTCTGATATACGATAGGAACAGAACGAGGAATGCTGGGTTGAAAAATGCCAGCAGATGGCCTTGTGTGCATTCTACTTTGAGAGTTAATTCAAGTCCTTTAATTGCATACCATTAACCTATCAACATTTTTTCGAGTTTTCGATAGTTATATTAAAAAGCGAGAAAAGTCGTTGAAAAAAGTGTGAAAAGTAGCGGAAAAATATGTGAAATACCACGGCCTACACCGTTAAAATCGCGGAATACTGATGGAAGATCATTGCAACTTTGGCAAGATAGTTCACGAAAAAAGGCGTTTTATCCCACGAGAAAAAGCATAAAATATCGCGGAGAAAACGAAGAAAGTCACAGAGAAGCTTGAAAAGTCGCGAAAAAAAGCGAAAAATCGTGAAAAAATATGCAAGGCGCGAAATATCAGATAAAAGCGGGGAATACTTTTGAAGTGGTGAAAGAACTTTTGAACATCACAGGAATGATCGTAAAATACCGCATGGGAAGTCGTGAAAAAAACACTTACTGTCACAAGAAAAATCGTAAAATACTGCGGAAAAAACAAACAATGGCCACAGAGAAAAGCTTTGAGTCGCGGAAGTAAATATGAAAATTCGCGAAAAATATGAGACATACCGTGGTAAAAATCCTGGAATACCGTGGATAAAAGCGCGGAATACTGGTGAATGAACTTTTAAATCCCAAGCGTTTTTCACGATCTCACATGTTTCTTTCTCAGCTATTCCACACTTTTTAAAGTATTTTCCTTGATTTTCAACACGTTTTTACACGATTTTTCCTCGGTATTCTGCATTGTTTCATGTTTTTCACAGTGGCAACTGTTTTATTTAGCCAGACTAGGGCCTTATTATGTAAAACGATTTAAAACGGTCGAAAGCGATCGTTTTGACAATTGCTGTCCACATTTTTCTCTTCACATATGATAGAGACAGCTATTGCCAAAACCATCGCTTTCGTTCGTTTTTGTTTTACATATGGCGTTTTTCTTTTTTAGCTTTGAGCAGATCACGGAACTGTCAAAACAAAAATCTGTGTTTCTTTTTTAGCTCAGACATATCAGATCAGAAAAAGTGTTTCATTTTTACATCTGAGCTAGCTCAGAGCTAAATCAATTTGCTCAGAATAAAATGACCGAGCGAATCGAGCGAAATGCTGAGCTTATTGTTTTTAGTAATTTGCAAGACGAAAAAAATAAGAAATCAAAACTGAGTTCCAAGGATAGTCGCCCGTCTACGGGCAAAACTTTAATGTTAATGAACAATTAATATTGCTTAGTACGAACAAATTAAGGCTGGAACCAGTTCAGCGATTAACTGTGTTTATTAATTAAATCAGAGGGCTCTGACATAATCTACTCAGAGCCTTGCTGTGATCCCTCAGCCTCTGCTCAGAGATTTCCTCAGAGTCAAAAAAGAAAAACTTCAATAATAAGGCCCCAAAAATGTTGTGTATCCAAGAGCACTTGAAAAAAAAGATTTAAAATGCTAAAATTATGATGCCAATGAAAAATCTTGCTGGTCAATTTTATAAATTATCTACACAATAAGACAATAAATGTAATTTCAAAATAAATATAAATATGTGCAGGGCAGGACAACTCGTGCTGGGTCAGTTAGCATATAATAAAATAAAATTAGGTGGCAGGTGTTAAATACACTACAGTTCTCACGAACTTGATCTTAGTGCCAAAGTTGCTGTGGATGCGGTTATTGAAAAAAAAATTGAAACTTGAAATCAAAAAGAATGTTTGAAAAATTTTGATATGAGATAATAAAAAGTGCTTAGAAACTCTTGTGTAAAATTGCGATCGAAATCCGTTGATTCGTTTACGGGAAAACGGGCTTGTGAGAGGTACCGATAAGATGATGAAAAATATTTATTTTATTCCAAAAGTACGAACATTATGATTGTGGTACACGCAAAAAAAATTAATTAAAATCGTTAAGTCGTTTTTGAACAAATAAGTTCTTCCATTTTCATCAATTTCCCCTTTGGAGACCTATTCAAGACCCTGTTCAAGTTTGAAGAAAATCGCTTCAGCGGTTTAGCCTGTAGCTTGAGATACCGACATGACAGACAGATAGAATTGCCGGACCCACTTTTTTCGCATTCTCTATCATGGTAATGTCATATTTGATTGTTACCTCCAGTTCAATTATTTTTACGAATCCTAAACTTGCCCTATAGTCCCTACATATCTACATATATCGGAAGTAAAAATGAATGGAACCTTAAATAAAATGCACGACTGGGTGGCACGTAATTGCTTTTAGGATCAAAGTTGCGGTGGACGTAAAAGCTTCTAATATGAAGTTTTAAAAAATAAATAATTTTATAAGAAATGTAAAAAAATAAAATTCATTACTAAAACGACATAAACAAATTCTAAAATTATTTTGAGCTCTAAACTAAATATGCCACTTGATTTTAATAAAAAAGATATATTTTTAGAAAAAAAAAAAATTGAAAATCGTTAGAGCTGTATACAAAATTATTTTTTTAAATATATGTACAAATTCTCAAACATTGTTTAAAAATAAAGTTGTCATTTTCAAGAAAATATCAATGCCCATCTAAAACCAAAATTTCAAAAAATACAGTGACCAGTTTTCAAAAAAAAAAATTGAACGATTTTTTTCAAATCCAAAAGTAATTTGATTAAAAATTCTGACATCAAATTATTTTAAAGCTGTTAAGAAGTTTCGGCAAAAAAAAACATCAAAATTGTTGAGAAAGTCAAAAATTAAAAAAAAAACGGTTCTGTGGGAGGTATCGCGGTTTTTGAAAAAAGTTAACTTTTCCTTAATTGTTATATGGCAGGTGAAATTTACTGTTAATTTTGGTCCTAACAAAAATTTCACTTTCTCAAGAAGTAACAAGAAAAAAAAGAATGATTGTTTCTAGAAAAAATGATACACGAATAAAAATTATTGGACATCTATTTATGCACTTTGTAAAGTCAGATGTAAAACAAAGATGCATGACCAATTCACAATTTACATAAGTGAGTAGACTTTTAAACTTATTCATAAAGGAATAATGGTGTGAGTTCTGACTCCAAAAATGAAATTCCAAAAACTTATTTTAAGAAGACCCTTTTAATTGTAAGAGATCGGATCGGTTAATATTGGCCAAAGGGTCTGAAAATCAGTACTACCTTTATGGGAGCCCTGCCTTAGAAGTGACAAAACTTTTAAATATTTAATTAAATGTACTTTTATACATTTCTAGCAATATTAATCTACAGAAAAACTAATAAGCTTTATTAATACCACCTTTGTTAGAATAGCATTCATTCTTCTTGCTGCAATTAAATATCCAGTAATAGAAACTATATCGTCCTATATGTATAGTATTTTTGTAGCATTTTTCAATTAATTCCATTAGAAATGTATATAATATTGATGGAAAATGTTTAAAGCACAAATGTAAAATTACCTGTAATTGAACATTTTCATCAAGCCATTTTTTGACGCCTTGAAAGTTTAATAATGATCCTGATTCCGAGAGTAAAAACATCAAACGAAATTTGGGAGCAGTATTAACGGTGTTATGAAGCTTACTAAACAAATCGGCAAGAGTTAACAAAACAGCGGTGTCAGCATTTAGAGGATAGTCCTGAAGCAAAAAAAAAATATGACATTAATTGAAACATATTTGATGAAATACAAGATTGATACTTGATACTTACATTATACAGTCCAAATGTATTTAAATGCGATGTGATAATAATCAGTGGCAACTTTGTATTCACTTCAATTTCAGCAGCTTTCAAATTCTTCGTTGGTGCAAGTTCTCCTTGGATAATTGGAATTTTGCTTTGTTTGCTTGCCGCATGACTCGCACCTGATACAACAATTTGATAGCCATTCGCTGATATCATGTTGAGGAGCTCCGAAAGTGCCGAAGGGCGCTCAACTTTTCCAGCTGATGCAGCCTGTTGAGCAGCTTTAGATGCGTCACTTGCCTTGGTTATATCGGTTATAACCTGGTCAAGGTCTTTGTTATAGGTAGAAAAATAAACAGGAATCGATGAAACCTGAGCCAACATTGCTTGTTCGAGTAGAATTAAATGCTAAAAAAATGAGATTTTTTTTTATATTTTAAATAAATTCGCATATTACTTTCCTTAAATTATATATGCATTTTCAACAAATTATTTTTTTTAAATTTGTTTCTCCGAAGTTTAGATACGTTTTGTAAATGTTTCAAGTGCCAGAATAATTGTCCCTACTTAAAACTAAACACATAAAACTATTGTCGTTTTTGATTGGGAATCCAGAAGAGTCCGGAAGCAAGGCATAAAAAGTTATTAGATATATATATAAAACTTTAAAAAAATTAATATAACTACACACAAAAAAAACTAATATGCATGTAGTCCAAGGCTTTTATGTACTAACCAGAGATGCAAATGAGTATGTTCGAATCTTTTCAAACAATTTTATTTTACCTGAAATCATCGCTCATACTCGATCGTTTTCTCTCTATACTCGTAGTCGTTCAGGTCACAAATAAAAATTCTAAGTCAAACCAAATGAATTGTTTGAACTCATGGGTATGGGTATACTCGAAAAACGCACAAGAAACTCAAAAGTAAATCAAACAAAAGTAAGTGATCGAACAATTGTAAGCAACTTGAACAATGATTTTGCAATGTATCTGTTATTGATGATTACGGCTACATAATATTATGTATGTAGTTTTGAGGGTCGTTCAGCAGTAGCATAACCATAAGCACAAAATTTTCAAAAATTGTTTTTTTTTTTGATTAAAAAATTTTTTTTTTTTTTTTGAAATATCATAGTTTTGAAAACGGCCTATTGTTTTTTTTCTAAATTTATTTTTTAGATGTTGATAAATAATATCTAAAAGATGGCATACCAATTTTTTCTTTTAAGTCCTTTGAAAAATGTATTTATTGTACCTATAAAAAATATTTGTTTTTGTATCACGGCTCTAATTAATTGCGCCGTAAGAAATGTTGGATTCAAATATTGAGATACACTCTTTTTTGAAAGTATTATTGGTTTGTTTTAATAAATATTAGTTCATTTTAAAAACATTACCACATATTTCCAACAAAATAAGTTTGAACTTGGAAAACAGAATTGAGTCAGGAAAAATGATTGAGCTTAAAATTGAATATATTCGAGATTCGTCACCGGGTTTATTTTGTTTTATACTTTAATGAAAGATATATGTACATATATTTTTGGCAAAAATGAAAGAGACGAAATTACAACTTTTAAAACATAACCAAAGTCAAGACCGTGTTTTTTTTAAATCGGACTAATTTGTTCACTGCGTACCAAAGCGGATCAGGACGGATACAATACTTTCGCGTACATTTAAATGAGTCCTTAATAATTGGTGCTTTACGATCGGTACGGTATGCAATCGATATACCGAGCTCGGTACAAGCAAGGTATTCGGTATTTACCGCTTGGTATGTTTTTTGACACCTTTTCAGGACTTAAACAATCCACACTTGTTTCGAAAAAATTGAGAAATTAAATATAGAAGATCTTTATAGGTTTTTTCGACATTTTACACATCGTTTGAAATTTCGCATTGTCATTTGAAAGTTCTTTTGCCAAAACAAAAAGCCGATAGATAGAACTTTTTTCATTCGGATGTCGCCAATAGTTCTTTTTTTTGCTCGCGTAAACGAATGTACAAATAGCATGCAATTATATCTTCTTCAGAGGACGACATTTTTAAAAAGATACGAATCAATTTATCTTTATAATTATGTACTTACCGAAAATGTGCAGACCAAGTTAGGAAATCCCGTCGACATCGATATAGTTTCGGTAAAGCATAACATACCGAGTACCGATAAGTGAGTAAGCGGACTTAGACATATCAAGAAAGCACATAATGAAGTCAAGTCATAATAGGACATGACATTCTGCGTCATGAATTAATTTTTCTTACTTTTTCCATTCTAAATTTTCTATATCTCTCCTGGTCTAATACGAGTTAAGTTTTTACACTTTTATTTCGATTACACAAATGATTCGGTTTCAAAGTAAAATAGGTTTAATAAAAACACTTTACTCTTGTGCTGGTCAGTCAATGAATGATTTTATGTATTGATTTCGCTTACTAACTACTTTTTACAAATCGGCAGTTTGATGGGAAAGGAAATGAAATGATATTTGATTCGTTTCTATTTCCATTATAACATTTACTTAAAATCTGTTTGGTTTCGATCTAATACATTTCGTAACAATTTCAATGTCATTATTAGTTGATGAATTCGTGTTGCAATTGATTACATGCATAACATACGCAGCTGTACAGAAAAATAAAATTTTCAGAAAATTTCTCTTGTGAGAAGTATTATTCGATTAAAAGAATTTCAGTTCAAAAAATGTTTTCCATTCTATCTGGTAAAAACACGATTTTCACCCGAATAAATTTGTCCTATTTCCGTGGTGCTAGGCAGCAAAGTACCTAGACTTTTTATGAATTTGTACCCAACTTTGTAAAATCCTGAGTTTGATGGAGATACGGGTTTAACATGGAATGGAAAGAATGCAAATGAATGCAAAGACTTCAAAAGAATGCAAAAACTGCATGCACTCCAAAAGAATGCATTCAATTTACGATTGTTAAATGAATGGGTACGAAAATAATTGCAATAATTTTGGTGAAAAATTAATGGTGTTGCGTAATTTGAAGTCTAAGACATGTATTCATCAAGCGCTCATAACTTATGAGCGCTTGGTGAATACCAGTCTAAGTCTCAAAGGTAAGTAAATGAATGCAATATTTTTATTGAAGTAATTAAATGATTTTTAAAGACTGCATTCACAAAAAATTGCATTCTTTTACAATCCTGGTATTCACTAGTCGTCCGAGAGCCTTGGAATGCTTAATCACCCCATGACCGTCTACAATCTACCGTATCCAGACTCGTAACTCGTTGACTGGTGATGGTGCGAGAAAACTATATAGCATAGTGATCATCCAGCCGCTCACAAATAAGCCCTACATCCATTTCGTTACGTTTAGAAAACAGATCAGAACTTTGATCTTTAAATCGGAAAGTTCAACAAGATCTTGATAGAATACTTTACCAAGTAGTTGCATTCTTGGCAACAACAAGACACTGACAGAGAAGGTGTAAGACCGTTTTCTTTGCATGAAGGTCCTTACAACTACGACAGGTGTTGTGGGGAATGCCTAACTTCACCGCATGCCCACCTATATGCCAATGTCCTGTACAGGTAGCAACGACCCTGGCTATGTCTCGCCTGCGTCTGCATATTAGGTCGTTTGTTCGGTTTTTATTATAAATGGGCCATAATTTTCTTGATATATTATAGTTAGTCGGATTACTTCACCTACGATTGGATTCCGTTAGAAAAACTGAACAAAATATTGCCCTTCACAACTATTTACTAGAGGAATATTAACTCTTTCCTTTAGTGAATTATGAAGGACCGATGCTTGCCTAGCCAACTCATCCACTCGTACATTTCCTTCAAAACCACTATTATTTACCTAGAACCCAAATTAGAAAAATCCCAAAGTCGGTGCCCAGGTTGACGAGGTCATTTTGACATTGCTGTACTAATTTAGAGGACTTCGTAGCCGAATATAAGGCTTTAATGGCTGCTTGACTATCCGTTATGATAGCAACATTTGTGTTAAGATCTGGATTTGGTTTAAGAATCCTACATGCTTCCCTAATTGCCAGTACCTCCGCTTGGAAGATCGAAGTCGATAAGACTTGGAGACGTTCAAGCATTCAGAGAAGACACCCGCACCGACACCACACTTCATTTTCGACCCATCAGTAAAAATAGTTGTGTAGAAGTTTATCGTCACCAAATTTTTTCCTTGATGGGATTATGACTTTAATTTTTTTACTAAGGCTCAAAGTAGGGGTGCAGTAGTCAGTACTTGTGTGAAAAATATCTGATGGAAGCAAAGCAGATATGTTTGCCGTGGCCATAGGGCCACATTAGACCAGGAATTTGATGCTTCTAGTCTTAAAGCACTGCAAGAAACAAGAAACTTTATGTGTAAGTCAATTGGAAGAAGATGCAAGATCGAAGTGATCCTGTGGTACCTACGCTTGCTGTTCTTTGTACCTTTTTTGACTTAGAAACTTTATGTGTACGTCAAGAAGTAGAAGACGCAAAATAACACTGAGTGCATCCGTTGGGCAAGATCAAAGTGCCCCTACCGTTCTTTGTACCTTTTTTAACTTATTGATATTATATGCTTTGTTAAGAGCGGGCGGCATACTATCGAACCGTAAGTAAGGATTGGTCGTACCACTCCTGTGTACGTCCAATCTGTAAAATGTTTCATAAGGTTTAAATTATTAAGAAAGTCTGATAAGATTTGTATTGTTTGTAGAATTTTAAATGCATATAATAAAGCAAGAGTGAAGATTTTAATTGAATATTTGAGTGTTTACCTCTTTTTCATCTACAGATAGGGATGCAATTTTGTTTGGCAATAGGATAACCAAACCACCCGCTTTTTGACGAATCTCTCTAAATTGATCTATTGTCATATCCTGGAACCTATGTGGGTAACAAATAAAACATTTCAAATTATGTTGCTAATGCTAAAACTTGGATTAATTAACTTACTTTGTTACAACACAATGCCTTGACGTTCCCCAAGAATACAAGGACTTTGCTTCCAGTGTTAATGCAGATGCACGACAACCTAACCAAAAAGAATAAAAGATAAGTTTTTTTTTAAGTACATACATATCACATCACACATGGTTTTATCATCAATAAAGATGCATATCTAATCATAAATTGCTTAACCTATTTAATAAAAATAAAATTATGTGAAGAACTTTCCCTAAGCTAGGCTCAAATGAATTTTAACTCACAAAACACATTGAATGATGAAAATTAATTTTAATTAAATTAAATTTAATGCAATATTTTACCATAGGGAACACCATTAACATCGAATTGGGACATCCGTTGGACGGTGAATTCACTAGATGCCAAGACTGGATTCGAGGAACAAATTATAAGAATTGGTAGAGTAATTAGAAGATAATAGGGAAGGCCACCACGGAATATGTCCGCAAAATTATCAGCTTCTTCGAACATTATTGAATTGAGGTAGTTGTTTGGAAGAGTTTTTATTTCAGAAATTTGATCAACTAAATTCGAGAAAAGAAAATTATAAATTTTTTGTGGGAATTTTTCGGCACCAGGAATGAGAAAGAATTTTTTTTTTATGACCGAAAATCTGACATTTTGGAGTGACGTTTTTTGACGTATGACGTGAGCTGAACGAAAAGAAAAAAAATTTACACATACTTAACGAAAATAAAGTGATACCAAAATACTTTTTTTTTTTTTTATTTGAAGGTTTACACAATTGAACATGCTGGATAAAAATGGTCTTTACCCCGAGGCCACATAATGCAAGTTCTGGCTTGTCATGCAAACATTTTTGTACTCACACATTCAAACTTTTGCTACTTGCAAGACAACTGGCATGCAAGTAATTTTAGAGCTACTATAAAAGTTAATATACAAAAAACAAAAGCGTTCTCAAATTTACATTAAACAAATAGAAATTTGACAAATTGTACATAAGAGCTATTTGCAAGCCAATTATTTGCGGACTTGACACATTTTATGCAAGTGTTCAAACTTGGTGTGATAGTCTGAATTGTCATACATAAAACAACTTCAGCCACCATGCATGAACATGAACACATTTAATAAAAATAACGTCATCGTGTTGCAATGGCTGCCGGTCATTCATGTTCACGATTCAATCTGTGAACCAAAACTCGGTGGTTTTTCACAGTTCTCTGATCGATTTTCAATTTTTTTTAACTCAAAACAACTAAAAAGAATGAATACTAAAATATAAAACTAAACTTTAAAATTAAACCCAGTGGCTACAAGGCTAAAAGTGCTAAAAATGAATCATCATATTAAAGAATTGTACATGGGAAAGAGTCTCCGTGATTTGGAGAAGCATTACGATCTTCCCGACTATAGGGGAAAGAAATTAACAATGTATGTTGATATTTTTTTTTTTCTTCTAAGTTTTAATTAAATTTAATTTAATTTACATAAATATTTTAGGCTTCTTTCTACTGCCCGTAAACTGTTGGAAGACGCTGAGCGTTGCCAACTAGACGGAGACGAGGAACAAAGTTACATTCAATATATGAAGTTTTTTAAGTTTGTTGATTGCATTAGCAAAATGCCTGACTATAAACAACATAAAAAACTAGTTAAACAAACTCTGGGAAGCAATGACGATATGATTATCATAATGGACAAAGTCGGAGTCATAACTAAGTCACTACAAAGCAGATACAAGTGTTTGTCGGATAAGAAAAAAGCCATTGAGATGAACGATCTATATGATAAGGAGAACGCGAACAATAATCGCTTATTGATGCAGCAGACCTATGACCTTTCCAGTGGCAATGCATCGAATGGTGGCATCGATGCGAACAGTAGTGGTTATGCTCTGATTTCTTGTGAAGAACTGCATCGCCAGATACGTAGTTCAGCGAGTCTTTTGATAATGGATTGTAGGCCAAAAATGGATTTTCAAAACTCGCGTTTGAATTTTCAATGGTGTATCAATGTTCCAGAAGAGTACATTCAAACAGGGTGAGTTGTTTTGCTTTCTTGATAATGATCAGAAAAAAAATGTTCCTATAAGAACAACATACCTACATAATCGTCAAATTATAAGAGATATGATTTTATTGATCAAGTTCTTTATCCCTACTGTCACTGCGTACATACAAGCAAAGATGATAACAAGTGTTCGGTTTGAGTATGCAGAGTTTGATTAGGTAGATTAATATCGTTCAATTGATTACCGATTTCATTCTTGTAGTGTTTCATTCCATTTTGAATTTTTCTAAGCGAGACGTATTCAGTAATTTGAAGAATGGTTGCGCTCTTAATATGGTAAGCCTCGACCTGCTTAAGAGTCTTACGGTAACCACTATATTAGAACTTAGAGCGATCACGAAAATCGTTTCATCAGAAAGGCTGAATATGGTTCAATAAATGTTCGTTCCGTTTAGCATGGAGCGAATTTGTTGAGGGTTCTATGTCACACCTGTCTTATCGGATTAAGTCAACACATCCGGCTTAGAGGCTCGTGTTTGCCATAGTTTGTTCTATGAAAAATCAATGTTTAAAAGTTCAAATCTTCACATTTATTCGCAATTATTTGATGGAAAAAAAAATAATCCTCTACTGCACAAGAAGCTATACATGGTTTTGATATTTAAGCGCCGACTAACGGAATTACGCAACTGCCATTGAACAAATATCGTTTTGATAACTTAGAACCATTATTTGTTCATAAGTTTTTGTGTATTTGGTTTTGTTTTTTTCATTCCGCAATAATGAAGAACTGCAACCAAATTAAGCGAGAGTATAGTGGCAAAATACTAAAACTTAGGTTTATTTATTATCGAATAATTTAAATGCGAGATAATTTATGCTGCGAGATGATATAATCAAAAGCATTCGCAACTCTTTCTCTGC
The DNA here is from genome assembly GCA_948107695.1 of Meliscaeva auricollis. NCBI lineage: Eukaryota > Metazoa > Arthropoda > Insecta > Diptera > Syrphidae > Meliscaeva > Meliscaeva auricollis. The sequence goes on from OX403616.1 coordinate 43,901,559, forward strand.
AAAAGGTAATTGTCTGACATTTTACTGCGTTTAGAGAAAGCCCGAACACTAAATCTATCAATACCAGCCTGTAGAAGTATATGATCTTAGTTGGATATTATTACCTTAAAAATGTTCATATCATCAGCAAATATAAGTACCTCACTTGAACGTAAACATGATGTTACATCATTAATGTCGAGAATGAAGAAAAACGGGCCACGATGGTTTCCCATCCCGAGTGAGCAATGAAAGACAGTTTCTAAATTTTACCTGGTAGGTTCTATTTTCAAGGTATGAATCTATACATGCTATAAAAAAAATATGAAAACAAAAAGCTTTTAGTTTAAATAAGATTATTTTGTGACTAAGTTGATCAAATGCCTTAGAAAAGTCTGTGTATATGCAGTCATCTTCACTTCCCTTTTGCAAAGTATTTGAACATTTATGCAAGTTTGTAACTGTTAATCTTTCTCTCACAAACCCATGTTGCTCACAAATCAATTTTTAACTGAAAATGCAACACTCACGAAACAGTTGTTCAAAGAGAGAGATAGGAACGTCATTGCAACTCGTTTAAGCAAAGGAATGTATGTTATTAAAATAATATTTAGCAACATCGACGGCTATGTCAACAAAAGAATTACAAATATTTTTCGCGAAAGCATTGCAAATATCAGTTGTTTTTTGTACTGCAACATTTTCATACATGCAATTTGCCGGGTAACCATCGGAGTTTTTCTTTGAATTGACCATTTTCCAAAATGTCTTAGGGTCCTCTTTCAATAAACTACTCGTTTCAGTTATATAGTTATTATAAAGGGCATTGGAAAGGATTTTAAATTCTTCAAAAAGTACAATATAAGAGATGTGATCCAGTGGAGAAAAAGTTTTTAAGTAAATTTTCCATGCTATATTTCTTTTATTTCGAAGTATTTTCAGCTCTTTTGTGTACCATGACTGGCAGAAATTCATATTTTTAAAAAAATTTGAAATAAGCTATTAATTCCAGATCTACTTAAATTTTCAAACATCAACTGGAAATTCTCTTTTCTGAAATCAAAGGTATACTATCATTGCATTGCTTGTTTTAATAAAATGATTGCTTAAGTCAAGGAAAACTTCGAAGGGTGGATGGTAATTATCAATATTAATAATTCCAGAACTACACTCTAGACAAGAGTACCAATTCGATTTTCAAAGTTTTTAATACACTGCGATAAATTAAAATCTCCTAAAAGTAACGTATAGCTGTCTCAGCAAGACAATTCAATTCAATTCGGGGGAATATATGCACTGAGTAATTAAACAAATTTGGCTTAATACAGGTTATTTCTATTTAAAGTTGATAAGGGAATGAAATTGACGAAGAAACAAGTTTATTTCGAACCGCAACCAGAACTCCTCCTTTAAGTTCTTTTGCATTTCCAACATGACGATCTTTACTATAAACTAAGAACTCTTGAGAGAAAAGTTCCTTGTCTAAGAAACTTGCTACGAAGCCCTCTTATATTTTGGTAAAAGATCGAGATCCGATTGAGTATTTTACCGGTGAAGTTTTAGATAAATTAACATATATTTGTTTGCTAATAAATTCTCTAACTAAAGTTTTAGAGACCCAGTTGTTGACATCGCAAATAGATTAAAAATATGCGGGATTCGTAACAATTTGAAGGATAAGATGAAACTATTGGGCATACTAATTTTTGAACACTTCACAGATATATTGGAAATAGATCTTTCAAGAAATCACAAAAAATTGTATTGGATTACAGTAACGAATAATTATTAGTCTTCGAATTCTACAGGTGCTTGCTTACTTTTGTGACATACAAAATGCACTATACAATCAAAGAGCGATGTATTGCAGGTAATTTCAATATTTTACGGTAAATTTTGGTCACTGCATACCATTATCAACCACTGCATCCTTATAGTCATTATATTAATACTTAAACACGATTTCTATTTCTCCCTTTTTATCTAACTTACCGGCAAGGCAACCGATTTTAATAATTTTGGTCTTATTTGAAAGGTACAGGCAGCCTTCCTCCTACAATTCAGTTTTTACATCATGATTTTGTAAAATTTTTACCGCTCGACGGTCTTGGTAACCATTATTTTGTATATGTTGTTCAATTCATTCCTCACGGCATTTCAACTTTTTTTTTTAAATGAATATGCTCAAGGAATGTGTTCTTACTTATTTTTGTGACAGACTTTATACCAACAATTAAACTCTTTTAATAATTCATCCACTCATAGCAAAGATGAAATGTGTAATATAATTCTTAAAAAAGTCCGCCCCAATTAAGTAGACAGTCTACTCCCTCTGAGTCGAATTTTCACGGGACATCAAAATTTGTCCCAGTTCCAGAGTTAGAGGGATTGAAAATAGGCTATTTTAGACTGATTGACAAATATTTTTAACTTAAGATCATACCCTCGAAAGTTTCCTGATGAATTGAAAAGGTATGATAAATCCATTATTCAAAAAAAGTAAAACAGATGAAGGCAATTATAGACCAATAACTTTGTTGTCTTCAATTTCGAAATTGTTTGAAAAGGTTGTAAAAACAAGAATTCTGTCTTATCTTAGTAAAATAAACTTTTGCAGTCCTTTGCAATAAAGGGCAAAATTGATCAAATGGTTTTTTTTTTTATCAACTTTTAAAATTTATTTTAGAATGTCTGCTGGCAAACTTCAAGACAAATTAGATAACGCATCTAAACCTCTTTGGTCATCTCGATCAATAAAAGACCAGGTCGTCTTAATGGACTGGAATTGTAACACAGCGAATCCTCCTCCAAATGCACCGATCGCAATACTGAAGAACATTTTACAAATGGTAAGTACGTCAACACTTTCAATATAAAGTCAAAGTTCTTAAAAGTTGTATTTTCTGTTACAATTAATTTTAAAGTGGGATCCAGATGTCGTATATAAATCACCAATAAAAATTCTCGAAAAAGGCTATGAATATTTTATACTTATGTATCCAAGTCAATGTACCAATCCATCCGTTCAGGCTCCTCGTGTTGAAGAAAAAGAAATGTATATTGAAGAAATTGAATATCCAAGCATCTTGGATATAACAATGAAAGATGATCAAAAACGAGATGAAGATATTTCATCTATGCAAAGACCCAGTATAGATCGTTCGAGTAAAAAGGCTGCCCTCAAAACATATGGCGATCGTCAAATAGATATTTTGCGAGATCAAGAAGTTGTAGTTGAAAAATCGTTGCATCAAAGTAAACTACTCTTACAAGCAGAAGATGAATTGCAAACACTCAGCAATAGTGAACAGGAAGAGCAAGTAAAACAGGCTCTTTACTACAAAATGCTTCAATTGGAGAATGCACAAAAGGATCTGGTAAATTATTATAAATATTTTTTTAAATTTCTCATTTGAAGAAATCAACGGTTTTTGTATAGATTTCAGATAACAATCGCCTGCGACAAGAACTTGAAGAAGTCAAACGTCGTGAGAACGAACAACTGAACGAAAAGAAATCTCCAAAAGAAGTACAAACAATTGAGGAAAAGACCAAAAAGATTGAAAATGTCATTCAAGAACAACACAAACTTCAAGAGCAACGCGACACCCGGCTTTTAGAAAAATTGGGAAAAGAGTTGGCCATTGCAAAGGAAGAAAAGAAAAGACGAATGACAACGCCAACACATGAAGAAAATGAGATTTCTAAACCGAAAATTCCACAATTTGATCGTTCAATAAAACCATCTGTGAGGACTGTTGAACGGCTAAGGGATTTTTCTCCTACACCGGGAACTGTTGTAAGTTGAATTGTACTGTAAATTTTGCGTTTAAATCCTTGAACATGTAAATACATCTGTTTAAGAATGCCAAACATCAGACAACGCACCCTATAAGAACAAATAATATTCAGCATAAATCAAAATTTATAATTATAATCTCACTTGAATTTTATATACTTGCTCTCTTTTTCATATTTTTTGGTATACTTAAACGTATGCTTAGACAAAAAGAAAAACCAGTATTTTGATTTGACTTAACAACTAGTTATTGTATGCTCTCTTGCTCTCATGAACTTACATGCATTTTAGCTAAGCTTACCTAATCATAATTTAGTTTTTTCTCATTCTTGATTCAATCGCCAACGACATCGGTTGGTCTTTCTTTATTCGTTGTTAGAAATCATACATACTTATACACAATCACAAATCATTTACACAAATCACACAACATACATTAGTTTTAAATAAAATTGCATATTATAACGTTGTTGAATTCAAGCTTTTTTATTTAAAACAAACAACACATCACAGGAAAGACACACAACACACATTTACACAATTACACTTAAATTGGGAATTTGGTAAAAGTATATTTTTTTTACTAACAATTAAAATACACAATTACACGTACTAATAAACTTACACATTACACAAATTCTAAAATCATACACACAAATCAATCAAATCAAAAATCTTAAATTAAAACCAAATCAACATCTATTTGTGTCTATGAAATGGGACTTTCATAATCTTCTGTTCTAATTATGATGTTTATTAGTTATTTTTTTCCATATTATCCAAACACAAGGACTTTCAGGACTGTTTTACAAAGTTTGGCCAAATTTTTAAGATAAAATTATATATGCACGTATATATTTTACTGCTTTTTTGAAAACAAATTTTTTGGATTCTAAATAAACGGACGGAATTTTGTTCTAGACATTAAATACAAATTTCTTACCTTTGAGCCTTTTATTTTAATACTAGCTGGCCCAGCAGACTCCTATAATTCTTATTTCATTTCATGTCTTATTACAAAATCATTTATAAAATTTGATATTCACTGAATGACAATTACAGCTATCTGGACAGCCAGACATTTCATTTTTAGTAATTGGCTCAGTAGTTTTAGTATTTTAAATGTTTTTATTCCAGTACTAAAAAAAATGCACAACAAGGAAAAGAGTGTAAAATTGCGTTTTTTTCCGAATTCAATGGGTTGAAATGTTAGATTGTCCATTGGGGTGTCCTTAGTAAATATAAATACTAGACAAAATCTTCCATGGAAAAGTTATATCGTAGAATTAGATGATGTTTCTTCAGAAACAAGGATTACATAACTAACTCCTTCTATTATTTCACAGAGGGGTGTGCGGCAGTTATCGAGAACAATCGTTTTTATAACGAAATATTAAAGAAAACTCGTCTCATACAAATTTTTATAAATTCTTTACGAAAAGCAATTTTATTATATTTTTTGAGTACCCTTTTATACGAAGTGTTTGTTTTTCATTGCCAGTCCTGGTGATGGTCTTAAAAAAACTAATTTCATATTTGGTACCTTTAATTAACACCCTTTCGAAACACTTCATTGTGTAAGTGTACTTTGTTAATAAAAAAAAGTGGAAGAATTGACATTAATCTCCCAACAAGCTAAAGTTAGAAGAAGCTCCCGGCCACCCTTGAAGCTAAAGTTCAATCAAGTAAATGCTTAAGAATTCCCTCAAAATGTCTATTGTGAACAGCTCCATTGGCCAAAAATCTCCTCAATCGTTCGCTTGAGAAAAAAATTACACTTGAGTGACGACTACGAATTTCGTCCCAAAAATTTTTCATTAAAGTGGTCGGTTAAGGTAAGAACGTACATTTTGTATTCAAGGCTTAAGCTGTAAACAGACTGTATGTATTATTTGAAAGCCCTATATTTTTGAACCAAAGTTATAACAACAAAATTAAGATTTTTTTTAAATATCTATTTCATGATTTTTTATCAAAAAACAAACCAAGTATTCAAGGTAAGAACACGCAAAAAATCTTGGGTACGAGCGTGCACCGGGCTTTAGCCGGAATTCTCATTAAAACTAAATTTAAAACTCATAGCAAACAATTTTAGGACCCAGAATAAATTTTAGTAATTAATAAAAAATTCAATGAAAAAAAAGTATTTAATACGCACAAATCTACACAAAATAACTACTGCATCATGCTCCTCAGTACGACCAAAACAAATCTCACTTTTTTCATGTACTATCATAAGAAAACCTGCTAACTTAAAAATATGCAAATAACTAAAAAAAATATTGATGTTTGGGCTTTAATGATCCTTAAGTCGATGCAATTAATGAAATAAAAAATTAATTCATATTTTTACTCAACGTTTCGCTAGTATTTTCCAGCTTCCTCAGGGGTTAATATTTATAATAATACAATAATGACAATAATAATAAGTTAATATTTATTATTTTTTTTAACTTTAAATTTATATTATTAAAAAAAGAAAAATAAATTAACATTTAATAAACAACACATTAATAAATTAACACTCATTAGACAACAAAACTTAAGTCTACTATCACTTGTTATCACAGATCAATTATTGTTACTCCAATAATAAATAACAAGCATTATATATCAAAAACTGTATTTCTAATTCATAGCAGGTATGTACTTGTTATGAACCGAAAAATTGTAAACTAGTGTTAATAATTTAGTCTCCAAAATAGAAGAAAGAAGTCCGTTAAGGTATGATCTCGTAGCAAACTTATCGAACAATTTTTTTTTTAATTTTTTAGTCAGGGAAAATTTTGAAGTTGGCCAAGGGAAGTCATGGAATTTTATTTTGAAAAATAGTGGACACCATGAATTCCTAATGACATATTTTATAAGTTTGCATTAAAATATCTTGAACTTGCCTATTTTACGTTAAATATTGTGAAACTTAATTAAAATTTGCGTCATTTTCGAGATACGACGCATAATATCACGTTGAGGCAAAATTTGTGTACATAATTAGTTACAAAGCCCATACACGTGAAATCGTATGTAAGTTATTTTTAAAATTCTTTTGTAAATCGATAAACATAAATATACAACATGACCAATCTGATATTGACTCAACCTACCCTAATTGTGTATTTTTTTTTTGAAGAAACCACTAAAAAATGTTTCTATACCGATTCATTATAAAGCGCAACAAAAAAAACATATGAAAATCCCTTTTAGTATAGTTTCACTTTTTAAATATCTTGTCGCACATTTTTATGTGGTGTATACATTGTACACACGTAACTATCGTCGTATTTACATCAAACACGTGGCAAAATATTATTGAACCCCCTCCTTTGAAAAATTGAACATGAACTTTAAATTTGATTAGAGAAACTAACAACAACCATCCATCCAACTTAACAGGTTGTGGATGAGTATGTTATAGACTTTTGCCGGAAGTAGTCCACATCCAGTTTGAATGAATTCTCGATTTCTATGACGATATCTTTACACTAGCCCGTCGTCGACGAAATGGTTCTACTGGCTGGTGTTAAAATCCACGTACCAACGTACAAATTTCTTAGTCCTTTCAAAAAGGTGTGCTGGAATTTTTTTTTTTGTGTTTTACCTTTCCCATCTAAAGTACCTACTGAAAATTTTGATATATTCTCAGGGCCGTGGTCTAACTGGTCTCAAAAATCTCGGCAACACATGCTACATGAACAGCATATTGCAATGCCTGAGCAATACGCAACCATTAACGGAATATTGCTTAACGGATAAATACAAAAACTACATAAGTCGCGCAAACAAGACAAACGGACAAGTTGTCGAAGAAGTTGCTGCCCTCATCAAAGTCCTCTGGAATGGCAATTACAAATGTGTTGCAAGCAAAGATTTAAGGGTAAGCTGAGATTATTTTATTTCTATTGTGTGGTTTTAAACCTTACATTTTATTCCTCAGTATGTTGTGGGGCAGTATCAACAAATATTTCGAGGAATCGAACAACAGGACTCACATGAGTTCCTAACTATATTAATGGATTGGTTGCATTCGGACTTGCAGACATTGCAAGCGCACAAACCAGCCCGTGACAATATGCCAGCTTCAGAACGCGCCTGGCTCGAATTTACCAAAGCTCGTGAAAGTTTGATTTTGCGTTTATTTTATGGTCAAATAAAAAGCACGGTTAAATGCGTGTATTGCAATAAAGAGAGTGCCACATATGAGTGCTTTTCGAATTTAAGTCTAGAACTACCATCTAGTGCAAATATGTGTACATTAAACCAATGCATGGATATGTATTTCAATGGTGAGCGAATTCACGGATGGATTTGTCCAACATGCAAGCAGCCAAGGGACGCAATAAAAAAGTTAGATATTTCCAAGCTGCCACCTATTTTGGTAGTGCATTTCAAAAGGTATAATACAAATTATATTTTATGTTCTTTGTAATGAATGGAATTTAACAAAAAACAACATAATTGTTTTCTTTATAGATTTTATGCTGATCCAGATAGTATGGGCCATTCGTACAAAAAGAAATTAAACTATGTAACCTTCCCATTAGAGAATCTCGATATGACGCCCTACGTTGCCAAGTCTGAGTTACGTTCAATGTCCCCCAAGACGTATCAACTGTATGGCGTATCGAACCACTATGGTTCAATGGAAAGCGGTCATTATACGGCTTTCTGCAAGAGTGGTGTTTTTGGCAAGTAAGTACATTTTGTTTTGTTCGTTTTAATTGTTTCAAGGTCAATTTTATTATAGTGCTATTGTCTGGGAGTGTTTGTTGTGTTTATCCAATAAACATTATATACAAACGCTATAGCTCATGAAGTGATAATAAATATTAAGGCAAATCGAACGCAATAAATTCAAAGTAGACAAACAAACAAATATGGGCTTTATGTTTGTTATTAATTGGCTGAGCAAAACTCTTCTTTTTCCTTCTGTATCATAAAAAATGTTTTCACTTTCTCTCTTTTTTTTAATAAATTAAAAACTTTATAGTAAAGCCGAGTCCATAATATGTTTATTTGTGATATGAATAAATGTGGACATGTTGAAATACAGCGAAGGGAAACTTTTGTTCACCCGAATGCTACTCGATTCTAGGCGGCAAAGATCTGTGTAGAATGGAATACGATTTCACATTTATTATTACTATAATTTATTATTTACCCCTTAAAAATTTCTGCTAGCTGACCTGGCAGACATTTTCCTGCCCTGCACAACGATTTTGTACTTACATTTAGTGTCTTACAACTACAGTAGTTATTGGACCCGACAATTTTTTTTATTTTCAGTAATTGCCTTAATAATTTTAGCCTGGATCTTTAAATCATCGGTTAAGCTATCAGGGGTTATATTGAATATTAAATAATATTTTGTTCTTGGTAAATGCTATGACTTCAGCTCTAACTACTGACTCTTAATAATTGGAGTTTAGTATTTTAAATCTTTTTCTTTTCCAATTGCTCTTGGGTTCGCAATATTTTTTTGTTTTTGCATCTGGGGCATAGGCACATACGTTTGAAGTTTTTTCGATGCGTTAACAGGCCTTATACAGTTGTCCATGTGAGAAGCATGTAAAGTCGCGGAATGTTGCGGAAAAAGCGAGTTTTTTTCACAACAGTTCATTCACCAGTATTCCGGGTATTTCCCGACTTTTATCGCGGTACTAAGCACTTTTTTATGACTTCTCGCTCTTATATCCGCAGTAATCTACGCTCTGAAGTCTTCCGAAATTTTATTCTGCGGCAGTCCGTGGTATTTCACCTTTTCCGGGTGTACTCTTTACGCTTTTGATCAGTTGATTTTCCGTGATTTTACGCTTTATTACGCGATCTTCCACGCGCGGTATTCTGCGATCTTACATCAGTATTCCTCGCTTTTTGCTTTTCGCTTTTTCTAGCGTAGTTAGTTAGTTTTAGTTAGTTTTGTTCCATGAAAAATAATTCCAGGGAAGATTCACGATCGCTGAAAAAAATCCGGGGAAAAACATATTTCTAGGGAAACAAAATTACCCTGGAGAATTCCGATAGGTCCCATTAAATGACAAATAAATTTCCCTGGAAATTTTGTTCCCGATACCAATTTACGTTTCCAAATTTCTTATTAGGGAAACATTACCAGGGATTTTTTTATGCACGATAATGGAAACTTATTTTACTAAACTTTACCACGGCAACTTAAGAGGTTTTATTTAAAAAAAATCGTTACAAGAAAATTCGGATCAGAACAGAGCAGAACAGCATAAGTACGTGAAAACTGTCAGAACAAAAAAGAAATGAAAAGTCCAACTTTGTATTTTATAACCTTGACGGTGGCAATCACCAGTGAACATTCAAATTTTAAAATCTTTTTTTCTAATGATTTTTAATTCGAATTAATATCAATTATCAACTTTTTCAGATTCTCGAACTTTATTTCTTTAATTAAATAAATAATCTAAAACACACGACTCAGCTGACGTTTTACACTTTTCACGAACTTGCTCTACCTCAAAAGTAGCAGCAGAAAATGTTGTTCTAAACTGTTCTGAAAAACTTCATAAAACATAGATAGATTGTAGAACAGTTTGGGACAGGTTTTTTTTCTCATGGAACACAAAAACCTGTACATTTCTGATTTTTATTGTTCTTTTCTGTCCGAAACAAATACATTAAGCACTCTTAATAAAAACTAACATTTGGTTGGAATTGTCAAATTGTTTCTTCAAAAAAAAAAAAAAATCAAAAGTCAAAGAAATTTCAAATGTTTGATATTATATCTTTTGAACTTCAATATTTTAGAAATTTATTTAGTAACTATTTGTTTCATTTTAGCTTTATTTTATATTTCAAATCAACGATTCTAACAAAGCTCACTTACCTAAAATAAATATTAATATAAAAAAACGAAAAGCGATATAGAATGTGAACTTCGTACGTTTCTGAAAAACGAAAGATCGCATTCGCTTCGTTTTTTTTTAGAATCTGGCCCCTGGTTTCGTAGATCAATAATGAAAGTATAGTTTGGTTTAAAGGCGATTTTCGCATATTAATCTTTTTTTTTTATTTAATTTACGAACATTTGTATGACTAATAAAATTCTTCTTTTTTATAGATGGTTCAAATTTGATGATCAAGTTGTATCAGCCATTGACACCACGGATGTTGTATCTAGTGCGGGCTACATTCTTTTTTACACATGGTTGCCGCAAACACCACCACCTGAATTGAATTAGCAAATTTTTACAATTATTTATTTTATAATGTTGTTACACACTTTTCTTCCTACATGAATAGTCAAATGTCAAAGAATTATTATTTGTTTTTTTTTTTCATTTTTAAATTAACGATTCTGCGTTGTTTTTTGTTGTTCTTATGAGTTTTTTAAGTGTTTATTTTTTTTATATACATATAATTCCCCTAAAATGTGAATATTTAACTTTAAAACAAAAAAAGTTTAATTTTCAATAATAAATAGAAACACAAAAAATGCAAATAATTAAAAAATTAATATATATTTATGTTATACAGTTCCCATAATTAAAAAAAAAAGTCTGTTAAATGATACTAGATTCGATCTATTTTCATTAGCATGAATGACGGTTATAATAGTAAATATCTTTGTTTATCTAAATGAAGTAACATACAAAAATTACTGTTCACCAAAATGTCCGTACACATAGTTAATTACATATATGGTGAATGTATTTATATATTAAAATAACTAAACTGTGCATATTTTTAAAAAAAGATGTTATTTTTATATTGCTTAATTAAACAGAGTTTAAATAAGAACGCAAACTTTGTTTAAATTTTTCAATAGTATGAGTCAATGTACGAATTTTTTACAGATGGTAATCATTTTTTCATAGGGCTAAGCAACCTCAGTTCTGTCAATTAATCGGCCGCATGCAAGTCCATTTGAATATGATTTCATATTCGCCGTTCAATATGCCTGAATACAGCTTATTACAACACAAGCATAACCCAAAACACATCCACCGAAATGTAAGTAATTTCTTTGAATTGTAGAATAAAATAATATTTATGTTTATGGTATGATCTTGTAGAAATTAAGAAAAGAAAGCGAAAACATTCGAAAACCAGGATAAAATGGTACCAAATATCTGAAAATTGGTGTAAAAGTCGTTAATATGTTGATCGCCATTATTGTCAATAATATATTCACAAAAAAAACATATTTATACAGAATTTTTTAATGATTGTGAATCTCCGTTGGAATTATTTTTCAAGGAACAAAAAATTTATGAAATGACATAAATTTTCTTGAAAATTCACGATATGTACCAATAAATTCCGAGGGAAACATTCCCTCGACGTTCACAAATTTAGAAGGAGGGAAACATTTCTAGGCAAATGTTTATTCACGATAACACTAGTATTTTGTACAAAAAAAAAATTAATCAATCAAATTTCTTACGAGGGAAACATCCCCAGAGATTTTTTATTCATAACTCCCAATAAAAAAAAAATTGTTCCCATGTCTTCAAAATTATAGGCGTTCAGAAATTCACACCCTGTATCTTTTAAGTAGTGCCGTGACTTAACTTTTCCATTTTGAAATCTGGATTAATACGCCAAATCTTAATGTTACTTTGCTAAAATAGCGTAGTACAATTTGAGTACAGTACATACAGTCATTTATACTAGTATCGAAAGATTGTCACATTATCCCCCTTACCATCAAAATTTGTCGGTGCTCTTGCTTTGAATTTTAGATCTATTGTGAATGGTTATTTAGATAAACTCGGTATTATGGATATCAAAAGTGATGCTATCAAATATCAAATTTTCTATCAATTGCAAATTTCTTCCCGATAGATTTTATATTAAAAAAAAAGTGGTTGTTGGACTTATTTTCAGTGAAATATATTTAATAAAAAAATCAGTTAAGATAAAAAAAAAGTTAATTTTCAAAATTTTCAAGTGAAATAATAGTATAATGTCGTTAATAGAATTATTTTTTTTTTTTTAGAGAGCGAAAATGAAGAAGAAACTCGATTTACACTTTTTTGCAGTTTCTATTTTTTTTTCTGTCTGATTTTTCTATAAGTTTAATCGTTTATTTTTATCATTTTTGTTTCCATCCATGATGTTTTTTCCGAGCAGGCCCGGGAGACTGCGCTTCAAGCACTTCGATCTCTTCCGGCTCAAAGTCCTGTGGGTCATTCCGTAATTCGATTATTGCCAAACGATATAGTCTCGACGACGGTGTTGATTTCCGTAACTCTCAAAATCCCTATCGTCTTGACGATATCGTTTCGACGATTAAAAATTTGCTCTCCGTAACTCGATTATCACTATAGCACCATCGTCAAAAAGGTTGTAAATATTTGCACGATAGCTAAATACATAGGTGTCGTGTGACATGTGTTCTGAAGTAAGATTTCCTCAAAAAGATATATGAAGGTTCCAGAGGAAAAACGGCATTATGTGGATTTTTGTCAAAATCAAACTAATGATTAAGTTTCGAAGTATTTATTGACAACTGTGTGAGGGTATCCTAACTTTTAGAAAACCAATTTAACACTTTCATTAAAAATCAAAAATAGAAGTGCCTTTAGTACTAACTTGTATAAAAAACAAAATTTTAAGTAGCATTTTGCTTGAGTTCTTCTTATAACTATTTTGCATTTTTGAACTGTATCATATACTTTACCACTTGGCCGAGTAACGCTCTGGTGGTCGCAGGCTGCTCAGTTTCACTGCAATTTCCTACTACTTCCTATTCAGTGCAGATGCAGATGCCTTTGGAAAGCTCATAGTTATTTTAATGATCCGTTAAATGTATTCATCTTCAACAGTAACAACCACGTATTGTACAATGATAACGTTTATTGATTTGTTTGTTTGAATATAATAAAATTAAAAAAATTGACATTAACAACAACATATGATAAGAGATAGAACTAAACTTGCTCTGATATTAATTTTATACAATGTATATGAGTGTTACATTTTCAGCAGTAACAGTTCTCTACAGTTATCTTTCATTAGATCTACCAGTCTTGTTAACTGATTCCTATTACTTACTAACTATTCTACTCCTAACACAAGAAAATATTGATTAACAAATATATCAAACTCAGATCAGAAATAACTGTCAACCTGTATTTTCAATTGCTTTCTCTCTTATAGTAACTTACATTTCTGACCTTTGTAACCTTAAGGAGAGAGAAGATGTGTATCATTTTATTGCAAGATGTCCGATCTTAAAAGAGTTCCGTGTGAGATTCTTCGGTGAAACAATGATGAGCATGAGACAAGTTTTATGTATTTTGAATGGAAGCTTCGGATGGGAAACTTTATACAAATACACAACGTTGGCACTAAACTACAGAACCCGAATAATTGAAGGCGACTTTTGAATGTAATGTGATATACAAAAGAATATGTAATAAATTATTATTTTTGATAATGTCTTTCTGGTAGACGGCCTAACGGCCAAGCCATATTAAGCTTTTATTATAAAATAATTGTATATTTAGCATTTTTGAATTTAAATAAAGTTTTTATAACTAACTAACTAAAGAAAAAGAATCGAACACATCAGTGAAACGATTGTGTTCCAAATTCTGAAATAAAAACCATCTGTTTATTAAAAAACGTTTTAATCAAAATAAAGTATTTGTTTTAGTAAACAAACTATAGCTCATAAGCTTCATTTCGATATCAAATTTAAATCAAAATTTTCAATGATGCATTTCAATGATAGCTATAACTGGCCCCTAAGTATGCAAAAGAGTAACGTAAGTTAAGAAATAACTTTTTGGGCATAGCTATTTGAAAAGAGCTGCCATATTAACTATTGTAGGTTGGACCACTTTGAAAAAGTGTCCTTTCGAATAGCATTGTTATTGGTCTTGTAGACTAATTTGTCCCCCCATTCTAAGCAGATGCGATTTATTTATTTCTCAGCGATAAATCTCACTGGTTAAGCGAAACATAAAAAATAACGAAATAAAGGTTTCTCTCAGACCTTAACCGAAAAAAACTTTTTATTTTTTAAATAATGGTTGCTCAGTGACTTTTATTGAAAATGACAACAAATAAGAGATATTGAAGTACCTTTCAAAAGGTTGAGATTTATTTCTGATTTCTGATCAAACTTAATTTAACAAATGTTATATGTCCGTAAGTGACATAAATAAAAGATGTTAATCGATTTAGATTATTACAAGAGCAGTTTTATTATAAATTATTAAATATAAGAAAATCAAGAGAAGATAGAGTAATCACTTGTTAGCAGTTGAAATACAAAAATTTGAGTGCGATAAAATACAGAGTAGCCAACTGAAATGCAGGGTTGGTTTTTGTATAGACATCTAGTTGTCGAATAATGTAATTCTCATTGCTCCAACACCTCCCTCACTTAATAGGTTTCGTAGTCCTTCATCCATGCAGGGGCATGTATAGTTTGTCCTGATGAAGTCACTTGTCCTGGTTCAGGAGTATGGGATTTTGAAGGAAAACCCAAAAATTCAGAAGTTTCTGAAATTGATTCTTCGATAGAATCTTCAAAGTCGGCTGTGATATCTGGATCCGAATCCTCATTGGCTATGTGTGGATCATTTTGTATGAAGTAAGGTTGTTTGCTAACTTCAAACATATCCATTAACTCGAGAAATAGGTTTGTTGAATTCTCTTCGATGCTTGGAGAATATCGGTTTTTTATTAGATTCGTATGAGACCTAATGAGTTTCTTTTTATGTCCATCATTTATAAGGACATTATAGTTGACAGTTCCTTTACGCTCGATGATGGTTCCTGGTACCCAGTATTCTTTGTTATTGCGATAGATTTTGGCGTAAACCAAATCACCTTCAGTGAAATGTCGTTCTTTGGCACCATGATGTCTATTGTACTGGATATTCTGTTTGTCGTTACATGCTGTAGGAATATTTTCTTTTCGTTTGAGTAAATCTAACGAAGTTCTTATTTTACGACCGAGGAATGCTTCTGCTGGCGATTTAAAATTAGTCACATTGCGATTCGGTGTAGAACGATAAGTCTTTAGGAATATTTCAAGGTTCTGCTGACTCGTTCCTTCATGCTTTAACTTTTTTAACGATCGCTTTAGAGTATCCACGAAGCGTTCTGCTTGGCCGTTGGATTGTGGGTGAAAAGGAGCAGTTCGCAAATGTTGAATTCCACGTGATGTAATGAAATTTTGGAATTCAGCACTGGTGAATTAAGTTCCGTTGTCTGAAACTAGTTGCTTACAATCACCATATCGAGAAAACAGTTCACTCAATTTAGTTATCATCATGCTGGATGTAATATTATTGACTTGAAGAACCTCCAACCACTTTGAATAAGAATCCACGATTAAAAAATAGTATGTTCCGTCACAAGGACCTGCAATGTCGATGTGAATGCGATCCATTGCTGCTGTCGTTGTTGGCCATGATTAGAGGGTTGTTTTAACAGTAGACTTTGCTGCACATGCACAGGAATGACATTCACGTACGAATGATGTTATGTCTTCATCGATCCCCGGCCAATATACATGACATCTGGCAACGGTTTTCATTTTGTCAATACCAGGATGGCCTCGATGAAGTTGTCGCAAAATTCTCTTTTGAAAACACTCTGGTATGATTTAAACATTATGCATCCATCGACGACAGCTAAGCCTTCTCTTCTGGCATAATATGGTGAAATTAATGGTGGTATAGGAATCTTCCATCCGGAGGTCATGTTCCTGATGACTGTTTGTAAGGTTTTACAATTTGATGTTGCTTGTTGTATCATTTTGAAATTAACTGGAAGCGTGTTTATTATGTCGAGCAGATTTACTTTAAAATCTTCTTCGAATCTGGTTGAAGCTATAACGTAATCCTCGTCCGAATTTGATTTCGTGTTGATTAAACGTGACAGTACGTCGACAAATCCGAACTCTTTTGTTGAAATGTACTTGATATCGAAGTCATACATCATTAATGTCAACGCCCACCTCTGAAGTCTGTTGGCGGTGTAAATTGGTATGCCTTTCTTACTATCAAATATTGCTAGGAGGGGCTTATGATCGGTGAGGAGAAGAAACTTGCGTCCAAAAATCATCCGGTGAAATTTCTTAACGGCAAAGATGAGTGCAGCAGCTTCCTTCTCTATTTGACTATAGCTGGTCTCTGCTGAAGTCAAAGACCTGACTGCATGTGAGATGACTTTCTCATCCCCATTCGGAAATATGTGTATAATGCATGCCCCCATTCCAACATTTGATGCATCTGCTGCGACTTTTATAGGCAATGATGGATTATAATGAGTGAGCATTAGATCTGATGAGAGAATGGATTTGAATTTGGAAAACGATTGTTGACACTTCTCAGACCAGTTGAATGCAACATTTTCTCGAAGCAAATTATCTAATGGTGCACGGATTTCCCTCATTTGCTTTACAAATTTCCCATAGTAATTCACGGCTCCGAGAAATGATCTGAGCTCGGTGATATTTGTTGGTGCAGGCATCGTATTTATTCGATCAATCTTGTCGGGGTCTGGTCGTAATCCATTCGCTTCGACTATATGACCCAAATACTTAATTTTAGATACAAAAAATAAACACTTACCGATTTTGATTCGGAAGTTATAATCCAAAAGCCGTTGAAGAACTTTATTTAAATTAAGCATATGGTCATTCCAGTCTTTTCCGCTAACAACAATGTCGTCAAGATAAGCCGCAACTCCATCGAGTCCGGCGAGCATTGCGTCCATCAACTTTTGAAATGCTCCTGGCGCAGATTTGACTCCAGGCGCTAGTCTGTTGAAAGTGAACAACCCCTTGTGGGTGTTGATGGTGAGTAGCTTTCTTGATTGAGGTGTGACGGAGACCTGATAATATGCATCTGCCAAGTCTATATGAGTGTAGTATGGGCTGTTGGCAATTTTTGAAAATATGTCTTCTGGCAAAGGAAGTGGGTACTGATGGGACTCCAATGATTGATTCAGACCCGATGAGTAGTCCCCGCAAATCCGAACGCCTCCAGTTGCTTTTTTTACGACCACAATAGGTGCCGCCCAGTCTGAATAATCAACTGGGGAGATGACATTACGGTCTTGAAGTCGCTGGAGTTCATCTTCAATAAGTGGTAGGACTGCATACGCCACTGGTCGCTTTGCTCTAAAGACAGGTGTTGAATTTTCTTTTAGGTGCAGCTCAACTTCTGTTTTGGTGCACACCGATGAATCTTCTTTGAACAACTTCGCATATCGCTTCTGAATAATGTCGATTGCGGAGCTCCGGTCATTATCTGTCGGATGAATGATTTGGCTGTAAAGTGCACTGATCGGCTGGTCCCACAACTTAAAGACTTCGCAAATATCAGTACCTAAGATGTTCAAGGAATGAATATTTGATACAAAAAGTTTACATGATTTGACTTCCCCGTTGAGCTGAACATCGCATACGAATTCATCTATCAACTTGATATCATCCATCGATGCACTCTTCACTTGACGTCCTTCAAGTTTGGATCCAGGTTGACCCAACTTTTTCCAGGTGAAAATGTCGACCATGCTGATGTCCGATCCGGTGTCAATTTGCAGCTTAACTGCTTGAAGTGCCATGCTATTATTGAGACGAATATTGACTGACACATATTTACGTCGTTTGGCATGGCTGACACAGTTGACTTTTAACCGAATGGACTTGTTTTTGGGAGTAAACTTTTTACGGTTTTTGCGTGTTTTGGAAAAGCAATTACAATATCCTTCCTTGTGACCAATTTTCTTACACTGCTCGCATTTATGATCTCGAAAAGGACAATCACATTAACAAACACTAAGCACTTAAACTGGTTCGGTGTAAGCACACTCAGCTTGAAATCTTCGCATAGTTTGTTAACTCGTGCTGCGTAGCTCGTGAAATCTTCTTGTGCATTTTTGACTGTCTGCAGGCAACGATACCGTATGCTGAATAGTGATTCCGGAGCGCCAAACATGTTTCGGAGGATATCTGTGGTTTCTTTAAATTCGATATCTCTTGTATTTTTGACGCACTTTTGATGCGTCATCGAGATCTTTTCCATCTACGCAAAATATATCTTCGTGTCGAGAAAATCACCCCAGAAATATTATCCCATTGGCAGGATCATACGCAAATTCAGATAAACTGTTCGCTAATGACTCTATGAGCATTTCTGACCTTGATTTTTCTGCTTCTTTTGGTGAACTGCGTCCCTCAGTGAGAGCTTGAAGAAGTTTTGATTGGATATCCAAGAGCTCTGAAATCTTTGCTTCGTTCCCCATTTTCTTTTTTTTTAATTTGTTTTAACGTGTGATGTTCGTAAATCCTCGTCGCCAATTGTTATATGTCCGTAAGTGACATAAATAAAAGATGTTAATCGATTTAGATTATTACAAGAGCAGTTTTATTATAAATTATTAAATATAAGAAAATCAAGAGAAGATAGAGTAATCACTTGTTAACAGTTGAAATACAAAAATTTGAGTGCGATAAGATACAGAGTAGCCAACTCACATTAAAAAAAAAAACAAATTACTCACATTTAAAAAAAAAAACAATTCACAACTAAAACAATTGATAGGTTTTACCGTTTATCAATCAATTGATATTTGACAAGCGTAATAGGGGACATTGTCAACTTTGGTCTATACTTTTTTGAATGCCTATAATTTTAAGATACCTGACTGAATTTTTAAAAATTATTACAACACTCCACTGCAAACAATTATTTGTTTGATGCTTGATAAAAATAAACAAATAGAAAACAAGTATGTATTTTAGAATTTGAATATATTTACATATCAATTAAAAAAAAAACATAAAATTAATATATTCTGTTTCACAGCTAAATATTAACAATTAACTAAAATATACAATAAAATGTATTAGAGCAGCTTAGTTTACTTTGGATTAAAAGTGTATACACAATTATAAAAATATAAATTAAAAAACGGAAAATATCCATTAGACATAAATGTTTACTCTAAGTTTCTTATATAATGCCCTGCTTCTATATTTTTTGTAATTTACGATCTTAAGTTTTAAAATATCTTCTTGGAAAGGTTAACAGTGGGTTATTTTCTTTATGTCCAACATTTGAACCAGTCAACATTAATTTTTCACATGTATTGTATTTACTACACAATCAATAGATCAATGTTTATGTAGTTTCTTAACAAGGTCACAAAATTGTACCATAATCATAATTCCGATCCGCATTGATTTAATCACATGATGGTCAAACAAAATTTTCCTTGTCTTATTTATTTAGTAAGTTTAAAATCAAAACACTTTTTTAAAATAAAAATTCTAATGTATATTGCCCCAAGCAAGTACAGAATTAAATAGTTTTAGTTCTTTATTACCATGACTAAAGCCGGATCGTCAGTTATATTTCTCATTCGATATGACGTCCCTAAAATTAAAATTATATTTACCAAATTATTAATCAAATTAATAAAAAAAATAATAATTTAATTACCAATAAAAATTGTTGTAAGATCACCAGTTTTCATATCAAAAGTTTCTTTATCAACAGTCATTTGAATTGTTCCACCCAACAGCACAAAATTCTGAAAAAAAAAAATAGAAAAAAAGAATTAAACTAAATATGCTGGTAGTTGATTATTGCTTTAGAAACGTAATATTAGCAAGTCTAATTTAAATAATATTTTGTTAAGCTGAAAGTTGTCACCCGAGATTTCGAGATAATCTTTGATACTACGCACTTTTTATTTCGCCTGAAAAAATTTTTAAAATGAACTTATGTTTTTTTTAAAATAATTGATTCAATTAGGCTTGAACCTTATTAGCTGATGACTAGCTTATTAAGTATAGATTAGAATCATCTAATGATTAGATGTACTAATAAAAAAAAGTTTCAATCGGACTTTCCTTTACAATTCTTAAGTACGGTATATGGCGTAGAAAAAAAATTGATTTTAGCGTGTTCCCTTGTAACCTTTATATTGGGTTTTTGTATATTTTGGAATATACTTGTTTTGGAACAATTCATGTTAGAATTGTTTTGAATAAAACACCCATGAAATGGAGTTACAAAATGGTGGAGGGGGATCGGTAGTTCTAATTTTTTGATACATATGCTGTAATATGTGGATGAAATAACGAAATTTACACAAACACACTCCCCTGCCTTTTCAACAATTTCGAAAAACCATACAAAATTTGCATATTTTTCAGTTTTATGCTTATAACTATTTCTGGTGCATTTTAGTGGTAGGAAACTACCTACAAAAATGATACACAATGTTGGCCAAAAATAATCATTGCTTGGGACAGTTTTGCGGCTAACTGTTAACGAGGTTTTGAGTTAAAGTCACCAAGGAATTCCAAAAGGTTTTCTATATTTTTGAAGATGTTACGTAACAAAATTTCGGTGGCAAACGCGAGATTCGGATTCATCAACGCAAAAAACATATGAGATAAATCAAATTTCAGCAAAAACTTGCTGGGATTGACTTTATTCAAGCAAGTTTTTACTGTGGTCGAGTTACTGTAAATTGGGTTGGGTACAATCACAGATAATTCATTACAGCGGACGGGTTATCACGGGAAAAGTCATCACGGGACAGCTTACGCAGCATTACGGCGTTTAAATAGTGAGGTATGTATGGGGACATGCTGTTCCCCTGCAACCCCATGTCTGGGGTCACTATAGCATTTAGGGTAGATGCGATGTTGGGTGTATGAAATGTCTCATGATGACCTATTATATTTCACAATGCCAATTTGAAGCCCAATAGAATTGGAAGAGCATCCTTTGTTCGCCTTACGCATGATTAATAATATGTAAATGTCTTCAGATAATATTTTTTTTAGCCAAAAACTTACCAATTCATATCGTTTTGCACATGACATCTTCTTGTGTGTTTGTGGTTTAAAACGTAAATATCCAAACTTATGACCAGGACTATTGTAGAACGCGAAATCAACACCGTCGATTTCTTCAAATTTTAATTCATCGGCATTTGCTGTTGAGAAATTATTTTTTTTTTTAATTAATATTTTAATCAAAGTATATTATATATATGGGTATATGAATAAACTTACCAGTACAACAACCATTTGGTTGCAAGAACCTTGCCAATCCCCTTCGGTTATTCGATGGTGTTCTTCCATTATTTAACATTTGCACCAACCAATCGAGTAGGATGTCCTTCTTCGTATTTATTGAATTCTAGAAAAAAACAACAAAGTTACTTTTTTGTCAGTTTTAAAATTAAATGCTTTCCCAAACCAAAGTGTCGCACTGTAACGCGACAAGAGCGACAAGGACTTTCATTTGGAAAACCCTTTGCCGCTTGTCGCATTTGGTGTGGGTACTCTCATATGAAGCTGTGTAACTAAATTTTGTCGCACTATCGCGCCTCATAGCGACACTTTGGTTTGGACAGGCCTTAAGGCTTCAGAAATTTATTCTTGCGTTGCAGGTTTTTATAGTTTTTAATACATTTTAACAGCCTCAGAAATGCAGAAGTACAGATTGGGGCGTTTTTGGTAATAGAACATTTTTGTCTAACGTCGTAATATTTTCAAATTGAGTTATTTTTATTTCTTTTTATTTTTATTATTACTTTTTCAAAACCCATTGATTAAATTCAATAGTTTTTGAAAAAAATGATGTCAAACTCAAAATTTAGGATATAATTTTTTCTTTTTTAACCATTGTATACTAATTTTTTCACGATTGTGAATTTAATTACTACATTATTTTAAGAATAGTTCTTAAGAAAATTGAAAACTACTAAATGCCAAAACGACACATATTTAACTATCGTACTCATTTTGACGATAGCGCTATGGTGATAATCGAGTTATCGTCGAGATGATATTGTCTGGCGATAATCGAAATACGGAATGACCCGCCTGGAGAATGCAAAGCTTTCATAAATGCAAATGATGAATGTCAGAGTGTCATAAATACATAATTCGATTAAAATGAATAACTTTAAGGCTTAGCACCAGTCTGATGAGACATCATTTACACCCACCCTGGATAAAATTTTCCGTCGTTAAAGCGTGTGGCTCTTTGCAACGACTAGTTGTGGGATAGTTCAATGGTTGGTGCATGTGTCTGTTTTATTTGTTCGGGATTGCTGAATCAGCAGATGGGGATGTTTAGGGAGAGGTGGCAACATAAGCTCTGAAGCAGGAAACACGTCTTTGTTAGTTACATTATCGTCATCCTAAGTCTGGATGTAACCAAGGTAAAAAGACATCCATCTTTTTCATTAAATGTATACTTACAGAGTTAAAGACTGAGTTCTTTAGCATCCGTGAGAAAATTATATAAAATATTATTTTGGAGTTGAGGGCTCTTGGACTTTTAAATTAAATATTATTCTTTTCTATGCTCTAACACATGGACACAATAGATCCTATGGATCGGAGTGCAATATTATACTAAAATCAATCAATTATGCAATAACACTGATAAAGATATCCGATACTATTTATGGCAAAACCTTCAAAGTCACGCTGCTATTCTGAATCCATTTAATACTTTTTTTAAAGGCAGTGTTACTAGAATTCACAAAATAGATTCTAAATTTTGACAAGGAAATGTTTACTTCTGCCTATTTCTCAAATCAAACAAAACTCAACACTTTTTGAATAATTATATCGTTAAACTTTATTTAAAGAGAAAAAAAAAACATAGAACATATTATTTACAGTATTTGCAAGTGATAAATATGGATTATTTAAATTTGTTATGTTTTGATTATTTCCATTGAATGTATGTATAGCTTCTTTGCAAATCGGTTTGTTCTTATTTTCTTATGCGCAAGGATAAGGCATTACCAGACATGAGAACCTATAAATAAAATTTATTAATTTATATATCACTTGCTCTACTATAATAGACTTTTTTTCAAATAAAACAAATGGAATAGGGAATAAATAAAACGTAACAATGGATACGAGATAAGATGATTATGAATTTTGTTATTAATCAAGTTTGAAAAATAAAAGTTCTTATAACCACAAAACAAACATGGACTATTGGCTGACGTTTATTTATTAAAACAAATAATGTTTGATGAATGTTTCTCTTTAAATAAAGTTTCTCTTTAAACAAAATTGATATTGTATCTTACTGTGTAAGACTTTTCGAATAAATAAATTGTAAATTGCAATAGACCAAAATTGTCTTTATTTAATCCAATTAATCAAACGACATCTAAAGAATTTCTTGTTTACTAATTATAGCTTCCTACTTAAGGGCCAGAATCATATTATATTATATAATATATTAAACATTTATTTGTCTGACTACCAACTGAGCACCTAGAAATGATTTACGTTTGTCGGTTAAAAGTCAGTTGCTTCTTTAACGAAGGGGTAAGGGTCAAGTTAATACATCGAGCTTCGCTTCAAGTCAATGCTACGAATTATCGGGAAAATATTCTGGAACTGATATAGAGCTGTATAAACACAAAATCCAATTGACTTTTCCATCTGTTCTATTTTAAAGAGCAGGTCAAAAGTATACAATATTTCAATGTCGAAAAAACATTGTCTGTAAATGGCACAAAATACGGGCTGATCAAATTCGTAGAGCTTCATAATTATTACGATTTTTAGTGCCATAGGAGCGAAAATAAAACTATAGGGCTATATTTAGGATTCGTAAAAAAAATCGAACTCGAGATAACAATCAGGCATTACATTACGATGATAGAGAAAGCGAAAAAAAGTCAAAAGAAACAGTTTGCCAGTCTGTCAGTCTGTCATTCTGTCATTCTGTCATTCTGTCATTCTGTCAGTCTGTCAGTCTGTCAGTCTGTCAGTCTGTCAGTCTGTCAGTCTGTCAGTCTGTCAGTCTGTCAGTCTGTCAGTCTGTCAGTCTGTCAGTCTGTCAGTCTGTCAGTCTGTCAGTCTGTCAGTCTGTCAGTCTGTCAGTCTGTCAGTCTGTCAGTCTGTCAGTCTGTCAGTCTGTCAGTCTGTCAGTCTGTCAGTCTGTCAGTCTGTCAGTCTGTCAGTCTGTCAGTCTGTCAGTCTGTCAGTCTGTCAGTCTGTCACTTTGTCTGTATCTATTTTGAGCTACTTTTGAAATAAAAACGGTACCTCCCTAGAGCCGTTTTTCTCTTTTCTGATTTTCTCCTAAGCGACTTCTCGGATTTCGATGACAATTTTTACACATGAGATTCTCAACAATTTTCATGTTATTTCACATCAAAATTTTCAAAAAAAATTTTTTTGGATTTTTAAAAAAAGCTTCAATTTTTTTTTTATGATTTTTTTGTATATTTTGGTTTTAGATGTCTATTAATATTTTTTTTGAAATTGGCGTTCAAGTTTTTTTTAAACAAGACTTGAGAATTCTTATATATAAAAAATATTAATTTTTTTTCTAAAAATTTAACTTTTTTAATCAAATCAAATTGCATACTTAGTTTGGAGGTCAAAACAATTTAAAAAGTTGTTTAAGTCATTTTAGTAATGAATTTTTATGTTTATTTTTTTAATTTCTTATAAAAGTATTTAATTTAAAAAAACTTTATATTTAAAGTTTTACCATCCACAGCAACTTTGACCCTGAGGGCAAGTATGTGCGACCCAGTCGTGCATTTTATTTTTATGTAAATTAGGGAAACAACACAAATTTATAAAGAATACGTCGAAAATATAGATTTTTTGAAATGTTGTTTTGAGATTTGCACATTTTTCTAGGCAAATGGATAGTTAAAACAGATTTAACTTTTTTTGGAATTGTTTGGGGGCCAAATTTCTGTATTCAAAAACTTTGATTAAATAAACAAAAACAAATGCTTACTTCAAGTGTAAAACAAATTGGTGTTTGCGTGTGCAAATAGGTTTAGGTCTTGATAAAAATCAAGATTTGAAAACATTGCTCTTGGATCAAAACAAAAATCATCTCTGGTGGCAAATAGAATCTGAGACAAATAAATTGAGTAACCAAAGGTTACCTGAAAAATTGAAGTTGACTAATCGAATTTCTTAATTGGGTGCTACTCGCTTCTGCTGAAGTAGAGAAGCTCTTTTAAGGCGCTGTTAAGGGACTTTCGCAGGTGGGTGCTGCCTGAACATTTTAAAAATCTCATGGTTGTTCAATTGAGTTATTATTTAAAAAAATTTAATTTTCATTTTTTTGTCTTTTGTTTGAATAAATGTCTTTTTTGGGCTATTTTGCCTGTTTGGATGTTTAATTTTGACCTCTTTCAATTTTGTAGGTACGAAAAACCCATCCCTGGTGATTACTTTCGAGTTTCCAAATTTGTAATTAGTGGTTTGATCGAGTCTGAAGTACTCCGAGAAATCATATTTAAGCGTTCTTGTGCCCTGCTGTGGATATCATTCATTGCAAAACTAAGAGAACAGTTCTCATTTAGTCCGCCGATTACCTATGAATTTTAGCAGCGGGGTAGAGAAATCTCTTCAGAAATTAAAACATTAGCAGAAGCAGGAGTGATGGTAATTGTAGTCGGCGGCAAGGTTGGTAACATGGCTCTGAATTACACCAACAAATGCGGGCCCAGACTTTCCTAAGCTGACCGCACCTACTTTGAAATAGCTCGGTTATTGGGATAAAATTTGTGTAGAGGAGCTAGGCAACTCACTTGTAGCTACTTTCCGCAATGAAGAAATTGAGTCCCGCATTGCAAAAATTGTAAACCGTGGAGATAAATATAACTCCCTGAATGACATCCTACGTGCAATGGTCGTTATGTTTCTGGAGCGGATGCCACAGGGAACGAATTGGCAAAGTATGCTGACACCCTTCCCGGTCTCAAACAGTATGCCGTTCGTAAATTCAAAGAAGTATTACCCTAGGCCGTTGTCGAAAACAGTGGTTTCAATGACACAAAGACCATCAAAAAGCCCCAGATATTCCTTGAGGAAACTGAATTTCGTAAAGATGCATGACTTGACTATCCTTAGAAGGAAAACATTTATGTATATCTCCCAGTGAAATTAGGGTCGCAGAGAAAAAAAAAACCTGTCTCTAACAATTACCACTACATGTCTAGCGAAGCGACTAAACATACAGTCCTTTACACTTGAACAGCCTTACTTATAGTACTTTCTTAAATCATCATTTTTGTACTTCTCTGGTATTATTACATTTACAATACAAATTTTGTAGAGCGACAAAGCAACACTACGATTTCTCAGATTTGGAGGAGTTTTACTGCAATTATTAAAGTTAAAAACGAGGTTGGGAAGCCAAATTTTGGGAAAACTACCCTGGTAACAATGCTCCTCCAGCGTTAAATATTGATGAGCTTACAAAGGTTAGAAGCAGTATGCAAGTGAAAAAGGATCAACTGAATCCATTACAGCGGCCTGGAACAACCCTGCATTGTTTTTGAGGTAATGAGAGGGGTGCTAAAAGCTCTTAAATTACTTAATTTACTTCAAAAAATAAATAAGAAGTGTTTTCTTAGAAAAAAAATTAAATTAATTATTATCATTATCACACAAAAAAAATTATTATTTTAGAGACAAAACAAAATTATCCTAGAAAATACCGTTTACTTTAATAAATGTAGTAAAACTTCTCCAAATCTGAGAAATAATAGTGTTGCCTTGTCGCTCTACAAAATTTGTATTGAAATAACACCAAAGAAGTACAAAAAATGATGATTTAAGAATGTACTATAAGCGATGCTATTCAAGTGTTAAGGACTGTATCTGTCCAAATGTTGACCTGAGACATTTTTAAGTTAACAATAAGTCACAAACCACTAGGCTTCGGTGTTTTCAAATGATTTTTACAGAAGCTTTATGATCGAACAAAACAGAACTGATGAGTCCACTGTAGTAAAATAGAGAAACGCATTTTGGAGTAGAGGTCATCTGAACTTTTAAATTGAAATAAATTCAATCAATCCGCTTAAAAAAATTTAAAATAAAAATAATTTTCATTATTTATATTTTTTTTCTCTATTTATAAATAGAAGAAGTTTTTAGGGTGGAATGTATAGTCGTTACTCAAGTCCATATTTTTCTTATCTCCCAAAAGCAAAGAAAAATCTTAAGCATTTGCTAAACAGAAGTCATACAAAGACAAAATGGAAGCTACTGAGGTAGTTCTCAAGTAAATGCTCAAGAATTCCATCAAAATCTCGATTATGAATAGCTCAGGTTGATAAAAGTATCACTTAAGTTCACTAACGAAAATTTTTGACTTTAGTGACGACTATCAATTCCGCCCTTTAACACTTTATCTTCAAAATGCTTAAGCTACAATGAATGATCCCAGCAATCGATAAGAAGCTTTGTACAAATTTAAGTTGAGTTTTTTTTCGAACACAGTTGCAACATCTTTTTTAAATCAACAAAACTTTTAAGTAATAATATTCACAAAAATCAGACCTTTAACAAATACCATTCTTTTTTAAAACACGTCTACTTACTGGTCTGAGTGAGGTGATTATTGCAAAGCAAGTTTGGGGTTTGTGACTATTAACGAGCGATTCCACTTTTTCGATTCCGCTAATGATTTGCGTTTTGAATAATTACAAAGATAAATGGACAAAAGACTGTTCTACTTATGGGTTTCTTAAATTCATAAACAAAAATTAAAAAAAAAAAGGATGAAACATCAACACTTACCATATCCTCGGAAGAAAACCCAGAATCGAAATTTCTTGCATTCACATCGTAAGGTCCTTCGTTGTGCAAATTTAAACGCTGCAGACGCACAGATACATTTTTCGGCTTCCCAGATGAATTAGAAGAAACATTTCGTTTTGTATTACTATTTATACTACTACTACTACTATAACTGCGATTATCTAGGGAAACCTGCCCACTTGAATTAACTTCAAGTCGACTTCTATTAGCCATGGTATTGTTTAGACTTGAATTTTTCAACCGATCAAATAAATTATTTACATGTACCGAAGAAACATCTGCTATAGATTCATCATGCTCCGTATGGAAAGCATTCTTTTTGCTAGAACTGGGCTTTTTTACTTTTTTTATGACACTAGTTTTCGGAGGTGGCATAAGTGATGAGCTTGATTTTATATTATTATCCTGCAATGGATTTTGTTGATTGAATATCATTTGAGCATTTTCGGTGATAGTTGTTAGTCGTCTTTTTTGGACACTTGAAGTATCCTCTTCGGACGCCCAATCACTTGAAGTTAGATCGGTTTCTGTTGATGGTGGCGCCTGCTCCTGCTGTTGTTGTTGTTTTTTCTGTGAGTGACTTTGGGCCATATATGAGTCCTTAGAAGTTGAACTGGATGTTGGAGATAGGATAATACCATTTGTACGCAGTTCAGAAGGATTCGCTGCTTCAGATGGGGCTTCGATATTTTGTTTTTCCTTAATTTTTTGCTTTGAAGACTTCGTTTTAACACGAGAAGTCGTTTTATCAACTGATGAACCTTCAGAAGCTTGCTCTTCTAATGTAGATTGTGCGGGCAACTCGGAGTGTTTTTCATTTTCTGAATCCAACTGTACATTTTTTGGCCGTCCTGGCTTACTTTTTGCTTGATTTGGTTGCTGCTTGGTTTTTTTCGTATTCTTTTTCGAGCTTGAATCAATTGAATTAGTACTTGCTACTAAATTATCATCATCAGTGCTCGCTGGTGGGTTTTGTTTATCCTTCTTTTTTTGTCTAGGTTTTTGAAGGTAATCGGGGAAGTAAGGTTTCTTTCCTGCGGTTAGCATAGAGTAAATATCATAGACATGTGTATATTGAGAGTTTGGACACGACCAATATGCTGTTGGTGGTTTCTTTTCTCTCTTTGAGCGACGAGGACCAAACTCCGGCTGATCGAGGCTTGTAGTTGATGCTGCAGTAGTTGCTGATTCAGTTTCCCAGGGATTGGTCTTCTTTGAGACCTTTTTTTTTGCACGGGATTTAGATGGAGGCACCGCTGTGTCTTTTTCAACGTTTTCTTCAACATTCTCATTGACAGCGGTTGTCAAGGATGCATTGCTCTGCTTTGAAGCCTTTTTTGTGTTGGATTTCGATGGCGAAAGTGAATAACCATGTTCCTGGTTATTGACAACATTCTTATTGGGTTTTTTTTTCAGACGTTCATCATTCATTTCAACATTTGATGTTCGTGTAGTAGATTTTTTGCGAATAGAACGTGATCTAAATGATCGTTGTGAAGAAGATGATTGGCGTGAAGAAGACCTATCGGGAGTCAATGGTATATATTCTTTCTTCTTCTGGGTGTCTTTGGTTCTACTTTCATTTGTGTGCTTGGAATTCTTTTCAATATTTGATGTATGTGCAGGAGATTTCCTCCGAGATGAGTGTCTTCTGGATGAACGATTTGAAATATTTTTTTCCTGGTTATTCAATTTTTTTCTTGACAACGTCCTACTGCTTTCGTTTTTAGACTTTGCAATGTCTGGTGAACTACTAGAAGATGTTTTGTGAAGAACTCGTGTTCCAGATCGATGTACAGATATGTCTTCTTCTATATTCCTTTCAACACTTTTAGCACTTTTAGCAACGCCTTGGGTTTTTCGTTTATTTGATTGTTTGGAATTCTTAGCAATATTTGTAGATTTTGCTAAAATGTTTTTATCAATGCTACTTTCAATATTATTGTTATTGCTGACTCCTGAAGAAAGTTCTTCGTCTGATGAACTGGAAGAAGATATTTCTTTGACGCCCCTTCGTGGTGGTCTGGATGTACGCTTTCGATTTGATTCTTTTGGACTATGTTCCAGATCCTTATTAATGACTTTGGATGGGGGACATTCATCGACTTGTCTAGAACTATTACGTGTTTTTGATTGAGACACTGATGGTCGTTTCTGATCACTTTCTCGCCTAAACATTTCTTCTATGGTTTTATTAGTAACATTTTTGTTAATCAAAGTTTGGGGCGATCTATCAGATTCTCGATGGTTATCTCTCAATTTCTGTGGGGTTGCAAGCGACGTATATCTTTTTTGTTTGCTAGAGAAAGACATGTCATCAGATGATTCCACATCAGATACACCTTTACTATAGAGCTTTCGTTTGGATATGTTAAGATACTGCGTCTTCGACATCCTCTGATCAGCTTGCAGATATTCTTTGACATGATCGGGCTGCAAAATTAAAACAAAACGTAAGTTTATGTGTCTTATTTATTGAATGAAAATGAGTGGAGTGAAGGCGGAATGTTGTTGTAGACATTAAATAAAAATTTAAAATTTAAAAAATGTATGCAAATTTAACTGTCTAATTTAAAAAAAAAATAATTAATTAAATTTTCAACATATTTTAACAATATGTTTTTAGTTTTTTCCATTTTTCTGAAAAGTACTAAGCGTGCAGTAAAAATGTATATTAAAAATTTTGTAGAAAAACAATTTTTCAAAAATAGCATCGAGTTACATAGTAAGGCCCCTCAGTCAAAGGTGACAAGAAAAGGATAGCAACACAACAGAAACCAAAATCGTATGATCATATGATGCAGCGAAAGAAATCATTTTAAAATGCAAATTAGCTGAAATAAAAATAAATAAAAGTGATTTTTTATTTGTTGTATTTACTTACAATAGTTTTCTTCCTTGCTTTTCTTTTCTTTTGAGCTCCTGCAGGGGGACGTTTAAAAGTTTCTTGAGACTAGAAAAAAAAAAATCAATCAATGTACATAATATATAAAAAAAAATTATAATATTATATCTACCATTACTATTCTGTCGGAACTCATTTCGTCGACAAGATCCTTTTCAAGAGACAATGAATTTGTAGGATCACAAAATTCATCAGGTGGCCGCAGTACTTCCATTTGAAAACTCCCAATTTCGTTCGTATTACCTTGAATAGTATTTCTCAATCGATCTAATTGTGCATCGAACTTAGAAGTATCCCTTCGATGGTGCTGTGATGATCTGTCCTCCTGCCATTGATCATTGATAGTTTTCGATGATTTTTGTCGAGGTCGTGGCGACATCTGCAAGTTATTTTCACTATCTGTGTGTGCTGGTTGCTTATCGGTTTCAGCATTTTTGTGTCGTGATTGCCGAGACAAATGGTGCTCCTCAATGATGTCGGAAGTTCTTGATTGAGATGGTAGCTCCAAGTTTTGTTCACGAGTTTCGTTGAGAACAAAATCTTCCCGTCTTGGACTTTGTTTACCTGCTTTAGAAGTTATGTTTTTTTCACGTTGTTTGTCTTGCTGCTTTTGGATCTTAGATCGCCCTGAGCGCCGACGGTTGATATCTTCTTGTTCCACGTCGCATTGTTCATCGAAAACGAAAGTTCGCGGTGTCAATGCGTGCCGCCCTTGTTCTTCATCACATTGCTCCACCACATTAGTAGTTCTTCGTTGTTCATCAATTTCAGAACATTTCTGCTGTGATCTTTGATTGCTTTCATACCTCTCGTTGCGTTGCTTATCGACCTGAAGTTTTTCTCTTCGCGACCGCTGAGGCGAGTTGTATTCACGCTCTCTATCACACTGGTCCACAATCTCAGAATCTCCTCGGCGAGATATTTGGACTTTTCGTCGAGATTGTTGCGGGCAATCGTGTACACGCTCTTCAGCATATTGTTCAACGTTCTTAGAAGCTTCCAGCCGAGATTGTTGCGGCAAATTATTTACACCCTCTTCGCCATACTGCTTATCAATGCCAGAAGCTTTTCGGGGTTCTTTTTCACATTCCTCTGTCATCTTGGAACCTCCCCGTCGAGGTGCCTGCTGCTGGTTATGAGTATGCTCTTCACGCCGTTGCTCATCGCTTTTAGCAGCTAAACGCTGAGATTTTTGCGGCAAATTGTTTTCACTCTCTTCGTCACTGTGAACACGCATACGCAGGTCCAAGCACCGATAACTCAGGGATAACTTTTTTTTGTCGTGTGCAGGTGAATTTTTTGTTTGAGGTTTTCTCTTTTTTGAAAGTTTTCTTCTTCTTTCATTACTCAAAACTTCATTTTGGAGGCGGCGGCGGCTGCATTCATTGTTGTCTGAACCGGAAGCATCGTCAGTTATAATGTCATCCCATCTTAAATCACTTATCTGTGGCTCCAATTCTTTATCATTTGCTGGGGGTTTACTATTTGAGATGGTAGTGGATGATATAACATTTGATACTGGGCTCTCAGTTCGAGTCTCTTTGTGTTTGGAAGAATAGGCTGGCCCCTTGGGAGTATTATCTGAGATGGTTGAGGTTATTTCATCCAAACGTGAAACATTCAAAGGTGCTGGGACATCAGGAAGCGGCGGCGTATCTTTTCTTATTGGCTGATTAATGGGGGCCTGGTTAAATGTTTGGTTCACTGGTATCACAATCACTGGGCAATTTGGGGTGGCGTTTTTTTGTAAACGTTCGACAAACTCTGCAGTTGTTGCTGTTTCATGATTTGTAACACAAGGTACATTTTCAGTCGTGTTTTTTGATAAAATTGGTATACGCGATGTTTTTTGAGGGGACTCGTGATTCTTTTCAGCATTCGAATTACTCTTGGCCAATCCAAGACCTAATCTGCTCAACAGTACTTTTCTTTGCTCAGGAGTAGCAACCAGTTTTCTTGTGAATGTTTGAGAGTTTTTGAGTGGTGTCTTTGGCACATACGGCTCCTTCTCCGTGTTTTGTTTAGATTTAGCTGGTGATAAAGTGATATTGCCGGTTTTGATGTCACACTGAACTGTAAACGTTCGACATGGACCTTTGTTTGCCGAATTCTCCTCATGTACACGAAAAGAATCCGATGCTCCTTGTGATTCTTGGACAAGAGCACTGAGCAATTCATTTTGCTTTATTAAAGAACGCATCACATTTTCGGTATTATAACTCTCTTTTAGATTTCGGTTTTTATTAGACGGCGGTGGTTCTTCGGGAGAGTCTTCATCGCTTATTGTTATGGGAGAACAAATAATTTGTTCTTTTTGGCTATGAGACGTTGTGGGTTCTTTAGCTATGAGTGTTTTTTCAGGACTTTGGCTTGGTTGGTTTAAACATTCAGAAGGAATTGGGGTGCTGCATATTTCTGGAAGCTAAATAAAAATAATATTATATTGTATGATTTTTTTTGCACATGGAGATACGAAAGAATTTGTGTAGTTAGAAAATTTCAATTAATTTCCCTGCAGGGGTAAAACCGTTATTTATTAAAGCCTAATACAAGGTACAAATATTACTTAAAAAATTATTTAGGTTAATGTCGAAGCAGTTAACAATCCAGCAGAGGGAAGCAGCGTACAGGTGGCGAACAAAAGTGGAGAACGACCTCAACCAACTTGGCGTGTTAGCTAGGGACAGAGCTGGCTGGAGAGGCATGTTGGTTGGGGCGGTAAACTATCCAGGATTGTAAGCGCCACCTTAAGTAAATAAGTACGAGTATCTAGTGCGGTGGAAGACAGACGTGATAGACAGATAGACAGCGTGACAGAGGTGGAGCGACGAAGTGGACAGCCAAAGCCAACTTGGTTGATTGAAGGGGTTTATTGGTTGAGACCGTGATACACCCTGGATTATTAGCTCCATCTTAAGTAAGTAATTAGTATCTCGCAGAAGAATTGTGCTAAAACGACATGGTCTAGAAGTGACAATTGATGTTAATGTTTCTGAGAAACGACTTCACTGTTATGGGGAATGGGCAGAGAGATAAGGAACGGCCGTTTTTGAACCAACTCCTTTTAGAATTAGGGTTCTTTTGTTATTCTCTAACGAGCTTGAGATGAAAAGTAACCAAAAAAATCTTGAGATGAAAAGTAACCAAAAAAATTTATAATGACTTTGTTTGAAAAGTTTGACCCAAACTCAGAACAATAATTGAAAATTGATTGGTTGATGAATTATAGGGTTATATATCGAAAAAATTTAAATTAAACCAACAAAATTAGCTTGCTGCAAATTTAAACCTTTTTCGGTTTTCAAAAATATGATGGACTTTGAAAACTAGAAAGCTTAAATTTCTGTCACCGATTAACGGTTATTTTAAGGGCTGAAACGTCTTTTTAAAGGCTTCAATTGTTGAATTTTTAAGATAATTAATCGGGGGTATAATTTCCAGGAAAATTTATGTCATTTCATAAATTTTTTCGTTCTCTAAAAAACAATTCCATAGAAGATTCACGATCGCTAAAAAAATTCCGGGGAAAAAAAACATTTCCAGGGAGATTAGGAAGTACAAACATCCTTACACATGTAAGGTAATATACGCAGAACAGAAAAACACACATCCTTAGTGAGATGTACACCATGATGGAAATTAGGAAATCACAGTTACCAAAGACTCGCATGCTTCTGCATTACCATCATCGAAGCAATGGGAATATGCCTTAGAGCAGCAAATAATTGAAAGTACTGCAAAGGGAACCATTTGTGATGTTATGGTCACAAACTAAAATTTTGGGAAAAAATACAACTATGTAGAACAGATAGGTGAATCCTTAAACTACTCACTAAAAAAATGAGACGGATAGAAGGTAGTGGAAGGTACACGTGGAGGAATTTTTAGACCAAGAACCAATTTTTTTGTACCAGTTGGGCAAACCTCCAAGATACTTGTAAGTTGAAGTAAACGTCATTGTAAAATGCACATAACTCGGAAGTTTATCACCGAAAAAAACATTGCCGCTGAGTTTGACAGTCACGCATTAAAGTCCTGTACAATCACTTCCATGCTAGTATAGTCTTTGGAAAAACTTAAAGAACTTAGCAAGTCAACAAAGTCACTCTACCCTGGTTATGTACCTGGTTGTCCATCAAGATATTGTGGCGGACTCCATAACATAAATAGGAAAAGTGGCTTTTCTAATAGCACCCAAACCTTATAGCGAAACAGGAGAAAACGTGATAAGAATAATAGCAATGGACTACGAGGAGACCCGTAGAACTCCAGACTGAACAAAACTATCTGAACTGAAGCAGACCTCGATGTTATTTTGTCAAGAGTCATCAAGTGATGAAGAGAGGGGAAAGTTTGTATTTTTTTCTTGTTTGGGGTTATTTGTAGCTTATTTGTGTCTTATTTTTGGAATTGATTTTTTAAGAATAATTGGAAGAAAAGACACTATTTTCTTGCTTTTTCTATTAATCTTTGAGTAACAACAACAACTTGAAGGAATAGCTTTTTCAAGGCTGCCAATCCTATCATCAGACTCCTTTTTGCAGACAATTCCATTTTGTTTGGGGTGCTAGACCTTAAAGTTATTTATTTTTATCGAAAAACTTTCCTCCTTTACACAGCCACAGGATTCTTGGCCTAGTAAATTGCATGCTTTATCTGTATGATTACCAACAAATATTATTCTGGGTAGCTGCAAACTGCAATGCACAATTGCACCAAAAATTTAATCACCTGAAAAGCTACCATGCCGAAGTGGGACAATTATACGCTATGAACATACTTCAAATACTGAATTTTTTGAAAGGAATAAAGCTATGGAAGGAGATTGCAGTCAGGAACCAACTCAACCAGTTAAAGTGGGAAGCACAGTAAATAGGTCGAAGTTCTACGTACAAGTCTAAAATGAATGAATCAATCAATTTACGTCGTTCGTTAGACAGTTTAACTAACTGTCTAACAAACGACGTAAATTTGCTATTCCTTTGTAGATACTTTATTAAATAAAACGTACAAAACATTAATACTTACAAATCGACTTTCGTGCAAAAATGCCTTTTCGAACTCCTTCAACAATGTTCGTCTACCCAAAGTTGTTGAACTCATTTTTACTGCAAAAAAAAAATAAAAATAAATTAATTCATGAAATGAAATCTTAAAAAAAGAATTTACTTACTTATTGGACTCGTAACAGATCTTGCTACGAATGTCCTCCGCGGTGACTTTGGAACAAATTCACCTGACGATGGAACATCTTTGTTGGAAGACTCAGCAGGATCAATAGGAACATTAACAACATCAATAGTATCAGGAGGATCTTCTTCATTTTCTTGTTGATCAGGTTGCAAAGTCTCATTTTCTTCTTCGACTCGTTGAAATTCAATTTGCAAACTTGGTCTCTGAGTTGGAACGTCATCGAAGATTTTTTGTGTCTGGACATGCAAGCCCTTTTTCTTTCGAATCAAATCAACCAGTTTATGACCATCACTGGCATCAAATATGGAGGACTCGAATTCGCCTAATGACTCTCTGGCATCACTTAAAATTAAATGAAAAAAAAATACATTTGTTTAAATCATTGTTCTTTTTTAATGAGTCAAAGTTTTGTGGATTAATACAATTGATGTGTGTATTTTCAAGCTAACATTTTTTTTTACATAATTAAAAAAGCGCGACTATATCATGGCAAGTCGGCAGGAATAGAATGGATTTAGAATTTTCTGCAAATTCAATTGGCTAATGTTAAGTCTAGATTTCATGACAAGAGCTTTGTCAATCTCTCGCAAGAGGCAGTACACCTGAATATAAAACAAATGTTATTAAGGATGGGTCTCGAAATAAAACCTCCGGCGTGGTAGGTAGTACATCCCACTAACAATTAATTAAAATGGTTAAATATTCTGGATTAATATCCTTTCACAAAACAATATTCACTTTAATATATATAGCCAAGCTTAAAATTGCAATATTGATGCATTTTTTTTCTTCAAAATGGTGGCTTAATCTCAAATAAAATATGTGTTTATACATTGCTGCCAACCAATTCCCACAATAAAAATGCTGTAAAAATATTTTTTACGGCCAAAACATAGCGATAATTTGTATTGCAAATTGCTTTGAGTAAAGAAAGCATAATAGCTTATTTCCCCTACGAGATACAAACTGTTCCCATTGAAAATATGTCACAATGTGTTACAACACCAGGGAGGAAATCTAGAAATAAAAACATGTTTATTTTCCTTGGGGAGTAGGGAGAGAGGGGCTTATGGGACATCGATTGCAATTCAATTTACTGACCGGCTAGTATGTTCCACTTGATTTCATTAACATTTTTAAGTTTGACCATTAACAAATTAAATTGGCCTTTCATTTTAGCAAAGAAGGTCTCATGGAATTATGTCCATATAAAAAAAATTGTTGCACTATTCGAAACCTTTTCAACAATATAGGTCACCGTGTGTTACACCAGTGGGACGCTGCCCATTCAAAAGTGCCCATTCTATTTTGAAGTACTGCCCCTACAAAAGTGAAATCTTATAAGGTTTTTGTATGAAAAGTACAAGAAGGTTTTATTCAAAACTAGCTGACCCGGTAGACATTGTCCTGCCCTGCACACTGCACGCACAATGATGTTTATTTTAAACTTATATTTTAGTGTCTTACTATACATTAGGGGTATTCATGCAACCCGTTACACTTGGTATATATGGTTAATCTGATAATTGAACTGTAAAATTTTCTACTAAACATCTTTACCAGAATATGGTAAGATTTTCCACTCAAATTTGTTTGATAAAAGTTTACCATCAGAAAATGGTAATTGTGAAAGACTTTTAACGTTTTATTTTAGTCATTTCAGATATAACCAGCCACTAAAGTAGCTAGTTGACAAAGACAAGGAATAAACCATAAATTTCTCCAAATAATTCAAGTATCAATTCATAATTCACACACATTTACCCAAGTTGATTGTAGGGGCATCATGAAACATGCGTGGTAAACTTTTCCATTTTACCAGATGGAAAAGTTTACCAAGTTGCATGAATACCACTATTAATGTGTTTCAAGTTTTTCCTAGTCATGAGCCCTGAGCAGCCCACATATAGTTGTCTATTTGAGAATCGTAGAAAGACGCGGAATACCAAGGAAAAAAAGATTAATGTCGCGAAAAAAAGTGTCGAAAGTCAAGGAAAAAACGTGAAAAGTTGATGAAAAAGTATGGCATACTTAGGATATCGTGAATAAAAGAGTTGGATATCGCGGAAAAAAGCGTGGAAAGTCATGTTTATTTCATAACTTTCCACGCTGGTGTAAGTTATTTGAAGAGCATTCCGTGCTTGCATATTTTCCCGTGACTTTTTACACTTTCTCTATGACTTTCTTCGCTTATCTCCTCCGTGTTTTGCTAGTCTTATCGGTATTCTGCGCTCTTTCCACGATATTCAGTGTTATTTCGAATATTTTTCTACGACTTTTCCCGCTTTTTTTCGGCGACTTGTATAGCTTTTTACTGTGACGTGACTTGCTTTGATTTTTGCCGTAGTACTAAGCGCCTTTTTCTTTCCCGCCTCTGGCATTCTCCGCACGGTATTTTGCGACCTTTCATTTCTTAAGCCTTATTTTGCGATTTTTTACTGGTATTCATTTAAATTTAATTTAAATAAAATAACTATTCTTCAATAATATACTCAGGTTATAATTTAAATGATGTTTATTATATTCGAGTCAAGTTACAAATGCTAGCTTTTTATGAACAATCAAAGGATTACACAAGTATGGAGTATTGACGACAATTGCAATCATTAATCTTCGTTATTTGTCATTTCCTTATTGCAACTGCTCCATATTCATCCCATAGACTCTACCATTATTCCCACAGGTCAAGGTAGGTATGGAGTACCTTACAGTTTGTATTTTTGCCTTCAGTTTTAGCTTGTTCTTCGACCTAGTGTCACAAATCCTACGCATAAAACACTCTAAAGGTGTCCTATAGGATAGAGGTCAGGTAACGGGCAGGGCAAGGTAATAATATTGATTTTTTGTTTCTATACCATTCCTTAGCCAGTTGGGAGGTGTGCTTTGTATTGTTGTCCTGCATAAACTGTCATGAAACTGTCAAGGGTTGGGACATAATCGATGGCATACCTTTGTTCTTATATCAAAAAGATTGGCCCAGCTCCAGAAGTATTTCCAGATCATCAGGCAATCTCCATCATGTTTAACTGTCTTTTCGGCATTCTTAGGATTGAATTCTGAGTTCCTTGAACGTCTAAAGTATGATTTACCGTCGGAACCAAACAAGTTTACCTTATTGGTTTCATCAGACCAAATGCCATTCTTCCAGTTAATATGGGGGAGATTTTTTTTTGTAAAGACTATACGTTTCTGAATGTTTTTTTCTTTCTTTTGCTTAGGAATGGTACTTCCAGTGGACTCCTTAATCTATTTTGCCTAGCCCTACTTAACTAGCAGTAAGGCTTTCGATTCCCGTAATATTTGTCCTTGCACCTTATGACGTTGATTTTTCGTCGCTAACTCTCAAACTAGTAGGAGAATATACGAATTACAAAAGCCGTCAAGAGGTACGCCAATGGATTAATAACTGTCAATGGAACTGGTGCAGGTTCAAAATTTGCCTAAAGCGTAAATAAAGGCAATTGTGCAGCCCGCGTTAAATGCAATAAACTCTTATACTATCAGCTCCGAGTGGTATGGGATTGCTTGGATAGGCTTAATGAACTGGACAATAAAAAAATAAAACAAAGAACAGGCACGTTGGCGTCTATGGAAATGAAGAGCCAGATTCTGTAGGAAAGACAGCGGACACATTACTCTTTATGGGCCCTGAGCCTTACTGCGGCATAAGAGAAAACATAATCAAGAATTAGGAGGAAGCCAATTGAAATAAAATCTGGAAAGAGACTTTAAATCTGAGGCAGGCAAAAATGCTATACTTGGGAATTATAACTCAAGTCTTTCATCAGTTTAGGCAGAAACAACCTAAGAACACTAACCAGCTTCCTCAAAGGCGAAAACACCTCAACAGTATTGGACTGTCAAGCAGTGCCGCCTGCAGATTCTACAATGAACATGACGAAACACCAGATCATTTACCTACTCGGTAACTGAGGGACACTTATGCACCAACGTCACAAATATCTGGGACACCACCAGATTACAAAAATCTCGTAATACTACTAATACTGTAAAAGGAAATCTCATGCTACTCAGAAGGGAGTACAACAGACATGAAAATCCATAATTCATTGCTCATTGGATAAAAAAAACGACATTAATTCTCTCCCTAGTTAGGGAATGTGGACCGTGTTCAAACAACCGTTCAGTATTATCTGTGTATAATGTATATTAGTCACCTATAGACAAATAATAGGCTGAAACAACTAAGGAGCTACCCCAAAATTGAATTGGACAAAACTCAGTGTCCAGACTAAAATTTAATTAAACTCGGTTCCAATCATGATTGTATTCAATATTGAATTGTATTTTTATGTCATTGTTTGGCAAAGAATGCTTACTATATTATTTAATTTGTAAAAAGAACAATTTAATTAAAAAGAAACACACAAATAATTGTTTACTTACACCATTTTTGAATTCTTTGTTTTCTTCTTTGGCGGCGAATAGTTGGTTTGATTTTCCTTGGATGTACCCGATGCCCTGTGCAAATAAATTTATTTGTATTCCAATCAGTTTAAAGGCATGGTTGTACTTATAATTAAAAAATTACACGCAATAAACTAAATTTTGAAAAAAGCACTCAAGTTCTTTTTGCTAGCAAAGACGCACTCACATAATTCAGAAAGGAATTCGATCTACAAAAGATTCACTTTTCGAACTTTTATATGAACAAAATAAAAAAAAAACTAAATGAAAATAATTTAAAAAACTTACGATAGCAAATTGCAGCTATTGCATTATAGTTTTTAATTTTGTTTTTAACAATAACAACACAAGCGTTAATTTTGTTTTCTCGCACAGCAAACTTACATTGTTTGGTTTTACAATTTGTTTTATTATTAA
This sequence comes from Meliscaeva auricollis, assembly GCA_948107695.1. Taxonomy (NCBI): domain Eukaryota; kingdom Metazoa; phylum Arthropoda; class Insecta; order Diptera; family Syrphidae; genus Meliscaeva; species Meliscaeva auricollis. The sequence continues at coordinate 43,942,860 of OX403616.1, forward strand.
TAACTTGATGGTGGTGATACTCTTGAGCAATTCGTTTTTAATTTTTGTTGGGAAAAATACTTCTTGATTGTTTTAAAATAATATGCAATTAATATTTACATTCAAAATTAAATGAAATATAAACAAATTTTTAAAGTTGGCAAATTTTATGGGGAACATTTGGGTTTTCTTGTAAATTCCGTTAAAGTATAATGAAGAGACGCACACATTTCGAAAAGCAAGCAATGGCATGCGATGATATGCAGCTGTGCATCGCAACGTCAAAATATATCAGTGATACCAAATTTCTAAAGGAATGCATTCAGTGCGATTATGTGCGTTCAAGTATTAGGTGTGTTTTTTACGCCCAGGCTAAAATTAGGAGCTCTTAAAAAAAGCTTTTTACAGCCTGTTTCGACTACAGCCCAAATGAGATAATTTAGAAAATCTGATAAAAAGTGTTTTTCATTACAAATTATCTCATTTCGTTTGACAGCCCAATTGCTGCTTTCTATATCTCACTCTTCTTTCTTACAAACGTCTTTGTATCTGCAATGCAGTTTGTTTCCTTCTCTCCTATACAGAACAAAATTGTGACCACTTCACAATGCAAAAATTGCAGAAATAGGTTTGTGTCAGGGATAATTAGAACCCTCCTCGAAGCAGGCTATTAACCTTTTCGACTAGAACCCAAATGTTTAGCAAATCTGATAAAAAGTGTTTTTCATGGCATGCTGTTTGTTTCCTTCTCTCATATATGGAACAAATTATTGGGGTGTGTTCATAAACATTTTGTTTAGTTTCCGAGCTAATTTTATGCAAATGAGGTTGAAATTATCTCATCTCGAATTGAGTATATGTATGAGAAATTATCTCATTGGAAGCTCATTTGGCAAATTTGTTTAAAATCATCTCATTTGCCCTAGTTAATACAGGCTATTAAAAAAAACATATACGGGTATTCATGCAACAAGGTGAACCCGAAATATATGTTAAAATGTTAAATCTAGTTATTAAACTGTCAAATTTTCTGTATGAAATTTTTACCAGAAAATGGTAAGCTTTTGACGATTAATTTTAACCAATTAAGATGTAACCAGGCTTTATGATAGGTGTGTTTTTTTGTACGCCCGGGCTTAGTTGGACAAAAAACATGCTTCGGGGTTTACCGATAAGAATTGGCAGCATTGTGAATGAAATGGCATTTGTCGTTTTTAATGCAAGCAAATCTGAAATTATTGGTGTGGTTTTTTGTACGCCCGGGCTAAGTTGGACGAAAAAAACGCCTCGGGGCTTAACGAATACGAAAAAAATGTTTTCAATATACAATAAACAAAAAATAAATAACAAAAACCTTTTTGTGATTTGTTGAATTCTTTGCATTTTGTGTTTTAATAAATTCAATACCATATTTATAAAGAAATTTCAGAGCATTAAATGCACACACTTTCAAATTTAAATGAAATAATTAGCTTAGCCCCCACAGCGTTTTTTTCGTCCAACTTAGCCTGGGCGTACAAAAAACACACCTAATATTCAAAATTTTTCAACTAGTATTGCTCAACTATCATTTACCCGAGTTGGAATTTGAAGACAGAGATAGCAAGATGTGGGCTCGACTCCACAGATCGAGCAGGATCGAGTCGAATCAAACCCATTTAAACTCGATCCAGGTTTACAAAGGAAGGGGTTAAAGCATAGTTCAAGCTCACTTCAAACCTGCATGTAAAAGGGGTAATTGATCAACTATCATTAAAATTGATAGCCATTTTGAATATTTGGGAAATTTTTAAACCTGCCACATTCGTCAGCTGTTATTTACCCGGTCTCCACAACTTCTCTTCCGCAATCCCAACCACAATCCAATATTGTTTTTTTTACTGGGCAAAATATTTCTTTTCGTTAAGTCCATTGTATATGGAATAAAAATAGAATCCCAAAAAATGCACTGGGGTGGATTTGTCCACTATAGAGTTTTGGATTGATTTTCAAAAAGATGCGTACCTCTTGCGTCTCCGTGTAATAGCTGACTAATCTGCTTCCGTTTTTATGATAAAAAAAACTGTTTTTCGCAATTCTTGATTCGAATTCAGCACATTGAAAACCTTTAAAACCGGTAATCAAAGTTAGTGACAAAAACAAAATAAAAAAGTGTTTGTTTACAAACAGTGTTGTCAAATCATAACTTGCGTTTAGGTTTTCTTCTGCTTTGATGAATGTGTCTTTTTTCCTATTTCTTTTATATTTTTTCGTCTATCTCGTTTAGTAAATTATTTTATAAAAGAAGAATTAAATTTAAATGCAGAGTTTGGCATATTATTGCGGGAAAAAATAAAAAATAAATAGTTTTCAGATAAAAACTAAATGCGTAGTTTTACTTGCTCTATAGAGCAAGTATTGGTTTCGTGTAAAAAAAAAAATTGAGGTTTTAATCATAAAAAACATTACGATGATGGAGAAGTCCAAAAAAGTGGTTTTCATCATGCCGTCCGTGCGTCGGTCGGTCTGTGCGTCTGTTTGTCTGTTCGTCTGTGCGTCCATCTGAACAGAGAGCCATAACCTAAATGAGTTGATGAATTTGCATTAAATTTGGCACAGATTTCATTTTTGCAATTCCCAAGGTTGTTTTTGAATATCTCGATTAGAACGAATACCTTCCATATAACGGTTTCGAGTTATTGGATTTTTCTCCAAAAATGGCTCTAAAGATTTTGATTAAACTTGGTGTATATTATGTTATTAGTGATTGTAACAATACTGCGTTTTTAATTTTTCTCAAAAAATACGAATAACGGCAATAGATGATAGTTATTTCCGTATTATATAATTACTGGCTCAACTAATTTCGTTCAAACTTGTCACCAGGTCGTTTTTATCATTATAAAAATTATTGTGTATTTAGTTTTTCAAAGAAAAAAAGGTTTGGAAAAAAAATAAACAAAAAATGATTTTTTTTCGATTTTTTTTTCAATATACAAATACATATTAAATAATAATTTTGAGCTACAAGAGCAAGTTCGTGCGATCCAGTCTTGCATTTTATTTATATAATTCCTTAGTTAAGGGAAATTTATTTCTTTTCCACAATTATTTGTTTTATTGGAGGTTTAATGCAGTATTTGATAGAAATCATCAACGCTTTATAAGTTTTATTTTGTTTACATTTAAAAACTGGCAGGAAATTTTTGTTCAAAGCGTTTGGGTACTTTTTTGCATTTTTTCTCTTTCTGTGAGTATTTTATCCCTACTCCTCAATATTTTTTAGATTGCGAATTTTAGCCCACAAAAGTTCACAAACAGACCTTTTTTGTCCGTTCGTTTTCTGAAAAATCTAAAAATTGTATATGTACGTAGGGGAAAGTGGCCTAAGATGGAATAGAGCCTGCCTAAGACGACACACTGCCCTTTTCTCCGGTTCTAGTTTGTGGTTCACAAAAGTCTGAACACGTTTCCACCGGAGCTAAATCTAGATTTAGCGAAGGAGATTTAGCAATAAAACTTGTGGTGTTTCCACCAAAGTAAATGAGATCTATTTTGACATATTTGAAGCATGTTCACAAAAAAAAATTACAAACGCGCACTTATTCTGTTGTTTATCATTCGATATTGAGTATGCACTCCCATTTTTATAACTGAGGTTAAATATATATTTGCAGTTGTTTGTGGGTGGTGAAGTGCAAATGTGTCTAAATATTAGACTAAACATTTTATGAAAGAGCTATTGCACTTGAAGTAAACCTTTTATCTATTTATTTTGAATACAAAAACTAAAAGGATTAAAAAAAGGGTAGACATGAAAAAAGATGTGTACTCTGTGTTGCAAAATGGAAAATCACATTTGTAGGCAACAAAAAATGATTGCATCCAGCCGATCAAATTCAAATAGGCATGTTTGATTTACCACATTTCTGTTTCCAAGTAGATTTAGAGCAGATTTATGTTAAATCTTGATTTGAGGAGATTTATATTCGTATGGTAAATCACCTGGTTTAGAGGAGATTTAGCGTAAATCACCTCTAAATCTAGATTTAGCTCCGGTGGAAATGTAGTATAAGCTTGTGCGAGAAAACTGATACAGACGGTCTTCTGCTAAAGTACCGAAATTTATTAAAAAAAAAACCAAAGAAAAAAAAAGTAGGTAGATAGTAGTTGTAGATAATACATACTGTGTTTGGTTAAAAAAATATTAATAGGTATTTCTATAAAAGTGCTACCGAATGTGTGTCTCCAAATTTTATTATTTCTCATAACAACACTGAACCAAAAAGGTACGTGGAATTAATTAAAATATTCATTGGGACAACGTATGATACATTAATATTTGTCCAATGAACTTGTTTATTAATTTCATGAATGGCCGTTTATTAAAATCAATCATCATTCATAGATTTTATGAACGTACATAATCTCGTTCGTAAAAAATATCTCCGATTTATGTTTATGAACCGTTTATTAAAACAACGAACGAATCTATGAATGCGTTTATTAAAATTTAGAAAAGCGTTTATCCGATTATTAAAATTAATAAACGCGTTCACTGAATCAATTAACGTATTCATGGAATCAATAAACGCGTTTATTAAAATTAATAAACGCGTTTATTAATTTTAATAAACACGTTCATTGATTCAATGAACGCGTTTATTAATTTTAATAAATGCGTTCATTGATTCAATGAACGTGTTTATTAATTTTAATAAACGCGCTTATTAATTTTAATAAACGCGTTCATTGATTCAATGAACGCGTTTATTAATTTTAATAATCACGTTTATTAATTTTAATAAACGTGTTCATTGATTCAATGAACGCGTTTATTAATTTTAATACTAAAATTAATAAACGCGTTCATTAAATCAATGAACGCGTTTATTAATTTTAATAAACGCGTTTATTAAAATTAATAAAAGCGTTTATTAATTTTAATAAACGCGTTTATTAATTTTAATAAACGCGTTTATTAATTTTAATAAACGCGTTTATTAAAATTAATAAACGCGTTTAGTAAATTTAATAAACGCGTTTATTAATTTTAATAAACGCGTTTATTAAAATTAATAATCGCGTTAATTCTGCTAAAATACAAAAGAAGGAATAATTAGTATAAATTTTCTTTTCCATTTCTTACAAACCTGTTGCTCTTTTCTTCTTCTCTTTTCTGAAATTTTAAAGGTTAAATAAAAGAGATTTTTGCATTTATGTTTACTCTTTTATTGATCAGATAAGCCAAATGAATGGCAGGAAAAATTTACATAGTTACATTAATTGATTATCTTCGAAAAATATGTTATTGAAATAAATTACAAAAGTGAAATTTAGTGAAATTTTAAAAAGTTAAATTATGAGATCTCATTAAGCAATACATGAGTCCTTGCACAAACTTTCGTTTTTTTAATTTGAAAAAATTGCGTTTCTATAAAACCCCAAAATGAGGAACATGCGGTTGGATACTCGAGATTGAATAAATAAAAAATTTTAAAGCAGATATCCACAGCTCGGATAAAACTGGTAAACTTAAATTTAACTCCATCAAAATAGAGATATATTTCAGTAAAGTTTATGATTGAATTACCGTGCACAATTATAAAGGGTTGGACGTTCTCAGCCATTTTGTTAAGGAAATTGATATGATCTTCTATTTCCTGTATTGTACTCCCTATCCATACAAATGAGTTCTGTGAGTCCTTGATGGTATATCTGGTAACATGCTTTTTACCGTCTTTGTCCTTTTTGATAGCTTTTTGGAAGGGTACCAAATAACCATGAAGAGCCCAAAGCAATGCTGCATCTTTACAATCTGAAAAAATCCAGGCAAGCAGAACAAAAATTACCTAATTAGTAAAGCTATAAATGTGAAATTTTAAAAACAACTTTATATGTATTTATATAGTATTATATTCATAATTATTATAAAAAATGTGACATTTTATGTTTATGTTAACCTATTTAACTAGGGAAGCATAAATAATAATTATATTAATGTAATTATTAATAATATTTAAATAAAGAACAAACTTTCAGGTGGATCTGTTGATCCGATTTTGTTTAAGATTTCTTTTATGCTTTTTTCTTTTATATGGTTATCGGTAGAGAGAAATTTAAGAAGTTTTTCTCCCAGTTTTTCCCACTTGTCCAAAAATGAACCGGAATTCGGATACAAATGACTGTAGTCCATATCAACCTAGCAAATTAAAATTTTTCAATATATTTGAAGGTGGAAAAAGTTTATAACTTACCAGGCGATGGCCAGTTGGGAGCTTATATTGAGGCCATTTAGTTAAAATTTCAGAGGTGGAAGAAGAGTTTTTTATTTCCAAGAGTCTATGGTTAGTGCATGCTTTCCAGCAACTGTCAAATTCCTCACATGACAAATTATCATATTTTAATGCCCGATAGGTACTTTCTGCATCTTCTTCTGGAGCTAAAAATATAAATTTTTGCTTAATTTCAGCTTTCATTTCAAAAATTAATAAATTGTGTTAAGAAGGTTTGTGAAATCAAGAAGAAGTAAGGGGCCAGTAATAGCTATCTTTAAAATCCATGTTAACATTTTTAAAAACTTATTTCGACAATTTTTTTTTCTAAAAGAAACAATTCATTTTGAGTTTGAATTATTTTGTAACTACATTTTTTTAAGTTTTACTGATTTATTAAAATGAAAATAGTCGAAAGAAGTTTTCATCGTATTGAATAATATTTTTTGGAAAATCGAACTCTTATTGGAAAACAAAAATTTTAATTATGGATTTTAATGATGCTACAACTTGCCTTTTAAAGTTTGCTGTAACAAAAATGTAAGTTTGGCACCTATTCTGCTTTTCAATTGTTGGGTTTTATAAATTCGTAGAAATTGCGTTTCTTTGAAACCACAGAATGAGGATTAAGCGGTTGGATCCTGGAGATTAAAATAAATACAAACATTTTTAGCAGATATAAAGACATCCACTGCTCGGAAGAAACTGTTAAACGTAAATATAACTCAATCAAAATAGAGACAAATATCAGTAATTTTCAAAATTCAATCACCGTAAACAATGATGAATGGTTGGATATTCAGATCGGAAAGTATTTCAGTTTAAAATACATTAGAGGTTGATTTTCAATAAAATATTATGCAATACGATGAAAACTTATGTACATAAGTAAAAATTAAAAAAATGATTTATAAATTAAATTGAACTCAAAATGCATTATTTCTTTTTGGAAGAATTAATAGATACTAGTTTTTATCGTATTGCATAAATAATAATAAAAAAGTAAAGAACCTTCACAAGAAATATCAAAAATGTTTAATATTCCTCAGTGCTTAACAAAAAGTTTAAGTTTCCAACTAGCAATAACCGCACCTCGGTAGAACCTCATTCATTTGATTTACCCTCGTAAAATTTCTAATTGAAACAAATCACAAGAAGTGAAATTTAGCAAAATTATAAACAAATTATAAGAAGGTAAATTATGAGATCTCATGAGTCCTTGAACAAACTTTCGTTTTTTTACTTTGAAAAAATGCGTTTCTATAAAACATGTGGTTGGATAGTGAATACTCGACTTGATACTAGGTACTGGTAAACGTAAATTTAACACCATCGAAATAGAAAAAAATTTCAGTAAAGTTCAGGATTGAATTACCGTGCACAATGATGAATGGTTGGAGGTTGTCAGCCATTTTGTTGAGGAAATTGATATGATCTTCTAAAGCCTGGATTGTACTCCCTATCCATACAAAAGAGTTCTGTGAGCCCTTGATAGAACAATATAAAAAAAACATAGTTTTATTAAAAACTATATGACTAAGTCAAAATTGTAAAAAATGTAGTTACGTCTTTGTGGCACTAGGGTGACGGTAACATGTTTACTACCCTCTTTGAATGGGATAGCATGGAAAGATAACTTAACAGTTAAGTCTTAGTCGAAACCATTTTACCAATATTCGAAAACAAACGAGTTTAGAGTGGAACAAAATTAATCATCACAAATTTTGATTGGGATCATTTTAGAAACCTATTTCCTTTTTTTTGTTAAAGTTTCTAATCCTACCTATGGAAAACAATGTTTCTACTCCGTAGTTTAATCTTCCGAGTAAATTTAATGTGTTTGTAAAAAATAATGTACCTTTTTCAGAACCCGTTTCGTCTTCGTTTTGTTCTGCGTCTACGTTTCTCGATGTGAATGGAGACCTACTTCCAATTGGTTTTAAAGATGATTTAATGTTGCAAAACTTGTTGTAAATTCTACCTCTTTTACTTGTTCGATAATATTCCTAAAAGTTTAAAGTTTTGAAATATTATCTGAACATTGTACTGTGCCTATGTGTATATATGTATGTATAACGTTTACCAGTTTCTCAGTCGGGAATCTTTCTATAATCTCGGTTTCAATTTTGTAGCTTCTATGTAAATCCAAATGCAATTTGTTCTGGTCGAAATAAAGGGCTATTGCGTTAATAAGTTGTTTCCTTTCATGTTCTTGAAATTTTTTCGACTTTTCATAGTTTTCGGCTAATGCCAAAGTTTTGGGGTTATTGTTCAAAATGTCTCCCAAGGTTATTGAGTTTGGCGAACTTTCCGATCTAGATGATTTTGGCGTAGTTGGAGAATTTACAAGATTTTGTGTCGATACACAAGAAAAGGATGCATCAGATGAACATTGAGAGCTAGTAATGGGCATTAACCTTGCATTGGCATACATTAAAAGGGGCTTTCCAATAGCATTTCGCCACTCTCTTAATTTGGCCTCAAACAAAATCAAGGTTCCACACGAAAACGGTTTCATAATTTGTTCTAGGTGGTGACATTCAATATTTTTCAAAACCTCAATATCGATGTTTTCCTCTGAAAGAATTTAATTAAATTTCTTGATCTTTGGCAAAGTTGGCATGAAAATATGGATGGAATTAACTTAGATTTAAGGACTTTAGTTTAATTTCAATAACTTCCTTAGCGATTTAATAAGAACTTTCATTTGTTTTTAAATTACTTAAAAAAGCAAAAACTAGAAACTATCTTTTTTGTCGAAAGATTAAGTAGGTAACTTAAAGCTCTTGATTAAACAATTTATGCTCAAAAGCCATATTTTTTCAAAAGAACCCATTTCAAACGAAAGCTATTAATTTGGGCCAAGTTCATCTACCAGAAAGTTATTTTAATTAAATCATAATTTGTCATTAATGTAATATAATAAAATGGAGATAAATATTTAAGGGATATTTTTCGACAACATAAGTAAAGTAACAAAGTTTTAACTTACTATTAAAATGATCCAACAGTTCTAAGTGACCCCAATTTTGTAATAATTTTGTGAGCTCATCATCTGGAACTATTTTTACTATAGTCGTTGTCTGGTAGTTTGTTAAAATTGATTCCAATTCCGTTTGTGATAATACTGGCAGTTCTATTGATTTTGAAATCAACTCCTCAACGAAAATTTCATCATCAGCATCTTCAAATGGTGGTGACGGCGATGGTGGCGACGGCGATGGTGGCGACGGCGATGGTGGCGACGGCGATGATGGTGGCGACGGCGATGGTGGCGACGGCGACGACTGCGACGCCGGGGGCGATTGCTCTGTTGCCATTTGCGAAGTTTGAATCAACTAAATTGTTTGACAAAACATTTTTCACTAATTGTTATTTAATTTTGTATCATTGAAAGTTAAGTTAATATGTAAATTCTTGAATCATCTGTAATTTCAATACTATTTATATTATGTAAGTTTTTTTAAGTTTTTGTAAGTGTATAAATATCTCATCATTGTAACTAATAACAACTTGATAAATGGAAAGGAAAATAATGATTCGTCGATTCAAGCAGACTTTTCATATCTGATAATTTGAAACAAAATATTCCTTAACTCTTAGAACCGTTTTACCTTGAGCAGTTTTTATTAAAGTTATTGGTGGTCCAATAAGATCTTTTAAAGATAAAATTGAAAATCTCCCTAACTGGTTTTCGTCGATTTCAAAAGATAAAATATGCGGATTGTATTGGATTTTGTTAACCTTCTGGCAGAACAAAAAAACTGTTTCTTTTCTTAAAAGAATAATGTCTATTATTACATACAATTCTACATCTGATTTGAACTGGGCTATATAAAATTTAGTTTGGTATTTGTAACCTTGGATTTCAGCTTTAGAGTAAAACTCTATGTCCACGTTAGGTTCTTTTAAAATTTCTGATACAAGATTTCTAAAATTACTTTCTTTTTTATTTGTTTCATAGAAGAAAAAGTAGTTTTGAAGGTGATCTAAGGTATTAAATAACTTAAATGCGGCTTTAAGCTGATATTTTTTTGCTAAGGTCAAACAAATATTCTTACGAGACGTAATGGCTTGAGAATAGAGCTTAAATTCCTTGTGCTTAGCTTCAAATTTAAAACACCAAAAGTTCCGAATGGGTCCCGATTGTTTCAGAACGGTAGGATAATGAGTCAAATTATGATGCTTTGGCTTCAGCGTGTCACTGAAAAGACGAACATAATCCTTGTTGTGAATTTCAATTTTCATGCTTAACATTGAGATAATGTCATCGCAAATTTCAAAAGAGAGCAGCATATCAATTATTTCAATTAAGTTGAGAAGAAATTTCCATACCTCGTCATCATGTGGTACTAAATCTCCAACCATTATCTGAATATAAGATATGAAAGTCATCATTTCTCTTGCTGTCATTTTTAAATGTTTGTTTTTTAAATGATGAATTTTTATTTCACCTGACATGTTATCAATCTCAACTGGGCCGTATTGAAAAGTTTGTTTTCTTAAATTAAAAGTTTCCAAAGTAAAATACGAAGCTGTAGAGATAAAATATGTGATAATATGGCAGACGTCGTAATGACAAACCCCTTCAAATAAGTCGTGCATGAGATCAACGCAATAATTTTCAACAACATGAAACGATGGTATTTCATTTAGTTGGCAATATTTTTGTATGCCAGTTTCAGAAGAATTATTTCTAAGAACATCATTTTGATAGTTAAAACGGTTTCTTAATAAATCAACTCGTTCAACTGATAATGTCTGCGCTTCAGATTTTTTGACTTTACAAAACCTACAATAAGAATTAGCTGAAAATGATTTATTAAAATCTAAAATTGTATTCAAACCCAAATTATCTCCTAACACAATCCCCAAAACAAAATAAACTTTTTTGTTATCTTGACCGTTAATTTTAATATCAACCCCATCAACTTCAAGACTCTTAAGCTCTTGTATCAAAGCTTGAAAACATTTTTCATTTCCAAACGACTTTAAATCCTTTGATTTAATGATTCCTGCTAAAAAAATATTATCTAATTTTGATTCTTTCCAAGGGAGGCAGGGAAAAGTATAGTAAATATTGCATATAGAATGAATTCCGGCATGCGAACTTAATGGATTATTGATTTCAAAATCATCAGTGTACAGAAAATATGGGATAACTATTTTTTCCGGATACAAATTACATTTTTGCTTCCAAAGGTCACCTTGAATAAAGCTTGAAATTTTGTTTTCTTTACTTAAGGTTTGCATATGAAGAATAGTTTCTTTGAAAATATCACCCCTTTCAAAAAATTTTTGGAATTGAAACTTTAAGGGCATCAAAACACCCTTAATGTTTGTTTCGTTATACATTAGGTTCCCATTTCGAAAAACTGCATCAATTTCATTGTTTACTGAGAATTCTTGTAAACATCCTAAAAAATTTTGTTTCTGAAGCCAGTTAAAAAGTTTATATTCAGTATTGCAATAATTAAAAGGGTTACGACACCTAGATATTAGACTCAAAAAATTATTATGAATTTCTAGGTTTTTGTTTGCCAGGTGTTCATTTGAAAAGGATTTAAGCAATTCAACAATAGGAGTCAAAATACATTTTTGTATCCCTTCTTGAATTTCTATAATACTTTTTCTTGAAAAACTATTGTTGTCATGTAATTTTAAAACAAACCCAGTCGCAGATGAAAAGAGTTCATTAAGGCTGTCTTCAGCATTGAATTTTTTTATTACTCGAATTTTACTTTCGCATTCTTCCGAGCCTTCTTGAAAACTATCATGTGTCACATCCCTTTCAAACCCCATGTTCTGATCTATATTTCCTTGATACGAACAAGAACTTTTAACATTTATGGGTTCTTCTAAGCCATGAACGTGTTTTCTATTCAAATGTTTTTTAAAACTTCCTAAATTTTGAAAATATTGCGTGCAACTATTTTCCATACACCTAAAAGTGCTATATGTACTTAGATCATGATTTTTTTTTAAATGTTCTATAAACGCCTTCATTGAACATATCTTTTCTTTACAGATGAAACAAATCATTTTAATACTAACTTTTTACAACTTTACTTGTGATAACTTAAAATAATAATTAAAGAATCTGCTGACAAACAAAGTAGCGGATGCCGGATGAGGAAGAAGTCCTAGAAACAAATTAAAAAAAAAACAAACCAAATAGTTATGATATAATTTCAATATTTCTTGCAAAAAAATCAGAAAAAGCGAAGCCACCGTTTGTCAACACAAATGTCATATCATATTTGCATTAAACCCAAATAAACCCAAAAGTGATTATAATTTTGTTAACCTTCTACCGCAAACTTTGAAGTCAAAAGAGAAAAAGAAGTTAAAAAAAACTTCAAATGGTTATTTTGGACTTTTTTTTTTAGATAGATTATAAAAACAAGAGTTCATATGTTAAAATTTAATTTATTTGGCTGCAGTTGCAGTAGAGGGTTAATAGCAAAAAGTTTTCAAAATGTTTATGAAAATGATAGTAGGCAGTGATCTTTGTTTCATTTCTCCGCATTAAGTTTATGAGAACGAAAAAGGAGGGGCACAGTGTATAACAAACAAATCTTCTAAATTCCACATAAGTATTACTTATAAACTTATTAGGCAGCAGCAAAAACAAAATTTATATCAACTAAAAACTCTTTTTTTTATAACTTTAAATCGAATTTAACACTTACTTTCTATTTCTATTTACTAATTTCTGCAGTTGTAGGTTCAGGGTAACTTCTTAACACTTTCACAATCTAACTTCGAATGGCTTGATGTGCTTTTGCAGACAACGCCTTTATAATTTAACGAAAGAAATTCTTTTAATATTTTTTGCAAAAAATCAGAAAAAGCAAAGCAACCTAAAATTTTCCTAGTTACATTTCTTCCCAATTAGATACTAGAGGTTACTGATGAAAAAATATGAAAAAATCTTAAAGTTTTCAAAATATTTATGAAAATGATTCTAGACAGTGATTCTAGTTTCATTTTTTTGAAATTTTCATTTGTTATATTAAAAATAAATTAATTTTTTTTTTTAGTTAGGTAGAAACAAAATGAAATAATCTCTAAATGCCTCATCAAACAGAACACTGGCATTTTAATAGACCGCCGCTCAACGGTCTCTGTGAAAAATTACAATTTAAAGATTTTTATTGCCCGGCCCGCCTACCTGTGTACCCTTGGTTCGGTATTTTAATGTTTATTAATTTTAAATTAACTGCTTACATTAAGTTATGGAGGCTGGAGGAGGAGTTCTGGAGGCGGCGGTGTGCGATGGCACATCGGAAAATCCACAAATCTCCTTCGTTGTAGCAGTGGCAGCGCCGGGCGTTTAATTTTTGGGGCAGTGGCAGACAATCGAAGACGGCGGCGATGACGTCGACAACGTGGTGGCAGCGTGGTGAAAGAAAAGCACTAGATACATAAAATGTTATAAGTTTTGAGAAATAAAACAGAATGAAAGTTTATCTAAATGTTTTACTTCATATTGCAAATAAATTTTAGGGGTACTCACATAATGTTCTGGAGACACGATACGACTTGATGGCGGCTGCGGCGGCGTGGCGGTGGCAAATGAATAAATGTTCTGAATGCCCCCATGCATTGATTAGAAACGTAGGCAGCAGCATAAACAAAATTAAAATCAATTAAAAACCTTTTTTTTAATAACTTTAAATCGAATTTAATACTTACATTTTATTTCTGCAGTAGTATGTTCAGGGATACTTCTTAACACTTTCACTTTTTAACTTCGAATGGCTTGGCGTGCTTTTGCCGGCTACATCATTTAACGAAAAATTTTTTTTAGTTCAACGAAGGAAATAAAGTGTTCCCACTTTATTTTCAGTATTGTAATGAAACCTTAAACCAATTCTTGTAGAAAAATTACAAAAATCAAGCTCTTTTTGATTATTTCCAACTTAATTTTTTTTGCCTTTAGCTGACTCATATACTTGTATTTAATTTATTGAAAATTATGCACGTATTATTGAAGAGAATCGATAATTGACGCAATTTTATGAAAAGACCGCGAACATATATAAACTTCCAACTTCAAATTTCAGAAATGTCAATTTTTCTGTGTGTGGTGCACTTTTATTGGAAGAAAGCACTTTTAAAAGCATTTTTTCTTAAGGAATATGTTTAGCAGAAAAAAAGTATACACGAATTCTCTTTTCCCTTTTTGAGTCACTTAACAGCATCGGATTTTAATAAATTTGGTTTTATTTGAAAGGAAATAAGATTGTATTTGATCTTAGACCGGTATTCATGGAGCGCGCATAATTTAAGAGCACTCATAAACCTATTCACCAAAGAATGTTAGTGACTTATGAGTGGTGTCGACCACTCTTATTGCAAAAACTCCAATAAGAGCGCTCGGTGAATACCGGTCTCAGAAAATATTTTTATAACAATGAGCCGTATGCATAAATGGTAGTTAATGCAAAAAAGAAATAGAAAAGGCTGCTAGTATTTACTTCACTTTTTATGCATAAGCCCCAATGAAGACCACGTGAAATTTTAAAGGGCTGCTTACCAAGTTTTTATGTATTGAGTATTTGTGTGAGCGACAAAAGTTTGCAAATGAGAACGAAAAACAACAAAATATTTGATTTTCTTTTAATAATAAAGAAACAATAAAATATGTCAAGAATTAATTTAGAAAAAAATATTTCAGGTACAGTATATTTTACCCAAAGTGGAACAACGCCCTCTATCAAAATAACATCTTTTATCTTCCGTAGTGAATACAATTTTGGGAATTTCACGCATTTGTCTCATTTTTGTTCTTCTAATGTTCTCATAATGTAGTTTTTTTTTATTTTTCAATTCAGATTTTGACCAACAAATAGATTTCTCGTGACAAATTACAAAAGAATTAATTCAATGCTTTTATTTTATCTTACCTATTGTCAGATGTATCCGTGTTTTTCTGTCTGTAAAATAAATTGGCAATTCCTCGAAAAAATAATTCTTTTCCGACGCATCGAAAATAATTTGAATTGAGTTATTTCCTTACATCGAACAAGTAATTGATATAAAAACCTTGTTTAGTTTATTAATGGTTTGATACAGTCTCTTTTTAAAGTGTGATCACTGCAGCACGCAAGTTGAATCTAAAAAATGGCGCAAATTTAACCCTTCGATAAATTTTTATGAACCATACATTGAATTAATGAACCGTTTATTAAAATTATGAATAGTTCATTAAATTTATGAATGGTTTATTAATTTCATGAATACGATACATAAAAATATTTTTTCTGTGCATACTTTCGTTAAGTTTATTAACTAACCATACATTGAAATAATGAACTGTTTATTAAATTCATGAACACAATATAAGAAAATACTCTTTCTGTGCATACTTTCGTTGAGTTTACTTATTAACCAAACATTGAAATAATAGGGGTATTCATGCAATCTGGTAAACTCTTGGTAAACGTGAAAAAGAGCAAAATCTGGGAAACAAACTTTCATTTCCATACAAATTTTGACATGTTTTCCACATTTAGCAAAGATATGATGAATTTAAGAAAATCACCCTTTGATGTGTTTAACAAAGTGCGATCTAACTTTTAAACAAAAGCGATAATCAAAAAAAGTTATTTAACATATCTTATAGAAAATGGCCCGCATTCATAGATGTTATCTAAGCCGTTACTAAGAAAGACTGGGGGTTTATCCTATTAAAATAACATAGGATAAGGACCAGTTTTTCTTAGTAATGGCTTAGACAACATCTATGGATACGGCCCAATAAATTTTCTTTAAGTTTTTGTCATAGGCTCAACAATAAAAGAGTTACGTTAGAAAATCAAATTGACTTTACTCGTGTACTGATTCTATTCCAAATAGAAAAGTCAAAATGCATATCTAAATTCAATGATTTGCATGAATGAATGTTAATAAAAAATAATAAACGTTTATTGATTTTAATAAATGGTATTCATTGTTTTAACGAACAGATTAATAGAATCAATGAATCGTTAATAAAAATAATAATAAAACAAAAAAAATATGAATATTTGTCTGTAAAAATTAGTAAACGGGTTCATAGAATCAATGAATCGTTTATTAAAACTCTAAACAAAATTTATGAATGGCTGTTCATAAAAAATAATAAACGTTTATTGATTTTAATAAATGGTATTCATTGTTTTAACGAACAGATTAATAGAATCAATGAATCGTTAATAAAAATAATAATAAAACAAAAAAAAAATATGAATATTTGTTCGTAAAAATTAATAAACGGGTTCAAAGAATCAATGAATCGTTTATTAAAACTCTAAACAAAATTTATGAATGGCTGTTCATAAAAAATAATAAACGTTTATTGATTTTAATAAATGGTATTCATTGTTTTAATGAACAGATTAATGGAATCAATGAATCGTTAATAAAAATAATAATAATAAAAAAAAAAATGAATTCATAAAAAATAATACAAATTTATTGATTTTAATAAATGTTACTCATTGTTTTAACGAACAGATAAATAGAATCAATGAATCGTTAATAAAAATTAAAAAAAAAAAAAAAAAAATATGAATCTCTGTTCGTAATAATTAATAAACAGATTCATAGAATCAATGAATCGTTTATTAAAAACTCTTAACAAAATTTATGAATGGCTGTTCATAAAAAATAATAAACGTTATTCATTGTTTTTAACGAACAGATTAATATAATCAATGAATCGTTAATAAAAATTAAAAAAAAAAAAAATATGAATCTCTGTTCGTAAAAATTAATAAACAGATTCATAGAATCAATGAATCGTTTATTAAAAACTCTAAACAAATTTTATGAATATCTGTTCATAAAAATTAATAAACGTTTATTGATTTGTAAAATCTTCAAATCGTTCACAAAAACGTAGATATAGATTTTAATAAACGAGATTGATGTACGTTCGTAAAAATCGAAATTAATTTTTAATTAACGGTACATTGAATTCATGAATTGTACATTGATTCAATGAATAAGAGGTTAATTAACGCCGTTCGTAGATTTTACGTACAATTTTTGGTTCAGTGAAGTCAAAAAAGGCATGATGGAATACTATGACGATGGGCAAAACGGCACACTATGTCATCTTGTCCCACTTAAAAAAAGTTGAAAAACGATCAGTGGAACAAAGAAAGGCTACTAAAAGTGCCAAAGGCAACCTTAAAATGTTAAAAACTGATTATCTTGGGGATCCCTTTGCACCGAAAGAACATTAGCTCGAAGTTCCATGCTTGTATTGTAATAAGCTTTCACCACATATGCCATCTTACACACCCCGGTAGGCAAGATAGTTTTACGTGGACTTCTATTCAAAAATTTATATTGCTGAAACAGCTGATTCAAGGGACCTTTACTTTTAGCATCTGATAAATAAAATGACAAAGTAACTTTTGTTGTCCATACCCATGCGATAAACCTAATCTGCCAAGTTTTATAGGTAAAAACAAAAAAGTGCCCATCTTAGGCAACTTTTCCCTATTTATTATCCTGCGGCCTGATTCCGTAAAAAGAAAACAATCAAACGATATCGTGTCAGCGAAAGCTGTCCTTATTTGTCTCTTCAGATATGATAGAGATAGCTGTAGCCAAAACGATATTGTTTGGCAATAATTGAATTACGAAATGACCCTCCAGGGAATATTTGAATTTAGTGGTTTCACTAATACTTAGTTAAAATATGTTTCTAATTTAAATAACAATAAAAACAGAGAAAGCATAAATGCTTGGCATATGCTTGTAGCAAATAAAAATTCACAATTAAAAAGCAATTTTTTGTTTTATTTATATCAACAGCAACACCATCTCCATTACCATTATGTGTTACCTTCTATGGACTTCTAGTAAAGGTAGTTTTTCGTAGCGTACAGTAATGTGCTCGACACATCTTATATCTTCAAACTTATATTTGGTTGTGAACCGATATTTTCGCAATACTTGAACCAGAGCTATTTTCAAGAAGATTCTTGCATATTGCCAACCTAATGATAAAATGTTATTTAAGATAAAAATTAAAATTTGAGACATATATTTTCAAAAATACTATAGGTACCTACCTATGCAATTTCTTGGTCCTTTCGAAAATGGTATAAAAGAGTAGTTGTGGTGCCCAATCAGATTCGATGGTAGAAAATGATCTGGATTAAATTTGGTTGCGTCAGGTCCCCAAATGTCTTCATTTCTATGAATGTTAAATATGTCTACTATTATTTGAGTACCCTTTGGAATCACAATGTCTTTTGATATTGTTATATCTTTTGAACAACTTCGTGCAATAATTGGTATTGATTGAAAAGTTCTCAACGTTTCATTGATGCACATTTCTAAGTACACCAAATCTTTGAAATCTTCATATTTAACTTTGAATTCTTTGTGCGGAAAGACCGAACAAATTTCTTCAAATACTTTTTCTTGATACTCCGGATGCATTGCTAAGAGCATTAATGTTGAAAACATAGTCGTTGCAGTAGTTTCAAAAGCCTTAAAGATTGTAAGAAATAATTTTCGAAAATCATTCTTTAGGTCAAAGCAGTAATAAAATAGGTTTCGTTTATAAGCCAAAGTGATTACTTACCGCAAATACCATAATGTTTCCTTCCGATATAATGTCGTCGAATGTATATTCATTGTTTTGATGAATTTTGATGACATGGTCTATAAAACAAAAGCTATTATGTTTGGGTTTGTCTTCTGGTTCATTATCTTCAAAGGCTTTGATTCTTTTCATAACAAGCTGTAACAAATTATGTAAGTTAATTAAACTGATAATATCACTTAAAATTTATGTTTGTAAATGATTTTTTATGACCATTTTCATTCAGGGGCCTCAAAATATAAATAAAGTGTAGTAGCCAAACAAATATAATATTTGGGACCCAAAATATGTAATCTGTGGCAAATAGGCAAAACACACCTTTTTTTTCGTTTTGAGTAAATTAAGTTTTAATAATAAAACTTTAGCACAGAAGTTTTGAAAAAATATAAAGGTTTCGTTTTAAGCGCATTGTATTAAATTGTTGTTCTTTTTTCAATAAAAAAATACTTTTTGGTGGACATTATTTGTGGAATTAATATTTTTTGTCTGAATAAATTGTGAAAAAAATGGACTTGAAATGTATTGATTCTTGCTAAACTATAATGATTTGGTTTAAGTTATGCAACTCATTTAATTGTGTTAACATTACAGATTCATAATCTGTCAAAAACTTATTTTTCGAAGAATGAACTTACTTTGTTCTGCCTATCTGCCATAGAAGTACACAGTCGTCTCTGCTTAACTTCACGCCACTTTATTTAAACAGCAAATCAGTATGTAAGGCTTGTTTCATATGTATTCGGTTCAATTAAATACGAACAAACAAGAGACCGAGCCGAATGGAACCGGATACGTGTGAAATGAGCTCTGGTTGTAGTTTTTTAAATTCTTCCATAGAAAAACAAAATTCGAGAAAATCGAACATGAACGGAATACGGACCGAACCAAATGAAATCGAATACGTGTAAAACAAGCAGACAAGTACCTAGTACATTAAAAAGTCGATTCTGTTGCGCCGACAGCTGGACTCCACCGTGCTAAATGGATGTCAAAAGCAATCTACTCTCTAAAGATCTGGATGTTTAGTAGTCAGTTCAAATTAACAAAGAGAGAAGAACAAGGAATTCTCGATATTTGCCTATTTGTTGTGCGGGTCTATGTAAAAATCTGGGTAACTTCTTCCGATTTGACTTCAGCTCCATGAAATGATCTGGAACTACTCAAAAACCTTGACAATCACCATTTTTTCAAAAGTTGCTCTCCAAAAGTTTCTTGGGTACCTCTGTTGTTGCTTTTGGATTTTTTGATAATGGAGTCTTCATTGAAGCAAAAAGGAGATGGTTTGTTTCAGCATAGAAGGAGTAAAGAATCCTTTGACATTGGCAACATTCAGACTAAATGGTTGGAAGATTTTGTAAGCGCAAATTAGTCCAATCATATTGTCGGAAAAATGGAGGTTAACTGGAAAGTTTTTTTTAAATGGTGAGCTAGGCGCCGCGCCGGAGAGATACGATGTGGCAAAGTGAAAATTCGGAAAGAGCACCCCAAAAACTATAAAATAGGCCATTAAAAAAAAATCCTTTAAAACTTTCCAGGTAAAACTACCAAATGACTGGACTAATTGAAAATTACTTGGATATGTTCCGACTTTAACCAACTTAAAAGACTACCGAATGATCAAATACGAATCGGCTGTGTTTTCTGTCTGCTCTTCTTTTTAAATTCTTTTAAGATAAATTCTAAATGTAAAAAGTGCTTTAAAATCATACCCGATTCATTTTTTGTATCATGTGATATATGTGGCAAAAACTCACATTTAAACTGTTGTAATGTCAATAAAAGGGACATAAACATTATAAAATCTAATAAGAATTTATTCTTCAAATGTGAAAAGTGCGTACATATTCCACTGCACATTTGTAAACGTAAACGGGTGATAGGGTAGTTCGTGTTCGTGACAGTTATCAGAAAAATAATAAAAACAATCGCAGCCACGTATTTGGAGAGTTATGGGCATTCGAAAAAAAAAAAATAGAAAAAATGCACACCCTGTGACGGTCTTTCAAGTGCCGTGATTAAAAATCAAAATTTTTCCATTTTTTTTATTGTTTTCGAACCTTGAACCTTGCTAACAATTGCATTCAAAAATTTAAACAAACCTGCACCAGTTTTGAAGAAATTACTACTTTTTTGATCAACTAAGTACTCCAAATTTTCTCATGACCCTAATTCAATGGACCGTAGTTTAAAAAAAAAAATGCATTACAAAGTTTTGGCTAGTTAAAGTTGGCGTGTTAAGTTCTCATTTCAAAATGGTATAACATTTTTGAAAAAAGCTTTATTTATTAACTGTCACCACCTACCCTATATCAACCGTTTTCGATTCGACGTTGGCTTTTGGGGCACCCTGTATATGTATGCAATCGTTTTGAGCTATACTTATCAAATTAAAACTAATAATACCTATAATTACATATATTTCACTACGATAGAATTTTTTTTTAAATTTGTTTTTACTTACATCACGTGAAAAGCTCAATAATTTATCTTTTATCTCTGTGTATAGCTTGTGAAGCTTGGTTGTGCTAAATATTGTAGAGTTGGCTAGAAAAGGATTCAACATGCGTTGAATTGTTATTGCCAGCATTCTAGAATAGACAAAAAAAAAATAAAGGGCTTAATGAACAAATGGTAAATGAGCTTAATGTTAACAAAATAAAAATATTTGTTTGCAACTTCAACAGTTTAATTTTTTGTTGCAAGTGAAAATTATTAGATTAGATAAGTTAAAAATTGATATTTCTCAGTTTTTACGATTAATGAAACTACGTGTAATAAACACCCTTCCTGTATTCCTGGACCTCAATCATCCTCCGTATTTTATTTGTAAGATTAGGGTATTTTATTTGTAAGATTGTAAGATCACGACACAAGTACCCGATGAAGCTTAAACTTGTTGACGTTTGGTGTCTCATATCTGTGACAAATAGGAAAAGCAGCTTAAGTCCATTATTTTCGTTTTGAGCAAATTTAGTTTTAATATTAAAACTTTCGGACAGAAGTTTTGAAAAAGAATTAAATATTCGTTTAAAACACATACTGTCAGTTTTGGATGACAACCAGTTGGGTTGGATTGAAATTATTTATTATAAAAAAGTTGTACACAGTTTTACTGTCTACAAATTTTGTATTTAACTTGTTTTGATAGAAGGTTTACAAGAAATCGTAAAAACGGCTGCCGATTTTCGACATCTACCCCACGTCCCATTTTATCCATAGGGCCCCGGCTGTGTGGGGCCCAAAAAGACTTGAGCAAAACCAATACTTCATGTTAAAAAAACCAAACTAATATTTAATTGAGTTTATATAAAATGTTTAGGTGCGCTTGTTACTTTGTCTGTATTTTTGTGCAAAAAAAATGTTAAAAGTCACAGACAAAAATGAATAGACCTCGTAAATAGTGGGTATGTTGTATGTACATTTCTTTTGAAAGGCAGGGGTGGATGCTAACATGACAATAATTTATACATTGCTTTTACACACAAATCTGTTATTTTAGTTTGCTTTGGTTTTTTTACGAACTAAATTTTTTTTTTTAAAGTGTTGATTTTTAATTTGACAAGCAAATATTTTGGTTGAGAAAAATGAAACAAGCATTCTTCCTAAACTCACTTCATTTTTTGTCAGCAAAAGAAAATTAACTTGTACAACCGCAATATGACCTAAAACGGCCCTGCCTACCCTACTTTTTCGGCCACACACACTTTTTCGGTGGGCAATTAATTTTCTCCTTTTAAATACTATTTATCCTAAATTTTCCAACCAACTATAACCTGTTAATCATTTTGTTTTTCTTTCAGAAATGATTGGCACTGGACTGCAAATAAGTCAATTATTTAACAAGATACAAAAGAAAAAAACTTTTCTTACCTCTCGCAATGTCCAACATAATCATCATTTGATTCCTCATCAAAATTCAAGCCCATTGTTGTTGCTAAAAATATTGAAAACAAATACATAGGTACATAACCAAAAAATTAAAATTCTCTAGGTAAGTCTAATACATATGTATGTATGTATGCATTTATACCTACATACATACATTTATATTAATTTAATTTAAGTTAGTTAAAGTTTAAAGACATTATAATAGTAATAAGTCTACCTATACTTCCATGGGGTTTATTTAAAAAGCTTAAACAAAAATTTGTACCACCTGACATCTCTTCTTACCAAAGTTATGCACAAAAATTATTTTTTTTGTTGCTAATATTTGAGTTCCAGTATGACATGACGCAAAAAATTTAAATGGTTCATGATAATATTTTCTTATATTGAAGTGCAATTTCTTTTGGTTCAAATGAATCCGTACAAAAATGCAGCTAGTTAAAGTCAGTTTCTTGTTTTAAAAATACATCCAACAATCCCATATTGCGGTAGAAATTGTTTTTACTAATTAGGTGGCTCTATTTATTCCCTACAATTTGAAGAAGTTATAGCGATTGGCATGAATTTTTCTTTTCAGAATTAGTCTAATTCATGATGAAACATCATGAACGTAAGGAAAACACGTTTTCGAGACATTTTAATGTGCGTGTGCTGGCGTCGTCGTTGTCGTTGGAAAACTTACACGATAGCTTTTGTTAGAATCAATAATTGAAATCTTTAAATGCCAAAAGTTACCTAAACTTAGGTTAAGTTCGAAATTCAGCCATTTTTAATAAAACCTTCTTGTACTTTTTATACTTTTTGTACTTTTTCAAGATTATAACTTTTGTATTAACTTCCCATTGGAAGTTATTATGATTAGTGTGTCTGTGTGTGTACCTAGAAAATTTTGGGCTCAAATTTAAGCAAATTCAGTTTTCTTGAATTCTTAGATACCATAGTGTAGCCAAGAACTAATCCTTCGTTTTCAAATTTTTGAAGAACTGCAAAATCGTTGAAAATTTCGGGTTTTTTTATGATTTTACAATAATTAAATCAATTAAAACTTACCAATCGATGTTCGAAGAGTAAGATTGCTTACAAGATCCTTGATATTTATTTCACCACAATCGACATTTTCTTCCAGTTTCTCACAAAAATCCCCAATTTGCTTACTAAATAATGGAAAAAATCCCAATAGAATCTTGTGACTGAAAGCAGGATTCAAAAGTTTACGATGATGATTCCAACCTGGAGCTGAAAATACACATTAGTTGCAAACAAATAATTTGAGTATTATATTTATTATTATACATATGTATATGTAAGTTTTAGATTTAACTTATAGAATTTCTAGAAAAAAATATTTTCGATTCGTCCGAATTTGTTTGTTAACAGTTTTCTATTAAGTTTTGTTTGGTTGTGCGCAGAGAATTTTATTCTATTATTTTGCAATATAAACCATTCAAATTGCTGTGAAATGTGCTGCAGAGAAACTTTAAAAAATTTCGAATGTATTTTTTTTATATTGTTTTCATTTGTTTTTTAACCTAACGACAATTGACTTAAAAAAGTTTTGGGCCAAAGAAATTTAACAATTGAATTATAAGTTTTTGTGAAAATATATTTATTCTTTGAGTCAATATTTTGTCATCGATTTATGTTGAAGTTGTGTTTTAAAAAGACTAAAAACAAAATAAAAATCCATTAAAACTTTTTTCATAATTCGTAACTGACTGAATCACTAACAGATCATTAAAATTATGGTGAATTTCCCGACCGACGCGTCAGTCTGTGCGTCTATGCGTCGCGACGCCAACGGATGGCATGACGAAAACTACTATTTAGTCTTCTTCATCATCGTAAAGCAGGTTTTGATTAAAACCTCATTTTTTTTGTTGACACGAAACCAATACTTGCCCTATGGAGCAAGTAAAAATTGTATACAAGAGGTGCTGCAACCATACCCCACTCTTATCTGCGTATTGGGGGCGTTATCAATAAAATATGCAATAGCAAAGCAGTTTTTAAAATAATTACGTTACAAAAAAAAAAAAAAATCCAATTGTTTCTGTTGTAGAAGAAACACTGGGAGAACGTGAATACGAGTTTTTAAGTTTCAATGCATTAAAAAAACGCAAAGTACAATCTAAAAACAAAACAGAGAAATGCACTAGCCGAAAAAATTAAAGGATCAAAACAGAAAAATGAAGCCGGAAAATAACCGGAGAAACGTTGGGAAAAAAATGAATTGGTTTTTTTAATAAATTGCATTATTTTCTAATGATCATTAAGGCCAATTACACTAATATCAATAGAAAAATTCGAAATTTTCAGGTGTTTTTCAGGCCGTAACTTGGTGAAAAATGGTCGCACAGAAATTATAAAAAAAGAAAATTGTAGCCCTAAGCATTTAGTTTTTGGATCTTAACTTCGAATCTGTTTAATCTATTTTGAGTTAATATTGCCTTTAATCTGAAATCTTTGCTTTATTCAATTTCCTGATGTCATTAAAAAAAATTTAAGATATTGAAATTTTTTTTTTGAAATTTTGATTTTTTTTTTCAAAAATGTACCTAAACGCTGTTTGCGATAAAAATGTTAAGACATCTTATTTTTTTTTGTTTTGTCAAAGATTATGATTTTGATTGGAATAAAAATAGTGGTCTTGGAATTTTGTCAAAAATTCAATCGAGTAAAACAAAAAAACTACTGGGTGGATTAAATTGAATCTCTTTAGGGGTTTTGTGGATATATTGAACTGTAAAAGGCTGTGGAAGATAATTCTTGAACAGAATTTATTCAAGTTTTCAAAACTTACCTTCAATTTTTTTTGGTATCATTGGTTGCTAAGATTCCGATAGTCAAACACAAAATGATCCTTTTTCATTCAAAAACCAATATTTTGGCGAGAAAAAATCGTATTAAAGTTTAAAAAAAAAAATTAACTGAAGGTTAAGGTTAACTGAAGGTTAAGACAAAAAAAAATTTCAACAAAAACTTAAAAAAATGGAACAAAAAAATTGGCACGCCCCGGGTGCCAATTTCTCTAAGCCCACCCCTGTTTTTTTTTTTTTAATTAACGAAAACAGTATTTATTTTAATATATGTATATAAAACTAAGATGAAAGACAAGTTTTTAAAGTTAAACCTGAGTTCCATGAGCAAGTGTGGCAAGTATAGACTATAAATCAAGTGAACAGATCCGTTTTATTAGAAAGGTTAACTAACTCTGAATTAAAAAATAACCTCTGAAAAATTAGCCATTAGAATTTGGAATGATGTTGAGACGAGTTTGATACCTTTACGAATCTTAGATAAGATAATGGTTTAATTTTTTTTAGAATTTGCCATTCCTTCCGTAACTTTCCAAAAATATTTGATGTGTATAGTAACAAAGAAACCTAGCAAAACTGCTCCGTTTCGGATGATTTTTTTTCGGAGTAGTTTTGCAAGGTTCCGAGATAATGCCTTATTTTTAGCTTTAGTTACTCCACTATACTTATTTCCTTATAGAAAATATCTTACATTTTCAAGAACTTTGATTTTCAAGTAGTCCATATGCGTACTATACTATCACTTCACTAATCGATTGTTTGTATTTCCACCATTATCACTTCTTGTTATTAATATATAAATTGCCCTAGAATATCGTCTTCTTACCTTTTATTGTAAGTATCCCTGGCCCAGCAATATTGGTTATGACATCATAAATCTTTGATTTGTCAATACAGTCTGGAGAAGTAAGAATTATTTCAGCTACTTTAGGATCCATTGTGTAAACCATGGGGTATGGTCCCAGCCAACTAAAATATGTTTTCACATTATATTGGAGAGCGTATTTTGGGAACTCATATAGAACATCTGGAATTTTTAAAAAATAATAGTTACAAAAATTCATAGAGTTGCACTTTTAAACTTTTGACATGTTTTGTTTTTTTTTTTTTTTAATTTTTGTTTTTGATTTTTATTTTGTATAAAAACTTACAATTACAAGCTTACAATTAATTGTCGTTCGCAACATACATACCTCCCAAATTTAAGAGTTTGTGGGCAATACCAATGATTGGAAAACCAAGTGGACCTGGCATTTTTAGTGCAAATGCGTAATACTTCCTCCTGGACCAAAGGACATAAATCCACAACAGTATAACGAGTGCAATTAAAGTATCAGCGACAACCATCATCAATGATGTTCGTAGAATTTGAAAAATTACACAAAATATTTTGTTCTTCCAGGTGTTAAAATCTTTTATACTACTTTATTCGGATATATAAACAACTTTAATTATTGCTTTTGGGTTCAAAGTGTACACATTGTCACTTAATGTCATTCAATCATTAAAAAATTAGTTAGTTTTTGTTCGCGTACTACCTATTATTTAACCATAAAAAACATGCATACTAGTAGTGGCATAGTGCTTAGTAGTACTTACTAGTATATGTTATGTTAAAAGCTCACAAATTAATAAGGTGACAGGTAGTTCTGATCAAATGGTGACATTTTAAACGTTTGTGTTGAGTTAGATATTTAAATATCGATGAAATATATATTATATAAAAGCAAGTTATCTGCATTTCTATATTTATTGGTACAAAAACTAAATGGGTTAATGATACAAAAAAAAGTCACAAAAAGTATAAAAATAAGTAGAAAAATTACTGTCAGTATAGCGTAGGGAAAACGATATAAGTGGTCTAGTAAAACACACAGGTGCGGATCCAGATTTCAGGCCTTTGGGGGATTCATGGACATTTAATAAATCTATGATCGTTTAAAAACAACAACAAAATGAAACATATTTCGCATTTGAGATGCTAGGACCTGTCATTTTAACTATTTTATATGCGGAATGTGACAAAAAAATAATAATTTCAATAACTTCAAACAAAATTGTGCTAGAAAATACCGTTATATTTAAGAAATACAGTAAAATTTCTCCAGATCTGAGAAAATGTAGCGTTGTCTTGTCGCTCATCAAAAGTAACATTGAAATAATACCAAATTAGTAACTAGCAGGCCAACCTATAGAGTTTGTGCAAGAATTCAAATATTAAGGTTTCTTGTTAACTTAAAATCTAAATTTGCGACCACATGTAGAAGAAAAAGTCAGTAAGGCAAAAACTGCAATAAATCTTATTTGGCCAAAATTTCACTATAACAAAAATGTGGACACTGCATCTAAGTTTAAGGTGTTCAATGCATTCATCATCTCCTGCCTTTGTTATGCTAATCTTCTAATTAGAGCTCAGTCCAGCTTAGAAAACATATATAGCCAGTTCACGTTTTGGAGATCTCTAAGCGCTCAGTAATTTCAGCTATCCGAACAAAATTCCTCAGTTAATTGTCTGTCAAAACTGAGCAGAAAAAAAAAATTGGATTCGTTTTTCAGCTTCTGTCAATTGCTTCAATACTAAAAGGAGATGACCCATTTTTCTATGGAGCCTGGGCCCAGCGCGTTCACTTATGAAATTAGTGAAGCTGAAGTTGAGCCCATTATGTGGGTAAAATATTTTTAAAATCATTGGTGGGGTTTTCGAGATAATCTGCCACTTTTTTTTATTCATTAATTAATTCACTTTTTGATTGTATTTAAATTTTTGGTAAATTAATTTAAAGCGTCCGACATTCAAAAATATTTTCATGATTTGTTATTGTTTTTTTTTTTTTGCTGTGTGAAATGATTTTAACAGAATTCATTCCTAAGCCGCAAGAAATTCTTTGGGCAGAAATGTTCAAAAGCGGAAATATGATTTTCTCTCTCAGTACGCTCTCTCTTGACAGTTTTGACGGGACTTGGACTCAAAAATAGTAGAAATTCGTTGTTTTGGCGAGTACCCAAACAGACCTAATACGTCTATTTTTGAGTCCAAGTTAAATCAATTAACAAAAAATTTTGGTGCTTCACTCTCCAGCACTGAAGGTGTAGCTATTCAATGGCGCAGGTATACAAATAAAAATACACAATCAAAAAGCAATGTTTTGTTTTATTCATAAGCCATTAACCCATCCATTATTCACGTGATGTTATCGCCTATGGACTTCTAAAAACGGTAGTTTTTCGTAACGTAAAGTAATGTGTTCGACACATCTTATATCTTCAAGCTTGAATTTGGTTGTGAAACAATATTTTCGCAATACTTGGGCCAGGGCTATCTTCAAAAAGATTCTCGCATATTGCCAACCTAAAGATAAATTATTATATTGTACATAAATTAAAAATTAAAAATCGAGAAATACTATACCTATGCAATTTCTTGGTCCTTTCGAAAATGGTATAAAAGAGTAACTGTGATGACCAGTCAGGTTCGATGGTAGAAAATGATCTGGATTAAATTTGGTTGCGTCAGGTCCCCAAATGTCTTCATTTCTATGAATGTTAAATATGTCTACTATTATTTGAGTACCCTTTGGAATCACAATGTCTTTTGATATTGGTATATCTTTTGAACAATTTCGTCCAATCATTGGTATTGATGGAAAAGTTCTCAACGTTTCATTGATGCACATTTCTAAGTACACCAAATTTTTGAAATCTTCATATTTAACTTCAAATTCTTTGTCCGGAAAGACCGAACAAATTTCTTCAAATACTTTTTCTTGATACTCCGGATGCATTGCCAAGAGCATTAATGTTGAAAACATAGTCGTTGCAGTAGTTTCAAAAGCCTGAAAGATTGTAAGAAATAATTTTCGAAAATAATTCTTTAGGGGTCAAAGCAATAATAAACTAGTTTTCGTTTATAAGCCAAAGTGATTACTTACCGCAAATACCATAATGTTTCCTTCTGATAAAATGTCATCGAATGTATAATCATTGTTTTGATGAATTTTAATGACATTGTCTATAAAGATATTATGTTTGGGTTGGTCTTCTGGTTCATTGGCTTCAAAAGCTTTGATTCTTTTCATAACAAGCTGTACAGAAATGAATTAAATTGTAAAATTTGTGTTTGGTTCTCTAACTTTATAAAAATAATTTGAACTACATAACATTCCTTTCAGATCTTAGGTCTTAAAATTGAAACTTGCATGATAGATTAAGACTAAGGTTTATTTCATAAAATTTCACTGGAGGGGTATAGTCAAAGCTGGCTGATGCTCAGAGTAGGACATTAAAAAAAATATAGCCCACTTATAATAAAAAACAGAATAAACGACATAATATGCAGGACGAGCCCAGACAAAGCCAGGATCGGTCATTGCAACCAGTACGGGGAATGGGCATGAACATGAGGCTTAGTTAGATATTCCCTACAACACCTTATGCCGTATTTGTGGAGTTAGCATGCATAGGAGACGCTCTTACTCCTTCTCCTCGGTGTCCTGCTCTTGCCAGAACAAGAAGGCGGAAAATCGTTCTATCAAGACCTCGATGAACTTTCCCATTTTTGAATACCAAATACTTGGATCTTTTTAATTTACGCGACAAAAAGTCTAAAATGCTTACTTCAGCTACTTCTGAATTGGTCTCGTTTACATAGGTACATTGTACTGCAAGCCAGCAGGCTACGGTTTGTGAAAGGATCCTTTTCTTGAGTGGCCGTAATATCACCAAGGGTGATCGTTCATGGCCGCCATTTCTACATATCTACCTACATGAACCCGCTTCTCAGGGTTATAAATCAAACAGTCTCCATTGTACCATTGACAACTGCATACATTTCTATGAGAGTGGAAAAAGTGTACTGCAGGGGCCGAACCTTCGCATACGAAAACGAGCAAACGTAAACGTACTTGTTATTTGTCTCTCTATCTTTTCATACAGATTATATAAAGGCCTGCAATCGTCAATACGTTTACGTTCATTCGTTTTCGTATGTACCGATTCGGCCCCAGGTTTGACAAGTTACGACAAGGAAATCAGAAGAATCAAAAGAAATTTAGCTTTGTGAGTTTCTGCGAAAACAATTCGCATAGTGCATTAGCAGCTAGAATATTGTCGGTGTTGCCACCTTTAAAGTGCTCAAATGACGGAATTTTGTAGTCTCTGTTGGGTTGTACGATGCCTATTTGAGCGTTTGTAACCTATCTAAAGCAGGTTAGTATGTATCGAAGACGAATAAATTATTTAAAAAGAAGTGAAGTGCTCCTTCCACCTGATGAAACCAAAACGCGACACGGATAAATTTTAGTTACATGGTGGCATATCATGAGGACATGTTTGTTTGTGAGAACCTTAATTGTGTCTTTTTCGAAATAATTAAGAAGTACAATTGCATTGGGAGCACCTTACAAAAAGTAGGTACCTACAAACAGTAAAAAATATTGATAGCTTTTCTGTATCTTGCCACTTACTTAAAGGGGCCAACCCATAGAATCCGTCGTGTCCATTCCGTCAACGAATACGTTGTCGATGAAGTTAAAAGTTCGGCTACTTTATCTGTCGCGTCCGTTCTTATGGGTCGCTTCTCATAAGAAAGTGTGTATTTTATCGAGTTGTCAGTTGAAAACGCCGACGCAACGCACGCGACAGATTCTATGGTTTGGCCCCTTAAGGCTGCCACTCGCATTGTGTTCTGCCAGTTATGGTTTATGCCGGTTATGGTAACTAAAAAATGGATTTCCACAATTTCTATGCTAAGCATTCTGTTCCGCTATGACTAAACATTAATGTTCAAAGATGACAGCTGTCAAAAAAGAAAAAAACAACTATAAATGACCGAAACAGGCGTTTTTAATGGTTCACCCCTATTACATAATGTACATGTGCATTTATGCAATCATTTTTATCTGAACTTACTTATCAAATTAAAGCAATAGGGTTTAACATGCAACGTGATAAACTCTTGGTTAATGTGGTAAATGTTGAAAACATGTCAATATTTGTATGGTAATGTAATGACAGTTCGTTTGAAAACGTGCAAAAGTTGTGAATCTGGTAAGCGATCTGTTATTTCCATACATATTTAAATATGTTTTATCACATCAAACAAGTTTACATAAATACGCCTGATAATTCCTACTTACTGACTATCTTTTACTATACCATAGAAATATATTTACTTTGTTTTTACTTACATCGGATGAGAAGCCAAGTACTTTATCTTTTAGTTCTAAGTATATCTTATGGAGCTTGGTTGTCCGAAATATTGTAGGGTTGGATAGAATAGGATTCATAACGCGTTGAGTTGTTATTACCAGCATTCTAGAATAGACAATTATGAAGTAAAGGTTTTAACGAAGCGGCAAATTTTATGTCTGCCACTCGTCACTGAGCGACTAGGGCGGGGTATTTTGTTCAGTAATAATTTTCAAAATAACTTAGCAGTTATGTTCTATGAGCTATCGTTTTAACTAGAAAATTAGTGAAAAAAATGTGCTTACCTCTCGCAAAGTCCAATAAAATCTACATTTGATGCCTCATCAAAATTTAAGCCCATTGTAGTAGCTAAAACAAAATTGTTAACAAACACATTGAACAAAAACTCAAATACTATAAGACAAACATATAAAGGGCATTCATACAACCTGGTAAACTCTTTGCAAAATTGGTAAAGTCGTAAATATGGAAAACGAACTGTCATTCTCGTTCAAATTTTGGCATAATACATGGAATACCTCGATTACTAAGAGTTAACCAGGTTGCATGAATGCCACTATTCATTTATTAATTTAATTTAAGTATTTCAAAGTTCAAAGACATTATAATAATGACTTACCTCTATGGATGTCGTTCTTAATGGTTTTGAAGTAAAAAAAGTTGGTATACTTGGTATTTCATTAATTGTTAGGTAGTTAATAGTTACAATGTTAAGCTTGTTAACTAACAAAATAAAAATACACAAACTATATTGTGCTTTTACGACTTTAAAATAAGGTTTATAATAAAATTCATGTGTGTTTAAGTTGCACATTCTGCCTCTTATAGTTTAAACTGTTTTTTGTTGTTAAATATTATTTTTTTTTTGTGCAAAAGGTATGAAGTAAACAAAAGGGTAGGTGTTCATGAAACCTGGTTAACTCTTGGTAATCGTGGTAAAGTGGTTAATCTGGTAAACGAACTGTCATTCTTATACAAACTTTGACATTTCCCACTTTCCAAGAGTTTACCAGGTTTCATGAAAACCTCTTACATAAACAATATGGAAGTGCCTTACTGGGGATCTTTCTACCTACGATTGGAAAAAGCTAGAGACATGAAACTTTAAGTTTAGCACGAAGCTTATCGACAATGTTTTATTTACCACGTTGTAACTAATTTAAAACGCATTTGCAATAGATTTTTTCAGTCCGTGTAAATTCGTCTTATGGCCCAAAGTCATGGAGGTGGAAAATTTGATGTCCAGAGTTTTTTCTTTAATTAAAATTACATTTAATAAAAATTTTCTTTTGACGTGAATGAGATGAATCTCAGAATGTATTATGGTTTTGGTTTTATTCCATATAACACTGCCAAAAAATCATCCCGGGAAAGCTTGCATAACTCAAACACTGAAATTCAAGTGACAACAAATACACTAAAATCAATTTAAAGGCTAAATTTTATTTAAGAATTCTCACGTGCCTTACAAAAAAGAGAAAGTTTATTATTTATATTTAAATAAAAGTATATCGGAAGAATATGTTTGCCTGTAGTGTAGTGACAAAATATCATTTTGTTAATTTTTCTTCCGTGCAGGTGGCGCTACAAATGGTCTTTCCGGTATGTCATGAAATTGGTTTATCGCTGCAAAACTAGTTTTCTGCATGCATAAATTAAATTAAAGTGGTAATTAAATTTGAAATATAAAGAGCGTACATGAATTAAGCGTCATTTCGGGAACGCCTGTTTTGGTATGAATAAAGGTTAAAACTATAATTTGTTTACGATGATATGATGCAAAATCAAAACCACTAATATTAAACCACAAAAATACTTAGTTTGCTTTTTTAATAAAGAAAATAAACGATAACAATGATCAAAACGTCATTTCCGGGAACGCTTTTGGGCAACCAATGAGTTATACAGTATTCTCGAAACAAATCTGCATATTTTTGGTATTTTAAGTGAGAATCTAATGCAAATATGGCTTGAATATGGTGTCTTATCACAAAGTTTGTAAAAAAGAACTTGAAAAAGTTATCTATTTCGTAGGTATTCTGGAATAGTAGAAAAACATTTTGTATTAGAAATATATTCATAGAAAAACTGAAATGAAGTCATATTTGATTATTAAATTTATATAATAAGATTGACATAATTTTTAGAATATCACAGTAGTTTTGGAAACATCCATCGAAATAATATTAATTAATACAAATCTTATAAAAAATTCAGATATATGTATAAGCACAAAAGAAAGCCGAAAAAATTAATGCAAACGATTTTTATTTATTTAAGAACTTTATTTAATTAAATTCTAACAAGTTCTACTGATTTTGGGTTCGTTATTGGAATTTATCTCTTTTTAAATGAATCTACACTCAAATTTCAATATTTTGTGATAAATTGAATAAAAAATAATTTTGAGCTCTGGCCGTTTATGAACTAATAAATGATAACTAAACTCAAAAATTGACCGTAAAAGCTTAATTGTTAAACAAAGTTGTTTTTTAAATGATTTTGGACAGTGAATTTTCCCACCTCCATGATTTTGGCATATAACATTACTATTCTAAGAATTTAATAAAAAGTCTGACTTTTTTTTTTTGAGCTTTATTGTTATTCTTTGTCTATGTTTTGTTCTTTTTCCGTCGTTCATGATAGTTGCAACGTTTAAGTTCCGACATAGAAAATTAAATATGTAATTATAATGAAATAATAACTTATGAAAAATTGTGCTTACATTAAGTAAATCAATCAAACTTACCAATCGATGTCCTAAGGGAAAGATTGCATACAAGTTCCTTTACATTTATTTCACCACAATCGACATTTTCTTCTAGTTTCTCACAAAAATCGCCAATATGTTTACTAAATATTGGAAAAAATCCTAATAGAACCTTGTGACTAAAAGAAGGATTCAATAGTTTACGATGATGATTCCAACCTGGAGCTGAAAATATTAGTTGCAACAAAAAAAAATTATTTGCGTTTAAGATTATACTAACAGAATATCAAGAAACAAATATTTTCGATTATTTTGAAAAGGCATTTGTTTACAGTTCTCTTTTGAGACCCTCTAAACAATTTCTTAAGAAATAAAAAGAACTTGGTAATCTCAAAATTTCCGTTAAGTTGTCAAAAATTTTCAACATAAAAGTTTTTTTTTTATATTTTGTTATTTAAAAATTCAGCTTTTTAGACCAAAATTCTACTTTTTTTCTATTATGTTTAACAAAATTATGCCAGTTCTGAATTTATGCATTGACATTATATTAATTCACTATTTTTAACAATATTATGTATTTCTATATAAAGTACATTGAATTTAGTAACAGACATCACAAAATTTACACTATTTGACAAAAATAGGGTAACAAAATATACTCGGGTAGACCCTATCACGTTTTGTAGAGCTTATTGCACTGATTACAAAACAGTTTTTAAAAAATTCCTTTACATTCCCAAAATCTGGAATTAGGGGCAAAAAACGAGCTACTTTCATCTATTGCAAAAAATCTAGCTTCTACAAATTTATTTAAATTATCTTAAGTAGATATGAGATTATGATGCTCAATAAGGTTAAATTACATAATTACATAACTAAATATTTAAGAAAAGCCGTGCAAAATAAATTCTTTTTACTATTATCTCGAGACCACGACAATTTATTAAATCTATTAGCTATATATATATAGATTTCATGTTCCAAAATAAAAAAAAGCTTTAGTAAAAAAACATCAGGAACATGCAAAACAAATAAAAAAATGGTTTAACGGAATCGAAAAAAAAACTTAAAAATCTAATTTCACACAGGTATTGACAACATAATCACATATCTAAAACCGTTTTGAATTTTAGACTTTTTCCGTTACTCCCTGTTTTTAAAATACAAAAAATCACTGAAGTAACGTTCAAAAGCACATGTGTTCTTCGAAACTCAATAACACCGTTATTAAACGTTAAACAAATTTCATGGTCTCTTTGTTTTTTAATGAAATCAGCATTTGCCACAATAACATAATTTTTCAAGTTCTACTGATAATCTTCACTGTACAAACACATTCATTTCTTGAAAACGAGATTTTTTTTAGAATTTTTCCTAGAAGGCAAAAATTTTAATTTTATAAATGTAACTATCTTTAATTTTTTTTGTATTATTCTACCTTTTTTATTATGTAGTTCTCAGTTGTACGTTTTTGTTTGTTTAACCCCACTTTACCTTACTTTCCAGACAAATTTAATGTGTTTACTTTGTTTTGAGGTTAAATTCATTTAAGACGCTGTTTTAGTCATTTGAAAATCGAAATTTATGCTTTTTTATTTTTTTTTCTAAAACTGCATTTACAAATTTTTAATTAAAAATTTTCTCATAAAGGAGAAAATCCGAAAAAAGAAAAACGGGTCGTAAGGAAATAGCTGATGAAAAAATGTTTTTTATTTCAGAAGTACGACCTTTATGATTGATGTACTTGTACGCATACAAATTTCAATTAAGTAATCTGTGATCTAGAAAGATACTACTACTCGTAGTTTTTAAATTCTATTGTCCAAATTAGGGCTTTTTGTTTATTTATTTAATTGTTTATTAATGTCAATATTGTCAAATTTACTCCGAAAGTGTAAACGAAGAATTTTAAATTTATAACAACAATTAAAATTAAACTAATACATAAAAAAAACCCTGAAAAAGATGGAAAGAAACCAGCGAAACGAAGGGTTTAACCAAGATGAATTAGTTTTTATTAAATGTATCCAATTCAAAGATCATTAAAACCCAAACTAACAAACAACTTTAGATTAAAATCGTTAGAGTCGTTTTTGAAAAAAAAAAATCCTTTTTTGTCATATGGCAGGTAGCGCTAACTTTTGCCCTACAAAAAAAATTTTAATTTCCCTCAGGGGACCCACTCAAAACAAATAACTACCAACTTTAAAGTAAATTGCTTCAGTGGTTTAGGCTGTAGCTGAGGACACAACAGGCAGACAGCCAGACAGGCAGAATTGCCGGGCCCTTTTTTTCCGCATTCTCTATCATCGTAATGTCATGTTTGACTGTTATCTCGAGTTCAATTTTTGTTTACGAATCTTATAGTGCCCTATAGTGAGTACCTTTATATATCTCAAGTAAAAATAGGTACCTCCTTAAAATAGAAGAAATATAACAATAAAACAAATAGGTATCATCAGAAAAATATTCTTCATTTTTTTAACTGTTTATTGATTTTTTTTTATATATATTTTTTGAGCACTATTTTTGACTAAACACGACACAAAACAAAACAAAATAAATCAACAATTTGGAGCCATTGCTTTATTTAGATTCAAGATTCAAAATGTACATATATATAAGGAGAAAAATAATTCCTCCCTTATTGAAATGAGTGAATACTAAGATATTGTTATAGAAATCTTCTTTATTTCATAAAGAAAATCTTATTAAAATTTCAATAAGATTTTCATTTATTTTTGCACTTGGCACTTAAACCAAACTATAGCAGACTAACCTAGTGGTAAGGTGTCTGACAGATTTTTACAACTCTGAGGTTCGATCCCCGGCATGATCAAGTATTTTTATTTTTTTATAAATAAGATTATCTTACTAAAATTTAGGAGATAATGTTCTTAGAACAAAACCATAGAGAAATTTTTATAAACCTAACCTACATACAAATAGATATAAAATATAAAATTGTGACAGTTAACTGAAGACTCATGTTGCTGACTTCTGGAACTACGAAAGCTGACTGCACCAGAATCGCATTAATTTTATATTTTTAGGGAATAATTTAATTTAATAATAATTCACAAAAAAAAAAAAACAACATTTCAATAATAAAACATTGCAAATAATCACATCGACTGAGTATTTCGTTTAGAACTCCAAAAACTGATTTATAAGTATCAAACGTAAAAAAAATTAGTAGCAGACTACTATCTCCATTACCCTATTCCTTCATTAATCTATTGTTTGTGCTACCCACAAATTCGCTTACAATATTTTGTTCTTACCTTTTATTGTGAGTATACCTGGCCCAATTACTTCGGTTATTGCATCATACATCTTAGATTTATCAAGACAGTCTGGAGAGGTTAGTATTATTTCAGCTACTTTAGGATCTATTGTGTAAACCAAAGGGTATGGTCCCATCCAAGTAAAATAAGTTTTCAAATTGTATTGGAGAGCGTATTTGGGAAACTCATATAGAATATCTGAAATATTAAAAATATTTATTACAAATATGTGCACCGTGTAAACTTTAAAACACGGCCATGAGATAATTTTTTCAATATTAACTTTTGACATGGTTTGATTTTTATAGTTGTGATGGTTATAATTTTTTTTATTTATTGCAATTATAATAAGCTTACAACTATCTTTCGCAACATACCTGCCATATTAAAGAGTTTGTGGGCAATACCAATTAATGGAAGTCCAAGTGGACCTGGCATTTTTAATGCAAATGCGTAATATTTCCGCCTGGACCAAAGGAAATAAATCCACAAAAGTGTAAAAATTGCAATTAAAGCAGCGGCGACAACCATCGTTAACGAAAATTTATCTGAATTTGAACAATTATACAAAATATTTTGTTTGTCAGGTATTATTTTTTGTTACTATTTATTTTTCTTCAGGTAAATATATTTTATTGCGTTTGGGTTGAGGTTCAAATGTAAACATTGTCATTTAATGTCATAAAATTTTGAACTTTTGGCATTGAAAAAAAAATAATGAGTTTTTTTTTGTTAGCGTCTTGTAAGTTACGAGTGTATGTATAAGGTATATGCTAAAATTTAAGAAATTATATAGGTGACGAGTTCTTCTCAACTAAATGACATTTGAATTGTTTTTGATGAGTCAGATGCTTAAATACTGATGAAATAATTTTGCAATAAGTGTCAATATACATGATTGAACATTTTGTGACTGCTACGTTACTAAAAAAAAACAGAAAGTGGGTACAAACGGCTAATATTTATTATTGCGTAA
Organism: Meliscaeva auricollis; assembly: GCA_948107695.1. Classification (NCBI taxonomy): domain Eukaryota; kingdom Metazoa; phylum Arthropoda; class Insecta; order Diptera; family Syrphidae; genus Meliscaeva; species Meliscaeva auricollis. Next base: position 43,981,590 of record OX403616.1, read on the forward strand.
TATGGTTTCCGTATACAAACCTTACAAACAAATTTGTAAACAGTTTTCTATCATGCATAAGTTACTGAAGAAGCGTAATACATAAGTACGGAAAGGACATACATACATAATTTATGAGCCTTACAAATGATTGTAAAAATACAATCTTATGGTAAAAATTCTTAATTTGGCAAAAAAAAACTCTAAGAGATAAAAAACTATTTTTTTTAAAACTATAAAAACGATAAAAATCTATAAGACCGAGAGCCCACAACATTTTTTGGATGTAAGTGATATCATAAGATCACTGGTATTTTATGATAGATATGCTTTTTCTATAACAAAATATCCAGTTCTTGCAGACTGGGTTGTCAGGTGTCACTGAGAAATGCTGCATTTAAGATTAGTGTTTTTCAGCAGTCAAGAATTTAATTTATAGCAAAACGTAGCAAGCAATTGGTTACGACAAAGTAAGATTTTTGGTTCTCCTCGATTTCTCAAAGGCTTGGGACACCATTGATCATTTTGTACTCGTGCGCAAACTTTCACGCTTACTTATTTTTTCTTCATCTGCGGTAAATTTGTTATTCTTTTATTTAAAAGAAAAGTGTCCCGCAAGGATCGATCTTGGGCCCAATTCTTTTTTACCTCTACATAAATGAGCTGCCATCTAAATTGAACTTTTCAATAATTAATATGAATGCAGATGATGTAGAGCTCTATTTGAGTACTCCCCTATGTCTAATCGAAAACTGTGTGCATAATATAAATCAGGATCTTCAAAACATTCACATATCTTAGAAACATGGTTTGTTCTTAAACCCTTCTAAAACTAAATGTGTAGTTATTTAAAAAAAAAATTTAAATCTCTCTTACTTTCCACGTTTATTTTTGAACAATACTTCTATTAACTTTGCTGTCTCAGCAAGAAATATTGGGGTAACTTTCAACAGAACTCTAAGTTGGCAAAATCATATCAACTCTTCAGTTGCTAGGGTGTACGGTGCACTTAGAGTTTTGTATGAGTCGCAACAACTGACGCCTATCAATACATGTATAATGTTAGCTAAGACGTTGATTTTTCCGGTACTCACTTATGACTGTGAAATATACTGTAATTGTGATGCTGAAAGTCGACGCAAATTTCAAGAAAAATATACTCTTTTTTTCGAAACTACAGTTGTATTCTATAGCTTGAGGTTCCATCTCAATTCTGCCAGAAAATAAATGAAATGTGTGGACTAAATTCACAGAACTTTCAGAATATGTACAGTAATTTCCAAATCGACTTCTGAAAATATTTCATTTCATTTTATTTTTTGTATAATTACACTCTGTAAAATACAATATCTTATAAGCTAGAGCAAATTTAATATGTAACGTTATCAGCCACTTTGAAAGTCTAAATTTTCAAAACTATGAGAGCTATTAAGAAAAGTTTTAATGCATAAGTTGACTCTTAAGAAACTCTATTAGATGCATATAATAAAATTAAATTTGTATGGTAGTTTTTTAGAGCTAAAGGCAAAAGACCCTTACGAATGTAACGTTATAAGACTTTGGCCGTGGCCATATGTATGTCCCCAGCCTGGGCAACCAGTGCAATAATATTCTACTAGTTTTGTACAGTTTTATGCAGCTAAATCCGAGTTTTGTACAAGCTTATATTCAAAGATATATCTAAAACAATATTTGGCACTATTCCGCACTGGGAACATATGTTCCCAGCCTTGCACTTTCAATAAGCTCTAGCTTGGAATCTAAGCTTGCACAAAACCCGGCTTTGGTTGTACAAAACTGTACAAAATTAGTGCAAAACTATAATTTTTTTTATGATTAAAAGACAAATCAATATACGTTGAAACCAAGCTTCATTAAAATCTAGCTATTTTTGTAAAAGATGAAAATAGAAAAAAATTAGTTTTTGGCATTTTTTCCTTTAGTTTTGTAAAAATTATATTAAAATAAAATGCACGACTGATTCGCACGGTTTTGCTCTTAGGGTCAAAGTTGCTGTTCACGTTAAAGCTTCTTATATAAAGTTTTTAAAAATAAATAATTTTATAAGAAATAAAAAAAAATTAAATTCATTACTAAAATGCCATATACAACTTCTTAAACTGTTTTGAGCTCAAAATAAAGTGTGCTATTTAATTTAATTAAGAAATATACATTTTTAGAAAAAAAAATTCAAAATGACTCGTTTTCGAAAAATTGATTTAAAAAAAAAATTGAAAGATTTTTTAAAAATCCAAAAATTACGTTTTTGTAAATTTTGATATCAAATAATTTTGAGAAGTTATCGTATAAAAAATTCATCAAAATCGGTTGAGTCGTTTAAAAGAAAGTCAAAAATTAAAAAAAATGGGTCTACAGGAGGTACCGTTAGAAGAATTTTTACAAACCTTACATTCATTTCAAAAGTATGACCTTACTAACAAAAGCAAACACAAAAATTAAAATCAAAATCGTTAAAGCCGCTTTTAAAAAAAGTTAACTTTTATTTTATGGTTATATGACAGGTACCTACCGTTATTTTTGGTTCTAAAAAAAATTGCAATTTCCCCTCTAGGGAATCAACCACCAAGTTTCAAGAAAATCGGTCCAATGGTTTAGGCTGTAGCTCGAGGTATACACAGACAGACGGGCAGGCAGAATAGCGAGACCCACTTTGTTTGCATTCTCTATCATCGTAATGGCATGTCTGATTGTTATCTCGAATTCGATTTTTTTTTACAAATCCTAAACTTGCCCTATAGTACCTATATCGCAAGTAAAAATATTTGCACAAAAGTTGCAGATCTTTTTAGCACCTAAAACTCTAGCATTAAACTTTTTTCAATAGAAGGTCTAGTTTTGATAGAAATAAAAAAAAAAAAACGATTTTTGACTTTCGACACCCAACCCATCCATATCCTGATAATAATAATTTTTTTTTTTCACTACAAAATTTAAAAAAAATTATTGGTATTGGCCTACAAAGTAGTTTGTTTTTTTTTTTTTATTTTGGTTTTAGATGTACATTAATATTTTGTTTGAAAATGACATACCAACTTTTTTTCCAACAAGGTTTGATAATTTTTTTAAAACGGCTCAAACGATTTTCAATTTTTTTTCTAAAAATTATTATCTTTCTTAACTTTCAAATGGCATACCTAGTTTGGATCCCAAAACAATTTAAGAAGTTGTTCTAGCCATTTAAGTAATTAATTTTATGTTTTTTTCAGCATTTTCTTATTTAATAATTTATTTAAAAAAAAAAATTAGATAAGAACCTCGCGAAAAGCAACTTTGACACTAAGAGCAAGTACGTGCGACCCGTTGCCGCCTATTTTTCTCCATTATGGTTGCAATAAAAAGTAGACGTGCTATAGATTACCTTTTGAGTTTCTCACCCATTTGTATACGCCACCGTTGAAATACCATTAATGCACACATAAAATATTGCCAGGCAAAAAAAAACAAGTTTTAATATTTTGTAATTTATTCAAATGATTTCAATTTATTTTTCAATTTTATAAATTAAACATTATCAAGTATAAAGATAATTCTATATTCAGTAAATAGTATTGTATATTATATTATATTTTGTTTTTTTTTTTAATGGTACTTAATATTATTATATATATTCAATAATAATATATATGTACACACAACAATCTTTTGTTTTCGACATTATCTGAGTGAATGTATTAAATTCTCGCATAATTTTGTTGTTTTTTTGTTTTTTTTTTTCTTTTCTATAATTTGTTGTTTTCTATAATATATATATATTTTTATGTATAATATATATATAATTTTCCATTTAATTACTTTTTGTCAAGATTTTTATTATTTTGTTTTTTTTTTTACCATAATAAACCGTAAACTACAAAAAGCTTTAAGAAAATTTAAATCCACATTCTCTGATTTTACATTTATAATATGTTTAATTTGTTTTTGTTTTTTAGAGAAAAAAATAGATCACTATTCAAATTGTTTTTTTTTTTTGTTTGTTCTACCATTTCAATACATTTATCTCCCGTATAGACTCTTATGCTTATATATCGTATTTGTTCAATTATTTTGTTTATAAAAAACCCTAAACCTATTAATCCTTAAAACCAAACACACACCCTTTTCTCATCTCAATTTTGTTTTTAATCACTTTGCGTAAAAAAATATTTACCACTTTTAATTTTTTTTGTTTTGTTTTGTTTAAGTATAACTTTTGTGTCTAATTCTCTTTTTTGTGTTTTTTTTTTTGTATTTGTTTGTTGCTGAAGACTAGAAAATTAAAATCATTTTGTTTTGTTTTTATTTTTGTTTTTGTTAGTAAAATAATCCAAAGTCTATTGAGCTATCAGTGCCTGCTTTCATAATTATAATTAAATTTTTACTTTGATATTATGGAAACCAATTGTTATGGAAACCATAAAATATGTCAGAGTCAGTTGATGACCAACAAAAAAAATAATTGATAGTGAGAGTTTATATAAAAAATATCTACTCTTTATTTTTTATCGTAAAATTATATTTATGTATATAACTCTAGTGGAATATTAGTTATTTTATTTTAATTAATTTTTTGTTTGTTTGTTTTGTTTCTTTTGCAGGTTTTTGCTGCACTAAGTTAGTTTTAGCAAAAATTATACAGTTCCTACCTAAAGTTATAAAAACAACTTACCTATTACTCTTTGCTTCTATCGCTCTCTACACTCTACTTTTACGTTGATTATACCTTTAAGTTAAAAAAAAATCAATAATTTAAAAAGAAATTTTCTATTGGTGAATTCTGGTTTTATGCATAATGTTAAGACTAAAATGCCTAAAACGAGCAAATCGCGATTTGACATTCATAAACGACCAAAAAGTGAGTTCCGGGGTTTTTCTGTTTTAAAAAAAAGTGGTAACCCTCCATTACCAATATGTCAATTTTGAATTATAAATAGTACTGTATCTGCAATAGTACTCACATGAGGTTCTCAGTCATGTTTTTGTCAATTTTTTTTTTAATGACATTTTTGGATCTTAGTCCCTATGAGAAAATTTCATTTATACACTTACTATAACGGTGCCTTTTGTAGTTTTTATCTCCGTATTACTGTAGTACGCTTCGGGTATTTTTAGGATTTTAACTCACTTTATGGGACATGAGTACCCCTCGCACAGTTTTTTTTTTTAATTTACATTATTTTTAAATAGGGTGTCCTAAAATTTTAAATGTAAATACTTTTTCAATCAAAAAAAAAATGGATTTTAATAACACAGAAAGTTTGTGAAGCGCGTTACTAAAATAACAATGATATTTTGCAGTAGGGTGGCTCAACAAAAACCTACTTTCTACATTTACTGATGAAACTAAAAAAATAAAAGTTGTTCGGAAAGATCAAACAATTTAAAAATATATTTTTTTTTTGATAATTTGTTTTAAATATTAAACACGAAGAATTTTTTTGAATACCACAAGTAAAAGTCGAAAATATCATTTTTTCCCTTGAGTGAAAACACGCGGTATTAGATTGTTATTTCAAAAAACAGCCTTTACAAACTTTTTCTGTGATTTAAATCCAATTTTAATATAAACAACAAAAAACATTGGACCACCCTAATTGAAAATATTTTTTTCTCTCATAATTTGCTTGAAATATTTACCACGAAGATTTTATTTTTGAATTCCACATATAAATGCAGAAAATAGTAGGTGTTTTGCTAAGCCACCCTAATGCAAAAGTACTTAATTAACATTATTATCTCAATAAACACGACTTACAAACTGTTTGTGTAGGTAAATAAAATCAAAGTTTTTTTGAAATTTAAAAAAGAAATACTTTTCTCGCACCATCCTAATTAAACACATTTTACAAAATTAGTTAATAACAAAAAAAAAAAAAATTTAACTTATGTATTGTTTTAAAGAGACCCATTTTGGAGAAAGAAACAAATCAGACTCTTAATTCAAAAAGTTTTTTCTGACATTTATGAACGCAATTTACATGAAAATTGTGCTAAGTAAGGCCTGCATGACATGCATAAAAAAGAAATGCGATTGTACAAGCTCAGATTTTCCGCATTTATTTATTATTTATGAATACACCCCTTTTTTGATGGGAGTTAACAGAGCTGTGAAAGAGTACAGTTAATTGGTAATGCAATAAATTCAGTCGCAGTTAATTGACTTTAATTTAACTGCAAGTTAGTACTGCTAATAAGTACTTTAACTGCAAAATAAGCAGTTAGCAGTAAGGAGTAAATTTCTGACTGTACAGATAATGAAAGCAGTTAATTGACTAAAAGTTAATTAACTGCAGTACTTTTTGACTAGTTTTATTTAGTATTCTAGTCTGTAGAAAGTTTTTGTACTGTTTGCTTATTTTACTATAATTTTAAATCTCGCTCGTTATCAAAAAAATAAGAACTAATTTGTGGATCATTAAAAAAGATCTTAATAGAAAGCACGAGTATTTATCTCTTTATTTATATGAACTACCTGGCAACCCCTTTGCTTCACTTTGTATTCAAATAAAGTGTTTTATTCCATTTAAACAGGGTTTCCTACTTTTTGTTTTGAAGATAGAAGAGACTTCAAGATAACATTTTATACCTTTAACTTTATCAATTATAGTTCATTTTGACTGAAAAATCATGTGCTACTACTGTTTTACTTGTAGAGGGGTAGAAAGTACAGCATCGAATGCAAATAAAACAATTTTACTCGTTCGAACATTCAATGCTTGAAAGTTGGTAAGATGTTGATGTTTTTTTTCCTTCGCTTTCAAAATGTCAAATGATTTGCCGTTTTCGAGGCTTAATCCTAGCATATTTACATACATAAATTTTATTGACATTGGATTTTTTTTAAATAACTAAAAAGTTTTATATTTGTATATAGAAAAAATTAAATTATAATAAAAAATCACAGATACCAAATGCTTACTTGTTCATTTCTAAATCGTATCATATCCACTCAAAGCCCATTTTATTGTTTTTATTTTTAATTTTTTGTTTCGTTTTTAAAGAAGGAAATAATTTAATTGATTTTAACTGAAAAATTTATATAATAAAAATGCTAGGGGAGTGGAAATTTGTTCACCTATTTTTGTTTTCTTTTTTTTTTAGTACACTAATCAGCCTTTTTCGCAAAGAAAAAAAAGGACACAAACTAATAGTTTAGTCTCTATCATATCTCATTCAACTTGAATCGTTTTTTTCTGTTGGATTTTTTATTAACAAAATATCTTCGTTCCAAAAATGTCCAAATTTTCGTGTTTTTATTTTTTAAATTTAATTTTCAATAAAATCCTTAATCTGTTTTTAGTTTCATGCAATTTGAACAAGTGAATTAATTTACACAATGGGTTTCTCTATATGATTTATTATCTTTTTGTTTTTTTTTCTGAATGCAGATTGTTGAAAAATAAGGAAAAAAATTATTTATTTGACCATTATTTCATCATTATTTGTATTTATGTACTTAATTTTAGTTTTCTATAAATTTGTATGGATTTTAATTTGTTTACAATTTGTAGTTTTTATTTGTTTTATTAAAAAAAATTTATGCATTATAAGTTTTATTGCGAAATTTTGTTTATCTTTTTGAGGCTATATCCCTGAGTTTATTTTATTAATTTTATTTAATTTTTTGTTTAATTTTATTATATAATGTAAAAAACATTAAAGTTGAGATGATTTAGTAAAATATTTCTTAACAATGCTTGATAAGAAAAAGTACACAATTCACAGTTATAATGAAATATTTTTTTTTGTTTTACTTATTTTTGTAAGAGGTATATATTATTATAATGATATACGTACGTTTGTTCTGTGCCAATCAGTTGTATCTTAATAAATTTTATTATTAGTTAAATATGTGCTTATAAAATCTTTTTGTTGTTGTTGAATTGAATGACTAGTAATTATACTCGTAGTGCCTACTTGTTTTTGTTTGTTCTGAGATGTTTAAATATTTTAAATATTAAAAAGATCTGAGCCACAAACAAAACGTTGATTAAAAAGAGGACAATTTTACCTTGAATCAGTTTGAACTAAGAGCCTCAACATTATTCCTTTAAAAGAATATTTTGTTAAACCTGGGGCCAAGCCCAAAAATTATCATATGAATGTTCACGGCTTTAGTAATTCATGTACTGGGGCCCTATTTTGTAAGACGATAATCGTTGAATTTACCTCGTTATCGTTCAAATGCGATTACGTATAACGAAAATCGTTTTAGCGATAATCGTTCCTTACGACTGCCATTTAGCTATCGTTAAGCTTTTTTTTCATTCTTAAATATCCTAAGTAGGCAAAACGATGTTTGCGACAAAAATAAAATGTTTTTTTTTTCGGTTTTTGTAATACGTAATAGACTCCCTGACTTACGGTATCCTGGTAAGTGGGATGCACTGGACAGAGCTTCAAACCTTAAAATCATGACCAACGTACAAAGAAAAGCATACATTTCAATTGCTGGGCCTGGAAGCCATCCTTAACCTTAAACCCCTAGATTTAGTTGTAAAAGAATCAACAACTAATATCACCTCGCTTCAAAATCCTTGCAAAGTTAAAATGTTTGAAATTTTGCAACGATTTGCTACAGAAATTTCTTGTAGCAACCAACACTTTAGTACAAAGCTTGCTACTAACAAACCGTTTGTTAAATCCGTAGCAAGTTTTTCTCTTCATGAGAGAACTTTCCTCTTTATTACTAATTGACAGATTTAAAATATTTGACTACAAAAAGTTGCATTGGATGAATTATGATAAGGTAAGTTGCATCACCTCACTCAAAGTATCCATTGCACTTCCAGGGATTTGAATGGGACCGGAAGAAGGGTGAAAAATAGTCTGGTATTTAAGTGGTAAAGTTAAGTGCTGAGTGTCTCTCCTTGAAATGTAATGAATTTAAGTATGCTTCTGGGTGACTCTTTCGAGACATTGCCGAGGGTTTTTTTTTGCCGATGTAGGCTAAGCTAGGTCATTCAAATACACAGTGGTGTTTGTGTCTTCTTCCACCTAAACACCCTCACACATCTTATATAAGTCAGATATGTGCTAAGGCCCATTCTGCTCATGTAGCTTCCCAGTAGGACTCCAACCAAGAGGGACATTTGAGACCTGAAGCCAGATTCTATAAAAAACCATACGAAAACGATCGATCGCTTTTCAAAAACCAGAGAAAATTCTTTCGTTTTTCTAGTTATATGAAGGAAACTGTTCTCACATATGAAAACGTTTGTTCGTTCTATGACAATATTAATTTTCTTGTTTACCAGTTCACACGTGAGAACTTTTTTTTTTGGGATTTTGGGTTTGCGGTTTTCTGGATTTTTCGTTTTCCCCTGTAAATATAATCATTTTAACTCGGCCCAAAGGGACATACTGCAAGTAGAATTGAAGTCGAAAAGAAACAAATCTATTATCGGTATTGCGAGTTTCGGTTGCTATAGATACTTTTCTATTTGAATTTTTTTCAAAATCGTATATTATTTGACATTTGAATCAAATTTTCTATAAATTTTGGGAATTAAGTCATTTATTTTATTTCGCAATACCATTTTCAAGCTTAATAGAATTAAAAAAGTCGAATAAATGCTCGCGATAAGGCCCTTAATTAAAATGAGAGCAAAATTTAATTTTAAATTTTATTCTTCAACAAATTTGATAAGACTTATGTATATTAAATGGTTATACAATCTCTTCTGAAGCTATTTGTCAAAATTCACAGCTTCTCGCTTAGGATTTTAATTTTTTTTTGCCTTTTTTCATTATTTTTTCGCTTTTTAGTCTCAAAGATGCAAACAAAAAAACAGTAAATCTATTCAATTTACGTATTTTTCCATTTTTATGTATTGACTAATTAGCATGATTTCTAAGGAATATGTCGATTTACTTTTGATATAGAGATTTTTGTAAATTTTTGTTTGAGATTTACTGATTTCTCCAGGCAAGGATAGTAAAAATAGATTGATCTTTTTTTGTGATTGTGTGTGGGAGTCAAATTTCTGTATTAAAAAAAAATTTTCAAAATTAACAAAAACAAATGCTTTCTTAAATGTAAAACACATTGGTGTTTGCGTGTAGGTAAAAATAGATCTTTGTAAAACTCAAGATTTTAAAATATTGATCTTGGATCAAAACAAAAATGATCTCTGATGGCAAATAGAATCTGAGACTTTGAATCAAGTAAATTGAGTAATTAAAGATGACGCAAACCGTGAGGTACCTAAAAATATTGAAGTTGAATAAGTCGAATTTTTTAATTGGGCTCCACTCACTTCAGCTGAAGTAGAGAAGCCCTTTTAAGGCGATGTTAAGTTGCCATCGCAGGTGGTTATTGCTTGAAAATTTTAAAAATCTTATGGTTGTTGAAAGCTACTATATTTGAGTATATGGAAGTTATTGTGATTGGTGAGATTTGTCGAAAAGAACATTTTGACATTTCTCGACCTTTGGAGGTCACTAGAGTCTGAATCCGACGTTTTTAGAATTTTTTAATGTCGAGAACGAAATCAGGATATAAACTGTTCAAAACTCAAATAGCTTAATAACAAACGGCTTCATTTAATACTAAACCCTTACGGAAGATCTTGGATTTGAGGTCTGTATAGTTACTAAGGGCACCAATGGGATGTTACTAGTGTAGGTAGCACTCAGCCTCTTTTTTTTGTCTTTTGTTTGAATAAATGCCCTTTTTGCTTATTCCCTATTTGGATGTTTTAGTTTGCCTTTTTTCAAACTTTTAGGTCAAAAAATCCCATCCCTGATAATAACGTTCTCCTTTTGCCATGTCCAACAATCTTTTACCTTACCGAAGCTAAATTGACACAACAAGTATATTTTGAATTTTTTTACGAGAAGGTTTTTTCTGTTTGTATCGAATAGACATACTAGTGAGAAAAAATATGATTTGAGAATTATTGTTTTTGACTGCAAAACGTATCGATTAATAATCAATCAATCTTGTTCGTGAATATGTGTCTACAAAACATCTTAAGGATTTTTTTTGCCCAATCCTATATAAAATGAACGCAGCTGCGGAAAATTTGGAGAGAACTGCGGTATATTTCCAGAAAGCGTGCGCGTATGAGTTGTAAAGGCCCTATGTCCCTTAAGGCCTTTAAGGGGAGCACAACAGACTCAACAAGGTCTGAGAATCTATGAAAGTAATTATGTAAATAATAAGAAAACCCTTTTTTCAATAAAAAACGAGACTTTTTGCCTTGAGTTTTAAACTTAAAAAACGGTTTACAACGCACCACCTTTTGCGTCTATTTAAGCCAAACATTTTGATGCCCTTATCTCATTTTCGGTATTATTGTTGAGTTTTGCAAAAACGCTCCTCAATAATTGCAGTTGGGAAGGATATAGAATCCCGAAAATATACAAATTAAAAGTTTTCACCTCAGTGTTTTCAGTAGCTACGAGTATATTTTTTTGTTTTTATTTAATGTAAATTTATTCACTTATATTATGACTTCATTGGAATGAAATTGATGTTTCTAAATCATTGAAAGGGAAAACAATAGAGATGAGCGTTATTATTTTTTTTTTGTTTTGTTACGAATAAAATTCTATATGAAAAAATAAAGTAAATCTCTTTACATTAATTAATAATATATTTTTCAAATTTATATATTTTAATTGGTGATGGTTATTGAAATTTAAAACTTTTTTAATCACTTAATTTATATTAATTGGAAATTATTATTTACTTCTTTTTTTTTTTTTTTGTTTTTCCTTCTTTTTTAATTTAATTATATCTTAAGTGTTTTATTTAATTGTATTTTGTTTTCTTTTTTGTTATTTTAATAATTTTTTTTGTTGTTTCAATTTGTATAGATTTGTACTTTTTGCAAGTAATGCATTTTTTTTGTTTTTGTATTTATTTTTGTTTGTTTTTATAATAATAAAAGGTATTTTTTGTTGATTTTAAAAAATATACTAAATGGTCATTATACACGTACTATTTTGTTTGCATTCGTTTACCTATTTTGTCTGTTTTTTTTTGTTTTGTTTGAAAAATGTATTTTTGTTTGTTTATTTGTTTAATTAATAAATTAATACATTTGTTTATTGATTTGAATTTTGTTTGTATACATATATTTAATTTTTTTTTGTATTTGACAAGTTTATTATAAAATTTAATTTTAGCTGTTTGTATTTTTTTTTTTTTCATTATTTTTGCCTTTTTTATGTGCTACATTTTAATGCTAATTTTAATATCTAGAGTAGAGATACAATCATGTAGTTTTTTTTTTACAGAATAAAATTATTCAATATTCATTCATAACACATAATCATATATTACTAATTAATATAATGCTGTGTATATTAATTTATCTGTTTTTGTTTATTTTTGCTTTTGCTGTTTATAATTAATTTTTTTTTTTGGAAATTTTATACTTTGAACAGTTTTTTTCATTTTGAACTTTGTTTGTATTTTGCTTTTTGTTTGTATAAAAATATTGTTTCTTCTTTGTTTTTTTTGTTTGTTGGTATAGTTTAAATTATCTTGCACTTTCGTTTATTTGTTTTGTTGTTTCTATTGTTAAATGTAGTCAAGGTATTTGTTTATGTTTTGTAGATAATAATGTGATGTGATTTTTGTTTGAGATGAATATCATACGAGATAGAAGACAAACGACAAAAATTATAAAATAAGTTACTTATTTAATTTTTTTTTTGTTTTCTTCGTGATTTTCTTATAAACTATAAAAAAGTAGAAAAAAAACAAAACAAAATTTAATGCATAGATAAAGTAAATACAATACAAATAAATTTAACTTATTTGTTTGAGTTTTGTGAAACAAAATGGGAAATGCATATATGCATCCTTATTGCATCTTTATTCGAATTGATGCAATTTATTTTTTTTTTCTTACGAACAAACTGCCAATGACATGTTAATAAAAAATAAGATCGTTTTCTTTTTATTTTAATCTGGAAGTCTTCTTAGCAACAAAACCTTTTAGTAATAAAGTTAAATACGTAGGATAAAAGCGCATGAGATGGTATACTTATTGTGTGATAACAATATTTTGAGTTATAAATTTGTATAAATATTATTTATATTTTCAATTAGAAAAAAAAAAAATATTAAGAAAATCCATCTCCCACTATTGGGCGGTGGAGCTCCCTGTTGGGTTAGAATGTTAACTAATTGGACTGTTTTATTTATCTTTAAAAATTGTTCGTCAAATTCTAGAATGAATCCCATAATTGTATGCTTTATCCCCGAAAGAACATAACATTTGATGAGAGCAGACTTATTTGAAATTTTGAGGGTATAATGGTTTAGGTTTGTTTCATACCAATGTGGAAAAGTGTTGTATGGAGTGCGCCATCTCACCCGCAAAAAATTATACCATCTCCTCCTGTTCAGCATTTTTTCTATTCTGAGCAGCACAAAAAAACTAGTTGATTCTAAAACAAAGTTTTCATAGACAGTTAATGGCATATTGCTGACACAACGGCGCATGTCAAAATTGGACGATTTTCAGGAAAGTATTTTAAAAATTTTTAGAAACATTAACAAATTATTTTCGTTGTTAATAAAAACAAAATTGCAAATAGTTTAAGAGCTGACAGCTTAACTATGGGAGGTTAAAAAATGCCATTTTCCCGTTTACATGTGAAGACCTTTAATTTACATTTAAAATATTCTACAGTGTCTCCTGTCATTTTCCCTGGGACTGGACACTGCAAACTTGAAAATAAAACTAATAGAACTCAAGACGTTATTTTAAAAAACCACTTGAGCTCTTTTTTGAGAACTATTATTTTTTTTTAAATTTTTTGTTAGTTCTTCTTTTTTTCAATGCATGGGAAAACTTTCCAAATGGTGTAACTTACCCGACTTTGTTTTATATATTTAAAATTCCCAAAGAAAAAGCTTAAATAGTAGGTTTCAAAAGCTTATTATGAGATCTACAAATTGGATTTTCATAACCGTCACAACGGCGCGTGGTGGTAGCAGGAGTAACTAAAAACATGGCATTTATGCTACAAAAATAACAAGGATGTTTGTGAAAATTGACAACGACACTTTTTGACCACGCGGAATTTTAAAGAAGTAGGATAGTGCCAATTATACAGGTGAATATTTTTTTTGTGAATATTTTCGCGCTTCTTTATTAAAAACGTCACCTTTCTGTTAATGCATAAGAATACAAACTAAAGAAAAGGGTGTTTGGCGAACAATATGCGGCACTTCACTGAGTAGTGGGAGTTGCAGAAAAACGAATGTATCAGCGCCTTACCACCAAACAAAAATTAGTGTGCCCTGAACCTAAAATTTGTAATTTGAGATATTCACCCTCATTAAGGAAGGTGTTTGCTCAAAAATGCCACGCTCTAGAAGCCATAATTCGCTTCCAAGTTAAAATAAAACGTTACAGTTCTCTTCGTTCTGTATCTCTCACTCCATTACAGCAAAGTCATTTCCCAGAAGCTTCAATCATCGCTTCTAGAGCATGGCGTTTTAGCACTAACGCCTTGCGGGATAAGGGTGATTAGTTTCTAATTGGTTGATTTGATGAAAAAGTATACTTTTATTTTGAGGAAATTTATTATTTTTGTTGCTAATATTTATCAAAAAAAAGCCATAACTTTCGTCATGGTAGTCGGATCGTTTTGAAATTAGTCTCTATAAATTTTGCATCAAAAAATACCTTTTTATGATGTGACATATGTTCATTTTACACCAACATGCACAAAATAGAAAAAACTACACTGTAAGCTATTTATCTATTGAATTCAGAACTGCAATGCACTTCCTAATGGGAGTTTTTTTTTCTTTTTAAAGTAAATTAGTCAAGGCAAGCCTTGTAAGTTAATCGTTTTGTTTTAGTCTAATAAACAATTAGAACCGATCAAAATAATTTGCATAATTAGTTAAAAATGTAATGTGATGATGGCATATCGATCTCCCATTTTTTTTACAAAAAAAAAAAAATAATAAAACTGAACTAAAATAAAAAGTTTTTATAAAACAAAATAAATTAAATTTACTTTTATAAAATAATATTGTGATGAAAAATAATAATCACAAATTGCACATTTCGAAGGTAAATAATAATTTTCAAAAAAAAAGTAATAGTAAATAAAATTTCATTGTAAAAACTAAATAATAAAAAGCTTCTTACACTAAATTGCAGTAATTGTTACAAAGTAGGATCACAGAGATCGTTTTTGTTTTGTATTTTGTTTTCTATACTTTTTTTTGTTATTTTATATGAAAAAGTAGGTTTTTTTTTTGTGTTTTCTTTTTGTTAAATATCTTAGAGAATTGAATTTGATTTTTGTTTTCTTCTCATATTACATATTATTTTGTACATTTTAATTGCTGTTTTATTCTTTCATCCACTTTTTTGTTTTGTATGGTGTATATTTGAAGACAATTTAGTTAACAATTTTTTCACATAAAATTGTACATTAAGATTATTTTTGTGTTTATCTTTTTTTGTAAAATGTAACTTGTGCGATTATTTTAATTGTTTTTTGTTTTAATATTGCAAATATACAAATGTAAGATTTTTTTTGTATATCCCTACTTACGTTATAAGAAAAAAAAAAACTTTAAATTACAGAAAAATTGCAACAAATTATAAAAAAAAATAGTTATTCATAAATTAGAACAAAAATATTGCAACTCAAAGGAATCTTTGAAAATGAAAAATTTATAACTTTTACCTCTTTTATCTAAACTCACACCTAATTGATCAATACACACATATTCAGCCATTTTGGTATTTTGAAGAAACAAAATGATAATACATTTTTCTTATATCAAAATACTTAATTATAAAGTTGAAAGTTGATATTAATATCAGTACATAAAAAAATAGAAAAAAACAAAAAACTTAATATATACAATACATACATACATATGTACGTATATTATAATTTATATATTACTATATACTATACATATTTATGTATATGGAGTTTTGAAATAATATATATGTATAATTTTTTTTAAACATAAAATGGTGGCGCTCAGCAGGACCAATGATCGATAATCAATAAATTTCTTTCATCCAGTTTAAAACTCAACAATTTGTTTGATTTATATAAAAATAATTTCTTTTTACAATTTAATTTATATAATATCAAACATTTTTTGAGTAATTAACAGATTATACGAATGAAATTTGTATGAAAATCTACCAAAAGTCCTTGTACGACCCTCAGGAACCGTGTAGCGTGCTATTCTGGTTATTATTATTGTTGTTGTTGTTGCTACCATTGACATTTTGAGCGGAAACCTCTGACTTGACGCGACGTGCAATGTGCGATCGCGTATGTTTTCTTAAGTGATCCTTGCGATAGAAACCTTTAAATGTTTTAAATAATTACATAAAATGAGAATTTTATGAAAACAAAAACATATTTTAATTATGTATAAAAAAAGAATTTAACTTACCTTTTCCACATTCTATGCAAACATGTTTTTTCTCGCCGGAATGAATCACGATGTGCAAGGTTAATTGCTCCTTGCGTTTAAATGATTTCATGCAAATCTGAAAATACAAGAAAAAATCGATATTAAACAAAGTTTGCCATTTAATTTGATTAAGAAAGATAAATTTTTAGAAAAAAAAATTAAAATTTTCAAAAGAATATAGTGACCCGTTTTCGAAAAATAAATTTTTCGAAAAAAAATTTTGATGAAATTTTTTTAAAAATCCAAAAATTAGGTTTTTGAAAATTTTGAAATCAAATAATTTTGAAATTGTTAAGGAGCTTCTGTATAAAAAAATTCATCAAAATTGGTTGAGTAGTTTAAGAGAAAGTCAAAAATGAAAAAAAAGGTTCTATGGGAGGTAGAAGAAGTTAGTAGAATTTCTTTTATTTCAGAATATGACCCTAGTCTCAAAAGTAGTCACACAAGTTTTAATCAAGCCGTTTTTTAAAAAAGTTACCGTTAGTTTTGGTCCTAAAAAAAAATTCAATTTCCCCTCTAGGGAATCACCAAATATCCTTAACCACCAAGTTTCAAGAAAATCGGTTGACCGGCCTAGGCTGTAGCTTGGGGTATACACAGACAGACAGACAGACAATTCCGACACCCACTTTTTTCGCATTCTCTATCATCGTAATGGCATGACTGATTGTTATCTCGAGTTCGATATTTCTTACGAATCCTAAACTTGCCCTATAGTACCTATATCGCAAGTAAAAATGTGGCATTTGGGGGGCGCATTTATAGTGGGTACAATCAAATTAGCATTTGACATCACACAAATTATTAACAGGGTTTTTGGTTTTTCATTGTTCTTTGAAGTCTAAACCCACAAAAAAATCGTATTCCCCTACACTCAAGAAGTCAAAATGCATTTTTCGCGGGACAAAATTTTTTTCATAGAATGTGTTCGGATGAATCTTCTTATCATAAAACACAATTTTTTGGGAAGAAAGAGAGGCGGGAGCAGCCGCCATCTTGAAAAAAAAAATCAACCGAGTGCCAAACTTCAGTATTCCAAAGGAACAACTGATGAAGTAGGGACGTGGAAGCATTATTGAAAAGTTAGCAACTATCGATCGAGTAAAATTGAGTTTGATCTACTGGTTTGAAAACAAAATTGTCACCTTATATTGGAATGAATCCAGTAGTAAGTAAAGCCGTTATTTCAAAAAGGATAAGGAGTATAAAATAATCTCTTCTCCACAAGCTATTGAAGTCTACTACAAATATATGGGTGGAGTCGACTTACTTGATTCACCAAAGAGAAAGCGTTCTGAAAAATTCGAAATTTTCCGTTGTTATCAGTTCGATATCATGACGTCGTCGGTCACTTTCCGAAAGCAAAAAAAAACTTAAACTTTTGATAATGACCGTATTTATCGCTTATATACTTTTTGCCAAAAATGTAAAGCATTTTTTTCTTAAATAAATTGTTCTGTTTTGTTTATTACATACATACTAGCTGACCCAGCAGACGTTGTCCTGCCCTGCACATTGATTTTTATTTTATATTTGCATTTTTGTCTTATTACACGGTCATTTATAAAATTGGCTAGCCTGCATTTTTTTTAGCATTTTAAATCTTTTATGAAAGTGCTCTTGGATACAAAACATTTTTTGTTTTTCCACTTGGACCATAGACAAATTAGTTTGAAGTTTTTCCGACGCATTAGCAGGCTTAAATAATACAGTTGTCCATGTAAAAAATATGAAACAATACGGAATACAGAGGTTAAAACGTGTAAAAAAGTATTGAAAATCAAGAAAAATACGTGAAAAGTCGCGAAAAAGTGCGAAGTACATTCACCAGTATTGGGTATAGTGCATAAAAAAGCCCGCCACTGATATTAAAAAAAGCTCTCCAATAAGGCCTGTACTGCCAATTTTTATCGGACAGAGAATAATAACTCTATCATTGTTCATTTCATGGAAAAAATTTCAAGGAAAAACTTGTGAAACACAAACACAACTTTTTTGTGTGTAAACAAATTTTCTAAGTCTGGCAGGAGCCAAGATACAATCTGGGAAAAACAAATATACCCTACAAACTGTTAAATACAAAGTCTTAAACAGGTCTAAAAGTGTTAGAAATTGTGTACAGCAAATCTCTTTATCATACCTGAAAGATGCCACGAACTCCTGCTTGGAGTTTAATGACATCTTAAAAAAATATAACCATCCTAGATATTTGCGTCTTGACTACAAGATGTACATAGTAAACACAATTTTTGTATCTATGTACATTGTACATATAACATTTTTGTGGGTAGTTGTTATAAGCATTTTTTTTATATTTACAAAAGTTTAGGGGCTAGGGTTATCAGTTTTTTTTTTTGCATTTGTCTCATAATTAATTTATTTTGTACTATAAACGTGCAATTCATTGCGTAGATTCTAGAAAAAGAACTTAATTTTTTTTTCAATTTTAGCTAATTTAATAAAACAATATAAACAATTTAAAGCTAATTTAATAAAACAATATACAAATTTATAGATAAGGTATACTCACATTGCACACATGTGGCCGGTCTGGTATATGCGACAACTTGTGCCTGGTCAAGTGATCCTTTCGCTTAAGAGCAGCATTACAAATGTCGCATACGAATCTTCGCTCAACAGCATGCGAAATTACATGCTGCTCAATTAAACTTCGATCGGGATATGCCATTTGGCATTCCGGGCAACAGTATAACGTTGAACCATCCAGAGCTTTTGTTTCACGAATCTCACCCGGTTTCGGTCTAGGTTTCTTCTCCTTTGGTGGCTTCTTTTTCTTGGTTTTCTTGCCAGTTGTTGTTGTCGTTGTACCGGGTGTTGTGGTTGTAGTCGTACCAGCAGCTGGTGCTGTTGTCGTAGTTGGAACTCCTGTTTCTGCTGACAGATTGGTAAGATGGCCATCCATTCCAACAATTCCTCCATTATGATTATGGTTGGTATTATTTGTATTATTTGGAGTGTGTATACCACCAAGTGCTAGGCTCAAATTGGCACCGTTCTTTAAAACCTCACCCTTGATGTTGAAACCGGATGCGGTATCTAGATTTCCTAAATTTAAATTTCCTGAGTTAATTTGTGAGCCAACTATGCCTGACGATTCTTTTTTTATTGTTTCGGAGTATTTAAGGAAGTGTTGTATTGATATTGGCAGTGTTGCTGACAGCAAATGAGATGAATAATCAACAGTATTCGCTGTATTTGCAAGTGTTTGCCAAGATTGGTTGACATTTTGTAAAATTTGTTGATTAATCACTATTGGAATTAAAGAAAGAAATGTTTATTTTAAAAATATATTTTAATAGTTTTGAATGCATAATTTTGAACAAACAAAAAAATAGAATACGGTTTTTTCCTTATTCCATGTGGGTCATTGACTCTTATTTTTACTAGCTATACGTTAGAAAAATAGGGAAGGATTTAAATTTAAAAAACTGCGCGGAATAGCGAGGAAAAAACGTGGAAATTCGTGTAAAAAGTGCCTTATTTCAAAGTTAATTCATCAGTACTCCAAGATTTTTTCACGGTCTTACCACGGTAGTCCACGTTATTTTTTCCCGACACTTTCTACAATACACGCTTGAGTTTCTAAGGGGTCAATTATAGCGATCCGAAAAAGGAATCAGGAAAAATTGTCTAATGGATTTTTTATGTTGTTTTCATTAGTTAAACACAAATACAATATAAATTGATGACAAATTACTAAAGGATTTTGTGAAAGAAAAAAAATTAACAATAAGTTTTTGTTAAAACAAAAAATTTGTATAATCAGGAATAAAAATAAACTCATTTTTAACAAAAATTAGTTATTCAATTGTTATTCTTTTACAAAATATTCTTTGAGTCTTTTGTCATCAATTTATGTTGTACCTATTTGTTTTTTAAAACAAATGAAAACAATATAAAAAACCTTTAAGAATTGTTGCCTAATTCGTTTTCCTAATCTCTATATAACCAGAACCAGCCCGTAACACTAAAGCAGTACGCCCTCGGTAAAAGCAACTAATAGAAATTCGGGCCATTGCGTTAATTGAGGTTGTTGCAATAAGATTAGTGGAAGCAAGAAAAGTGATTTTTTCTGTACTTACTAAAAGAAACAAAATAAGGGATCATAGATGGAAAGTTGCGTTTACTGAGAAACGCTTTTTTGAAAAGTTGCAACCACTAAGTCACCAATGTTAAAAATTTGGTATTGTGTTTATCAAGGGTTGCTTTTACGGAGGGTGTTCTGTTAAAAAGGCGTACTGTAATAAAACAAACAAGTCAACTGAACTCCTTGTAAACTATTACATATCGTCCCGTTTTTACGTAAACCACCCACATATCTACATTTTTTTTAAAGATTTTCTTTAGCATTAAACACCACTGAAAAACTATGAGTAAATAAGAAGAAAAACTATAAATTGTGAAATAACCTCAATTAATATGTTTATAGTTAATTCGATGTCTTTTTATTCAAAACAAATACATAATCAATTTCTTAAAAAAACTAAACAAAATTTACTCTGGTTCACGCAGAAACGGGACGATATATCTTGCAGTTCAAATTATTATCCAAAAAATACACAAAAACAACACCATTATGATCACATTACATGGGACAGAGTGCATAGGCAAACTTTGACTCATTATATTTTTGCTTGCAATTTTGCTTCTAAATAAAATGAGTTTTATTCATCTAAAAATTCAATTTTTTTACCTTTTCGTGACTAAGTTGACTAAATTAAAAATACATTATCGTTAGTGACAGTTTTGGTTTTTTTTTAACAAGAAAATATTGTAAGACAGCGGTCAATACATAACGGTAAAACATTAATGATATAAACATTTTAGAAGGACGGCTGCTTGCACCTTTCAAATAAGACCCTGATTATTAAAATCGGTTGCCTTTAAGTTAGTTTAAAAGGAAGCAATACAATTCGAGTTTCCGTATTAATATAAAAATGCATAAAAGTGAAACATACAAATTACAAAAAAAATGTTGCGCATACGCCACAGTGACCCATTTCGTTTCTAGTACTTTCATACGCTGTATCTTTGGCAGTTCTCTTTTGATCGTGTACTTAAACATTTCAAATGAAAGCTTTTTTAGCAAGTAGTAATTCTATTTTTCCATTACTTTATTATATTGTGCACACATACTTATATATGTAATATACTATTTATGTAATAAGATTTTACTATTGTATTAGACGAACATTTTCCGGACTGTTTTTTTTTTGAGAGAGAGAACCAAATTAAAACGCCTCTGAACGCATTTTAAATAGGAAACTTGTTATATTATTATAGTAATTATATTATAATTTCTCAGCTAGACATACAAATGTATGCCAACTCTGTTACGTTAAAATAAAGGAATATTGGTAATATTGGTTTTGATTTATGCCGTATGTACATATTACTTTTATAATTTTGTTAATTATTGAAATTGTTTTCAACTCATTAAATTGTCAGCTACTTTGAGAATTTAGAAAAGCTTACTTGAATAATGAAATTGTATGACAAGTAACCAATGATATAATGACCCCGGAGCTGTTGTTGGAAAAAAGTTGTTTTCCTCAGATTTTATGAAATTTTAGTGTGATGGAACTGAGAACGATTGATCAAAAGATTTTATGGGCGCAAATTCTGCTAAGAACGAGGGATATCAAGATATTTTAGTATGAAAATGGAAAACTCTGTTAAAGACAATATATTGAATACATTATTATTTTTCTTTAATTGTACTAAAGAAATTATTTTTTGCACCATATGTTACCTTAAATGGCACTAAAAGACTATTTCTCGTTTGACCTACTTTAAATTCTTTTAATTTTGGACTCCTTTTGTACTTCTTTTGTTTTTGTACTCCATTTTTATCTTTTTACCTCCTCACAAAAGATCAAATTTATGTAATTTGTTTACTTTCTTTGAAATCAGAGAAATTTTACTGTTTCTTTCTTTAAGTATCTACCCCTACTAAAAATAATTTTAAGCCCAATCAATTTTTCATGGTCAAAAGATATATCGGAAGTGCTTGATTTTAATGGATTTAGGAAGGGGGGCCCGAAATGCTAAATTTGCAGTTACTAGGGCGACATGGGGACGCATTGGATTGTGAAGATTAGTTTCTAAAACAAAAAAAGTTTATGTTAAGTTTTCCATTTTTTTGGGGAAAGAGCGTGTAAAAATATTTTGTAAATGTAAGAAAAATAGTCGCATTGAAATACTTGAGCGCGTCAGATATTCATAGGGAATATTTGCTTTGGCTTTCTGATAACCGATAGATACTAATCTGATGATTAGATAGTGGTAATTTAGCTGAGAAGAGCGATAAAAAAAATAAAAACAGTTATTCTTAAGTGTTGTTGTTGATCAAATTTTGAGTGTATAAATATAGTTTTTGCTTATGACCTTTGGGTCTGTTTTTTTTATGCGAATTAAAAAAAATCCATATTTTCTCCCTACGTTTCGTTGATATTTTTCAACATCTTCAGGGGTTTTACTTTTTATTGGATCTTAAAACAACAATAATTGAAGTTTTTGAACACATAAATAATTCTGATAAATTTTAACAGTTATTCGATAGCGTCAGACTTTTTTCTCTGTGTCAAATTGCGGACCTCGCATGAAAATATTTTTGAAAATACTTAAAACACAATAAACAAACGAACGCGTCGTAAAAAAGTGCGAGAATGAGAGATTGTGAAAGAGTGAGAAGGAACGAGAGGCACGGAGTAGATAATACACAGCTCTCAGTATTATGTACGGCTACGCTCCTGCTTTAAAGATGGTCTTAAGCTACATTGCCCCATGAAAACCGTCACATTAGGTATATGCTTTTCGCGATACTGATAGAATTCCCTTCAAAATAAAAAAAATATAATTACGCTCAAGTATTTCGAAGTGACGTGTTTTTTTTTACAATTTGTGACTTCTCCATTTCCTTATGTCACTTTCAAATTGTCAGATTATTGAAATATATATTTTTCTGGATGTACTTAACTTACATTTTATCATTCTGACGCGCTAGAGTTTTTCTGAGGATCGATTTTTGTTTACCTCAAAGGGTATATTACAAGGTGTAGGTTTCTCCCCATATATTTTTCTGACGCGCTCGAGTATTACGCGAAATTCCCGCTTGGGTTTCCCTACTGTAGATACTTTTCGATTTCATCAAATATGTCTGCATTCATTTACATGCGTGTCATGTTTTTACGTTAAATTTTCCATTAATTTGGTTTGGCTCAATTTATTGAAATGCTACAATTACCTCAACCTTAATCCACCGAAAAAAATGAGCCTTTGAAAAGTGGTATAATAGACCAAGTACCTACCTACTCTGCATAAAATTATTGAAGATCAGAAATACCAACAAATTAGGTTTCCAAATGCCTTCTTCTATATTCTTTTATTAATAGAATTTTATCCAAGGGAAAAAATGAAAAAAAAAAAAAACAATTAAAGAACTACCCTAACATAACCCTCATTTTGTAAAAAAAAAAACTACAACTGTCCAATATTATCCGAAAGAAATAACTAATGCCTACAAACGTGAATTAATTACACAAAAAATAACATCGTGCTTTTCTAATTTATAATAAAATACGATCAATATAGGTACCAAAATTTGTGGTGCAAATCTACAACTTCTAGTCAAAGAATATTAATTCCTAAAGCTAGGTAGTTTGTTGGGTAAATTTATCTCAGGAAAATAAATTGTCCAAAGTTAAGAAAATGACTGACTGACTTATAAACGTCAAACCTAAATTTCTGTTTTTTAAATAAACACAAAATTATCAATTCAATAATAATAATTGATTATTACTTTTTATCACGAATGTCCTACTGCCCTCAGGCAATAGGAAGAATAAAAAAAAACCAATAAACCAAGTAGAAGTACACAGTTAGGTACCTACAAGTGAAGATTTATTCCAAAAAATGTCTATTCCTCCAAAAAATTATTCAAACACTGACCCCACCTAACACAGACACTGTCTGTTCCATCATACATATTTATATATCTATAGGTACCTCTCTACCTACCAACAACGATATACCTACAACATCCGTCATGTACACACTTTTTTTTTATACTGACGAATCTCAATTCCTATATTAAATTATATATATAAATGTAGGCATGTACATTCAAACTATACATAAATATGTACACATAAATTTATATACATAAATAAAGATACTATATATTCTGATGGTAATAAAACGACACGAGCCACATAGAATGGACAAAATAAGGCAGCAGCCCAGGAATATCCTTGAAACTTTCACTTTCCCTTTCTGCTCCTCAGAGACAGCCGAGCCGCCCCCATTCGTCCTTGTGAATTTTTCGAGAGAAACTTATTTAAATTTAATTTCTTTGTTGTTGGTTCTGCTTGCTTCCAAGATTAAGGAGAAGCTTTGCTCTTTTTTTTTTTTTTGTATCCTTGCCCTTAGTAACAAAATATAGAAACTTTCACTTTACCTCACTTTACGTCATGAATGAGAAAAAAAAATAGTACCTACCTACCAATTTATTTATGCTAAGTACCTAGTTTCCCTACGAATGTATAGTTTCTCTGGTGAAATAACTAACCTATTGATTTATATGTCGATCTAAATTTGGGCTATTCCAAACATTTTTAGAGGCACAAAGGAAGAAATCAGTCGATCGAAATTTATTATGTAGGCACAAGCTCGCATGCTGTTGTAACTGTAACGTGTAACCTGTAAGTAAATGAACTCAGAGCCTTTAAAAGAGAGCCAGAGAGAAAGAGCCAAAAACGAAACAACAAACTTTCGTTGCCTCGTCATGTCTCATTTTCAGAACCGGATGAAATATCCTCACACCCTTCACAAAAAGATTATTTACCACAAAATTATATACATTTTTAGCACATAAGGTCCTTTTATGTACAAAAGCTTAATTGGGCTAGCGCGTGTACGCTCTATATATCCGGTAACTTTATTTCCCCAAAAAAAAAAAATTTTTTTGTTTAAGGAAAGAAATCATCAAAAAAAAAGTTTTTAAATTGAAATTTATTATAAAAAAAAAAAAGTCAGTAAGCTTACCTTCTTCGCGGTCCCTTTCAATTTTTGGATGAATTTTTCCTTTATGATCGGACGAATTAAGGAAATTCAAATCACCTTGCGGTTGAGTATATGGTATCGAGATATTCTGTCCGTATTGCATATTATTGGCTGAAACAAACCAAAAAAGTACACTTAGAATCCACAATATTAATTTCTTCAAACAAAAAAAAAAAATAACACCAAATTTTGTTTTCACTTAACAAGGACATTTTTTATGATTTTTATATTTTCTTTTTTTATGATAAAGAAAATGCAAAAAATGAATAAAAAGCGAAATTAAAATCACATACTTGAAATGTCAGAGGACAGAGCACCCGGTATATTCGTTGTAGAAAGTAAAAACTTCCCGAAGAGCAAGAAAAGCAGGAAAACCAAACTGACAACGAACAACACACAGAACACACAAAACTTCCACCAGCTAATACCAGGATGCGTGTGCTGTCTGTCCTCTGCTCTTGTGCTCTTGTTGAGCGAAGGAGTAAGCAGAAACGTGCCTGTATAGATATAGATAGAAAGGTAGGTATAGATAGATAGATACAATATTATAGCAAAGCAACTTTGGAAAGTTTCTCTTCTCTGGTGCTTGTGCATATGATGGCTTTTCACTTTCGCACAGGATTCATGAACATACCAACTACAACAACAACAACAACAAAAACAGAATGAAAATACCAACTGAAATCAACCAATAAAATACACTCTCACCCTTTGCCACCATGATCATACCAATAATATTGTTTATGAATTTCCCCAGAAAAGAGAGCCTAAGAATTAACGATTTTGGTGAGTTGTAGGGATTTGCTTACATATTTTTTAGCATGGAGATAATTCGAAATTTTAATTTTTTTTATGTTTTAAGCCTGTAATGACTAAAACCAAGCACGGCGGTCTATTGATGCAGAACTTCCTGAGTTAATTAAAAAAGGTTATAAATATGTACAAAAATGCAGCTTTATACATTTAACAGGCTGAACTTTCCCTTCGGTTGCAATTACTGTCTTGGCTAGAAGTAGGAAGTTGGATTAACTGATGACGAAGACGAAACCTCCAAAGAAATAAGAAAACCCGTATTCGGATATGCACGTGAACATTAACAGACCGCGTGCAGCTGAACAACCTCATGTGGCTTTATGATAAAAACCGTGCACTTTATATATGAAAACGACTTGCCACAAACTGCGTTAGGGTTAATTTTTACTCTGACCTATATGCCCACGATCCAACAGAGAAAAGTGATGTCCCGATTAAGAACAAGCATTCTACGACGAAGATTAACCCTCTAAAGAAATAAGAAAAACGGTATAAAGTACGACGTCTAAAACGTCAAGAATTTTCTTAGCGGCCAAGATAGAAAAGGAGGCCATCTTTGATTTGACGGACGGAAGACACAGTCTACATGGTGCAGCTTTCGAAAAAGGGATTAATACCGATAGACTTTGCGGTGATGGAGCGAAGTATGACCATAGTCGATTTCCATATCTCACTATTCAGAAGTGTACTTGGTGGTCTACAAATAAATTAAGTGTTAACCAAATTGATCATTTTCCGATAGACGCCAAGCACACATCCAGTATCCTAGATGTCCGAACGTTCTGAGGGAGCAACTTATAACTACATACTTACATCACTACCTGGGGCCTATAACACAGAACTACAAGTAACTTGTATTACACGTGAAATCTCACAATTTTCCATACAAAATCGCGCAATTTCAATTATAATACAAACTTGTAACTTTTTGTTGTAGGCCCCTGGTATTAACTAGAGTTTGGATGCGGATATCTATACAGAGCCATGTCACATCTCGACATCCCTGCTGATGAGAATGGAGCAATTTTGCTGGTCCGTAAAAGTTACAAAGAATATTACCTACTAATACTTTGATGCCAAAAAAGTTTAACCTAACATTGTTCCTTAAGCAATAATTTCCTATGCACAACTCGGAATGCAAGTTTGAATAACAGTTTTTCAAAAATTAAAAAAAACATAGACCATTTACTTTTCTTGAGTCGGTTGACTTAAAATAAGGCCATTTAATTTTCGGAAGAAAAAATTATATTTTATACCGTAAAATCTTGAAAAAAAAAATCAGCTAAAAATGTTGATTAATTTTTTTTTTTTCAAAATTCTGAGTTTAAAATTCCTTAAACTATTCATTGGAATAACTTGATTTAAAATCTAAATAAAAGAAGAGTTTTCTGGCCATCTAAAAACATATCATTTTTTTTTTGCTTTAAGACAACTTTTGAACAAATTCCCCCTACCATCTGGACGGGTAAAAATTTAACCTTATCTTTACTAGTTGTTTTCCTTAAACCGAAAAAACCTAAAGAATTTTTTGATAAAACAAATATTTGTTCAAAAAATCTTAAAGTACGTTTTAAAAAAATTCCGTTAAGTGCGGCAATTTTTAACCGGTATCTGTTTAAGTATTTTTGAATACCAACATTAAAAAAAAATCGGAGCAGTTTTTTCCGGTTCCGAGATAATTTGCTTTAGTAACTACACTATAAATACTGAATGATTTGCCTATCATCGATTATCCATCATCCTTTATTTTGGAAAGCCTTATACTATTTTGGAAACTGCAAACAAAGTGCAGTGTCGAGCCGCACAAAGTTTTTTTTTAAGACATTACTATACTCAGTGCTGACCATATTGGTGCATTCAATGGGCTCTATCTCTGGTCTACGGCGTTTTTGAGAGCTGTCCCTATATTAAGAAATCCAGGACTAGTAAAAAGCTTTCATTTGAGAAACATTTTAATTCTGTTAGATCTATACCCATTTTGCCCAACATCCTTTCGGCTGCGGGAACAAGTTCCCAACTTAAAAATGTATTTAAATGGCAGTATAAATGCAAAATACTCGTGTGCTTTTGATCTATTAGGTACTCTGGATGTCCAGATTCATAAAAAGATTTAATATTTTCCCTCTTACATACAAAGTAAGAAATAACCAAATGCCATCCAAAAACCTTTTTGTGCGAAGGGAAGTGACATTCAGTGATGCTGCTATGTGGCAATCGTTTGATTAGGGATTATTAAGAATAAAAATTTGAGTGGTTTTTAGGTTTTTCTCAGAAACAGAAGGAGGCATACACTCTACGGGTTCAAAAAAAAAAAAAAAAAAAATTTAAAATAAAAATTTAGTATTTGCGATTATTAAAAGACTTGTAAGATAATTTCATTGTTCTTTTATCGGAATGAATAAACTCTGTTCTTGGATTTGTCGTGTTGTATATCTTGGAAGCAAATAGTTCAAGAGATGTTGTTTAAATAGCTATTTAAGCTATTTTAAATGCTGGACATATAGTTATACTAAAACCAATAAAGTATCTCTTATTTGAGTAAACTTATGTTCGTTTGCATGATAAGTTTTGTATTTTCAGTACAACAAGATCAATATTTCAGATACCTTTAAGAAAAATTGATCTGAATCATAATGTAATTGCATTGAATTATCATAGAAGATCTTTGCATAAAATCCAGAGTTTGAAAAAATGTTTAATTCCTTAAAGCTATATTTTAGAAAGTATTGGGCTTACTCAATGGCTTAATTTTTAGAAAATTAAATAAATTTGAAATCCTTACTGCAAGAATATAACGTAAAATTAGTTTTTCAGAGTAAAATCTTCAAAAACTACAAAAAGGCAAAAAAACTTCAAAAACTACAAAAAGGTAAAAAAAATGTCGAGGTTTTTGCAATTTTTAGGAAAAATCTATATATTTGAACATAATTTTTGGCATGAAGCACAAACAAAAACAACCTTTGGTTTTAGTTAATGAAAATTCTTTTTAAGCTCCAAAATAATGTTAATGAATGATAAAACTTCAGAAACACAAGAAAATCAATAAAATCAGTCTCTACTTTTATTGAATTTTAAGATAGTTGTTAAAAAAAATTCAACAAACTTGTAAGAAAAAACAGTTTAATATTAATATTCCTTGCATTCACAAAACTAATGCCTAATTTGAGAGTAAACACGATTTCTTAAGTGTAATTCAATTATGAAAAAATATATTTTTATAATTTTGTTTGATTTGTATTTAGGTGCTACAATTGTAATTTGCTTCAACTAAATATGTTTTTCTTAGTTAAATATTTGAACCTAACCAAATACTGTTTCTGTCTAAGATCGTTCAAACTTTGAAGCTTATGCGCGGGCTAATGATGGCAATTATTTAAATTTTTTTTCTTTATTTTTACCTAAGACAACAATAACCGACTCTATTGTAGATCGCAGCTTGTTTTAAGCTCACTACAACACAGAGTGTGAAAAAAAAGAATATCACAAACTGATAAAACAACTTTTAATTTTCCCCATACAAGCGTGACCCACCTATACCTAAAACCTGTCTAGAACGTTAGTTGACACTGCCTTGAGGATAAAAACTATGCTTGTTACCTGTAAAGTGGGGCTAAGTTATCCTCATGCTGAATTAAGGTTGTAAAACAAAAACGCAGCAGCAAACAAAAAAATTATTGCCATTAAGATAGATCTTCCTAGCATGTTACCAAACAATTTTTTTAAAGTCAATTTACATATATCCATCTATCCGTAAGATGCATTTGAAATTCATACTTTTATGTACATATTTCAGACAAATGGGAAGATCCAACAGTTTTGAAACGAACTTTTTGGAAACATACACGGGAGATCTATCTTAGTGGCACCAATTTATTTTGGTATTATATTTATTTCATAATTATTACATAATTATGTAGAAAACTGCAATTTTGCAACTTTGACCAACTGATGTTCGTGCAGGCATCGATTTTCTGTTTTTATAACGTTAATACAAGATGAGAAAAATGTATCTGGCTCCTGGGCTATAATTTACTTGAAGTTGCTCATTTGCTGTGTTTACTTGGAGCATTGAATCTGGATTCGAATTCAGATAGACCTAGAAGCATAATATCTTTCTTATATGATTCCATCTCTGAAGTCGGGGTAATTCATGCTCCATTAGCCAAGAAAAAAGATTGAATCTGGACTGTTAGTGTCGAAAGTAAATTCACGTAAGATTACCATATTAAATTAAATTCCTTTTTTCAACACTAATGGCATATCTTAAGTTATTTAGTTCTCTTAATAGAAATTGAATTCAAGTCATGCAGTCGACATGTAAATGTATCCCCTAATTTTTCTTAAACGTGTTTATTAAACACCTTTCCAGTCATATTTTTTAAAAATCACTTGAAACTGGGTTGGCTCAATAAAATAAATAAATAACCCATTTTTGTTCAATTTTATAATGTTAACTACCTATATACCAACAAGGACCATCAATTTCTTTAAGAATGAGAAATTTTACCGCATTATGCGAAAGGACATCGAGAGGTCAATAACCTTAACAAAGTCAATCGAGAAAATTTCATATAATAATATTATAGATACACAGTTTTCATTACATACAAATACATAAATTACATACAAGTATAATTTAGATAGACTAAATTAAAAAAAATTAAACACCTAGGCTTAAGAAAAAGTTCACGATTGCAATACATTTCCTATTAATTTTTTGTCAATGAGAAAAAAGATCAAGCAGAAGAATAAGAAAAGGAGAAAAACAAAAGAAAAAGTCACATCTCATATCCCTTCGTTGCACCCCTATCTATCGCATTTCGTATCCATGTAAGTTTTGTGATAGTGTGTACCCGCCGTTGTCGGCTTTTTTTTGTTTGTTATATATTATAACTGTGTTTGTAGCACATATCAAACACCCTTCTAAACCTTCACTTTTTTTAGTTAAAACACCCACATAGTCGAGCTGAGCTGAGCCGAGTTTTATAACCTAACCAGTTTTTGTACACGAGGAGGGTGAAAGATTGAAGAATCTATGAAGTTTTGTATACTGACTGTCGACACGACTGAATTCCTTTATTATCACATTCACTTGCAAAATGGGGGGTGGATACGCGACAACAACAACAACTCTGAGAAACAGCAGTTTTCCTCCTTTATTTTTGGTTATGGTTTATGGGGGATGAAAAATAATATAGGGGTGGGATGGCATGTGGCACAGAATTTCGGTGTTGCCATGTTATCTAATAAGTATTGAAATTGATTTATTAATTCATTCCTACTAGATTATTTAGAAGCTACGAGTATATTCATCTTAAAAATGAGAGAAAGTATGTTGTTGGTTAAGGAAGGCGTAAGTACAGAAACAAAAGTTTAATCAGATGTATGTACATCTTGCTTAGATCGCAAGACTTTTGTTCACAATTTGTGTATTTTTGCAATAAAAATACACAATATCATCTGAACCATAATTCGGATGACACCAAATTATATACAAATCATGTTTATAATGTAATTTTATAGCATCCAATTTGGGGTTCAGATGGTTTTGTGCATATTTATGTCAAAAATACACAAATTAAGTAAGTATTGTTCTGTCTAGCAATCACGGTTTTTACTTGCGAAATAGATATACACAGGAACAAGTAGGGCAAGTTGACGATTCGTAAAAAATCGAACTCGGTTATAACCATCAAACAAGATTTTATACTGATAGAGTATAAAAACAGTGGGCCCCACAATTTTGTATGTCTGTCCGTTTGTTTGTATATATAGGGCTGTCTCTATTTCAAGCCACATCCTAAAAAGGTCGCAAAAAATTGCACACCGCTGATTTTTTTTTATGTTTTTTGGATTATTCTACATTGAAGTAGTGTAAGACGAAGTTTTCAGCTTCGAAAAGCCTGTGCTAACTGCAAAGTGCACCAAAAATCTCGAAATTTTCGATTTTTTTTAATTTTCAGCTTTTAACTTCTAAACGATGGAACTATAGAAAAAAATATGTGTAAAGAAGACAATATATTTTGTAGGTTTAATAGGTCTTAATATATAGCACTTCAAAAATTGACAAATTTTTAGAAAAAATCACAAATTTTAGTTCCCTTTCGAGCAGAGTATTTAGTAACATAAATGCTCAAAGTCCAGTTCGAGAACATTCTGGTGCAAAAATAACATATAGCACATAATTTCAAGAAATTTTTGAATGCACAATGCACGGACACTTATATCAAGACCATGAAGAAATGTATGGCACTTATTAGTAGACATTTAACTGTTTATAGGTACTGAAATATAACACACTACATGAAAAAGTGACATAACTTCCGCCATGTGATTAGCAAGCAAGCTATTGAGAGGTGCACGACGATTTATCAGAATTTTTTTACTTCGAGCTTTCGATAGTTATTATTTCGCGAATTACCGCATAGAAGATCGTGAAAAAAACTTTTTACCGCAAGAACATCGTAAAATACAACGCAATAAACGAAGAAAGTCACAGAAAAAAGTGTGAAAAGTCGCGGGAAAATATGTGAAATATCGCAGCCTACCGCGTTTAAAAGCGGAATACTATTGAAAACTTCTCGAGGCAATGATTTTCCGAAGTTTTAAAAGTTATTCGGAAGGGAGACGAATCCTGAGTACATCTTACAAAAAGTAGGGACACTCTCCTAAAGGAAGCGGTATAAAAATTTTGTTTACACTAAGTTTTTAAAAAGCGGTACCAAACTATCTCTCTTTTGCTAATCCACTTTTTTCTCTTCTCTTTTAGAGTGTCCCTACTCCTTGATAGATATACTTTGGATGAATTTAACTAATCGGAGATCATTTAAATTGTTCCAGCAGTTCTTGAGTTATAAATGGTGTAACTAACCCGCCTTTGTTTTATATATTTAGATTATTTTTCAAACATCTATCTAGTCATTTTTCACTTTAAAACGGTTATATCTCAAGTTGTAGATTTTGACATTTTTTGTGCATTACATAACGTGTTCTTTGGTGTCCTGTGACTATTATATAGTCCTTTTGATGTTAATTCCTAATTTCAATGCAACAGGGGTAATTTTTCAGGAAACCCCCTTCTAGTGCTACAGAAACAAGATTGGACATTAAGGCTTTATTTGCAATGAGAACCAAAATATAAAACCGAAATAGTGCATAGAAATATTTTAGTTGAAAGAGTATTTTTATATTAAAAACACCCTTGGGCCATCGCACACTGGGGTAACTTTTTAATTCATTCTAAAGAAGGTTGAACATTTTGGTCGCTTGAAGAATCTCAGGAAACTAACATAGACGTTTTTTTTGTTAGTCTTAAATTGTCTTATTTTGACTAACATGTCTAGAAGAAACAAATCAAGTAAAAATGAGACGGTTTGACCCTTAAAAAAATTGTCTATGGTAAGAATAAGAAAGATAGTTTTTTGTTTACTTATTCATTTTTTGTTTGTATGTCAGCTGATTTAAAAATCCCCGCGTTCATTGCAGTATATCCTAACTTAAATCTGAAATCTTCAAAGACTTCCACGGAATGCAACGACAATGTCATTTCATTCGCAATCGCAATCCTGCCAAATGTGTTCCAGTGCTCCGAGGCGTTATTTTTGTTCAATTAAGACCAGGCACAAAAAATCAAACTTTAATAACAAACATTTGTGGCCACAAAGAAAGAACTTCCAAAAAGTTTGTTTTAAGCTAATTTATATATATCCATCTGCCCATAAAATGCACCAGAAACTCGTAATGTTGACAAATGGAAATAAGTCAATTTTTATTGATATCATACTTATTTAAAAGAAAAAAACATCAATGTTATTGCTTTCAATTTTTTTTTGAAGATTCTATTTTTCGAAAACGGGTCCCTGTATTTTTTTTGAAATTGGTTTTAAATGGTGTATTAATGTCTTTCTTGAAAATGGTATACCATTTTTTTTTTTAAACAAGGTTTGAGAATTTTTATATATAAGAAAATATAATTTTTAAAATGGCTCCAACGATTTTTAATTTTTTTTTTCTAAAAATGTATCTTTTGTATTTAAATCAAATGGAATATTTAATTTAGAGGTCAAAACAATTTAAAAAGTTATTTATGTCATTTTAGTAATAAATTTCAATTTCTAAAAACTTGATATAAGAAGCTTCAACGCCAACAGCAACTTTGACCCTAGGAGCAAGTTCGTGTTACCCAGTCATGCATTTTATTTATTTTAATGCGTGCAAATCCAGATTTTGAAAGTATTCACTTTGTTCACAAAGTGCTACAAAACGTAATAGGTCCCGAGAAAAGTATATTTAATTTTTGCTTTTGTCACAATATTAAAGAATTCTATATGCTTTCTGTTCGCACAGCTAACAATTAAAAAAATAAGAAACATTCGTAGCTACATACATTATGTACGTACTTACATATAATTGTAAATTCTATTAAATTTTCCCTACTTTATTCTAGGAATTGATAATAATACTATTTAGCTTTTAAAAATGCTACCCTTAATAAGAGTTTGCAATATTTTTTTTTAGATATTTTATGTATGTACCTATATCTCCTTGGGAGAGAAGACAAAATGTTTTCTCATGCACATATTATTTTTTCCAAGAAATCCATCCAATCTTAAAAGAAACCAAACAGAATTCATAAGCAGATGGCAGAAAATGTTTGTATAGGAATGAAGTCGAAACGACCTCGACGCAAACAGTAACTAGGAACCAAACCAAAGGGAATAAGGCGTGGGATGTTTTTCAAGGATATATCTGATGTTCTCCAAGAAATGAAAAGTTCTAAGTGTGAGCTTTTTGCTTGAAATTTGTATAAACATAACTGGAAGCTAAATAATGAACAAGGTTTGGTGTTGGAAATGTCAGTAAGTCTAGGAACATACCCTTAATCATTGCTTGTTTTTTAAGAAACAACAATAGGAAAAAAAAACAAAGGAAGTATTTTCAGTTTTATGTTGTTTTAAAAAAAAAAAAAAATCAATAAAACATTCAGTAGATAAGATATAAGAAAAAATATCTTTGGTATTGCTTCTTGATTAAAAAAATCTAAGTTTTTGAAATCCAAGGATATTCCCAACCAACCTAAGAAGTCTCCTGAAACAGTTTTGAACCAAAATTACATTTCGGTCGATTCTGAGAAGAGAAATTCGCTTCTCGGTTTCAAGGCAGACAGAATCTACTCAGAAGCACTAATACATAAACATTTAAACGTCAAACCAAATTTCATGTTGCAAATGATTTTTATTTGATGATTCAGTTTTTTCACATTTTTTGTTTCTCATTAGAATCGTTCTAATATTTCCGAAGTTTCCTTCCATACCTCGAACTCATAGCAGATTAAGGTGGAGATTAGGTTTACATTCGCCTATTTCCACAATCACAAACGGTTTTGTTTTACTAATTTGTGATTTTTTACCAAATTCCAAGCTTGGTTATAAATTGGTTGATTTTTTTTGGAATTGTGTCAGTTCGATAAAAGTGTTTGAACGATTGTTAAAAAAAAAAAAACATTTAAAAGGTATAACATCGATTCTCTGATAATTTTCCTCTGCAGGTGGCAAAGTACTCATGGCTCATGAGTAGACGGAAATTGTAATCTAATCAGGACTACTATTATCATCGACACAAACATGCTTCTCTTCGCGAATAGATACGAATTACAATGCTACCAATAAAGGAACACGCCTTACTTAATCCTTCCAGGAGCAGCACAGTGGTGCCAAATTAGATTTTTTATTGCAAAATTCATATCATAAGTCTTAAACAAATCAAAACATCCCAATATGTACCCGAATAAATTCTTTTTTTCTTTTCACCAATTCTGGGTTTTTTGTGTAAAAGAAATTCAATTCAGACAACATGCAGCTCCATTTTAAGTTAAATTGTTCACTTATTTTAAACAACGGAAGTGTGTTTGATTAAATAAATAATTTAATTTGTTTCAAGTTCTATATTTCCATTGTAAAGGGTGTGACACTTTTTTCTTCTTTCTGGCTCTTATATTTTATACTATGTATTTATTGAATTTAGTATTGAAACACTTCTAGAGCCGTTTGCTGAAACCAAACTAAAGCATTTATGTTCACCATAAAGTCTTATGTGACAGTTTACGCAGAGAAGCCCATAAGTGCTTATAATCATCATAAATATTTTAAGCAATCGGGCCTTAAACACCTAATTTATTAAGTTTTTCAATTGTTTTCAAATTTTTAAAAATGTATTACAACTACTGTGCTGTCTAGAAATATCTTAATATAAGATGCAAGGGGTGTGAATGTCTAATGTCACACCCTTTATAATTATATATATATAATTTACAGAATAAAAATATTTGCATTATATAGCCTTTGACGAAAATTAGAAAGTTCTATGTCTTTTTTGATTGGGAGGTCGCAAGCACCCCGAAGTAGTCTGAAACTGTTTTATTGGAACAAAAATGACACTTTTGACACGGAATTTTCCGAACGTCCAATCGAAAACGACATTAGAATACGTCAAAGTCAAAAGTCACAGCTTTTACATATAGTAACATCGTACAGTGCCCACGTTCACAAGGCCTTATTTCACAGCTCCAATTAAGAAGACGCACCCTGTTCGGTCAGATAGACGATGTTATCGCTAGGTGTACCGAATTTTACCAATTTACGTCAAGAAAAAACTAAAGACGCCTCTCCAAACAGGGAGGAATAATGAAATACGTTTCCAACAGTCGCTGCTTTTTTTTGGATTGCAGATACAATTCTCGGAATTTTCAGTCATAAAGCCCATTTCACACGTAGCCGGAAACCGACTGAACGCTTTCACACGAACAAGCGAAAAAATGTATTGCAACCTACTCACCGCCCCGTTTAACCGGTCGCCGGCTACGTGTGAAATGGGCCTTACTAGCAGAAAGATTATGATAAAGATTTATATTTTTATGGTCCACTGTGACAAATGCAAAAAGAATCATTGATCTCGAGTGAGTCATTAAAAAGAAAAACTGAAATTTAAAAAAGGGTTCTATGGAAGGTACCGTTAATAGTGATTTTTTGCAGAAATACATATGATTTTTCATATCAAACTGGTAGAACCCGTTTTCGTTTACGACAATGACAGAAAACGATACTAAAATTCGGTAAGTCCCAATCTCTGATCTCTATATATACACTGGACAGTGGGTGCATACAAAATATTGGTTCAAATTGAAGAACAGAAATTCGATTATGAAGTACATCGCCATAAACAAATTGTCGCGTTTTGCAAGAATCTGAATTATTTTTTAAACTTATGCAATTTTTCTCTTTTCTTCTTTACCTATAAAAAGAGCAAGAAAAAAAGGTGGATTCTCAAGTGAATACACTATCCAGTGTAATGATAAACAGAAAACAAGGTATGCTTATTATGAACACCATGTCACCATTTAAAAAATATGATGACGAAGTAGTCATCTCTGATCCTGGCAATCAAGTTTGTTGTTGTAGATTTTAGTTACATTGTTGTTGTTTTCAATCAAATAAATGTTTTCTACAAATCCATAACTGACATTCCTTCGAATGTCAGTTGGATTTTTGTTGACATTTGTTGTTTCCTATGTTATGAAAATTAATGTGTTCACACAATTTTGTTCCTGAAGACGACGGGGTGGGCTTACGTCAAAAAAAAGTCCAATGAAAACATTGTCATAGAGATCAGTGGTCCTTATACACAAATCATAAATTGAAATGATAAATGGAACCCATACAATCCGTCGCTTCCGTTCCGTCTACAAAGTTGAAAGTTCGGATATTTTTTCCGTCGCGTCCATTGTTATGGGTCGCTTTTCATATGAACGTGTGTATTTTATCAAGCTGTCAGTTGAAAACGTCGACGTAAAGGGGCCAACCCATAGAATCCGTTGCGTGCGATACGTCGACGTGACCGGATGCGACGGAAAAAGTAGCCGAACTTTTAACTTCATGGACAACGGATTCGTTGACGGAACGGACGCGACGAATTCTATGGGTTGGCCCCTTGATATATGATGGCTTCCGGTAGATTTCCAGTGTAGAACGTAAAAATTGAACAGTGCGTGTGTGCAGAAACATAGCCCTATGATAAATAATTTGAATAATTAAAACTATCGATAGTCTTTTAAAAATATCGATGCACGGAATGTTTTGTTCTGTATTTAAGAGGCATTTTACCTCGTGCAGTGACTTGGGAAAACGGTGGTTCTACTGAATTGACAAAAGCTTTCACATAAGACATGTAATGTCAATTTTTGTTTGACATTTATCAAATCACATTATATGTTGCATTTGCAAGTTTATCACCCATCGTTTGTTTTTTTTTTAAATTTGCAATCCTGTGACTACCGTAATTTTGACAGTTTGTAATTTTTCACTTTTATAGCTCTCTTCCTAGCAATTTCGTCAAATTACAGTGCAACATGGTTGCCAACCAGCATTTTTTATTTGCTCTTTAATTTTGATCCAAAAAACTGAAAACATTATGCTTTTTAAATGCAAATCTAAAGTGGGGTCTTAAGTGATATACTAACGCCCTAAAATGAGAAAAATTAAGAAAAATGGCCTTGACAGTCATAGTCTCATATATTCTTATAAGATTTTGCATAATGAGGCGATATTTTCGATGAGAGGGAAGCGAGAGAACCAAAAAAAAAAACATAATTTAAGATGCGAATTTTTCAATGTCTTAATTACTATATATGTATGTACTTCCAAATGACTAGATGCTTAATCCATTAATTCTTTTCAAAAAATGAAAAGCTTTTTTTCATATAAAATAAATGGAATACACATGGAGACTTGTCAATGAATATCGATTTGCCTATAAATGTTCACTACGAATCGCACCAAAAAAATATTTTCAAAACTTAAGAAAAAACCATATGTCACAATCTCACATTTCCAATTGACATACAGAGAAAGAAAATAAAACATATTTCAGAAAATGCTTATGTACAAAAATATACACAGAATTTCTAATTGGAATATCTGCTGATGCTTGTGTGACAAGGGACAGTGAAATGAAGTATATCTAGGTAGGTACATAAAAGATCAATTTCCAGCTGTTTTCTTATTCACCCATTATCAAAAACCAAGAATCAACCACCCCATAAGTTTAAGTCTCCAAGTTAGTAGTTCATATATGCAATAAAACCATGAATTTTTAGAAAGAAGTAGTTATTGTCAAAGCCAGAACCGGCAACACTGATGTCAAAGATTGTGCTGTCAAATGGTGGAGCGGCGCGGCGCGGTGCGGTACGGTGGTGGTTGCGGCCTTAGATTTTGGATTGGGGTGACGATTGTGATGGTGATGAAGAAGCCGATAGATGGTGGATGGCGGTGGTGGTTTTTACCCCACAACAACAAAAAGAAAAAACACACAAAGAGGGTGGAAGCAGAGCAGAGTGTACGGCATATATGTGCCTAACATACATATGTACTCTACACACGAAATACAAACACTATATTAGTAGACGGCGATATCCCGGTGAAACGAAAACGACTACTGAAGGCAAAAAAAATCAATAAAAACGCCATTAGCCAAAGTCGAGAAGGAAGAAAATTGTAAACCAAACGATTCCGACAAAAAATAATCTTCGTTAACCCCCCTTGTGTTACTATGGCGACATACCCTTTGTCATATCTCTATCACTTTCTATGCACTTGCCCTCACTGATCAAGTGATCGATGTAAAAAAAAAAATAGACATCACTTCTTTATAAACACTGATTAAGATCACGCCTTGAAAAAAAATGAACTTACCTGAGGGTGCATTTTGATTAAAATGATTGCCGTTGGTCTGGTAGCGTTGTGCAGCATGATTGTCGTTGGCGTTGCTGCCGTTTACTCCCGGTGTAGAAAAAGCTCCCGGCGTTTGTGTGTCGTGGCCAAATTTTGCCGCAAATTGATGGATGCCCGAGAATGGGCCCCCAAATGCCGAAAAATTCATCATTTTCCCTTTTTTTTTGGAAAATCTCCACACGATTCTCCGGCAGAAAGAAAATTGTTTAATGTATCCCGGTTGTAGCGAAAGTAGTCTCCTGCTGTATGTTGTAAGCGACAACGATGATGATGGTTGCCACCCCTTCAATTGAACAGGGTATTCACTCTCACTCACCCGCACACTCTGGTGGTGCGCTGCACTACTACCAAAAAAAGTCCAACTCCTACTTTGGATGGGTAAAAATGAAGAACAAGCAGCCGGATGGATGGCTCTGACTGATGAGGTTTTTTTTTTATTTTTTGTACAATAGCAGCAGAAGAAGGAAAACACAAGAATATGGTAAAGGCCGTGAATCTAACGAGAGGTCCTCGGTTTTATCGCCACACTACCCGCACGACAGCACTATACTAACGGGAATATAACGGATGACGTGATGAGGAGGGTTGAAATTATAATTTTCCTTTCCTATGCCCTTTATTGTTTTTTTTTCGTACGATAGTGTAGTGTATAGCAGAGTGTTGATGTATGTATGTATGTTTTTAGATTTTCCTCTCTATTTTCCAGAGGGGGAATGTGTATGCGTTTTTTTATGAGTGTGTGGGTGTGTGTATGGTTACAGTGTGTTAGTGTTGCACTCACAATACATTATTAACTCGTGTTTTCATGCGCGCACACACGGATACGGAGACATGTAGTATTAAAAATGGAAACACAACACCGAAAAAATAGGAAAATTGGTTTAAATTTTCACTTTAATAATTTTTTTCCCACTTTGAGTAAAATCTATTTCAAAAAATAAACATTTCCTTATTCATTTGTTTGCTAGGTATGGTAACTCTACTTTATTTCAACAAAGAATAAATTTGGAAAACACGACAATATAGTTGAATTTATAAAAAAAAAAAAATTAATTGGAAAATCAAATTTTGTATTAATGTAAATATAGAAAGGAAAAACAATCGGGAGCACTGGAGCAGTGATTGTTTTATGTGTGCCGCGGTAGAGCTGTATATACACACTATTTTATCCTAGGAAGCAAACAACACCGAGTAGGTAGTACCGCACCGAGTTGGTTTGGTGGAGATTCAGATAACGAGGCAAGGATGATGATGTGATGATGCCATTGCCTTGCCTTGTGCTTGTCATGCCCATTATACCAACAACGTAATACCTACCTATATCAGAAATCAAAAACAACGATTAAATGGGTGTATGCGGCTTTTTATCACATGGATATAGTAGGTACCTATGGCAAAAAGGGAGCGAAAGTCCTTGAATGTTAGACACATTTTATGTGACTGTATATACTATAAGACATCCATAATATAAGGTATTTTTACTCTCTTTTATTGTTGGCGTATATGTGTATTATTCCTCTATTCCTTTTATCACTTTCATTTGACAACGGGTGGAAGTGAAAAAGCAAGTGCTCTGCCGATAAAGTGAATGCACTTTGCGGCTTTTGATATTGTTTTCTTTGAGTGTGTATGTTAATTTGAAAAAGGAAGTAAAATAAGCCGGAGCAGTAAACAATCATTTGATTTTACTATAACTAACTATTTACTATTGGTTTTTCTTTAAGAAACCACACAATTATTGTCATTTTAATGGAACTTAAGTGGGTATTTAGTGTTTCGGTGGAAAACTGTGTAAAGTTTTCTATATTCTAATTTCTGGCCCATTATCCAATAGTATTATATTCAAAAATTGTAGTTAAAATAAAACATAATATGTAATTATGTAAATGATTTTTCAAAAATTGATGAACTTTTAAAAATAAAAAGCCGTTAAAATTTATTTGAAAAAAAAAACCGGAAATGAACTGCCAGTGGTGTGGATAGAAACTGCTATAATTGCATATGGTTTGGATTTATGATAGAAAAGCACGTACACAGCCCATGTGCAAGAATTACGAAAGCTAACGCCATTTATTATACGACGAATTTCAAATTATTCCTAAATTAACTTTTCAAAATTTAAAGAAATGTATAGCTCAAGAACTAACCCATGAGAAATTTTGGGAACTTTTGGCTATGTTAAGCTTTCATATCAATATACAGTAGCAACTGATTTATTCTGAATATCAAAATTAACATTTTTTATAAACCTATTTCTTTCATTTATGTATGTCATGTGTGACGTAAGCCTAATTTTTCTGCTTTTTTGTATACGTTGTTTGACATTTTTGGAATATGTGTCATGAATTCACCTTCATAATTTCCCCACATTGAGCAGTTTTTAATGTTGGAAAAACAACAACATTTGGATTCAGATGACGTCAATAAAATAACGGGTGTATATTACCTTACATTCTATATATTCACCCTTATTACGATAGTCGTTTTAACTTAAATGCCAATAAATTAAAACGACAGCGTTTAATAGCGACATTTGACAATTTGCGAACAAATAACCTTTGGCATTCCCTCCACTCTTCACATTTCTTCCCAACACATTGGTTATTGTTTTTCTAAAACGTCAAATGTCGCTCTTAGAGCGAGTCGTTTTATGGCTTTCTAGTGAAAACGATAATCCTAATAGGTCTGTTTGGTAACGCAAGCGTTGTAACACGTTGTACGACGTTGTACTTCGTTTTTCGAAATTCTTCTTTGTTAACTGCAACAACTTGCTAAAAAAAAGAGAGAATCGAGAGAGTAAAAATGTTCTCCATCAAAAACCTTGCAACAACTTGCTACAGAAATTTTTTGTAGTAATCTGTACCAACGAAAATCCATCTGTCAAATGGCATTTGCACCGGAGGATTGAATCCGAATTGAACAAGTAGTTAACTTCTTGTAAACTTAGATCAAATTGAATCGAAATGTTATTGCAAATGAATGAACAAATATAGCTGCACTACAGAAATGTAAACTATACACAGAATAAAAGGAAATAACTGAGTACGATTTTGTTTTTGTATTTTTTCTATTTCAAGCGGTTTGTAGATCAAAATTGTTTGATGTTTATCGTGTATAGATGAATGTCACTATTGACATTTTGTAACCAAAGTTCTACAAGTTGATACAACGCGTTTCTTAACTCTGTAGCCAGTTTTTCTCTTTCTGAGAGAATTTTTCTAATTTTTGCTCTCTTTTAATAATTTTACAGATTTCAAACAAGTTGGTACAAGAAAACCTAATGGGGATGATTCTCTTGCACTGAATTTAATTTTTTTTTCTACACTAAACGCCATCTTTGTGTTTTTATATTCATACAATAATAATCGATAATTCTGGTGTTTTCATACAATTTATCGATGATTTAACAGAAAAGAGTTGGTAGCACAGATTTTAACCTCTTCAAAGAGTTTAGCAGCTAAGCCCCTCGGACTAAGTTGTTGTTGTATTTGACACGTAAATTGCTTAGCTCCGACAGCGTTTTTTTCGTCCAACTTAGCCCAGGCGTACAAAAAAACACACCTATTAATTGATAATTCTGGTGTTTTCATACAATTTATCGATGATTTAACAGAAAAGAGTTGGTAGCACTGATTTTAACCTCTTCAAAGAGTTTAGCCTCGAGAATTCTCGGGGCTTAGCAGCTAAGCCCCTCGGTGTTTGACACTTAAATTGCTTGGCCTCGACAGCGTTTTTTCGTCCAACTTAGCCCGGGCGTACAAAAAAACACACCTTATAAAACACTGGATAGTGGATTCCATAGATAAACCAATACCAAGATACGAAAACTTCGTACGTTTCACCCTCCAAAACCCAATTGTTTACATTGTTGTATTTGTAATTCGATTTTGTGTCGGTGAATAAATGTGAAAACCAACAACAAAATTATAAGGAGAGAAACAGCTGATTTGCTGCGGGGAGTTTATATGTGTGCGAAAAACACGCAACCCATAGCAAACCTTATAGCAAATCATCTGTTTTTGATGGCAAATCATCTGTTTTTCAGCTTGGTGGCAAAATTCATTGCTTGGTTTCATATCTTGGTATAGGTTTATCTATGGTGGATCCCCTTCTAAGTATAACAGTTTTACTGAGTCAAATTGGAGATGACATTTATCCCACTATCCCACTCTATACAGGTGAAAGGGGGAGACAAACTGTTTAAAATGTTATACTGACAAGAGTACCTCAGCAGAGTTCTATCTCTCTTTTCTCAAAAAAAAAAGATGGGAAAAAGAAAGATGGGATAGACTTATTATAATGGTTTATAACAGTCCTTCAATTGGAGTCAATTTTTTTATATGAATACACTATCCAGTGTTTTATAGAGATCAGTGTTATCTTGGCTCAGGCGTACAAATTTCGGCAACTGTCACCCATGTAAATGTCTGATAGATAAATAACGTGTGTTTTTTTGTACGCCCGGGGTAAGTTGGACGAAAAAAACGCTGTCGGGGCTAAGCAATTTACGTGTCAAATACAACAACAACTTAGCCCAAGGGGCTTAGCTGCTAAGCCCCGAGAATTCTCGGGGCTAAACTCTTTGAAGGGGCTTAAATCTGTGCTGCCAATTAATTTTCTGTTAAATCATCGATAAGTTGTATGAAAACACAAAAATTATCGATGAATTGTATGAACATAAAAACACAAAAGGTGGGTTTTTTTTTTGTACGCCCGGGCTTAGTTGGACGAAAAAAA
Organism: Meliscaeva auricollis; assembly: GCA_948107695.1. Taxonomy (NCBI): domain Eukaryota; kingdom Metazoa; phylum Arthropoda; class Insecta; order Diptera; family Syrphidae; genus Meliscaeva; species Meliscaeva auricollis. The sequence continues at coordinate 44,026,413 of OX403616.1, forward strand.
ACATTAAATTGTTTATTTTTCTTAACTCTTACAATGCTCTTAATGCTCTGAAATTGCTTTATAAATATGTTATTGAATTTATTAAAACACAAAATGCAAGCAATTCAACAAATCAGAAAAAGATTTTTGTTATTAATTTTTTGTTTATTTCATTTTGTATATTGGAAACTTTGTTTTCATTTTTTTGTGTCATTTCATTCGCAATGCTGCCAAGTGTTTTCGTTAAGCCCCGAGGCATTTTTTTCGTCCAACTTAGCCCAGGCGTACAAAAAAACACACCTATTGTATAGTGTGAACATCTTCACTGAGAACCTCACTTTTGTCACTAGACACCTGAACGTTGTGTTTGACATTTTACAAACTGAAACCGGCAACAAGAATTTCAAAACAAAACAAATTAATTTAAACGTTAAAATTTGTTCATGAATTTGTTAGAAATCAGAAGTGTAACACAGTGAGATTACTAAGCCAATGGCTGCTAAATAAATAAAAATATAATAAATATCCAGAAAATATACGAAAATCTTACAAGATTCGAACATTCTATCCATCCGTGAAGTAGGTAAGTACAAAGTTGAGTTGAAATGATTTTGTTTTTTATTATTATTTTTTATTATTTCTCATCACAAACATGATATTCTTGTAAGTATAGGTATATTTTTATAAAAAATAACATTGAATAAGCATTTTATACGAATAAAGAACAATCTGCAACAAGATTTTCAAATTCAATTTGCTCCCATCTCAATGTAATTAAATTATTGTTGTCTGATGTGGTGTGGTTTATAATTTTGAATATTACAATCGCGCTTATAATAAACTTATTATAGTCCTTGAATCAATTTATAATCCTAAATCAGCAAGAACTGCATCCAACTCAGCCTGTAAGCTGCTAGCTTTCTCACGTACTTTAGAAATCTCATCTTGTAGATTATCAACATTGGCTTGCAGTAAAACGTTGCCTTTCTTGAGAGCAGATAACCGATTTTCGTGTTTTTTAACTCTTGGTTCGAGATTGGTTTTCTTGTCCTCATCTGATGCATCCTTATTTAATAATAAAAAAAAAGATGAAAAATTTATAAAAAATAAATTTGGTAATTAATAATGATAATAACTTACTTCAGCTTCAGATTCGCTTTCTGTTTCTGATCCACTGTCATCCTCAGATTCTTCTGATTCGGACTCTTCTTCTGATTCTTCCTCAGATGCCTCCTCTTCCTCTGCCTCTTCTTCTTCTTCTCCTTCATCGTCATCCTTCTCTTCGTCATCATCATCGACTTCTTCTTTCATGGAGGCTGCCATCTTGTGAACTTCTTTCTCTAATTTCTTGAATTTCTTATTCTCTTCCCTAAAATTAAAAATTAGTTTCAGTGCATTTACTGGAATTTTGTATATAGTATGGTAGGATAAGTTTAGAAGGCACAAAGGAATAATCTTCCTATTCATAGAGACAATGTACAATGAATTTGTGCTCAGGAATGATAAGTGGTTAGGTTCTCTAAGTTATTTGTATGTCCTGCCTTATATATTTCTAACCAAATGTTCCTCAACTTCTAATAAAAGCCAATGAAGTAGTGAGTTTTTGAGTACGAATATTATTTGGGAATACCCATTTGGCAGACACCTACTTAGGTTCATTTCCTAGCTTTCACTTTAGAATCCATCTTCTGCGCTCTTATTTAAACAACGGACCACTTTGGGTGAATACAGAGCTTCATTAAATTCGCTCAAGAAATGTAGAAAACTTTTCAATCGAGTAAAAAAAGTAAAGAAGTATCAGATTGGGACTCTTATAAGGATATTCGAAAAATAAACTTCTGTAGCTATACAGGAAACAATTTGCTTAAAATGTTCAAGTGCTCCTGGGAAATCCCAGGTAGATGTAGACTGAAAATGATGAAAGCCCTGCTCCTGCTCAGAAAGAATAATAATTAGCGCCGGTTAGAGCCATTTTGATACTATAATTCTTGTGACCAGAAATGTTTGTGGAATCGTTAAGTGTGGTTCTGACCAAGACATATAAAAACTATAATTACTAATCAGTGGGGTCGGGAACTTTTTCTAAACCTAATCTAGTAGATACCTGCTTTAATAGAACGGTTTGTGTTTAGTGACTAGGAACGTTACTAAATGGTTAACATCGCCTAGTTAAACGATCGTACGCATAACAACCTGTCACACAGACGGCCGCTATATTGGATTCCGACTAGCATTTAGCAACACGGAGCCTAAAGACGAGTTCGTCCAAAAGAGGGCCCAATGTAATAGTATCGCAAAAAGGTTGATAAACTAGCCTGTGGCCCCAATGCACCTCATACTGAGAGCATTACTGATGCTATTAGTTAACTATCGTTTATGATAGCAGTCGTCTACTTTGCGGGCAGCCTAGCTTTAGTTCCAGCTCCCATTTAGAACCACACAGCTTGAAGCGAGTTCGTCCACAAAAATACCCGATGTGCATTTGCTTGAAAGAGTTACTGCGGATATCACTGGCTTGTAGCCTTGCGCCTTTGCATGATTTTAAAGCAACTAAGTCTAGTGTTGATAACGTTAACATGTAGAAATGCTGTATTTGTTCCATCTGTCTATGTGACAGGCTCCTCACTTAAGCTGCGGTTCCTATTTAGCATGCCAAGGCATGAAGCTAATTCGTCCAAAATAAAATCCGATTCAAAATGTGCAAGCCTCTTACGCCAAAAAGGTTTCTCTGTGTATTACTAGCTCATGACCTTGGTGTTAGAGCCATTGAGGTTTGTTAAGGAATTTAGTAAATCTCTTCTTGAAAAAGTAAGCGACCTTTCCAAGGTCGTCTAGGAATAGCTGCAAAAATTGCAGAGCAAATGCTCTAGTGTCTCCTTTTACTGTGTTACCAACTACGACAGTGAGTATTGCATTGTACACCAAGTCTCGTTGCATGCTCGCCTATCGCCAAGTTTGTGCTTATAACTATTACCCTGCCTACTGCCTATATCAAAACTGGATCTAGCTAATATTTTCTCAGATCTGCTTTCGTCGTGGGTGAGCCATATCTTTCTTAATATTCTGTAGTTTATCAGGCTTTTCCATAAATGTATTTTTCATAAATTTGTTCACACTTTCCGCCATGTAGACATGAAAGCCTGAACCTTTGTCGGGCTAGTTCGTCTGTACATTCGTTGCCTTGAATTGATGGGGACCCATACTATTGTGATTTTTCAAGCTATCGTTAAGACCTGCCATTTCTTTTGCATTCATTACAAACTTTGATTTAGTCGAACAGCCATCAATAGCTTTGATAGCTGATATGGTCAAGCAATGAAAAAGGCTACATTACAAATATTATTGTTGGTTATTGTTTATATTTTTAAAGTATCCTGCAGTCCTCCCTAATTAATAACACCTCAGCCTGAAATACGTTAGAAAGACGAAACACTAGAGAAAACCCCAGCTCCCGATAAGCTGAAGGCCTCATTTTTTACCGAGTGTTGGGGCCTGGAAGGCTTTTCCTCACACGTTCTTATATAATTAGGCGCGAGAGGTTGTCTATACAACTGGGGAAGAGTTAATTGAATTGAAGGTATTTCGGTTTTTGTGGGAAAAAGGAAAATGTGGGTAATCACTAGGCTAGCAACTCAGTTGATAACTTTTGTCATGGCCGACTGTGTTATGACTGTTACACAGATCCTCGATGCCATTAACAGCAGGTCGTCTACATTCACCGCCTTCAGCTCACCTCACCGCTTTCCAGTTAAATAAGGACTTAGTTCATGAGAATTAGATGATAACATTGATTGATTATATCTGCATATCAACAAAAATGCTAGGTTAGGTTAGACAGCGGATATATAGTTTGGATTTTCGGATTTTCCTCCTACGTATTACTCCGACTCGGAGTTTAGTTGCTCAATTTTCGATATTCTATAGCTGAGAAAAGCCAAAGTTGGTCAACTTTGGAAATGCTGAACTCCCCGAAATTGGAGTTTATCCAATTAAACTTAAGATGTTTGTTCAAAGCTTGAAATATTTTATCGTTTCTGTTTATTTTTTTTTGTTTAACGTCAAAAAAAAAAAAATAAATAAAAAGAATACAATTTTAAAATAAGTACTGCTACAAACTACATTATGTAACTAATTCGTTAATTCAAATGTGTCATTTTAAGTATTTTATGGAAAATTCGCCAAAGGGGTGTAAAGGTTTTGCGCAATTTCAATGGGATTCCTTTAACATATCAACTGTCAAGATAACCATATTCGTCTGACAAAATCTACGCATTTTCGGGCCTGTTTGCCGGAGGTTTGGCCTCACTTAAAATGACTTCCGTTGCTATATTTGTTATCAGTGAGTTTGTTGCGTTGGTTGCGTTACACTCACTAAATCGATTTTCAGAAAAATGCTACTTTTGATGCACTTTTTCTCGACAACGTGTGAGCGTTAGCCTAGCATTCTGGTTCAGTTTGTCCAGAATATCCACCCGGAGATTTTAAGACCTTATTTTTAGTGGAGCCTGGGGGATAACCTATTTAAAACCCACTAAAAGGCAAACTTTTTCGGTTTCCGTCTCTTTAACTGTATTTAAAAAGCATTTTTTTGATATGACGAAACAAAATTACGGGTCCAAAACAGCAACCATTTATCATTAAGTCGGAAAATCTACCTTAAAAAGTATATGCGCAAATCTTAAGCAAGGTTTCCTCTATTATTTTGATGGTTTGATATTTTGCAATTCAGTACGAATTTTACACGTTTTGGATATATTTTGTGTGTGCTATGGACTCAAAAAAAAAAAAAAAAAAAATTAACAATACCAAAAACTTTGGTTTCAGATGCTCTTAATGTTCATAAGCCTATAGACATCGAACAGATCAATTCATAGGAATATTTTGAAAAACAGTTTTAGAGCGTGTTTTCTTTTCGTCCCACTTTGCAGCGGCTGGGACCAGCTAGGTGTGATCCCGTGCCTTAAGCATGATTCAGACAAAGCTGGTGCCAGCCGCTGATTGCATTTGGACTGCCTGGTCAGTGTAAATACAAATATAGGTACAGTACATACATATATTTCATATACTTGTACATGCATACGTAGATTTTATGAGAAGCACAATATTCAATAAAATAATTTCGGATAGTTTGTAAGATCTTAAGTTGAAACTGGCATTTTGTGCTTCAACTGTCACAAATATCCTAGTTTATTTCTTGGTCGAATTTTCATTGCTATAACTTTTAAGTGCAATATTATTATCGTCATATTAAATACAAAATTGTTGGCGGAAGTAAAAAAACAATTACATTTCCTACATTTTTTAACTGGAAGAATATGAATAAAGTCATTCCTAGTAAGTTTTTGTTTTAACAGGTCTAAAATTTAGGAATGATTTTATGCATATTCTTCCAATTAATTGAGTTTAAATAAATGCGTGTTTATTTTTGTTGTCTTAGCTCTGAGTCTCACGAAAACATGTTTCTATAATTATTTATGCATACAGCAAAGAACCTTTTTTCTATGCATTGAAGCAATAATAAAAGCTTTTAATAAAACAAGTAGCTTCAAATTACTCAGAAAAACAAAATTATTTTCTTAACAGTTAATTTTTCAAAGTCCTAATTGAGTGAATACTTTTGATTTTGTTAAAAAAAAAATTTCAACCTGTAAAATATTGAACGAATGACTGAAATATTAAATTTTCATTTGATTTTGTGTTAACTTTTCAACTCACTTCAATAGAACATGATTTTTCTTCATAATTTGCTTAAGGTTTGCTCGTTCTCTCTTTGCAGCTTCCTGTTTGTCCTTGAGTTTTGTAAGTTTTGTTTGAAGTATTTTGACTTCTTTAGCTAATCGTCGCTGTTTACGTTCTGCCTTCTTCTCCTCATCCTCGTCCTCTTCGCTTTCAGACAGCTCCAATTCCAATTCGGGTGAGCTTTCTTTATTTGGATTGGCTTCGCTGGGACGACGTGAACCATTCATAGCACTGCCACCACCCTTCAATGAATTCATACAGTTTGCAATGTGATTTGAAATGTGCTTAATATGATTTGTTTGCGGTGGTTCTTCTTGCTGGGTTTTTTTTTGTTATTTTTTTTTTTATGTTAAAGGAAAACAAAATTGCAGTTAGTGCAAAGCAAAAGCAAAAATATTCTTAAGCTTACTTACCTGAATTTCAGTTTCAGAAGCCGAATGCAAATTATAATAAATGTCCGTATCGCTGGGATCTTCGGAAGAGTAGCAAAAGCTGAATTGCGGTCTTATATTGTTTGAAACAGGCGATTGCTATTAGTTTTTTTTTGTTTTTAAATTGTTATTTAAGCGAAGCAGGAAAAGATTAATTTTTAAGCAAATGCACTTTATAATTAAAATAATTATTTTTAAAATTTAAAAATAACTAAACAAACAATACTTAAATTTAATAAAATACCAATTTGTAATGTTTTATAAATTCTATTTAGTCAGGTCCGGTTTCTGATATCTCAAAAATTAAAGTAACCTGAAGAGCAAATACTCATATTAGACTAAACATTTCGGAATCACAGATACGAAAGTTTTCACCAAAATCAAAACGCTAAAAGCAAAAATGTTATCTATTAACCCGAGAGGCCGAGACTATGGACAGGGCTCAAACAGAGACGTCGGCTGAGGTTTACATTTTAATGAGACGAAAACCAAGTATATGCTGTCATCGAGAAGAGATACTCAATACCGTCGACTGGGTCAAAACTGCACCATGGGCAGTTATAACTTCGAAGTAATCAAAGACTTTGTTTACCTGGGATTCACTATAACATTGCACAATGCCATTAGTGTAGAGATCAAACGCAGATTCGAACCTGCCAACCGCTGTATCTTTGAGCTAAGAAGTCAGGTATAGGGAAGAGGCATGGACACTGTCCGTTTCGGATGAAAACCAGCTGGGTTTTTTTGAGAGGCAGATTCTTCGAGTCATATTTGGTTCAGTGTGCATCTATGGAGAATGGAGAAGAAGACACAACCACGAACATCGACCTTGTGAAAAAGCTGAAAATACAGCGATTCTGATGGCTAGGTCACGTGGAGCGTATGAACACCAACGCATTAGCCCCACGAGTCTTCGCATCCAATCCCAATGGACGACGTGATGGAGGAAGGCCTCGTATTAGGTGGCGTGATAAAGTGGTGGACGACCTCAACCAACTTCGTGTGCGAAACTGGAGGTTTGTTGGTTGAGGCCGAGATCCAGCCTGGATTGTATGCGCCATCTTAAGTTAGCAAGTATGGGCAGGGCTGGGGAACACTGTTTGATGGCAGCTTCCCTAACATCGCGCACAGCTACGGTTCGGAGTTTCTGAATGCCATGCTGCTACACTAAATGATCGCTCAGAGTTCAGAGAATCCAACACCTATTCGACCAACTCTTTCAAGAATTGATATAAATCTGCAGTAATCCTGGCTACAAACAAACATTTGAGTGCTTTGAAAAACGTTTTCCGATGCTGAAATAAAAATCGGCCAAGTACAGGGAATAAACAATGTTTCCTTTCTAAGAAAATTGTCCTGTTTTAAGCTCACATCGCAGCTCCTTCACTGGATGAAGGAAATAAGTTAGATGCTAGACGAACGAGTCCTACATTTTTAGAATTTTTACAAGAAGACGTAATTGGCGACGGAAATCGAAAAGGAATCTGCAAAACTAGTAGAGTTAGATTGAGCTTAAATTAATACATCTCTAGAAACCAAATTAGATGACGCGTAAGAGAAGTGGATTTACACTTCAATCAAAAAAATTTGACCAAAGTCGAAAAAATGACATGTTGGGCACCACTATGTCAATAAGAATTATATCTCTAAGCAGGTATATTGCAAACATCCAGACTAATATATTACAACGGTTCGAAGGTAATAGCGCTCGTTTATTAAGCCAGAATAGTAACGGTAAATAAAGCTCGCAGAATTAAAAAATTATTTTTTATGCACAAGCTATAAACAGCCGTTTGCACTTTTATTTATAGTGAAACTTCTGCGTTGGATACTATTAATTGTTGGTGCAGGGTTTCCTCTGTTAACCCTAATACAAGATCGACAAAAGCATCTAGAGAGGTCTCTATAATGGCAGTACCACAAGCTGATTTTTGCGTCTTCATTGAGATCAAATCGACTTTGTTGCGTTTCCGGTCAAAGTAGTTTACCAGGAAATACAATTGCTCCTAGCTGCTAAGAAAATCACCATCCCTTGTTGTTAATAAGATGAGAAGTCAACAGTCAAGTTCCATATTTGCGAGGAATCAATTTGTGTTCTGAGATCTCAAAACGGAGACAGTGGCCTATACTATAAATATGTAAATGAGTGCCATGTCACAATTCGCATCAGGGCCAAGTTTTAGAACATCCACGCTGATCTATGCCCAAACAAGTATGAATGAGGGTACTGTCGTCAACAAAACAATTGAGTGGATTAGCTGTTTAAGACAAGAAATCGTTAGTGAAAAACAGAAACAAAGTCGGAGACAGAGCGGAGCCTTGGGGTACACCAGCATTTATTTTTTGAATTTCAGATTTAAAACCATTCAAAACAACTTGAATTGACCGAAAAGGTGTTTCGCCGATACTAAAAGCACACAACTTTGCTAAAAGAACTTGATGCCAAAACCCTATCGAAAACCTTTGAAATATCTAGAGCAACAACTTTATTTTCACCAAAACGATGTAATGATTCATTCCTTTTTCGGTTAGGCAAGATCGAAGGAGAAGATTTACCAACGGAATATTCATCCTTTATAGAAATATCGAATTGGTAAAAAGCTCAAAATCTAGCGAATAAGATGGACATGACATTTGGAGTGTTTGTACACCGAAGAGCTAGATTGATGAATCTTGTTATCCAATCCTGATGGTGAACGTGACGTAGGTATCCCTCATCTTATTTGGGGCGACCTGCCTCAAACAACTTGGTGCTTGATGGAAAGGTTTGTTGGCTAAATCCATATGATCCACGCTGGATTATAAACAACATCTTAAGTATGTAAATGAAATATCTCAGAAACTAGAACTGGCTATTTTGTTTATGCAGCAAAGTCAAAACACTTCTTAACATCTAGCGTTGGCAATACAAAACACCACATTTTACATCAAAATACCAAAAATACCTGTAGCGCTTGTGACAGTTTCTTTTCTAACTGTTGAATCATTCTCTTTTGCTCTTCAACTTCATTTTTGGCTGCATCCAATTGTTCAGCACTCTTTTCGTATTTCTTTTCTAAATCCTTTGATGTTTTTCTTGCTTCTTCGGCGTCTTTTTTTAATGATTGAACAAGAACATCATCACCGCCAGATGATGAAGATGATGATGGTGTCACCGATACTGATTCATTCTTATCACCACGTGTCTTGTCTCGTTGCATTTCAGCTTCCAAATTGGCAATTCTAGCTAAAAGCCTCTTGTTCTCACGTTCTTGTGCTTCACGATTTCTCAATTCGAGCGCCAGCATTTGTTTTGTACTCTGAAGATCGTCGCGCAATTTATCAATGTCATCTAATTCATCGCCACTTGGTTCATCTGGTTCTTGGGGCTTAAATAATTTAAAAAAATTATATATAAATTATGTAATTATGTTATGGGTATGAAAAAAAGAATACGTTTCTATGCTTACAACTTCTTTTAGATTTGCCTTTGATTCTGACTTTTGTATTTGTTCTTCAATGGTCATTTGACGACGGAATTTCCGTAGACCATCGAGGAATGGTTTACTTCTGTCATTAGTCTTGACTGTTTTTAACCGAATGCCACCTTGAATTTGTTTCAAAAGCTTATTATGGGCATTGTCCTTTTCTGTTTCATAGACAAATTTATCATCTACTTTTGTCATTGATTTGCAAGTGATAATTGGTTGAGATCTTTAAAATAATAAAAAAAAATTAAAAATTATTTAAAGTTTGCGAATATTATTTATCTTATGACAAAAATAAAAAAATAATAAAAGAAACTTGATGTATTATTTGTTTGCATTACCAAACTTTTAATGATATCTGTACTAGGCGGTAAATATGGAACTTTTTTTTTCATTTTTTTTTAATAATATACACGCACTCAAGGGGTTAACATATTGCGAGCCTCATGTAGGAGAGAGAGAATCATAAAAGAGATACTGATGCGATTTGCATTTCTGAAATACAAAATAGGAGAGAAAAATGGAGCTGGGTAATGCAGCTAAAGAAAACATCTCTGCAACCTTAGCTAAATTTTTGGACTTAATTGGCAACTGGAAGATAACTCTTTTAGACTATTATTATTTAATGGTATAGGGGTGCTACAGTCCAAAATTCTTGATTTTAAAAATTATTTTTTTGCCCAGTAAAATTAGAAAAATGATGGATTTAGTTGAATTTTTGTGAGACCCTTAATAGGTCCAGTTATAGAAACAAGTTTCCACAGAAAGAAAGTTTACTTTTGAATCAATAAAAAATTAGAAACTTCTAATGGTGAAAAATGCATTTTTTGTTCGCCATCTCGAAAATTTAAGAAATGAACCATTGAAGAAAAAAATGTTGGAGAAATATAAGTATGTGGCACATCTTCTTACTTGCTCTGTAGGGCAAGTATTGGTTTCATGTCAAAAAAAATTCGAGGTTTTAATCAAAACCAACATTACGATGATGGAGAAGTCCAAAAAAGTGGTTTTCGTCATGCCGTCTGTCGGTCTGTGCGTCTGTTCGTCTGTGGGTCTATCTGTACAGAGACCCACAGCCTAAACGGGTTGACGGATTTGCATGAAATTTGGTACAGATAACTATTTTTTTTTTAATTTCCGAGGTTGTTTTTTTTTGTTTTTGAATATATCGATTCGAACGAATACCTCACATAAACGGTTTCGAGTTATTGGATTTTTTTCGGAAACGGCTCTAACGATTTTGATTAAACTTAGTGTGTGCTATGTAATAAGTGATTGATTAAGGAGGAGTTTGATCAAGCAAAGGTGAGTTGGAAAACATAAAATTAAACAAAATTCTCTCTTTGTGTTTTGTTTTGCCAGTAATTGTAGCTTTTTAAACTAAATTTGTTGCGCAAACCACAATTTTGAAGCTCAAGCCCTTTTTGAAATATTCAAGTATAACTTGTATATGTATTTTAAAACGTGCAAAATGTTATTTCGGTGTCAAGATAGTTAGCGAGAATTTTTTTTTAAATTATTTAATTTCCGCTTAATTCAGACTTATTTTAGCGGTAAATTCAATAACTCAAAAACCATGCGATCTATAAATTTTTGATTTGCGCAACAAATTAGCATATAATTTACAATTTCTAAGATTACATTTTTTACTTTCTCCAGAACAATGTTACTGTTCGGTGAACTATACCATCAGATCTATGAAGCAATCAGATTGCTATGAAAGCCATACACGTGCGGAAGATTCGTCTTTATTATAGGCCTAACAATTTCCATAGACTCGAAAAAAGTCCAGTAGAGTAGGGTAAATAGGAAAGAAAATAGATGGAAAAGCTTACACATTGCTTTTTCCAGCGTGAAAGAAAACCTCTTCTGAACAACGCCGAGGATACTATTCTTACATCAAAATCTTTCAGGATTTTTTTCAACAGTACGAGCAAAAAAAAGAATAGTCCCATGCCATCGTTTACGGGCTCTACTACGGAAGTAGTCATAATACTTTCCGCAAGCATAGAATTTAATGAGAAATGCTTTCGGTAAGCTTTATTTAAAAGCGTTGGATCCGAGAAACAGGTGGTATTACGAATATTTTTAACAAATTACCAAAAATTCTTCAACTTTTGGAACATTTGGTCGTGTAAAAATTTGCGTCGGAGAATATGGGCGTTGCTGGTCTTTCTAGCTTGTTTAAACTTTTTTCCGGCCTTGCTCAGTTTCGGACGCTTACTTTTCTAATCCTGATAACCTCTTTACATCTGTAACAAATCATGAATTTTCTTTAGGTTTGATTTTATTAGACCTGTTCGGGATAAAATGTCTTATACGCGAAGGAATAAGATTTGTAATACTATCAGCGCTGGGTTCAACGTCACTCTCGATGAAGCATCATATTGAATAGTTAAAGTTTCTAAAGTAAATGACCTTACCAGTTAGCTTTCTCGTACTACAAAAACTATAGTGAACTCGGCAATACTGTAATTTCAATAAATATTCACTTATTTTTTTTTACATCTTCAAAGTTTTTTCTGTCAAATGGTTGTTACTCGAAATCAAAAATAAAAATAATTCGATTCTATTAAACAAAAGCAGTAAATATCAGAATTTCAAGCGAAAAATGTTGATTTGCCCAGAATAATGAATGCATTGAAGTATACATAAATAAATGCAACAGAAACGAAAACAGAGTTGTTCGAATTTTTAATATTGGAGGAATGTCGATTTTTCAAAAAAGAAAAAAAAAAAAGAAAATAAATTAAAATAAAATAAAAACGATAACCAATGGATAGAAATATTTCAAAGCAAATGAGACCAATAAAGTGACAGAAAGAAGGTAAGGGACTGTTTTTACTTTTTTGTTTGGTTTTTGAAAGCAATTTGATGTGCATATATTTATTATACTCTTAAAATAACCTTCGATAAAATGGCCATGAGATATTTTCATATGGGTTACTTTTAAAACCTTTCAATGATGGCAGTTGCTATTGTAGACATTTTTCCTCAATTTATTGGAAATCTTTTTTTTAATTCTTTTTTTCTCATTGAGATGTTTTTTATAATTGTGCTTAAAATACCCTACGTTAGTCATTTGTCTTTTTAATGAACAACAACATAAACCATTAAATATTTACATTTATTCGTTGTTTTGTTTATTATTGCCAAATTAAATTATGTACAAATAGAATGGAATGAAATTTTAAAGCCAGACAATTGAAAATCCTTAAATTTTTTGACAAATATTGAAAAATAATATACAGCTGTTATGAATCTAGGTCTATATAGAATTGAATATTGATTCGATTAGCCATGTAAACAGGATAAAGTTTTCTTTTGGTTTTTAAAGTGGCTACATCATAATTCCATTGTAATGTTCGTGACATTTTTACAACATTTTTGCCTTATATATACGAGTATTAACTCCTTTTATAAACAAAAAATTAGTAAAATTTCTTTTGAAGCGTGTTTATAGTCAAACCATAGTTGTAACGGTCCAAATGCCGTCCGTTGGTCTGTGCGTCTGTTCGTCTGTTCGTCTGTGCGTCCATCTGTACAGAGAGCCACAGCCTAAACGGGTTGACGGATTTGCATGAAATTTGGATACAGATTACTTTTTTTTTAATTTCCTCGATTAGAACGAATACCTCCCATATAACGATTTCGAGTTATTTGATTTTTCTAGCAAACGGCTGTAACGATTTTGATTAAACTTGGTGTATGTTATGTTATAAGTGATTGTAACAATACTGCGTTTTTAGTTTTTCTCAAAAAAATACGAAGAACGGAAAAATGATGAACACGGTTTTCGGGAAGTTTTTCATTTTTTTTAGTTATTTCCTTATATCATTACTGGCTCAACTAATTTCGTTCAAAACTTGTCACCAGGTCGTTTTCATCATTTTAAAAAGTATTGTGTATTTAGTTTGTCAAAAAAATGAGTTTTGAAAAAAAAAAAAAAAAAAAATTAAACAAAAAAATGATTTTTTTCGAATTTTTTTTTTTCAATACACAAATACACATATAATAATTTTGAGCTACAAGAGCAAGTTCGTGCGATCTAATCGTGCATTTTATTTGTTTAAAGTTTTTAAATAAAGTAGAAACTAGGATTATTTTTCGTTCTAAAATTTAATTAGGAACTCTTCTGAAAAGTGTCAAAAATCGGTGGCTGCAACTCCTTTACAGGCAGACAGTGAAACCCTCTCGATTTCGAATTCTTTATGTCAAGATTGATTGTTATATCAAGTTCAAGTTCAATTTTATTTTATTCATTATATCCCACAAAATTTGTCTAGATAGAAAAAAAAAAAAAAATAATAATACCAATCTCACCTATCATTACACTGAACGTGTCGTAGTTTTTTGCCATCTTCAACTTCTTTCATCATTTCCGACCAATCAGGTCGTCTCCTTGGTCGTGTCCTGTAAAAAAAAACATTAAAATAATTACAAGGTTAATAATGAAATTAAACTTATTAAAAAAAAAAAAAATGAACTTACTTAAGTTTTTCGATTGTTGCCTTCTGTTTCTCGTTCAGAGCTTTCTTTTCAAAGTCCACTGGTGGACCCAATGGTGGTGGAGGTGGTGGTGGTGGCTTTGGAATAAGTGACGGCAAAGGTGGTGGTGCAGGAACTGTGAAATAAAACCAGTGCTTATGTTAAATAAATGAAATTATACACCCAGGTGATATAATGAGATGGTAAGACTAATTTGACTGCAAGTAAAAAATTCATAAATATATACGTAGGTAGGTAATGGACGTGTTGAAGTGTAGCAGTATATTTTTTTCCCATTAAAAATTGTAAGAAAATGACTGCAGGGACTTGAGTTTTTTTTATATATTTTTGTTCATTTTTTTTTTTGTTTTATTACAGCAGAGAAAGTTTTGCTTAGTTTTGTTTTAATTCTATCTAGTTCATGGTTTTTTATGTATAAGTTGGGTGTAGGAAGATAGACAACTTTTGAAACAGAGATTGTTTAATGAATAAAACAGAAAATAAAAAGAGTTTTTTTTCGGTTTTCAAAGATGAAAATGGGTAATAAAGAAAATAAGTAGAAACATTCTTTTGTTTTTACTTGTGGTATTATTTTTTAGAATAAAGAGGTTTTTATGACACCAATTCTATTTACGAGTATATTTACTAAGAAATAAGGTTCGCTATAAAGAATACTTCAACTTTAACTTTGAATATCGAAATACGTAATCAATAATTTTAAGCTAGATCCATAAAACTGTTAAATATGTACTAAAAATTGAATAATAATAATAATAACTATAGTACCGCCGAGTAGTCAAAGTTTGACCGCAGTATTAGGAATAAAGGTAAAACAAATAAATATGATATACAAATTAAATTGTAGTAGAGAGACTGCTTGTACCTTTAGAATAAGTCAAAAAAAAAAATCGTTGCCGTTAAGTAACCCAAAAAGTGAGCAATAGAATTCGTGTTAAAGTATTAATAAATAGATTTGCCTGTAGTTCGGTATATTAAATGCAATTGTATACCACTAGTAAGAAAGATCATTACTAGTTCAGTAGATTAATATTAAGACACGGAATGAGAAGAAATGTTAAGGACGAATAGCATCTGTATTAGATTTAGCGGATTTCTGAATTTTATTTACTTATATTTCTTAAAAAAAAGAAAATGAGTGCTGATGGAGACTCTGAATGTCAGTCTTCATTAAGTCGCTTGTATCTTCATATAAATATTCTCCTAAGTGAATTTAGCTTCGTTGGTAAAGAGCAGGGCATGAACAAAAAGGTACGGGATTGTTTCCTCTTCCTCTTCGTTCATGCAGCTTCTGCAAATATCGTTTGAGAAGACCCATAGTTTTCTAGCGTGTATTCCTATAAGGCAGTGTCCAGTAAAGACACCAATTGTGGAGCTAATATGCAGTCTGCTTAAACACAACAAGTATTTGGAGAGCTTCGGTTCTAGTACTGGCCAGATCTGTTTTGTCCCTAAACAAGTAGTGATACTAGTCCATCTATTGTTTGTCATCGTATTGGTATTCTGTTCTAGCTTACATGTAGCGATTGGTATACCAATATTCACCTTGTTAGGTAAAATTGGACTTATAGTTGCTTTTCTGGCGAGTTCGTCGGCTTTGCAGTTATACGGAATGTCTCTGTGTCCCGGCATGCACCCAAAATAGGCGAATGTTGAACTGTTCTGCCATCCTCAAGAGAGACGAACGACAGTTTCGGGAAGGGCTGCTTGACTATCTGAGAAGATACGAGTATTCAACGTTTATATCACGTTTCCTTTGAGCCAAGATAGTACCTCATTGATCGCCAGGATTTCCGCCTGGAACACGCTACAATAATCAGGGAGACGGAAGCAGAGACTTAGATTTAGTCTTTCTGTATACACTAACTGTATAAAAAAATTACACCATGTTGTAAATTTAGCTAAATTTAGGCAATTTGTTTTTTGAGCCAACCACCTCGAACCTTTTTTGAGATCACGGTACCTTACTCCACTGGTGACTGTTCGAGTTCCTTCAACCAAAGCAGACCTTCTTGCTAGATTTTGATGAAACTCAATTTAAGATTGTTAAACTTTTTTAGCATGTTCTTTTATTTGATGCTAAATAAAGTTGAATTATAATTTTTCATGGCCTAGGTGAAAAGTAATGACGCGCCGCGTAAAAACAAGTTTTTTTTTTTTATCTATCAAATGGCATAATTACTTTTTCAATAGAAAATATATTGTAGCCTTACTAACATCATTTTGGAAGGTCTTTGGAAAATTTAATTTTACACACAAAAAAATTGTATCCCGAGAATGTAATTGAATTAGAATTTTGTTGTCACATAAAAATTTTCATCATTTCGATCAATTTATCAATACAAATTTATTTTATTATTCTAACCTTTTTACTTTTCGAGATGTACAAAATCTTTTTTTGACATAACCGCACTTTACCCTAACTTCCTGATCGAATTAAAAAAAAAAAAACCTTTGCAGTGCTCACTTGCAAAGTATTGCCAATTTTTTGAGGGGTCAAGTTTTTTTTTCTATCTAAAATAGTATAAGCTGTGCGATGATTTATGAATGGGTCACTAAAAACATGTCGTGACGGTTTCATTTTGATTTTTCCAGTCCCCATCAAGAAAGTGCAATAAAGAACTTCGTTATAAAAAAAAAACACAAACCAAGAAACTATACCAATTCAACCGTATCTCTTGAGGCGAGTAAAATAAATTATTCTGATACAGGTAGAAATGCCACTAGACTGCCGGATTTTGAGGTCCTATAGCAAACGCCGTCGACTCCTATCTAATTCTCGGTACCTTCAAATTTGACAGCTTAGTACTTCTGTGAAGAAATCACTTTGTCTTGGTACCGCTTTGAGTACACAAAAGCATTTGGGACAATAAACAAGTACTCACTGATTTTGATGGCCTAACTAGTAGGTACCGAGTCCTGAGTAGAATTAGCTACTACTTTGATCAAGAAATGACTTGCCACCGATTTGAGTATCTGAAAGTAGTACTGGTACTAGCTTTAGAGCTACAGAAAACTGGACTGACTCTGGTCTATACGCCGAAAAATAAATACATACATACATATATATAAATTTGCTTTTTTGGTGACTAGAAGTAGAGGATTTAAGTGGACTCTTAACTTAATCACTTAAAATACAGAGACGATATAATGCTTACTTAATTTTTGGGTTACCAAAAATAATTTAAAGAAACTAGCTTTCGAGATTCAAAATTCCGGACTTCTCCGGACAAAATATGTTAGAATTCCAAAAAAGAGTAGGACAAAACATATTATTCTACTGTTTGTATTTTGTAGCGATAAACTCTTTCTAAACGCTTTTTTCACTTTAAGTTTGGACAAAATGTCTCAATCGCTTGAATTGTCTTCTCTTATCTAGTTTTTTCTTAGTACAATTTTAAATCTTTTTATTCAAGTATATTTGAATATACATAGATAATTTGTGTTCTTTTTGTATAGAACACGCGTAAGTAGGGAAAAATCTTAAGCATTTGCTCAACCGAAGTTCGTATTTGAAATGAAAGCTCCCGAGGTAATCCTCAAGTAAATGCTTAAGAATTCCCTCACTACCTATCTCCATAATGAAAAGCTGAAGTTGCCAAAATTCCCCTCAAGCATACACAAGCCCTTAAAAGGGCTTAAGAGACTTAAACATTAGGTATTCTGTTGAACGAACTCGCTTCAGTCTATACGATGCAAAAGGGGAACTGAAACTTTAGCTGATGGCTTTTATACGATTCTTAATTTATAACATCAGGTTATATCAATAATATCAGTATCAGGGTAAATAGTTTATTGTGGGACGAATTCTCTTTTAGGCTTGAGTTGCTGAATATCAGTGGGAGTGGCAGGCCGTTCCGTGGTCGACTGCTTTATTGGGCGATGGTTAACATTATTTAGCGACCAGTCCACAAGTCTATTCATTTCTATTCTATCTAACCACAGTTTTTTTTTGTCTTACTTGGCCATCCATTCCCCCACAATCCTCTCTTTGCATATCTTCTTAGTTCAAAGGCAATAGCACTCGACGTTCCAGGAAGAAAAGATAGGCCTCAAAATTCCTGGAACAAAACTAATGAAACGACATTTACATTTATTTGATCTCAACCCATCAATTGCCACAAATGGACAAATGGAAATTGGAGAAATTATAATATCGTACTAAATCATAATAGTCATCGCAAAAGGAATACCACACAAATCAATATCGTAGAAACCATTTTCCAGTACAGTTTATAAACAATTCCAGGAAAAATTTAAATTAAAAAAAAAAAAAAAAAATATATCAGAACCTCGCTATTTGACGACGCATTCCGCTTTATTATTAATATTATTCAATTTCATTAATTAACTTTATCGGTACTCGATAGTGTCTTACATAATAACGAACAACGTGGTGTTGTAATTAAAATAATCATTAGTTGATTCTCAGACGAAATAATTAATTGGATTTTATCGGGCATGTGTATCTGGGCTACACTTTTAAATACGCACTGCTTGGCATAATTTTGATTGAATTATGTATTTATATTTATGTCAGGACAGAACGTACATACAAAGGGATTCGATTCAGATGCGAGAAACACCTGAGATTGACTGCTTGCCGTTAAGGCAGTAAAAGTCAATTCCTTCACTTTTAGAGCTTGAATTTTCCAACAACAATTTTAACATTAATTTCACTTACATTCACGTTAAAGATAAAATATGTAAATTTTTTGTAGATAGGATTGTTCTAAGAAAAAGAACTTGCATCACTTCACCCAACCCACTGCCAAATTGCTTAACTTTGTGTCCTGTATGCAATTGAAAAAAATAAATATTGAAAAGCAAAATATTTCTAGCTAAAAAGTAACTTCCTGCCATTCAAGCAAATTCATAATGTATTTTTTTTTCTGCAAAAATATCTACCACAATTTCAATAAAACTTTTTAGTTGTTTTCGAACTTTTTATTGTTTTATATTTTGACATTTGAACCTGCACACATGTTACTTCCCTTGAAGCATGTTCATTTATGTATTTATGAATTTTCCTTTATTATTATTTCCCAATTTAATAAAGGGCAAGCTGTGTTATGGCTAAAAAACAGTATTTATAGAATTTTTTTTTCATGAGAATTTTCAAATAAAACCAAAGAAACTTTCTACAACTACTGTTTTTATATTTAGCGTTTTTCTATTTTACCTGTTGTACTTATATAAAGGGCAAGTATTGGTAAAATAAAAATCTCTGTTCTATACAGGGTTTCTGGTAAACAGCGTTAAGTCTACCTTCTGATTGTTCTTAAACACGAAGTAAAAAAACGCTACCTCAAAGGGTTCCCAAAATAAGTGCATTTTTTCGTCCAGTGTATTTAATTTTTTGAATACCACAACTACAAATGGATGAATTCCATAAATTTTCTTTTGCAACCATTTTCTACACTATTAGAGTCAAAACATACCTCGTTTGTAAAAAAAATTAATAAAAAAAAATCGGAAAAAATAAAATATTGAAAAAGCTGAAGCAAAAATCGTATGGAGACCAGACTGAAAACCTAAAAAAAATTGGCGCAATAAATGTAGATTTCAAAATGGTAACATTTTTTACTGCATCTAAAGTGAAAAGGTTGTAATTGGTGCTAATATGCAAAAAGAGCGCATTTATTTAAATAATTTACTTCGTTGCATTGTTTTATGTTTTTTGGATATTACGTCTAAAAATGAATGATTTGGATCCTTTTGTTTGCTAAAAAAAACTCTTCATAGATTAAGACAAAGCGCTTGTAGTAAAAAAATTATTTTAACTGACCATAAAAATACAAATTTTATTTGCCAAATTAACGAATTTTAACTTTAAGAAAAATCATAATTATTAATTAATTAATTTTGTGTTTTTAACCATCGTTTGTTTTCTTCAATAAAATTTACATAAAATGTTTCATTGTACAGAAATAAAAAAAAAATTGATTGGTTTCGGGACTTCGCCAATTTAGCCCGTTTTTGAATGCAGCTCTTGTTTCAATATTTTTATCACTTGTTAAAAAATGCCTCGACATACTACATATTAAAATGTAAGGAAAAAGTTTAAGAATTCGGCCATATTTCAGCTAAATTCAACCCCAAAGCCCATTAGCGTTAGATTTATGTTTTTCGTATTGCCCTCACCATTGCTCTAAGATTGCAAAGAAATCCTCAATCAGATTTAGGTCAGGGGTTTATGTTAGCTATGCTGCAGTCTAAAATTACTGTTTTCCAACGCATTTCTTGACAATCAGAGGTTTTTCTGGGGTACTAATCTACTTGAAAAGAGACTTCAAATTTAAAAAAAAAATAATTTTTGAATTAAAAAAAAAAGCTTTTTTTTTGAAAAATCAATTTTTCGAAATCGGGTCACTGTATTTTTATGAAATTTTGGTTTTAGATGTGCAATAATATTATCTTAAAAATGGCATACCAAGTTTATTTTTAAACAAGCTTTTAGAATTTGTATATATACAAAATTATTTTTTCTGAAAACGGCTCTAACGATTTACAATTTTTTTTTTCTAAAAATTCATCTTTTTTAATCAAATGGCATACTTAGTTTAGAACTCAAAACAATTTAAGAAGTTATTTATGTCGTTTTAGTAATGAATTCAATTTTAATTTTTATTTCTTATAAAATAATTTATTTTTAAAATCTTGATATAAGAATCTTTAACGTCCACAGCAACTTTGACCCCTGGAGCAAGTGCGTGCGACCCAGTTGTACATTTTATTTTAAACAAGGTTTGAGATTTTTTATCCAACAATAAAAAAAAAAAAAAAATCTCAAAATTTTTCTTACTTAATCAAATCAAATGGCATACTTTGTTTAAAGCTCAAAAGGATTTAAGGTGAAGTTTATGTTATTTTAGTAACGGATTTTATTTTTCTTGCACTCTTTTTAAAGATTTTTGGTATAAAGTTATTTATTTTTAAAAACTTTATATAAGAAGCTTTAACATACACTGCAACTTTGAATCTAAGAGCAAGTACGTGCGACCTAGTCTTGCATTTTATTTGTGAAATTAATTCAAATATTTCATTTGAAATTTCACGATGAAATAGACTAATTCTGGAAAATAAAAATTTGTGCCAATCGCTATACTTATCCTTTACTACGTTTGCGTAAAAGTAAAATGCAGTATTTTACGGATAGGAAAGCCTTGCAAACATTAGAAATACTCGCTTATAAGAAAAACAATCAAAAACACCGTGGATTTTCCCTTTTATGTTTGAAAGTAATCGTACATAAAAAATTCCTGTCGTTACTTTATAGGCTTCGAAAATGAAAAATATTTCGGAGAAATAAATGAGAGACAACTAATAACTGAAATGTAAATGATGAAAGATGGAGACGACGACGAGCTAAAAATAATATTGAAAGACCGCGGGAAAAAACGATCAAAGTTATATTTTTTACGATTCTTCGAAATTTCAATTTTCAACTTTGAATTCTAATAATCTAGTCTCAGAGTAAATAACTTTGAGTTCCAACTAAGCAGTAAATTGATGGGACATAATTAAAAAAAAAAGAAACAAATAAAAATGTCTTCGAAATGTATAAAAGCATGAGATTTAATTTTTTATTCAATGAAAGCAATTGACTAAATGACCTTTGTTCTACCTTAAATGTAGACGTATTTGGTTCAAATTTTTGGACTCCATGTCCATAATCTTTTTTATCGGAGTTTTGCTGGTTGTTTTGTGTTACTTATTATGTCTGTTATATTATTTTTTTTAACCCTTACCGTTTTCATTCTTTTCTTGAAGAAATTTCATTTTCAGAAACAAGACCACTATTCTGAATTTGTTAGTGTAATTAAGTATTCGGGCTTAGAAAACACTGCAAAAAACATGATCTTGTTTCTGAAAATGAAATTTCTCTTTACCCAAAACATGACAAAAGCAGTATGAAGTTTAAGGTAAAGTTCAAAATGCGATATCTCAAAAACTTAACTTAGCAATTCTGATACTAGATTCGAGTATAAATTCGTCAAAAACAAAAAAAATTATATTTTGCTAAAAAAAAAATTGTATGAGTAAAAGAAAAATCAATGTAAAGAAGGGCGGGTCTAGTTGGGACACTTTGAGCTTGAAGCTTCATAACTTCCAATATACTCATAATACAGCAATTAAACTGAGATCACTAGCAAGGATTACATTTGTAGGATGTAAAATGTAGGAGGTAAAATACAAAACAGCAAAATTTTTATTTCAGCAGGCAAAAAATGGACCATTGACGGTCCAACTTACCTCACACCGACTTTGTTGAACATTTCGTGTCACTAAAAAAAATTGCGATGGATACTGCAATTTCACTCATAAAAACATAAAATACAGAAACGGGGCACACGAAAAAAAACAGTAATTGTTGAGATATTCGCACTGTTTTACATAGAGGATGAAAAATAAACAATTTATAATTTTTTTACTTTTACCCCTTAAAAACCAATTGAAAATAAATTGATACGTGACGATTAATGAGCACGCTTTGATCGTGTATAGTTGTGTTCAAGCATAGGACTTATAGTTTCTAAGTAATTCACGTGGACCAACTTGTCCCGTGTCTCAACTAGTCTCGCCCTACCCTACGTTAAACCAAGATTCATTAAAATCTAACTTTTTTTTGTAAAAGATAAATGTAAAAAAAACAAGTTTTTGGCATTTTTTCATTATTATTTAGGTTAAATTCAAAAATTATCTTGACATAAGTTGTATATCTTTTTACCACCAACAGCTCTTGTATTGAACTTTTTTCGATAGCAGGTCTAATTTTGGAAAAAACCTCAAAAAACACGATTTTCGACGACCACCCCACTTATTCGCCCACCCAACCCCTTTACCCCCATCCTTTGGTGGGCAAATTTATTTTTCCCTTTTAATATGTGAAAAGTAGTAAAAAAGTACTTTTGACCCTCAAGATTGATTTTTCACCCCAATGATCGTTATTTAGACATTAATTTGAATTCTGAGAGTCAATTCGATACGCGCCCCCAAACTTGAAGGCCCCAGCTGATGATAATTCTACCACCGGAATTTATTTTTCCCTTTTAATATGTGAAAAGTAGTAAAAAAGTACTTTTGACCCTCAAGATTGATTTTTCACCCAAATGATCGTTATTTAGACATTAATTTGAATTCTGAGAGTCAATTCGATCGGTAAAATTTTGAGCCGTCACTAAATGACTTCATTTTTAAATTTTTTTTTTCATATTCGACGCCCTTTCACAGCCACACCCACCAAGACGCAAACAGCTGACTTGCATATTTGTATATAGTTTTAGCTAAACTCTCGCCACAGGCATAAATTAGTCGTCACGAAATGACTAAGAAAATGGCAACGCTGCCTTCCATGCTATAACCCGTAATGATATCCTGACATACTTTTTATTAAAATGTGTAGCTCAAAAACTAGAACTAATATTTTTCTTCAATTGCATTAAAATTTATAAGAAAAGTTACTTTGCACAATATAAGTCTGAAATGGGGTCTAATGTTTTTATTTATGAATATTTTAATTTTGGGTTAAACTTAATACAAAAAATATGAAAATTTACTTAAAATATTTTTAAACATTGAAGTCCTTATTCAATTAGAATTTTTTTTTCATAGCTAGGGGACATTAACAAAAACAGCAAAGAAATATTTTTCCACCCAACTAATAAGTAAAGGCTTAAAATGAAAATAAAAAAGAAGGAATAAACAAAAAAAGTTACTTAAAAGTTCCTTTTTTAATTTCGGTTCTCTTTCAGTGAAACAAAAACAAAAATGCAAAACACAAACAAAAAAAAAAATAAAAAAAAAAACAAAGTAAAACGCAAACCCTTCTGGCCATGTTTCAACCCTTCACCCATTTTTTTTTTTTTATAAATATTTTCTCACCCATCTCTCCGCGGTTCCTCGTCATGGTTCTCGTTATCGGTTGAAGAAAACAATTTTCATTTCCAAAACTAATTTTATATAATAAAACATAACATTCAAGTAAATGTCTTTTGGTATTAAATTTGTTTGCGATTCTTTGAGGTGGCAAAATCATTGGCAGAGGTTTTATTTCATCAACCAAGGTAGGTAGGTAATGTTTATTTTTATACTCTCGTTTGAAAGAGGTACGCATGGGAAATGAATACAAAATTATTTTTTTTTTGTTCGTATTGAGTTTTCGAAGAAGAAAGAAAAACATTATTCGGGAATTCTATAAAAGGATGTGAATTCAATAATGGTATTGTTTTCATATAAACAAGTGACTATAAATGATTTCACGAAATGTAATTTTATATTATCTTTATGGGGTGTTTGTTTTTGTTTTTTTTTTGAGGCATTGTCAGGTGTGTCTTTTTCTGAGATTGAAGTATTGTTGTTTTCAAGAAAAACAAAAGTACCTTCGGTTACTTATTGCTTACAAAAAGTTTTCGAATGTTTTTGAGGTGTGTTTAAAGGCAACAAAATCGTAAAAATAACGGCTATTAAATAAGTACGACTTAGGACTTTATTATAGCACCTACAGGTGAAAAGAACACATAAAATACAAATCATTACCTCCATGAAAGGAGACATTTACAATTAGAATAAAAAGTCCATAAAATAAAAATGGAAATGTACTTTAATACCTATGGAGAAAAAAAGGAGGTAGGGAGAGGGGGGGGGGGGGGGAGGAGTAAAAAAGGACGCTTCTGGTACAATGTAGGATCATGACACTTGATTTTAGGGAAACTTTTAATGTTGGATTCAATTCGGTTCTACATTTTCAGTACAATAAGCCAGGCAGAAGGCGTCCCATTTTCGAAGAACCTTATTTTTTTCCTGCCGAATTTTATGTTTTTTTAAATTTTTTTTCTGAAACTGCATTTACATACATTTTTTTTAATTAAAAAGGCTTAGCATGTATAGTAACTTTATCTATAAGAGAAAGTACGTGCGATCCAGTCGTGCAACTTATTTTTGTTTTTTTTTTTGTCCAAAGACATCTTTCAGCTAGAATTTTTGACCCTCCATCAATAGGAAATTTGTGTGACCTTTTTTCTTTTCTTTTGAGCATAGCTTTGCGTTAGGGTGGGTCAAAAAACTTTTATTTTCTAGTAGCGAAAATATTTTGTCAATTAGGACTGATAATACGTGTACATAAAATATTATTGCCATTGGTAAGATATAACTGCTTCCGGTTAAGGCTTAAAGTTTAAAAATAATGAAGTATGGCCAAATTTTGACCCATGGTCTAACACATTAAGAAATACATCAAATGAAAGTCTCGGTGGGTGTAGTATTTTTGTAGACGTTGAAGCTTCTATGAAAAGTGTTACAAGTGAACATTTTGAAAATCGTTAAAGCCGTTAAAAAAAAACACCCCAAATAATTTTAAGCCTATTTCTAATAAATCTTATCGACTATTTTATTACTTTTCCGTACACGTAGTGTATAGTATAAGCATAGCAATTGGCAGAATTAGTCTATTTCATAATGAAACCTTAAGAAAACACTTTTTCAAGGCATTTTTAGATGCGTGCGCCGTTGTCATCGGCGTCGTCGCCGTTGGGGTTGAAAATTTGTAAACACGATAACTTTTGTTAGAACCAAGATAATTGGAATCTGTAAACCCCAAAAGTTGAGGATTAGCTAAACTTAGGTGTAGTTTCATCCATTTTGAATAAAACCGTCTTGTACTTTTTTAACAAAAACTTTCCAAAAATGTCACTTTTGTATGGGGAGTAGGTACCTACTATTTTTTTTGTGTTTTGTCTAATTCTTGCAATGAACAATAATGGAGTTATCCTAAAACCGGAATGAGATTTAACTCAAAAATTTTGGTAAAAATAAATATTTTACACTTTTTTGTAAACAAAATTCTTGCAACGGTACGGAAAAGCTTTGGATTACCAATGCGTAATTCATATTTTTTTAGGTGAGAAATGGGCGTGAAACAATGTCCACATTAAGTTGGAGAAGAAAGGAATATAAATTTCTTGGAATTATCATAACTAGTACATACACTTTAAACAAATTCAGAATCTCAGCGCATCGAAAGTTTTGCCAAAAATTTGGTCTTGTTTCTTATGTAGATTAGATTAACAAATGTTTTATTTTTGTATATTTTGTATATATTTTTAGATCTTAAACAATTTATATGAATATATATTATAAACTAACATTTTATTTGAACATGGCCTAAACGTCTGCCAGTTGACACTAAAAACTTTAAGATAAGTTTCAAGAATATAATGTAGGCCATTTTTTTCAAAATAAATTCGTCAAAAACACAAAAAATAATATTTTGCTGAAAAAAAATTTTGTATGTGTTAAAAATATACCAAACGTCAAAATCAAGTTTCATCAAAATCTAACTATTCTTGAAAAGATAAAAATTGAAAATATAAAAAAAAATTGTTTTTGGTTTTGGTTTTGAGGTTTTATAGAGTAGATCTTTTTACCACCTATAACTCTTGCATTGAACTTTTTTCTCTGAGAGGTCTACTTTAGATATAAATTGTAAAAACACACGATTTTCGACACCCACCTCCTATCCTCCAATCTGTTGGTGGGCATTTAAGTTTCCCCCCTTCATATGCCATTTTACCTAATTTTTCCCACCAGCCATACATATGCCGCTAATAATTTATTTTTTTTCAAAAAAATTATTGCCACTGGTCTAGTAGTAGGTACGAATAAAAAAAAACGATGTCTTCGAAAAATGTATATTAAATATCTATTTTTCGAAAACAAAGTTTTCCCATTAAAATTTTTGTTGAAAAATTTATAATGAGTATTGCAAAGTAGGCAAAACCACAACAAGTCTTAAATTTAGGATGACTATGTTTTGAGTCCTTTAAGTAAGGAAGATAAAATATGCATCCAAAAATGTCTGCGTTAAATGTTTATCTAAAAAAAGTTGAAATATTGTCTATAGAATAGCCGATAGTCTGCATTATATGTCATTTAACAATCTCGCAAGCAGTACAAGTGTGTGTAAAAAAAGATTCCCAAATTGTGACTTATAGTAAAAGTAGGTGGATAATAAAACCAAAATTTGAGAATGTGTGTTACATTTTAAATGGGATAACACCACTTCAAATGCCTGTTGTTTCTGTTTTAATTTTAAGCCATTTTCTCACATGCAGTCAGGTTGAACAAAAAAATCAAACAAACAAAACTTGAGGCGGTTTGTGGCAAGCGGGGTTACGAGGTTATGACTGTTATTGTAAGTTTTTGTTGCTATGGTTTACATTGCAGTCGTTATTTTTTTCACTTCAACTGAGTGTTGTTCCTTAATTAGTTTAACTTGGTGTTTCCTTTTGTTCGTCATGTTTTTTTCGTTCACATGTACATGTGAACAAATGCATTCATACCTATGTTGTGTACGAGGTATGTTTGTATAAAATATGGAATTTTAATTAGTTCTTAAAATCATTCTTTTTCAATTTAAAACAACCTTTACGTTATTCCAGTACTAAAAAAAATCGTTATAAACTGTGGCCAGTGGTGTGGAAAAAATCATGAGTTTTTATCATTTCAAAGAAAAAAATTCTGTAAAATCTTTACATTCGAGATTGTTTAAACCAATTTTTCAATATGCAAATACATATAATGACTTTGAACTAAAAGACCAAGTTCAAGCGATCCAGTCGTGCATTTTATTTTTATTTATTTTGAATTTTGTGTGCAACACAATATATTTATTTAATATCAGAAGGTGACCATTGTTTTTAATAATCTGACTAATTCATTTTCTTCATTATAAGTAGTAGAAAAAATTTAAATACACGAAAAGATAGGTATAATTTTAGATTCCGATAAAACAAGAATTTTTTAATTCCACTTGGAAGTTAGGGTAAAATGGGGTAAATGACAAAAAAAAAAAACTTTTTGTACATCTCGAAAATTATATGGGTAATAATTATGAAATATATTTTATTGAATAGGTAAATTGAAATGATGATGAGTTTTGGTTAAGAAAAAAATTCAAAAAAATCAGCTTTTCAAGTCAAAAATTATTTTCTGTTTATGTGTCAGCGGTTTTCCTGACAGCCACGTTAACCTAACTTAACCTAACATAACCATAGATGAAGTGTATCGATCCAAATTGTTGTTGTTGGTAATGTCATTTTTGATTTCTATTTTTTTTTTTTATAAATCTTTGATTTGGTCTATTGGTGGGATCTAGATATTTTATATATATTTCTATGTACCTACACCAAGTCCAA
Source organism: Meliscaeva auricollis (assembly GCA_948107695.1). Taxonomy (NCBI): domain Eukaryota; kingdom Metazoa; phylum Arthropoda; class Insecta; order Diptera; family Syrphidae; genus Meliscaeva; species Meliscaeva auricollis. The sequence goes on from OX403616.1 coordinate 44,054,730, forward strand.
ATTTTCAACATTTTGAGGGGGCAAACCTATTTGTGAAAATCTACCCGCATTTTAAAGTCAGTTTTAAATTTTGAAAAAAAATCTCAATTAAACTTTAAAAAAGATGAACTCTTATCTACATACATGTTTGTTTTATTATTGCCAGGATATTATTAATTACGAACACGTTCCTATGCCATGTAAACCCTATAAAAATCCAATGTGCAATAATAATAGGTAGTGCTAAAATAAAAAACAAAAAAATTTAAAATGTTATCGCGCCTTCCTTTCTCCTTCAATAAATGTAATCACTGATGGCAAATAAAGGATAATAATTATTCATCGAGTAGGTCGATAAAAGAATGTCATGGGCCACTATACTATAGAGCACCTCTTTTGTGCATTAAACTTTATAAAAAACAAGGGAATTAAAAATGCTCAACATATTTCTTGCTCTCTTTCATCCATTATTTCATATCCATAATTCCATTCCATACCTTAAAAACGTATTCGTAGCGTATACAATTAATTCATTCGTTTTTGCCGTCTGCGTTGCATGAAATACACATCCATGCTTTACATACACTACACATATGCAAAAAAAAGCACTCCAGCAACAGATGTACAGCGTCGATTTTTGATCTTTAATGCATAGCATATACACGAAGTTCTTTAATTCGTTTGTAAAATAAAATTAACAACTATGGGTTTCACGTACTTGTTCTTATATATTTCAAGATGCCTTAAAATTTTTATAAAGGCGGCCGCAGTTGGCATTTTTTAAAAATCAGTGCAGTAGAATGTATTTATGTACTTTGGGAGCATTATTTTTGAAATTGAAACAGTGGAATTGGACAAGACTTAGACTTTATTGCCATCCATTCAATGCTATGAAAATCGGATGGACTTCATTCCCCAAACAAGAATTGCTCAGGATCTATTTTGGATTTATACTTTTTCAGTTACGGCGGAATTCTCAGTCATTACTTAAATCGAGATTTTTTCAAGCGTTCGCTTAATTGATATAGATTGCACCGCTCCGCCGGATACAATGCTAAGGGCCATTGATTGTAACCGATTTTTAATTGGCCTGATAATTTGTTTGGCTGTCTCTTGCAAAATTTCTTAAAATTTTTCAACCCGTTCCGCTTTCAGTGCATTATTTTTTTCTGCACATGGATTTTTTTTAGCTTTGCTTAAGGTTTTTCCACAAATATGTGGATCGGATCTTAGGACGGGCTTACTCCTAGGCAGTTTATCCTTGCAGTGGCGACCCCCTGATTAATTTGATCGTTCCTCGTACAGATCAGCATCTAGGGTTATCTTGCATTGTCATGAAATCTTCGCCAGTACATTCAACATGAGAAACGCGTTGATTTAGCAGAATATAGAGGAAGTACTGGCCCGCAATTAAATCTTCTCCTTGACCACCACCAGACAACAAAACCAGCACAAGATCTTCTCCCGTAAGCCATTGTTTCGGCAAAACATCAGTGCCATTATATCGCTTACATGCTCTTATCACTTATAAAGCTTGACATTTTGCACGGAAGGTGCAAAATAATGGATACAAGAAGGGTTTTTTTCGACCATTAAAAATAAATTGCATGACTGGATCGCACGGACTTGTTACTCTATATGCTGAGCTTTTTTAATTAAAAATTTGTAAATGCAGTTTTGAAAAAAATTAAAAAGCATTAAATTCGACTTTTAAATGATAAAACAGCTTCTTAAATCAAATTAACTTTAAAACGAAGTATGCAATTTGATTTCTTCTATAATGATACATTTTTTGAAAAAAAATTTTGAAAATCGTTAGAACCGTTTTTAAAAAAAAAATATTTTTTTCTATATAAAATTAGCAAGGACTTTTATAAAAAAAATTGGTACTCCATTTTTAAGATATTATTTATCAACATCTAAAAACTAAATTAAAAAAAAAAATATTGAGAAGTTTTCGAAAAAACGATTTTTCGAAAACTGCAGTTGCGACATTCGAGTAAAATGGGTAAATAAATAAGAACCTCAGTTTTGAGAGGAATTTGGGTCACAAATACATATTTTGTTAATATAAACTTATAATGTTGAGTTATATACATACAAAAACTTAAAAAAAAGAAGGAATCACCTATAAGAAAAAAAAATAAAATTCCATATTAACCTAAAAGACCTTTTAAACATTTTCAAATCTTTTGTGAACCCTCTAAAACGTTATTGATCGTTCTGAAACTTTTTCCCCATTTTTCTAAATTGCACCCATTCTGCCAATTTTTCACTCTACCCTATTAAGCACCTCACATTAATATTGCTCCCTTTTCTGGAACCGTGCGGTATTTAACTTACGCTATTTGTCAAGGAATTTATTAAACTATGCCCAGGGATTTTCCGCTGGATAGAGCGATTTACAAAATGCAATGGTTTTTATAAATGTTGAGAACAACATTAGTGCGCAGAAATGCCGGTCACTGAATCCCTGTAGACATTGCAATCAACTTGAGCAATCAGAAGACAATTATGACTTCCAAATGAATGGAGGTTTTGAATTTTTCTTTTTGCTGCTCAAATATTATTTACAAGCTAATGCACCTAGAATCCTAGACTGTGTGTATGAGCTAAATAAATTCAAAAAATCCATTTTTTCAACAGACCACATTTTTTTTTTTTTTTTTTTTTAATTAATAGGTACTGTTTTGCTATCAGTGCTACAAGTCTTAAAAAATTCCATTCAATTGGGGTAAATGGAAACTAACACTTTTTTTCGGCACCTTAATGTTCGAATTTCTGTAAAAAGCCAATTTTTAACCGACTTTCATAAAATATTACAGTAGTTTTGCTTTGAAATAAATATTATTTTCAGAATATATTTCTAAAACCCTCATGTTGTTTTAAAAGCACGTGCTTTAAATTTACGTCGAAGTTGAGTAAATAACTAAAAAATGGAGTTTTTGAAATTAATCAGCTAAGTGGTTTAACCAAACTTAATTTTTTTTAAATATTTTTGAAAAGGTCTTAAAAACAGTAAACAAATCTAAAATGGGTAAAAATTTAGTGCAATGGCTGAAGCTTCGAAAACCTGTTTTTTGTCGCTAACCCTCCAGATTTTGGGAGTTTTAGGGAATTTTTACACAACGTTTTGAGATCAGCGCAACTAGCTCTACAAAACCGCGTATATTTTGACTGTCACACATTGTTATTGATGTGTTACTGTTTTTATGTCACTCACACAACTTATCGATATGGTATTTTTAAACCAATATATATATATATACAGCCACACACAAAAAATTTAAAATCACATAATAATTATTTAAATGATTGCATAGTATAGTATAAAATAATTTCTAGTTGTCGAAAAAAGATAAGTATCTTTAAACATTGTTTTTTTTTTTATACATTTTTTAGTGTGACTATTTGTTTATGCTTAAATTGAATATCTAGGAAAATATGTATCTTATACATTTTTTTCTGTTTCAAACACAGTTAATTTAAAATTCAATTTTTTTCAATTCATTTGAAAGCAATTTTTTGTTTTAATTTTTGTCACTTTTATTTTAAAAGAGTATAATAGAAGTAAAAATCAATGATTTGTTTAACACAACAGTATTATATAAGCACTCCATTAAAGGCTTTGTAATGTTAACTAATTATAAAAGCATAAAAAAAAAAAAAATAAAATTGGAGATGTAATGAATTTATTATAAATTTATGCAGCATAACAAAAAAACATTGATTAAAATCAAACTGAATACCAGTGTGAAATACCTTTGTAAAATTAAGAATAACAATTTATTAATATTCTCACACCTGAGCATTGAACTATGTTTGAAAGCATTTTATTCTCTATTTTTTCATATTTTAATGTACAAAAAGTGAGAGATTAATTAAATCAAGGGATGTCGATTCGAAAAAGCTTTTTACAAAGGGTTCGTTCGATATTAAAAACAACGAAAAAATTTAAATTAAGTTTTAAAAAAAAGATTATCATTTACATCCGAATGAGAATCTTTTTTTTAAAACTCAAGAGTGCAGAAAACTCAAACAAATATCTGAAGATATTGTTTTCTCTTCGATTTTTGTACAGTTGTTATGTTCCATTATTTGTAGTATTAGCCATTGATTTTATGTTAACCCGATCCCTATTACCCTATTTATTGTCTTATGAATACCATTTTTACTGGGCAGCGGCCAGCCAGCCGCAAGCAGCAAAATACAGACGACCAGTGAAGACATTGTCAAAAAGCAATCACAAGGTTCGCCACTAATGTGCTGGGTTTCACTTGGGGACCATAAAGAAACTCCTTGTTTGTCGAAGAATTCCGATTGGCGCATGCATGGGAACGAGGTCTAAATCAGGCAATGTTGTAAACAAAAACCGAAGATATTATTTTGTTTTTGTTTTTGCAAAATGTTGAGTGTTTCCATAATTTATAAAAAAAAGTTAAAAAAAAGTGAAAAGTGGTAGAATCTCTCGAACAAAGTAATTTTTAATTCTGAAAAGAGCTTTTCACCAACAATTTTTTCATATCTGCCCCACACGCCACTGTGGGCGATAATTTTGTATTCCTCACTCGCTTAAGTCCGTTTTTTAAACGACGAGTTTAGTTTTCATACAAACTTCGTTCTTGTTGATTCTCATGAATCAGTGACCACAATTATAAATAATTACATATTTTAAATCTTATGCCAGTAACGAAAGATTATCTCTTAAAGTATTCATTTTATACCCATAATATGTTCCGCAAATATATTGCAGACATAAGTGACCCCTATTATGTTAAGCTCTTCAACCACTTATGTTAAGTTTTTTTGCATAGATTTTTATTTTAGACAAACTGCTTCAAATAAGAAATTACTCTATAATATAAAAGTTTTTTTTTATATTTTTTTTCTAAAAAAGTTGAAAGAAATTCTTGTTTAGAGGTATTTGAATATTCTTGTTCATTATTACAATTTATGAGTAAGAACCACTAGAGTTATTTTTTTTTTAAACAAATTTAATGATCCAGACCCACTGGTTGAGGGCCCTCCGACGATGATTATACTTGAGACAAATCTGTTAACAGCTAGGGAATGAAAGGATTGCTTTGAAAACCGTCAGGGAATTGCAGAATATGTAAAAATTGCGTGAATTTTGTCAACTATTCTGTTATGAAATAGCAATGTATTGCTTGTTTTGAAAATCATCGGCGCGTGACAAAAAAAAGTTAAACAAATTGCTTAATTTTTACTATTAAAAACACCAGCAATACGAATATAATTATAAATCAATACTTACACAACTAATAACCAAGAAAACGCTATAGCGTTACAGAATCCGTGATTCTTTGATGAGAATAAAAATGGAAATTCAATATTAAAAACACCAACAATACGAATATAATCATAAACCAACTCTAACGCGTCAAACAACCAATAAAATGCCATTGCGTTACAGAATTTTTGAGCGATTGATAAGAGTAAATATGCAAATTTACTGCTAAGAACACCCGCAACACGAATATAATAATTAATAGACATCCAAAATAACTATTAACAAAGAAAATGACATAGCGTTACAAAATCATAAATCAACACTAACATTTCTGAAAATCAAGAAAACGCCATCTCGTTTCAGAATCCGTGAGTCATTTATAAGAGTAAATGTGCAAATTTACTATCAAAACCACCAACAACAGGAACATTATCATAAATCATCAATAACATATTTCAAAAACAAGAAAATGCAACAGCGTTTAAGAGACAGCGAGTTTTTTTTGCACGCCAGTGTAGTTCCAATTGAAAATGAAAATTTCTTTTACCTTATCAATATTCAACAAATAAGTCAAGCGTTAAATTATTGACGGTTTAAATGGAATTTAAATATTATAAATAAAAACGAAATGAAAACGACAGCTGCCATTAACTACCCAATGATAATATAAATACATAAGAAAGGGAAGAGGATTCTATTTATACAAAATTATATCCTTCACAGAATTGTCAAGTTCATTGTGTATGTGTATCAAGGTTGATAATTATTTTACAATTAAATCAATAAAGAAATCTGCAATATGTAAACACTCATTTACATAAATATGTACGAACGTTGTGTACTGCACACATACATTTTATGTACATATTATTAAATGATTCATTTAATACTAATTATGTATTTATGAATGAAAGCATTTTATTAAACAAATATAATAAAATTAATATCAATGTCAAACATTTTCCTCAAACATAATGTCGTCGAAGAAAAAAAGAAAAACATTCTCTTGCGACGAATTTTGAATTGTATTATTTGGTAAGATGAATTTTAACTCGTCTCGTCATGAGAATAAAAGTATACAATAATGTTTTTCAATATGATGTTTATATAAAGCTGCCAACTCAACAGCATCATGATTCAAAATTATAAATTCCCACGCGTTTGGCAAGGAGGTATTTTTATGAATGCATACAGTGCGGTTCACTTCAGTAGGTGAACTGATATAAATATTCCTTTTTATGCAAATAAAAATGATTAAATTAAAGTTAAGTCTTTTTAAATGCAATGGAATCTCTGATGAGAGAAACTCTGCTCTCAAAATTATACAGAAATATTAAGAGCTGGCAGCAAATTTTAGGATTAAAATAATAATAATGATGTGCTTGCTACACTAAACACTGATGCAAGGAAATGGAGGAATTCAATGGACTCAACTATACAACACTGAATTCAATGGACTCAACTATACAACACTGACCTACCTTAAAAAACGTTTGCTTACTGTCTTGTCTCACAAGATCATGAATCTCCACCGAATGACAACAAGGGGAGAAGGAGAAGCAGAAATCGTGGAGCTGAAAACTAACACAGAAAAAACATGAAATTATCAGCCTCATATAACTCATTCGTTCAAGTTTGGGGTCAAAATACCCAAAACCGAAAACCCAAAATACAAATTTATTTTTAACTGCTTAACCATCTTTTGTGCATTACTCTATACCCGTTTCTAAGCCCAATCAATAATATACAAAATAGATTCACCGTTTTAACTTTATTTTTTTCTTTTAAAATGGAGTAAAAAATTTCTGATTGTATCTTCTTACTTTGTTTTTCATTTGCCTTTGACAGTATTGAATATGGCAGTAAGTAGTATATTCTTAAGGGGCCAACCCATAGAATCCGCTGCGTCCGTTCCTTCAACGAACCCGTTGTCGATGAAGTTGAAAGTTCTGCTACTTTTTCTGTCGCGTCCGTTTTAATGGGTCGCTTCTCATAAGAACGTGTGCATTTTATCGAGCTGTCGATTGAAAACGTCGACGTAACGCACGCAACGGATTATATGGGCTGACCCCTTTAGGATCGTTTATGAGTTTACTTAAGCAATCTGTGTCCTTTGTGGAAAAAAGGTGCAAATTTGGCTAAAAAAAACGGAAAGATAATTTTCTCCCTTGGTTAAGGATTTTACCTATTTTATGCCATATGAAACACGAGATCTCAAAAAGTGAATACATAATGTTCAAAAAGTTGAATATTTTGCCTTGCATTAACAATCATCACTTCTCTCGCCTACAAGAGTCATTTTTCTTGAGTTCTATTGGGTTCATTGTGCAATGGCCCATTGCCTGCCATGTACTCGGGTTAACATGGTAAATGTGGGCAGCATTTTAAAATTTTTATGGAAATGGCAGTTCGATAACCGCATTTAACAACTTACTACGTTTTTCAAGACTTCACACAGTTGTATGAATACCGTTTTTTGGTGATTTAAATTAAAATCACTGAAACACTTTTAATTAGTCAGGCTACTTATAGTACTAGGTAGTGAAAAAGAAAGTGGCAGCACTTTTAAAGCATTCAAATAATTTAACAGCTCCATTTTGTTTAATATCTAAGCTGTGTCTTATTTTTTATATTTTTGTTTTCTGTGTTTTATTGTGGGTGTAAATTTATTTAAATTGCAGGTTTGGGAGAAATTGAAGTGGAGATTTTTTAGTGAAGGGTTAAATTGTTTATTGGTACGAATCAGTTTAAGTTCAGCATTTGCTTTTAACTTTACATTTAACTTACAGTCGACATAAGTGTTTAATTATTATTAGAAATGCCCAATGAGAATCGAAAACGGGTCATCGTTACTTTGAAAGCCACAACGCCTTAACATGCACCACCGCGATAAAAGCTTCTTTAAAGCCAATTTACAGTAAAATAACACATATGCATTAAATTTAGTTGGTGTTGTAAATAATGCATACCTACTAAACAACATATGAGTTAACACAAAGCATTTCCCACGAGTTGAGGTATTAGTGCTGACATTGTATTTCAATAGAAAAGGTAAATGCACTTGCACTGCCGAAGGCCACGAGGAAATATGATCCTCATCCGCTGTTAACACAGTCGGAAAATGCTTGGTCATGGAAATTACCCTTGCACGAGCATAAGCTACGATTGACAATTTCAACTTTAGGTTTAGTTAGTTCTAGTTTGGACACGCTAGGAATAAGACATATCAATAAAGAAATTATAAAGAATAATTAACTTGAAATTGTTCATTTGCAAGTCGAACGGTTGGGCCGGCCCCTCTGGGGTTGGCGTTCGCGGTTTTTTTTTAGGATATCTCATAAGAGAATCCTTAACTGGCGCCCGAGCAGGGACCGGTCATCAATCGCATCCTTTTCGCCAAAGGATCTGTGCCAAGGACAATACGCTCTATCTGAGTGAACGTCGCTGTACCCACGAGAACACAGTTGACCATTTTGTTACCTTGAGCTCAAACTTTCGCATGGGAACATGCTGATATCCTTCACGGCTAAAGGATGCGACGGTGGAGTTGTGCGTGCCATTAGTAGGTTTATTAAGTTAAACTAAACGGGATAAACACGGCAACCCCCGAGAATACCGGTTCCCTATTTTTTCTTCGTTTCGGTAACCTATCTCTATTTACAGATATCCGCGCACGAAAATAATAAAGGAAAAAAACTTTAATAAAAATGAAAATATTTTTTCTATTAATAACGGCCGTGCAAGGGTTCAGTATATTCGAATACATGTCCCCTATGGTAACCATTAAGGAAGGGCAAGGATGGATTATTGATGGACATTTCAATCTGATACACATCATTCGCTTGGACAAACTTGAAGAATTAGTGAATAAAATGACCGAAACCGTGGAAATGCAGATCACGCAGTCTGAGAGGAAAATCGTCGCACGTCATCATCTTACTCAACTTCATGAACGTCTCGATTCTCTGAAAGGAAAAGCTCATAGAAGACAAAGATCAATCAACTGGATCGGGTCCGCATGGAAATGGCTGGCAGGCAACCCTGATGCTGCAGACTGGGACAAGGTGCTCAAAAACGAAGAAGATATCGTTTCCAACAACAACCAGCAGTACAAAATAAATGAGCGTGTCCTGAAAATAACTGAGGACATCACACAAAAGATAAATTGGGTTATCAACAGCACTGCCAATCAAGTAACTTCATCCAGGAGGGCAATGCAAGAGCAGAGTATTATAGACGAACTCCTGGTCATCAAGGAAGAAGTCAATGAGATTACTCGTGCGTGCCAACTAGCGAAAAGCGGAATAGTAAACACTAATCTCCTAGACCAAGAAGAAATCAACAGGGTCATCAATGAAGTTGAAACCTTACCTTATGCAAACGTAGTAGAAGCATTACAATTTGGTAAGCCATCGGTTTTCACCAATGATTCCATATTGCTGTATGTCCTTTCAATGCCTAAGGTTAGCGGAATTGAATTTAACCTTCTATTGACCAGAGCATCAATTATCGAAGGAAAACAGGTAGACTTACCTTTCCCCAAAATTTTGGTGAACCATGAAGAAACCTATGGTATTACATCTAATTGCCTTAATATAGGAAACATGACAGTTTGCGATGAAGACTCTTTAGAAAAGCTCGACGAAGATGGGTGCATTGTTCGATTATTAAAAGGAGGACATGCTAGTTGCACGATACGCTCAAACACAGCTATGATAGTAGAACTCATCAAGGAAGATACAATATTCGTTACAAACTTCAATGGAAGGTTAACCAGCAAAGGAGTACTCAAAGAACTTTCTGGCACATATCTGATTCAACTGTACAACGAATCAGTTCAGCTCAACAACAGGACATATGCCAGTATTACAACAACCTCACTTCAAGCATTACCACCAGTTCTCACAAACACCACCGCGATTGAGCATAAAATCGACATCGAATACCTCCACGATATGAGTATGAACAACATTAAAACCCTAAGCAGTCTCACAAGTAAGCTGAACACATATACGACTACGGATATGACCATCCTTTTAATATTCGCTATCGTAATCCTGAAGATATGGCGTACAATATATAAAAAGATTGACTTACCCAAGATACAACTACCACCACCAGCAATAGCATCTCCCAACATTTCATCTTAAATTGAGGATCTACGGGACGTAGATTTTTGAGGAGAGGGTAGTTAACACAAAGCATTTCCCACGAGTTGAGGTATTAGTGCTGACAGTGTATTTCAATAGAAAAGGTAAATGCACTTGCACTGCCGAAGGCCACGAGGAAATATGATCCTCATCCGCTGTTCCCACAGTCGGAAAATGCTTGGTCATGGAAATTACCCTTGCACGAGCATAAGCTACGATTGACAATTTCAACTTTAGGTTTAGTTAGTTCTAGTTTGGACACGCTAGGAATAAGACATATCAATAAAGAAATTATAAAGAATAATTAACTTGAAATTGTTCATTTGTAAGTCGAACGGTTGGGCCGGCCCCTCTGGGGTTGGCGTTCGCGGTTTTTTTTAGGATATCTCATAAGAGAATCCTTAACTTATGGTTTAAGCAAAAAACCTACAAAACTATATTATGTTTTCTAAGTAAAACCTCCATAAATATTTTTGAATAACAGTTATTTTTGGTATTTGACGAAGTTTTTAAAATAACACTGTGCGAAAAAAAACAGGATAAAGAAAATATACGAGACCTATCATGTTTTGTAGATCTTATTGCACTGATTACAAAACAGTATGTAAAAATTCCATAACACCCCAAAAAAACCTTGAGTTAAGGGCAAAAAACGTTTATTTTTACCTTCATTTATTGCAAAAAATCTAGCTTCGACAATTTTTTACCCATATCGGAAAGTAGATATTTAAACCTTCTCAACAATGCAATGTAATAAAACATCTTGTTTAGTTCATCCACCTAAACTTGACTGTATAAGCTGAACAATTACAAAAATTCCATTTTTTTCGTCATTTACCTAACTTCGACATCAATTTAAAGCATTATGTTTTACGAACAACATACTATTTTTAAAATGTAGCTAATAATGTTTATTTCCAAACCAAACATAAAAATCGGATGAAAATTGGCTAAGAAACAAAATTTTAAAAATATCAACCCAAATACAGAAATTTGAACGTTTAGGTACCAAAAAAAATTGGTTTTAACCAAACCACATGCTTTGCTGTTGTTGAAAGGGTCTCAATGTCTTGTTTCCAAAAAGTAAGAAAATCTAAGATAAATTGACGAAAATAGATTTTTGGCAATGGATGGAAGTCCAAAAGACGGTTTTTGGCAATAAGTCCAGATTTTGGGGGTGTTATTGAATTTTACTTACCGTTTTAGTATCAGTGCAACAAGATCTACAAAACATGATGGGTCTTCGCTCGTGTATTTTTGAGTGTCACACAGTGAAATTATATCTTTTAAGAAAAAAAATGGTTTCTTAAAGATGATTACAAATGTAAAAACTTTGTACACAGATGCTTTCTATTGCATTCCCAATTTTAAAGTTATACCTGAAATTTCAAGTAATATACTTGAATATCCGAAATTTTCGTCTTTTATTTTTTTTAGGAATGACGATATCTTCTAAACCATCATTCGGAGGAAAAAATATGTTAAAAAGTTTTTTGTAGAAAACTATATAATCTAAAAGTTTTGTATAAAATACTTTTTAATAGCTCTTACCGTTAAAAAGTTATTTTCGACATTTGGCATTAAATAACTTCTGGCGCAAACATGATCCGTCAATTGGCCTTTCTGAGAGTATTCCTCGTTCCTTCCAAAATAATAAATATTTAATAATTATATTTAAATATTCAGTAATAGTTTTTCCGGGGTGAATGTACATATTGTCTGGGGTACCTACTTACTACGCTACTACTAGATCTTATCTCACATTTACAACAATTTTCCTGTAAAGAAAACCTAAAATCCCGAACATGTAATTAAATTATTTTAAAGTGTGTACCTATAGTATTTTATAGTATGCTGCTCAAATTTGTTACTATTTTTAAATTATCTTGACCCATATAATAAACTTAAGCTTGAAGGACAAGCATATGCTCCTCAGCCTTCCATATAGCAAGTAAAAATGTACTTGGCTCAAAGTATTTCTATTGTATGTACTACCACACAACAACATTTTCCTCCTCTTAGTCTGCCATATTATTATGGATTCAAAGAGTACGATACGATCAAAGGAAACAATGTAAGAATTCTGAGTGTTTTCAACTTAAAAAAGAAGCTCAATTTTCCTTCTGCCTCTTTAAATGCACATTACTTTATAAAGAAATAACTAGGCCACTGTGGCTTTATATGATTAAGCTTTAAAAGGCATATGTTAAGTATATTTTCAATATCAATGTTATTAAGGATTGCTCTCATATTTTATACTATAAAGTGATAAAAGAAACTATACCTAGATGAAATAAGAATGATATATATTCGCAATAATAGTATATAAATAAGTGCCCTAGCATACTACTATTGCCTTTGGTTTCTAAATTGAGTACCAGACCTACTGGTTATGAGAACATTTTTTATAAATCATTCTAAAAAATTATTTTTTCAAATATTATTCGTTTAAAAACTATGCCAAAGCATAAAGGATGTCGTTCATTACAAAACAAAAAAAAATATATTTTTTCCAGTCGTTATATTAGTTCATTCAGGAATACACGTAAAAGTGTATTCTTAGAATTTTTGTGCGACACGAAAATGTCAAAAAAAAAAAAAAAACTGTTCACCCATCACAAATAAATAAACAATAAAAAAAATCTAATTCATAGTCGCTTCGCGCATTTTACTCTATGGCCTATGGTTTGAAACAACACACATGCATTCAACACAACAAATGTACATTATGTATATTTGAAATGTTTCGAGACTCGAGAGAATATATTTATTTTTAACCAAACGTGTGTGTTAAAAGTAAATATCGGAAAATGAAAAGCTAAACAACTAAAAACAACAACAACAACAAAAAAAACTGTGAAAACATTTTTTTGTTGTTTAAATATGTGTGCCAAATAATAAAAATATACTTTCTATTCCGACGCAGTTTATCTGCAAAAGTCCTTTTTTCATTTTCTTATGTAGTTGCTGCAATACGAGTAGCTTACAAGAAACTGTGAATTTGGAGAAAGTAAACAAAACTGATCCATGCCACATTTTTTCTTATAATTATTGTGACGAAACATTAGATGGGTGGAGAGTTTTTCATAGTGGAGGAACATTAAGATAAACTGCAGTAAAATTAAACAGCACCTTTAAAAAGGAGGCAATCAATTTTTTTTTTTTTTTAACTTTAAACTTTAACAAACACACTCTATCTAATTAATAGTGGACATACCATTCTTGAGAGTTTACATACTACCAAGCGAACCAAAATTTTTGTATATGTAGGTGTGTGATAGGGCTTCTAAAGAGCCACCTTTTCCACGATTTCGAGATTACTATACTGTACATATCCTCGCTTTCTGGCAAAACGTCACAAGTCAAAATTCGACGATTTTCAAGTCGAATTTTGTACAAGTACCAGTAGTACAAAACAAATAAAGTGCTTTAGATAGCAAAAGAAGTTATACATACTTCCTATCATTATTTATTTTTTTATATTTTTTTTTTGATATGTAAAATTATAAGAAATGTAGTGAAAAGTTCTTGATGGTAAATTAATTCAAAGAAGTATAATGTGCTTTTTTTTAAATTAACCCTGTAATTTGCAATCAAACAATGGCTTACTTCTTAATTTAATAAATTTATTTTGTGTGCAAAATAAAAAAAAATATAAACCTAATATAAAATGTAAGTGTGTGTGTTGTTACCTACTTTTAGTGTCTATGTAAAAAAAAAAAAACAGTAATAATGGACTGAAAAAGTCTACATATGTTTTATTGCTGGTTGAATAATTTTATAAACGCCGGCCGGTAAAGAAGTATAACTTAAAAAACTCCACCACAAATCTCCAGCTTTCCAGAAAGCTAGGCTTTCGTTGGTATGAATCCTACCTCTGTCGGAGGAAAGTTTCAATTAAAATAAATAACTAAGAGTTAGCACCACAAAGAAATGGAATCGTAACTTTTCAGAAAATTGGTCCATTATTAGGTATGGTGGTGACAAAAGTCCATAGTTTTTTTTTAATAATAATAAATAAATAATAATAATAAAAAAAAAAACTAAATTTAAAACATCACCCCTAGATTTTGCCGATACGAAGCGACTGCCGATAGTTTTACAAAAATCGGTGATATTTGGTGATATTTGTGAAATGGTCAACCAGACCACGAGCTTAACATCATTTTCTAGGTGTCTGAATTTATACAAATTCCCCTAGAATATTAAAATTCACAGTTGATAAACGCTGTTATTTGAATAAGAGTCGGTAAACAGCACTGATATGAAAGAAAAAAACAAAAAACTATCCACCGAAATGCACATGCATCTCATGTCATTAGAAAGTAATTAAAGAAAAATTAAGATGTTGTTCATAAATAGTTCCATTTAAACAATATTGCACTTTCATCCCATTCAAAATACATAATTTGAATGGAGTCTTTTCATTCTTGACAGGAATTAATTTTTCAACTCATATCTTTCCTGGAATATTGTCATTTCTGCATCAGAAAACATGTGTCATAAAAAGTGGAGGTAAGAAAACTGTTCTTTCACTCGTTGTTACAAATGTCAATTTATGAATAAGATTTGTTTGAGAAAACACCAGGAATTACAAAAAGTTTTAAAACATCTCCGTGCCTTTCTAGTCGACATTTTTAAGCTTTTCATAATAAGTAAAAAAATAAAAATCAAAAAATTCTACTCTCTTTATTTCCGAAACAACAAAACTTTTCTTTTGGAAACAAGAAACCACATATTTTATTGCATTAGATTGAAATTTTTTGGATCTTGAGTGTTCAATGCCAAAACTTAAAAAAGAAATTTGTATAAAAAACTAATTTGTGGCAAACTTGATACTTCTTCTAAACTAATTTTGATTAAAAATAATATGGCTCTAGTATTTTTCGTTAAAATGTTGCGTTAAAAAGTTATACTGGATATCCCATAAGTTATGGTCCAAGCTGAAAACGGCCACACACATCTGACGGTTTTCTTTTTCCTTGAAACAGTTTATCTGCTATTACACTGTGTGTGACATTGTGTTGTTGTTTTCGAAAATAAATAAGTGCGAAAAGGGATGCAACGAGCAAAAATCTTGAGTCACGAATCTTGCGTCCCCATGTAATCACTAACTTTCTATTCTATTTAATACAGTCGACTTCCTCTAAGTCAAACTCCCTCTAAGTCGAATTTTCCTCTAACTTGAACTTTTTCGCCATTTTCTAATACCCCTCAAAAACAAATAGCCTTTAACTCGATTTTTTTCCAAAACTTCCTCTGACTCGAGTGAATTTCGATATCCCGTGAAAGTTCGATTCAGAGGAAGTCGAATGTAGTTGGGAACAAAATTTTTTTCAAAAACTTATAAAATTCTCAGAAGTTAATATCAAATCTTAAAATATAGCTGAAACTAATTTTTGTACATATATTTTCATTTTAAAAATAAGAATGTTTTCTTCAATAAGAACCAGTTTTTTAGTCCAAACAGCGTGGGCTTCTTTTAATTTTTAATTTTAAACAATCATTAAAAATTGTAATTTTTTTCTTTAACAAATTCACTCACCATTGGCTTTGCTAGGATCCTTTTTAATTGGCGTAGTTTTTTTCAAAACTTTATCCTTAAATTCAGGCTTTTCATCCGAAGGTGTCTCCTTAATCACCTCATCGACTTTTTGAACTTTCTTCAATACCGGCCGAATTTTATCAAAGTCATCAACACTTTTGTTAAACGATTTTTGCTTATTCACAACAACATGCCGCAACTTTGGACGTTCCAACTTGAAGCGTCTCCTACGTTCGCGGTCTTCGTCTGTTTCGCCTTCTACTGCCTCATCATCATCCTCTTCGTCGCGCCTCTTCTGTGTATTGCTCATGGATTTGTCACGTTTCACAACAATAGGGCGCATTTTCGGTTTTTCCTCTTGAAATTTACGTTGTAATTCGGTTTCGGGTTCTTTGGGCGGTGAAGAATCCGATTCCGATTCCGAATCGGTTTCCGTTTCGTCGTCATCATCAGAAGAATCTTCTTCCTCCTCCTCTTCACTCTCGGATGGGGTTGGTGGTTTTTTTGGCTTCGGTTTTATCAACGGCTCTTGAACTGGCTTCCGTTTTTCAGTTATGATGGGCACTTTAATCTCGCGCGATTGCAATTTAGCCTCTCTACGAGGTGGTGCAACATCAGTTAATGGTTTTACTACCACTGATGGGGTAGTTTTACTTGCTGGTTTGCTGCTGGATGATGCAGCAACTTTGGCTGCTGTTGGGGCTGTAGTTTCTCCATTCTTTTTCACTGCATCGTTGGTTGCTTCGGCTGCTGTTGTGGTTTTCTTGACCCATGGAGCTGTTGTTTTTATAGTTGTTTTTGGTTTGACTTCAGGAACATCTGCCTTAACCCATGGTGGGCGAAATGTAGTTCTGCCACCACCACCTGGACCAGTAGAGGACGATGATGCTGCAGTCTTGTCAGTTTTGGGAGCTGTTGTTTTTATGCTTCCAATAGGCATTTCAAGGGAACGCTTTTTAAGACTTAAGAATTTTCAATTTTGACAAGTACCTCCTATAGTAGATGGGTAATTGTTATTTCGCTTTTGTTATTGTTGTTGTAATTGGTGTTTTCCTTGTTTGCAGACTTTTTACTTTGTCTGAATTGAACAAGATTTTTGTTTTTTCTTTCCTACCCGAAAAACATGTTCGTTTTCAAATATAAACTACTCGCATTTGTTTTTGTTTTTCACACACTTTTTGCTGCTATTCTTAGCTCAATCAACGATGAACTAAACGAACAAGAAAAAAATTGAGATAAAAATCAAAAGGAAAAAAAAAAATTAAGAATATTCTCCCAAAACATTTACAGACTCAACAGCTGTGTTTTGAAAAAGAACACATATTTTTCTCCTTCTCAATTTTGTGGTTCGATCTATAAATTTTAATTGACCCGAAAATGAGTAGGATTTTTATTTTAATTTTTCGTTAAAAATATAATTTTTTTTTTGAATTTTTTATATGCATAGGTAACCACGACATTAAAGGTGTGTCATCATTTATGACAAAAAATTTAATTTTGTTCCCAAAAGTAGCAACTTGTCATCGACATATTTTGACAATTATTGAATGAAGAGAAAAATCAAATATTTGCAAGAACAAAGTTATAATTAAAATTAAAATTAATCAGCGTTTATTTTTAAAAGTTGAAAAAATTAAATAAAATTTTAATTATAGAAAAAAAAAATTATATTTTTCTCCTTCGGCGTGCGGTGCGGCATTGTAGCGTTTAAATAAATAAATAAAATTATTGTGTGGTGGTTATGTGAATGTGTGGGCGTAGACTGATGGGACGTTTGTATTTTCTTTTTTTCTTTTCATTTGTTTATTATACTAAGCGATTATTTTTAAATTGTTATAAGTGAAAATTATTAATCTATAGAGCCTTGAAACTTTTTTTGTTTTGTTTTGCAAATATGTTTAAGATTCTGCTTTTGGTTTTATGAATAGAGTATTTTCTTATTTTTAAAATTACATTAGATTTAAAGGTTTTTTTTAAACCAGACTTTTGAAATTTTCTTTGTAATGACAAATTTAAATCCTTGTTCTGTAAATAAATGATAAATGATAAATAATAAATGATAAATGATAAATGATAAATGATAAATGATAAATGATAAATGATAAATGATAAATGATAAATGATAAATGATAAATGATAAATGAAAAATGAAAAATGAAAAATGATAAATGATAAATGATAAATGATAAATGATAAATGATAAATGATAAATGATAAATGATAAATGATAAATGATAAATGATAAATGATAAATGATAAATGATAAATGATAAATGATAAATGATAAATGATAAATGATAAATGATAAATGATAAATGATAAATGATAAATGATAAATGATAAACGATAAATGATAAATGATAAATGATAAATGATAAATGATAAATGATAAATGATAAATGATAAATGATAAATGATAAATGATAAATGATAAATGACAAATGATAAATGATAAATGATAAATAATAATAAATGTAAAATGTTAAATGATCAATGATACCAGTAGCGAAATGGCAATACAAATTAGGAATTTTATGTTTTGACGTACAGCTATTTCCAAATGTCCGAATAATTGCTAAATTTTGACTTGTGATGATATTTTTTCGTGTTTGTAGTGTTCTTTTTGCACTGATGCTTGCTAAAATTCTTGAAACTCTTCTGTTTTGTCATATAATTTTTTGAAATTATGTAAGATTGAACTTTTCTGAATCTTAATCTGGTTTCTGAAAAATTCTATCACGTACATTTTTTTTAATTGATTTTTGAAAAATGTGATTGTTTTGTAGAAAAGAGCTCTCTTAGATTCGGTTGACCTGGTATATATTCAAAACTATTGAGCAGATTCGGCTGAAATGTGGAAGACTTACTCCATATAGCATAAGCTATGATCTGAAACCAGATTAGTTTTTATTCATCAATGTATAGTCACATTTTAAACCGTTATTTAAAAAAAATCACCATAAATTTAAAAATTGCGTAGTTTTTGGGATGTACACTGTAAAAAAAACCTCTAATTTAGAGAATAGTATGGGATTTCTATACTCTTGATACTCACTAAGTTAAATTATGGTGCAAAAAAGGCAGTGATCAGAGGAAAACCAATAAAGAAGTATATATTATATATTATATATATTATATATTTTTCAATGTTTTTTTGTGAAGAATCCTGAAGTCGTACAAAAAAATTGGTCATAAATTTGGAAATTTTGTCTACATTTGTTGAACATTAAATGTTTTAGCGAAAAAACAATTTAAAAAAAACAATTTTTTGTAAGTATTTAAATAATTTCTCATGTTTCCAGTGATAAATTTGTTTGGGTAACTTCAGATTCGTGCTCAGCATCCCAAAAAACAAAAAAGTTAGCCTTTGAAAATTATTACTTCAAAACTTTCCTTGTTTTTGTTAAAATAGTGTATGTACTATTATTTTTACTTATCTAAATTAACTTAACTTGTACTTGCAAGTCCTGTCTTAAGGTACTATAAAAGACTCAGTCTTATTTGTACACCAATATGAAATAAATTGAAATTGAAATTGAAATTAATTAGACTAAAGAGAGTATTTTGGACAAATCAAAAATTTCACTTTGCCAATGATTTAAATTTTTTTAGACAGATGAAATGCACTTCATTCATATCCAATTAATAGTTTTGTAATATAGTATTTCTCAGTAAAGAAATTCGACGTTAAATGTAAAAAAAAAAATGTCTCAAAAACATGATGTGCTAGGTTAGGTTGACTTCAGATTCGGGTTCAGTGTGCCGAAATCTTTGAGAAAAGTATAGTTTTTTGTTGCAGACCAGTGTTATTTGAAGTTTGAAGAAGTTTCAAGCCCAATCAATTGCCAGGTACCGGGTACCAAGTGTGCGAACAAATTGCATTTGAGTTTTGTAAGTTTTTGTGGTTTCTTGCAATGTGTTCTATGATTTCTTTTTTGTGTATGTCTTTGTTTTGCAACTTGTGAAAATCTGCATGAATATTTTCCGCTGAGTTTTTGTAAGGATTTCATTTTCTTGTTAGAGGCCAACATACAAATTTAAGTTTCGAATCAGTAGCATAAGTACTAGACTTATAAAGGAAGTTCAGAGAATATAATAAAAAAACTAAAACTTTCAAATATATGGTACATTAATCAGTATTTCTATTGTAACGGCTGTGACATATTTTTTGATGTTTTTGGCTTGTAATTATTGCACTACTCACTCAATAAAGTAACAAAAGCAAAACGCTTTAAGTTTTTTAATATTTTATTTTAAGTTGAATGTTTTATGTTTGAATATTCTCAAATGAAATATAACGAGTGTGACGTTATAAAGTTACATAAATTGCAGTTCATTTAATTAAACAAAAAATAAAAATCAATTGATAAACTTAATTGTATATTAAATTTCAAAGCTTTTCAATACTTTTTTGAGTGAATAATACAAAAATTACGAGCAACAGAATGTGTCACACCCGTTAACAACCTCTAAAAATTCATAAGCTCGAAAAATGATATCAGAAATCTTTGTCCTTAGCATATTTGTATATTCCTAAACTCATTTGCTTGGACAGTTGTTTTTGTAGTCTGAATTTGAAAAAGACGTCTAATCCAACAACAATATATTCGTAAAGTAATCAACATAAAGTTTTAAAAACAGCGATGTTTTTGAGTCTGGTCTTATTCCATATTTCTCGCTGGTTTTCGAGAATGATATCTCAATGCTCTGAACTGACCTTATTTCAATTCTTCCAGTAAAAACTATTAATGAACTTCTTCTAGCTCTCAAAGGTACTGATTTAAACATATCCTTGTACAAATTTCTAAAACCCCTAAATTTGTTACAAACATTTTGGAAAAAGGAATTTAATAGCGCAATTGAAAAATATATCATTATTTCATTGCAAGGCTTACATCCCAAAAGATCCCGTTCTCATTAGAGTATATATTTTGTAGATATTTCATATACATATTTTAAATTCCAAAACAAAATGAAAACTTTAAAAGAAAATGTTCATAATTATAACAGATACAGATTTTGATATGTGAATTTGTCAAGGCTCTTTTAAGATTTATAATTAACCATTATCTAATGATGGTATTTTTTTTTTTTTTGTATATAAATTTTGTAGTCAAAATTAATTTAAAGTAATACGATGTACTTTTAAAAATAAAAAAAAATAAAAAATGATGCAAACACTAAAATATTTTTCTTTTAAACTTCTTTTTTTCCACACAAGAGTTCCACACATATTCTTGCTAAATAATCATTTTTTCTCTTCTATTCTTAATTTTTTCTTGCAATGCAACTGCGTTTTTTTCACTTCTTTTTTTTATATTTTATTTTAGTTTTATATTTTGAAACTGTTATTCGTAGTTTTAAATCAATGAAATATAATTTAACCGATATCCGTTTTTGTTAGTCGCAATTTCGTGGAGTTTTCTTCGAGAAAAAAAACATACCATATACCTAAACCGTCACAAATAAACTGAGAAGAAAAAATTTTATATTGATGAACACATAAAAAGTTTTTCCTTCGGGAAAAACAGAAAAAGAAAATGTTCAGTTTATACATTTTTTTTCACCGTATTTTTGGCAAAATGTGTATTTTTAGTTAAATGGGCGATTTTTTCTCTCAACGTCACGAGTGTGATATTCAAATTTTATTTTCCATTGAATACACATTTTTTTTGGTTTTGTTTGAGAATTAATTTTCTTTTTTTTTCTCATTTCCAAAAAAAAAAAAAAATAAGAGAGAGAGTGTGAGAGAAAGTTCTATCTGATTTTGTTTTAGATTTAAATTTTTTCCAATTAATTAAATTCAATGGATCTATTTTGCGTAGATATGTCCTCCATTTGTAGATATACTTTTGAGAAAAACAAACAAAAAGTATGCGCGCGCATTTAAGTGTATGTATGTAATAATTGTTTTTGGAGAATTTTTAATGGGGTAACCGGATCATGAACCTACAATTTTTTTTTTGGTTTGCTATGAAAATTCTTCTGTGCATTTTCTTGTAAAGAATTTTTTTTTAAAGACCTATAGGTTAACAGTGTTTATTAATCATAAACCATTTTTGACAAATAGATTTATGGAATGTTTTAAATACAAAATAAGAAAAACTTATTTTAAAAGCGAGCAAAGAATGTATCTGATAAATATTTTGGAGAAAAGTATAACAACAACTGACAACTATGGCTGACTTCTGTTCTTCTAATACATTTGTTTAAAAAAAGCTCATCATCGGAGAACAGTCAAAACCTCGTATATGCAATAACTCATTTCAGACTTTGCTGGTAAAAAATAAAAATTATCGCAGGACGTTTGAATTCTTATAGAAACCGCTAGCATTTTTGTTTTCTGTCACCTATGTTTGTACAGTATATATGTTCTTGAGATTTGATCTCTAAAGAAGCATAGTGCTTGTTGGAATCCTATATGAATATATACTTACATTTTACATAGTAGCTACCTAATAAAAGAACGTTAACAGCAAATTGTTTTTTTTTGTTCTTTCAGGTTTACGGGTCCATCTACTATTTTGGTAAGTTATCACTATTTTTCAACAACAAAAAAAAAAAGAATCACATAAGCCATCGAACACTTTCACAAACCAGTTAAAACTTTTAGTTTCCTAATGGTCGGCTATCATATAAAAGTTTTCAAAATCAAGAAAAAATATATTCAATTAGTGAGCTATTTTTCGATTTTTGTATCTTAAGGACAACAATGTGTACAGTCAAAAGGTCGGTAGCGACAGTTGGAAGCTGACAAAATTTCCTTTTTTTCGACCTTCATCCATTGTAAAAAAATCTAGCTTCATCAATTTTTACCCATTTTAAAGTTGTTTACTCTTTTGGGAGGAAGAGACTATTTCAACAATGTAAAAGACATGTAGTTTGGTAAAACCACCTAGACTATATTAAGCTGAATATTTTCAAAAATTCTTTTTTTTCGCCCCTTACCCAATTTAAGCAGCAAAAGCAGTAAAAATTACTACATATTAAAGTATTTTTTTTTTAATAAAATGATATAAAAATGAGAAAACACATTGGGTTTGATAAAAAATTGCCAGAATACCGTTAATTGCCAAAAAAAATTGTAAGTCAAAGTAGAGCACTCACAAATTGTTGACTAATTAAAAATACTTACGAATCGGACGTCGTTCGGCAAAGATAAGACAAGTTAAAAGAAAATAGAGGCAACATTATGAAAACCGTTATAACTCGAAAACGAAGCAAAAAGGAGAAAATTACCTTAAGTTTTTCGCCTTAGAATGAACTCAGGAACCCATGGTTTTCGTCTGCGGCGGTGACTGTGGGGCACCCTGTATACTTTTTTACTTGCTCTATATATATATTTTGATTAAACTTTTTGATATGATTTCTTCAATAACTATAAATTTTTAGAATTTTTTTCAAAAAATTCTATCGAGCCGTTTGGTATGCCATTTTAAAGATGGCTAATATTTATCAACATCTAAAAATAAAATTTTGAAAAACACACAAATCATAAAAAATACATTTCTGCACTCTGCGAACGCATATCTATCGGATGGCATACCAATTTATCCCAAAAACACGTTTTTAAAAATGTCATTTATTTATATGTTATTTTTGCATAAAAGCAAAACTACTCGTCCAAATTTGATAAAAAATACATTTCTGCACTCTGCGAACGCATATCTATCGGATGGCATACCAATTTATCCCAAAAACACGTTTTTAAAAATGTCATTTATTTATATGTTATTTTTGCATAAAAGCAAAACTACTCGTCCAAATTTGATAAAAAATACATTTCTGCACTCTGCGAACGCATATCTATCGGATGGCATACCAATTTATCCCAAAAACACGTTTTTAAAAATGTCATTTATTTATATGTTATTTTTGCATAAAAGCAAAACTACTCGTCCAAATTTGATAAAAAATACACTTCTGCACTCTGCGAACGCATATCTATCGGATGGCATACCAATTTATCCCAAAAACACGTTTTTAAAAATGTCATTTATTTATATGTTATTTTTGCATAAAAGCAAAACTAGTCGTCCAAATTTGATAAAAAATACATTTCTGCACTCTGCGAACGCATATCTATCGGATGGCATACCAATTTATCCAAAAAACACGTTTTTAAAAATGTCATTTATTTATATGTTATTTTTGCATAGAAGCAAAACTACTCGTCCAAATTTGATAAAAAATACACTTCTGCACTCTGCGAACGCATATCTATCGGATGGCATACCAATTTATCCCAAAAACACGTTTTTAAAAATGTCATTTATTTATATGTTATTTTTGCATAAAAGCAAAACTACTCGTCCAAATTTGATAAAAAATACATTTCTGCACTCTGCGAACGCATATCTATCGGATGGCATACCAATTTATCCCAAAAACACGTTTTTAAAAATGTCATTTATTTATATGTTATTTTTGCATAAAAGCAAAACTACTCGTCCAAATTTAATAAAAAATTCATTTCTGCACTCTGCGAACGCATATCTATCGGATGGCATACCAATTTATCCCAAAAACACGTTTTTAAAAATGTCATTTATTTATATGTTATTTTTGCATAAAATGCACTCTGCGAACGCATATCTATCGGATGGCATACCAATTTATCTCAAAAACACGTTTTTAAAAATGTCATTTATTTATGTGTTATTTTTGCATAGAAGCAAAACTACTCGTCCAAATTTGATAAAAAATACATTTCTGCACTCTGCGAACGCATATCTATCGGATGGCATACCAATTTATCCCAAAAACACGTTTTTAAAAATGTCATTTATTTATATGTTATTTTTGCATAAAAGCAAAACTACTCGTCCAAATTTGATAAAAAATACATTTCTGCACTCTGCGAACGCATATCTATCGGATGGCATACCAATTTATCCCAAAAACACGTTTTTAAAAATGTCATTTATTTATATGTTATTTTTGCATAAAAGCAAAACTACTCGTCCAAATTTGATAAAAAATACATTTCTGCACTCTGCGAACGCATATCTATCGGATGGCATACCAATTTATCCAAAAAACACGTTTTTAAAAATGTCATTTATTTATATGTTATTTTTGCATAGAAGCAAAACTACTCGTCCAAATTTGATAAAAAATACATTTCTGCACTCTGCGAACGCATATCTATCGGATGGCATACCAATTTATCCCAAAAACACGTTTTTAAAAATGTCATTTATTTATATGTTATTTTTGCATAAAAGCAAAACTACTCGTCCAAATTTGATAAAAAATACATTTCTGCACTCTGCGAACGCATATCTATCGGATGGCATACCAATTTATCCCAAAAACACGTTTTTAAAAATGTCATTTATTTATATGTTATTTTTGCATAAAAGCAAAACTACTCGTCCAAATTTGATAAAAAATACATTTCTGCACTCTGCGAACGCATATCTATCGGATGGCATACCAATTTATCCCAAAAACACGTTTTTAAAAATGTCATTTATTTATATGTTATTTTTGCATAAAATGCACTCTGCGAACGCATATCTATCGGATGGCATACCAATTTATCCCAAAAACACGTTTTTAAAAATGTCATTTATTTATATGTTATTTTTGCATAAAAGCAAAACTACTCGTCCAAATTTGATAAAAAATACATTTCTGCACTCTGCGAACGCATATCTATCGGATGGCATACCAATTTATCCAAAACACACGTTTTTAAAAATGTCATTTATTTATATGTTATTTTTGCATAGAAGCAAAACTACTCGTCCAAATTTGATAAAAAATACACTTCTGCACTCTGCGAACGCATATCTATCGGATGGCATACCAATTTATCCCAAAAACACGTTTTTAAAAATGTCATTTATTTATATGTTATTTTTGCATAAAAGCAAAACTACTCGTCCAAATTTGATAAAAAATACATTTCTGCACTCTGCGAACGCATATCTATCGGATGGCATACCAATTTATCCCAAAAACACGTTTTTAAAAATGTCATTTATTTATATGTTATTTTTGCATAAAAGCAAAACTACTCGTCCAAATTTGATAAAAAATACATTTCTGCACTCTGCGAACGCATATCTATCGGATGGCATACCAATTTATCCCAAAAACACGTTTTTAAAAATGTCATTTATTTATATGTTATTTTTGCATAAAATGCACTCTGCGAACGCATATCTATCGGATGGCATACCAATTTATCTCAAAAACACGTTTTTAAAAATGTCATTTATTTATATGTTATTTTTGCATAAAAGCAAAACTACTCGTCCAAATTTGATAAAAAATACATTTCTGCACTCTGCGAACGCATATCTAT